>CM027851.1:23962610-26362610 GCA_016097595.1 Eucalyptus pumila
AGGAACTCTATACATATATAAACTCAGTTTTGATCAGATAAGACTAGATAAAGATATAATATAAAATCTGGATTTTCAAATATTTTAACCACTATGATGAAAGATCCGCAAATAACAAAACTGTCTATTTTATACTTTCTTGTCCTTATCTATTGTTTTGATGATAGAGCGGCAATATCAATGTATTCGAAGCATGAAAAGGAGTACAAAGCGGAGAGTAGTAAAAATTTCTCAGGATTCAGTGCTAGGAGAAATTTCAAATGCATGAAGATAACTCATCAATTAATTCACATGATATTACATGATATATGTAAAAGATTTGATACTGAGAATAAATGCAAAGGAAGACATTATTCATTTTTGTGATTCCAAAAGTACAGTTGTCCGAATCCCATTACTTTGTAGAACTTCAAAATGAACAAAAGATATGAAAAATGAGTTTCGACTCATTTGCTAGTTTTGCAGATTTTTTACGTTGATTAGAGAGTTATGGATGAGAAGAAACTTTGACTTTCTCATGCTTTCGTGGAGCTTTAACGTGAAGAAGAATTATGGAGGAATGAAGCTTCAATATGAACCAAAGGAAAGATGGAGATGGAGTGAATTAAAAGATCCATTTCAAGTTTGAAAATGTTTAGTTAAAATCAGGGGTCTATTTCATTTTGTTTACTAATTATTTTTAATGTATTTTCCTCTCTCTCTTTTTTTTGTATTTCTTTCTTATTCCCTTCGAACTATACTAATTTACCTAAAATACCTAAAATATGTAGTAAATAGGAATTAGTATCACTTTAGAAAATCTCAAATTATACACCTATGACAAATTTACTTTCAAAATTAATTTTGGATTACCAAAAGCCCAAATTAGTGCGACACATGTACTCTCTATTAGTTTTTGTCAAATTTTATCGTTATTGAACTAGATGGCATATGACAATAGCTTAATTGACATGGCAAATCCACGTAAAGATTCATCACTCTCCTGCCCCAGTTAGCCATAATCTGGAAAACAAATATGGTTCACTCTACATCTCCCTCAAAGTACGAAAAATCCCAGATCATCTTTCAACAAACTTAGTTGATAGAGTTGGAAGATGACATGCTCACCTTCAAATCACTTTCAATTGAAGCCATTGAACATCCTAATATAGTGATCCGGATGAGTTAGCCAAACAAGCTTGGAAAAAGAAATCAAAAGCGGGAAGATTGTTGTGTGCTTGAACGAGTTCCAACGCACATAATTACGAAATCAAAGATGATAATAAAGGAGCATGCTCGATGAAGAGGAAGATGAAAAGGATTAGAGTGCTTTGGGAGAGAGTGTTATGAATTTCCACGTGAACTTGCCATGTCGACCAGCTATTGCGAGGTGTCATCAAATTTGGTAATTTCACGGTAAAACTTGAAGGAAGCTAACGAGGGTAATTGTGTCGTGCTTGTATCAGTTGTGAGTTTTTGGTGACTAAATAATTAGTTTGAAATAAATTTATCATATGTATACCAATTTAGGGTTTTTGACAATCCAAAAATTAATTTGAGGTAAATTTGTCATAAGTATACTTATTTGAAATTTTCATTGTATTAATCCTAATAAATATAGATACTATATAAATGTATTAAAAGAGCATATATTATAGAATAGAAAGAAATAAGAATATATCACTGAAAATAGAAATCAATCAACAACAAAAAATTGTCCATTATTATTTTTTTGTTATTTTGAATCTTCTTTTTTTATATTAGAATCTAAATAACATTTTATATTAATTTTTTTTTAATTTTTTTTTTAATTTGAGAAGTATATTATTTGAGATAAATATCTTTTATATCATGGATATAAAAAAATCTTATCGACCTTTGTCCTATCTCCCCCATAATATATTTTTATTTGGATTATATCACGTCTATATATGATTTTATCTTGTTTTGGACAAAAAAAAAAACACAGAATATCATAAATTTTATTTTATTTTGGGTAAAGGAATATCATAATTTTTTTTCTAGTTCACTTTTATCTTGATTACCAAACATAGTCTAAAGGATTGGATGGGGAAACACTAATGGGATGATGTGGCTTAATGAGGAATTTTCAATGAATATTTTTGTTACACACTACTACTTTTCACCTATTACAATATTGCTATTATATTTAAATGTTCAACTTAGTCCTAGACTATATAAAAGTTTTCAATACCATCTTTCCATTAATTCAAGTTGACAGAATATGCTAATAATAAAGAAAAAGTTGCATGTAGTTATCCGAATAAGATATTCATATTAAAGTAGAAAATAATAATCTATGTTATCGAATAATGATGGAAGTGTCGATGTCCTCTAATTTTTTTCATTTTCTAAAGTAGATAGATAAATAAATAGATATGTTGATTGATGTTTATGAAAATCCACTCATCATATATATAATTTCACTCCATCAAATAATTTGTTGTTTTGTAGGCCGCGTTCATCTCTAGCATGTTATATCTTCCAAAAACTTGAATGACTCACTCATATAAACATTGAACCAACCACCTCTGCCAAACAACAAGATGCACTAATTAAATCTCATATGTGCATCCCGATAGCTTTTGCTTACAATTCCGATTGAAAAAATGTGCTCATTAGAGGTCTTTTTCTTCTTCCGATATTTTTCAAGTAGGTATTATTGATCTTGTCGCCAAAACTTAAAACCTTTTCAAGCTTTAAAAGTCATACTTTAATCCGTGTTCCTAAATGAAAACCAAATGATAGAAATGTAGCGTTTGAGACGGTATTACATAGAATGGTCTCAATTAATCCCCTGCGAATAAGTAATTTTTTGCTTGTGAGCATAACACAAGTAAAACTATCAAATCGATGGAGTCGGCTAATTAATGGTCCGACCCAAATAAGCCTATTTAATTCATTTTGATTAATTTCCACGTAATACAAATTTAACCTAATCTATGAAAAGTCATAGTCAAATTAAGATAAGAGTGCAAGTGGGTGAGTGCGAGATCAAGTAAAGGTGAGAGATTGAAGAAAGTCATAAGAATAAGTTATGTTTAAGTTAATTGTAAATATATACGACTAATTTATAGTCAATTTATAATTAATCTAATACTCATATTATTGTTTAAATTCATTTATGACACATTTACTTATAAAACTAATATATTCATAACCTATTAACATTCATATGGGTTAAGCACTATGTTTACGAACCATTTTGACGAGTTGAAAGAGACTATGGAAGGAAGCAATTTTTCTTTACCGAGGAGTATTAGCAAATGCTCGAAGATACTTGCCAATAAAATTCAAATCTACAAAGATCCCTCCTAAACAAATTTTAAAATTCCCGAAAATTCTCGACGTCCGTTTCGCACTTTAGTGGATAATAATTCCCCAAATGTGGGGTCCACCCTCCCAATCGATTTTTATTCCTCGTCCATCAACCACTTGTAGTCGAGGAGATGGTCGCGTCCATCTCCCGCAGCTGCTTTTCCGACAGGACCCGCCGCCGCCCAATCCCGCTCGACACACGCGTCCGCTTCAACGCGCCAGCCGCTCCCCTCAGATGACCTTCTCCCCCTACTTCGTCCGCCCCCGCTCCTATATATCGACGCCTCCGCCACCACGCCTCGCAGAACATCCGTCCACAGCACTCTCGATCTCGAGAACTCTCCTACCTGTTGATCCGTGTTGACCATGCCGAACCCGAAGGTCTTCTTTGACATGACGATCGGCGGGGGCTCACTAGGCAGATGAAGTGATGGAAGCTGTATGCGGACACGACCCCGCGCAGCACGGAGGGCTTCGGGCTCTCTGCACCGGCGAAGGGTCGGGAGGAGAGGAAGCCGCTCCATCTACAAAGGGCTCCAAGTTCCACCGGGTCATACCTAGCTTCATGTGGAGTTACTTCCAACATCTCGATTTTCATTTTCGTATCGGATGCGTTGATTATCGTGATTTCAATTTGTCTAAATTTTTTCGTAGCCTGTCGATGAGATGGTGGAAATGTAAAGATCATGGCTTGCTGCCCATTTCGTATGGGAAAGAATAACCTCAGACTTGGGGCAAAATATGATCAGAGACTCATCGAAAGGAAGTTTGACTATGGAGTATGCTGATAAGACTGTCCAATTGATGTGATTTGAGAATTAAATGAGTGATCGGGTACCACTAATAAACGTTCCGCGATATGAGGAGACTAGATGATGAGATAGATGGCCTGGCGGGATTGAGTAACAAAACTCATATGATCTATTAACAAAGTTGAAAATTGGATTGAGAAAGTCATATTTAATTCGATTAGAATATTTCGAGGTTAAATTTAGTGATTTTGTAAATTCGTTTTAGTGGAGCATCGTGCCGTGTCTTTCATCCCGCGAAAGTGCATGTCAACCCATCTTAAAGCTCTTTTCCTTTTGTGAGTGGTGAATTAGGATGAATCCTAGAGAGCCAATGAGGATAGGGTCAAAGCGCCTATAGAGATACGCAAGAAGCTTGTAAAGTGGTTATTGCCAACGATTCATTTCCTTAGTTGGTGGAATTCAATTCCTCTCGGACCTAATAATTTTTAAGTCTGGAGAATATTCTGAATGTTTCATATATCTTTCATGTAAAGGGAGGTGACTTCACCGCCGGGAATGGGACTGGAGGGGAGTCCATATACGGAGCGAAGTTTGCAGATGAGAACTTCGCAAAGAAGCACACGGGGCCAGGGATCCTATCCATGGCCAACGCAGGAGCCAGGGACGAATGGGTCCCAGTGCTTCATATGCACTACGAAAGACAAGGTGGCTCGACAGGAAGCACGTGGTGTTTGGGAAGGTAGTGGGAGGGAATGGAAGTGGTCAAGGCCATCGAGAAGGTTGGGTCTTCCTCTGGTCGCACATCCAAGCCCGTCGTGGTTGCTAATTGCGGCCAACTGCTTAGTATAATAATAGAGATCTCTCTCACACACAATGGCTTCTTTGTATAATAAAAAGTGTCACCTATGAAGTGTTCAATGTTGTCGATCTTTTGTATGTGCTCATTTGAGGTTTGATTACTTCTTGGTCGTGCACTCCTGAAAGAAGAGAAGATCTCACCCGTTTCGTTTTCAATGGGATAATCTCGTATTACTTGGCTGAAAATAAGGTGAAACATTTACTTGCCTTGCAAGAGGGAAACTTTTGACAAGGTTTGGAACATAAATTGTTGAATACCATGTATTATAATGTTGGTGTCTTGGTGAAATACAGAATTATGCTTGCGTGGAATCAGGATCCGAATTGGATGAGCAAAGACATTTTTTTTTTTTTTTTTTTGATTTAGAATGTTTTGGCAAAGGGAAAAAGAACTTTTTAACGTATCTAGATGATGTACTTGCCGAGAATTGTTTGTCTTTAGTTTACAATTGCATGATGTTGCACCCCAACTCTTAAAGTAGAGGAGGAGAAATGATATGGCCGTTCTACCCAAAAGATGTAGCCCTATGTTCGGTATGTGATTCCCTAAACTCATGAACTCTTGTGAGTGGGCTTAGGATAAGATGAAGAGTGAAGGTATTAGGGAGGATCTTGTTGACATGAAATTAGTATGTGATTGTCTTAGGTTCTGGAATATATTCCTATGGAGCTCACAAAGATGCGGGTTAACCTCTTGTGAACAAAGTAATCGGGAGCTTATATTGCTCTTCGATGAAGTCATGGCAGATCGAAAGCAATTGTTGAGCCTAAAGTGATCTAATATCTTATTTAATGAATGGCACTGAGTTAAGTTGGGTGTGGTACGATCGGTATGAGGAAGCTGGAACAATATTATAGAAGGAAGGCTGGCTTGGTGTGTTAGCTTTCACTAGGTGCAACACCCGGGTGCCGCATAAACATAGTTTCCATTCGTCAAAGGAACTGCCCGGCCTGTCAAAGATGGTATCAGAGTAGGATCCCTTTAATAGTGAGTTTAGTCGGAAAGATGCAAAACCCAGCAATACGTTGGGTGAGAACGAATTGGATGAACAAAGACATTTTTTGGATTTAAAATGTTTTGGCAAAAGGGGAAAGAACTTTTATGTGTCTAGGTGATGTACATATCGAGAATTGTTCGTCTTTAGTTTACAAATGCCTAATGTCGAACCCCAAGTCTTCAAGTAGGAAATGATATAGCCATTCTTCACCGAAAGATGTAGCCCTATGTCACGATTCATGATTCTTCCATACTCTTGAATTCTTGTTAGTGGAGCTGCAGGATATTGGGTGAACAATGAGTGATGTAGATGAGGTAAATACAATTCGTCGATGAAAGTAGTGTCAAGGCGATTGGTGTTAGGAGTTTAGGATAGAATGAATATATCCTATATCACTCTAATAGCATGGTTAATCTCCCGTGAACAAATTGATCAAGAATTGGTATTGCTTTCCTAATGAGGCCATGTCAGATCGAAATTGTATTGAGTCTAAAGTGATTAGCATATCATTTAATAGACTAGATACTTTAGTTAAGTTAAGGCGTGGTACGATGCGACGCAAAGAAACTAGAACAATATAGAAGGAAGGTTAGTTGGTGTGTTCGCTCACTAGGCACAACACTAGGTGCCGCATAGGCTATTCCGTGAGCAAGGTGCCGGCTCGTGACAGATGGTATCAAAGAAAGATCCCTTTAGTAAGTGAGTTTGAGTTGGAGCCCAAACAAAGTATAACTCTCGACTAGCTTTTAGGATGACAATGGAGGTATAGGGAAAGCACCTACTCCTTACTAAATGGGGAAAACGTTTCTGAATCAATTGACAAATCACCAAATGATGCGTGTTGCCATGTTTTCAACAATGGAAGAAACCTCCATTCATTTGCCGAGATCAAGGAAGGTTTAGTAGGTGAAATAGGGTGTTGCCAAAGGGTGCAGCTCGTGGAAAATGCCACAATCTCAAAAGTACAAAAGACCAAAGAGGCAAATAGCTATGATCCAAAAGAAGCTATCAATGGAGTGACCTATTTTGTTAGGTGATGGTTGCCATTCAATGTGTGATCTAAAGCAGCTCATTAATGTTTGGAAGCGTGGTGAAGCGATAGAACAATCCACAATGAAGAGGCGTTGCAAAATTGAGTGAGGGAGAATGTGTGATACCCTGAATTTTTTTCTAACTTTTGAAAATCATTAGACAAATAAATAGAAAGTTTGGAAAGTTGACTTGGGCTGATTTAAGCCATGGTTTGGGCCTTAAGATCTATTAGTGGCTGCTTGATGAAAGAAAAGAAAGTCAAGTTGGGCTCGAGTCAGATTGGTGATGATATGAGACCAAATTAATTTTTTAGGATTGAATGAGGTTCATAGGGCCTTAAAGCCTAGTTTTGTTAAAAGGTTGGGGTTGCTCAAGATGGCAACGAGCTTTACTTTTAGTGTTATTCAGGCCCATCTTAGGTTGTAAGAGATTTTATTGTTTGTTTAGTTTAAAATAATGCCTTTTTTAGCTTTGTGGATCCGTAAGGTTTAGGTTTTTTAGATGGCGAGAAGTCTCATGTGTTGCGGAGATATTAAGGTGACTCTTGTTAGTTGGTGTCGTAAAAATTGTCAACGTAAATGTTGCATAATTATCTTGAGAACTTTGAAACATGTATGGGAGGACATATGCACTTAGTCTTAATTCAATTTTAAACCTAGTTTTAATAAATTCTTTGATTTAATTACATTGGTTTTTTTTTTTTTCCGGTTAGGGTAGGAGAGATCACCCTCGTTCTCTCCGCCCATCATCCTCGGCCACCATTTTGGGGATTGAAGACACCATCATTAGCCTAAGATTTCCCTATAAAAAAAAAAACCCACAAAAAACTTGTTCTTCCTTCATTTTTTTTCTTCCTCTCCTGGACATTTCCTCTTTGCAGACCCACTCTTCTCTTTCCTTCCCTCGACAGCAAGCACTCTCCATTTTTCCTTACGATTTGTGGTTTGTGTGAAGCCAAGAAACTTAGAATTTTCATGAGGCTGATCCAAGATGGGGAGGGCATGCGGCTTCAAGGTAAAAATTGTCACATTTTAGGGTGTTGCCCGAAATCCTTTTGGAGCTCGGATGTCTGAGTCAAGCAAATGTAGTGTTGGATGGGTTCATGGTGTTTGGATGAGGCTTTGAATGCTCGTACATGTGGCACCGCGCGGCGAACTAGGTCGGGGATGAGAAGGGTGGTTTTAGTGAGCTTTAGGGTCTTGAGTTACTGAATTTTTATCCTTGATGTTCTCTGTTGCTGTTTTGGGTGTGTGCCATGATTATCTTATTATGCGGTGGTTTGGTTGCTCTCGTATGGGCGGGGTTGTGGACATTTCTAAGTGTGATTGTTGATTCACGAATGGGTGACTGGCTATGTTAGGCTAAGCAATGGCTAATAGTGGCTACGCGTATGTTGGTGAATTCGTGAGGTTATAAACAGGTTTCTAGTAACCGGCTATATTGGACCTCCTAGACTTTTTTTTATATAGTTTGTGGTGTGAATTTGTGCAGGAGTCTCCTTCATGAAAGTTGCTCCAAATATCTTAATCCATAGCATATATATAATTCAAAATTTTCTGGATTGCTGTTGACACCTGATTTTTAGTCGATATATCATTAAAGATAAGTCAAATTTTGTTAGGAGTTTACGAAAATCATAAATCGACCTCGCATGTTATGAAAATTTAAAAAAAAGATTTTAAAAAAGATATATCATTATATATATATAGAGAGAGAGAGAGAGAGAGAGAGAGAGAACCCCCAATTAGTTCACGGTTGATCATCGCCATTTACTAATAATGCATCGTGGCCATTGAAAAAAGTCATGTGCTCAATTAGAAGATTTTTTAGCAATTTTAACAAAACAATTAGCTGGGAGGATCAAATCCTAGCCCTTGGATTAATCCAAAGGGCTAAGATTTGATTTTGCTTTAGACTATATAACAAATTTTCCCTCAAAAATTAAAAGGGGGGATCATTTTCCAGATCCACTTTCTCTCTCTTAGACAACGTTTCGTTCTCTCTCTTTCACTCTCTTTCTCTCAGCTCTCTCTCTCTCTCTCTCTCTCTCTCTCCCCTCGCTAATTCTCCCATCGCTTAACCGAGAGAAGCAGCGCCCAGCTCCCCTCATTTGGGCGGAGCTCCCCTCTCCTTCGTCCCTCTCAATCTCGCTTCCACCTCTAGCATTTCTCTAATGCTTTGACCGCACCCCTTTCCCCTTTGGTGATCGTTGGTGGACGGCGAAACCGAAATAGCCACGCTTCTTGGGAGGAGCCCGCCATCCTCGCGGCGGCTGCTTCTCGTATAACCTTGATGTTCAACCTCGCCGTGCTGATCTTGTTCGCGCTCGATGTGATCTCATTCTGAATAGCGGCGACTCCTCCTCCGTTACTCCACTCTAGCAAACGAAGAAGGCTTGTGGTCGCGGATCCGCGTTCGGGAGCTTACTTTTATAGATCTGCTAATCCTCGACTTTTGTGAAGAGTTGCTAAGTTTGATTGTTGATCGATTAAGCCTAAATTGATCGAATTGTGCAAAAGGTAAATATCTCTTCCCGAGCTCGATGAAGCGAGGTTGTTCTAGACAACTCGGGCTAGAGCTCACCCTATGTTTGTTCTGCAAAAATCATGTCTCTCCTGAGATCTGAAAAACAACTGTGCTTTATAAACTCGTTAGTATTGTTTTTTTTTTTGTGTTCGATGTTTTCACGAGTTGAAGATGACTCAAAGACCTTTCCAACAATCCATAGAGCATTCGATCTGATGTCGTTTACTACCTGAAAATAGCTTGGCATTTAGCACCGGTTTGGAAAATTGTTGTTTTCTAACTTGCTCACGTTTCGGATGACCTTATGTGCAAATGACTTGATACAAGCCCGGTTGTTGTGGTTTCTGTGTTCGAAGTCTTCGTGAAAGTAGTAGTATACTTCATGGGCTTTTCAATAATATAAATTTTGCACCAATTGGCATCCATTTTTCCTATCAATTTCATGTCCGAAGTTCTCTTTGTGTTCTATGATGATGTAATCTTGTATTTTGGACAACCTAATATGTTTCACAATTTTGTGTGCAACTTTGTTGATTGAATTGGACTAGGGTATTTTCATGAGATTTAACCCTAACATTCAGACCTAGCTGCATAAATTTTTTTTTGGGAATTTTCTTACATCATATAGATAAGATTAATCATAATTCATTCAGTGCTGTCTTGTTGTTTCTATTATTGATTTGACCTCCAAGAGAAATGTTTTCGATTGAGCTTATTAATGAACCAATTTGTAGAAGATGCCTTCTAGACATACTTGAGCATATTATAAGCTTCACGATGATGTATGGCATGCCTCATTTTGAGGATCATTTACCAGATTTTGCTCCACGGTTCTTTGGGTTTTTGATATGAAGATGAGGGTGATGTATGGGCCGAGTGGTCTTCCAAACTTCTTAGTTGATTATACCTACTTTTTACTGAGTAATTGCCTGATTTGGTCGCCATCCAAATACATTTATCTGCACCATACATCGGATGGTAAGGGGATAGCCAAAATTTCGCTTACAATTTTGTCTTCAGACAAGTTTTGAAGGTGTTCTTCCTTCCATGTTGAATTGTTCGTATCTATGAGCTCGGCTACCATCAGGGGATCGTCTCGATTGGCTGGGCTTGGGATCAGGCCTTGCTTTAACCATCTGTCTTCACGTTTTTTAATTGATACTTCGTTACCCTCACTGACTATAATCTTTGAGCCCGAAATAGTTTTTCTACCACTTAATAGACTTTTCCATCTCCATGATGATCGATGGCCTGTCTTGGCATGATAGAAATCTGTAGAAGGAAATAGAGTCCCATGAATAGTTTACTCCATAAAGGCAGGGGTTTTCTATCAATTGCTAAGCATGTCTTCCTAGCATTGTTCTATTGAATGTGATTAGATCTCTAAAATCCATTCCTCCCTGGTCCTTCCTCATCTTCAGCACATTCCAACTTTTCCAATGAATTCTAGCCCTGGATTCGGTGTTATTCCACCAAAAAGGAAGCAATTTTTATCTCTATAGCTTTACAGATGGAGATTGGAATCTTAAAGATGGACATCGCATATTGGGATAATGCTTAAATGAATGCTTTCAATAGAACTTATTTCCCAGCTTTGGACATCAACTTTTCCTTCATCCTTCTAGCTTCATATTCACTCTAGCCAATATCCAAGCAAACATTTGTTTTTTAGATGTTCCCCAATTCGATAGAATGCCTAGATATTTTCCCGTTTTATCAATTTCTGGTACTCTCAATTCCCATGTCATGTTTCTCCTTAAAGTTGAGGACATCTCGAACTAAAGAATATCCCGGACTTGTTCAAATTGATTGCTTGACCAATAGCCATGCAGTATTGGTTAAGAACATCTGCAGGATGTTGGCATTCCTTCACCTTTCTATCCAAAAAGAATATCGAGTCATCCACAAATAAGAGATGAGATAGAGTTGGGCAATTGTTGTTTAGTTTTATGCCTTTCACTCTCCCTTTCCCAATTGCTTTTTTCATAATAAGAGATAAAACATTTGCTACTAATATGAAGAGATAAGGGAAATGGGATCCACCGTGACGAAGTCCCCCTTGATGGCTGAGAATACGGTAACGATTCTCCATTAAATTTGACACTAAAAGAGATTGAAGTCACACAATGCATAATCCATGAGACCCACTTCTAACAAAACCCCATCTTCAACATACAAGCCTCCAAAAAAGTCCCATTCAATTCTATCATATGCCTTCTTCATATCAAGCTTCAACACGGCTTGGCATTTCATCTTTCTTTTCCTTATTCTTAGGCTGGGTGGAGCATCTCTTGAACAATAAGAATGTTGTCCTATATTTGTCGCCCTTTAACAAACACACTCTGTTCAGTTTCAATCAATTATGGAAGAAGGGGCTTTAAGCGATTTGCCAAAACCTTAGAAATGATTTTATAAGTAAAATTGCATAGGCTAATTGGTATATACTGATCAAGCGTTTTTGGGTTTGGGACCTTTGGAATGAGGACAATTTGGGTTCTATTAAAGTTTAGGTTGAACTTGATTTGTCTCCATAATAACCCTACCAACCTCAATAGATCCTCCTGGATGTCCATCCAATGATGGCAGAAAAACTGACCATTTAAACCATTTGGGCTTGGAGCCTTGATGGCTCCTAATTGAAGAACAACATCTTTACCTCTGTAGTGTAACTTTTCTATCTATGCTTCACTCATCTCCTCCTGGACTAGTGTAGGGCATTGGTCTATCAGGTAGAAGTTACAAGGACTAACTATGTTGTATAAATCGAGAGAAGAATTGAACTATCGCCTCTTTTAATTTCTTGGTGTCTTTACACCACTCACCATTTGGCAGCTAAAGCATGGAGATTTTATTTCTTTGCTGATGTTGTATTGTTGTGGCATGAAATTATTTAGTTTTTCTATCGCCCACTTCAACCACATGATCTCGAACGCATTCCCCAATACATCTCTTCTCGTTTCCACAATTGTTCAATTTCTCGTTTGATGCTTTGGACTCTTCCCCTTTCGTGATCAGACTCTTGATTGTTTGTGATGGATACTAATTCAACTTTGAGAATTTTGATTTGTTTGTGGGCACTTAATAATTTTTTACTCCATTCCAGAAGGGTTCTGTTGTTTTTGTTCCTAACTTAGGTTTTCTACATTGGATTTTGCCAAAGATGATTTGATGATGTCCTCATATTCTATGTCTTCTGCCTAGAAAGCTTCATATTTGAATTCCTTTCTTCGTCTCACCCTTTTAGGCGATAACGACACCAGCGGGGGGCGTGATCAGATCCTCTCTTTGGGAAGCGAAAGCTTCACCCTCGGGGTAAGAAACCCTCCATTCCATGTTGCATAATGCCTGGTTAAAGTCGTTCTTTGATGTAAATGCACAACATTTTCCCCTCCAAATCCATCAATGAACAATCATTTATAACTTCTCGGAATGTTAGCATACGGTAATGTTCCGCCATTCTTCCCAACTTTCTCCCAATGGTAGAGAACTTCATTAAAGTCATTGATGCACATCCAAGGAAGAGAGTTGCAAGACCTAATGTGTCTTAATTCATCCCATAACCTCATTCTCTTATGAAAAGTATATGGGGCATGGATTAGTGTGAGTCTCATAATTATTTTGTTTGCCTCCCATCTGCATGTAGCATTAATAAAATCAGCAGCAAAAAGAATCGATTGTTAATGTTATGTCTTCATTCCACATTAGTGCAAGCCCCCTAGCAATACATACGGATTCACAACAAAAAGAAATTGGTAATGGAACATTTTCTTTATCTTTTGCACCATTGGTTCTCTATTTTTTGTTTCCATCAAGAAAGCGCATTGGGCCTTTCACGAGCCACTAGGGCTCTTAAGTTCTTGAATTGTCAGGGGTTTTGCCCAGCCCTTGACAATTCCAACTAAAGATTTTCATTAGTACCCCAGCCTTATTAAGACTAACCACAAAGCCCATTGACTCTCTCCTTTCACCACTTGGACATGGGGTTTCTAACGGTTGAGTTTCATCAATTAATAACTATATATCCTTTTTTTGGAGCATAAGGGTTGAATCTCTTTTGCTTTTAGCACTTAATTTAACCATTTTTCCTTCTTTAAAGGTTCTTTTTGCAATTTTTCTTCCTATGTGGGATAGAGGAGCTTTCCCCTTATCAGACCATGTTAGTAGCAAGAAAGGAGGATTAACAATTGCCTTATTGCCACCTGAACTCTCGCTGCCCATTTCCTTTCTCTTTTTTAGCTCTTGTCCCGAATGACTAGGTCGGTATCTGAATTTAGATGATCTCCATTTGGTTCAAGAGGTTTTGAGTTTCAGGTATGACTTCCTTTGCTGCCTTTGTCCTCTCATTTATCTTCATAAAATAGCTTCCAAATAGGACTAAACTCCCTAGCTTATGCTTTCAGCTAGAATCCAAACCTTAGGTTCTCCATTTTGTCTTCGTCATTTGGAAGTTCGGTCACGATGGGTGGTAAAATGACCCAATTTGCCACAAGCATAGTAGAAATGGGGTAATCTCTCATATTTGTACTCTACCCAAAATTTTTTCCAGCATGTTTGATTACACACCCTTGTTTCAAAGGGCGCATACAAATTGAGCTCCACTTTCACTCTCTCCGATGCAAATGCCGCAGAGCCTTTTGTTTTTTGTTCTAATTTCTATAACATTTCCTAACTCCATGGCTATCTTTCTTACAGCTCTCTCATTACGCCATTCAACAGGTAAGCCATAGATATGCACCCAGAAAGCTCCTCTCGTAAAATCATAGCGAGGACGTGTGTTAGGTTCCCATGGTTTCAACAAGAGAATGTGGTTGGCAAAAGACCAAGGACCCCCATCCAGCACTCATTTAATATCCACAACAGATTTGAAAGCAAATAGAAAGTGACCTTGTTCCAATAGGTAATCTTTTGACATTATCTATTTTCCATGCCGTTTTCATTGTACTTTGGAAGGCTTGGAAATTAATAGAGGGCTTGTGAATAGCTAACCAATCAATATCGGTGTACAGTCCTTTTCTTGTTAAGTGGCATCCATCTCTTCTAGATCAATAATGTCATTTTCTGACCACATATCTCCTAATTTCTTGCATAGCAACTCTAGTCAGGGATTAGCTTTTCTATTCTCCATTCCTGAACTTCAGTTTTCAGTTAGGCAAATCAACAAATAGGTGGAAGATCTAGCTGCAAATAGCCACCAAAACCAGCCCAGGACAATGCTCAAGATAAAAGATCCTTACGCTTTGCTTCTATACCCAAAGACTCTGCGACAAGATGAAGATACGAAGGACTATAGAGATTCAGAAACTACTTGATACTCGGCGGCAAGATGAGAGAAGATAAGATGAAAGGAGACTATGGGGATTTCGAGCGGGTAAGGTAAGGCAGGTTGAAGATTTGGAAGCTTGGCAATGGAACAGTAGTTGTGTAGATACCTTCCATCGCAGAGATAGTTGTTTAGTTTTGAAAGTGGAAAGGGGTTTCTTTGAGGAAGGTGATTTTAGGGTTTAAAGAGTGAGTGTGCAAAGAGATATGTAAGGAGTGGGATTTGGGGATGGTGAGGAGATTAGCTAGGGTTTTGGAGAAAGAAGATGATAGGTATTGAAGAGGGAAGACATAGCTACACCAAAGATAGAGAAGCTCTCCATGCGTGAGAGAGGGTGACTGACACATCAAGTTTGAGGTTGTTGCCCAAAGAAGAAAAAAAACCTCCGGTTTGACGTAATTTCAGAATCTTACTTCCCAAATTTCTCACACCATGGATCAAATCATGACATGAAATTTTGAAACTACACATGCTCATATTGGCCCTATCTCAATTCAGATGAAGTAATTGTAGAGTACATTCTATGTACATATATTCTATCCCAATTTCGCAATTTCAAAATTCTCAAAGCCCCAAGTGAATTAGCGCACAAAATTCACTCAACATGCTATGCGTGAAAATAGCCCTACATCAGTCAAATTATGTATCTAATGCCTCGCAACATAAGCACTATACATGAATTCTCATCAAGATTAAGTATTGATTGAATTCTAAATCTATGCACAAATGCCCGATATCACGTGTAGACATAGATTTGGAATATCTTGAAATTTTATTACGAATAGGGACGCGAATAATAACTATTTTGTTTTAAAGTCAATTTCTACTCTCTAGATGATTTTTAAAGCAAAAATACACATTTGATAATATATATATATATATATATATATATATTAATTTTTCAGGAATAAAAATTTGTTTATAATGACACAAAATTTCTTCATCTCCTTCTCCCTCTCGGGTGGGTAGTGGCATGAGGCAACTGGTGGCGGTGGTTGGCGGTTGGCGATAGGAGATGGTCGGTTAATAATGACGGAAGCGATTGGAAGAGTTTTTATTTTTCATTTTTATTCTAGAAATTGAAAAAAAAAAATTACTTATCAATTTTGTTTGAAACCTATTTTTGGAATAAAGATTTGTTCCAAAAATAGAAAAATGAAATTATTTTACCAAACGGCTTTCTATTATAAACCTATCTCTAGAAATAGAAACATATAAAAATAGAAAAACAGAATAGTTATCATATGTGCGCTAAATGCCTGATTGAGCCAAATGTAAGCACAAGGATCTGAGGCGGAGTCTTCCTCTCTTCTCTTCCTTCAAACAATCTCGATGGACAAACTATCAGATAATGGAGGAGAGGGAGAATCATAGGCTATTTATATAGCATATGTTATAGACCTATCATTAGGTCGTTAAAATGGAAAAATTACTAAGAAAAAGTTTTCTATCCATTGTATAAATGCCAATTTAGTTCTAAATCTTTAAATTTGGCTAATTTAATCCCAAACCTTTTAACGATTTGATTGTGGATATGGACACTGATTGTCTTACATGGCAAGGCTGGCCTTGACATGTACAATTTAATCCTAGAAGTTGAGTAGACTCGCACGCATGCTTGTTCTCTTGTCGACATGCTATGAGCACATGGATAGGCTTGCACGCATGCTTCATCTTCCCAAGAGCTTTAATATTCATTGATGCAATTAAGAGCTCTTTATCTCCTAGTTCTAGTGGCTAAGCTATCAATTATTTCTGTTAACATCACTCATGTAATGATTTAGACTATGCAACACTTGTAGCTCTGTATGGAATTGACAAAAAAAAAAAAAGAGAGAAGAAGAAGATATCATCGCCGGTTTTTGGACCCATTTGAGATAGTTCAATTATGGGACCAGGTGGATAGTTCCTAGTTCTACAAATTGAGAATCAACCTACCTTGGAATCGATTATGTCTACTCATTGGACTTAGTAGAAAAAAGCGGAAAAGAATAAAAAATTTAATGAAGATTTTAGAAATTTTTATAAATGAATTGTAAAGATTGTTCACATTAGTGCTAATTTTGTCACGTAAGATGGCTGTCGTTCATATCAATAATTTCCGGCCAAAATCGATTGAAATGATTGTATTGACAAATAGTCAAAATATTTAAAATTCAATTGCCGAAATTAAAAATTTAGAACTGAATTGATATTTGTATAACATGTTTATGACTTTTTATTTATTTATAATTATCCTATATTAAAACTTTGGTGAACACTGATTGTCAAACCACATATAATTACATCAGATCGAGATGTGCTGAGCCTAATATAAATTTATTACATAACGATGTTCAGGCTATTTAGGAATCCCTCATATTCTTTAATTACTTTCTGACAAGTCTCTTTTTCAAGAGTGCCCCTCTAAAGAATTTCCATCAAAGCGTACTCCGTCGTGCAATAGCACTGTATAGGAAGGAAGTGCTTACATATTAAAAACGGGGGCTTTATTTATTTATTTTTTTGTTCATTTTTTATTTTTATCTTAGCCCACTTAGGAACGACCTAATTCCATGAAAATTCCATCATTTTTTTTTTTTTGATCGCATATTGATGACTACCATATGAGCTTGAGTTGGGCTTGATTGCTTACGTGGGCTTTAAGCTCTCTAAGAAGAGAGGGTTGGGCTAATAGGATAAGAATATTTGTTCGATTAATTAGACTAGGATCGCAATTGAGTTTGCTTCTCCTCTTATAATCTCGAGTTCAAGTTTCGTTTTTGGAGCATTCCAAGGACGGGCACAATTCAAGTTCCTCACGATTCTCTCCCCTTCGCGTCGGCCAGCCGATCGCGTGATCGTATCCAATCAATAGAGGCGACCGCCGGCCGCAACCCGATGCCGCCTATCGCAGTAATCCGACTTTGTCTTTGCCACCTCCGATTGGGTGATCCCTGCCTCCATCAGCATCTTTCAAATCAGCCGGATGACGGGTTATCGCGCTGTTGCTTAATCCTCCTGTTTTGGAAAAACCTCCGAAGACTTGTCCTCCCGTGACATTTGTACTACACTTTATATATGACGGCACGATTAACATTTATATCCTAGCATGGACCGTTATCACTCTTTTAAAAAAAAATATATTTTGCCCAATAAGAGGTCAATATGCAGGCCGAAGACTTCTTGAAGGAGATTGTGTTCAAACCACCATTGCGAAAGCAGTGACTCAAACAATGACACATGTAATAAATTTCCCCGATAACTTTGCATTAGCTTATTGATTTAAATGATGAAGAAAAAAATAAGTTAAAATCAAGAGAGAGAAAACATTTTTAGATGGTTAATTTTCCGTAAACGGCGAAAATCTTTTAATAAAAGTCGTCTCCCTCCAATGTCAACTCTATGACCGAATTTTTTTGTTGTCGAGCAATTCGTAAGTCAACACGTATGCTATACCATGCTTACGGGCAGACAAGACAACTCCCGTTGTCAACTCTTTGCGACCGGTCCGCGAATCAGAATCTTTAAAGGTATATCCCTCGAACTTTGGATCTCCCTCCTTACTTATCATTACATGCGAAAAATTGGCCACGTCAGCGACAGATGCGTGCCATGTTGACCAGTGAGATAGCAACATGTCACATCAGCCCCCACGTCATCACCTCCGTCTTTCCCTTGTCAATCCCACCTCGCGCTTTCACGCATTCAATCCATTCGAATTCAATCCCTAAATTAGTAAGATTTCCTTCCCCCCTGTGCGGGTTGACCTGAATTTAGGGTTTCTTTCGGCGCAACTTGGTGCCCCCTTGCTGTCGTCCGATGCAGTGGGCTACGTGGTTTACTTTTCCTCCTGAAAAAACAATGTCCGTCCCCAAAGTCAACGGGTTGCATGGCGCAAATAATGCCTTGCCCCCTCCGCATTTTAATAAAACCAGTTTGAATTAGCAAAAGTCAACGGCTTTTTTTTTTTATAAAAAAAAAGGGGGTTTTAATTTAGTCGTAGTGGCTGATCACTTGTGTTGCATATTTCTTCCGAGCTCCGAATATGCTCTCCCATCGATGACCAACTTATAAATAATTTTTCAAACAAAAAGGACAGGAACACTAGTCTCGATAAAAACAATGGGTTCAGGCCGGACCGTGCCAATTCCGCGGGAGAGCTTACGTGCATGACGCCAGAAATTTGGGTGATTAATACACGCCGGTTTTGTCGTCGGCAGGACTTTTTTGATGTGTCGATTAACGTAAATATAAAATGTCAGAAAACGTGTTCGAATTGTCAAAGGGCGAACCGATGAGATGACACCGAAATATCGAGGGGGCTAGAGAAGCCGCCAGGAACCTTCGTATTGACTTCTGAATCATAGGCACATTTCACTATTAACCCTGTAAAACTCGAAATATATTTCGTATGTGAATGGTTATTAACCTTGTAAACTTATACGCCTTTTGGTTAATTTTTCACCTGTCGAACAAATTATAATCGTTTGATGCAACATGGTGGGTGCAACCTGGAAAATTCTCCTCCTCTTCTTGGGGCCAGCACAATCTGAAATCGGTTTGAACATGCGTTGAGTCAATGAGGATCTGCGTAAGTGATTGGCCCCACAAGATCTTGCATCCCCATTGGTATGCTTCTACACATGCATTTTTTTATAGAAAGAGTTCCATCACACAAAGGAGAGGGGAGAAGGTCAATGCCTGCAGCAAACTTTTCCTATCGGCCTGCCTTTCTCATGCATTACTCGAAATTCCTATAAAGAGAATTGAGTGGACCAATCATAGTTCTCTGGTTGCCATTGATGCAATCAAAACCACCATTTTTTTTTTTCTGTTTTTAATTTCAATGTCACCCACCACCTGAAAATAATCTATACCTTATGTCACCCCATTTTGTTTTTAGTTAACTGACCCAATTCTGGCCCCTCTTTTGAAGTTTCTTTCTTTTATTGTTTTTTACTGGGGAGTGTTAAACTAATGGATTGGCCTTCTGTGTCCTGCTGAGCTACTTCCTGTTATATATATATATGTCCATCATCTCTTGTTCTCTCCCTTTTTGAGAGTCTGCCGGTTTCAATTTGTCTGCAGAGAAAAATGGCAAC
Organism: Eucalyptus pumila; assembly: GCA_016097595.1. Lineage (NCBI taxonomy): Eukaryota > Viridiplantae > Streptophyta > Magnoliopsida > Myrtales > Myrtaceae > Eucalyptus > Eucalyptus pumila. The sequence continues at coordinate 23,982,499 of CM027851.1, forward strand.
ACAGCCTTAGTCCTTTTTGTTCCCTTCTTAAACTTCGTTCTTTGGATCTGTCACTTGGATGAGAGCTATGATAGATGCAAGGGGAACCCGACCTTTCAGCTTCAGAGAGCCAACGTCTCGGACTTGTTCCTTGCTCATCTGAACTCTTGAGTTTTATTTAATCCGTGTTGATTCCAAGTTCTTAAATTTTGTTGCGAGTTCAGAGTAGTAAAGAGGTAATGGGAAATGTCTGCCCCCCGGGCCTGCAACCCGGGAAAATCAGAAGGAAAAATGAAGACTGCTGCAGTTGCCGATGAAGTCAAATCATACGAAGGAATCACTAAACCAGAAAGTGGCTCTTCATCCAATGACAATGGCAAAAAGATTCCACAGGATAAGAGCAAATCGGTATCAAAACCGGCCATAAAGGTATACTTTTCCTGTGGTGCAGTCTTTCAGTTTTTTATTTAGTTATTTTGTGAGGAACGATGATGCATCGTGCTGCTCATAACTAATGTAGGAACATGGTTGCCCATGAAACAATATTGAAGGAATTATTATACTTGGCAATAGATTCAAGCAATGCATATGGTGAACTATATCATAGGTTAAAAAAGGCTGGATGTTGCACTTGAGTTTTACTGAAATTCTTAGAGTGCAGATGCTTGATTCACTTTTGATGATGTTCAGTTGGTGTGAACTGGCTGGTTGATTGTTTGACAGAGTGATTCCAGTAAAATCAGACTTAACTGAAGATTCAATTTACAGCAGTACTCATAACCTGGTAATTAAGGACATTTGGATTGTGCAAAGATGCTTAAAACTATTCACAGATTGGATAATATATGTCGTGCTTGTGGTATTTTTGCTGGTCACTGCTCAAATAGCTGATGTAGCATTAGCTTTTACACAAAGTTCTGCACCTAAACATTTTTAGATGCCGAACGGAGTGGCTTACGTGTACATTATTTTGATAGGATTTTCCATTTCCTTGATCTCACTGATAATCTTGAAGTTATTTATCAGGAGGAAACTTGGAGTTTGGAAGTTCTTGTCGACAATATTGAGCTTTCTGTCATAAGAACTTTCATAGTTTTTTTCATCCAGTGCTTCTGCTATCATCTAGATATTTTAAATCTCCATCTGTTTGAGCCTTTCTTCTTTGTATTGATTTATGATGTGAACAGTTTTGGAACAAACAGAAGAACTCAACCTTGGGAAGGGTCGGCAAGGGCAGGGAAATTTCAATACTGGCATTTGAAGTAGCCAACACAATTGTTAAAGCTGTGAACTTCCTAAAGTCTCTTTCTGGTAGACAACTCCAGCTTCTGGAGGAGGTTTTCACTTCAAAAGGAGTACAGAATTTGGTTTCCACTGACATGCAAGAGTTGCTGACCATTGCAGCTGCTGACAAAAGGTTGGTGGTCTAGTTGATGAGAGCCTATGCAGGAAATTATCCTATATGTATGTCAAGTCAAACCGTGTTTGTTTCTATCCATACTCAGGGAGGACCTTGAAGTCTTCTTGAGAGAGGTCATCAGGTTTGGAAATCAATGTAAAGACCCCAAGTGGCACAAATTATCTTTTTCAAAGTAAGGCAGCTTTAGTTCATGTCCAGGAAAATTCCTTGTTTTCCTGATGAAGTTTACATGCTCATGGAAACGATTCTGATATGGCAGACTGGATTTGGATAATTCAAGATGCAAGCTTTCTGGAGAAGAAGCGGAAACATCATTGCAACAATTGAGTTCTTTGGCACAGCAAACCATGGTAAGTTTTTTTTTTTTTTTTTTTTTTTTTTTGAGCTGAGTTCAGCAAAATTTCATTTCTACTTAGAATCCCCTGTTGCCTTACATGATTCTCATATGCAAAATATCAACATTTTGTGCCGTTAACATTATCATCTATCATTTCCGGAAAATGCGCTGAGTACCTCTTTAAGAATGAAGTGTAATTTGATATCTCTCAAGTCTCACCTTACATTGCACTGGTCAATGGAATAGCTGCGCATGATGCTCCTGTCAAGTGTTCGGCTGTTTTGGCTGGATCATTAAAAGGCTATCCCTCGGCTGTTGGTAACTTTTCCACATTTTTTCTTCTTAAGAAACAGATATAACTAAATAGTCAACTAGCTCACAACTTTTGAGAACCTCCCTTATATCTATTCACACTCGATCACGATCATTCCAAACTCTGCCTTGCGAGAAACTTCAGATGAATGGTGGTTGTCTTCTTCTATGACCTGAGGTCTTTCTTTTTGCAGGAGTTATACCAGGAGTTAGAAGCTCTGGACAGATTCGAACAAGATTATCAGAGCAAGGTTAAAGAAGCAGAGTCCTACAATCTTCCTTTGAGAGGTGAGATTTGCAGATCTTAGATTTTTTTTTCTTCTGTACTTCGTTTATGTTCATGAAGTTTTGTCTCCATGCAAGGTAGATTTGATTTTTTCATTTTGGGTTATGTCATAGCTCCAGTGCCATTTTTCACGTTGGAGAGAACATTAATATCATGAATATGATAAGATGACAATCATCCCCGTGGCCTATGAAATTATCAGCAGCTTGTCATCCGTTTTGATATTTACCTCCCTTATGAATGTTCAATATGAATATGCTTCACAGGAGAACGCGCGAAACTACAACTGGAGTGGAACGAACTTTTTAACATGTCTTTGTGATGCCTTGAGTGGTCTCAGTAGCTCCTTGTTACATATTCCCCATTAGCGAATTCAGCAGATCTTGGCTATTATCTGGATTATGTGTTTGGTTTCTGATTATTTGAAATATGTGCTTCTACTTCACATTCTACAACTTATCTGTTAAGCATGTCCAACCTCAATAGTCTGTTATACAGTTCATTTTTTATGTATTCATTTACAGGAAAAGATCTCATGAACTTGGAAAGTGAACTCAAAAAGCAAAGGAAATTTGTAGAGAGCCTGAAGAAAAAATCTTTCTGGTCAATGACAATGGAGGAGGTATGTCTATGCAATTTACAAACTACTTATTTTGGCTTTCAATTCCTGATTAAGATGTATTACTCATCGCCTTCTATTCATGTATGGTGTTGACTTGTTTAAATTTTCAATTGCAGATCATGGCAAAGTTGGTCGACATTGTAGCATTCATGCATCAAAGAATGATGGAGGTTTTTGGAGACAATGGTATGGACTTGCCTGAATACATTCAGCAAAGGATTTGACCACATTGCTTGTGCTCTAATTAGATGCCTACCATTAGACATTTCTCACATTATTTGCTGCTTTGGAGGATGTTAACGACGTTAGAACACATTTTGGTTGAAAAAGTGTAATCTTGAGCTTCTTTCAAAAGAATTCAAACATAGAAGTAACTTAAGTTTCTCATTCTTATGAATTCCCTGTTGCCATAAACTTGGATATCCATTCTCCAGCAGATTTAAACAAAGGTTAATATCCTGAAAAATCTCAAATTGATATACATGTAACAAATTTATCTTAAACTAATTTTTTTACCACCAAAAACCTTAAATTGGTACACCTTTAACAAATTTACCAAAAACTAATATAGTTGTGACAAATTTACTTTTTGTTAATTTCCGTTAAATTTTACTATCAAATTATTAAGTTGAATGACATGTGACCGTTAACTAATATACCGGTTTGGGATTTTATTTTCTGTTTGTTACAATTATAAAATTTTTGTAATTTTTCGTGGTATTAATCTAATTTAATGGAAATGTACCAATTTTGGATTTTTTACTATCGAATAAATTAGTTTGAAAAGTAAATTTGCCACAAATATACAAGTTTATGATTTTTTATAATCAACTGGGGTAAATTTGTCATGGGTAGACCGGTTTGGAGTTTTTCATAGTCAAAAAATTAATTTAAGTTAAATTTTTCATAAGTGTATCAATTTGAGATTTTTTAGGATATTAATCCTTTAAATAAAGATGCCTTTTAAGTTTCGGGTCACTAGAAAGATCATAACAGGATGAAATTTTAAGGGTCTGACAAACCGTCATTGACCTAGGACATGAAATAGAAAAGTACGAATCTTATCCCTTACATGAGAAATTCGCATAAGGGAATCAATTTTCCATTAGCATTTGCTGTAGATCGTGCTATTGATTGTCAGCCTTCTCAAGCATAATCATTTCAAACTTCCTTTTTTCCCTTGATGCACATGTTGCTGTAAAAACCCTTGAATTGAGTCCAGCCACATTAATCTCCTCAAGAAGAAAAAATGGAAGATAATGATGTCTCGTGCCAGTTTTCATATTGGTTGCCAATGCTTGCGCTTGTAGGATTATACACGTAAAGAATGTTTTCAGTTTCTCAAGCATCAATCTATTTAACCCATGCCAGGTAGGACGAACTTTTCAAAGAGTACACGACAAATAATGGAGATTCCCGAAGATTGGGGAAAGCTGATCTTGCCCTACACTACGCTAAAATTGTCAAGCTGATAGATAAGATTGTGAGTTTGATCCTTACTCCTTTCCAATCCATCTGATTTCAGTTCAAAATACCTGCTAAGTGTAAAATATATGTCGACAGGCAACTGAGCCATTGTCTCTTGATTTAAAAGTAAGGAGTACGCTATATCACGCATTGCCAACAGATGTTAAAACAGCACTTCGATCTCGTGTGGAGAGTATTGATACCAAGGATCAGGTATCCTGTCGTCATTCTTTTATTCTTTTCAAAAATTACTTTAAATCCTGCATGGACTCTTCTTCCTCTATTCGTCATATCTGCTTCTACTGCGAGTTTGCCTGTCCAGCACGGTTCAGCATACAGAAAAATTGCAGTCTGTCTCACCACGGCAGTGAACTTTGACATCTGTCAGCATTTGCAGTCATGATCCCGACTAATATTTTCCTAATTTTGGATTTATCCTTTGACAGTTGCCGATTCCGCATGCGAGGGCTGAATTGAACAAGATTTTAAAATGGCTTGTCCCCCTAGCAACAAATACAATGAAGTAAGTTTCAGTTAGTGAACTTCTGACCTGTTGCTTTGTTTCTTGCCCAAATGAGAATACAGAAAAAGCACATTCGATGTCACTATATTAATGAGCACACCACTTCCTTTGCACAGAGCTAATGAAGGATTTGGGCGGGTTGGAGAGTGGGCAAAGACTAGGTTTGTATCTCTCTCCCTCTTTCTCTCTCTCTCTCTCTCTCTCTCTTGCCATTATGACATGGGTTAAGTATTATCATTTGGTGCTTTAAACAGTAAAGAGGCCTCTGAGAACACATCTACAAGAAACGGCATGATTCGCCTCCAGACACTGTATCATGCAGATAAGGAAAAAACAGAGCTATACATCCTTGAATTGACCTTTTGGCTACACCGTCTGGTCTCCATGGTGAAGCAGAGATACCATGCTTCCAACCAGAGGAGGAATTTTCACCTCAAGGTGCAGCCTCCAACATCTCCAGGAAGTAGCACAGCAACACCAAGTTCCTGGACTGAACCATCTCGACAAGGTAAAGATCATTCAGAAGAGGTATTTCAAAGGAGACTGACATTTATGAAGGAACAAGAAAAGGGTTCTGCGAGCCAGGATGTTCCCAGTGGAATGGACCGATTGAGTTTGAGAAACACTGAATTACCGTAATATATGGTCACCATTGCTTTGTACATAGCTCAAAGCAAGAAAGTATTTTACCTTGAATACACAAACTTTTCCTAAGTTCTTCAATCGGTTCACCAATCAGCACGTGATTGAGAATCATTTTTGCTTGTGAGAATGTACAAGGTGTTAAAGGCACTGGTGCTCAAGGATGCATTAGGATTTTATCCAACTTCATCCTCAGTCGACTCATTTCTTGTACCATGGCCAAATTGCCAGTAGTGTAAATTAACTCTCTCAAACTTGCTTCCTGAATAAATTGTCCAACTTGGAAAAGAATGTGTTGTTCCAACCACCCCATTTTCCCAAGTTATTCAATGTTGACTTGAGAAGCTGGGATTATACACCGTCGAACTGGTCGGATACTGTTTTGCAATTTGTCCTAATCAAACCATTGAAGAACACCCTATAAACATTGCAGAGCCAATGGAGTGGTACGGTGTATATAGGTGTTAATATGTCCATGAATTGGTTATGCCTACTTCACCTCTTATACTAGTTCCACATTGTAACGAGTGTCTCCACCTAAACCGCAGTTCACTAAAATGTCTTCCACCAATTTCACTTTCCTCCTTCATCAAGCCCTTCCAGGTGAAAAAAGAACAAAGAATATTACAGGGCGCATTATCCGTAACCGTGAACTCTTTTTACATAATCAAGCCAAAAGAAGAATGCCATTTTATATGATTCCACAGTACATAGACCTTATTGCTATGACAGATTTACGTGTATCCTAATTCACTTTCATTCCCAACTTTGTCCCAACCACTCCACTTTCATTTTCTAAAACAGGCTTGAGCAGCCTGTACCACCATAAAATTGCCACCTCTGTGTTATCCCATTGATCAAACTACTTTAGTTCTGTGGCCATGGAGGGCATCTCTCTCAGAGCTTCGACCTTTCTTTTTCTTTTCGCTCTCCTCTTTTCCCACTTCGCACCTTCACTGGCACAATCAGGGGCCGGGACTATCCATAGAACCAAGGACCAACTATTACTAGCTAGCCTCCAACCAAGCACTGGAACAACGTCGACCTCACCAGGATCAATCTCTTCCCAGCTGTTTCTCACTTCCCCTTCAGGGAGTTCTGCAGCCTACCTCGTCAGGCCTGTCAACTCCGCCAGTTCAAGTGGTAACAACTACTGTTACATCCAAGTCCAAGGAGGCGGTAGCACAGTTTGGAAGTCGACATGTGCTTCTGTAAGCCAAGCCAACACTTGCAGCCTTGTATTATCCGGTTCAGGCCTTGAGATATTCGATGGAAGCCAGTCCTCCTGGAGAACTAATGTGAATGGGGGTCATCGTCGTAATCCAGAGACACTGCTTCTTCTCGATGGGGGAGACCTGCATATCAGGGACCAGAGTGGAAGGATCGTGTGGACGGCCAGTGAGAGTCAAGCTGTTGGCCAGACTTGTGGGTCTTTTGGAACTCCTAGAGAAAATTTCGCTTTCTCGCCATTTGGCAGTCCTAGTTACGAAGACAAAACCGAATCATTGCCATCGTCTTCATCGTCATCATCATCATCTCCTCTTGGGCAGAGTTTGGACCAAATCGGTAAAGAATCTGAAATGGGTTATAACAACAATTACCAGCAGCAACAAGAGACGATGAATTATCCACAGCAACAGATGCCAAACAGGCCTAGTCTCACGGGCTTCAACCAGCCATTTTCCACACTGAACCAGCCATTTGGTGCAAGTAACCAGGAAGGGTTGGCGGACAATGGTCCCTTTGAGAATGGGGTCTCCGAGAAGAGACTCAGGATCAGTGTTGTTTTGGGTTCGTTATTCACTTTGCTGGGTTGCCTTCATTCTTTTCTGTAATCTCTCTCTCTCTCTCTCTCTCTCTCTCTCTCTCTCCCCATCAAAAATAGGGTGAAGAGATTGAGAATGCATTTGATAATGAGTTGAAAGCCGTTTTCATACATCCGACAAATGATTGGGAACTTTGTATGTGAATCTGCATCATTCCAAACCTTGCATGTGGAGCTATATTTAATGCCGAATTCTAGCGTCCCGTGGGCATAAAATTTGAAAAAAAGAAGAAGAAGAAGAAGAAAATTTGGGTATTGACAGATTTCTGAAATTGCTGGCAATTTTCCAAGTAATTTTGGTAAGAAAATTTGATTGGTAGCTTGCTTGTCAGGTAAACCATAAGTAAACTGCCGATAGTATGACTTCAATAACGTCCATACAAATTAGCGAACGGTAGAAGTGAATTTACGAGAATTTCACTACATCCTTATATTACGAACTTGAAATTTTACAGGTGTGATTAGTACAATATCAACCATATAAGGAAACTTACCCAAATTTTTATATATTGGCAAATAATCCACTTCTTTCAAATTTTGCAAGTGTGGTTCATAAACTCCCAATAACATGAGAAACTTACCAACATTGTCCGACTTTGCCAAAGTCCAAATGAATTAGTAAATTATCACTATCTCTGAAATTATTCTAAGCGTCCTTGGTAATTTACCCAGACTATAATAACTTTACCAATATTCCACTTTATTAGTAAGCAACCAACATTTTTTGGATTTTTATGAGTGCTACAAATAAAATAACAACTCTATAAAGAATATCAACTTTTTCCAAAGATGAGAAGCCACCATGAAGAATTTACTAACATCCAATAAATCAAGAAATTATGAGCTTCTTCAAAATTTTATAGGTGTAATTAGTAGATTCAGGGCTAATTCCCCCCCCCCCCAAATCTCCAACTTTAGGTCGAATTTTAATTCTATCCCAAACTTTTTTTGTCTAAAAGAAATCCCAAACTTTCATTCTAGTCCTAGATTTGCCATTATGTCCAAAAATCGCCACTCATTTCTACAAGATTATTAATATTAGGAGGTTGTTGTTGTTTCATACGAAAGTGAGAATGTCGATAAAGATTGGTTTCTTATAATAAGCTTATAATTAGTCTTGATGTTGATAATTTGAAGAAATTAGTGACAATTTTTAAATAAATAAGCAGATTTGATTCTAGAGTGAAAGTTGTGAAATATTTTTGGACAAAAAAATAAAAATGAGATAGAATCAGAATTGGACATAAAGTTGATTTTTTTAGGTGATCAGGCCTCGGATTACCAAAGTAGTAATGGATTTATCTAATTTTTTCTATCCAATACACGGCCTCACAAAATTTAGGCGACTCCGAGGCAATCCCAATCCAAAAATAGGTCCAACCAATTGGTCCATTTCGGATGTTCTGCTGAGGAACCAATATCTGGTTTTTTTTTTTTTTTCGGCCGAAAGATAATGATTTCATTGCTAACCCACGAAAGGGGCACCATTAGATGGAAAGTCTAAACATAAGATAGAAATTAGAGGTTGAGGAGGAAATGAAAGCCAATTTGTAGGAAGAGAGTTGGCTCGGTGGGCTTTAGCGACCCAATCCGTGGCCTTGTTGGTTTCCCTCAATTCGTAGAGGACCAAAACTCCACTAAGTTGGCCAAAATTCTTGTGCAATCAGCTACAATAGATTGGGCCGGCCAAGGGGGTTCAGCTCGGCCCGATAAGCACTCCACCAAAGATAAGTTGTTGGAAGATATGTACACCTGCATATCATTTATGTTCAAGACTTGTTGTTTGAGTTCCGTTCGTGAAGATATGCTTTCCCTTACCCACAGCAATGCCTCTCTCGCGGCTAGGGTTTCAACCACCCAGGTCGTCGGAGCATGGATCTTTTTGGTGAAGCCGGCGACAAGGAGGCTAGCAGCGTTTCTGCATACTCCTGCAACCACTCATGCCAGCAACGATATGCACCAGGAGGTGTCGATGTTTAGCTTCAGCTCTTGTGGACTAGGTGAGGTCCAGTTCGTCGGGTTTTTTAGATCTGCTTGCTGTCGTCTGCTTCGGCTTACCCTTATCTGCCCATTTCATGTATAGATTGGTGGTGGTTCGAGCTTCAACTTAGGTGTTGAGCTGGTTGGGCTTCTTTCCTTGGAAGATCGCTAAGTTGCGAGTCTTCTAGATCTGCCATAAGAGACTAGCAAAGAGGGTCTTGAAGTGTGAATCGACTCTCGTGGTGAGATTTTCAAAAACCCATTTGTCAATGCGAGTGATATGTGCTGGAGATATGCCGGCCTGAAATTCAAGGGCTAACCATAACATTCTATCCAGTCACATAAGAGGAATAGGTGCTCAATTGTCTCAGGTGCTTGGTCACAGATCTGACAGGTTGGATCAGGTATCATTTGCCTTTTATACAAATTTTCCTTTGTTTGGAGAGAATTGCTGCATATATGCCATAGTAGGAACTGAATTTTAGGGGAAGTCAAGAGTTTTCATATCTTGTTCCATAGCAATTTTGGAACCTGGTAGGAGGAGGATGTGTTGTGTTTGGTGGAGAGGTCGGCTCTATTGTGTAGTCAGTTATAGCTACTCTTAACGATATAGGAACCCGAGTTGTTGGCTGTCCAGACAAGTTTATTTGAGTAGGGATGTAGGCTAAGAGGCTGAGCGAGAATCTCTTTCACAACATTTTCGTCAAACAGTTCATTTACTCTACTTTTATCCCAAGCCTTTGCTTCGTGATCAATTAATTTAGCCACCATTCTTGGACCATCCCTATTTGCTGGGCCTATAAGGCTACGCATGACAACGCTTCTTGGCTAAGGAATAATTTTTTTTTTTTCAGAAATAGTTCTTTTCTATTTCTATTCTGGGGAACAATTTCTAAGCAAAAGAACCCGTTTGATAACTGCACAAAATTTCTATTCAAAATTTTAATTTAAAAAAAATAATAAATAAGAAAAAGGAATAGATTAGATATTACATAAAATTGACAAGATCAAAATATTATTAGATAAATATATTTTATTTTTGTGAATTTTAATGTTTGGTATAGCAAATATTGCGAAAAAAACACAAGGGATATTGAATTTGTAGTGATTTCCTCGGGACTAAGTTTTTACTCTTTAAAAAAAAAAAAATTGTAATTCTAGTGCATGCGTGGCTTGAGGATTTTAGTCTTCTAATCTTAACATGGATGTCGGGTTGGGGTTGGAAATTTCCAACTATTGGAATGGTGCATGCATGGCGTGGCTTCGCTGTCATTATGCATTTAGTTCATAGTATGCTCCTAAAACACTTAGTAAAGACCTCGGTCTCTTGCATTTTGAGCCGTTGATGCATCTTATCTTGATGCTACTTTTTGTGTCATAATCTAGAACCTGAAATGTTCCTTAGTGCACTCGGAGGAATGCCCTTTTCACTTTGAGTTACTTTTTGCCTTTCAATGTGTAAATGCCACTATACCTTCAGTCATTGCAGTTTCTATGCAGGTCGTACATTGCCATCCAAACATACTACGCTTGCCCTATACAACCCCTGGTCTTGTTGTGATCAGATACTCAACTTCAACACAAGAGCATGCAACTTCCACACTGTAAATTTGTTAATTAATTCCTTCAGCCTTCATGTTCTACCTATCAGTTTGTTTTTTGTCCCTTTGATAAAATTTCAGATGCTCGTTGTTTCAAGTCATATCACGGTGATCTTATTTTAAATCCATTTACACCTTGGGAGAGGCCACCTTTAAAGAACGTGTTTTGCATCTATGGGATAGATTCCAAGATTGAGGTATGAAGCATTCTCAACATAAGGATTTATGATGCATCGGAGAAAACAATGCTTATGAGTTGTCATAATGCCAACATTTTTTATTTGGTTAAGTGACTTCCTAATATAGTAACTTGGATTGGCTAAAACAGAGCCTTTATCACAGCCTATTGCTAAAACAGAGCATCGACAACTTTAACTACTCACGCACACACATACATAACTATCTCATTTCATTTCATACTCCCACTAGTTTTGAGAGACAAAGAAGCATAGAGAAAAGTGCACCAGAATTTTGGTGTTGTTCATCATATCAGCTTTGGTTTGTTTTAGTCGACCTAGCTAATACATGTGAGAATCAAGGGCGACACAAGCACGAGGGAAGCAGCGTGAGAGAGGTGTGCACAAACAAAGGGAACACAATGGAGGCGACACGGTTCAACTTCAGAAAAAGTGAGAATCACCACTAGAACAGGTACAATAAGAAGGAATCAAAGCAACAAACTTGATTTAAGGCAAGACCACCACAAGGCGACGCGACCAGAGGCGACGGGACTAGAGGCAACGGGATTGGAAAGAGGCGATCGAAGGCGATGGCTCTGCAAGCGGCGGATTCAACTTCAGAAAAAGTGAGAATCACCACTAGAACAGGTACAATGAGAAGGAATCAAAGCAACAAACCTAATTTAGGGCAAGATGACCACAAGGCGACGCGACCAGAGGCTATGCGACTGGAGAAAGGTGATCGGAGGCGACAGGACTAAAGGCAACGGGATCGGAAAGAGGCAATTAGAGGCAACGGGACTACAGGTGGTGGGATCGAAGAGAGGCGACCCAAGCGTAGCGATGCAACCAAAGTGAAGCAACCAGAGATGACGGGATTAGAGATGACGGCACCGAAGAGAGGCGGAGGCGACGGGACTGGAGGCAACTAGCTCGGAAAGAGGCGACCCAACTGGAGGCGATGCCACCAAAGAGAACTGCGATTGGAGATGACAAACCGAAGAGAGGCAGTGACTGGATTGGAGAGAGGCGACCAAAGGCTAGGAGCACGAGACCGGAGAGAGTCGACCAGAGGCTACAAGACTAGAGGCCACGAGACCGACGACAACAGGACCGACGGCAACGGGACTGGAGAGAGGTGACCGGAGGTGATGAGATTGGAGAGAGGCAAGCGGACGAAGGGAGAGGTGAGTTGAGAAGGGAGCAAAAGAGAAGTTAGGGTTACAGAAGTTGTTTCTTATTTTTGTTTCAGAGAACAAGAAGCAACTTTTCTTTTTCTCGTTTCTATTCCAAAACCATTTTCGAGCTAACTTTCTATTCCTGAGAATAGATAAATAATTTGGCATTATCAAACAGATTTATGTTCTTTTTTTGTTCCGGGGAACAAAAGAACAGAAATTCTAAGGAACGAAACGTTGTCATGCGCTGCCTAAGTCTTCTAGAAGGGAGTCGACATCTTCTCTAATTCTTATTGTATGTCCATCACCAACCTCCTATTTAGTGGCTGGTTCGATTGTGTCTCTCTCCACCAATAAGTTTTGCCATCCCCACGAAGGACGATTACCTTTCTTTGCTGTCCAGAAGTCACCTCTAGGGTAATAGATACTTTTAAGGACTTGACACCATAAGGCATTCGGTTGTTGGACAGTTCTCCAAGCCTACTTCCCCAATATAGCTTTGTTAAAATCCACCAAATCTTTAAAGCCTAGGCCACCACAATCCTTCCTCATTTTCAGGTCTTCCAATTTCCTCCAATGAACTTCTCTTCTAGCAACATTATGTTTCCACCAAAAGGAGGCTATTCGCTTCTCAATAGTGCGACAAATAGAAGTTGGAATTTTGAAAATGGACATAGTATGTTGGGGTAAGGCTTGAAAGACTGTTTTAATGAGGACTTCTTTGCCCGCCTTCAAGATCAACTTCTCTTTCCACCCTTCAAGTTTCCTTTCGACTCTAGCAATGATCCAAGCAAACACTTGTTTTTTTGTTTGGCCCTAGTTAGATGGAATTCCAAGATATTTCCCGAAATTTTCTGAGATTGGGACTCTCAGTTCAGCAGCTAAATTCCGTTTAAGGTTATGAGGGCAATCTCTCCCAAAGAAGAGACCTAATTTATTGAGGTTTATAGCTTGTCCTGACACAAAACAATATTGGTTCAAGATATTTGCAAAATTTTGAGCTTATATTATCGTTCTATTTAGGAAAAATATTACATCATCAGTAAAGAGGAGATATGAGAGAGTTGGGCATGTAGTATTTGGGCGAATACTCTTGATACTTCCATCTTGTACAGCTTTTCTCATAAGAGTCAAGAGGGAGTTGGCCATGATTATGAATAGTTATGGGGCAAAGGGGATCCCCTTGCTGAATACCTCTAGTGGGCCTAAAGTTAGCTGAAGGTTCACCATTAACTAAGATATTGAAAGACACTGATGAAATACATTGTTTAATCCATTTGACCCATTTCTCATGGAAGCCCAACCTCAACATGAAATTACATAGAAAATCTCATTCAACCCTGTTATATGCTTTTTTGCATATCTAATTTTAAAATGGCTTGAAATTTGCGCTTCATCCTTCTCACCCTTAGTTGATGAAACCTCTTGGATGATAAATATATTATCTTAGATAGGCCAATGGTTCTAATAAAATAAACCGTTTAATCCATCCAGTCCTGGTGCCTTTGTTGCCCCTAATTGAAACACAGCTGCTTTAACTTCATCTTTTGTGACTAGTTTGATCGGGTCTTCATTCATCTCCTCATTAACCACATCTGCACATTGCTCTAATACAGGTTGATAGTTTTGGGCGTCCATTGAGGTGAATAAAGATTGATAGAAGTTGCAAATGTGATGACTGAGAGTCTGGGATCCCTGCACCAGGTTTGATCATCAATTCGCAACATAGATATTTTATTTCGTCATCTTCTTTGAATTGTAGTTGCATGAAAATACTTGGTGTTTTGATCCCCCCCCCATTTTAGCCAATCAATTCTAGACTTCATACACCAATACATCTCTTCTTGCCTCCACAGCTCTTCGATTTTCCTAACAATGTTGCTGATTTCCTCTCTGTTTTACTCCCCATTTGTTATATTTGTTAACTCCAAAAACCGGAATTTAAGGGGGTTGATCTGTTTTTGGGTGTTTTGAAATTTTTTCCTACTCCACTTGTTTAATTCAGCAACAACCAACCTTATTTTATTTGTAAGGCTGCTTTTAGTTGTTCTATTTGCAAGCCAAACTCGCTAATCACCTCCTCACACTCAGGGTCTTCTAGCCAAACTGGTTCAAATCTAAACATTTTCTTACTTTTTTTTTTCCCTTTGGTGTAGGGATAGAATAACTGGGCTGTGATCTGAACCAATCGCCGGTAGGGCAAAGGCCATCGCATTTGGGTATAGTACTCTCCACTCCATATTACAAAGTGCCATGTCTAATCTCTTTTTTACTAATGCGCTGCCTTCTCTGTTATTTGACTAAGTATAAGCGTAGCCCTTGCTTTCAATATCCATCAAAGAGCAATCATCTATAAACCCCCGGAAGGCTGCAAGTCTGTAGCGGTCCACCTCTCTACACCTGACCTTTTCCCAATGGTATGATATTTCATTAAAATCTCCTATACATAACCATGGGAGTGGATTGTGATAGTTGTTGTCTTTTACATCCCGCCATAACCTCAGTCTCTCTTGAAAGTTTGTTGGTGCATGTAAAAAAGATATCCACATTAGGTCTCCTTTAGTAAGGTCCTTGCATTTTATATTGATGAGCTCTCCAAAGCTTCCCTCCACTTCCACCTTAACCTTCTCATCCCACATTATTGCCAAGTCTCCTGCTATATCAACTGGCTCGATAGTAAATAAAGATTTGAAACGAGTCATTTTCCTCACTCTTTCTATAACAGTATTTTTGTTTTGTTTTGTTTTGTTTTGTTTTGTTTTGTTTTTTTTTTTTTTTTTGTCTCCATAAGGAAAATCAGGTTGGGCCTCTCTTGAGCTATTAAGGCTCTGAGGTGCTGGATTGTCAAGGGAGTGCCCAGCCTTTGACAGTTTCAACTCAATATCTTCATCTATCCTTTGGTGGCTTATTATGGCCAGCCACCACAGCCCATGTACTCACCCCTTCTTAAGACTAAATTGGGCATCCAAAAGTTGGTTCTCATCAACCACAAATTCCTATGAATTTTTCTTCTCATAGGGATTGACCACTTTTGTTTTTTTGCCACAAGAGTTTTATATATTGCCTTGCCTCTCTTGGTATTCTGTGATTGTATCTCGTTCCCTGTCGAGAGAAGGGAGTAGCAATAGGTGCTGGTCTGAGTTTTGCCCCGATTTTACTCATTTACTCTGTTTCTCCAGTGGATAGGAACAATTGCCATTGCATTTGGTTTTTCTACAGCTGTTCTCAATGGAGTTTCAATCGCCACTGTTTGAGTTTCCATCACCACTTCTTTGTTTGAGGTAGAGAGTTCAAGTTTACCATAAAATGTCTTCCAATAAGGATTGACTTCATGGACTTCCACCTTTAGCCACGAGCCAAACCGACCCGGTTGATCCTGAGTGAGTCCAGTTTCTTCATAAGGTATTTTAGTACAAAAGTTGGCATAATGCCCAATGCGACCGCAAAAATAGCAGAAGTGAGGAAGCATTTCATACTTATAATCTATTCACAACTTCTTGTCCCCACAATTAATCACAGTTCCTGTTTTGAGCGAGCTGAATAGTTGAGAAGCATTCTGGCCTTTCCATTTTTTTGGGAGTTATTGCTTCTCACCTTGATTTTTATCTCCACAACTTTCCCCAATTTAGAGGCTAAAGGGTGAATGGCATCTTCAGTGACTTGAGCTCGCTGAAGGCCTATAAATGTACCCAAAACGCATAGTGTGTAAATTCATAACAGTGTTCATGTATGTTTGGGTCTCCTTCTCTGAGTACTAATAGATTGCTTGCAAAGGACCACGATCCCAATTCTAGTATCCTCCATTTCTCTTCGCTTGATTGGAATATGAACGAGAAAAAACCTGGTTCGATTAGCTCACACTTGACTGAATCTGCTTTCCATGTTGTTTTCATAGTGTTAATGAAAGCCTGGAAATTAACATTGGGCTTTGAAAATAGCTTACCATAAAGAGTTAATTCACTTTCCTTTTTTTCTTCTTCTGGAATATCGTCCCCTAGGTCCGTGATGTCCTCTGCAGATCACAAATCTCCCATGTGTCAACAAAGTGTTGCCAATCGAAGCTGATTGTTCTCCCTCTTGTCCATTTTCTACCCCAAGTTCTATGTTGGCCAAGGTACTACAGATATTTGATTATGGAATGAAGGGAGCTCTGATGATGGTGGGCGAAACAAGGGTTTTGTGTTGCAAAAGAGATTAGGGATTCGCTTCAAGATAAAACCAGAGGAAAGCTCCAAAAGAAGGCGCAAAACCCAGGGGCCATAGGGTCTACCATCCGCTTGAAGCTTCTTGGCTACAAAAACCCTAAGGTGTGACACGATTTTGTTTATACTTTGTTGCTACGAAAAATAATTGCACGTTTGAACTTGAGAATTTCACAATATCATGCTTCTCGTCCATGTTTATCTCTTTCCTTTTTGCATTATTAAGCCAAAACATCATTTAATGTAACTTCTTATTTGATCTTCTTGTTTTGGACGCTAAAGCCGCAGGTTGTACTAGTTCCATTACTTGAATGAAAGCTCCTCGTTTTAGACCCCCAAAAAAAAAAAAGTTGTTATCTTTAGTTAAAGTTAATTGGCGGTGAGTCTTCATATGTTGTCACTTTTATCCACTCACAAAAATAATCACTCACTTCCTTCTTGAGATAGCTCTGTCTTTATTTCTTACATGTCCATTCAATATTTTTCTTCTAATTTAACGATCAAGTGGCACTGGGGCCAAATTTCGTACATCTCTACCATTTTATCTCCCTGAGCAATCTTAAGAGGCCACCCCACATCAGCTCGATGCAATCAGAATTTTACTTTCAGAGTGCTCCAAATAAGGCTCGAAGCCAAGACCACAAGGAAGGGAATAAACTCCATTTCCATAAAACCTACACTTTGTTGGTCATTTATGTTCAATTTTGCACACAGATGTAGTGCGAATAATACATTGCACGTAATGGAGAATTTGACTTTCTTATAACTATAGATTGTTCAAATTCAAGAGAGAATATCAACAATGTCACATTTTCAAATGATATTGATTTTTCTATTGTGATTATAGTATGTTATTTTTAAAAAGACATTGGTTCTTTGATGCAAATTAAATTATGATTTATAGAATGTGTTGTTGTAATACAATATTTCATCAAATTTCTTAATTGATCAATTGTTGGCTCGAAAACATGAGGGCAACTATTCGAATTAAAATTCAAAGAAATACAATATAGTGTGATGAATAAATTAAGCAAGCAAAATATAAGTACCATAAAGCAAATATAATGAGAGTAGGAACAGAGGGAACTTGCTCAAGTTGATTTATAGTGATCCGGCCCAAGCCTACTCAACTCCACGAATCCGCTCGAGTGTTCCATATTCCCTAATCAAATCCAAGCATAAAGGCTGGTTGATTTGTATCTTCATCGTTGATCTTTGGCTTCAACACGTGGTATTCCACTGCTTCATCATGGTATTACATGTCTTTGTCTATCAAAATTCAGCTCAAAATTCCTCAAAATCCTTAATTGTCTATTTTTGTATGGATATTTATGGGTTGGGCTAATGTATGGCTTATATATGGTTGCGATGGCGGCTTTAGGATTCTGTCCCTTGTGACCAACACATGTTCATAGGGGTATTTTTGGTTGTCAACAATTATCGAGTCGACAAAAACATGTAGCGCGAAATATTGATTAGGCCAGTTTTAAGGCCAAGCCATCACCTATAGTGTAACGACACAGTTTGCACGTTCATGTCATTGATGCGACTCCCTGAAAGGGTGGAAATCCCGCGTAAAACACTCCACGAAAAAGTAGAAATATCATAGAAAGATTGGAACTTATGCATGTGCCATTTATTAGTCTTTTTTCACATTGCATTTTCTTTAGAGAAGAAGAATTAGATTGGGCCATGGAATGGCATTGAGAAAGTGACCAGTTAATGTTGAACGTGGGAGCCACCTTGCTGGCCAATGCCCAGCTTCAACAGTTGATGTGCAACACGAGATATGGGCTAAAATTGTTAGGGTTTATGACCCACATTTGTCCTCTAATAATAAAAAAATTGTTCAAAAAATCTTAAATTTATTTATATATTTGCTAATTCGGTCATTTTTAGTGAGTTGTCGAGTCAGGGTTGATAGGTGATGGTCTTTGGTGACAGTTGGCAACAAATGTCCATCTCCAAGAATACTTGGCACGACAATATGGAGTGCTCTACAGTAGCCTAATAATCTGCAGTAATCAAAACTATTTTAAGGTCAATGGCGCATGGCTTCATCGTTGGTGGTGACGCCTTTGCTGCTATCAAATAGATAAAGATTAAGTGGCGTCTTAACTAAGTTTTGTATCGTCGGGATTTACAGTCTATCAAGGGGACAGTTCCGTCAGGCTATTTCTGCCACTCTATTGCATAGTCCTTTGACATAAAAACTCCTTCATTGTGACCTAATTTGTCATGTCAAAATGGGTCATAAACCCATTTATTAACTCATATGTAATAAGTTGAGTTATTTATATGAGTTAGTTTTACTGAGTTAATAGGTTATGAATGGATTTAAATATAATATAAATATTAAATGGGTCGTAAATTGGTCATAAATTGATTTACTACTTATTTAGAGATAACTCACTTTTATGACTCTTCATTCTCTCTCATTTCCACTTGTTTTACACTCTCACTTCTACA
The DNA here is from genome assembly GCA_016097595.1 of Eucalyptus pumila. NCBI lineage: Eukaryota > Viridiplantae > Streptophyta > Magnoliopsida > Myrtales > Myrtaceae > Eucalyptus > Eucalyptus pumila. The sequence continues at coordinate 24,001,521 of CM027851.1, forward strand.
TTGGATTAAATATGAAAATGTTTCGGTAATATGGAGTTGGATAGGATATGAGTCCATACATTTGTAATACGAATAAATTGATCATTATAAATCAATGAATCAATTTCGGTCTGATCATTTGTGACTTAACTCAAATTCGATATGACTCATCCGTTTGACAGAGTCAATGTGTCCTCACGTAACACTACCAAAACCAGCTTATTAAAGCTTCATCTTCTTCAATGATTGCTGTTCCGTCTACCGAACGGGATATTGCTTCTCCGATGCATTGATCTTGCGCCCTTTTGGATTTGCTTAGAAAAATTGTCATCGCTCGGATTATAGTCGAGAGTGATTTACCGACGCGAATGAATAATTGCCTGTCTCTTTCGCTCGTGGGTGCGTGTGGAGACGGGATTTCTTGAATCCTCCCGACTGACGGAAGCTTATTAAAAATGCCAGCTTCGTAGATGACAAAACATCAGTCTCGTCAAAAGAAAAGCACCGTGAACGATTCGTATCCGCTGATGCGGAAATGCGTACTTGTTCCACTATGAAAGTTCGTCCCCCGATCACCACCGTATAAGGCCCCGCTGGATCTGTCGACGACGATAGTCCAGGCAGGAATACCTTAAGCTCGGCTAGCATCGCGGCAAGATCATATGTCTCGAATCAACTTTCACGTTCGAGATTAAATCCGTCTTCCCGGGCTAAATCGCGGGTCGTTTTTAATGGCTAGGCCTGGTTGGCAAAGAGAAAACTTTAGAAAAGGAATGTCGAAGGGATTAGACAAGCGCATGGTCCTGTCCTTTTCTTATCAATTAGCAGGACAGCTGGTGTACCCCTTGCGGATCATCACAAAGTGAAGAGACTTTTCAACGACACTTTTTTGACATTTTTCTTTAGCTGACATCCTCCTGTCGGTCCCAGTTATGAAAATGGGAAGATTTCTGCCACGCCTTAAAACCTGATTCAGACTCGAGCTGTATCGAGGTTTAATGCCGTTCTAACTCCCTCGAAAAGAAAAAATATTTATGAACGAGCAGATTGGACAGTGACTATTTTAAGATGTTACGATAACAAGCCTAACTCAAGGTTGCCACAAGAAAAGTGACTAATAAGAAACGCCAATTTGATCATCGCAAATGCTCTCTCGAAACTGTGATCTAGATTATTGTTTATGTGTGTGTGTGTGTTTTTTTTTTCAATACCCAATTTGTGTTTTAGTTGTTTTAGTGACGAAAATGGCACAAATTAGTGTAATGTGGCGACGCGATGGAAATTGTCACACTATTGCTCAACCGACGAGAAAGGACATGGCGAGTCGATTGCTTTCTTGAAAGCTTAAGTTAGAAATGCATATCACGAGTAGCTCTGATGATTGTTCTGGTTCTATTTTTTAGGCAGCACCGGTCAGGGCAGAATTTTTAAGGGTTAAGGAAATCATCTTTCCTGGACTTAGATGAGAAATTTCTCTTTGAAAATTAAAAATTCAATGTGATATTGTAGCGAAAACAAGTGACTGGACATTATCAAGAAGATTCAGTTGGCATGACCTCCTCCATAAAGAGAGTAACACATGATCCATCTAAAAATCAAGCGTTATAATGAAGATTGCAACAAATAAAACTCTCCTCAAGTATACATATAACTTGCTCACCTTGAAAGGCAAAAGGCCAACAGCTCACAAAATACATTTGTTTTATAAAAAATAAATGATTTGTAAAAAAATTCTTAAAAATGATATCTTATATTGCTTTAAATAATTAGTCAATAAAAATAATTTCCATTGTCAATAACAATTTATGTCCTTATATTTTCATGGATAATGAAAATATATATTTCATTCAATTATTTTTGCAAGTGATACAAATATTTATTTTTAAGAAAATATTTCTAAATCATTCATTTTTTACAAAACACACCCAAAATATTTAATTCTTTCCCTTCTCTAACTTGGACTCAAATGAGGAAGTTATTGTATTTTGCATCAAAAGAGTTCTAGATGTCCAGCGAAGTCCGATTCTCTAACTTTCCATTAATGATCAGGCCTCCTTGCAATTCAATTCAAATCGAATTTGATTGACTAGCTCAAACAAATATCGTTGAGATGAACCCAATATATCAAACCCTTTTGACGTGATAAAAGATGCATGGTAGAGGAGAAAAGTACTTAATTAGTCATAAACTTACTATACGGATGTCAATTTAGTCTTTTTCAACTTTTCAATTTTATCAATTTAGTCATTGACTTTTACGTGAAATTTTAATGTAATCTTTCCGGTGAATTCTCTCTAGAAAATCACTGATATGGTAGTTTAGTCATCAATTTCTGGTGAAAATCAGCCGAAATGATTACACTCGAACTTCTTGCAAAATGTTTAGAACTAAATTGACGATTGAAAGAAAAGTCCAAGAATGAATTGAAATCTGCACGATAAATTTGGGATTGATTGAATAATTTCCCCGCAATTGAAATGCATTTCCATTCCGTCTTAGAATTGACAAGTTGAAGTCGAACACGCTACGCTCTAGAGGGAATGAGCCCTCTTGGGTCAATTTTAGAAGAGAGAAAAGATTAGGGGTAACATTAAAAAAACAGAGTACCCATCAAGTCGGCATAAAACTACAATAAATGAAGACGGTGCACAATGTGCAAACCGTAATGGCGACAAGCGAGGTAGGCTGTCTTAGGCTCTCTCTGATGAACAAGTCTCGCACGTCATTACCATCGAGAAGGAAACTTTCTAATCTCCATGGCAACATCCCACGAAAAGCCAGTTGCCTACGCCTCTAAGGATATTATTAAAAAAAAATATCCCATCCGATTTAATCATGCTATCAAATAAACTTATCCAAGACAATCCACAGAAGATTGAAATAGCTAAGCAAAATCAAGTGACCGAGAGCCAAATCACAGTCCGCTCGGCTTTATCAATAGTGAATTCCATTCTGTCAACGTCACTTGGTGTGTAGTCATATTTAGATGACGTGAAATTGAGAAACGGAGTCAAAGCCGAATATAATCAAGTTCAATCAGCTTGACGTAAGAATTGTGGGATTTTTTCCTTTTTTCCAGTGATTCGGGATCAATTTTTGCCGACTCAAACAAGAGCCGACAGAAAAGAAAGAAAAAAGGAAAAGAAAAAAAGAGGAAAATATCATAAAATTATTAAATAAATTAAATAAATTATACATCTCAAAAAATTGAGAGTTGTAATAAAGACAATCCTAATATTTTTTTATTACACGAGTAAAAAATTTTATACAATTACCAAACGTATTGAATACTTTCGAATTTTATCAAGAGAACAAAACATAAAAAAATTGAGCAAAAATTATTCTCGGAAATAAAATAGTTACCAAATAAGCCATAAGAGTGCATCCTCACAATAATTTGGCGCAATTGATTATTTTACTAATGAAATGCTTCCGACAAGATTTGAACCGAATGCCACAGGGAGAGGAGCAAAATTTCTCATCATCTAATCCAATGCCTCGTTGGTGGTCCATTTCGGTAAATTGGATCCACAACCACGTCAGTCCGAGGACTGTCTGGCACGGACAGAGATCTTATAGCACATGAGGTAATTCTATTGATATCTCAATAGATCCACTGGTATTTAGTTTTAAATTTCATAACTGTCTTTATCTATCTAGATTAATGATTCGGATAAATGGGTCGTTGTACTTAGACATGAATAACAAAGATGATATCATCCAATCACATACTATAATGCATTTATGCCATACACGTATATAAGAAGTCTCTGGATTTACTTTTTTGTTAGTTCCATTATGTTGTGTATCATGCCAATATAAGAGCAGGGGTGATTCATCCCGGTAAGGCGCTTTTCAAGTTTTTATGAGGACTTGTCTAGATTGAAATCGGTGAAAAGAGAATATCAAGAAATGGATTTTGTTTCATCTCATGTTGTTTATAACCATTGTATCAATCATTGAATCTTGTCAATACCGAATAATGGGGTTTTCCCGCTTGAAACACCGCAAATTGGTCATCGCCAAGCACGAGAAAAGAGCACGACGATTACCATGGAGCGACCCCCTGAGGTACTCTCCGAAACTTTTGTCATTTGCTAACAATACTAAGCTCATAACGAAGGTGCTTCTTGAAGATAAGCAGAGCAACGATGATAGAGAAGAACTCAGGCATGCCCTAACAGCCAGGCCAGGAGCTCTTATTTGTATTTTCTAGAGAGAGAGCAGCTTGGTCCTTTGCGAACACCGATGTTGGACTTGCACCCATCAACTTGATCGGCTTTCATCAGGGGTATGCATTTGGACCGGTTTGATCCAAGAATCAGACTGAATCGACTTTACCCGATCGGTTCAAGATCTATTCACTAGGAAACCGGTCTAATTCATTTCCTGATTTAGGGTCTTAAACTATCAACTCTGCCCGAAAACTGGCATTTTTCGAGGTAAAATCAAGACCGAATCAATATTAGATTGGGACTAACCTTAATTTCTCCTCTCTTTTTTTTATTTGATTGGTGGTGGTTATTTTGCTGCATCGGAGAGTTATACTACAGCCGTCTAGTTTCTATACAAGGCTAGAAGAGTAAGAGAAGTTCGTGAAATTCTTTAGTTGATGAAACCAAAAAATAAAAAATCGACCGATTTCCAAGTCGTCATTGAAATCGGCAAGTTCAATTCCATGGTTCACAAGATTCTGACAAAAGACCTACACCCAGGTATCATAGCTTTGGGTTCACTATCCGAATCATGTTTCCAATTCTAAGAATTCATAACCGACCTTAAGAGGTTTAGTCCCAAATTCCAAATTCGAAATCTCCTCCCAATATCCGATGGCCTCATCTTTCATTTGCCATAATAACAGCGGAGAAGAGTCACGGACCCACCTTTTAACATTGACCCGAAGGGAATTCAAACTTTGACTCCTTAATTACTTCCCGTCCTCTTAAAAGGTCGTTGAAATGACCATGACCTTTTTTCCCCACGGCAAATCACACCGTAACGAAGCTTACGTAAGTCTCATGCAATCACCCATTTTCACTCCTATCTCTGACTTCCCCTATAAAAATGCCGGATGGCCAGCATACATACCCTGTCGTTGCGTCCCAGAATCTCCCATTACTGAGGAGGAGGAAGAAGAAGAAGAAGAAGAAGAAGAAGAAGAAGAGATTATTCTGACGGCGACTCTGGCTTCTTCTTCTTCCTCTTCTTCAATTATACAGGCACGACACTCATGGCAAGATTCTGGCCATCGATACCTCTGCCATGGCTGCTCATTTCCGCAATGTTCTTGGCAGGTAGGTAGCTGCGTCGACACGATAACCTACCCTTTTCGTGATTCTCTTCGACAGAGTTCTCATCCTTCTCTGCATTCTGCTTTTCAGCTGATGCAACGACCTTCACGCTAGTGAACAAGTGCGAGTACACGGTATGGCCAGGCGTCCTCGCCAACGCCGACGAGCCGCCGCTATCCACCACCGGCTTCGCGCTCCAGAAGGGCGAGTCCCGCTCCTCGCCGCCCCCGCCGGCTGGGGCGGCCGCTTCTGGGCCCGGACCCGCTGCGCCCAGGACCCCGCCGCCGGCGAGCTCTCCTGCCTCACCGGCGACTGCGGCTCCGGCCAGCTCGAGTGCGGCGGCAGCGGCGCCCCCCCTCCCGCGACCCTCGCCGAGTTCAAGCTCGACGGCGACGGCGGCCTCGACTTCTTCGACGTCAGCCTCGTGGACGGCTTCAACCTGCCCATGCTGGTGGCGCCCCAGGGCGGGAAAGGAGGGCGGGGGAACTGCACGAGCGTCGGGTGCACGGGCGACCTCAACGCCGCGTGCCCCTCGGAGCTGAGGGTGGCGGCCGGGGGCGGCGGGTCAGGGGTCGCCGCCTGCAAGAGCGCGTGCGACGCGTTCCGGCGGCCGCAGTACTGCTGCAGCGGCGCGTACGGCAGCCCCAGGCGTGCAGGCCGACGCCGTACTCGGAGGCGTTCAAGAGCGCGTGCCCGCAGGCGTACAGCTACGCGTACGACGACGCGACGAGCACGTTCACGTGCGCCGGCGCGGATTACGTCATCACCTTCTGCCCGTCGCCCAACGCCAGGTGACTTTTTTACCCTTCCGCCCTTCGTTCGATTTTTTCGAGACCATTGCGTCGTTTTGTCGTACGAACTAGTGGGCGCATTGGAGTTTTCGCGGATTCGAAAGGGTAGTTTCGACAATTCGAGGGGGAGATTTTTTCGTCGGCTAGTGAGACGTGGCTAAAGGACAAGATGCGAAAGAGCGAGTGCGGCTCGTGGCTATTGTCAGTGGGCGCGACGAGGGCGAGGGTAAATCCGCCGAGTCGCGATTGAGGAAGGATCAAAATATCTGGTTCGGCCAGAAAGAGGGGAGGAAAGAGATAGACCCGATGGAAAAATATCTTCTCCTGAGCTTGAGGTTGACATTGCCTTTCTATTTGTTCCCTTAATGATAAGGAATTTGATAATGCACAGCTAGTTCACGACCTACTAAATTAATTGAAAATGATCCAATTTATATTGACGTATTTAATTAATTTTGATCATTATATATAAAAAAATTCATTTTGACTCATTTTCATATAATACAGATTTAGTGATCCACAACCAACCCCGCCTTATATTACTAAAATACTTCTATATTTAATTTAATATAAGAAACTCATCCTCAAGCGAGATAAGAGTGCAAAATAAGCAAGATCGCCTAAGTGTAGGAGAGTTACAAAATTAAGTTAGTGAAGTCATTTAATATCCATATTCTAAACTCATTTATATCTCATTTATGAATATAATTAATAAATATAACAACTCATCCCAATAAATATGAATTACGAAATGAATTTATGATCTATTTCGGTTCCACTTATCATTAACTATGGAATAGGTTGGAAGTTGAGTGTGTTTGATTCTAGCTTTGTTCTCTTGATAAGTATGTTTCATTCAAGCTACAGTGGTCAAAGGGTCCTAGGCCAAGTTCCTTTTCCTCTTTTGGACCCAAAAAATATTACGTATTCCCTTTTAGGATAAAAAAAGATTTAATCATATATTCATATATCAAGTATTGCTTTCAATCATGTGCATTTATCTCACCCAACAATACATGTGAATTGGGCTCACATTTATCAAGTACATTGTCGAGTCGAGCCCTTGGGACCAGATTCTCATGTACTTGCAACCTCGTAAGTCATGTGGTGACTTGTCTTGCTTCCCATTGTTTACTTTTTCCTCTTCTTTTGCAAGGAGCGATCAATACCATCTTTCTTTTGTGACGAGCCATAGGGTACATTAGTAGAGACTTTTTTTTTTTTTTTGGGGTGGTTGCACCATCGTTTTCATTTCTTATGGGGTCTCTTTTTTCTTTTTTCTTTTTTCTTTTTTCTTTTTCGGAGCAGCCAAAAGTCGACTTCTTCACAAGCCCAGACTCCAGAGGCCGCCGCTGCCGCCACAGGGGATGCGCCTCTCATCAACGACACAATGGTCTATGAAGGCGTGGAGGCGGAGGCGAGCCGTGCGTCGCCGTCCGCCCGTGCCCGTCCGTCGTTAGTCGGCCTGGTTGGCGTGGCGGTGTCCATGTGGCAGTGGCGGCAACTCTTTCTGGCATGAGGCGGGGCCCCCAATAACCGGAGCTGACCTTTGCCACTTGGGGCCCAAATGGGGGGGGGGGGGGCGTGTCGGAATCTTATCGGACTAGGCCCACGAGCCTGTACCTTCGGGTTGGCCCAGATGAGGTGGGTCGGAAACGACGACCTAGTGATGGAATAGCCTACCTGTCGAATCTGGCGGCACTATAGTATAAAGTGGCACATGGCGTCATCAACCATATATATGCAGCGTTAGTGGTTGAATTTTTATTTTTATCATCAGTCTTTTTCTTTGGTCGGTATTTTTTTAATAAAAATATTCTTATTTTTGGTAGAATGGTGGTTGAATTTTAAATGGGAAAAAAAAAGGGGAATAAAAGGACAAAAAAGGCTATCCACGACATATTTCGCAATTTTTCGTTTTTTAAATTCTAGGGTAAGTTAGATTGAATTTTTTTATCCTGGTTTTTGGTATAGAGGAGGGAAATAAACTACTTAAGCCTCTCTTTTATTTTTATTTTTTTGGGGGGATAGGATTCGAACGTCAATAATAAATTGGGTTGGTGGTGGGGACGCATGTCTTTTGTAAGGTGTGATGTCCACATATGGTTCAGGCCAATATTAATATAAAATACATATCTACACATTGATTTTCATATATATATAAGTATAAATATAAATGCAATTTCCTTTTCATGTTTGGTTTTGTTTATGGTGGGGGATTTTTTGTCGTATGAGGCACAACGACCGTGGAGGATATTAATTTGTAGTAAAGTGCAAGTGTCTTTTTCCCTTTTTTCCAATTGCTTAATAAAAAAGGATGGATCCAACTCCAAATTGAATGGCCATCACACTCTAACTACGATAATGAGGACAATGTGACGATAGTGGATAAGATGCCGATAATATTAAAAATAATCACAAATTGTTTTTTAAAGGATCGTGCATCGTCAATGGGCAAGTCGAATATGGAACTTTCCTTTTGTTTGTTTTGCGCATCTAGTTGTTATTTTAAAGGTAGGATCAATTCTTTAAAATTGAGAAAAGTGCCAATGAGACTTTGATTAGATGCGGTTATTAAGGCATGCCCACTGAGATCCGCACGCTATACCTACCATACTATTATTGAGGGATGTCCTTGACAACGTAAAAATACAATTTGTATGTGTGCTAATACCAATTTGAAAAGAGGCTTCTAGGAACTTGGGCCGAAAAAGAAAAAAAGAGAGGCAGGGGATGAAGGAGAAAATGTCAGAAGTGGGATTTGAACCCACGCCCTCTCACGAGGACCAGAACTTGAGTCTGGCGCCTTAGACCACTCGGCCATCCTGACGTTGTTGATGCATTTTGTCTAGCTATTACTAATTTGAAGGAAAGTATTGTTTCCAAATCGGCAGTCCTTCCACTTCTTTTATAGCTTCGGGGGTTAGGATAAGTAATTATTTCTTATAAAGAAAGCCATTTCGGTACTCGAGAGCAAAAGGAGTTATGGAGACTAGTTTTACTGCATGAACTTTCTTCAGGATTTGGTCCGAATTGTTCTGTAGATTCTCACGCTTTTCCCCTCATCTAGAACTTCGTATTTACTGGTGAATACTCATCTACAGATTGATCAGTTGGCCTAGAAAGTTTAGTAGAGTTTTCAGATGATGTGAGGTAAGAAGAAAAAGGATTAGGCAATGGTGTTTTGCCTTCTCAATTTCCAACGACCATTTGTGGTGGTACCTTCTTGGGAGTGGGGAAATATTTTGGCTATTTGCTGGCTTTGTCTATTGTACCCACAATATTAGGAGCACACATCGATTTTCATTCTCGTCTCCAAATTTTTAGAGCCGGGAATAATTGTTCCGATTCATTGATGAAACCAACGATGTAAATATTTTTATAGTTCTTCTCCATTTTATATTTTTGCATGAGTGTTTTGGGAGAACTAGATGAGCAATTTGATGCCAATTTGGATGTGTCCAAGCTAAGAACTCATCCCTTAAGCTTGTAACTCATTGATCATGTACTAAGCCATAATCACACAGATAGGTCGATACCCACAATTTTAGATTTTACGAATTTTGAGATCTTGAATTGGAGCTGAAATTTCTAGTGGCTGACAATAATATTGTAAATGGCAAATTGGCTTCACCAATTGCAAAAGTCTACCATCAATTCGAAAGATCTTTGCGTTCCTAACATCGAAGTGATTAAGAAGCTTGGTGGATCAAACACCCAACCGGTTCTTGAATTGGCCTTAGAACTAGAACTAGCTCGGATTGGCTAGTTCCAAGTTCAATGGGGTCAATTTTTGATTCCACAAATTGAGAATCGACTCATATTATGATTGATTATCATATTGTATCATATAATTTTATTATCGGTTTTGCAATTGAATATGGCAAGAGTCGATATGATTGTAAAAAGAGAATCACATTTATACTTTTGCACTTGAATATGAAGAAAATGTTGGACCGTGGCATGGTACAATGTTGTACCGTGGAGAAACCCTAGTGAACTCACATGCATAAGCAAATTTTTTGTTCTCAAACTTCCGAAAATAAAAAATGTCTTCTTCCATTGCTTGTGCTACTACCTCTTTACCTCCACAATTATTGCCAGGGCAAGCCTTGTGCGATATAAATTTTCCTTTTTCTGTAAGGTTTTTTTTTATTTATTATTTTTATGGAATGAGCAAATAGTTTTAATTATTACTTGTATCTGTGCACCCTCGATGCATGTGCAAGAGAAAAAAAATTAAGTACTATATGTCTCGATTCTCATGAAATCATTTTAAGGTATCCGTAATTGCACGTAGACACTCCTAGTGAATTTTGGAAAAGTGAAGGGTATGGATTCAAGCCCAAAACTCATTTGGCCCAAGATAAATAGAGTAAGGCTTTAGCTTCCCAAGGAAGAAATAGATTTACCAATATTAGCCAGAAAAATTAATTAATGTAAGTTGTTGACTAAAAAAGTAATGATATTATTAAGTTGTTGACTAAAAAAGTAATGATATTATTTTAGTTTTTGAGAAACCCCACTTAGTTTCGTATTCTTTTACACATATCAGAATTCAATCCCCTCGAACTGGACAATCGAGTTACGTGATTTCAAGAGGATATTGCAAGGCAGAGACGGCTTCACTTCAATAACCTAGAAACTTAAACTTTCTAAATTTTCTGACACATAATACCAGCCAAAATGCATGTGCAAGGACGAAAGAAAAATTGTAGACAAAATTTCATAAGAGCAATGATGGTTATTTCCTGAAAAGTCGATGATATACTTTTTAAATATATAGATGGATCAATAAGTGAATCGACAATAAGTGAATCGACAAAAAATGAAGGGTTTGTTTTTATTAATTTTGAATAGGAAAGTAAATAATAAGAATTTAAAGGTATCAAGATTGGTTGCAATTGCAGCTAGCCATCTTAATTGTAGGAAATCAATGATAAAAATAAAATTTTGAGAAAACCTTGAGTTCTTTGATTGATTAGGGATCCTCCTACAATGAACACACTTGAGGAATTTATAACCCTTTACAGATTGTTACATATGATGTTTTTATGCAATGGCTACTACATTTAAATAAAGAGAACTTTCTAATCTTTAGTGGTTATAAGACATTGCATAGTCTCTTATTATCTAGTGATACTTATTCATAAGAAGTTATTAAAAAAAAAAAAAAAGACCTACAATAGCGGTAAGAAATATGACCACCTAGCAATTATGTTTTGTATCAATTGCCCACTGTCGATGGTTTTGTCGATCAACTTCCCAAGTCTTGATGAATGCTCTCGTTGATAACTTTCAGAATGTTGTCAATGTCTTCCTTGACGAGTTGTTAATTCTCTTCAAGTTGTCGATTGTTTTGTTTATTGTTGACCAAGTTTTGCTTTCATCAACTAAGTCTGATACTTATTGATAGTAACCAAAAGTTGATCATTCTTTGGTATCAACATATGCACATTTTTAAAGAATTGACTGATTCATCGATTGTTCGATTCTTTTAAATTAGATAATCAAGAGATATCATATGCCCCATTGTCATCAACAAATTTGATTTTTCCTTGCCAAATTGCTTCTTGATTTATTTTTATTTTTTTAAACAACACAATTAACCTTGTTATGACCCCATGAGTGATGCCACTTGCGATATTTTTTGTTTGGTAAATCTTCTTTACTTGGAATACCTTGGCCTTTAACTAATTTAGTTAGGTCATCTTTCCAAATCAAATCAAAGATTCGTCCAACATATTGATATTGAACAAGTAAACTTGAGTGTCTTCCTTAACAATTCTTGTGTCTTTTGTCATAGCAAGCAATAAGAATCAACAAATGTAAGGCTTGTTGAGTCTCATTTTTGCCACATTTATTTTAATGTTTTCATTTGGGTTTGAGTCATATTATGACTCATAATTTTTCATTAAAGTCACATTTTGCTTAAGGTATTCATGTGGCCCTTTATCACTGTCATTTAACAACTGTTGATACTTAGACACTCTTGTTGTCAATGAAATAACTTCATCGAACAACTTCCTAATCTTGATGGAGGCTCTGGTCAATAGCTCTCATGATGTTGTCAATGACTTTCTTAGCAAGTTGTCCATTGTCTTCATATTGTCAATTGTTTTTTTTTGGTAAAGTTCATATTGTCAATTGTTCTTATTCACTATTGACCAAACCTGTACTCATCGAATAAATTGGATACTTGTTGATAATAACCAAAAGTTGGTCATTTTTTAGCATCAACAGTGGGGTCAAAGCATAACAAAGGTCTTGTCTTTTCGTCTTACAAGCATCATCACACGGTCGTTTTTACCAAGTAGCATGCAAAGAAACAAAAAAAGATTGTCTTCTTCTTTATTTCTTGCGCAATAGCGCACGAAATAGAACTTTCTAATCATCTCCCATAATCTCACAGCTGTAAAGGAAAGAGAAGGATTTTTATCCCAAAGATCGATTAAGGTACTAGATCACCATCATTCACTTGGTAACTCACACCTAACGAGGATGTCTGCAAGGTTTAATCTGGTTGTTGACCGAACATCGAGACCGTGCGAAATTACACACTAGACAAGGGGCACATCGTGCGCTTTTTTAAGCTTATCCATCCTGGATTGGTTAGTCCATCAAGAGGCGTTGATCGAATAATAATAGAGGATTAGCTATATTTGCCGTAATGAGCGTGGGTAGACGACCAACCTTTTGCATGGAGAGAAACACGAAAGCCCCTTTTCGAGCATCGTCTGCAAGACACTTCCAAGGGCATCGCTAGGAGCCGATCGTTGCGACCAGAAACTCTCCTTCCTGTCGTTTTAGCAACCACAAGATCACTCCCTTCCTCAACAATCACCGAACCTTGTTCATCGGTCGATCCAACCCGAAAGAGAAATTTCTTTTTTTTTTTTTTTTTTTTTTTCTTGGATAGTTTCTGTCCTAAGACTTACCTATATTGGGAAATACCTAAATTGGGAAATACTAATTATAGCACATGTTCAGTAATGTGAAAGATGTTAGTGTAGACTTGTTCTATGAATGACATGATAAAACGAAACGAATCCAACTCTGGAAATGACTATGGCGCCAACTTGCCAAACGGACCGATGATAAAAGGTATGGTACTGTTTTCTGTCATGTTAAAATCTATCGCGTTATGAGGTTTCACTAGCACAATCCATGTTTATATTTCAGCACCACCTTAATCGCACAATAATCATGTAACGCCATTCTGGGTATATGTTTTCCTCACAAATGGATTGAGAAATTTGGTACCATCTGCTCTTTGCAAAAAGCGTACGCCAATGACCAATATGGCAGTTTCTCCGAGAGATAACCGCATAAGTTTATGATGGAGATGTAGCTGATAATTTACGTGGATAGATAAAATTGTAATATTTTTATTTTGTAGAGTCTAACCCAATATGGCAAAGGCCCGGGTGGGTTTTGCTCATTATTAAGATGTGTGTAGGTGTGTGTGTGTATATTACAAGAAATTTAGAACACTACTAGCTGCCTAGAGTTTAGAAAATAATAAGATTGATTTATAAACTAATGTGATAAACCCTTGCTGAATCAAGTTATATACGCAGTTGTAATCACTTTCTAGAACAAAAAGCCGAATTTCTCCTCTACAACTCTTTAATTTTTACTAGCTAATTCTAGAAGGATTGAGAAGCGTAAATTTGTTAGGTTCTAATGATTTATGCGTCGTTTCACGGACAAATGTCAAATACAAATTCGCATTTCATTTATGAAAAATCACATTTATTTGAGAGATGTAGAATTCTTTCGAAGAATTCCCAAGGGCAAGCTATATACTTAATGCTCCATCATTTAATAAACGAAGATAGGAAATCAAGAATATTATACTTACATATGTTAGACCCTCTCTTATTTTAATCATATCATAGTTCCCATATTTTTTTGAGCTATATATACCCTCTTCATGCCATAAGCAGCAACATCACCATCTATCTGCGCTTTTCCTTCCCATTTCACCAACACATGTAGAGAGAGAGAGAGACAGAGAGAGAGAGAGAGAGAGAGAGAAAGCAAAAGCAAAGCATGTCGTCTTCCGAACTCGTCCATTCTTCAGCATTACTTTCGGCCGCGTTCGTGTTGTTTATTTCGATTATGTTTCCGCCGGCAAGGGCTGCGGTGAAGCTGCCGCCGAATGTAACGGTCCCGGCCATTATCGTGTTTGGAGATTCGATCGTCGACGCTGGCAACAACAACGACTTATCAACTCTTGTCAAATGCAACTTCCCCCTACGGTGAGGATTTCAAAGGCGGCATCCCGACGGGAAGATTTTGCGATGGCAAAGTGCCATCCGACATCATGGGTTTCTTCTCTATCTCTTCTCTCTTACTTATTTTAATTGGTGATCAATATGATAAATCTAATCTCTCTCTCTCTCTCTCGGGTAAGTTGTTTTTATCACATGCATGGCTGCATGTATGTATACAAGATGTTGGCAAAGTAGGGAAAATTATGAAAAAAGTTCTACACCTATTGCATTTGTGATAGTTTAGTCTTAAACTTTTCAATTATACTAATTTAGTTCTAAACATTTTAATAATATAGTCATTTCGACCAACTATGATCAGAAAATGCCGACGTATTGGTCCAATCATTGTAAGCCATCCATCCAGGTGGTGTATCATCTTGCCGACGTGAATAATTTTTAAAAAAAAAAATCTAATTTTTTTCTTTCTTTTTGGCTGGTGGCTACTCGATCCTCTAGCCACAAGTGAAGGATGGCCTCACTTGGGCAAGGCGACCCTTGTTGTACCTAGGTGGGGCTGCCCTTGATGGCCACAAGTAAGGGCCACCCTATTTTGGGTGAGGCGAACCTCACCCCACCCTCCTTGGGCATTGTTGGTGGTTGACCACCAGTTGAGATCGGCCATTAGCAAAAAAAAAAAAAAAAAAAATTGAAAAAAAAGGAACAAATATAAGATAAAAAAGGAAAAAAAAAATCAAAAAAAAAATTAAAGATTTGTCCACGTCATGCCAATACCTTACTTAGGACCACCAACATTGACCACCAACATAGAGGCATCAAAGTCAACACTTCCCTATAATACTATACTGAAAGTGCCATCAACAAGCCAGAATCAGATTGTGGGAAAAGCTTCAGCCACGTCTTGCATCAAGGCATGCCTCAACTAACATTATCCAGTATAACAAGTCTCACCACCAACTATGTTTTCTAATAATCCGAATCAAGTCACACCTCGGCTACATTATAGTACTACACCGTGGCGCAGTTGAATCTAGTGACCATGTATTATTGGGTCATTAATTCGTCGACAATTCAACAATAAGAGAAACAATTTATAATTTTGTTTTAGGTTGTTTAGACATTGCTTTCTCTTGTATGTTGGTTAATATTGCATTTTTTTCTGCATTAACAATTGCATACGCTATCAAATCAAAGCCACTTTTGCAATATGTCGTTTGTCAATTCCTTGTATGAAAGTTGATTTATATTACTAGGCTTTCCATAAGTTCTTTTTTCCCCAATGTCATTGACTTCCTGTGTTGTATCTTCCTATTTCAGCGGAACAATTAGGCATCAAAGATACAGTGCCAGCATACTTGGATCCGAATCTACAAGATCAAGACCTAGTCACCGGGTGACCTTCGCTCGGCGGCACTGGATATGATCCGCTCACGCCCACGCTAGTGGTACATTTGCACATCAAGTTTATGTCCATTCAGTACTTTAGACAGTTCATATAAAGTCATACATCTTCTATTGGTAAAAACTCGTTTGATCTTTGGATAGTCGGTCATATCAATGTCGGAGCAGCTGGATCTCTTCAAAAAGTACATAGGGAAGTTGAAAGGTTTTGTTGGTGAAGAGAAGGCGAACTTCATCTTGGCCAACAGCATGTACCTCGTCGTGTCTGGAAGTGACGACATCGCCAACAACTACTTCACCGCTCGGGTGAGGCAATTGCAGTACAATGTGCCTGAATATACCGATCTCATGGTCGATGCAGCTTCCAATTTCCTACAGGTATCATTTTTTTCTTTGGCTTCATCCCATGTAAATGAACGGACCGTGCACTGAGACCATCTTAGATTATCTGTTAGGATACGGAACTGATATGGTGAATCCTAAAAGGTCGGAGAGAATGATTTAATCTTCATGTTGCTCTAGTCCCCCTTAGCTCCGATATCCCTTTTGTAAATTTATAAGTATGTATAACCACGATGCACCCCATCACATGATGATAAACTCATGATGGTGGGCACGTTAGATCTTAATAAGTCTTCGTTCAATATAGTTAGGTAAACTCAAGCGGGCCACATCACGTAGCTGTATCCCATTATTTTCCACAAGAGCAACCTAATTTTAGTTAATCCAAGAATTTTGCATCTACTCGCTTTCAAGTGAATAAGAAAACCCTAGAGATAGGCCCTAAGATCCATTTTGATCGTCGAAGGGATTATACGACCTAGGAGCTCGAAGAATAGCAGTATTTGGTTCGCCACCGATCGGGTGCGTTCCTTCACAAAGGACATTAGCAGGAGGGCCACTACGAGGTTGTGCAGAGCAGTACAACGCTGCGGCTCAGCTGTTCAACACCAAGCTCTCTTCAAATCTCGACTCTCTCAACCGCAAGCTGCCCCGCAGCAAGATGGTCTACATTGATGTCTACAACCCACTTCTCGACCTCATTCAATACCCACAAAAGCAAGGTAAGATCAAAGCAGTACCTCATGAATTCCCATAATAACGAGACATACTTCCATGTTGTGTATAGCAAACTTACGTGTCCGTATTTGTGCGTATATAAAGAGCCGTGTTTTCCTCCACTTAGCTGGAGGAAACTCCGTTCTGATTAATGAATTATAACCATGGACATTGCCCACATTTACCTTTCTTTGATTTTGTTTGTGGGCGTCCTTCATAACTTTTAAATCATCAATCAGGAGTGATTTAAGGAAGTTATAGCCCATCCATATATTATGTCCATTTGTCTTTTCTATTGTTCGGTTTGTACGCACATTATTTATGGTCATATTAGGTCAATCGCCCATTAAAGTACGGCAATGTTTTCCCTGATTTTGCGTTTGGTATTCCTTCATTTCACATAAATGGCAAAGCAACGGAAGAGGTTTCATAAATGTAGGCGAGATTTATGAAAGAATTGTATTTTTGTTCATTCTTAGTTTGAGGAAACTTTTACCAATTAATCTTCTAATCGGCGGTTATGTACATTGACGCCACTTATATTTATATTTTGCTAAAGAATAATGATATGAAAGGTCCCTCAAATTCTTTTTCTCTATTCAATCTAAATTCATACATTTTTCAAATGGAATGGTCAAGTTTGCATCTTAGGCCAAAACCATGATTTGGTTGTAACTGCATTTCCCCAAGTGAACAAATCTTTGCTCCTTTAAACCGAGTGATGAACATTATGTTTAAATTCCCAATATGATTCTAAAATTGCGTACCCTTCCACCGTTATCGAACGATAGATATTGTCCTTCGTGTGTTATCTTCCCTCTTGGTAATAGGCATGAACGATCACAATAACTGGTTGCACGTGTTTAAGGTCTGCTTGCTCTAACATTATAGTATGAATGGATATGCATCAATGATTTTCCTTTTTTAAATGAATCGAGCCAGGTTTCGTAGTGTCGGACAAGGGGTGCTGCGGGACGGGGACCATCGAGGTGACCTTACTATGCAACAAATTCTCTCCGGACACGTGCACGGATGTGTCCGACTATGTGTTTTGGGACAGCTACCACCCCACGGAGAAAGCATACAGAGCCCTACTGACTCCCTCGTAAATAAATATATCAATCGTTTCTTCTGATTTGAGCAGCATTCCATAACTCCGATCGCATCAGATTGGGTACATCCATGGAGCAGCATCAGTCGGATTCAATGTCGAACCTGTCCTTCCCAGAAAACCAACTTCTTGTATTATTTATGTTGTGATTTAAACGAAGAGATTTTATATATAATGGGTCCTCCATCAACAATTTCAGTCTTGCCTTTTTTCTGCACTAATCTTTCGTTCACTTCATGTTTTCCATGTCTACATATGGCTCGCAAATAAATTCTAAATAGGTATAACTGGTAGCTCCTATATAAACTTTTATTTGGCGCGAAGACATGGCATAAGAATTGATCACAAGTAGAGTTAAGGTATTAACGTGGCATAAACGGTTTTCCAATTTGAAAACTGCATTCGTTTCATTCACATTTCAATTTTCCATTGGATATCGGCATGTGTAATAACATATTTTGGGATAGTGATATTTTTATTAAATTCATATAAATTAGAAAACAAGGTAGTTAGAATGTTGTGATTGATCCACATTCCTCAAGTACTTATTTTTTACAAAATAAAGCGAGATGAATCTAAATTAGAAAGTAGTCTAAAAAAAAAAAACGAGCCATTTATGTTCTTTCTAATCCAAGGTCCAACGTGCATTATTTATACATACAACTTAAAGCAATATCGATTTGTAAAGTTCAAGATATAACCTTTCGCATTTGAGCTGTTAAACCTCAGTTAAACTCTGAAGGAGAAGCTACTCTTTTGGGGCAGGGTACTAGAAGCAAGGCTTTTCTTTTTTTTCCTGCTAAGTCAGCTTGCAAAGTACTCAATGGGGCAAACAATTAAGAATTTGATAGTATATAGTCCACAATTTAAAAGTGGAATGGACCTCAACGTGTTGAAACTTTTCTCCAACTAGCCGCTTGTAAGCAACTGTTGACTAATTTATTGAAGTGGTCTCGCAACTTGGGAATTGCTTGAGTCTCGTGTGAAAACAACTTTACATGTTCTATGGGATTGCCCAATTGTCTATAGCATATGGCTTGAGTTTGTCCTACCAATGAATTTGTTGCAATTGTTGAATTCAAATTTCGCTAGTAAAGGGTGATCGGATTTTCACAATGATTGAAATAAAAATTTTGGAGTAACTATGAAACTTATTTGGCAATTGAGATATAAGTCACTTTTCGACAATTTTGTTTTCACTTTGAATCCATTACAAGTAATTCGGTCATACACAACATAAATGATTAAAGCTTCATTTGTGAATAACTCGATGTTAAGTGGATCATAGTTCTTCGATTTTTCTCATATGTGATCCTCCACGTTTTAAGTGTGAAGGCTTTATTTAATTTGGGCTTAAGGCCCGTCCGCCCAAGTTGGGCCAAGAGAGCCCGGCCCACGGGAATATGGCCCGTGGATGGGGGGAGGTATAAAAGGGAGAGAGAGAGAGAGAGAGAAGTGACTGTTGGAACAAAAATACGCACGTCTTTTCTCTCTCGCGCGTTTTCTCTCTCAAAAAGGAACAGTAGGCATATGGCTTCTAATTCTTCCCTTCAAGGCGTCATCGGATCGAACCAGGGCTAAATTTCTCTTCCTCTATCAACATTGGTGTCTAATCTGTGGCTAACAAGGTACGCTCGAATCCGTGGTGTGCTTTATGATCGGTGATACGTGGTTTTCTTGGGCTTAGTCTTCCGCTTGAGTTTAGGGGTTCGATCGAGTGTCGAATCCGGTTTTTCGGGGATCAGTCATTCCCAACATTGGTATCAGAGCCCTAGTTCACGTTTTCCCGATCAATTTGATGCTTTTTGATTGATTTTTCGCGAAGAAACCTTCGGCCGTACGGATTGGGCGAAAAATCCCGACACCCGAGCGCTGTTCGGCCCTTTTTTCGAGTTTTCGTAAGTCGGAATCAAATTCTGAAGGCACTGGGTGAAAGGCGACGTCGAGACGAGTCCGGCGACATGTCGTGCGTCGCCGGAAGACGCTGCACGAGCCCACACGCGCCCACACGCGCGGCCACAAGCCGCGCGTGGGCGCCACGCGCCCGGCGGTTATGCTTATGGCCGGCAGGCGTGCACACGCGCCGGTAACGAACCGGCACGTGCGCGCCGGCGACCGGCGAAACGGCACACGCCGGTCGGCGAACCGACGCGTGCTGACGTCATCCGCTGACGTCATCGTGACGTCATCCAACGGTCGATAACCGTCGGGATGACGTCATCGATGACGCGCCGACGACGACGGTTGGCCGCCAAGAACCGGCCGCCGGTGACCCGACCCGACGGCGACCGACCCGACCCGATCAGCTGGCGCATGCCGCGCACGTGCGGCCGACGTCTACGTGACGTCGCACGCTCACGCGCGAGGCACGTGCCGGCCGACGTCGCGTGACGTCGCCGGGCACGCGCGCGGACATGCGTCGGTTCGTCGACCGCCCGACCGGTCCGTCGGTCCGACCGGCCTCCGACCCGCGCGCCCGTTGACCCGACCGTTGACCGTTGACTGACCGTTGACCCGTGACCGACGACCGTTGACCGTGACCGACCGTTGACCGTTGACTTTGACCGTTGACCGTTGACCCGAGAAAAAAAAAAGAAAAAAGAAAAAAAAAGGGGAATTTGTTTCTTTTTCAATTATGTCTGTATAGGTTGTAGGTAATCCATTTTTTATTCTGCATTTGTTGCATGAATCATGGAAAATTATGTATTTTCCATTTTGTTTATTGTGGATTATAAGTGATCCATTTTAGTTCGCATTTGTTGCAGAGAACTATGATGCGTTACACACGGATACCCGCAATCCCAAGAACGGACGAAGGAAGAGCTAGACTGAAAAGGCTGATTAAAGAGTTAGCTGATTATCGGTGGCTTGATGGTGATTTAGTATCACACATGGTCACGATCAATCGATGATACAGAAATCATCTGGAATGGTTATCTTATGCCGGATTTTGAGAAGGTGGCTTTAATGAACACTCTTCCACCTGAATGGCAAGTGTTAGATCGGCTATGGGAGGTCAATGTGGTCCGGGTTATAAGAAGCTAGTTGAAGCTTTTGTAAGAGAGTACTATAGGATTGAGTTGGCCAAAACTTCAACCCTTGGATTGAGCGTCACATGGCGCAGTGAATTCGCCTTGGTGGCGACATGAGAGCTCTCCAAAAGTTTTTCCATGGTTGGGAAATGTGCCTTCAGCTTTTTCAGATGTTTTGACTAATAGATTAGAAGGGACATTCCCTAATTATTTCTTAGATTAATTGTGAGATTTTTTTATGGATGTAAATATCTCTTTCCATGTGGATATTTTTCTTTGTATATATTGCTTAGTGTAATGTATAGTTGTATTATGTGAAAGCACTGTTATTATATTTGATGTTAGATAATATTTGCTTTTCTTATCATTGATTCTGTGGGTAGTTAGTGTGGGTAGTTATAGAAGTTTTTGTAACTTCATAGAATTGATTTTGCATATGACAATCATATTAATGATAGTTTTAAGTTAGGATTTTTGGAGGATGATTGGAAACGTAGTGACCTTTTGATTCTAAAGCCTTACTTAAAATTATTCATTAATATGATGGGTCTATGTAAATAGGGATGCATAAATGATAGGCATTAATTATTCGTGCATGTATGTCTGATGTGTTCAGACTGATGGTTTCAAAGCAACTAAGAACGTAATTGCCGATATGAACGGCGACTATTGTGAAATATTGAATATGAAGATTCAATATGTGCTGGAAAAGCAAGAAGCACTAGAAGCTCTTGACCATATTATGGAAGATCTTGAGGGTGTCGACGCCACCTTGAGCTAACAAAGACCGCTAACGGCATTTGAGCCGAAAACAGACATTTGCAATGCTGGTTCTAGCTCATAAAGGGCTTTGTGCTCTAAGCGCAAGCATATTGATTCGTTCAATATGTGGAAATGCAAAGGATCAAGTCCTTATTGCAAGAAATCAAGAGTTAACCAACACAAGAGAGGAAAACGTCCTCAAGTGAAGAAAATGTCAAGGGTGAGATGCTACAACTATGACAAGAAGGGTCACTATGCTCGCGATCTGTCGTGAGCCAAAGAAGATAAACACCTCTTGAACATTTGAGAACTTTGCTTATGTGTCGAGTTCTCGCATCATTGGCTGAATCCAATCCTTTGTGGACCGTAGATTCAGAACGACAGACCATGTAAGGAAGGGTAGAGGATCCTTCGTAAAATTCCGACGATATCAACTCGGAACTAAGGGGATCTATGTGGGAAATAATTTCAGAGTTGAAGTTAAAGGGATTGGCACTGCCAATTGAATATGCGTGGTGGACGCAACTTGTTCCTACATGATGTTCTATACGCTCCGGAGATTCGTCGAAATTTAAGTGTCTGTTTTGATGTTGGTTAAGCTTGGTTTTCATGTGAACTTCCGTAATAGCGATGTAGATTTGTATTTGGATACAAACTACTATGATTTTGGTCACTTTCTGGATGGTTTTATTGTACTAAATGTTGACCGTGGTGATGTCAATATGTTATTCCCTTGTTTCACGTCTTCTACTTTATATCATAATGATGTGAATATGGTGGCATGCTAGACTTGGTCATATGGGCCAACAACATATGAAAAGACTAGCCAAAGAGGGCTTGTTGGGCAATATTGAAAAAGTCGATTTGCTTATATGTAAGCATTGCCTAGAAGGGAAAACGACAAGGAAACCATTTGGAAAAGGTAAAAGAGCTGAATTTCCTCTGCATTTAATACATTCTCGACGTCGTGGTTCAATGAATGTGAGAGGAAGGCAATGGGCTGTTTATTTCATCACTTTTAATAAATGATCATACTCGATTCGGAGGTGTCTATTTGATTTCTCATAAATCTGAAGCATAAGTCGTTTCAAAAGGTTTATGAACTTGGTTGAAAATCAATTAGACAAGAAAATAAAAGTATTTAGATCCGATCGAGGTCGATAATATTTATCTCGATGAGTTCAGAAAATTATGTGGTGAAAAGGAATAGAAATACGTTGTCTATTCCATATACTCCTCAACAAAATGGTGTTGCGAGAGAAGAAACAGAACCCTATTGGAAATGGTTAGGTTCATGATGGCGCATACTAACTTACCTATCACTTTTTGGAGTGATGCGTTGTTAATCGCTGCCTATATACTTAACCGGGTGCCTTCTAAATCGTTAGTTCCACTCCATATGAGTTATGGATAGGTAAAAACCGGACTTAAGTTTACTTAAGCCATGGGGTTATGCTGTCTATACTCATGAGTCCTCTCACAAGTTTGGGAAATTGAGTCCCGAGATAAAAGTAGAGTATTTTAATGAGATACTTCGAACACTCAAAAGGGTATGTGTTCATAGGTGAGCAGGATAGTGGGAGAATAACTGAATTTGAATCACGGGATGTCACATTCTTAGTGGATGAATTTCCTAAGAAGGGCGAAATAGGGAAGATTAGTCCCTATTTGAAACCTTGGATCTAGATAATGATATTGGTTAAGTTCATCCAAGTGGGAGTAATATGAGAAGTGATGAATTGAATTCAACTCATTCTCAATTACAACCACATGATGAGTCGACATCGTCATTATCTAATCCGAGTGGGAGCATAATGGGGAATGATGTGCTAAGTGTACAATCTCCCATACGGCGAACAAGTCGCCAAAAGGATTCCCCGTCAACGTTTTAACATTGAAGGGGAAACTTCTAATGATTGCTCCACAAGATGAGGATGAGCCAACAAATATTAATGAGGCTTTGAATTGCCCTAATAAGGAAAAATGGATTCATGCAATGGAAGAGGAAATGGAGTCAATGAAATCAAACCAAGTCTGGGAACTGGTTGATTTTCCAAAAGGGACGCAGAGCTATTGGGAACAAGTGGGTTCTCAAAATAAAGCGAAAGGCTGATGGCTCGATAGAAAGGCATAAGGCTCGCCTTGTGGCGAAGGGGTATAATCAATAGGAAGGAATTGATTATATAGAAACATTCTCTCCGTAGTGAGATTTACCTTGATTCGCATAATTCGGCAATAGTGTTTGGTATGGATCTTGAGTTACATCAAATGGATGTAAAGACTCGCTTTCCTCAATAGAGAATTAGAGGAAGAAACATATATGGAACAACCTGTTGGTTTCATAGTGAAAGGCCAAGAAGAAAAGGTATGTCGACTTTGGGGGTCGATATATGGCCTTGAGCAGTTGTCAAGACAATGGTATATACGATTTCATAATGCCATACTGTCATATGACTTTACAATGATAGATGAGGATCATTGTGTATATATCAAAAGATCCAAGGATCAATTTGTGATCATATCATTATATGTTGATGATATACTAATTGCCGGAAGTAATATGGAGTTTATTCATACCTGTCAAAAGTTGGTTGTCTTCCAACTTTGAGATGAATGATATGGGATTGTAAATCCATAAACACTCCTATTGCAAAAGGTGAAGGATTGAGCCATAGACTGTGTCCAAGGACTCCACAAGAGAAGGAACAAATGAAACATGTTCCTTATGCTAGTGCTATTAGGAGCTTGATGTATGCTATGATGTGTACAAGACCGACATATGTTATGCAGTTGGAATGGTGAGTAGATACCAATCCAATCCAGGTCAAGCACGTTGGAAAGCCGTTAAAAGAATACTAAGGTATCTAAAGGGGACTGCTGATTATACGCTGAGTTATTATGGAAAGGATCTGCGACTCTAAGGCTATTCTCGATGTTGATTGGGGAGGAGATTTAAATGAAAGGAAATCTACCTCTAGATTTGTTTTCTTACCGAATAATGGCACCATGTGTTGGAGCAGTAAGAAACAAAAGTGTATAGCCTTATCCACGATGGAAACTGAGTCCGTGGCATTATCAGCAGCGGTATAAGAAAGTGTTTGGCTTAAGAGATTTTTTTTGGATCATTTAGGTGTTATTGGAAGTGCTGCAGATTCATTGTTGGTTAACTGTGATAGCCAAGCAGCAAAAGTGTACACCAAAGATCCAAAATATCATGGCAAGACCAAACATATAGATACCAAGTATAACCTTGTCAAGGATATGATTGCACGAAAAGATGTGAACTTAGAGTACATACTACGCATAGAATGGTAGCAGATCCTATGACAAAGCCAATACCTAGAGATGTGTTTTGTGGTTATATGAAATCTCTAGGATTGCGTAGAGGATGATGTACTGAATATTGTAATTTCCCTAAATGTTCACATTTGATGAATTTGTGTTTTTATCATTAATGCCTATGAATCTTTGTTTGATCTTTATGCATCTTAAATGCTCAGTGCATTATTTTAAGTTTAGAAGTATGTCGGACAGATATAAGATTAGCCCACTCACACGGGTAATCGCCTCTATTTACTGTGTGATAAATAGAGATGAGACTATTTTTAAGCTTATTATCTAGGTGATAATCGAGAGCTCAAGCTTAAAACACGTATGTCGCCTTAATCGAGTGTTAAGATGAGGATATAATACTTACTATGTCCGAAAGTAAAATACCCCACATATTTTACTTTATCTATCTATGATGCCGATGTGAGTTTCGATGAATTTAGTAAATGAGTAGATACGTGAACTCAAGTTAGACATTGGGTATGTCTAAACTATCATCTGTACGGTATTGAAAGGTGTAGACATACGCTCCATGGGAAAGGAGTTAATACCGTAATACGTATTTCATACTACGTATGCATGATACGACCAATAAGAGTGGCAAAAGTTTGATCTCAACTTTTTATGTCGTGTGAGACTCTTGAGGAAAAGAGTTCCTCAATTTTTTGTCCCCTCATGACTCTTACTTATTCTCAAGATTTCTATTTAGTGTTTGCTATCTTAGGATGTTGCCAATGGTCATGAGTTTGATTCGATCTAATGGGGCATTTCTAGAAAAGCAAGTTGAACTGAAATTGAGAGTTTGAAGGAAAGAGGAAGATCGATTTTGGAGAATCACATTGTAGTTTTGTATTCACCGGTTAACCAATTATGACTGTCTTTGGGATAATTATAATTGTGAATACAATGTATATATCATTATTTAAAAGAGATCAAGAGAGATATAAATGTGATCGATCGATCTAGGGTATCTGCATACTAAATCTACTCGAGTGTGATGCCCATTATGAGCTGCTATATATTCCTAACAGATGTATAGCAACGAGCTCTCAAAGTATGCTTTGGTCGCACGGATTATTCACCGGTATGAATGTTGAAGAGAGGTAAAGAGAATTATGTTCGGCCCACCATGTGCGAGTGGGAGATGAAGGCTTTATTTAATTTGGGCTTAAGGCCCGTCCGCCCAAGTTGGGCCAAGAGAGCCCGGCCCACGGGAATATGGCCCGTGGATGGGGGGAGGTATAAAAGGGAGAGAGAGAGAGAGAGAGCAGTGACTGTTGGAACAAAAATACGCACGTCTTTTTCTCTCTCGCGTTTTTTCTCTCAAAAGGAACAAAGAGGCATACGGCTTCTAATTCTTCCCTTCAAGGCGTCATCGGATCGAACCAGGGCTAAATTTCTCTTCCTCTATCAACATTGGTGTCTAATCTGTGGCTAACAAGGTACGCTCGAATCCGTGGTGTGCTTTATGATCGGTGATACGTGGTTTTCTTGGGCTTAGTCTTCCGCTTGAGTTTAGGGGTTCGATCGAGTGTCGAATCCGGTTTTTCGGGGATCAGTCATTCCCAACAAAGTGAATAAAACTAAATACTGATGGCACTTCCAAAGGAAACCTAGGACTTGCTGGTGCATGGGGTTTATTCGGAAACGAAGGGGATGGCTAGCTAGGTGATTTTACTACATTTGTAGGAATATGCTCGTCAAAATAAGCAGAACTTTGGGCATTGCGGTTGGGACTCAACCTTGCAGAAAAACTTGGTTATTATGAGATTCAATTGACTCTATAGCCATCATTGATCTTGGTATCCAAAGTTTATAATTGGTAATGTTGGCCTTGTTTTTCTTAAACATATCAGAATACTATTGGGGAAAAGTACCAAAATAGTCATAAACATTTTGTATTGGTATCAATTCAGTCCTAAACTTTTTAATTGGATCATTTTAGTTCTAAATTTTTTTACATTTGTACCAATTTAGTTCATCCAGCTAATTTAAGCCGGAAATTGCTGACGTGGCTACTGGCGGTTTTATGTGGCGCCACGTGAACAAATTTTATAATTTTTTTTTTCACATTTTTAAAATTACTTTTTCTTTTTATTTTTTTCTTATTTCCTTAGCCCTTGGCTGGTGAGGTCATTGGCCGGCCGACCATCGCCAGCCACAAGCTAGTCGGGGCAAGGGGGCCCATGCCCTCACCCGCCAATGTTGAGAGCTGCCGCGCCCTCGCCTGTGGCCAACGAGGGCTGAAACCCTCGCCCATTGGTTGGCGAGGGCCTCTATGCCCTCATTGGCCACAGGCGAGGCCATGGCCGCCCTCACTTGTAGCAGGCGAGGGTGAGGTGGCCCTCACCCAGATCCAGGCGAGAGCACGACGCCCTCGCCCACCACGAGCAAGGCCGCCGTGTCCTCGCTTGGATCTCGGGTGAGGGCCGCCACGCCCGCTCGTGGCCGACGAGGGCATAGAGGTCCTTGCCTAGATTTGGGCAGGGGTTGATGCCCTTGCTTGTGGCCGGTGAGGGCACGGCAACCCTCGCCGTGGCCGGCGAGGGCGCGGGGCTCTCGCCCGACCATCGCCCCAACCAACATGTGATTGGCGATGGTCGGCCGATTGGTGACTCGCTGACCAAGGGATAAGGAAATAAGAAAATTAAAAAAAGAAAAAAAT
This sequence comes from Eucalyptus pumila, assembly GCA_016097595.1. Classification (NCBI taxonomy): domain Eukaryota; kingdom Viridiplantae; phylum Streptophyta; class Magnoliopsida; order Myrtales; family Myrtaceae; genus Eucalyptus; species Eucalyptus pumila. The sequence goes on from CM027851.1 coordinate 24,029,179, forward strand.
AATTTAAAAATTTTGAAAAAATATATATAAATATTAAAAAATTATAAAATTTGTCCATGTGGCGCCACATAAGACGCCATAGATTATGTCGTAATTTTCGGCTTAAATTAGCTGGATAGATTGAATTTGGTACTAATGTAAAAATGTTTAAGATTAAATTGGTCCATTTGAAAAGTTTAGGACTGAATTGATACCAATACAAAAAGTTTATGACTATTTTAGTACTTTTCCCAATACTATTGTGTTCTTACTTTGAATTTAAAGTGCAACTTAACTTTCTAGAAAGAAATAACTCTATTGACTGGCTTGCTAATCATGAAATCAACGAGTGTTTAGATACTAGTTTCTTTTTATTACCTCCAATAGAGTTACTTCATGTTTTTATTAAGTGACAAAATAGGTAAAATAGACTTATGATATTAAATTTTTGTATTCCCTTTTTTCATACCAAACTATGTAACATATTAATTATCTACATAAAGTGAATTTATCACCCAAAAAAAAAATATGGATAGGTATCCAAGTAAAAAGTTAGTTAATTTAATGAATATTGTGAGTTGAGCAATACACTTATATGAATGGTTATGAATGGTGGCTGACCAAAGTAATCCAGTAATGGCCACGGTGCTGGCACTGCCAACTTGGCAGTAGAAATTGAGGTCAAAGCAATTTTCGGCGAGAGGTCATCCTGGGAAGATAACGGACTCTCGGTGGAGGAGTCTCGATGTAGGAGAAGAGGAATTTTTTTTTAAAGGTAAAAATAAATAAAATAAAATAAAATAAAATAAAATAAAATGATACAAAAATAGAAAAAGAAAATAAACAAAACAAAACAAAAAAAAAAAGGAAAAAATTAATGGGCTGAATTTTGATAAGGCTGGGCTGGGTGTGTCTGGGCTGTTTAGTTTGGGCTTGAATTGATTAGGAGGAGGGGCCAGAAACTTCAGCCTGAATTATTTCAATAGCCCAAACCCGCGTGAGTTGCCCACATACGGACCGGGTCCTCCGACCCGATCCGAGTCTCCATTTTTCACAATTTAAATGTAATTACAAAATAAAAAATCCAAAGATAAATAAAATTAGGAAATATTTTAGAAATTATACTTTGATTAGTTTTCTTAGATTTTTTGTATTAATATTAGTTTATAATTTATTTAGATTCCTTAGTTAGTGTATACCCATTAGGGTTTTAATAAACATCTTTGTTTAATATAGTTTTTTAGAATGTGAAACCTTTGAACGAGAAATTGAACCCGAATTGAACAAGCATATAAGGGTATCTTCCCGGGGGCTTAACAACAGTATGATGTACGTTCTTTGCAACAAGCATCAAGTTTCCGTTTTCGCATTGCTATTTCGATTCTTTTTTAAGGTAGGTATTTTTTTAGGGTCATTATAAATACCAATGAAAATATTGTATCCACGCTGAGTAGGTGAGAACTATAGGACTCATAAAAGACTGCATGAACATTTTAGTTGACAAATAATCAAGTTTAGGTACCGAAATTGTACTAATTATATAACTAGTGTAATCAAATCATCGATGCTATAATATCTGATTTTGTAGGAATTAAGATGACACTTTCATGTCTTAATTGGTTTCTAGCAGACCTCAAATGACTAGTGATGACTCCTAAAAATACTTAAGTTATTAAGAATTTAAGAGAAAGAAATCATGTATCATGCAAAATATGAGCTTGGGAGAGTCTGCACTCTTGATTGATAAACCCTTTATTGGATAGTTGAAAAGATGATGTGTTTGAGCCATCTTTGCAATGAACCACTAGGATTGTTTCTTGAGCAAATAAATTTAAATTTATTCTTAAGTGTGGCTTCTCAAGGATGGGTCACAGCAATGAGAATCGCGAAGCACTCACCAAATGCGGATGAGGTTAGACTTGGTGAGGGCTATGAAGCCCTCACTGGCAACGTGCGACCCTTGCTTGGCTTAAAAGGAAAAAGGAAAAAAAGAGAATAAAGAAATAAGAAAATAAATTGTTTAAAAAATTATAAAAATTGTCAATATCAACATCAGCGATACTAAATATGATGGTTGGCGTCTATTTTGATAATTTCTGGTCAAAATTGGTTAAAGGGATTAAATTAATAAATTGTTAAAATGTTATGAATAAATTAACGAAATTGAAATATTTATAACTGAATTGATATAACTGCAATAAATTTGAAACATATCCTATTTGAGTGTATTCCATATTTATTTTATATTGAGTGCATCAAGATAATATTTGAATCTTTCTAGTTGCTCCAAACACCGAATAAGATTAAAATTATTCTATCCAATGATGCAAGGTGTGATCTCCACGGTCGAAAGACATGATTCCTTGGCACTTTGGCTATGATCCTTGGCGATGGGCATGATGCAAGGCACTATGCACACGATGCGATTTTGAGTAATTAAATTACAAACACGATACATGGTAAACATAAATATAAGATAATGTAACGATAGAAATTTACACTTTCGAAAAGCAACAAACCATACAAATAAACATGCGAGATGATGGAATAGAGGCGGGTGGTGAGACGAGTGGACATAAGTGAGCTAGGCAAGTGAAGAGAAGCCGGTTGTGAGGTGAGCGATGAATAAGGTGAGCAAATAGAGTAAGGCCGAGGTGAGTGAAGAGGGTATTCTTTTCTATTTTTATTTTTTTTATCAAATTAGAATTAGTTTTTTTTTTTTTTTTTAACTTTGTAATTTACATGATAAACTGGTTGAACCAATTCTAAACTGGCAAGACCGGCCTCACGCCGACCTCTGTCCAGCCGGTCATCGGCCCCTCGCCGTCTCGCTTGCCAATCTCAACGAAGAAGAAGGCAAACAGTTATGAGGGCAAAATCGAAAAAACGAAATGTTAGCGAGGATAGTTATGGAAGAAAATTTGTTATCTATTGCCCCCCTCAGCATTCCGCCTCAGCATTCCGAGAAAAATCCTCTTAAGAAATTCCCCCAAATCGTCGTGTTAGGGTTTAGCCCTCCCCCGGCAAATCGCCATCGTCGTCGTCTTCCTCCTCCTCTCCTCTCTCGAGAAAATCCGTGTCGGAGGGGAACCCACCGCCACCCATGTCGTCCTCTCGCAAGATCGTGCTCGAGAGCTCGGACAAGGAGTCGTTCGAGGTGGAGGTGGCGGTGGCCCTGGAGTGCCAGACCATCAAGCATATGATCGAGGACGACTGCGCCGGCGACGGCATCCCCCTCCCCAACGTCTCCAGCAAGATCCTCTCCAAGATCATCGAGTTCTGCCGCAAGCACGTCGACGCCGACCGCGAACGCGCCGGCTCCGCCTCCCCCGCCGCGGCCGACGACGAGCTCAAGGCCTGGGACGCCGAGTTCATCAAGGTCGACCAGGCCACGCTTTTCGATCTGATCCTGGTCAGTGCCCGTTTCGTGGGAGATTTTGGGCGGTGATGCTGGTTTGCCTTGTCTCGGCGTTGCTCGGGCGAGGGCGAGGGTTTTGATATCGATTTTGCTGATGAATATGTGTTTGTGCGTGTAGTATCGAGTAGGTTCTTCAACAGAGTTTAGGGTTTGAGGAGATGTTGTAGTAGTAACGAATGATTGAGATCTGCTGCGTCAATTTTGTTAGAAGTTGAAGTGTTCGTGTTGCGGTGATTCTTAGGTGTAAGATATTATTTTTTCTTGTTTTATAAATTTTGAAGGGCGAAAAACTAAATAGCGGATCGCGTACTTGATGCTCCCGAGTCCTGAACTTGTTTGGATGATTGGCAATTCTTTGTTTCGCGTGGCTTTTGAAGAATGAAGTGCGGTCTGGTGCTCATCCCTGTTGCGTTTTTTATTCGATGACGACTTATCACTCGTGGGTTTTGCACCATGATAGATAATTCATGAGCTTGTGAAGTTGATTTGAGTCTTGTCTCGTTGAGGATTGCAGTACTTATCATTTTCTGTGTGGCATTTTGCTTGATGTGTGATAGGCAGCAAATTATCTGAACATCAAGGGCTTGCTGGATTTGACCTGCCAGAATGTGGCAGACATGATTAAGGGGAAGACCCCTGAGGAGATCAGGAAGTCATTTAACATCAAGAACGACTTCACGGCAGAGGAAGAGGAAGAGGTTCGAAGGGAGAACCAATGGGCCTTTGAATGAAAAGAAGTGCTCAATTAATCTGAATCGAGATCAATTGAGAACCAATAGTCCTTTGTATAATATGTGGTCTTTCTTTTATTTTATTTTTAAAACACATTTTTATGAGATGACGACTCTGTTTCTTGGTTGCTGCAACGTATTAAGGCCACTTTTTCACCTGTTATATTTTGGTCATGCATGATTGCAGATGTTGCTAGTTTATCTCTAGTGCGCTGGAAATATGTGCAAGAGGAGTTCGATGTCTGAACACAGTTGCTAGTTAGGAAGACAAGTACCTCCAGTGGTCCCCACGGTATAACCGTGGGTTGATAATGATCGAAAAAGTTGGTTAATTAGTTGTTATGCACGGAAGTTGGTATTTTAAGTCACATCTCACTTTGGCTAAAACGTCTTTATTCTGAATTTTGACATATGCCGATGGGCTGAATCGAAGTTCGGCTTGATGGAAGCCTGAAGGCCAGCATACCACTGTAAGTATATATATGTGTATGCATAGTTAAAACTAGTTAGAACTGATAGTTGGCTTTTGTCCTTGCCATTGTCATGAAAGATAGCTGTTATATTGCTGCAAGCAATGAGATACATACACCGTGTCTTCAGGCACGACATGCTTGTATGAAGTGAGCTTGTGTTCATGAACACTTTTCTTTGGTCGCCATAATATTAGTTTTTCAACTTACTATGAGTAATTTTTATTGATCTTGAAGGATATCGCAAGTTTATGCATCTTCCATTGGTCCGCTTACGAGTCTCTCAATGCCATGGGTGTACAAAAGAATCGGGACCCACCCGAATCACCTAGAACTGGACCGGAACCGTCAAGAACCAATGATTCCTAAGGGAACCGGTCCGGTTCCCGATTCCAATTTATGGGAACCGGTGAGTACCGATCTGGCTCTCGGTTCCATGGGTGACTTCGGCCACCTGCCCACCCAGACCCGACCGGACCAGATCGGACCGATTATATTGTAATAATATATTAATTTTTAATATTCAAAATATTCAAAATTAACAAATCTAAAATTTATGGCTCTAATCACCATTTTGTCTTAATTTATTACTCTCCTACTTCATCTCGTCTTTCTTAATTCAAAATCTCCTCGAGCTCCCTGAGGATCTACTCATCTCCCTTCAAGTCTTAGTTTGAACTCAGCGAAACAGTGAGTTGATTCTCTTTTCCTCTCTCGAACTTGAATTCTCTCTCCATGTCGTCACCATCCTCGTCGTCACCTCTGCATTCATTGTCTTTATTGTTTTCTTTGTTGTTGGGCTCGTCTCGCTTCTACCTCCCCTCTTCCTCCTCCCTCTCCTCAGGCCTCCCCCCAACGTCCTCATTTTTGGGGACAATGGCAAACTCCAAGTCTAAGAATGGTCCTCCTTATTGTCAATCTCGAGGGAGGAGCGGGAGACGGTGGAGGCAGTGGCAAAGATGGTGGTGGTGGTTGGGACAGAAGCGGTGAAAGGGTCGCGACCGCCATCGCCGTGGCGCTAATACTTGAGGATAATAAAATTACCATGGTCAGGAGAGACAGAATAAATAGATATGGGGAGGGTGAAAAGGGGAAGGCGCGGAGGTTGGACCGATTCTATGGATCCATCCGGGAACCGGACTGGACCGGCAGTCCGGTTCCCGAGTGGATCCATGCAACTAGCGGACAGTTCTCAATTCCAATTTTTCGGAACCAGTTCTTAGCGAGTGGTTCCTGGTTCTAGATCAGAAACCGTCCATCCGGACCATGCACACCCCTACTCAATGGGGCTTTGCTTTGATAAAGTGATCATGATTACTTAGGGTGGTGTAATTACTAAGGTGCGTTTGAGATATTTAGTGACACGAAAGATTAATAACAAAGTGATTATGAGCAAAGGTGTGTATGAGAAGGGAATAGATTTTGCAACTGGATGGATGCATATGTCCTAACTCCAGACAAATACATCGCCAATAGCAATGACATTGCGAGATGAACAGGTCAATAGTGAGATTGGCAGATGAAAATGGAACGGCCTGAAGTTTCTTCGATTTTGTTATTGATCCTTCGATTCCTCTCTAATTCATGGTTATTTTCTGGACTTGAACTTCTCATCCAGGTACTCCATCTACATCAGTATCTGGAATAAATTATGGCTCATTACAATTTTCCTCTACTTACAGATTGTCGCTCCTACTGCTTACTACAATTGGACTACGAACTTTGTATTGTCCATTTGTCCATGTAATGGACCCGAACAAATCTTCTTTTACCGATGATTGCAAAGAGAGAACGACCTGGTAACTCTGCTTCTGACCCGTTTTCTCGAATTTGAGCTTACTTGGAACTACCTTGACAATTAATCCCTCCGGAGAATCAATGCTTGCTGTGTAAATGGCAGCATCATCTCCTGCCACATTTGTGAGGGTCCTGAAAACGGTCTTGCTTCGTTTTCCATCCAGACCCGAGATTGCTATTGAGGGATAGTTGATGTTGGAAATCAGGTCGGGCTCGAGTCCGGGGACAAGAGAAACTGTCTGAAACATTTCTCGCGATGTGTTTGATCTGCGCGATGTTGTAGCCATAGTAGCAGAGGAAGTTCAAGTAGTCCGTAGTATTTGTCTCGTAAACAAGCCCCGGCTGTAACGATCGAGTCGTGCTCACTTCTCCTGCTCCATAGTCATACGGCGTGGCAGCCGCGCCTGTGTGCGTAGTTATGGGGCCCCTCAAGTTGTTTGATTGGATGGCTGCAGATGGATGCAAAAGGTCCGTTTATCTTCAGAAATAATTCCATAAAGCAGGCAGGGAGGACCGGACACGACCGTGGACATGGTGTCTTGCGAGACTCGATGAGTGATCTAATCATTTCCGCAGCATCATACTGGAATATCAGTTGGTCAGCCGAAGGAAACGGCTTTAGGCTTGACCTTATTTTCGACAATTACCAATTGCTAAGGAGTTCATCAGGAGCATGGCTCTGAGAGAGAGAGAGAGAGAGAAAGAGAGAGAGAGAGATGGTGATGTGATTAAGTTACTACTTTTAATACTGTCCTCACTGACCTGTGGTCATGATGGCTGATCTGATGGCTGAAGGGCCCCAAGTGGGATTTCGAGACTTGACGGTTGCAGCAAGGCCCGACACGTGTGGGCACGCCATGGAAGTCCCGGACAGGACATTGAACGAAGGAGCGGCTTTGCCTGGAGTGCCTGCCGTATCGTTGCCTATCCATGCCGCAAGAATGGCCACTCCTGGTGCAGTGACATCTGGCTGGAAAGAACAATGGGCACATTGTCAGTTAATCGTCTCTGTTTTAGCTCAGTTTGCTCGCGAACGACGATATTTGGAGAGAGAGATTTGGTCTTGCCTTGAGGATGTCCTTAGTGATGGATGAAGGGCCTCTAGATGAAAAGTATGCAATGGAAGGTGCTGGCTTATAGTTCGCAACTGCAACCGTTGCTAGGACACTTGCCACTGGGTTGCTTCAGGATATACAACACCAGAAGGTGATTCATTGGAAAAGCATTTAGAACGGCGAGAAAACATTTTTTCTTGCTTATTAATGAAGCGAAAGCAGTGACAGAATAGTTGCATACCTGCTGGAGTTCATATAGGAGAGGATCTCCGAGGCGTCTTTTGAAGAAACCACCGTCATAGGGAATGTGCCGTATATAGATGTGACAGATCTTTCTTCATCGTCGACCAAGATTAGCCCTACTCCTCCGAGATCTTTCACCTCCTCCAACTTGCTTTCCTTCGAGTATTCATTGTCATCATTATCGCAGACGACAATCTTGCCTTTGATTTTGGTTGCATCCATGGAACTTGGGTTGCAGTTTCTGGTCACATTGTTTTCAAATCACAAATTTAGTATGCGCATCTAGCTGCAATGGTTCCTTCGTCATTTTTTGTCATTTGCTCTTGCTTTGTCTCTGACACACTCCTACTAAGGTTTTTTGTCATATGAACTTGGAACAGAATTCAAGTACCTTGCTTCTGACTCCAGTGCTTCACTTTGTCGTGCAGACTTGGCGTAGATCAAAGGATGCACTGGCTGTTTATCGAGGTTACTGAAATTTATGCCTTCACCCTGAGATGCATCATAGTCACTCAAGATGTTAAAATTTTCTTCAGTTGCTGAGGGTCTTAACTTCTTTTTAGGTGACTTTGGAACTACACTAGATCAGCTTACAAGAAAGGGCAGACTGAGAATTGCAACATACACTAGATTTGATGATTCTGCTTAAATAGATGTCAGACCAAATGTGGAAATTCAGAAACAGTAATAGTAATTAATGCTCCTGCAATACAATGTGACATCGTGACAGTGTTACGTAACTATTCATTGAAATGTGAAAGGCGATGATGCCCTGTCAGAATATCTGCAATTCTCGGCTTCAAACTTCAGCTTTCCGATTTAAGCAGTTTCTGATAATGATCAAGCTATGGACACATTCTTGTGAATGTAAAAAAGTACGTACACTACCAGAAGATTTAATTGACTACCTTAATCACTTTGTTTCCACCCAAGACAACATCGGACTCAAAATCCCTGTCGATGGTCGAGGCAGAGACAGTCAGAATCCAAGGGGCGGCATTCACGACGGTTCCTGAGCTAGGCCCATCATTCCCTGCTGAGCAGACCACAAGAATCCCATTCTCTGCTGCATGGAACGCTCCTATTGCAATTGGATCGCTTGTGACTTCGGGTATCGACATCGCAGATGCACCAAGCGAGACTGACACCACATCGACTCCATCAGAAATTGCATCATCAAAAGCCGCCAGTATGGCAGACCCCTGGCATCCCTCCGGGGAGCACACTCTATAGATGGCAATTCTTGACCCAGGGGACCCGCCCTTTGCGGTCCCCGCAGCTAGGCCATAGAAAGATGCATCTGGCACGGCACTTCCTCCTGCAGTTGAAGCCACATGGGTTCCATGGCCTTGCACGTCCCTAGGCGAGCGGTCTGCTGTCACCTCGTCAGGATCAACGTAAAATCTAGCTCCAATCAGCTTTCTGCATAGATCCAAACGTTTCTGTACTTTGACTTGAATATGGAAGACAAGGACATACAGGCAGATTCTATAATAAGGATCAACTTGTTTGCAAATGAAGAGTCACTTGCGTACTCTCCTTTGATTTTCCCGTGGCTCATCCATGAGGGCAGGGTGATCTAAATGTGGTTGGAAAAGGAATAAAGGAAGCACATTCTGATAATGAAAATTCTCCAGACCTGTATTCTTTAGATGGTCGTTATGTTTTTCAGTTAGATATTGATATAAAGGACTGAACTTAGTCCTTTCAAGTTAGAAAATCCTGAACTCGAAATTTCTCACTTAAGAAACAACGATTGGGCTGTGATTGCTTGTTCTGCATCAAAGGCGTAGTGGTTTTCGATTCACCTGTTGCAGTTGGACTGATGGAAATCGTTCCCTTCCATGCATTTTCCCTTCCACCGTGGCGGAATCACTCCCAAATCCTTATCATCAAAGCTCTTCGACTCTGGCCATATGCCTAGATATGGTTTGAAGTTGAACTGAATTAGGACAACTCTGATATATGAGAAAATATACATACGTTATGGTGCCACGGTGGAACAGATTTCAGCCTTCCAGTTTTACCTGTATCCATGATGCCAATGATAGTATCATATTCCTGGGTTGAGAAGTCCGGGTCAGAGCTGGGGCTCGAGTCTATTTCCAGATCAATTTGATACTTCAAGAAGTCCCACGAACGAGTCGTGTGGAGTGGTAGCAGCGGATCTTTGAACACGGAGATGACTCCTGGCTTCTGAGCTATTGATCGTGCCTCCTCTTCTGACAGGCGAGCCGCAAACCCAGAAAGGCTGCGCGAATAGCTGTGTACCACTGTGGTGCCCTTCCTAGTAAAAATCAGCGGATGTTTACTCTCCGAATTTTCCGGGGACATCTTGGAAAAGATGAGAGGATGCAGCAATTTCTTTTATTTTATTAGAATAGGTTAACCCGATATTTCAAGTGTATTGCCATAGCACCCCAAGGGTGATGGTTCTATGTAAAACTGATCATTAAAACGACTTTTCTTTATGATCTCAGGATTCTGAAAGTCTGAGAATTATTTTGTTGGGAAACAAGATTCTTATGATTCACAATACCTCCAGGATGTAGGACAGGACTATTAAATTTAAATCAGAAGCAAATTTCTAAATCCAACTTCTTAGGAAAAGAAAATAAAAATCATTAAAGAAAGCTATAAGCTATGATAACTGAAGTACTATCTCCGTATATGTAATGCACATATTTACCGCACATTCAGCAACATCATTTAGCTTCTGCAAGTCGTTTGTCTCACTTAAATGGCATGGTTAGTTTCATATAGCATGAATAAGGAAAGGCAAAACTGACTTAAGGGAGTGAGTATGTTCACCGTTTCAAAGAACTAAGAAGCTGTGCGTGCTCGTATCTTAAGGATCCATTTGCCGAAGCAGCCGCTCCCATATAGACAATGTAAACCCCATTGTCCTTTGCTTGAGCTGCTTTGGTACCTCCAGGGAATGAGACGAAAGACGAGAGGAAGAACAGGAAGATAGCAAAAGCGCCTTTCATGGTCGCACCGAGCTGTCGAGTTCTCTCTGGTGAGCTTGAATGAGACAGTCCACACCAAACAGGAGGCTATACTTAAAGTAGGGGGACAGGGTGGTGACTACACTAAGGCATGCTTAGCACATCTTTCAGTGGAGTCTACGCTTACACACTGCAAATGCCGATTCCACTCGAAGTGGGTCATAACTTATCTGAAACCCCAATAACATTTGTCGTCAGTGCCGGTATTGGCACCTGGATTTGGTGGTGGGTGGGGGCTGATGGTGGTGCTGATGGTGATGGAAATAGGCAAATAAGGAGGAATATCTGCATGGTGAAGAGAGCACACATTATGTGCGCAAATTTGCAGCTTTTCTCAGCACAAATATAGGAACTAAAGCAACCGAAGGATTCATGCCAACAAGATGGGAATGGTTTCTCCCACCTGGAAGGAACACTGGCCATGAATTATGCCTTCCCTAGTCCCTACAGCATAAAAAGCGGAGGCGGGCATTGACCTGCCTTTTTACTTTTGGTCATTTGGTCAGTACGAAAAAGCCATCTTGGGCTAATTTGCTGTGGGGAAAAAGTCTAATGCTGGATCACGCGGAAGTAACTTTTGGGTCCCAAGCCTATGACGGAATTGGAAGGTTAAAGTGTTGTTACTTTCTTTGTTGGGTCAATGGCAACGTGAACCAAGTAGTTTTAAGAAGCTGTACCCCCAACTTCATCTGATTTTAAAGACTTCGCTGCGACGATTTGGGCTTTCGACGTACAAGGCTTTGTGCTAAGAGACATGCATAACAGCACCAGTAGCCTGTACTATTCTTTATCTTTGAAGTTGATTCTGATGCCATGTCTGAGTTCATCCATTAGTGGCACAACTGCACAGCCCACTATACTAAATTTTGCCACCCTATGTATGGTGCTGTGGTGGTGCCAGTTTTTAATTTCTCAAGACTTGAACTGGAGCCTCCCAAAGAACGTTTTGGCCTTCTCAGTTCGATTTTCTGTGGTATTCGCATTAATGCTTGATTCATTCTCCAATAAATTAACCCGATATGCTAAACTCTAGCGTCGAATAAGTCCTGTCACGTTGGAGCGGTCCCTCGATTTTCTTTCCCTGAACTTTTCCGTTTGTTTCTTATGGTCTAACTCACTAATTAGTTAACCTATCAGCGGTCATTTGTTGTCTCCGCATCGCGCCATCAGAACAAAAGCTGGTCTTACGGGCCTCTCGCCTGGCTACGCTCTCTGGCCTTCCCAGTTCTTGAGCTGCCCCCACCAATCCCTACCCAAGATCGAGAATGCAATGCTCCTAGATCAGGTGCACAGTGAACACTGAGCCAGTAGATTTATTTCAATACGAGCGAAACTCGGCTTCGGGCCCAACAAGCAGCAAAGATCAGATCAGATTAGTTTACGGAAAAGTTTGTACCAAGCCGCTTGCTGTCGCATTAGGTGGAACTGTGGAGGAGCAGGGAACCCGGGCGAAAAGTGAAAAACACTATGAGGATCAATAACAATGATCGAGTTCATCATTAACAGGCTAAAAGAGAAAAGGGATTGGGAAAAAGATGTCGCCAACAACTTGCGCAGTTTGTCAACCACCATAATTAGAGACCACGGAGAAGCAGCCAGGCAGGCAGGCAGGCAAGAATCAAAGTCCAGATGGAAAGGTCAGGCTCTTGAACTGGACAGCAAAGCAGATAAGACAATCTCATCATGAGGGCACAAGTCAACATAAGAACAGCAGACTAAAGGGCCAGAAGAAGGGAGGAAGGAAAAAAAAAAAAGCCAAAAAAATTCCGTTGCCGGGAATCGAACCCGGGTCTCCTGGGTGAAAGCCAGATATCCTAACCGCTGGACGACAACGGATTAGTGATGCTAAACGATTAAAATTCTTCTTATAGCACAAGGGACAGAAAGGCATAGAATGAGAAATTACCAAAACAGTCATAAATATATCACAATTGTATCCATTCAATTATAAACTTCTTTTGGCTAATTTAATCATATATCTTTTATATTTATACCAATTTAATCCGTCTGATCAACACTAACGTGACAACATTTTTTTTTCGATATTTTTGATTGTTTTCTTCTTTCCTTTTATTTTGTTTCTTTCCTTCTTCTTTTGGCCAATTGACCAGCCAAAAAGGCCTCGTCCTCGCTGTCTAAGGGAGGACTAGCCTCACCATGGCTAGGTGAGCTCAACCTTGCTCATAGCCATGGCAAGGCCCACGAGGCTAGCCCTTGCCCGACAATAGTGAGACCTCATTAGGCATGGGTGAGGACAAGCCTCACCAACCTATCAACTAGGGGTCTTAGGGAGCAGCATGTTGCTTTGCTCACCTTGCAGCGATTTTGATGCTACCTTAACTTATTCTAAGTGCAAAAAAGCTATTATACTCTCTTACTTAGCGGTAGCCGAACTATTGATATTGTGTCTACCTTTGCCACTAATAACCTCTCGATTTCCATCAAAGACATGTGAATAGGAATACGGGAGGTGATATTGTGAAGTCTCCCATCCCAAGGTGGATCTCCCACCTGTTTCTCTTCTTTCTTGAGCTTTTGAAGGACCCTGTTCAGGTCTAGCCAGTCACCAAAAATAAAAAGAAAAAGAAAAAAAGAAAAGAATTTTAAAAATTGATACGTTAGTATCAAGTTAAAATTGACCGAATGAACTGAATTGACACAAATACAAAAATGTTTAACACTGGATTGGTAAAAAAGAAAATATTTATAACTGAATTGACATAATTATAATAGATTTATGATTGTTTTGGTCATTTTTTCACCGTGGAAAGGAATTAGACAATGACAACCGCATGCAGCTTCTTTTCATTAGCTCATCCAAAACCTTAACAAGAAAGCAAACAGGGATGAGCTTCATCGAGGCTTATTAGGGGCTAACGCTCTATCATACTCGTCACCAACTCTTCCCTTCTTTTAACTTTCACCCCAATTCACTCAAACACATGCTTTTGGGGAACATAAGCATGCCGTGTCCTCCTCCGTCAGGCTCCAATCGATACCACGCGATCGACGGCATCGCCCGTCAAAAGTCACCCCTTTTGCCTAGGTAAATTATAGCGTGTCGTCTCTGAAGACAACTCGGAAACTTCACACGATAGGCCCCCGGTGTAACCGACATAGTTTTTTTTTTTTGCCCATCATGTGTAAAATATATTACGGTTCAACGATTGGCTTGTGCTTTTAGCTCATGACTTACTTAAAATGCCTAATGAATCTCAATTAAAGTTAGCCGTGGAATCGAGAGGAGGAGGACAATAAGGGTAAGATCTGATTGAGAGAAATTCGGCTTAGATTACACTTTTCTTACACACGTCATGTCACATTTTTTTTATTTATTTTATAATTTAGTGACGATCATGGAGACCAAGTTATCTATGAGCTTTATGAAATATCTTGTGAATCCCATCAATAGTTCAAGTCCAAAATTGTAAAATGTGCAGTGTATAGTTCGTTTGCATGCAATAAATGACATTCAAACTGGTGATCTCCTATTTGTTGGAGGCATAACATTATGAAAACTGGGCACACAAAATTTAATAATGTAAATTACAAAGTCTACTTTTCGTAAAGTAAGTTTGTAGTGATAACGTTTAATCTATAGGGATGATAAGAAAAAGACAGTTGTAAAAGGCTTTGCGATAAGATAATTATAGTTTCGTTGCTAACTTTTAGAAAAATGAAGAGAAAAGCCTCCTGCCGACAAAGTTTTTCGTGGGCAATATAATAGTGAAGAAAACGAAAATTTCCGGGGATGTTACAGCGAAGGTCAACAGCGCAAATCGTCGTCGCTAGAGGCTTTGGCGACGAATTCTCCGGCACGTCGCCAGAGATTCTTTCGGCAGCAAGTAGATTCCCAAGGACACGAGAATCGAGAATCGAACGATTTGGATAACCATGTCCGTCGCGCTGAGAACTTTTTTGGCTTCTAAAGAATCGATCGAGCGACAGTCACGGGGGGCTTTAGAACGACTGTTGAGGAAAGAAGTCATATCATTGGAAAGGAACATGGCGTGGGCGTCAAGCAAAAGTATGTTAAGCACTAAGTGGGGTGCCAGCCAAGTACGAACTTGATTACATGAGACAAAACTATAATCTGTCCCACCACCAACATCTCATCTACTGCTACCTCGAACATCGTGATTATCGCTTGCAGAGGCTAAAAATATAATGATAAAGCCTCGGCTGTATTAAATTCCAAGATGCCATTGCTATCGAAAGGGGTCTTTGTCTACGTAAACTTCAAACAGGAACAAATTTGAGTGGCGCATCATGAAAGAATCGATGGGAAATAGTATCCAGTTCCATCCGCTACTTATGTAACGAGAATATTCGTGCGCTCCCGGGATCCCAAAAATACGATGTGTGAAGTTCATGCAACGATGATATTATGAAGAAATCTGTTCCTCACCTTCTACCTTGTTTTCCCATTTAATAGAGTTTATAAGAAGAGTATGCCATCCATCGATGATGTCGTTTCAACATATTTTATCTCCGTTGCCTTGAGCGTACATTGGGTAAGAGCCACGAATTCAGAAAATCCATGATTTGGTATTGCGATGATTGATGAGGAAGTGCACCTTAATCGTATAAAACTCCTGAGGTTTATCACTAATCTCATGAGTCATTCTTGACAGTGTTTTCAAAATTTGGATGGGGACGCAAATGCGGCTGTCTCCCACAACGTACACATCTGCCGTCTCGCTCATGGGTTGTGCCATGGGTTCGTTTTCATGGGGCCACACTACCACAGTTCACTACCCTAAAAACCCTAAGACCAATATAGCCCCTTGTCCCTTGCCACCTTCGTCACTCCAACTAGTCAGCTGCGGTCAGTTGAAGTAGCCGATTACACAGCCTACTCTCTCCTTGCCTTTATTTATAGTAAAATTTTTCGAAAAATCCTAAATCTATTACAATTTTGTCAATTCAGTTATAAACTTTTTCATTTTTAACTAATTAAGTTCATTTAAACAATTTTGATCAACGGTCTTACGTGGCGTAGTTAAGACTAACGTTGATAATTTTAATAATATTTTTATATTTTTTGAAAATTTTAGTACATTTTTTTTTTTAAATTTTTAATTTTTAAATATTCCACTTTCTTCTTCCTTTTACTAGTGGCCAGCCATTGGCCGTAGCCACCGGGCTAGCGTTGCTTACCATAGGTGAGGCCCGGCCGAGCAAGGGCAAGCCTCGACAAGGTGAGCCCTTGCCTAGGTAAGGCTTGGTGAGGGTTAGCCTCACTTAGGCCTGGGCGATGGTCAGCCTTGCCTAAGCGAGTGTTAGCCGACCTTTATCGGGTCTTGCCTGGCTGGTCATCACCTTTGGCCGGTGATTGACCATTGGCAAAAGAAGAACAAAGTGGAAATGAAAGAGAAAAAGAGAAAAAAAAAAAAAAGGAGAAAAATTAGATTTTTTTAATATTAAAATATTATTAAAAATAATCAAAGTCAGCTAATTCCGATTAAAATTAATTGGATAGACTCAATTAGCAAGAAGTGAAAAGATTAAGATTAATTTGATAAAATTAAAAAATTTAAAATTAAATTAATAAATATATAATGAATGTAAGATATTTTGGATGAACCATCGTCTCGCTATCCCCACTCCCAAAAGTAAATATGCTACTAGGTCAAGATCTAGCCTTCATCATCGTTAAGGCCTAAGCATTACCTCCAAATCTGTAGGTCCATTGACAGCGACTAGGCGGGGTCAATACACAAAATGCCACGATTTGCTATAGGCTACAAGCTTGACGCCAGCGTCATGAAGCCCCGACGACTTGTGTTGGTAGGGGAAAAAGAGAGTGAACTCCGACACGGTCACTCGATGGCGCCGGCAAGGGATCGTGAACCGTCGGAGGTCACTGTGATGGCAACGCGGAGGTGTGATGCTAGCATAGTTGTTGGCGTTGTCAATAGGGGATTGAGCAGTGAAAAGGGAGTAGAAGAGATGCACGTTTGGACTTGATAACCTTGGAAAAAGGAATTTGTACCATGCATTTGATCTACACGAATAGGTTTATCCTGTTATCATTACCGCCTGTTTTATATATTTTTTCATTTTTCTTGTCAAATCGGATGACTCATGCACTTTTCGATTGATTTTAAGAATTGAACTTTTCATAATATATAAAATGAACTTTGCTTTTTGAATTACTGTGAGTGTGATATTATATTAAGAACCGCAAATTCTCAAACAAATAACTCCACAATAATTTCTAAATTTTCTTTTGGACCGAAAATGCTATTCTTTTCATAGTGGATTAATGATAGTCATGTAAGTAATTCCCTCATATGGAATTACATTTTACTTTCCATAATTAAAATAAAAAAAAGGGTAGCAGGGATAACCTTGGAATGCTAAAAGGTTGGAAAGAAGATGAGGTGACGAATTGGTGACCCGAATTGGTGACCGAACATGTCCACATCTAGGTACAAAACCAGTTTTTTTTTTTTTTTCCCAATGTTAGAAACACGTGTAAAGTTAATCACATAAGCAAGCTGACAAATTTATAGGTCCGAATTCGCAAAAGGAGAGGCCGTCTAAACTTTCTCTTTTTGACTTGCCTTCGATTGCTACAGCACATTTGCCTCGGTCCCTCGAGTCGGGGAGTTCATAATCGCTCCCTTTTTTGGTTATGAGTGGTGCGGTCGCGATTACGAAAATAGAACACACATAAGCTAGCACAACCCTAAGCATATGGACTTTGATTTACAAATCGATTAGTAAAATTTTCTTCCCACATCATCAGCATCTGGCGCGCAAAGGACAAAACAAAAAAAAAGACGAGGAATAGATACTTTTTCTTTTTAAGTCAAGAAGAGAGAGAAACAAACTTCATGGGGTCCCCCGGGGCATTTCTCGAGTATCTAGAACCTTGTACCTCGCCCTTTTTCTGCAGCCACTTGATTGGGATGTGTCCATGAGGTAAAAAAGATCCATTCAACCTTCCCGTTCTCTCTCTCTCTCTCTGTCTCTCTGTGTGTGGAGATATTCAGCGAGAGTCAACATGAAAGCAGCAGTGCGGGTATGAGAGAGAGAGAGCGCCATGCCTTCTTAAAATGGGGCTGTGAAGGTCCTCTGGAGTCTCTTCTTCTTTGGAATCTCAGGAGGAGGTGCCAAGCGGAGCTGTAACACAACAGATGCAAGCCAACCAAATTATTGCAATATCATGACGAAAGTAATGACAGAGAAATGCTAAGTGTCTGAGTCAAAAAAGATTGGGTCAGGCAAGTTTTTGCTGGGCTGACACACGACCGTGGCAACCGAGAGGCGTTTTCGCCACACATCTTTTTTTGTAGATGATCGCTAGAAAACATGTCGCGCGAGTGGCATTACCAGAGAAATCATATAGGTCGGGACTTGTCTGGCCAATAATGGACATGGAAGTGTTCTTATTCTAGTGACCCAGATAAGGAAACTCAGCAATCTGGCCCGAACAGGACCCCAGATAAGGAAACGCCAAAAGGGAAAGCCAACGTTCAATCAACAGCAGAGTTTTATTCGGTGCACAAAAGAGAGCACCTTTTCTTGCTGTCTTCTCAGCTTAGCATTCTCTTTCTGCAAATGGGCGATCTCGATCTCCAGCCCCGATGTATACGCCTGAAACATGAAATTTCCCAAAAGAAGACACTCACAACCCTGACAGCACAGCTTATAATAGAACTTTGCCCGACCCAAAAAAAGAAAAGAGAAACATATACATGGAAAGAACTGGAAGAAAAGGCCTTCGAAACAGAGTCGACAGTGTGGAGTTAAGCAGATCTAAGACCAGCAAACTCATGACTCAACACAGATGAACATATGGTATGAAACTTTACTGCTTCCAAACTCATACCTCCACACACACACCCCCAAGCGATAGTGTATCCTACAGAATGGATCATAGTCTAGACCGTGTACTGAAAGTCGTGCTCTTTGAAGTTTTACACGGTGTGAACATGTGACGGACTTGATTGGCTTCGTTTAGTAAACTCAGTTCACTCAAGGATTAGAGAGACCTGTCTTCTAGCTCTGGAACGCGCAGCGGACTCTCTGTTCTTGACCGAGCGCTTGAATTTGCGATCCCGCCGGTCACTACCGCCGCCAATGTCGGAGATACTCTTCACGCGCAAAGGAGAAAACCCTGTAACCAAAGGAGGCGCCTCAGGGCCGACGACGCCGCGGCGACCAGACGGCACTTGAACCCGTCCCGCAGCAGCAACGCCCTGATCATCAGGCCCCGTGCTGTTCAGGCTCAATCTGGTGGCCGGGACGTCAGACCCGAAGGCGGATCCCCGGGGCGAATAATCTCTGGCCGGGCCGGCCAAGAAGTTGGTGAGGGCGGCGCCCTGCAAGCCGACGACGCCGTCGACGGAAGTGGAGATGGCCGCGGGGGAGGCGGGCGGGCGGTGGCCGGGAGTGTCCTTGAGGAAGGCGAGGTTGATGTCCTTCCAGATGTCTTCCATGGACTTGATCGAGGCCGATGAGGCCGTGGGGATGGGAGAGAGCGGGGAGAAAGGCAGAGGGGATGACAAGGAATAGGCAACGACCGCGACGCCGCTGTTCTCGGCGTTGCTGCCGTTGCTGGCGGCGGTGTTGGCGTTGTTCTTGTTCAGGCACGGTTTTGACCACATGGCGGACATGGCCGGAGGAGGAGGAGGAGGAGGAATACCACGCGAGAGGCTTCCTGAGACGGGAGAAGACGGAAGAGGAAAGGGGTGGTTATGCGAGGTCTCGTCTGATTTTTTTTGGGTGGTGTACCTGTTTTAGCTTTCCTTCTGGCTACGGAGTTAGCTAAACACGAGGGGCCCTCCGCCCGCTAACACGCACTCGAATCATGCTTTTGCCCCCGGGCGATTGAGGAAGTCGCCCGTACCTTAATGTGCCGGTCGCGACCCTCATCCGTTTGGTACCACGGACGCTCTCGGGGCAAGTCTTCGTATGCGACTCTGAGCGCGTGCCGGGGCCGAGCGTGACTGCTTACTTTGTCCTAAGCGGGCAGAGACGCTCGGGTCGTGCGCTTGTTTCTCTTTTTTGTATTTCGTCCCTCGTAACCTCCCTTTCAACTTGCTTTCGGATTTTCGGATCACTTCTTTATAGAGCCTCAAAGTCGAATCCGTGTGAAACTAAGAAGATGAGGAATCAAACACCCCATTGCTCCTTTCTCATGTAGGAAAGATGGTTATTGATAGGAGTGAACATGAATCCATGATAGATATTAGAACTTTAAAATCAGACCAATGATAACTTATCTAATTTCCGGTTCGATTCCAGATCAACCCGGGATCAACTGATAATTTTTTATTTCACTTTTTTTTTTGGACTAGAGGAACCGCCGCAAGCCGACAGCAGCCGCGATATAAACCTTCAGGTGACGCTAGCGCAGGATTCACCACCACGACGTCACACTTAAGAATCCCTAACGATAACGTTGGAGTTCGAACTTCTCTCCTTCATGAGAGGGAGAGAGCCCAAAGCCAACTCCGCCGATGCAGGCAGTGGTTTTTATTTCATTATACTCCTTAAAAAAACTATTGAGGATTGACCCAATGAGTTAGGTTTGGTTAACCAATAAATTTTTATTTCATTTTTTGTATTCCTTAAAAGAGCAACCGAGGACCGGACCAACTCAATAAATTTGATAACGAGCAAGGTCAGCTAAGAAAGGCAAGCGATAAGGGTTGAGTAAGGTGAGCGTCGAACAGAGTGAGCATCGAGTGTTGAGTGGGGAGCAACAAGCCAAGCAAGCATCAAGCGACGAGCAACACGAGTAACCCAAAGCGATCGAGGCAAGTGTCGAGTGGTAAGCAGAGAAGTTGTTTTCCTCGTTTTTGGCAAATTGAAGACTAAAATAACAAATAAGACAAAAGAAAATGAATAGTAGATGGGGATGCCGTAAGAAGTTGTTTATACCTTTTTGGATGTCGTGAGGACTCCTTACTAAAGAGCTATTTAAAATTGTTGATGCCGTTTATTTTAAAATTTTCTCTATATAAAAAAATTATAAATAATATATATAGTCATGGTTGGTCCGACTTTGAACTCTCAAGACCAATAACTAACCCGCACAATACTGGTCTAGGAATTCTAGGTCCAAAGACTGATCTAGTCTCTTTAAGAATCGGACCAGGACCGATAAGGTTGGACCGGTTCAGGGTAGGTCCAAGGTTGACCCTAAATCAATGCTCACCCCTATTCACTGCAATCATCCAATTGATAATAAATGTGAAATATTAATAGATCGTAGAACTTATGATGGGGGTAGGTTTTAGATTCCAAAAAATACATGGTTAATTCTAGATTAAAGAAAATGATGAATTTGTTTCAAACGGGTAAATTTCGAATTTCAGATGGAACTAGAAATGTGGAATCGATCACTCCTAGTTAGTGGGGGCAACCTAATAGTTTATATCTTGCTGTTTGGAGGACCAAGGAGGACCAAGAACGTTGCTCAATATTAATAGATCGTAGAACTTATGATGGGGGTAGGTTTTAGATTCTAAAAGATACATGGTTAATTCTAGATTAAAGAAAATGATGAATTTGTTTCAAACGGGTAAATTTCGGATTTCAGATGGAACTAGGAATGTGGAATCGATCGCTCCTAGTTAGTGGGGGCAACCTAATAGTTTATATCTTACTGTTTGGAGGACCAAGAACGTTGCTCAATCATTACAGGGGAGAACAATGGAAAGGATGGACGGTGAATGCGAGACACCGAGCGTTCGCCTATTGGAGAGAGCAATACGAGCTGGGAGGCAGTTCTTCGTGGTGTTTGGTAACTTACAATTCAGGACTCTGAGAAAGAGGTAAAGAGCCAGTGAAATTTCTCGGTACTAAGTAGGCTAGGCACCGTATTCTGAGGGAGCAGGCACTATCGACAGATATTCTCTGAAAAAGATGGTTATTCTTTTGCGGGTCTAGATAGGAAGGAGTGCCTTCTTCAACAGTGAACAGTGAAAAAGATCGCAGTGGAATCTTATCTTAACTGATGGGAGAGGCGCCACTTCCAGAATCGGGCTTTTCCTTCGCGGGTGTGACATGAGCTGAACCGCGCGACACGAGTTTCGCGCACAGCTAGTCAAGTACTCTTACAGAAAACAGGGCGAACGGGGTCGATGAACCCGAACTTCATTAGTGACCTCAAGGCTGAACTATGCCTCGTCTTCGTTTACGTAAAGAAGACGCCGAGGAGAGGCGGAAGAAACAGGGAATGGCCACGTCATAATGTCCGAACCACAAAACAAATCCGGAGATTTTCCGAAATGAGCCAAGTTAGAAACTCTGTTGACCAAACAAATCCAGAAACTCTGTTGACCAAACAAATCCATCGAAGTAGCTCGACTGTCAAAGATCAACCATCTCATAACGACATCAACTATAGGCAGGGGCATCGTCAATCTGAAGGAAGAACCTAATGTCTAGGATGTAATGTCTCTGTCAACCACCCTGCAACTAACGCAACTCCATCAAAGAATATTGAAAAGATTGGAAGGGCCAATTCCTGCAACAAAGTGAGCCAAGGAATACAACAAACACAAAAGATTCATCTCTTCTCCTAAGTCCATGCAGCTGAGAAGAACTGCAACATCATTTGTTCACTCCTAGCGGGGAGTTATTATTGATTCACAAACAAACATGTATCGTTGGAAAGAACCTCCAGTTGCTCCCCAAATTCCGATGACCCCATAGACACGAGGTAAAACAACATTCAACGTTTTGACGAAACTATACAAACGGTCAAACCAGAAGTACAAAACCCCGGGGAATCGTATGAACTATTCCTCGTTTACACTGTCTGAATCTTTAGCAACATATGCATCTCTTATTTTGCTTTCACTATCTCCATCATCGAAACAACTGAAAGCCAATGTCGGTGTCACCGAAGGAAAGCCAACAAGTCAGGTGCTAAACCACCTTATACAGCATTGGCCTCTTTATCTTTACATCTCAATACTTCCAAACTGAGTTCACCCACTTTCTTCTGGGGATGAAAATTACTTCAAATTTCGTGGTTCCACAGAATAGTGGATGTACGCTTGAGCAGGTGCATCAACAGTCAGTACCAACGGTGTCAGGATGCTGGGCTTGGTCAGTAGACTTTGGTGAATATCTTGGAACAGCGTCACGGTGCACGTCTGCCTCACCAGTCGTATCATTTTGGTTAGCAGGGATTTCTTGAGCTGTCATCTTTTCGAAAGAAGCAGCAAGTTCTTCATAACTCAATGATCTGGAGGCTGGCGAGCCACGATATATCCATTTAGCCCATTCATTCCGCCTCCTCACCTTATTATCCTGCAGTTAATTTAACAGCAAATATTGTAGGTTTAGCAATTTTGCCCCAATGAAAATAGACAGTATATGGACAAACAGCATCTAAACTACCAAATACTTCTTCAACAAGCTTCAAAAAGATTATCTAAACAGCACCATATCGTCATCCTAGCCTGATCAAATACATTGACATGTTATAGACTTGCAACTAATAATGTCAGAAATACCTGGACTTCCACGACCGTTGAATCTCTCAAGGATTCTAATATAAGCTGGATGCTGTTAGTGAGGTTCGTAACCTGCAAAGACAGTCACAGAGCGATCTTGATCTAATGCAATGAGGCCGGATACTCAGAGGAGTAAAAAAGGAAACCAAGAGATTCAGGGGAGCCGAAGTCATGGGAAAGAAAGCAAACAGAAAAAGCAATCAGTCATACATTGATGATCTGATTAGAAAAGACCAAGGTGCAAATGATATATTGGGGTAACATGCTGTATGAATGGGTGCTGCAGGTGCGTATGAGAGAGAGAGAGAGAGAGAGAGGGTTCACTGGCTTCATAAATTATCAACTGCCTAAAGAAGGCTTCTCCCCTTGATGTAGCCAACGAGATTGAACAAGTACACATTTATGGTGCTATTTTCACTAATGTCAAGTTCTGATGATAATGGACTTTCGCATAGGTCCACAACTTTAACGAGTCTAGAAAGGACTATGATTCTGCTCCAAGTTAAATTAGTGATCTTACAGAAGGAAGAGTTGATGTATACTTTGCAAACTAAGTCAGATAATGGTAATTCATCTTTAGAAGAGCCCATAGATATTATTCTATAGTGAGATGACAAATTACTGAACATATCGAGCCTTTGCTTTGGAATTGCGCTCTAAAACTTTTCTCTTAAGTATGAGCTTAAGAAATCATACTTTATGATGCTTAAGAAGCTCTAGGTGTGATGTCAGGAAGAACTTACTTGTTTTGAATTATTGTTTGTCATAAATTCTCTTGAAAGTACTCAACTAAGTTAGGCTCACCATAAGGGAACTCAGTATGCTGCAGCATCCTCTTTATTAGATACTTCCTATACGATGGAATTGTTTGACCCCATGCATGAATATCTCCATGACCATTTAACCCCAAGCAGCATGTAGAAAGAGAGGCATGCAAGCAAATAATCCCAGAACATTGAATATGTTCTTCCACTTTTGGAGCGAAATGATCTGCAAGCTTATCATTGCTTCCTTTACACCTCAAAATGAGTCCTATTGAACCAACTTTACAACTTAATACCTTCGGTGGGCACACCTGCACCATCTATATCTTAAAGTGATCATCATCCTCACTCCGAATATTATGATTTCTCAAGATCTAAATATAAATGGAATATGCATGGGACTTCTAGAGTTGATTCCTTAAATCAACCATACCATGCCAAAATCTCAAGCCATCTTAATATTGAGACGTGAGTGGTTCTAGGGTCAGTTTAGGTTTTCACCTGGAACCCACCCATCGAAACCTGTCCCAAGTTCTTAGAATCTACAACCTACCCTGCATATTTTGGAATTTGGAACCTACCATATCACAGCTTTTGGGATCTACCCAAGTTCTACCCATATTCTTAATTAAATGATTGTAGTGAGTTATCATCTCTAATGATTACTCTTCACTGCTACAATCCACAGACCACAATTCATATTTAAACACATGAAGAATATGAAAGATTAACCTAGTACAAATCCCATTCATCGATATGCCGAAAATGAAAGCTTAGACTGATTGTTCCAAATTATGTACTCATTATCGGATGTCATGAAATACTGTAATATTGCGCAAAAACATAAAATAAGAAAAACATAAAGACTTGTTTCAGTTCTAAGTTTTCCACCTGAAACCTACCTGTCGAGATAGGTTCCCCAATTTTTGATACTCGATATCTACCTTGCATACCTTAGAACCTGAAACCGAACCAATTTCCAATGGCCTACTTCTCCAGTTCTCAATTCTGCCTTGGAACCATACTAATCCCTAATGATGTTCGTCACCCATCATATTTTATAAATGGCATGAAAATTAATTTAGTAAAGGTGAAAGAGTAATCAGCTCATATTCCTGTGCTGAAATTACAGAAAATGGTGAGTGTTAGTCATGTTGCCCTGTTGGATGGGAGCACTCTTACAATGATCATAGAACAATATCATCTCGAATAGTCTGTCATCAGCTACTGTAAATTAAAACTGTTTCAGATGACATAGCATCAATATGAGAACTTAAAACATGTATATGTTGGTCAAATCAGATTAGAGAAACTTACTCGACGAAAAGTTGCTATTAAAGAGATGGGAACCCATCCTTCAGTATCCATATTTGATTTCAAAAACTCGTCCTTAACCAAGTTATCATCACTGAAACCAATAAAAATTGTACAATGTTGGTCAAGAAAGTAGGTTGACCAGGAAATCAGTAATCGCTTGATTAAGGATATTATAAGTCCACTGAAAAACCTGAAATAATATTCTATCTGACGGACAATGTGACTGGGAAGAGAAGGGTCTGAAACAGTCATAAACATTGGAGTGGATGGAGGAGGAAAAAATGGCCCACCACTATATGGTTCCACAGGCAAAGCAGGAATATAGAATTGAGGAGATATATCTGAAACGAAGAGCCACATTAGTCAAGAAACCACATGATAAGACCAAAGTTTCAACATAAGGCTCTGCTTACCGGGAAAACTCATAGGTACAAGAGGTCTCACAGGCGGTGGACCAACAAATTGAGGGGAGGTAGGTGGCGGAGGTGAAGACCGCACAAAGCCTCTAGGATTTGCTCTATGAGCGTGCACATTAACATCTCTAGCACCTGAGAAATTTCCACGGTCCCTATCGCGCCTGGTACCATTATTATTACTGTTACGAGGTGAACCATCTCCACGATGATGAGGCCCAGAATTCCCCCTCCGAGAAGAATTACGATGATCGGTCATAACATGTGGCGGAGACACGAAACCTCTCACTGGTCTTCCGTCCCAGTTATTGCCCTTGTACGTGGGATCTCTTACAGCCGCATTGGTCATCCGTGGTAAAAAATTTCCATAAGGGTTTGAAGCCATTTGGAATATTGGAAACTGCGGTAATGGCGGAGGTGGAGGCGGTGGTATGGGACGGTGAGCAAAACCACCCTGCCCATATGCATTGGGAAAGTTGCTGTTCCCACCCCCACCACGCCTGTTAATTTTTTGGCGAGCTGTCGGTGAATTATTTGACGTTGAGTTAGCATTCAGGCTGTTGGAGGCAGCTTGCTTCTGTGGTGAATGCATCACCGGAGGTCCCTTTTCCATATGAAAGACATGCAATGAGTTATGTTCACGAATCAGTTCTATATAGTATAGTATACAGTCAGGAGGCAACCAATGACAGAAGTCGAATTCCGAAGAATCAAATGAGGGTTCATCTCGTACTCATTACAGAGACATAGAATATCTAATCTTATCCGTTTTTCATAATCGACAAGCTCAGCTAGACAGCACACGAGAATTCGACATCTAAATTATAAGCAGCGAAATGCTATTCATCCTTTCCGCACCACAAGATTTTCAGCGACACAGATGACAAACAAGATAAAGCAATCGCTACAACAAAGACTGACGGGCGAGCTAACTAACCGAGGGAATTTCCACGCGAGCCTGCGAAATGGAGACGGACTCTACAGGCACGGCTTTGGAAGACGAAGCGTCTACACTCGGCGATTTGGGAGAAGCCCTCGCCGACTCCGACAACGCCGGCCAGGACACCGCATCTCCCATCACAGGACCCGCGTCGACGGCCTCGCTCGACGGCTTGTTCCACGCCGGCTTCCTCGGCTGGACCGAGACGACATTGCCCCCGCTCCAGTCGGGGCTCTCCTCCGAGCCGCCCTCGGGCTGCGGCGCCGGCCTCCGCGGGGACCCCGGCGCCCGCTCCGCCTCCGCCTCCGCCGCCGACCGCAAGGGGGGCGGCGAGGGGCACGGCGACGTCGCCTCCGCCTCGAGGCGGGAGGCCTGGGACCGAGGCGAGGGGAGGTTCTTGCGGCGCGATCGGGGGCTGCCGGCGGGGGGGTCGGAGCCGCGGGGGAAGTGGTGGCTGGAGGGAGGATCGGCGGAGGCGGCCATTCTCCGGGGGGGCTAAGGGGCGGCGATCGGTGGGCCGGGTCGGTGCAGGAGAATCGGAGCCGGCGGGGCGCGGCGGCGATGACAATCAGGGGGAAATGGAGATCATCGTGGGAGAGCAATCGGCTCGAGCTCGAGCCCAAGGCCCAACAAGCTCTAGAGAGGATTAGGGTTTTCGGCGGCGGCTCCCGCGTGGCGGGGGAGGGAGAGCTGGATCTCGGCGGCGCGTCAGGAGGGCGAGAGAAGAGCGCGGCGGCGGCGGCGGCGGCGGCGGCGGCGAACGCGAACCCCGACCCCCGTGGCAAAAGCTCAAAAGCCTGGTGCCCCCCCTCCTCCCTCGGCGCTCTCTCTCTCTCTCTCTTGCTCTCTCTCTCTTCCGTCTGCCTGCTGCGTGTGTCGCCTGTGTTTCTTAGGGTTCTTTTTTTTTTTTTTTAATCTTTTTTTTTCGCTTTTCCATTTTCGTAATTATCGCTAGTATATGTTAAAACTAATTAACTCCGGCTTTGCCTTGCCGGTCTAGACGGGGGGAGCTTTTGACCTTTGAATCCTGGTCGTGCTTCTTCCAGGTGTAATTCAATATTAAAAGTTAATCTATAACAATATCTTATGACTTACACGACTTTACGTAATTAAATACTCTTTAGGCTCTGTTTAATTTGACCGACGAAGTAACCGTTCTCCTTCTTCGATGGTCGATGCATGATTACTAGACGACAAAGTATCCATTACATCGTCGAAAACCCCGCAACGGGCTCCTAAAAACTTCGGCAGTTCGTCGTGTCAATGGTGAGAGACCGGCACGTTCTGTCGTGGGTGATAGAGTAGGGCGTCAACGCATCCATCTTCTTGCGTGCCTTCTTGAATTCCACCATGTTCTTATGTCTACAGGGAATTTCTCAACTTACCCTCTTTACATCACGTAGAGGACCTCTGACACTTCATGCTTGAGTGGGAGTCAATTTAACAAGTTGAACCCGCTCACAAATGGTGGCCACAAAACTGTAAAATTGACGGAAACTATCTTGCATGTACGAGTTAATGTGGTGACACCTTTGCTGCACAGAAAAAGACATTCTATTGCAAATGAGATTTAGTTGTTGGACTAAACTCTAGAATAGGACGATGTTCATGCTCGTATTTACTAAGGTGATGCTAGAGATTTTGTTGGAGATATTTAATAGCTCTCATCGTTTCAATGGTTAGAATTCGAGAATCGTGTGAAACTACTAATCTCATATGTGTAAGACTTTAGTGACGTAATTCCCATTGCTCATCCACCGTTGGGTCGATGGGGTGACAACACCAACACATATAATTTGTAGGGTTGGTCCATAAATGAAAAAGTCAATGAGACTCGAAAGTTAGCTATCGACAGCAAATGCACCAACATTGACCTTCCCCTTTTTGTATAGTGACTTGCAATTTCTGGTATTTGGTGACCACCGAATGGCCTAAATTGAGGTTGTAGTGGCCTAAATTCATGCAAGAGACCAAGTGGGATATTCGATGAAGACAAAAGGTTGCTCAACAACAATACAATAAAACGTAAACTCTCACTGATTTCTCTACTCATCATACTTGAATAGGCTTATGGTGTCATGCCCCAATCCTCGAGCGTGTGTTCATCCTTCACCTGGTTGAATAATAGCGATGTCCCAGGACGCATCGCCGACCCTTTCATTTTAATACGCATGCGGAAGTATATAAAATAATCCGTAGACAACAATTCAATGGGATAGAAAAGCAGGACCACATTTCCTTGTAAACCACAACAACCCTTTATACATATCAGATTAGTTTATATACATTACTCGCCGATATTTACAAGGTTTATCAAAAATGTTGATTCACAAAACTAGTTGTTCAAGGACCAACTATTCAGATTCGATTGCTGTACCTTTAGAGTCCACGGGATTCGGGCAAAACGACAGGTCCTCCACTTCGCCATCAGGTAGGTCTGTTGGACTCCTCTTGGGCAGCATCAATCACCTTAGCAGGAATATCAAAGCCTCTAAGGGAACCTAACCTAAGACCGTAAGGAGTGATGTGAAACCAAGCCCCGAATCGATCAAGTACCTCTCAGTGTGAGGCCTCTTCAACCTAGACTGTGGTCACAACCAACTCGAAAGTCCAATCAATTCTAGGATCAGGGAAAATAGAGACTTGCTCGGTTATTCTCATAGGATGACCAAGATTCCTAGGGGAAGTCGCCATTTTGCAAACTTGAAAATAGTTATACAATAACCGGTGAGATAGGTTGCGTATGACAAAATTTTAAAAGTAAATTGATTTCTAACGTTTTAAATCAATTTCTTAATTTCTATTCCCTAGACAAGTTTTTGAGCAAAGAAACCCGTTTGATAACGATTCAAAATTTCTATTTCTAAAACAGAAATCCGTTTGATAACAAAACAAAATTTCTATTTCTAGGAATAGAAATTGATTAGATAACAACATAGGAAATCCTCAAATATAAAATGATAGTCGAAATAATACTAAAATAACATGGGAAATCCTCAAATACAAAATAATAGTCGAAATAATACTAATACATTACAAAAGTTGAAAATACAATTTCATGGAATTTCCGGAATATTATTATCCCTTGCCATTTTATTAGCAATTGTTTTCCTAAGCGTATTTATTTGGTTTCCCTCCTCAGTCAATGTATCGTTTGCAAGCTCATCCTGCATATGTTCAAACAAGTACTGCGGAAACGTGAATATGAGTGCCATCAATGACGCCTATACAGCCTTGTCATTTTATCAAAAACTAGTATTATACAAGATTATCAACAAAATAAAATTAAGGGTGTAAAGGAATATATGAGAATTCTACCTTAAAGTAATGTTTATGGTTAGGAACCAATTGGGGGAAGGTCGGTTTATTTCGATTCTCGAATTGAATCAGTTCAGTTGCTCATCCCTAATTTCTTTATTGTTACTCAATGAACCTTTAATGACCCTTGCATAGCAAAGAGAGACATTCTCTTGAATCTCTTGCTTTCGAATTAAAATTCAAGATTGTGTAACAATCTAATTATTTTGATTTTGCAAGAATTTTGAATCCATAAAAAATAAGGTTAAATTTCTAGGCACGTTTTTTATTCATCTATTACATAAGAACTTTTTTTTCAACCACCGCCCGCGGTGGAAGCGTTGGTTAGGGCTTGGTACCCCAAACGCAGGGGGAAGGGTTCGAACCTCCGTGGAAGCGATGCTTCAATGCATAACGCGTCTTACCCGCGCTTGGGGGTCGGGCGGTGGGGGCCCCCGGCGCCCAGGGTTTACTCTCCCCGCGGCGGCGTTCGGAGGTTTCCCGGGTCACCAAAAAAAAAAAAAAAAAAAAAAAAAAAAAAACTTTTTTTTTTTCAACCTCATACGCCGTGCGCTTTTCTGGAGGAAAGAGCCCCATTGTTTTTAAGTAAGCATTTAAGAACTTTGGTCATTTTTGAAAATTGGAGACCCATTCAATTGCCTTTCATCCTAAAGAGGAAGTTATAAAAAAAATTGAAAAAAAAAATGCAAAAAAAAAAAAAACATGCGCAAAATAAGAAAAAAAAAATAGCAATAATTTGTGAAGTTGTAGTTATGAGTGAATTAAGTTAACAACAAAGCGCAATGTTCTTTTTATATGGTTTGATTTCAGTTTCTAATTTCTATTTCAGAAATTGAGAAGTTAAAAATTTTAGCTTCGATTTCTTCAATTTCTCTATTTTCGAATAAAAATTTGTTTCGAAATGAGAAATCAAATTGCATTACCAAACAGATTTCTGTTTCAAACCTGTTCTAGGAAACAAAGAAACAGAGAAATCGAGAAACAAAAATTTTGTCATGCGCGCCCATAACGTCTCAGCAAGTTTTACCTCCTAAGACCCAATTAGGAAGCCAATACACTCTAAAGGCTGCCTAAATACAACACAAGTTAGAGGATTTACTTTGACCTCAATTCCATCCTACAAATCAACGTTATTTACAGATGCCTCATAACACATCAGTCAATCAATTCGCAGTATCTAATCAAATCATTGATCAATCAACCTAATCAATTACATATCAATCAGACCATGTTCTGGTTATTTTAATCTGTACCGTGCATTTTCTAAAATGATGTATCTAGTCACTGAGCCATATGCATTCTCCAAGGTGATGTACTCGTCATAGAGCCACGTGCATTCTCCAAGATGACATTTCTAATCACCGAGCCACGTGCATTCTCCAAGGTGATGTACTAATTCAATAAGTCACGTGTATTCTCCAAGGTGATATACTTATTCATCGAGCCACATAATACAACATTCTTTTTCACCACTTTATACAACCCATCAAAACATTGTTGGCGTTGTAGATCGACACCCGGTCAATTTCCAATCAATTACTAAAATTGATTAATTTAGGAATAAAATCCTAAAAAACACAATTCAATCAATTCAACACAAATTAAGACTCAAATAAATAAACAGACTGCACCACAATAATCGACATAAAATTTCGGTCGTCGGCTATCCCAGACTAATTTTCGGAAAATAATTAATTAATTAAATTATTACAGAAATTATTAAATAAATGTAATAAATCCAATTTAGGCCCATAACACCTAATTGGACATTAAAACGGACCCGGAAAATTTCCGAGATTCGTTCATAAATAATAGAGAGTGTCTACTAGTTAACTAAACTAACCAATTACCTAACATGCATTGATAATGCATTAATCTAATTACGCTACTCTAATCTATCAACCTAATCGCACTTAATTAAATTTAAACAATCCCTAAGCATAATTAGCCTACTAAGTGAGGATTAATGAGCAAAACTCACTTGTTTGGCGAGCGGGTCGATGCAAACCGACGGGTACATCGTAGGGAACAACTTC
This sequence comes from Eucalyptus pumila, assembly GCA_016097595.1. Lineage (NCBI taxonomy): Eukaryota > Viridiplantae > Streptophyta > Magnoliopsida > Myrtales > Myrtaceae > Eucalyptus > Eucalyptus pumila. The sequence continues at coordinate 24,061,153 of CM027851.1, forward strand.
CTTCAAAGTGAGCCTGCCAAATGGGACTAGGACAGGCTCGAAAATGGGCCACTATACCCACAAACCCTTGCTGCTTTGGCCACTGATCAAGGTTGAATGAGCTACCACGGGGACTATTTGGGCACGACTCGAGCTGAGTTCGGCGGTTGCAGGTCAGAGTACGGGCCGAGGCCGGAACGGCTGTGAATTGGGCCAAATTGAAGCCGCGGGACTTGTTGGAAATTAGCCACCAGAACGCTGCAGACGGGCTGCAACAGTGGGCCTCGAGGACGGCCCGATGTGGATGGACAAAAGGGTGACTTTGCTGCAGCAGAGACGGCCCAGTTGAGAAGCGGTGAACAAACCGCACGTGGGTTGATGCGTTGGTGACGTTGGCGAAGGAAAATGGACGCAAGTAGGGGTGTCGGTGGGGTAGGTCACGTAAGGGAAATGGACAGCAATCCAGGAACAGAAAGAGGAGAAGACCGTCGTCTTCGTGGAGCAGCAAAACCAGTCAAAGGCACGTGCAGGAAAAGATGAATAAAGGGAAGAGGGAGAGGGCGAGTGATGAACGTCAGCCAAAGCAAAAAAATGAAAGTAAACGTTAAAGGTTAAGGGGGAATTGCGGGGCAGCTGGCCGCACGAACGGATGAGGAGGGGAGAGGAGAAGAGATGCGCGGCAAGGGGAGGGAAAACATGGGCGTCGAGCAGCCCATCGTGAGAGAGAGAAAGGGAATTGACCAAAAGTCAATAAAAGAATAAGGAGGAGACCAGCCGTAAGGGGGGTGTATGCGCGCAATTGGTGGGGTAATTAGAGGGAAAAAGGAAAGAAATTAAAAGAAACATAAAACACCAATGCAAATTCGCTCAACTTCACAACTTTGCCAATTGGTCATACTAAGGTCAATTTCTTCATCATCTTGTACATTTGAAGTCCAATTGAAGACTAAGATAAGACGGTTCCTCTATCTCATGAATTTTCCTTCAAATCCTAGTTCTATTTCACTTTTCTCGAGGTCCAATTTTTTGAACAAACCTCTCCAATTGAGGTCCGATTTATTGCAGAAAAAAAGCTCATGAAATATCTTGCCTCTAATCCACACACACTAGAAGCCAAAAATCCATTTCAATTGGCCAATCCGAACTTCCATTCATTTTCCGAATCGCTCGATTCGATTTCTCGTAAAAATCCTGAACTTGCCAGAAATTCCTCGAAAGGTGGGTTGACATTCTTAGAATGACTTGTGACACAACAGAACTTTCAATTTCTGAAATCGAATTCAAATTCGTGATTAATTTCAATCAGATGTGGTTTTAGCATAATCTAGCCTACTAGGTAGCTTTAAGGAATTTTTGGTGAAATTGACCCGTTGTCAATTTTCTTTGAACCACATGTACCTCTTCGACACTTTGACGACTCTTGATGGTCGAGAAAATCTCGAGATTTCAAATATGGATACAGGGTACCCAAAATGAAAAAAAATCGGTCTAGTGTTGATTGATGAGAATTTTGCAATCAGGTGGAATTACCCACACTCTAATCACTATCTTAGTCGAATCAACATATTTCCGGTCTTCGATCGATTTTTAATTGTGCCATAATGATCCTTGCAGATTAGCACGGTCGAGTAGTTGATTCCTAGTCGTATTCTCAAGTCTATTGCATTTAAAATCCCTTAATGGCTTTACCTGATAAGTTAGTTATTTAATGAGTGGCAATCTCAAAGAAAAATACTATAGTCGTGTCGATGAAAAGCCCAACTTATCCAATCGAAATCATAATCTAAAATTCAGGATGTCACATGCGGCATGTAGCATTGTACTTGCAGAGCCTCTTCTAACTTGAGACATCTCTACATCATATCTTGCTCAATCTTTTGAAGTTGCCATCCCAGTTGACAAATTGCCAAATAATAGGTGGCCACATTCTTTGTGAACGCCCTCTTGACACCATAAGCATCGATCTCAAGTTGGGACGTTATCAGACATTCTTCTTCACCTAGCCATTGTTAAAGTTGTTTGATGGTTTTTGTTGGAATAATTAAATATTAAATCACGCATTCATTTAATAGTTTAAGATTTTAGAATAATTGGTAGTAATCCTACAAATCTCACATAATATTAGAGTTAGAAATTCTAAGTTCGAATTTTTATAGGTCTTATTTGCCTCCCCAATTAAATTTCCACCCTTAATACTAGGCAAAAAAAAATCAGATTAAGCATGAGAGGGAGCATTAAAGTAACTAAAGATTAAATAATTAACAATGATCTTATAAAATCTCACAATTTTCTCTGAATGTACAGGTTTATTCCAGGAAGGCTCTCAGGGGGACTAGCTTGCGGCATTCACCTCAGTAGTTCGGCAGCTTGCTCTAACAAAAGGCCAAATAGACACACTTTTCCTAAAGACTAATAGAGAATTGGAATCCTTTCACTGCTTACTTGATGAAGTGACATCCAAGAAAGAGATGCACGTCTACCAAAGGCTAAAACGACTGATTATAGCCTATCCAAAGCATCGGAACCATTATGTTTTATGTCAAAATTCAAAATTTTAAAAGGAAAAATGATAAAGCACGTCAAAAGGTAAGAAAAAATCGACTCCTCATTGCAAGATTAGATCTTAAAATCTTTATACGAGCCACACTCAAATACCATGACATCGGATAGATTTGAACGAGCTTGGTTTCTTACCTCATTATGCATTTAAACATCATTAATTAATAATAATCTAAAGTTTCATTTGTTTTGTAGAACATGAATGATTTTAGAGAATATTTTCCTAAAAATGATCTTTTGTATCTTTTGTAATTATTAGTTAATGGAAAATTTCCTCATTATTGGTAACAATTTATGTCTAACTATTTTTCGTGTAAGATGAATATATTTTTTGCTCATTCCAAATTTGTAAATGCTATAAGTAATTATTTTTAGGAAATATTTTTCAATTCATTCATCTTCTATGATTTCGCGAGAAATGAATGATTCATAAAATATTTTTCAAAAAATGATTACTTGTATTGCTTAAAATAATTAATCAATTAAAAATATTTTCATTATCGATGGAAATTCATGTCGAAATACTTTTGTGGATGATGAAAATATGCTTAATTTATTCATTTTTTTTATTAATGATACAAACGGTCATTTTTTTTTTTTGAATCTCAATGACTGACCTACTTGCTAGAGTAATTAAATATTAAACCACGCATTTGTTTAACAACTTAAACTTTTTTTTATTAATGATACAAACTTTTAGAGCTGGAGGTCCCCAATTAAATTTCTACGCTCAGTACTAGGTAAAAGACTAGATTAAACGTGAGGAAGAGTGTTGTGGTAATTAAATATTAAACCATGTATTTATCTAACAATTTTAGCTTTTTAAACAGTTAATTGTGGTTTCATAAAATCTTAAACTACTCAACAACTCATTCAAAGTTTGTCACATCACTTAAAATACCAATTGAGGAATTTGGCAAATTAATCTCCCTATGTGGTCGTTAATTTTCATTTGGTCATAGCACGAAGTGCAAATCAACTGGTCAAAAAGGAGACGTTCTTGCATTTATTCAAAACCTTAGTTCAGCCAAAGGACATTTTCAATACTGGGAAAATGTCAGTCGCTATCTCTCCCGTCGATTCTCTTGTTTCCATTTGTACCTAACCAAACGTTTATCATGTGTTTGTGTCGCATACCTAACGAGATACCCTTGAACCAATAGTAAAACCTCATGGGTAATGTACTTTCACGACAAGACAAAAGTAGTAAAACCGTTTTCGTCGGATGCTGTCCAAGCGTGACCGTCCCTCGGTCCGAGCTGGGAATTTGAGCGTTGAGGTCGTATCATCTCGGTCCGATTTTTCTTTCTTAAAGTAATCGAGGGACACGACCGTAAGCAGCCGACTGCCTGGATGAGAATCGGTAAAGCAACTCCGCTCCCTGCTTTTTAACTCGTCTCAACTTTTGAAATGGATTCTGAGCTTTCGAATCACCACGATTTGTCTTCTTTCCCAGGCATCGACCCTACTGTGCAACTTCCTGGAAGGGGCCTTCTGCTTTCTCCATGAACTGCAGCTTCCCTGAAGTGGTCTCCCACTTTATCGATGGTTTTGCCTTTAAATTCAGATTTTTGCCACTTGACACTTCGACAACATAATATCGAATCGCACGTTATCAAATAATCAGCTGTTCAACGGCATTGGTTAATAATAAAAAAAAAAGTTAACTGATTGAAAATTCAACCTCAAATGACGATAACATTCGATGTATTGTTATACTTCAGAAACTTTTTCTCGATCACTCTGGTGCGTATGCCCAATGGTTTGGCTCTTGTACTTAGTTTGCAGCCTGCAAATTGGTGGAGCGGGAGCCAATTGTGATCTGTTTGAGCTTGGATTTTTTTAGCTCGAATAGCATTCGTGAATCGATGCAGACTAGGTCAGGATACCGTTGGGGAGGCCAAGGGGTGATGGTAGGCAGTGCTTCAATCCATGGTAGTACACATGCTTTGAGTGGGTATCACAATGGTTAGACCCAACCCAACCCGTCGACACCCCTAATGATTGCAACTAGTTTCGAGAGTTCAATTGTTGGAGAGGATTTTAGTTCTAATACTACATAGGGTGTATTTGGGAACTACCTTCCCAAAGCCCATTGGGCGTCCAAAGCCCCTTGGGCCAAATAAAGTGTGTTTGGCACATTTTTTTTTTTTTAATCCCATTTCCCAAATTGGTGGAGCGGGAGCCAATTGTGATCTGTTTGAGCTTGGATTTTTTTAGCTCGAATAGCATTCGTGAATCGATGCAGACTAGGTCAGGATACCGTTGGGGAGGCCAAGGGGTGATGGTAGGCAGTGCTCCAATCCATGGTAGTACACATGGTTCGAGTTGGGTATCACAATGGTTAGACCCAACCCAACCCGTCGACACCCCTAATGATTGCAACTAGTTTCGAGAGTTCAATTGTTGGAGAGGATTTTATTTCTAATACTACTATATTTGGGAACTACCTTCCCAAAGCCCATTGGGCGTCCAAAGCCCCTTGGGCCAAATAAAGTGTGTTTGGCACATTTTTTTTTTTTTAATCCCATTTCCCAAATGCAAGCCTTCGTAAGGCTGGAAGCTCAAGGCAACTTAGGGGTTGTCTTAGGCTTTCTCGGCATGCTAGCCTTGGGTTGATAGAAAAATTTTCTTCTGAAATTATCATCACTAACTTTTTGTTTGTTTGGTTTTTGCCCTTGATAACTGTTGATCTTCTTCCCTTCTCTTTTGAATAGGACCAGCATATGTGTGTAGTTGCTGGTGAAGGGCAGGCAGTCATTGGTGAAAGGCGAGCGATCTAGCAAAGAGTAGGCGGTTCACTGAAGGTCAAAGGGGCCACGCGATCTAGGTCACGACGACCTCCATGCGATGCGATCTGGGTCACAACCTATAAACTTAAGCTTTTAGAACGATTATTAGTAATTCTATAAAATCTCAAATCTTCTTTAGGTGTGTGGATTTCCTCCGGGAAGGCTCTTAGTGGGAACTAGCTTGCGGCATTCAGCTTAGTAATTCGACAGCTTGCACTAACAAAAAGGCCAAACAGACATGCTCCTTCCTAAACACTAAGAGAGGGTTGGAATCCTTTCACCGCTTACTTAATGAGATGACGTCCAAGAAAGAGATACTCGCCTACCAAAGGCTCAAACGACTGATTAGAGCTAGTCCAAAGCATCGGAACCATTATGTTGTATGTCAAAATTCAAAATTTCAAAAGGAAAAATGATAAAGCACGTCAATAGATAAAAAAACACTCGACTCCTCATTGCAAGATTAGATCTTAAAATCGTGATTTGAGCCACAATCAAATACCATGGTATCGGAATTCCTCTTTAGAAGATGAATTTGAACGAGCTTTGTTCCTCACCTCATTATGTATTTAAAACATCACCAAATAATGATAGTCTAAAGCTATATTTGTTTCGTAGGAAATTAATAATTCTAGAAAATATTTCCTAAAAGCGATCGATTGTATTGCTTGAGATTATTAGTTAATAGAAAATATTTTTATTATTGACAATGAACTAGTCTTAACATCTTCATGTATGACAAATATACTTTTCGTTCATTCATATTTGTAAATGTTACATGTAATAATTATTAGGAAATTATTTTTTGAATCATTCATATTCCGTTCTTTTGCGAAAATGAAAGATTTTTCCTAAAAATTGATATTTTACGTTGCTTAGAATAATCAATCAATTAAAAATATTTTCATTATCGATAACAATTCATTTCGAAATGTTTTTATGGAAAATGAAGATATTTTTCACTCTTTTATCATTTGTTAGTGATGCAAGCGATCAATTTTAGAAAAATCTTAAAAAATGACCAATTTGCTCAACAGCTCATCTATTGTCCATCGCACCCCTTACAATACCACTCAGGAATTTGGTAAATTAATCTTCCTATGCGGCCGTTAATTTTCATTTGGTTAGAGCACGGGGTGCAAATCATTTGGTCAAGAAAGAGACGTTCTTGCATTCTCTCACACTAGTTCAGCCAAAGGACATTTTCAATATTGGGAAAATCTCTGTGGCTATTTCTCCTGTCGGCTCTTGTTTCCATTTGTACCTAACCAAACGTTTGTCATGTGTTTGTGTCGCATACCTAACCAGAAATGCCTGAAAACTGTTTTTCATTGGGTGCACATGTCCAACGGTCTGGCGCTCCTACTTAGTTTGCAGCCTGCAAACAAGTCGAGCGGCAGCCGGTCATAATTTGTTTGAGCTTGGATTTTTTTTTGGCTGGAATAGCTTATGTGAATCGATGCGGACTAGTTCAGGATAACATTTCAATCCCGACAGCGGCTAAGGGGAGATGGTAGGCAGTGCTTCAATCCATGGTAGTTGACACGGTTTGAATCGGGCATCACGATAGCTAGACTCAACGCAAACCATTAATGTCAAATAATTTTGAGAGTTCAATTGTTGGAGTGGTGAGTAGTTGAAAGGTTTTATTTCTAATGCCATATAAAATCCTAATAAATACTGTGGGAAAAGTACCAAAAAAGTCATAAACATATTACATTGGTACAAATTTAATTTCGAGCCTTTTAATTTGGCTAATTTAGTTCTAAACATTTTCGAATTGGTAACAATTAAATCAATTTGGACGTAAACGTCAATCGTCCTATGTAGCATAGCCGCTGTTGACAGCGAACGTTTTTTTAATAATATTTAATAAAATTTGGAATAATTTTTTTATATTTTTTTCTTTTCTTTTATTTTCTTTTATTTTTTTCATTCATTTTTCCCCCTTCATCTTGGTTGGCAAGGGTAGTTGGTTGTGAGTGAGACTGTGAAGGCTCTCGCTTAGGGTAGCCAATGTCCATGTCAGCGTTATATAAATTGACCGGATGTATTAAATTTGTACTAAAGTAAAAATGTTTTAAGTTGAATGGATTTCAATGCAATAAATTTATGCTTTTCTTGATACTTTTTCTTCTAAGAACATATTTATCTCCAATTATATTTCTACTCACTAAAAACTCCAAAGTGGTATCGCTATTCCAAATTTACTATTCGTCGACATTAAGTTAATTTAGCTATCAATTGTCTTACATGTCGATAGAAGTGGCGAGCGCCTAGCAGACGAACCCAACTTGGACTACGCAGTTGGAAAGGCTCCCCCAAATGATCATGGACCAAAATTAAAGATATAAAATTGGCGTCCTCACCGATAATGGGGTAGGGCTAGTAATATGGAGTTTCATTACTCAAATTGGGGACAAATAAAGTTAGGGTTCCTCTGCAATAACGCCAAATTAGAGTTTCCAAAGCTGGCACGAATTAGGACATAAAATCACACCAAACGGAGCTCTTGCTAACACGAACAAGCGTAGGGTACAATTTTTTAGGGAAAGTGTTTCTGCGGAATTAATTTATCAAATTTTCAGTCGTTTGGTTCGTAAAAAATAATTACTTAATTGAAAACACTTTCTCGTTAGGGAAGATATTCATGCATAAAATTAGGAAAGTGAATTCATGAATTTAAGAAGATGAAAACACTTTTCCGGAATTGCTTATCTTGAAGTTTTTAGTTTTTTTTTTCTTTCATTTTAAAAATTGATTTTTTAAACTTTTTTTATTCTTTTTCTTATTTCTTTTCCCTCTTCCTCTTCTGCCGATCACTAGGCCTTGGCAAATGGCCATTGGCGTGGTCTAGCCTTGGGCAAGGCTTGAGCTCGAGTCTTGCTAGCCTTGTCACAGTGAGTTGGAGCTCACTTGAGGCCGGTGAGGCTTGACCTTACTCGAGGCTGGATAGGCCAGCCTTGTCGAGCCACGATGACGGCACTAGTGGCCTATCACAACCATCGCTGAGGCTTGGCGGAAGACGAAGAACGAAAGAAAAAGAAAAAGAAAAAAAGAAAAAAAGAAAAAAAAAGATGACTTTTTTTTTTTTATAAGATAAATTCATGAGATTGAAATCATTTTTCAAATGAGATCTAAATACTAGAAAAATATCATCGGGAAAAAGAAGGGCCTCATTGAGAGGAAAAGGCGGATGTTTATTGTAAGGCATCACGTGATAACAATCCTCGTCTAATTGCTTGCATTTGCCTCGTATAACAGTTGAATGCAAAATCGAACAAAATGCTCTGGAGAGAAAATTTAGGAAGGTGGTGACATTTAAGAGTTTCCGTAGGTTGAAAAAACAGTCGCGAGTAAATGCACACAAGGAGTACCGGTTTAGAATCTCTTGTGGAAATAGCCCTTTTTTAATTATTCTCGTTTGAAGTAAGGGTAAATTGATTTTTTAAGTTAATGGGCATTCCGTCCTAGGATGCTAATGCAATTTTCCAAAAGTGCACGGAAACAAAATTGACGTGGGCTGGAAATGAACCGAGGGCGTTTGTAAGATAGCGCAAAAAAATTTGCAGTCGCAAAAAAATTTGCAGTCGCGAGGCAGAGTGGGGAGTGACGACAGAACGTCAATTTTAAAGAGTCAATCCGAGGAGTTCGAGGAACACGCGATGAAGTTTTCCGGGACCACGCGCCCGTGTGAATGGTCGTCGAACCACCTAACCCGGGTCCCACGAGTTGTTCGAGTTTCCACACTGAAGCAGCGCTGTTTCTTCACGGAAGCTGCCCTTCGGCCTTCCCCCCTTCCCTTCCCTTCCCTTCCCTTCGCCCTCTTGTCGTCACTCAGCCACCGACCCACCTTCGGAATATCCCCCGCGCAGCTCTCTCCGGACCTCCGGGAAAGACCAAGCTGTCCACGTGCAGCGCAGGCCGATCCGGTGCAGAGAGTCGACAGGGCAACTTGGTCGATTTCGGACTGTATGTGATGCAATGATCTGAGGTCGTTGGCTAGAAAAAAATGTAGAAAAAGTGACAGTGAAAATGACGGTGGTTGAGCTGTGTACGAACTCTTAAAACGATCTTCTCTGCCGTGATGAAATTTGTAATGTCTACTATGTAATGTCTAATCTTCCGCGACGAGAGTCTGCCCAATATTTCGTTCCCACTCGCTCGCAGCCCCCCACTTGAAACACACTTTGAAGTAGTTGGTAGTTTGATCATGACGTCTCGAGTCTTCTCTAAAGTAAAGGGCAGGGTCAACACCCGTCTCAATTCGTGGAACCTGCCCGGCTGGCTATAAAAGCCCCTCCCCGTGCAAAGGCAAGAGGCACCGACGCAGAGTACGGCACTTAGTCACGGGGTTTTAGTTGTAATAGCGAGGGATCCGAGGTGAGGAAGCATCTTCGGCAGCACTGCCGTTATTAGGGTTCGACGTGTCTCTCTCTCTGATCGTCCGATGGCTCAAGAGACTCAGAACCACACGCTCTCGGTGTCCGGCTGGGCTGCCTACGACTCCTCCGGCGAGATCAAACCCTACACCTTCAAACGCAGGTGGGTCGGGAGTGTCGGGACGGTGCGCTTAATGAAGCACTTGAGTCTGCATTTGTACATAGCTCTGAAGCGAGTGATTTGATGGCTTTTTACTTTTGTTCTGATGACGAAACAGAGAGAATGGCGTGAACGATGTGACGATCAAGGTCTTGTACTGTGGAATTTGCCACACCGATCTCCACTATGCCAAGAACGACTGGGGCATCACCATGTACCCTGTTGTCCCTGGGTACTCGCTCTTTCTCTCTCTCTCTCTCTCTCCTTCATAAATCAATATGCACTTTTGCCTTGAAAAAATGGATGAGTCCGAGTGACAAAATTCGGCCCGCTTCGAGCTTGGCACTGTACTCATCTCATTCCAATAGGGAGTGTGATTGGATTTGTTTATTGCTGCTGGGATATGGTGAGCTAACTGGATCGCGCATGACGAATGAAACAGACATGAAATAACGGGGGTGGTGATTAAGGTGGGATGCAACGCGGGCAAGTTCAAGATCGGGGACCGTGTTGGGGTGGGCTGCCTGGCGGCCTCCTGCCTCAAGTGCGAGTTCTGTGCCGACTCCCAGGAGAACTACTGCGACCAGATGCAGTTCACGTACAACGGCATCTTCTGGGACGACTCCATCACCTATGGTGGCTACTCCAACGTCATTGTCGCCGATTACCGGTAACCTCTCGCCTTCTCTCTTTCCAATTTTTGTTTGTTTCTTTTTTTGTTTTTGTTCGATTGAAAGACAAAGACGGTACAATGCACGTGTAATCGGAATCTCTATGAACTATTGTTGTCGGATTTCCATGGAAGAGATTCCAATGCACGCAATTCATGTGAGTTTTTGCGCTTCGTACTTTATATGTCTTCACCATCTCGCTGAACTCAGGGAGAGTAAATTGCAAAAAAAAAAAAAAAAAAAAAAAAAAAAAAAAAAAAAAAAAAAAAAAAAAAAAAGACGGACGCAAATGGCATTGAACTCAAAAACAGGGGAGCCTATCTTTGACCATGTTGATTATGAACTGCCACTTCTGTTCTATTCGTCACATGATTAGGTAGACCTAAATATAAGTTGTTTTATCATTATGATTAAACTAACTTACGAAAAAAATAATAATAGACCTATGTACGGGGACTGTGAAAACGTTGGACAGAAAAGTAAGTTCAATCTGGTGACCCGTTTCGATCCATGTTCAGCCCTTTTAGCCTCCGATTTCCTGGAATGGACGAGATTGAGTAACAAAGCCATGCTCGTCAATCCAGAAGACAACATAACACGATAGACTGTTTGATACGATCTATTTGGTTGAATAGGTCTAAAACTTAGCCCGCTCGATGATTGCACTAACTTGAAATCCTTTGGTCTGGGTCGCTTGCTTGTGCAGATATGTGGTGCGCATACCAGAGAACTTACCCATGGACTCGGTGGCACCACTGCTGTGCGCGGGAATCACGGTGTTCAGCCCGCTGAAGGACAACGGCATGCTGGGCTCGCCGGGTAAGAAGATGGGGGTGGTGGGGCTCGGCGGGCTTGGCCACGTGGCGGTTAAGTTCGGGAAGGCGTTCGGCCACCATGTCACGGTCCTCAGCACATCCCCATCGAAAGAGACAGAGGCCAAGGGGCGCTTGGGTGCTGATGACTTCATTGTCAGCACCAATTCTCAGCAAATGCAGGTTTGACCTTAGTTTTGGTCGGTCTTGGCACGTTAAAGAATGAGTCAAACCTATACTAATTTATGCTGAAGAAAGGCGATGCGTTTTATCAATCTTAAATTGATTTTATTGGGCTGTTTTATAGGCCGGGAAGAGGAGCCTGGATTTCATTTTGGACACGGTATCGGCTCAGCACTCTCTTGGGCCCATCCTGGAGTTGCTCAAAGTGGATGGAACTTTGGTCACGGTGGGTGCACCTGATCAGCCCCTCGAATTGCCTTCCTTCCCTCTAATTTTCGGTAAATTTCCCTCTTAATCTTTAGCTCTAACATGTCAATTATAAATTCACTATAATAACTATTTTCCTGGGATTTTTTTTTTGTTTAAATTAGGTAAAAGGAGTGTCGAAGGTAGCATGACAGGAGGGATGAGAGATACGCAGGAGATGATGGATTTGTGTGGCAAACACAACATCACTTGTGACGTCGAGGTCATCGCCCCAGACACGATCAATGAGGCCATGGACCGCCTTGCCAAGAACGATGTGAGATACCGGTTCGTGATCGACATCGCTGGGAGGATATCGAATATTTGAAGATGGTGCGAGCCAGGCTTAGGGCTTATCGGATACAAATCACTACTCCCATAATTGCAGACACTATTTATCTATATTTGTCTTTGTCATCTGTTGGACGCTCAGTCGTAATTATTCACCTCATCCTAGTCATTCATCCTACACTTCTAGAGCTTATATTGCAACAAGCCCTTGTCCGATTTTCATAAGAAACAATACAAAAGAAATGACAAGAAATGAAATAAAGCTTCGCAAGTTCTATATGGGCTTAAAGCATTTGGATGGCAGTTTACCGTATGGGCCTTATCTATGCTTATAAACCGTCCAAATACAAAATCAAAAAAGGCCTAAACGTCATGGAAACTTGACTATCGAAGGCAGTTAACATTGCTGACAACACAGTACTCTCGTTTCCTTGTTCTCGCTATCCCCAATGAAATGTGGCTTTATACATGGTAGTTCGATATGATGCGATGAACGCGTGGCATCGTGAATCATGCATGAATATGTGCGATCGAGAAGCCGCTCTCAATGAGGCGGGAACCGAAGTGGGACCCCCAAACGCCACGTGGCGAGTCTCTAGCCCATATTTAGGTTGACGTTGAGGAGTGGAAGCAAGAATTTCTTAGACTCGTAAGGACCAATTTCGAGATGAGAAGCAAGCAATTGCATATGACTATATGTTTTAGATACGCGTCTGTTTGAAGGGCACGGCCCTACTAAAGCAATAAAGTGGACTCAAAACCCTCATGTCCATATCCTTTCGTAGCATAAGTAAAGGTCAATTTTTAATAAGGACGTATGCATTCGTGTATTGTTTTCATTAGAGAAGAAACTATAGGTCGAATTTTTCTTAATAACATGGTTAGTATTAAGATAATTTTAATCAAGGTATGCGTAGTAAAAAGATGTTGTTGCACTACACCAATAAGATAAATCTTACATAAAGTACTTTACCTAGACTTTGGCTCATGCTTTACTAGATATATCATGGATTCGAGATTTACCTACTTAAGTTGTATTTGCTCGTTAAAAATAAAAAATAAAAAACAGCAAATGTGCTAGATACCATTAGCTATCTAGAATTAGTGAGATGTGTAATATTTTCCTCCATCTTTGATTAGAGGAAACTTTTTGCAACCATACCATTGATTAGTGAGTTACAAGTAGGCTTGTCAAAATTGGTCATATATATATATATATATATATATATATATATATATATATTTTAACCCATATTTGATGGATTGAATTGTTTATGTATTACTTATATTCAATAAATATGTTAATAATATAGGTGTTCAATAGGTTTACAACTTACTTAAATTTAACCTACTTTTAGTTGAGTCTCTTAACTCTCTATTGCCCTCACTCAGTTTCATGCTGACTCATTTTGCTTTTTCACCTCAATTTGGTTCAAGAGGTGAGTAAGATTTCTTTGCCTTCACATGCATCGAATTTCTTGTGGTATCTTTCTGGTAAAGTCAAATAGAAGTTTGAGAGATTCCAAAGTGACAAAGAGCATTTGTTTCTCTATCCTATACCGACACGCTTTGTGGAGCCAATTTGAGAGATTTCTCTGCCTTCACGTGCGTCAAATTTCTTGCGGAATCTTTCTGGTAAAGTCAACTCGAAGTTTGAGACATTCCAAAATGATGAAGAACATTTGCTTCTCTATCCTACACCGATGCCCTTTGTGTAGCCAATTCTGAGCACACTAATTCATTCTTCTTATTCTAGTTGATGATCATCTCTAGATATTGGGGCAAGACAAGTGATTTACCAAAAGTAAGAACCAAAGATAAGGAGTGTTGAGAGTCCATAACACTCTGTATAAAAAAATCATGAAATTAAGATATATAGTTTTTGAATGGAGGAGCCAAAAGTATGAAATGAAAAAGGGAATGGAAAAGTTGGGGCATGAAAAAAGAAAAGAAAAAGCAACGCGATGTAAGAACACGACAAATGCCCATATATATGAAAAAAAAAAAGTTGAGAAACAAAGGAAATAATTTATATGGCATTCCAATCCAATGTTTGATCAATAGCAAAACTCTCATATGTTCAGACAAATGTACCCACGTAATGATAGACTCTTGAAACTGATGAAATGCCCATGAATGAAAGAATCTCATAAGGAATGAAGTTAATAATGATGTTCAAATAATCAGCAATTTCGAAACCTCTTGAAATATTTTTTTGAGCCAATGAGCCTTTCATACTTAACCCTAACACTAAGCTTACATTGCATCTCTTAATCAAGTTTCTTCATATTGGGATTGTCTGGGCCAACATGTGAGTTTCACATCGAGTCCAATCGCTAGAACAAGTGAGAGCAAGGTTATTTTTATCTCATCTCATCTTTAGATTTCTTGACTTGTAAACTTGTCGAAGATGATGATCATTGATTATTTCATTTATTAGCCAATGATGCTTATCCATTGTTGAAATTGTAATGAAGCCCACAGTACAATCTTTTGGAAAGACCTCTCATATTAGTGAATCCGTACCTATTGCTAATGACTCTCAAAGCCTTTGACACTAATAGTGTGACATATGATGAGTCTTCAAATTTCTTTCCCACATTAATGATTGAATCAATAGCATTTTATTGAGAGTATGTGAAAACACTTTTCTAACTAAAGAGCTATTGTTTGACGTATTCAACAAACCTATTTCATGAGTTATGATCATTGTATCATGACAATGATATTTCTCTTATAGGAATTTGATGATTGATGATATTCGATAAGCTGGACAACAATTCCATTATATCGAATGACATTAAATATCTTCATAATGATTGGATTTGGCTTAGTTCATTCATCCAATCGATACTTTCAATAAAATCTCGACTTTCACGATGTTAGGAGTAATACCACGATAAATCTCAAATTGGTATATTTATGTTAAATTTACCTCAAACTAATTTTTTTTACTACTAAACCCTAAATTAGTACACTCGTGACATCTTTATCCTTTTTTGTTTTGGGGGTCAAAAGTGCTTCTTCTCTTCATTTACTTGGATAAGTTCGGGGTAATAACATTAGCGCTAAGTAAATCGATTAAACCGATCGGGGGGTAGCTCACCCAGTTTGGAGGTAGGTAATGCTGTCTTTGGGCCCTTGCAAGCTAGTCAGCGGGCCTATTGGCATCTCTACTGCAGTGGGTCAAAGTCAGGCCCGAAAGTTTTTTCCTTTTCTCTCGGATCCGGTCCACCAGCCCTGCCACTTCCCAGTTTGGTGTTGTCTCCTCTTCAACTGCTTGCACGAGCGTCAGTGAGTCAGAGTGTACTTCAAAGTCTTTGTCTTTGTTCGGGCAGTTTGAGAGGAAGTCTAGGGTTTCCAGCAGTGCTACTGCTTCCGCTTGTTTGGCTGAGGCAGCTTTGATTGTCTTCGCGAATCCCTCCACCAGGCAGCCCCGATGGTCTCGGCAGATGCACGCAATGGCACTCCGGTGCTCGATTTCTCCTCTATTTCGTTCCAAATTTGCTCCTCTGTTTCGTTCGAGATCTGGTGCCGTTGAGTTCGAACTTGGCGCCGTGGCTTCTTCTTCCTCCAGATCTGGTGAGTTTTCGGTGATCTCGATGAAGGGGGCTCCACTTTCGTTCCTGTTCGGCATCCCTTCATCTTCGGCCTTGGGAGCATGGGTTGCGCGGTTTTGACCCTTCTCTGTTTCTTCTTCCAATTCTGGATCTGCTCGGTTCAATCTGGTCGCCGTGTACCCATATTCCTCCAGATTTGGTAAGTTGCCTGCTGTCGCGATCGAGAGGGCTGTGGTTGCGTTTCTGGCCCGTGCAGATGTAGCCTCGAGAGCGTGGGATAAGGGATTTTGACTCTCCTCTGATGTTTCTTCCAGCTCTGCTGCACTCGCTGGGGCTTCGTTTAAAGATCCTGTCCCGCCTTCCTCAGTAGATATCATTTGGCAATTCTGGTGCTCTACTCTGTCTTCCTCTGGTTCTGGAGCACCAACAACAGAGGAGTCAAGAACACCCCTGTTGTCAGCTATGTCTCGCTCCCCTCGGTTCTCGTCCATTTGGGTGCTCGCTTCCCCAACAACATATGAGTCGAGTGCACCCCTGTTTCCAGCCATATCTCGCTCCTCTCTATTTTCTGCCGTTTGGTTTCTCTCCGTGTCCGGGGTACGGTTCCCTCCCCCACATATGAGGCGTCTATATTTATGCTCAGAGTATTTAGTGGTGGCGGTTTCCATCTCGGCTTTTGAGACGTTCTGGCTTTTACCATTGCTCGGTTACTGTTACAACTCGTGTAGCTCTCATGTACTGCGATTGCTTTGGATAGGGTCTGCTGCGAAGACAGAGGATGGTGCTAAAAAACAAACCTGTTTCGATCTTTCCAAATGCACCACATAGCCGTGGCAATTAAGTTAATATCTCGATCTCTGTTTGGGTCTTCTTTTTGGGAGCGTAGCCATTCATCAACTCGTGTTAATCCAATCATGGATATCTTTACTTGCAGGGGACTGGCTCGCCATAACTGGATAGTCCAAGGACATAACAGGAGCGCATGTTCAGTGGTCTCAGCTTCTTTCTTACAGATTGGGCATATAGGATCAGGTACAATTCTCCTCTTGTGCAAGTTTTCCATTGTAGGAAGTGCATTCTGGCAAGCATTCCATAGAAACTGTTTAACACGAGGAAGAGTATTCGATTGCCAAATAAATTTCCAGAGGTCTGGCTTTGTTTGATGAGAGGAGGATGCTGTTGTGTGGAGGGTGTTGGCTGTTTGATTTCTGATGTGGATATATCCGCTTTTCACTGAATAGTCCCCTGATTCGTTGCTCATCCATACCCGCTTATCTGCTGTAGAAGGTAATCCGATGGGAGTTTCCAATATTTCCTTGACTCTTTGATCATCAAACATTGTCTGTAACATACTCTCTTTCCATTTCCCATCTCGATGTTCTATTAATGCCTCCACTTTATGTGGTTCATTTCTTGCCGCTGGCCCTCCGATAATACCGCTTCTTAGCCATTTATCTTCTCTTATTAAAATAGACTGTCCATTGCCAATAGCCCACATCACTTGCAGAGTGATCGAGTCTCTCCCCAAAACTATGCTTTGCCATCCCCAAGACGGTCTACTACCTTTTCTGACTTGCCAAAAGTCACCTTGCGGGTAGTAAAGACCCTTCATTAGTTGGCTTAGAAGTGAAGATGGTTGCTGAGAAATTCGCCAAGCTTGCTTACCTAACATCGCCTTATTGAAGGCTAAGAGATCTTTAAAGCCGAGCCCGCCTTCCCCTTTTCTGAGTTTTAAGTTCTCCCATTTCTTCCAATGAATTCCAGCAGCTTTGTGCCCATTCCTCCACCAAAAGTTGGCGATTTTCTTCTCATAGGGAGTTTGAAAATAGACATAGCATATTGTGGGATGGCTTGCACTACAGATTTAATCAATATTTCTTTCCTTGATTTTGACAGCAAATTATCCTTCCAGCTCTCTAACTTCATGTTGACTCTTGCAATAATCCATGCAAACAGTTCTTTTTTCGATCCTCCCCAATCCGATGGAATTCCGAGATACTTCCCCGTTTTCTCTATTTCTTGTACTCTTAACATCTCAGCCATATTTCTTCTTAGATTCATAGGCCAATTTTTACTGAAATGGATACCTAATTTGTTGAGATTAATGGCCTGTCCTGAGGCAAAACAGTATTGGTGAAGTATATCTGCCAAATTCTGACATTCCACAACCGTGGCATGGAAAAAAATATTGAATCATCCGCAAAAAACAGGTGGGACAGGCTAGGACAGCATCTGTTTAGCTCAATTCCACGTAGAGTACCATTTATTATTGCTTGTTTCATGAGGGAGGATAGTACATTGACCACTAGGATGAATAGATATGGGGAGATTGGGTCACCTTGTCGTAGTCCTCTGGTTGGCTTGAAATAAGATAGGGATTCGCCATTGAAGTTTATGCTGAAAGAGGCCGTAGACACACACTGCATCACCCATGTGACCCATTGTTCACTGAATCCCATCTTCCTCAAGCAAGCTTGTAGAAGTCCCATTCAATTTTGTCATATGCTTTTGCATATCAAGTTTAAGGACAGCTTGGAACTTGCTCTTTCTCTCCCGTGTTCTCAGCTTATGTAGCACCTCCGAACAATCAAAATATTGTCTTGAATTTGTCTTCCCCCCACAAAGGCACTTTGTTCTTCGGCTATGAGGTCTGGTAATAATGGTTTTAATCGATTGGTCATAACTTTGGAAATGATTTTGTAAATGAAATTGCATAGGCTGATGGGATGGAATTGCTCTAGCTTTTCGGGGTTTTGGACTTTGGGAATAAGGGTGATCGGGGTTCTATTTATGACTGGATTTAGCTGTCCTGTTTCAAAGAATTGCTTTACTTCGCTGAAAATCCCCTGCCTGATATCTGGCCAATGCTTTTTGTAAAACAGCCCATTTAGGCCATTCGGTCCTGGAGCCTTGTTAGCTCCTAATTGCTGCATTGCCTCCGTGACCTCCTCTATTGTGACAGATTTTACCAACCTCTGGTTCGTTCTTCCATCTACTAAGGTTGGAATTTGTTGGATGACAGGTTGAAAGTCTTGCGCCGCCACAGACAAATACAAGCTTTTGAAGAAAGTTTTTGTCATCTCCTTCAAGTGCTGGTCACCTTGCACCCATTCATCATTTGCGTTTTTCAGTAAGGTGATCTTGTTTCTGTTTCTTCGCCGAATAGTTGTTGCATGGAAAAACTTTGTGTTTCTGTCACCCCATTTTAGCCAGTTGATTCGTGAGCGCATCCCCCAAAACATCTCCTCTTGCCGCTAAAGCTTTTCTATTTCCCGATTGATCCCCTTTGATCCCCTTTGCTATCTTAGCTTCGTCATGTACACCTTTTCCATTGGACATCCTTCTTAATACATTTTTCAGCTCATCAATTTTCTGTTTAGCATTATGAAATCCGTGTCTGCTCCACTGTGTCAATTGTTTAGCCACCATCTACAGCTTTTGAGCTAGATTCAGCCCTTGGGATTCTCCTTCAGCCC
This sequence comes from Eucalyptus pumila, assembly GCA_016097595.1. Classification (NCBI taxonomy): domain Eukaryota; kingdom Viridiplantae; phylum Streptophyta; class Magnoliopsida; order Myrtales; family Myrtaceae; genus Eucalyptus; species Eucalyptus pumila. The sequence continues at coordinate 24,080,264 of CM027851.1, forward strand.
ATATCTGTTTAACTAGCAGCCTACTTTCCTCATCTTCTGCCCAGAAAGCTTCATATCGGAAGGTCTTCCTTTTCTTATTTTGCCATGCGTGTAGGGATATAATATTGGGGCTGTGATCAGACCCTATAGTTGGTAGTGCGATACTTTCTATATTAGGATAATAAATTGTCCAATCTAAATTGCAAAGACCCCTGTCAAGTCTCTCTTTGACGAATTGATCTCCTGATCGGTTGTTGGTCCAGGTGAAGGCTGTGAGCACTTGCCAAGAAAGTCCCGGAAGGCTGTGAGTCGGTAGTTTTCCACTCGTTTGCTGCCTACTTTCTCCCAGTGGTGCAATACCTCATTGAAGTCCCCCACACAAAGCCATGGTAAGTGGTAACTTCTGATGATTCTAAAAACTAATTGTTTTTACTATAAAAAAACCATAAATTGGTATATTTATGAAAATTTTACCCTTTAATGGTTTCCATTAAATTGGATTAATATCACAAATATTACAAAACTGGTAAATTTATGACAAACAGAGGATAAAGTGTTAGACTGGTAATTTAGTTATAAACATTTTCAAATTGGCAACAATTAAATCAATCTGGACGTAAACATCAACCGTCCTATGTAGCATAGCCGCCGCTAACAGCGAACATTTTTTAATAATATTTAATAAAATTTTGAACATTTTTTTATAGTTTTTTTTATAGTTTTTTATTTTATTTTATTTTCTTCTTTTTTTCATTTGTTTTTTTCCCTTCATCTTGGCTGGCAAGGGTAGTCAGTCGTGAATGAGACCGTGAAGGCTCTCACTCAGGGCAGCCAATGTCCATGTCAGCGATTTCCAACATTAATTGGCCGGATGTATTAAATTTATACTAATGTAAAAATGTTTTAGATTGAATCGATTTCAATGCAATAAGTTTATGTTTTTCTTGATACTTTTTCTTCTAAGAACACATTTATCTCCAATTATATTTCTAATCACTAAAAACTCCAAAGTGGTATCGCTATTCCAAATTTACTATTCGTCGGCATTAAGTTAATTTAGCTATCAATTGTCTTACATGTCAATAGAAGTGGCGAGCGACTAGCAGATGAACCCAACTTGGACTACGCAGCTGGAAAGGCTCCCCCAAACGATGATGGACCAAAATTAAAGATATAAAATTGGCGTCCTCACCGATAATGGGGTAGCGCTAGTCATATGGAGTTTCGTTACTCAAATTGGGGACAAAGAAAATTAGGGTTCCTCTGCAATAACGCCAAATTAGAGTTTTCGAAGTTGGCACAAATTAGGACATAAAATCACGCCAAACAGAGCTCTTGCTCACACGAACAAACGTAGGGTACAATTTTTTAGGGAAAATGTTTCCACATAATTAATTTTCCAAACTTTCACTCGATTGGTTCGTAAAAATTAATTAGTTAATTAAAGGGTTAATACCCTAAAAAATTCAAAACTGGTACACTTGTGACAAATTTACCCAAAACTATTTTTTTGACCATGAAAACCCCAAACTGGTACACCTGTGACAAATTTACCCCGACTGATCATAAAAAACTCTAAATTGGTACATTTATGACAAATTTACCCCAAACTAATTTATTCGACTGTAAAAAACCCTAAACTGCTAAATTTATGATAAATATACCCTTTGCTAAATTGGATTAATACCACAAAAAATCATAAAAATTGTAAACTCTGACAAACAGATCATAAAATCCCAAATTGGTATACTAGTCAATTGTCACATATCATTTAACTTAATAATTTGATAATAAAATTTAACGAAAACTAACAGAGAGTAAATTTGTCATAAGTGTACCAGTTTGTGGTAAATTTGTCAAATGTATTCCAGTTTAGGTTTTTTGGGGGTCAAAAAAATAGTTTGGGGTAAATTTGTCACAAGTGTACCAGTTTGGGGTAAATTTGTCAAATGTATACCAGTTTAGGATTTTTGGTGGTCAAAAAAATAGGTTGGGGTAAATTTGTCACAAGTGTACAAGTTTGGGGTGTTTCAGGGCATTAACCCTTAATTAAAAACACTTTATAGTCAGGGAAAATATTCATGCATAAAATTAGGAAAGTGAATTCATGAAATTAAGAAGATGAAAACACTTTTTCGGAATGGCTTATCTTGAAGTTTTTATTTTATTTTTCTTTCATTTTAAAAATTGATTTTTTAATTTTTTTTTATTCTTTGTTTTTTTAATTTCTTTTTCCTCTTCCTCTTCTACTGAAGATTAAAATTAAGAAGATGAAAACACTTTTTCTGGGGCATCACCATGTACCCTGTTGTCCCTGGGTACTCTCTCTCTCTCTCTCTCTCTCTCTCTCTCTCTCTCTCGTTCATAAATCAATATGCACTTTTGCCTTGAAAAAATGGACGAGTCCGAGTGACAAAATTTGGCCCGCTTCGAGCTTGTCATTGTCCTCATCTCATTCCAATAGGGAGTGTGATTGGATTTGTTTATTGTTGCTGGGATATGGTGAGCTAACTGGATCGCGCATGACGAATGAAATAGGCATGAAATAACGGGGGTGGTGATTAAGGTGGGTTGCAACGCGGGCAAGTTCAAGATCGGGGACCGTGTTGGGGTGGGCTGCCTGGCGGCCTCCTGCCTCAAGTGCGAGTTCTGTGCCGACTCCCAGGAGAACTACTGCGACCAGATGCAGTTCACGTACAACGGCATCTTCTGGGACGGCTCCATCACCTATGGTGGCTACTCCAACGTCATCGTCGCCGATTACCGGTAACCTCTCGCCTTCTCTCTTTCCAATTATTGTTGTCGGATTTCCATGGAAGAGATTCCAATGCACGCAATTCGTGTGAGTTTTTGCCCTTCGTACTTTATATGTCTTCAACATCTCGTTGAACTCAGGGAGAGTAAATTGCAAAAAAAAAAAAAAAAACACGAACGCGAATGGCATTAAACTCAAAAACAGGGTAGCCTATCTTTGACCATGTTGATTATGAACTGCCACTTCTGTTCTATTCATCACATGATTAGGTAGACCTAAATATAAGTTGTTTTATCATTATGATTAAACTAACTTACGAAAAAAATAATAATAGACCTATGTACGGGGACTATGAAAACGTTGGACAGAAAAGTCAGTTCAATCTGGTGACCCGTTTCGACCCATGTTCAGCCTTTTTAGGTTCCGATTTCATGGAATGGACGAGATTGAGTAACAAAGCCATACTCATCAATCCAGAGGACAACATAACACGATAGACTGTTTGATACGATCTATCGGGTTGAATTACCATAAAACTTAGCCCGCTCAAGGAGAATTACCAAAAAAGTCCTAAACCTATTGCAATTGTTCCAATTCAGTCCTAAACTTTTTTTTGTCCAATTTAGTCCTTTTTTTTTGTCCAATTTAGTCCTAAACCTTTTATAATTATGCCAATTCAGTCCAGCCGGCCAAAATTGGTCGGCCGGGCGCTGACGTGGACGCCGGTGGGAGACAGCCGGCTGGCGAGGTAATTTTTTAATATTTTTTATTATATATTTTTAATTTTTTTCGAATTTTTAAATTTTTTTTTTCGCCTTCTTCTCCTTCCTCTGGCCGGACGCCGGCCAGAGGTGAGGGCCGGCGAGGCTGACCTTGCCGGCCACTGGCGAGGCTCGCCCCGTTGGCCACTGGCGGAGGCGAGCCTCGCCTAGCGACGACGAGGCGGTCGTCGCTAGATCTGGCGAGGCTCGTCCTCACCATGGCTGGGCGAGACCGAGCCTCACTAGATCCGGCGATGGTGGCCTTGCCGTCGCTGGGCGAGGCCGAGCCTTGCCAGATCCGGCGAGCTCGGCCCTCGCCGGCCACTGGCGAGGGTGAGGCCTTGCCGCGCTGCGTGGTGTAGTCGAGGAGCCCGTGGAGGAGCTCGATCTCGTCCTCGTCGGTCTAGAGGCGCTGGAACAGGGTTTTGGTGACGGTCACGGCTGAGGAGGGTCGCTTGAGCTCGGAGGGGGAGATCGTGCCGACGATCGGGGGGATGGGGGAGGCGGCGGAGGTGGCGATGGCGACGGCAGCCTTACCGGCCACTGGGCGAGGTCGACCCTCGCCCTCGCCAGTGGCCGGCGAGGCGGCCGTCGATGGGCGAGGCTCGCCTCCGCCAGTGGCCGGCGAGGCTGACCTCGCCGGCCCTCACCTCTGGCCGGCGTCCGGCCAGAGGAAGGAGAAGAAGGCAAAAAAAAAAAAGAATTAAAAAATATTTAAATTCGAAAAAAAAAATATTAAAAAAATTACCTCGCCGGCCGGTTGTCCCCCGCCGGCGTCCACGTCAGCGCCGGCCGGCTTGTGCAGATATGTGGTGCGCATATGTTGACACTTAAATTTTGGCGATTAGGTCATTTATTTGTTGCATAGAAAATTATGGGTTAATTTTATTAATTGCATAAGATATAGATTTAGGTGCATTTATTTTTAATTTGCATCTTTTGTTTGCATTTTATTGGACCGGTGGCGGATGGTTTCAAATTAATTGGACTAAGTACATGAAATGAGCAAGTCGGCCCAATCCCATATTTTTAATGATAAAAAATTATCTCGTGGGAAAATTAATTTTTTGATGTTAATTAGGATATGAATTTTTAGATAGGGCAGATGGGTAAAAATTTATTGCGATTTGCCTTTAAAAGATTTGGATTTAGAAAAAAATTCATCTTAATCTCGAATCCTTATCAATATTGGATGAATTTTGTGAAAAAGATTTGCAAAGGTTGATTCGAGGAAGAATTTGAAAATCCAATTCCTTTCCCTATAAAAGGCCGTGCGTTCGAGAGGTTTTGGGGGGTCTTTCCTGAGTTGAAAAAAAAATGAAAATCAAGCATAAGAGCCTCCGTTTCTTTGGTTTTGCCGAATGGGGGAGGCTTTTGTTAAAAAAAGGGTTTGGCTTTTTCCTTCTACAAAAGTTCTGCAGAAGGTCAAAAGGTCAGCAGAAAAGACAGAAAAAGGGATGTGAGAGTGTACGAAGACAGGGGAAAAGTGTGTTGCTGCAGAGAGAGAAAAAAGCTTACTGTTCTTCTTCTTCTTTGCTAGATTTTCCTCTGTGTTCTGCTGCCCGTTTGCATCCACGCCGTTGAGCTTCTTTTCAACACGTCGACGCTGCCTAGAACTGAGGTCTGTTGCGATTTCGCCCTACGATCTCGCTACTCCCCCTCTCCCTGCACTGTCCGAAGTTTCACCCAGCCGTGCCGAACCCATGACAACCTGAAGCTCTGCCCCTTGCTGTCGATATTTCCTCCGCCGTTCTCTGCCGCCCCTGCAGCCAAGCCTGAGCGCCGCCCGTCGCCTAGCAGCTTGACCCAAGCCGGACCGCTGTCCGACCCAACGCCCTTGCAGTGTCCCTGTCCGCGAAGCCATCACCGATTCACCTCCTCGCCGCTCGCCCGCCGTCGGTTCACCCTTGCCGGAGCTCCCTTGCTGGACTGATGACCTATCGCCCGTGGGGACCCGCTAGCAAGCCGTGCTCGAAAAGGGACAAAGGAAAAGAAAACAAAAAAAAGAAAAAAAAAAAGAAAAAGAAAAATCAGATTAGGTAGTTTTTCTTTTCTTTTATCTTTTATTTTTTTTAATATTCTGTTTTAGTGAAATTGTTCCTTTAAGTATATGATTGATATTCCAACATGAAATAGTCCCTCAAATTAGGGATTGACAGTTTGATTTTCGCGCCCGAAATCCGACTCTCAATCCCTTACAAAAATCGACAGTCCGATCTCATGCCCGAGATTCGATTCGCGATTTAATTTTAAAATTGGTCAACCCGATCTCATGCGTAGGATATGGTTCGCCAATTTTTAGATATCAATCTTATCTTACTTGATTTGCTGTCGCAGGTGTTTGAGTCAATTTTAACTTTGTAAAAGAAAAGAAATAAAAAAAAGTTTGAATTATGATTAGGTTTGTTTTTGAATATTCCTAGTTTTAGGGTTATCTTGCATATTTAGGATTGCAATCTCATTTCGAATTTTTAAATAATAAAAAATCATCCGTATAATGTAGAATTAGGGCATCCTTGGCACGTCATTGCATATTAGGTTGATTGCATGTTTAATTTTATTTAGATAGATCATTTTAGATATACTGCATCTTAAGTTAAAGATCGCTAGGTTAAGATGATATCTTAGTTTAAAGTAGGATTTACTATGACTTAATCCTTAGTTTAAATTGGATAGAATTTTAATCTAGCTAGGTAATTTTTGCATCTTAATTTCGAATTTCATAAAAAAATTGTCGTAGAGTAGATTCATGTCATTCTCTAAGATAGTTTTCATTTTTAGGAATTGAAATATCAAATACACGTCATTTAGTTCTTTAAGCCCATTTAAGTAGAAACTGCCCGTAAATAGAATTAGGTCATTTAGATTGCATTTAATTATTGCATATCTTTAGGATTTACTTTACTAATGTCGTATAGTTTAGGTCGTGTTGCCATGTCATATAGCTTAGGTCATGTTGCCATGTCATATTAGATTATTAGCATGCATCGCATGATTCTCATTAAATAAAGTGAAAACAAAAAATTGCTTGATGGCGTGTTAATTAGAAATCATATCTAGAATTGCTGATGTGAATTCTGATCTAACACTGCAGATGCTTTTGTTGCCATGAGGTAAGTCCTGTAATTTATTCACTGATTTATCTGGGTGTTAAATTGGTGGTTTGTACACCCGCATGGTCACCTCACATGCTAGGGAATTAAAATCAATTCAAGTTGCTTGCCAAACATTTTTCAAAATAAAAGATAAAGGTACCGAAAGGACGTTAGAGAAATCTAGCGTAACCAAGTCCTCGAACTCATAATCTTTGGTTCGTAGGAGTAAAATAATTCTCTCATTATTTTACTTAGGTGTCTAATCGACCTACCATAAACTGATTAGTGGCGACTCCTAGATAAAACCTATCTGCATGTTAAAAAACTTGAACCTAAGTTGCGAATTGGTATGGGCTTGGGAGAGCCCGAGTTAAGTCTAGGCTTAACAATCCATTAGCCAAACCATAGGTGATTCACCCTCGAAAATTTGGTCGCGACAGCTTGGCGACTCCGCTAGGGACCTTGAGTTAAAAGTCTTAGTGGACTTAGGTCAATTTTTCTTTTCTTTTGAAAAATGTTTTTGTTTGGCAGCGAGGATTCTAGGTACGTCCCTAATATTTAAGGTGTTAAATGTTTTTGCAGGATGGGAGGTATAAGGGGAAGTGTTTGCTAACCTTTATTTTGCAGGGAGGTGTAGGAATGTATGGTTTATTTTCATGAACGAAGTGTTGTTTGATTTAAACTGTTGTGCATGCTTTGCATTTATCACTACACTTTGCACACATGACCTGCCATCGGACCTGGGCCGGATAGGATCATTTAGGATGGTATTGAGATGGATACCACTCCGACCGCATGCTCGCGGTACGAGTCGCCCATCTCAATCCCGAAGTTTCTTTCATGGTGTCAAGAGTACCCACCTCAGTCCGCATGCCCGCGACCCAGGTCGTTTCTTTGACCAAGCCGAAGTCATGAGGACCCGACTTAGTCCACATGCCCGCGGCTAGTCCGATCATTCTTATGGTTTCACTTTGTTAAGCCTATCTAGAGTAGAAATCGAGCCTCACATCTCATGTGCATGTCTATGTGATTGCCGTTTCTTTGGTGAAGTAAGTCTTTTATCCCTATACTATGCAATTTACTTATTTTGTCATACTTTTAGTCGATCCATGACAATTTAGGTCAATCATTGATTTAATTCATTTGTTGATTAGAAATGAAATGAGGAAATTGACATGTAATGAATCATTTAAAAAAATTGGAGAATTTGTCTTCGATTCATGACTATGAAATTTGATTTTGTTAGGGTGTCAAATTCCCTTCTTGTATGAACTTTTCATGAAAAAAAAAATGAAAAATTGATTAGATCATTGTCATGGATTGGTTCTCTATTTACACATCGTGCTTACATATTTTCATTTATTTCAAATTAGGTGATAACGGATCCTTCACGCTCTCCCATCATCACACGATTAAGAGCTAGAATGACTGATCAAGCTGAAATGCGTGATCGTATGTCCGTCGTGGAAGACCAACTCAAACAGTTGCTCGCCTCTATGCAGCTCCTGACAACTCAAATCCAGTCCCTCCAGGCAAATCCAACTCCTCCACCTGCTCTTCCCGAGATAGTAGTGAATGATGATCACATGCCTGATCTCGGAAGATGATCCACCATTAATCACCGCTGAAAAGACAAAGCCAAATAATGTCCTTAAGACAGATCAAGATGAGCGCGTTGCAAAGCTAGAAGAGAAAGTGAAGCAATTGCAAGGATCACAAAGGTCACTCTCGTTCGACTTGTTTGTGTATGAGAAGGTCAAGGTGCCGAAGAAGTTCAAAATGCCAAAGTTTGAGAAATACGATGGTACTTCCTGCCCAAAAGCTCATTTGCAGATGTACCACGTACGCATGGCCCAATATGTCAAGAATGAGCCCCTCATGATTCAATCATTTCATGCGAGTTTGATTGGGCCTACACTGAACTGGTATATAATGGAGAATGTAAACCTCCTCGACACCTGGAATGAAGTGACTGATGCATTCCTCAAGCAATATAAGTTCAACATGGACATTGCACCTTCCCAAGAGGATCTTGAGCGAATGGAGAAGAAGAAGAGTGAGTCGTTCAAGGAGTATGCTGTGAGGTGGAGAAATCTGGCCGCTCAAGTCACTCCGGAGCCTGCTGACAAGGAGCTGATGAAGTTGTTTGTCAAGACTCTTCCGTTTGAGTTTCGCAACCGGATGGCTAGAACGTACGTTGAGAACTTCAACCAACTTATCCCGGTGGGTGAACAGATTGAAGTTGGGCTAAGAGATGGATGGTTCAATGAACCAACCAATCAAGGCAAAAGGTTCACCATTGTCGCGACCAATTTTTTTGGGTTTGAATCACCTAGGGTTTGGCTAATGGATTGTTAAGCCTAGACTTAACTCGGGCTCTCCCAAGCCCATACCAATTCGCGACTTAGGTTTGAATTGTTAACATGCAATTTTTTTAATTAGGAGTCGCCACTAATCTATTTTTGGTGGGTCGATTAGAAACCCTAGTAAAGTAACGGGAGATTTACTTTACTCCTACGAACCAGAGACTAAGGGTACGGGGACTTGGTTACGTTAGATTTCTCTAACGCCCTTTCGGTACCTTTCTTTTTATTTTGAAAAAAATGTTTGGCAAGCAGCTTGAATTGATTTTAAACTATCTTCCTAACATGTGAGGTGCTCATGCAGGTGCGCAAACCACCAATTTAACACCCAAGAAATCAATTAAATAATGCAGGACTTACCTCCAAAGCTAAGCATCTGCAATGTTAAATTAAAATCCATATCAACAACCCTAGATATGGTTTCTAATTAACAAGCAATTATTCAATTTTTGTTTCCTCTTTTTCAATGAAAATACAGTCCATATGCAATGCAATGCTTCTAATCTAATATGAAATGATATGGTATGTCAACATGTCCTAAACATATGAATAAAATTTTTATGATCTCTTAATGAACATGCAATTGTTAAATATGCAATTTAAATTAACCAAAATGACTTAATTTTAATGACGTGCAATGCAATGACGTACAAAATTATTTCATCTAAAATGACATGCGACATATAATTTAATATGCGAGGTATATGCCACGCGACATTTATTAAATGATCTAATCTAATGACGGGCAATTTCTAATTAGAAATGAACCTAACAATAATCACTAAAATGACATGCATTTCATGAACCTAATTCTATATGACATGCAAATGACATTTTTTATTTTAAAAATGCAATCTATCCTAGAAATTGCAACTAATTTATCCTAAGACAATTTTTGTATTTTTCATGAAATTTGAAATTAAGAAAAATGCAAAAATTATTTATCTAGATTAAGATTTTATCCAGCTTATATTAATCAGGTCGGACTAAATCCTAATTAAAACTAAGATATTATCTTAACCTAGCAATCTCTAACTTAAGATGCAATCTATCTAGAAAATTAATATGAACTTAAAATGAAACATGCAATTATATCTAATATGCCATGACATACAAAGAGTGCCTTAATTCTATATGACATATGCATGATGACTTTTTTTGTGTTTTTTATAAAATTCTAAATTAAAAATTGCCATGCAATTTAGATTTAAAACTAAAATCCTATGTATGTGCTTTCTTTTTTTGGTTTTCTTTTCCATGGTTCAAAATAAAGTTTTTATTCTAAATATAAAAAAATAATCCTAATTCAACCTTTTTGGATTTTTCAATTTCGAAATAAGATTGCAATTTTAATCCTAAACAAGAAATATTCTAAAGCAAATCTATTCCTAACTCAAATATTTTTTATGATTTTTATTTTACGAAAATAAGATTGACTTGATGACAGCAAATCAAACAAGATAAGACTGATATCCAAAAATTGACGAACCATATCTCGCGCATGAGATCGGGTTGGCCAATTTTAAATTAAATCGCGAATCGAATCTCGGGCTTGAAATTGGATCGATATACTTACCTGGTCATAGGAGAAGCAATATGCATTTGTGATCACAAACATTTTTATCACCTAATTTCCATTGGAAAGATTTCACAAAAAAAATGGATTCGAAAGGACTTTTCACTCATCCTCATTAAAATGAGCTGTTTTATCCCGACCTTTGATACAGGATTTTTGTCAATTGGATTTCATCATGCCAAACAAGGGAAAATCGGACTATCAATCCCTTGCTTGCGAGGCTTTTTTTTTTATAAAAAAAGGGCACTTTCATGTTGGAACATCAATCATATATTGAGGAATAATCCTACTAAAGAAAGAAAATAAATAAGTGAGAATAACATTAAAATAATAATAATAAAGTAAATAAAAAAAGAACTACCTAAATGATTTTTTCCTTTTTTTTCTTCCTAAACAAGCTTGTGCTCGTGTGGTGGTCACCGTCGGTGAACCTGTAGTGTTTTGGATAGTAGAAGAAGCATGGGCGATCACCCTTTTCCTTGTTGGCATGGAATTTTTCCGCACAACTCACCGGGGGTCAATGTATGGAATAAGGTTTGCCTTTCATCATTCCAAAGTCACACGATTCATCAAGGGCAATATTTGCAACTAATGTGGACAATTGAATTTGTAACTCAATGAGGGGCGAAGAAGGTTCGGCGAGGGGGCGAGCGTTAGCGTTGGGGTCACCGTGGGTGTTAATCGCGGTGGTCGGAGCTCGGTGGCGTGGGCGCGGCAAGCTTAGGCGTTGGGCACTGGCGTCGGGCAGATCTGGCTCGGGTCAATTGGACTCAGGCAGAACGACGTCGGATCGGAAGTTGTGCACGGTAGGGCAGCAGTGAGTCAGTCGGCTCGAGTAGGAGACTCCGAGTCGCGGCACGGCAGAGCAGCAAGTCGTCGCGGCGTTGCTGGCAGATCGGCGGTGGCGAGCAGAAACAGGGGTTGCCGTTGCGGAGGACGGTAGGCGGAGGCGCGGCGTCCAATGAGCAGGAACGTCGGGTCTCAGCGCGGCGAAAAAGAGGCGCAGCAGTGCGGTGGTGGATTGATAATGCGGAGGCTTGGCAGCTGCAGGGGCGTCGGAGATGGAGGCGCTGCAGGGGCGTCGGGCTCTCGGAGCAGCCACACGGGTGCGGTGAACGGCGGTAGTCGCGTGGTGAGGCGGAGGAGCTCCGGGTAGTCACGTATGGAGCAGCAACGCACGGGGGCAGCAAACTTGGAGAGACGATGAACAGTAGGGGTCAAATCACCCCCCCTTTTTCTGCTTTTTCCGCTTCTCCTCTGTCTCTTCCTGTCACTCTCCTTTTCACTTCTCACTTTTTCACTTTTTGTTTTGTTTTTTCCTCTTCCTTGATCAAAAGAAAACCTAGTAAAAAGCCCATTCTCTCTCTTTCTTTTTCTGAATTTTTTCCTCCCCCCTTCGAAGAAGAGAAAGCCCCCCTATTTATAGAGTGGAAACCCTACCTACGAATATTTGCATAACAACCCAATCGTTGAGGATTACCTTCGAAAATACGAGATGTGCTCAACCAAAAAGAGGTTCCAAAATGTAAAATCATCTGTCAAAATCCTCCAAGTTGACTCACTTGACCATTGAAGATTTTATATGCTGACTCAGCGATTGAAGATAAACTGGAATTTTTTTTTGTGAAGATTTTCCAAATAATTCACTCAAGATAAAACTCCATTATCCAACTCTAAAATCTTTCGAGATATCTATGCGCAACAAAATATTTTAGATTATTTTCTTATCCTCCTTAATATTCCCAACGATTTTACCACAAAAAAAACTAAAGATAAGATTGCAATATTTTTTAAATGTAAAAAAAAAAACTACTGTAATATCACATCAAATCTCAATTTCTCATAAGGCAATTAATTAATTAAAAAGCAACGGGCTTGGGCTAATTTGCTCCTTTCGTGGGCTTAATCCAACTAATTTGAACCCATCCGCACCGGTCCAATAAAACGCCAATTAAAATAAAAATGCACCTAAATCTATATGCTACGCAATTATATATATATATTGATAAAATTAAACCCTAATTTTTAATGCGATAAATCACTACATGGACCGTCAAAATCTAGGTGTCAACAACCATGAAGAAAGACAAAGAACCAAGCACGGAAGTCAAAGTCATATGCACAATCTAGCAAGCCTCCAGTTGTTCATGTCCCTAAGAATCAACAAGGGGAAGGCCGACCGTCTACCCCTCGGCAATTTGTTAAGAGGCAATTCACTCCTCTTCCTGGCTCTTTGTCCCAGGTCTTAAAGGTTCTTCAAAAGAAGGGGTTGTTGTCTTATGAGCCGAAGCGACCCAATGCTGAAAAATTTTCCAACTACGATCCCTCCAAGAAATGCGAGTATCATATGGGGGAAGTAGGATATTCGACTGATGAATGCTTGACTTTGAAACATAAGGTCCAAAACTTACTGGACACCAAGGCATTTGCCTTCAGTACCGCTCAACCGAATGTCAAAGAGAATCCTCTACCTGAGCATGAGGATAGGGTGAATGCCATTGATGAAGGAACTTTGGAAGAAATGGGCCTTGGCCCACAAGAGTAACTTATTACTTTTGCACATTCCCCTGCGCATGAATTTTTATGGCTTTCTAGGAATTTTATCGCTTTTTAGGAGTTATTATTGCTATCTAGCGATTGTTTTCAATTTCTTCTTTTTCACTTTCTTTTCAGGACTTGAATTCACATTTTCCATTCAATAAATGTAATTGATTGATGAATATCAATGAAATTACAAGTTTTATTTTGAGGGCATGACGGGGTACTCCAAACCAGTCCAATGACGATATCCAACCATGAAAGAAACTATTATCCACGGAGAAATCCTGAGGGCTGGACTCTTTCATGCTTCTTCCCAAAATTTTTTTTCAAAAACAAAAGCATTTCACTGCTAATAAAAAAACATTTTTCCCAAAACTTGTAGCAGATTAAACCTGTTTGTTTATTTAACTCATTTGCTTCTTGTCTCAGTGTATAATTCCATAACTTGTTATGACAAGGGACATCTGAGAATAGCGTATCAAGTTTCAATGATCATATACTTGACTTGTGATCAACAAGTTTAGATCGCACTTGCAATGAAAAAAGATTTGGGGCAAGTAAAAGAGAGCCATCATTCTTCGGTGGAAGATCTTGGGGGCAAGTTTGCTCCAAATTACAGCCTATATGTGGTAAGGAAGGTACTTTTAGGAGGTGCCGTCCTAGCATAAATGGGTAGTCATGAGTTTTCTACTCCAATTAATTCTAATGCTATCAAGAAGTATTACCCATGATAAAATTTGCCATGTCATTTTTTGAATTGCAAACATTTTATGATGAATAAATTGCCTCATTGAGTTGCAAATTCAATTGTCTAAACTTGTTGCAAATCTTGCATTTTCTTCATTGATGAATTGTGTGAGATGGATTGAATGTATGAAATGGGATACTTTGAAATGATGAAAGGCAAACCCTATTCCATACACTGACCCCTAGTGAGTTGTGTGAAAAATTCCATGCCCACGAGGAAAATGGTGATCTCGTAAAGGGTACGTCAACCAAGGTGATGAGAGACAGTTTTTTCTGCTACTCGAAACACTCCAGGTATATCCATTGTTCAGCCCTTTGAGCCCACACACATGGAGAGCATTTTAAATTATCCCTGTCAAGAATCGTCCCATATTGGGACAAGATTTGAAATGAATGATAGGAATTTTCTTACTCGTACTTGCATCAATCTTCGAGTATTGCTTTTACAGTGTGACTTGTACGATAATTTAAAGTGCCTTAGGACGACGAAGAGCAGTTCTTTCTCTATCCTATACACTTTATCCATCGCATAGCCCCATTGAGCCTATGAATTCATTTCACATTAAACCCAGTTGGTGATCATCCCCCACACTGGGGCAAGGCAAGAAAAGTCAAACCACTAAAGTAGCATGATTTACAATGCTGATAAAAATGAAGACTTTGTCCAAAAAAAAGAGTGCAAAAAATGGGGCATGAAAAAGCAGTGTGCCTGGTAAAAGCAAGGCCAATGCCCAAAGAAAAAATCAAACACTTGATGAAGTGAGTTGTATCCCCAACAATGTGGTACAAAAAAAAAAAAAAAAAAAAACTCAAATGTTGAGATGTTGCAATCAGTGAAGTTGTGAAGTGAAGAAAATCTTCGACGATGAGAAGGAAAATTGGTGGAAATGTCAAGATGATCACCAACTTTGACCCCATAAACACTTTTTGAGCCTAATCATCTTTTTGTTTCTCAACCCATGAACTTAGCCTACGTTACATCCCTTACAAAGTCTCTTCAGATTAGGGCACTTGAATTAACGTAAAAGTTCATATGTTTGAAAGCATCGCTTGAAGAAGTGCGAGTAAGATAATTTCTGCTTCATTTCTCACGTTTCTTGATTTGTAAACCCCAAGATGATTGTGAAATATCACTCATTTTTCAATAGCCTCGACTCAAAGGGTCCCCTTTGTTAAGCCGTTGACCAAGCTCACATTACGGTCCTTGTTAAAGACCTCTCAGATTGGTAAGGTCGTACCACTTGCGAGATTGCTCAAGACCCTTGTTTGGCATGATGACAGTGAGATAGAGTGATTGTCAAAAATCCTGCATCAAAGGTCAGGATGAAATGACCCTTTTAATGAGAATGAGTGAAAAGTCATTTAAGATTGAAAGATCCCTCATTTGACATATTCATGACATTCATGTGTTCAGATTGAAATAAAAATGCCAAATTGATGGAAATCATCACGCATGAACATCTCTTGAATTAATGCATGTTTGTGATCACAAATGCATATTGCTTCTCCTATGACCATGTTTTGCAGAAGACATTTCCCCCGGAACAGAGATGATACCGTGTAAGTTTATCTCCATCAATACCTTAAATACTTGTAATTGTACAGGTATTTCTCTCTCAAATGCACCGACACTCAATTTGACGGAGTTGTCCCCCAGAAGCTTTCCTCAGATTCAGGCGATCGAAGAAAGGTTCGAGTCCTAGTCAGATAATCAATGTTACAATGCTAGGCGACCGTAGAAAAGTACGGGTCCTAGATATGTAACACCAACTACTTTGGATCACTCTATCCTCCTTGAAGGTAAGATATTCCTGTGACACCCCGAACCCTTCGCGGATCGTCACCAATGCCGATGTTACACTTTATTACCTTTTCCTATCTTGTACTTAGAACAACTGTTGTTAATCACATGCATTTTTTTTTTTTTAAAAATGATCGGTCCCAACGCGACTCATAGCGGAAGCAAATTAAACATCACCATCTATCCCCCTACCAATCCATGATACCAATACACACCAGCTAAACATCAGGATTTTATAAACAATTTCGACACTTTGCTTACATACATATATAGCAAGATGGGATTCCCTTCGGGTCGGTACAAAACAAGAAAGGCTAGGACTCTGCCATGTCCTACCTAAAATCTCAAAAAGAAACCTCGACCCCTAACATCATACGAGCACAAAAACCCCCCATCGAAAGTGTCGGCTATCTACATCAAAAGATCCGGCTCCTACTCATCGCGCGCGGGTCTCACACCCAACCCGATGCATCAGGCAGTGGCGGCGGCAACATCCCTCGCATCGCTCCATCCCGACGAACGTGCACAGAAATGAACTCCTGAATGACAGGGCCCCTAGCCAGGCCTATGTCATACATCACTAGACAACGTACTCGAATAAAAGTCAGTCCGGGAATAGAGGGACAGTCTATCTCAGCACACTCGACCTCTACATTGGATGGTAGACCGTAAAACACCCCCCGCGTGACGGCAGGTAGCGGCATACTTCTAATCTGAAATGTTATCCCCAAAAGGGGTGAGTACAACCACTCAGTAGATAGGGAAATCCAATAACAATTCAATGCATCATGCAATCATACATGCATTGCAGGCATTACTTACTTTGAAGCCATGCGCATACTATCATGCATCATCATATCAATTCATAACACATTCATGTGTATCATCATTGTAACATACATGTCATGACATCATTACATCATACATGACATCATCATCATAGCATCATTTCATCATATATATCTTCGAGCCATATCATATATCATCCTCATTACCATTACCATGCATATCATCATGCATATCATATCATAGGTGATCATCCCTATTTCACATCACATATCATCATTATCATCATCATCATGCATATCATCATGCATATCATATCATAGGTGATCATCCCTATTTCACATCACATATCATCATCATCATCATCATCATCATGCATATCATCATGCATATAATATCATGGGTGATCATCATTATTTCACATCACATATCATCATCATCATCATCATAGTCATGCATATCATCATGCATATCATCATGCATATCATATCATGCATATCATGATTTAATTTCCACTTTTAGCTTTTAATATGATCACCACATCACCCATTTCTCAATTCATCAATTTCATCATCCCATATCATATCAAAGACCTCATGATTTAATTTCCACTTTTAGCTTTTAATTTGGTCACCACATCACCCATCTCCATGGCCATCCCCGGGCAAATTCCGGCCCCCCACATTCCGGGCATCTCGCATCTCAACTAGCATCACGAGGCATTCCTATCATCACGAGGCATTCCCTTCGGGCAGAAACCTCTGACAGGGCTTCCAGCCTTTACCCTTATAGCCAGGCATCCCGCACCCCAATCCTAGCATCGCGAGGCATTCCTTTCGGGCAAAGACCTCCGACAAGGCTTCCGGCCCCCCACATTCCGGGCATCCTGAATCTCCTAGGGAATTCCAGCAATGCATCTCTGTACATTCCGGCCTCATCCTCCACCACAACCACTTACTCACTTATCATTATCCACATTTATCATCATTTTGATCTCATTATTACATGGCATATGATTCACACATGCATCACAATTCATGGCCATACATACACCAATGTCTTATCATACATGCAACAATGCATAATTATTCAATGGAATTTATGGCCAATAAAACAATCCATTTTATTTTATTATTATTATTTTATTATTATTTTTATTTATTTGTATTATCATATTTATTTATTTCCATAAATAAATATTAAATTCAATATCTATGATTTTCCCAAAATCATAAAATTCAAACAATCATTAATCAAACCAATAGAATGACACTTTTATGCAAAATTCATGGCCAACTAGAATTTCACACAATTTCTCAATTTCCACAAAATAGCACATAATATTCGGATAATGACCAGAATGCACAGTTTCTGAATAAATTCGATTAAAATATCCATATGGCCTCCAAAAATTACGAAATTTTACAGAGTGATAGCAAAGACATTTTCGCACAACTTTCACGCAGAACTCCAAGCCAGATTCTTTTTAGATTATTTTATACAACCTCACAAAACTTCTGGATCTACTACCGCATCGTCCAGTGAACACATCTCCGAAATATTGCGATTTCACCTAGCTATTCTCTTTCGTTTCCTCTGAAATTTAGATATGTTATACAATAAGGTATCATCTACAAGTTTCATGAAGAGATCCAAGTCAAATAGCCAAATTAGAGCCATCATTTAGGTCCTTGAAGTCTCGGGTATCTCAAAATACATCACCAGAATCATCTTCTTCAAGATCTAGTCGATTCACTAGGCTATACTTGTTCATTTCACTTCAAATTTGAGTATGTTGTATTTTAAGATGTTTCCTACAACTTTAATGAAGACATCGAAGTGATATTCTCAACAAAAACCAACATGAAACCATGAATCCAGCAAGAGGTTAGTGAAAACTTCACAGATCAGGGGTCTCCGTATAACAAGAATTTAACCCCACAAATCTCCATAATTTTTTACCAAATTTCAGTATGTTATAGTACGAGATGTTAGCTACAACTTTCATGAAGACATCGAAGCCAAAATCGAACTCCAAACACACATTCAAGCTCAAACAAATTACTGACTCCTACAACCCGAGCAAGAACAGTCACACGGCTTGAAAACAACCAACCCTTACCTCGGTTTTTCTCACAAATAACACCCAAAATCGAACATGCAAACCATATACACACATGCAAGAGAAGTTATAGGACTCCACTTGCCTCTAAGATGAGCAAACAACGGCGTACGGCGGACGAACGGACGGCGGGACACGGCGGCTCCTCCTCGGCTCCGCCTCCTCTCCCTCTCTCGGCCTCTCCCTCTCTCTCGCACACCTCTCTCTCTCTTCCTCTCCTTTGGGCGAGCAAATGGCCGGCCACCCTTCTCTCTCCTCCTTCTTATTTCCCCTAAAACTCATGATTAGCAATCATGAGATTGCCTCACCAATGGCCAATGCATGCCATTCCTTCATGCCACTTGTCCAATTACATGCAAGATGGGCCTTGGAGTTCGGCTTGGGCTTGGGCCATCCGGCCACTCCTCCTTGGGCTGGTCGACAGCCTCCTTGTGGGCTCTAATGGGCCGGCCAACTTGGCCCATTAGGGTTCCACTCTTGGGCTTAAGGCCCAATCAAATTTTAACCTCTTTTCCCCTTTTTTTTTTTTTTTTTTTTTGAAATTCTTCTATAAATAATTTTGAATTCCAATTTTCATCTTGGCCAAAGTCTTGGGATATTTTTGCTCATTGAAATTTAAATCATATGGCCAAGCATAGATTATTAATCTATTAAATTTAAATTTCCACAATCACAAGCACAAATCATCAAATTAAAAGACTAATGGCTAAAACATAAGCCATGGAAATTCTATTTCCTAATTAAAGACTTTAACACACCTTATGGCTTGGCTTTGAATTTCTGGGATGCCACAATTCCAGGTAAGTTTCTTTACCATTTTCCAAAAATTAGACATCTCAGTTTGAATCTGGATGTCTCCATTCTTCTCGTTGAACATTTCACTTTGGATGTGAATGTTCTTCAATCTTCCTCGTTATATCTTAGTCTGGATCTAGGTATTTCAAGTTTTCAAAAATCATGACATCTCTGTCTGGACTCGGATGTCTTGATTCTTTTCATCGAACATTTCACTTTGGATGTGAATGTTCTTCAATTTTCCTCGTTATATCTTAGTCTGGATCTAGGTATTTCGAGTTTTCAAAAATCATGACATCTCTGCCTGGACCCGGATGTCTTGATTCTTTTCATTGAACATTTCACTCTGGATGTGAATGTTCTTCAATTTTCTCATTATATCTTAGTCTGGATCTAGGTATTTCGAGCTTTCAAAAATCATGACATCTCTGTCTGGACCCGGATGTCTTGATTCTTTTCATCGAACATTTCACTCTGGATGTGAATGTTCTTTTCTCGCTATACTTTAGTCTGGATCTAAATATTTCGAGATTAAAAAAATCATGACATCTCAGTCTGGACCCGGATGTCTTGATTATTTTCATTTAAACATTTCACTTTGTATGTGAATTGTTTTTCAATCCTTCTCGTTATACCTAGTATGGATATAGGTATTTCAAGTTCCAAAATCTTGACATCTTAGTCTGGATCTAGATGTCTTAATTCTTTCCGTTGAACATTTCACTTTGGATATGAATGTTTTTCGATCCTTCTTGTTTTATCTTAGTTTGGATCTAGGTATTTCGAGTTCAAAAATGTTGACATCTCAGTCTGGATCTGGATGTCTCAACTCAATTCTTTGAACATTTCACTTTGGATGTGAATGTTCTTCTCAATCTCAATGTCTCAATCTATTACCTGTTACACTCTTCAAGGAACCTGAGTGAGAGTTGGGTACTTGTGGAGTAAACAAAGATTTATCATGTACCTCAAGATGCTCTACCGCACTGACTAGTAAGCAATTTGTAGGTACGCTCTTTCTTTTCACATCATACATTTGCATTAGCATTTTCATGCATCATATATATTGCATTTTAAAATGGAATTCATTTTCCAACAACAAAAAAATCATTCATTGCATGTGTATGGTCAAAATTTAGGTTTCAATTTGTTTTTGAATGCAACCTCTACAAGCTCACCTTCAAAGAGGGGCAACTGTTGACACCTAAATTTTGGCGATTAGGTCATTTATTTGTTGCATAGAAAATTATGGGTTAATTTTATTAATTGCATAACATATAGATTTAGGTGCATTTATTTTTAATTTGCATCTTTTGTTTGCATTTTATTGGACCGGTGGCGGATGGTTTCAAATTAATTGGACTAAGTACATGAAATGAGCAAGTCGGCCCAATCCCATATTTTTAATGATAAAAAATTATCTCGTGGGAAAATTAATTTTGAAATGTTAATCTGGATATGAATTTTTAGATAGGAAAGATGGGTAACAACATATTGCGATTTGCCTTTAAAATATTTGGATTTAGAAAAAATTTCATCTTAATCTCGAATCCTTATCAATATTGGATGAATTTTGTGAAAAAGATTTGCAAAAGTTGATTCGAGGAAGAATTTGAAAATCCAATTCCTTTCCCTATAAAAGGCCATGCGTGCAAGAGGTTTTGGGGGGGTCTTTCCTGAATTGAAAAAAAACCGAAAATCAAGCATAAGAGCCTCCATTTCTTTGGTTTTGCCGAGTGGGGAAGGCTTTTGTTAAAAAAAGGGTTTGGCTTTTTCCTTCTACAAAAGTTCTGTAGAAGGTCAAAAGGTCAGCAGAAAAGACAGAAAAAGGGATGTGAGAGTGTACGAAGACAGGGGAAAAGTGTTTTGCTGCAGAGAGAGAAAAAAGCCTACTGTTCTTCTTCTTCTTCGCTAGATTTTCCTCTATGTTCTGTTGCCCATTTGCATCCACGCCGTTGAGCTTCACTTCAACGCGCCGACGCTGCCCAGAACTGAGGTCTGTCGCGATTTCGCCCTGCGATCTCGCTGCTCCGCCTCTCCCTGCATTGTCCGAAGTTTCGCCCAGCCGTGCCGAACCCGTGACGACCTGAAGCTCTGCCCCTTCCTGTCGAGATTTCCTCGGTCGTTCTCTGCCGCCCCTGCAGCCAAGCCTGAGCGCCGCCCGTCGCTCAGCAGCCGGACCCAAGCCGGACCGCTGTCCAACCCAAAGCCCTTGCAGTGTCCCTGTCCGCAAAGCCATCACCAATTCACCTCCTCGTCGCTCGCCCGCCGTCGGTTCACCCTTGCCGGAGCTCCCTTGCTGGACTGACGACCTATCGCCCTTGGGGACCCGCTAGCAAGTCGTGCTCGAAAAGGGACAAAGGAAAAAAAAAAAAAAGAAAAAAAATCAGATTAGGTAGTTTTTCTTTTCTTTTCTCTTTTTTTTTTAATATTCTGTTTTAGTGAAATTGTTCCTTTAAGTATATGATTGATATTCCAACATGAAATAGTCCCTCAAATTAGGGATTGACAGTTTGATTTTCGCGCCTGAAATCCGACTCGCAATCCTTTACAAAAATCGACAATCCGATCTCACACCCGAGATTCATTTCGCGATTTAATTTTAAAATTGATCAACCCGATCTCATGCGCAGGATATGGTTCGCCAATTTTTAGATATCAATCTTATCTTACTTGATTTGCTGTCGTAGGTGTTTGAGTCAATTTTAACTCCGTAAAAGAAAAGAAATCAAAAAAAGTTTGAATTATGATTAGGTTTGTTTTAGAATATTCCTAGTTTTAGGGTTATCTTGCATGTTTAGGATTGCAATCTCATTTCGAATTTTTAAATAATAAAAAATCATTTGTATAATGTAGAATTAGGGCATCCTTGGCACGTCATTGCATATTAGGTTGATTGCATGTTTAATTTTATTTAGATAGATCATTTTAGATATCTTGCATCTTAAGTTAAAGATCGCTAGGTTAAGATGATATCTTTGTTTAAAGTAGGATTTACTCTGACTTAATCCTTAGTTTAAATTGGATAGAATTTTAATCTAGCTAGGTAATTTTTGCATCTTAATTTCGAATTTCATAAAAAATTGTCGTAGAGTAGATTCATGTCATTCTCTAAGATAGTTTGCTTTTTTAGGAATTGAAATATCAAATACACGTCATTTAGTTCTTTAAGCCCATTTAAGTAGAAACTGCCCGTAAATAGAATTAGGTCATTTAGATTGCATTTAATTATTGCATATCTTTAAGATTTACTTTACTAATGTCGTATAGTTTAGGTCGTGTTGCCATGTCATATAGCTTAGGTCATGTTGCCATGTCATATTAGATTATTAGCATGCATTGCATGATTCTCATTAAATAAAGTGAAAACAAAAAATTGCTTGATGACGTGTTAATTAGAAATCATATCTAGGATTGCTGATGTGAATTCTGATCTAACACTGCAGATGCTTTTGTTGCCATGAGGTAAGTCCTGTAATTTATTCACTGATTTATCTGGGTGTTAAATTGGTGGTTTGCACACCCGCATGATCACCTCACATGCTAGGGAATTAAAATCAATTCAAGTTGCTTGCTGAACATTTTTCAAAATAAAAGAGAAAGGTACCGAAAGGGCGTTAGAGAAATCTAGCGTAATCAAGTCCCCGAACTCATAATCTTTGGTTCGTAGGAGTAAAATAATTCTCCCATTATTTTACTTAGGTGTCTAATCGACCTACCATAAACTGATTAATGACGACTCCTAGATAAAACGTATCTGCATGATAAAAAACTTGAACCTAAGTTCCGAATTGGTATGGGCTTGGGAGAGCCCGAGTTAAGTCTAGGCTTAACAATCCATTAGCCAAATCATAGGTGATTCACCCCCGAAAATTTGGTTGCGACAGCTTGGCGACTCCGCTGGGGACCTTGAGTTAAATCTCTTAGTGGACTTAGGTCAATTTTTCTTTTCATTTGAAAAATGTTTTTGTTTGGCAGCGAGGATTGTAGGTACGTCCCTATAATTTAAGGTGTTAAATAGTTTTGCAGGATGGGAGGTATAAGGGGAAGTGTTTGCTAACCTTTATTTTGCAGGGAGGTGTAGGAATGTATGGTTTATTTTCATGAACGAGGTGTTGTTTGATTTAAACGGTTGTGCATGCTTTGCATTTATCACTACACTTTGCACACATGACCTGCCGCCGGACCTGGGCCACACAAGCTCATTTAGGATGGTATTGAGATGGATACCACTCCGATCGCATGCTTGCGGTACGAGTCGCCCATCTCAATCCCGAAGCTTCCAGCCATATCTCGCTCCTCTTTGTTTTCTGCCGTTTGGTTTCTCTCTAGGTCTGGCAGTTCAATTCCCTCCCCCACATATGAGGTGTCTATATTTATGCTCAGAGTATTTAGTGGTGGCGGTTTCCATCTCGGCTTTTGAGACGTTCTGGCTTTTACCGTTGCTCGGTTACTATTACAACTCGTGTAGCTATCATGTAGTGCGATTGCTTTGGATAGGGCCTGCTGCGAAGACAGGGATGGTGGTAAAAAAAAAACCTGTTTCGATCTTTCCAAATGCACCACATAGCCGTGGCAATTAAGTTAATATCTCGATCTCTGTTTTGGTCTTCTTTTTGGGAGCGTAGCCATTCATCAACTCGCGTTAATCCAATCCTGGATATCATTACTTGCAAGGGACTGGCTCGCCATAACTGGATAGTCCAAGGACATAACAGGAGTGCCTGTTCAGTGGTCTCAGCTTCTTTCTTACAGATTGGGCATATAGGATCATGTACAATTCTCCTCTTGTGCAGGTTTTCCACTGTAGGAAGTGCATTCTGGCAAGCATTCCATAGAAACTGTTTAACGCGAGGAAGAGTATTCGATTGCCAAATAAATTTCCAGAGGTCTGGCTTTGTTTGAAGAGAGGAGGATGCTGTTGTGTGGAGGGTGTTGGCTGTTTGATTTCTGATGTGGATATATCCGCCTTTCAAAATATTGTCTTGAATTTGTCTTCCCCCCACAAAGGCACTTTGTTCTTCGGTTATGAGGTCTGGAAATAATGGTTTTAATCGATTGGTCATAACTTTGGAAATGATTTTGTATATGAAATTGCATAGGCTGATGGGACGGAATTGCTCTAGCTTTTCGGGGTTTTGGACTTTGGGAATAAGGGTGATCCGGGTTCAATTTATGACTGGATTTAGCTGTCCTGTTTCAAAGAATTGCTTTACTTCGCTGAAAATCCCCTGCCTGATATCTGGCCAATGATTTTTGTAAAACAGCCCATTTAGGCCATCGGGTCCTGGAGCCTTGTTAGCTCCTAATTGCTGCATTGCGTCCGTGACCTCCTCTATTGTGACAGATTTTACCAATCTCTGGTTCATTCTTCCATCTACTAAGGTTGGAATTTTTTGGATGACAAGTTGAAAGTCTCGCGCCCCCATAGACAAGTACAAGCTTTTGAAGAAAGTTTCTGTCATCTCCTTCAAGTGCTGGTCACCTTGCACCCATTCATCATTTGCGTTTTTCAGTAAGGTGATCTTGTTTCTGTTTCTTCGCCGAATAGTTGTTGCATGGAAAAACTTTGTGTTTCTGTCACCCCACTTTAGCGAGTTGATTCGTGAGCGCATCCCCCAAAACATCTCCTCTTGCCGCCAAAGCTTTTCTATTTCCCGATTGATCCCCTTTGATCCCCTTTGCTGTCTCAGCTTCGTCATGTACACCTTTTCCACTGGACAGCCTTCTTAATACATTTTTCAGCTCATCAATTTTCTGTTTAGCATTATGAAATTCGTGTCTGCTCCACAGTGTCAATTGTTTAGCCACCATCTGCAGCTTTTGAGCTAGATTCAGCCCTTGGGATTCTCCTTCAGCCCATATCTATTTAACTAGCAGCCTACTTTACTCATCTTCTGTTCAGAAAGCTTCATATCGGAAGGCCTTCATTTTCTTATTTTGCCTTGCGTGTAGGGATATAATATTGGGGCTGTGATCAGACCCTATAGTTGGTAGTGCGATACTTTCTGTATTAGGATAAGAAATTCTCCAATCTAAATTGCAAAGACCCCTGTCAAGTCTCTCTTTGACGAATTGATCTCATGATCGGTTGTTGGTCCAGGTGAAGGCGCAGCCTTTGGATTCCAGATCCATTAGTGAGCACTTGCCAAGAAAGTCCCGGAAGGTTGTGAGTCGGTAGTTTTCCCCCACACAAAGCCATGGTAAGTGGTAACTTCTGATGATTCTAAAAACTAATTGTTTTTACTATAAAAAAACCATAAATTGGTATATTTATGAAAATTTTACCCTTTAATGGTTTCCATTAAATTGGATTAATATCACAAATATTACAAAACTGGTAAATTTATGACAAACAGAGGATAAAGTGTTACACTGGTAATTTAGTTATAAACATTTTGAGCTTTTTAATTAGGCTAATTTAGTTATAAACATTTTCAAATTGGCAACAATTAAATCAATCTGGACGTAAACATCAACCGTCCTATGTAGCATAGCCGCCGCTGACAGCGAACATTTTTTAATAATATTTAATAAAATTTTGAACATTTTTTAAATATTTTTTTTATAGTTTTTTCTTTTATTTTATTTTCTTCTTTTTTTCATTTTTTTTTCCCTTCATCTTGGCTGGCAAGGGTAGTCAGTCGTGAGTGAGACCGTGAAGGCTCTCACTGAGGGCAGCCAATGTTCATGTCAGCGATTTCCAACATAAATTGGCCGGATGTATTAAATTTGTACTAATGTAAAAATGTTTTAGATTGAATCGATTTCAATGCAATAAGTTTATGTTTTTCTTGATACTTTTTCTTCTAAGAACACATTTATCTCCAATTATATTTCTACTCACTAAAAACTCCAAAGTGGTATCGCTATTCCAAATTTACTATTCGTCGGCATTAAGTTAATTTAGCTATCAGTTGTCTTACATGTCGATAGAAGTGGCGAGTGCCTAGCAGACGAATCCAACTTGGACTGCGCAGCTGGAAAGGCTCCCCCAAACGATCATGGACCAAAATTAAAGATATAAAATTGGCGTCCTCACCGATAATGGGGTAGCGCTAGTAATGTGGAGTTTCGTTACTCAAATTGGGGACAAATAAAATTAGGGTTCCTCTACAATAACGCCAAATTAGAGTTTTCGAAGCTGGCATGAATTAGGACATAAAATCACGCCAAACAGAGCTCTTGCTCACACGAACAAACGTAGGGTACAATTTTTTTAGGGAAAATGTTGCCACGGAATTAATTTTCCAAACTTTCACTCGATTGGTTCGTAAAAAATAATTAGTTAATTAAAGGGTTAATATCCTGAAAAACTCAAAACTTGTATACTTGTGACAAATTTTCTCCAAACTATTTTTTTGACCATGAAAACCCCAAACCGGTACACCTGTGACAAATTTACCCTAACTGATCATAAAAAACTCTAAATTGGTACATTTATGACAAATTTACCCCAAACTAATTTATTCGACCGTAAAAAACCCCAAACTGCTAAATTTTTGATAAATATACCATTCGCTAAATTGGATTAATACCACAAAAAAAATCATAAAAATTGTAAACTCTGACAAACGGATCATAAAATCACAAATTGGTATACTAGTCAATTGTCATATGTTATTTAACTTTTGATAATAAAATTTAACGAAAACTAACAGAGAGTAAATTTGTCGTAAGTGTACAAGTTTGGGGTAAATTTGTCAAATGTATACCAGTTTAGGGTTTTTGGTGGTAAAAAAAATAGTTTTGGGGTAAATTTGTCACAAGTGTACCAGTTTGGGGTAAATTTGTCACAAGTGTACCAGTTTGGGGTAAATTTGTCAAATGTATACCAGTTTAGGGTTTTTGGTAGTCAAAAAAATAGTTTGGGGTAAATTTATCACAAGTGTACCAGTTTGGGGTTTTTCAGGGTATTAACCCTTAATTAAAAACACTTTCTAGTCAAGGAAAATATTCATGCATAAAATTAGGAAAGTGAATTCATGAAATAAAGAAGATGAAAACACTTTTTCGGAATGGCTTATCTTGAAGTTTTTAGTTTTTTTTTGCTTTCATTTTACAAATTGATTTTTTTTTTTAAATTTCTTTTTCCTCTTCCTCTTCTGCTGATCACTAGGCCTTGGCGAATGGCCATTGGTGTGGTCTAGCCTTGGGGGAGGCTTGAGCTCGAGTCTTGCTAGCCTCGTCATGGTGAGCCAGAGCTCGCTTGAGGCCGGTGAGGCTTGACCTTACTTGAAGTCGGATAGGCCAGCCTTGCCGAGCCACGGTGACGGCACTAGTGGCCTATCACAACCATCGCTGAGGCTTGGCGGAAGAGGAAAAAGGAAATAAAAAGAAATGAAAAAAAAAGGAAAAAAATAATGATAAATTCATGAGATTGGAATCATTTTTTAAATGAGATTCAAATACTAGAAAAACATCATCGGGAAAAAGAAGGGCCTCATTGAGAGGAAAAGGCGATGTTTCTTGTAAGGCATCACGTGATAACAATCCTCGTTTGATTGCTTGCATTCGCCGCGTATAACAGATGAATGCAAAATCGAACAAAATGCTCATGGAGAGAAAATATGGGACGGTGGTGCCATTTAGGAGTTTCCGTAGGCTGAAAAAACAGTTGCGAGTAAATGCACAGAAGGAGTACCGATTTAGAATCTCTCGTGGAATTAGCCCCTTTTTAATTATTCTCGTTTGAAGTAAGGGTAAATTGATTTTTTAAGTTAATGGGCATTCCGTCCGAGGATGCTAATTAGGGGTGTGCAAAAGAACAGGGACCCGCCCGAATCGACTGCAACCGGATCGAAACTGCCAGGAACCGGTCCGGTTCTCGGTTCCAATTTATGGGAACCAGTGGGTATCGATCCGGTTCCCGGTTTCATGGGCGGATCCATCCAACTACTCATCCGGACCGGATCGATGATATTAAAATAATATACTAATTTTTAATATTAAAAAAATGAAATTACAAATTAACAAACCTAAATCAAATAATTAAAAAAATTAATTAAAGTGGAGAAAAAGTCCAAAGCGCACCAAATGGAGAGGCGCCAAACCAAATGGAGAGGTGCTGAAGCTAAAAAGTCCAAAGTGCACATTGACAAAACATCGAGCAATTGGTGGGCAAAAAGCAAGCACGTGAAGAAGCAGGGCTACAGGAGGAGGAGAAGAAGAATAGGTTAGGTGGCGAAGAACCAGCAATTTTGGTCAAAAACCAAAGTTGTTTCCTATTGGAGCTTTCGAGAAAATGATATTATTATTATTGTAAAACCGGTTTCATGAATCCACTCGGGAATCGGACTGGACCGGCGGTCCGGTTCCCTGGTGGATCCATGTATTCCCGGTTCCAATTTTTCGGAATCGGTCCTTAACGGGCGGTTCCCGGTTCTAGATTGGGAACCGCTTGCTCGGATCATACACACCCTTGCTAATCCAATTTTCCAAAAGTGCACGGAAACAAAATCGACGTGGGCAGGAAATGAACCGAGGGCGTTTGTGAAATGGAGAAAAAAAAATTGCGGTCGCGAGGCAAAGTGGGGAGTGACGACAGAACGTCAATTTTAAAGAGTCAATCCGAGGAGTTCAACGAACACGCGATGAAGTTTTCCGGGACAGCGCGCCCGGGTGAATGGTCGTCGAACCACCTAACCCGGGTCCCACGAGTCGTTCGAGTTTCCACACTGAAACAGCGCCGTTTCTTCACAGAAGCTGCCCTTCGCCCTTCCCCCTTCCCCCTTCCCCTCCCTACGCCCTCTTGTCGTTACTTAGCCACCGACCCACCTTCGGAAACACACTTTGAAGTAGTCGGTACTTTGAAGTAGTCAGTACTTTGAAGTAGTCGGTAGTCGGTAGTTTGTAGTTGGTAGTTGGTAGTTTCCACCTCCGGGAAAGACCAAGCTGTCCCCGTGCAGCGCAGGCCGATCCGGTGCACAGAGTCGATAGGGCAACTTGGTCGATTTCGGACTGTATCTGATGCAATGATCTGAGGTCTTTGGCTAGAAAAAAATATAGAAAAAGTGACAGTGAAAATGACGGTTGTTGAGCTGTGTACGAACTCTTAAAACGTTCTTCTCTCCCGTGATGGAATTGTAATGTCTAATTTGTAATGTCTAATCTTCCGTGACGAGAGTCTGTCCAATATTTCGTTCCCACTCGCTCACAGCCCCTCACTTGAACACACTTTGAAGTAGTTGGTAGTTTGATCATGACGTCTCGAGTCTTCTCTAAAGTAAAGGGCAGGGTCAACACTCGTCTCAATTCGTGGAACCAGCCCGGCGGGCTATAAAAGCCCCTCCCCGTGCAAAGGCAAGAGGCACCGACGAAGAGTACGGCACTTAGTCACGGGGTTTTAGTTGTAATAGCGAGGGATCCGAGGTGAGGAAGCATCTTCGGCACCACTGCCGTTATTAGGGTTCGACGTGTCTCTCTCTCTCTCTCATCGTCCGATGGCTCAAGAGACTCAGAACCACACGCTCTCGGTGTCGGGCTGGGCTGCCTACGACTCCTCCGGCGAGATCAAACCCTACACCTTCAAACGCAGGTGGGTCGGGAGTGTCGGGATGGTGCGCTTAATGAAGCACTTGAGTCTGCATTTGTAGATAGCTCTGAAGCGAGTGATATGATGGCTTTTTGCTTTTGTTCTGATGACTAAACAGAGAGAATGGCGTGAACGATGTGACGATCGAGGTCTTGTACTGCGGAATTTGCCACACCGATCTCCACTATGCCAAGAACGACTGGGGCATCACCATGTACCCTGTTGTCCCTGGGTACTCTCTCTCTCTCTCTCTCTCTCTCTCTCTCTCTCCATAAATCAATATGCACTTTTGCCTTGAAAAAATGGACGAGTCCGAGTGACAAAATTCGGCCCGCTTCGAGCTTGGCACTGTCCTCATCTCATTCCAATAGGGAGTGTGATTGGATTTGTTTATTGCTGCTGGGATATGGTGAGCTAACTGGATCGCGCATGACGAATGAAACAGGCATGAAATAACGGGGTGGTGATTAAGGTGGGATGCAACGCGGGCAAGTTCAAGATCGGGGACCGTGTTGGGGTGGGCTGCCTGGCGGCCTCCTGCCTCAAGTGCGAGTTCTGTGCCGACTCCCAGGAGAACTACTGCGACCAGATGCAGTTCACGTACAACGGCATCTTCTGGGACGGCTCCATCACCTATGGTGGCTACTCCAACGTCATCGTCGCCGATTACCGGTAACCTCTCGCCTTCTCTCTTTCCAATTTTTGTTCGTTTCTTTTTTGTTTTTGTTTGATTGAAAGATGGAGACGGTACAATGCACGTGTAATCGGAATCTCTATGAACTACTGTTGTCAGATTTCCATGGAAGAGATTCCAATGCACGCAATTCGTGTGAGTTGTTGCCCTTCGTACTTTATATGTCTTCACCATCTCGCTGAACTCAGGGAGAGTAAATTGGAAAAAAAAAAAAAAAAAAAAGATGGACGCGAATGGCATTGAACTCAAAAACAGGGGAGCCTATCTTTGACCATGTTGATTATGAACTGCCACTTTTGTTCTATTCGTCACATGATTAGGTAGACCTAAATATAAGTTGTTTTATTATTCTGATTAAACTAACTTACGAAAAAAATAATAATAGACCTATGTACGGCGACTGTGAAAACGTTGGACAGAAAAGTCAGTTCAATCTGGTGACCCGTTTCGACCCATGTTCAGCCCTTTTAGGCTCCGATTTCATGGAATGGACGAGATTGAGTAACAAAGCCATGCTCGTCAATCCAGAGGACAACATAACACGATAGACCGTTTGATACGATCTATCTAGTTGAATAGATCTAAAACTTAGCCCGCTCGATGATTGCACTAACTTGAAATCCTTTGGTCCGGGTCGCTTGCTTGTGCAGATATGTGGTGCGCATACCAGAGAACTTACCCATGGACTCGGTGGCACCACTGCTGTGCGCGGGAGTCACGGTGTTCAGCCCGCTGAAGGACAACGGCATGCTGGCCTCGCCGGGTAAGAAGATGGGGGTGGTGGGGCTCGGCGGGCTTGGTCACGTGGCGGTTAAGTTCGGGAAGGCGTTCGGCCACCATGTCACGGTCCTCAGCACATCCCCATCGAAAGAGACAGAGGCCAAGGGGCGCTTGGGTGCTGATGACTTCATTGTCAGCACCAATTCTCAGCAAATGCAGGTTTGACCTTAGTTTTGGTCGGTCTTGGCACGTTAAAGAATGAGTCAAACCTATACTAATTTATGCTGAAGAAAGGCGATGCGTTTTATCAATCTTAAATTGATTTTATTGGGCTGTTTAATAGGCCGGGAAGAGGAGCCTGGATTTCATTTTGGACACGGTATCGGCTCAGCACTCTCTTGGGCCCATCCTGGAGTTGCTCAAAGTGGATGGAACTTTGGTCACGGTGGGTGCACCTGATCAGCCCCTCGAATTGCCTCCCTTCCCTCTAATTTTCGGTAAATTTCCCTCTTAATCTTTAGCTCTAACATGTCAATTATAAATTCACTATAACAACTATTTTCCTGGGATTTTTTTTTTTGTTTAAATTAGGTAAAAGGAGTGTCAAAGGTAGCATGACAGGAGGGATGAGAGATACGCAGGAGATGATGGATTTGTGCGGCAAACACAACATCACTTGTGACGTCGAGGTCATCGCCCCAGACACGATCAATGAGGCCATGGACCGCCTTGCCAAGAACGATGTGAGATACCGGTTCGTGATCGACATCGCTGGGAGGATATCGAATATTTGAAGATGGTGGGAGCCAGGCTTGGGGCTTATCGGATACAAATCACTACTCCCATAATTGCGGACACTATTTATCTATATTTGTCTTTGTCATCTGTTGGACGCTCAGTCGTAATTATTCACCTCATCCTAGTCATTCATCCTACACTTCTAGAGCTTATATTGCAACAAGCCCTTGTCCGATTTTCATAAGAAACAATACAAAAGAAATGACAAGAAATGAAATAAAGCGTCGCAAGTTCTATATGGGCTTAAAGCATTTGGATGGCAGTTTACCGTATGGGCCTTATCTATGCTTATAAACCGTCCAAATACAAAATCAAAAAAGGCCTAAACGTCATGGAAACTTGACTATCGAAGGCAGTTAACATTGCTGACAACACAGTACTCTCGTTTCCTTGTTCTCGCTATCCCCAATGAAATGTGGCTTTATACATGGTAGTTCGATATGATGCGATGAACGCGCGGCATCGTGAATCATGCATGAATCTGTGCGATCGAGAAGCCGCTCTCAATGAGGCGGGAACTGAAGTGGGACCCTCAAACGCCATGTGGCGAGTCTCTAGCCCATATTTAGGTTGACGTTGAGGAGTGGAAGCAAGAATTTCTTAGACTCGTAAGGACCAATTTCGAGATGAGAAGCAAGCAATTGCATATGACTATATGTTTTAGATACGCGTCTGTTTGAAGGGCACGGCTCTACTAAAGCAATAAAGTGGACTCAAAACCCTCATGTCCATATCCTTTCGTAGCATAAGTAAAGGTCAATTTTTAATAAGGACGTATGCATTCGTGTATTGTTTTCATTAGAGAAGAAACTATAGGTCGAATTTTTCTTAATAACATGGTCAGTATTAAGATAATTTTAATCAAGGTATGCGTAGTAGATGTTGTTGCACTACACCAATAAGATAAATCTTACATAAAGTACTTTACCTAGACTTTGGCTCATGCTTTACTAGATATCTTTCTGGTAAAGTCAAATAGAAGTTTGAGACATTCCAAAGTGACAAAGAGCATTTGTTTCTCTATCCTACGCTGACACGCTTTGTGGAGCCAATTTGAGAGATTTCTCTGCCTTCATGTGCGTCAAATTTCTTGCGGAATCTTTCTGGTATAGTCAACTCGAAGTTTGAGACATTCCAAAATGATGAAGAACATTTGCTTCTCTATCCTACACCAATGCCCTTCGCGTAGCCAATTCTGAGCATACTAATTCATTCTTCTTATTCTAGTTGATGATCATCTCTAGATATTGGGGCAAGACAAGTGATTTACCAAAAGCAAGAACCAAAGATAAGGAGTGTTGAGAGTCCATAACACTCTGTATAAAAAAATCATGAAATTAAGATATATAGTTTTTGAATGGAGGAGCCAAAAGTATGAAATGAAAAAGGGAAGGGAAAAGTTGGGGCATGAAAAAAGAAAAGAAAAAGCAACGCGATGTAAGAACACGACGAATGCCCATATATATGAAAAAAAAGTTGAGAAACAAAGGAAATAATTTATATGGCATTCCAATCCAATGTTTGATAAATAGCAAAACTCTCATATGTTCAGACAAATGTACCCACGTAATGATAGACTCTTGAAACTGATGAAATGCCCATGAATGAAAGAATCTCATAAGGAATGAAGTTAATAATGATGTTCAAATAATCAGCAATTTCGAAACCTCTTGAAATATTTTTTGAGCCAATGAGCCTTTCATACTTAACCCTAACACTAAGCTTACATTGCATCTCTTAATCAAGTTTCTTCATATTGGGATTGTGCGGGCCAACATGTGAGTTTCACATCGAGTCCAATCGCTAGAACAAGTGAGAGCAAGGTTATTTTTATCTCATCTCATCTTTAGATTTCTTGACTTGTAAACTTGTCGAAGATGATGATCATTGATTATTTCATTTATTAGCCAATGATGCTTATCCATTGTTGAAATTGCAATGAAGCCCACAGTACAATCTTTTGGAAAGACCTCTCAGATTAGTGAATCCGTACCTATTGCTAATGACTCTCAAAGCCTTTGACACTAATAGTGTGACATATGATGAGTCTTCAAAATTCTTTCCCACATTAATGATTGAATCAATAGCATTTTATTGAGAGTTTGTGAAAACTCTATGATGATTGATGATATTCGATAAGCTGGACAACAATTCCATTATATTGAATGATATTAAATATCTTCATAATGATTGGATTTGGCTTAGTTCATTCATCCAATCGATACTTTCAATAAAATCTCGACTTTCACGATGTTAGGAGTAATACCACGATAAATCTCAAATTGGTATATATATGTTAATTTTACCTAAAACTAATTTTTTTTACTACTAAACCCTAAATTAGTACACTCGTGACACCTTTATCCTTTTTTTTTTGGGTCAAAAGTGCTTCTTCTCTTCATTTACTTGGATAAGTTCGGGGTAATAACATTAGCGCTAAGTAAATTGATTAAACCGATCGGGGGGTAGCTCACCCAGTTTGGAGGTAGCTAATGCTGTCTTTGGGCCCTTGCAAGCCAGTTAGCAGGCCTATTGGCATCTCTACTGCAGTGGGTCAAAGTCAGGCCCGGAAGTTTTTTCCTTTTCTCTCGGATCCGGTCCACCAGCCCTGCCACTTCCCAGTTTGGTGTTGTCTCCTCTTCAACTGCTTGCACGAGCGTCAGTGAGTCAGAGTGTACTTCAAAGTCTTTGTCTTTGTTCGGGCAGTTTGAGAGGAAGTCTAGGGTTTCCAGCAGTGCTACTGCTTCCGCTTGTTTGGCTGAGGCAGCTTTGATTGTCTTCGCGAATCCCTCCACCAGGCAGCCCCGATGGTCTTGGCAGATGCAGGTAATGGCGCTCCGGTGCTCGATTTCACCTCTGTTTCGTTCCAGATCTGCTCCTCTGTTTCGTTCGAGATCTGGTGCTGTTGAGTTCGAACTTGGCGCCGTGGCTTCTTCTTCCTCTAGATTTGGTGAGTTTTCAGTGATCTCGATGAAGGGGGCTCCGCTTTCGTTCCTGTTCGGCATCCCTTCATCTTCGGCCTCGGGAGCATGGGTTGCGCGGTTTTGACCCTTCTTTGTTTCTTCTTCCAGTTCTGAATCTGCTCGGTTCAATCTGGTCGCCGTGTCCCCATATCCCTCTAGATCTGGTAAGTTGCCTGCTGTCCCGACCGAGAGGGCTGTGGTTGTGTTTCTGGCCCGTGCAGATGTAGCCTCGAGAGTGTGGGATAAGGGATTTTGACTCTCCTCTGATGTTTCTTCCAGCTCTGCTACACTCTCCGAGGCTTCGTTTAAAGATCCTGTCCCGCCTTCCTCAGTAGATATCATTTGGCAATTCTGGTGCTCTGCTCTGTCTTCCTCCGGTTCTGGAGCACCAACAACAGAGGAGTCAAGAACACCCCTGTTGTCAGCTATGTCTCGCTCCCCTCGGTTCTCGTCCTTTTGGGTGCTCGCTTCCCCAACAACATATGAGTTGAGCGCACCCCTGTTTCCAGCCATATCTCGCTCCTCTATGTTTTCTGCCGTTTGGTTTCTCTCCAGGTTTGGCAGTTCAATTCCCTCCCCCACATATGAGGCGTCTATATTTATGCTCAGAGTATTTAGTGGTGGCGGTTTCCATCTCGGCTTTTGAGACGTTCTGGCTTTTACTGCTGCTCGGTTACTGTTACAACTCGTGTAGCTCTCATGTAGTGCGATTGCTTTGGATAGGGTCTGTTGCGAAGATAGGGGATGGTGCTAAAAAACAAACCTGTTTCGATCTTTCCAAATGCACCACATACCCGTGGCAATTAAGTTAGTATCTCGATCTCTGTCTGGGTCTTCTTTTTGGGAGCATAGCCATTCATCAACTCGTGTTAATCAAATCCTGGATATCTTTACTTGCAGGGGACTAGCTCGCCATAACTGGATAGTCCAAGGACATAACAGGTGTGACATCTTGATTTTTCAAATCTGATTTCAATTGAATAAATCGGGCCTTTCGTCGACACGTCTATAGTGTTATTCTCTGAGCCGATCACTCATGAGATAACTAGACTATCTGGGAAAATTATTAAGGGATTTTAATGCAAAAGGCTTGAGAATTGGACCAGGAATCGACTGCTCGACCGTGCTAATTTGCAAGGGTCATTACGGCACACTTAAAAATCGATCAGAGATCAGAGATAGGTCGATTCGATTAAGATGAGTGATCAAAATGTGGGTGATTCCACATGATTGCAAAATTCTCATCGATCGGCACTAAATTGATTTTCTATCGTGTTGGGTACCCTGTGTCCGTATTTGAAACCTTGAGATTTTCACGACAATCGAGAGTCACCAATGTGTCGAAGATGTACATTGTGACTCGAGATAAATCGATCACGGGTCAATTGCACTAAAAATTCATAAAAGCTACCCGATAGACTAGGTCACGCTAAAAGCGCGCCGGATTGAAAATAACCGCGAATTTAAACCCGATTTCAGAAATTGAAAGTTCTGTGGTGTCACAAACTATTTGAGGAACGTAGACTCATCATTCGAAGAATTTTCAAAGATTCCGAGATTTTTGCGGAAAATCATGACGGACGTTGCGGAGAATCAACGGAAATTCAGATTGGTTAAATTGAAGGAAATTGAGACTTGCAAACCGAGCTATATGGCGAAAGGGACTTGTAGAAATTTCGTGGACTTTTTCTACATCAAAATTTGGACATTAAACTGGGAATTTGTTGAAGAATCTGAATACCAAAGAGTGAAATTCGGAGCTTGGACTATGGCTGCAATTTTTGTCATCAAAATGGTTAATTATGGGTTTGATTTGTTGGAAAGTAATAGGGGGGACATGTGTTTAATTAAGGAGATAAGATTTGCTGACATTGGGCCCCTCTTTGAGCTTCTCCAACACGTCTTCTTCAATCCTTACCCTCCGCAGCTTCTTGGGCAAGCAAATCCAGCTGCCGTCCATCTCCCTTATCCAATTCTCCTTTGTTTCGGTCTCTACCTTGCTTTCCTTTCATTTTTCCTTTCACGATAGCTCTCCATCTTTACCCACCGAAACACCAATTTTTCTCCCATCTCCAAACCACGACATGTCCTTATTTGCTGCTTGCTCGGTCAACATTCAAGCGAAGCCCACCTTGTTGACTTCATTCACGCCAACGAAGCCGCGAGTCTGCGGCATCTTCTCCGAAGACCAAGCAGCTCTCTCCACCGATTTTTTTTCAACCAAATAGTTCAACTCCATGAATCCTCACTCGTCGAAACCCCACCATCGTTCCTCTCTCCTTCGCTCGCAAGTTCGTCAATCATTTGGCCGAGATTCGGCTCAGCAGTCTTCATCTCCACGAAGCCAGTCCCAGCGGTGATGCCAGCGTGATCGAATCAGCATGTCTCTCGGTCAACATCCCACCGCCAGGCTCTGGTTTCGTTGAACCGCAGCTCTTTCGCACGCCCGCGTCTCCATCGTGCGAGACTCCTTTAGCGAAGACCAGCAAAGCCCGCAGCCCATCTAGCCATGGAGTTCAGCCCATCTTCATGCGATTTCAACCCAGCGAAGAAGGCAGACCAGCCCATGTGAATGTCATCTTCAGCCCATTGATTTTAAGCCCATTTCCAGCAGATTTTGAAGCCCAAGCTTAGGCCTAAGTTCAGTTAGTTCTGCCCATTTGAAGTTCAGCCATTTTGGGCCCAAGAAGAAGGCCCAAGCCCGCGACCAGCAGCCTGCAGAAGCCCAAGACCTAAACTCAGCCTTGCTGAGTTGTGTTGGGCCCGTTTTAAGCCCGGCCCAAGTCCGCCGACGCTGCAGAAAATTAAGATTTCGGCCGCCGTCGCGTTGTCGTCACGGTGAACCGGTTTTCGCGATACACCAGTGAGTTTATACTCTAAACTCTGCTTAGTAGGTTAATGACGTTTAAGGGGTGTTAGATTTATTTTATTAGGAATTAGGTGGTCAGTTAGATTAAATTAGAAATTGAATTATTTAATTGAACATGTTAGGTGGTTAGCATGGTTTAGCTAAAGCCTAAATAAATTGTACTATTTATTTAGAAGGGTTCGGGAATTTTCCGAGTCCGTATTGGTATTTAATTTAATGATTCTGGCCTAGGTTAGTATTTTTAGAATTGAAATTGATTTATTTAATTAATTTAATTAATTATTTAATTATTAATTATTTTTCCGGAAATTAGACCGGGATAGCCGGTGATCGGAATTTCGTGCTGATTGCAATGGTGTGGTTAATTTCTGCAATTGAGTGTTAAGTTATGCAAATTGAGTGCCGATTGGATTTTTGGTATTTAATTCCAAAAAATTGTGAATTTCCAATATTTATTCAGAAAATCCCAGGTGTCGGGTTTTGACACCAAAAATGGCTTTAGTACTATATGAAATAGTGTGATTTCAAAAAGGATGAATATCAATTTTTCTGGATTAAGTTGACCGTGTACCCACACACGAGTAATTTCATGTGAATTTCTAATACGAAGAAAAAGGCCAGGCTCACCATTTTAATTGAAGCATTTGAGTGCAATGCACGGTATCCTGGGCCATATTTGAGTGATCGTGTAATGGTTATGAGAAATCGTCCCGAGCTATTGAGCTGGACGTTATCCCTATTTGGGATACCCCCTGGACAACGGGAAGCCGGTCGCAGTTGATTCTGGACCCTATGCTCCTTCGGGAAAGTCGTCTGATAAAGAGACGTGCCGTGCTCAATGGGGTGAGACGAAGCCTGGCAATGCTAGAAGACCGCCAAACTGAGAGTAGGCCGTGCTATATGCCGAGATCAAATCTAGGAACGCATAATTAATTGAGTGTGGCGTTTCAATTATTGGAGCTTATTTGTTGCTCATGCTCTCATGTTGTTTGTGAGATAAATTGTATTGACCTACAGGGTGGATCTGAGACGAGGTAAGTCTCCTTGATTGTGTACTTATGTGATTAGGACACTTCTGGGCGTATTTCCCTCCTAATTGGGGTTTAGAGCTTAGATTAACTGAGATAATATCTCACCCCATTGTGGGACAACATTTTCAGGGTCGTCGAGTGGAGGACCTGGAGTTGAGAGGAGGTGATCGGAAGCGTAGGTCAGTTAGGACCGCTTCTTTTTGGAAGGCCAGTCTTTTGTAGTCTTTTCGCCATAGACCTGTGTACATGACTCAGTGTATATATAAAAGCATGTTTGTTTGTGCATATATTATCCTGCTTTTCTATCCCGAGATGATTATTGTCAGGGATTTCTTTTCGCTTCCGCATGTGCAATAAAATGGAAAGGGTCGGCGACTCGTCCTAGGATGTCGCAAATTATTATCGACCAGATAGGGATGGGCACGCGCTCGGGGTCTGGGGCGTGACAACAGGAGCGCATGTTCAGTGGTCTCAGCTTCTTTCTTACAGATTGGGCATATAGGATCAGGTACAATTCTCCTCTTGTGCAGGTTTTCCACTGTAGGAAGTGCATTCTGGCAAGCATTCCATAGAAACTGTTTAGCGCGAGGAAGAGTATTCGATTGCCAAATAAATTTCCAGAGGTCTGGCTTTGTTTGATGAGAGGAGGATGCTGTTGTGTGGAGGGTGTTGGCTGTTTGATTTCTGAAGTGGATATATATCCGCTTTTCACCGAATAGTCCCCTGTTTTGTTGCTCATCCATACCCGCTTATCTGCTGTAGAAGGTAATCCAATGGGAGTTTCCAGTATTTCCTTGACTCTTTGATCATCAAACATTGTCCGTAACATACTCTCTTTCCATTTCCCATCTCGATGTTCTATTAATGCCTCCACTTTATGTGGTTCATTTCTTGCCGCTGGCCCTCCGATAATACCGCTTCTTAGCCATTTATGTTCTCTTATTAAAATAGGATGTCCATTGCCAACAGCCCACATCACTTGCGGAGTGATGGAGTCTCTCCCCAAAACTATGCTTTGCCATCCCCAAGACGGTCTACTACATTTTCCGGCTTTCCAAAAGTCACCTTGCGGGTAGTAAAGACCCTTCATTAGTTGGCTTAGAAGTGAAGATGGTTGCTGAGAAATTCGCCAAGCTTGCTTACCTAACATCGCCTTATTGAAATCTAAGAGATGTTTAAAGCCGAGCCCGCCTTCCCCTTTTATGAGTTTTAAGTTCTCCCATTTCTTCCAATGAATTCCAGCAGCTTTGTGCCCATTCCTCCACCAAAAGTTGGCGATTTTCTTCTCACAGGGAGTTTGAAAATAGACATAGCATATTGTGGGATGGCCTGCACTACAGATTTAATCAATATTTCTTTCCCTGATTTTGACAGCAAATTATCCTTCCAGCTCTCTAACTTCATGTTGACTCTTGCAATAATCCATGCAAACAGTTCTTTTTTCGATCCTCCCCAATCCGATGGAATTGCGAGATACTTCCCCGTTTTCTCTATTTCTTGTACTCTATTTCTTCTCAGATTCATAGGGCAATTTTTACTGAAATAGATACCTGATTTGTTGAGATTAATGGCCTGTCCTGAGGCAAAACAGTACTGGTGAAGTATATCTGCCAAATTCTGACATTCCACAACCGTGCCATGGAGAAAAAATATTGAATCATCCGCAAATAACGGGTGGGACAGGCTAGGACAGCATCTGTTTAGCTTAATTCCACGTAGAGTACCATTTATTATTGCTTGTTTCATGAGGGAGGATAGTACATTGACCACTAGGATGAATAGATATGGGGAGATTGGGTCACCTTGTCGTAGTCCTCTGGTTGGCTTGAAATAAGATAGGGATTCGCCATTGAAGTTTATGCTGAAAGAGACCGTAGACACACACTGCATCACCCATGTGACCCATTGTTCACTGAATCCCATCTTCCTCAAGCAAGCTTGTAGAAGTCCCATTCGATTTTGTCATATGCTTTTGCATATCAAGTTTAAGGACAGCTTGGAACTTGCTCTTTCTCTCCCGTGTTCTCAGCTTATGTAGCACCTCCTGAACAATCAAAATATTGTCTTGAATTTGTCTTCCCCCCACAAAGGCACTTTGTTCTTCGGCTATGAGGTCTGGTAATAATGGTTTTAATAGATTGGTCATAACTTTGGAAATGATTTTGTAAATGAAATTGCATAGGCTGATGGGATGGAATTGCTCTAGCTTTTCGGGGTTTTGGACTTTGGGAATAAGGGTGATCGGGGTTCTATTTATGACTGGATTTAGCTGTCCTGTTTCAAAGAATTGCTTTACTTCGCTGAAAATCCCCTGCCTGATATCTGGCCAATGCTTTTTGTAAAATAGCCCATTTAGGCCATTCGGTCCTGGAGCGTTGTTAGCTCCTAATTGCTGCATTGCCTCCGTGACCTCCTCTATTGTGACAGATTTTACCAACCTATGGTTCATTCTTCCATCTACTAAGGTTGGAATTTGTTGGATGATAGGTTGAAAGTGTCGCGCCCCCACAGACAAATACAAGCTTTTGAAGAAAGTTTCTGTCATCTCCTTCAAGTGCTGGTCACCTTGCACCCATTCATCATTTGCGTTTTTGAGTAAGGTGATCCTGTTTATGTTTCTTCGCTGAATAGTTCTTGCATGGAAAAATTTTGTCTTTCTGTCACCCCACTTTAGCCAGTTGATTCGTGAGCGCATCCCCCAAAACATCTCCTCTTGCCGCTAAAGCTTTTCTATTTCCCGATTGATCCCCTTTGATCCCCTTTGCTGTCTCAGCTTCGTCATGTACACCTTTTCCATTGGACATCCTTCTTAATACATTTTTCAGCTCATCAATTTTCTGTTTAGCATTATGAAATCTGTGTCTACTCCACTGTGTCAATTGTTTAGCCACCATCTACAGCTTTTGAGCTAGATTCAGCCCTTGGGATTCTCCTTCAGCCCATATCTGTTTAACTAGCAGCCTACTTTCCTCATCTTCTGCCTAGAAAGCTTCATATCGGAAGGTCTTTCTTTTCTTATTTTGCCATGCGTGTAGGGATATAATATTGGGGTTGTGATCAGACCCTATAGTTGGTAGTGCGATACTTTCTATATTAGGATAATAAATTCTCCAATCTAAATTGCAAAGACCCCTGTCAAGTCTCTCTTTGACGAATTGATCTCGATCGTTGTTGTCGGTTGTTGAGCACTTGCCAAGAAAGTCCGGAAGGCGTGAGTCGGTAGCCTTTGCTGATTAGTGATGCAATACCTCGTTGAAGTCCATTAGTGAGCACTTGCAATAAGTTTAGAAAGTCACATTTATCTCTCCAAAGTGGTATCGCTATTCCAAATTTACTATTCGTCGGCATTAAGTTAATTTAGCTATCAATTGTCTTACATGTCGATAGAAGTGGCGAGTGCCTAGCAGACGAACCCAGCTTGGACTACGTAGCTGGAAAGGCTCCCCCAAACGATCATGGACCAAAATTAAAGAGATAAAATTGGCATCCTCACCGATAATGGGGTAGTGCTAGTAATATGGAGTTTCATTACTCAAATTGGGGACAAATAAAATTAGGGTTCCTCTGCAATAACGCCAAATTAGAGTTTTCGAAGCTAGCGTGAATTAGGACATAAGATCACGCCAAACAGAGCTCTTGCTCACACGAACAAACATAGGGTACAATTTTTTAGGGAAAATGTTTCCACGGAATTAATTTTCCAAACTTTCACTCGATTGGTTCGTAAAAAATAATTAGTTAATTAAAGGGTTAATACCCTAAAAAACTCCAAACTAGTACACTTGTGACAAATTTATCCCAAACTATTTTTTTGACCATGAAAACCCCAAACTGGTACACCTGTGACAAATTTACCCCGACTGATCATAAAAAACTCTAAATTGGTACATTTATGACAAATTTACCCCAAACTAATTTATTCGATCGTAAAAAACCCAAAACTGCTAAATTTGTGATAAATATACCCTTCGCTAAATTGGATTAATACCACAAAAAAATCATAAAAATTATAAACTCTGACAAACGGATCATAAAATCTCAAATTGGTGTACTAGTCAATTGTCACGTCATTTAACTTAATAATTTGATAATAAAATTTAACGAAAACTAACATAGAGTAAATTTGTCATAAGTGTACTAGTTTGAGGTAAATTTGTCAAATGTATACCAATTTAGGGTTTTTGGTGGTCAAGAAAATAGTTTGGGATAAATTTATCACAAGTGTACTAGTTTGGGGTAAATTTGTCAAATGTATACCAGTTTAGGGTTTTTGGTGGTCAAAAAAATAGTTTGGGGTAAATTTGTCAGAAGTGTACAAGTTTGGGTTTTTCATGGTATTAACCCTTAATTAAAAACACTTTCTAGTCGGGAAAATATTCATGCATAAAATTAGGAAAGTGAATTCATGAAATTAAGAAGATGAAAACACTTTTTCGGAATGGCTTATCTTGAAGTTTTTAGTTTCTTTTCTTTCATTTTAAAAATTGATTATTTTAAAGAAAAGTTTATTCTTTTTTTTTTTTTCTTTTTCCTCTTCGCCTTCTGCTGATCACTAGGCCTTGGCGAATGGCCATTGGTGTGGTCTAGCCTTGGGGGAGGCTTGAGCTCAAGTCTTGCTAGCATTGTCATGGTGAGCCGGAGCTTGCTTGAGGCCGGTGAGGCTTGACCTTACTTGAAGTTGGATAGGCCAGCCTTGCTGAGCCACGGTGA
Organism: Eucalyptus pumila; assembly: GCA_016097595.1. Lineage (NCBI taxonomy): Eukaryota > Viridiplantae > Streptophyta > Magnoliopsida > Myrtales > Myrtaceae > Eucalyptus > Eucalyptus pumila. Next base: position 24,123,904 of record CM027851.1, read on the forward strand.
CGGCACTAGTGGCCTATCACAACCATCACTGAGGCTTGGCGGAAGAGGAAAAAGGAAAGAAAAATAAATGAAAAATAAAAGAAAAAAATAATGATAAATTCATGAGATTGGAATTATTTTTTTAAATGAGATTGAAATACTAGAAAAACATCATCGGGAAAAAGAAGGGTCGCATTGAGAGGAAAAGGCGATGTTTCTTGTAAGGCATCACGTGATAACAATCCTCGTTTGAATGCTTGCATCCGCCGCGTATAACAGATGAATGCAAAATCGAACAAAATGCTCATGGAGAGAAAATTTAGGACGGTGGTGCCATTTAGGAGTTTCCGTAGGCTGAAAAAACAGTTGCGAGTAAATGCACAGAAGGAGTACCGATTTAAAATCTCTCGTGGAATTAGCCCCTTTTTAATTATTCTCGTTTGAAGTAAGGGTAAATTGATTTTTTAAGTTAATGGGCATTTCGTCCGAGGATGCTAATTAGGGGTGGGCAAAAGAACCAGGACCCGCTCGAAATCGCCTACAACCGGATCGAAACTGTTGGGAACCGGTCCGGTTCTCGGTTCCAATTTATGGGAACCAATAGGTATCGATCCGGTTCCCGGTTTCATGGGCGGATCCATCCACCCACTCATCCGGACCGGATCGATTATATTAAAATAATATACTAATTTTTAATATTGAAAAAAATGAAATTACAAATTAACAAACCTAAATCAAATAATTAAAAAAATTAATTAAAGTGGAGAAAAAGTCCAAGGTGCACCAAATGGAGAGGCGCCAAACCAAATGGAGAGGTGCTGAAGCTAAAAATTCCAAAGTGCACATTGACAAAACATCGAGCAATTGGTGGGCAAAAAACAAGCACGTGAAGAAGCAGGGCTACAGGAGGAGGAGAAGAAGAATAGGTTAGGTGGCGAAGAACCAGCAATTTTGGTCAAAAACCAAAGTTGTTTCCTATCGGAGCTTTCGAGAAAATGATATTATTATTATTATAAGACCGGTTCCATGGATCCACTCGGGAATCGGACTAGACCGGCGGTCCGGTTCCCTGGTGGATCCATGCATTCCCGGTTCCAATTTTTCGGAATCGGTCCTTACCGGGCGGTTCTCGGTTCTAGATTGGGAATCGCTTGCTCGGATCATACACACCCCTGCTAATCCAATTTTCCAAAAGTGCACGGAAACAAAATCGACGTGGGCAGGAAATGAACCGAGGGCGTTTGTGAAATGGAGAAAAAAAAAATTGCGGTCGCGAGGCAAAGTGGGGAGTGACGACAAAACGTCAATTTTAAAGAGTCAATCCGAGGAGTTCAAGGAACACGCGATGAAGAATGGTCGTCGAACCGCCTAACCCAGGTCCCACGAGTCGTTCGAGTTTCCACACTGAAACAGCGCCGTTTCTTCACAGAAGCTGCCCTTCGCCCTTCCCCCTTCCCCTCCCTACGCCCTCTTGTCGTCACTTAGCCACCGACCCACCTTCGGAAACACACTTTGAAGTAGTCGGTACTTTGAAGTAGTCCGTACTTTGAAGTAGTCGGTAGTCGGTAGTTTGTAGTTGGTAGTTGGTAGTTTCCACATCCGGGAAAGACCAAGCTGTCCCCGTGCAGCGCAGGCCGATCCGGTGCGCAGAGTCGATAGGGCAACTTGGTCGATTTCGGACTGTATCTGATGCAATGATCTGAGGTCGTTGGCTAGAAAAAAATATAGAAAAAGTGACAGTGAAAATGACGGTGGTTGAACTGTGTACGAACTCTTAAAACGTTCTTCTCTCCCGTGATGGAATTGTAATGTCTAATTTGTAATGTCTAATCTTCCGTGACGAGAGTCTGTCCAATATTTCGTTCCCACTCGCTCGCAGCCCCTCACTTGAAACACAGTTTGAAGTAGTTGGTAGTTTGATCATGACGTCTCGAGTCTTCTCTAAAGTAAAGGGCAGGGTCAACACTCGTCTCAATTCGTGGAACCTGCCCGGCTGGCTATAAAAGCCCCTCCCCGTGCAAAGGCAAGAGGCACCGACGCAGAGTACGGCACTTAGTCACGGGGTTTTAGTTGTAATAGCGAGGGATCCGAGGTTAGGAAGCATCTTCGGCAGCACTGCCGTTATTAGGGTTCGACGTGTCTCTCTCTCTCTCATCGTCCGATGGCTCAAGAGACTCAGAACCACACGCTCTCGGTGTCGGGCTGGGCTGCCTACGACTCCTCCGGCGAGATCAAACCCTACACCTTCAAACGCAGGTGGGTCGGGAGTGTCGGGATGGTGCGCTTAATGAAGCACTTGAGTCTGCATTTGTAGATAGCTCTGAAGCGAGTGATATGATGGCTTTTTGCTTTTGTTCTGATGACTAAACAGAGAGAATGGCGTGAACGATGTGACGATCGAGGTCTTGTACTGCGGAATTTGCCACACCGATCTCCACTATGCCAAGAACGACTGGGGCATCACCATGTACCCTGTTGTCCCTGGGTACTCTCTCTCTCTCTCTCTCTCTCTCTCTCTCTCTCTCTCTCTCTCTCGTTCATAAATCAATATGCACTTTTGCCTTGAAAAAATGGACGAGTCCGAGTGACAAAATTCGGCCCGCTTCGAGCTTGGCACTGTCCTCATCTCATTCCATTAGGGAGTGTGATTGGATTTGTTTATTGCTGCTGGGATATGGTGAGCTAACTGGATCGCGCATGACGAATGAAACAGGCATGAAATAACGGGGGTGGTGATTAAGGTGGGATGCAACGCGGGCAAGTTCAAGATCGGGGACCGTGTTGGGGTGGGCTGCCTGGCGGCCTCCTACCTCAAGTGCGAGTTCTGTGCCGACTCCCAGGAGAACTACTGCGACCAGATGCAGTTCACGTACAACGGCATCTTTTGGGACGGCTCCATCACCTATGGTGGCTACTCCAACGTCATCGTCGCCGATTACCGGTAACCCTCGCCTTCTCTCTTTCCAATTTTTGTTCGTTTCTTTTTTGTTTTTGTTCGATTGAAAGACAGAGACGGTACAATGCACGTGTAATCGGAATCTCTATGAACTATTGTTGTCGGATTTCCATGGAAGAGATTCCAATGCACGCAATTCGTGTGAGTTTTTGTGCTTCGTACTTTATATGTCTTCACCATCTCGCTGAACCCAGGGAGAGTAAATTGCAAAAAAAAAAAAAAAAAAGACGGACGCGAATGGCATTGAACTCAAAAACAGGGGAGCCTATCTTTGACCATGTTGATTATGAACTGCCACTTATGTTCTATTCGTCACATGATTAGGTAGACCTAAATATAAGTTGTTTTATCATTCTAATTAAACTAACTTACGAAAAAAATAATAATAGACCTATGTACGGGGACTGTGAAAACGTTGGACAGAAAAGTTAGTTCAATCTGGTGACCCGTTTCGACCCATGTTCAACCCTTTTAGGCTCCAATTTCATGGAATGGACGAGATTGAGTAACAAAGCCATGCTTGTCAATCCAGAGGACAACATAACACGATAGACCATTTGATACGATCTATCTGGTTGAATAGATCTAAAACTTAGCCCGCTCGATGATTGCACTAACTTGAAATCCTTTGGTCCGGGTCGCTTGCTTGTGCAGGTATGTGGTGCGCATACCAGAGAACTTACCCATGGACTCGGTGGCACCACTGCTGTGCGCGGGAGTCACGGTGTTCAGCCCGCTGAAGGACAACGGCATGCTGGGCTCGCCGGGTAAGAAGATGGGGGTGGTGGGGCTCGGCGGGCTTGGCCACGTGGCGGTTAAGTTCGGGAAGGCGTTCGGCCACCATGTCACGGTCCTCAGCACATCTCCATCGAAAGAGACAGGCCAAGGGGCACTTGGGTGCTGATGACTTCATTGTCAGCACCAATTCTCAGCAAATGCAGGTTTGACCTTAGTTTTGGTCGGTCTTGGCACGTTAAAGAATGAGTCAAACCTATACTAATTTATGCTGAAGAAAGGCGATGCGTTTTATCAATCTTAAATTGAATTTATTGGGCTGTTTTATAGGCCGGGAAGAGGAGCCTGGATTTCATTTTGGACACGGTATCGGCTCAGCACTCTCTTGGGCCCATCCTGGAGTTGCTCAAAGTGGATGGAACTTTGGTCACGGTGGGGGCACCTGATCAGCCCCTCGAATTACCTTCCTTCCCTCTAATTTTCGGTAAATTTCCCTCTTAATCTTTAGCTCTAACATGTCAATTATAAATTCACTATAATAACTATTTTCCTGATAATTTTTTTTTTGTTTAAATTAGGTAAAAGGAGTGTCAAAGGTAGCATGACAGGAGGGATGAGAGATACGCAGGAGATGATGGATTTGTGCGGCAAACACAACATCACTTGTGACGTTGAGGTCATCGCCCCAGACACGATCAATGAGGCCATGGACCGCCTTGCCAAGAACGATGTGAGATACCGGTTCGTGATCGACATCGCTGGGAGGATATCGAATATTTGAAGATGGTGTGAGCCAAGCTTGGGGCTTATCGGATACAAATCACTACTCCCATAATTGCAGACACTATTTATCTATATTTGTCTTTGTCATCTGTTGGCCGCTCAGTCGTAATTATTCACCTCATCCTAGTCATTCATCTACACTTTTAGAGCTTATATTGCAACAAGCCCTTGTCCGATTTTCATAAGAAACAATAAAAAAGAAATGACAAGAAATGAAATAAAGCTTCGCAAGTTCTATATGGGCTTAAAGCATTTGGATGGCAGTTTACCGTATGGGCCTTATCTATGCTTATAAACCGTCCAAATACAAAATCAAAAAAGGCCTAAACGTCATGGAAACTTGACTATCGAAGGCAGTTAACATTGCTGACAACACAGTACTCTCGTTTCCTGGTTCTCGCTATCCCCAATGAAATGTGGCTTTATACATGGTAGTTCGATATGATGTGATGAACGCGTGGCATCGTGAATCATGCATGAATCTGTGCGATCGAGAAGCCGCTCTCAATGAGACGGGAACTGAAGTGGGACCCCCAAACGCCACGTGGCGAGTTTCTAGCCCATATTTAGGTTGACGTTGAGGAGTGGAAGCAAGAATTTCTTAGACCCGTAAGGACCAATTTCGAGATGAGAAGCAAGCAATTGCATATGACTATATGTTTTAGATACGCGTCTGTTTGAAGGGCACGGCACTACTAAAGCAATAAAGTGGACTCAAAACCCTCATGTCCATATCCTTCGTAGCATAAGTAAAGGTCAATTTTTAATAAGGACGTATGCATTCGTGTATTGTTTTCATTAGAGAAGAAACTATAGGTCGAATTTTTCTTAATAACATGGTCAGTATTAAGATAATTTTAATCGAGGTATGCGTAGTAGAAAGATGTTGTTGCCCTACACCAATAAGATAAATCTTACATAAAGTACTTTACCTAGACTTTGGCTCATGCTTTACTAGATATATCATGGATTCGAGATTTACCTACTTAAGTTGTATTTGCTCGTTAAAAATAAAAATAAAAAATGGCAAACGTGCTAGATACCGTTAGCTATCTAGAATTAGTGAGATGCGTAATATTTTCCTCCATCTTTGATTAGAGGAAACTTTTTGCAACCATACCATTGATTAGTGAGTTACAAGTAGACTTGTCAAAATTGGTCATATATATATTTTAACCCATATTTGATGGATTGAATTGTTTATGTATTACTTATATTCAATAAATATGTTAATAATATAGGTGTTCAATAGGTTTACAACTTACTTAAATTTAACCTACTTTTAGTTGAGTCTCTTAACTCTCTATTGCCCTCACTCAGTTTCATGCTGATTCATTTTGCTTTTTCACCTCAATTTGGTTCAAGAGGTGAGTAAGATTTCTTTGCCTTCACATGCATCAAATTTCTTGTGCTATCTTTCTGGTAAAGTCAAATAGAAGTTTGAGAGATTCCAAAGTGACAAAGAGCATTTGTTTCTCTATCCTACACTGACATGCTTTGTGGAGCCAATTTGAGAGATGTCTCTGCCTTCACGTGCATCAAATTTCTTGCGGAATCTTTCTGGTAAAGTCAACTCGAAGTTTGAGACATTCCAAAATGATGAAGAACATTTGCTTCTCTATCCTACACCGATGCCCTTTGTGTAGCCAATTCTGAGCACACTAATTCATTCTTCTTATTCTAGTTGATGATCATCTCTAGATATTGGGGCAAGACAAGTGATTTACCAAAAGCAAGAACCAAAGATAAGGAGTGTTGAGAGTCCATAACACTCTGTATAAAAAAAAAAATCATGAAATTAAGATATATAGTTTTTGAATGGAGGAGCCAAAAGTATGAAATGAAAAAGGGAATGGAAAAGTTGGGGCATGAAAAAAGAAAAGAAAAAGCAAGGCGATGTAAGAACACGACAAATGCCCATATATATGAAAAAAAAAAGTTGAGAAACAAAGGAAATAATTTATATGGCATTCCAATCCAATGTTTGATGAATAGCAAAACTCTCATATGTTCAGACAAATGTACCCACGTAATGATAGACTCTTGAAACTGATGAAATGCCCATGAATGAAAGAATCTCATAAGGAATGAAGTTAATAATGATGTTCAAATAATCAGCAATTTCGAAACCTCTTGAAATATTTTTTGAGCCAATGAGCCTTTCATACTTAACCCTAACACTAAGCTTACATTGCATCTCTTAATCAAGTTTCTTCATATTGGGATTGTCTGGGCCAACATGTGAGTTTCACATCGAGTCCAATCGCTAGAACAAGTGAGAGCAAGGTTATGTTTATCTCATCTCATCTTTAGATTTCTTGACTTGTAAACTTGTCGAAGATGATGATCATTGATTTTTTCATTTATTAGCCAATGATGCTTATCCATTGTTGAAATTGCAATGAAGCCCACAGTACAATCTTTTGGAAAGACCTCTCAGATTAGTGAATCCGTACCTATTGCTAATGACTCTCAAAGCCTTTGACACTAATAGTGTGACATATGATGAGTCTTCAAATTTCTTTCCCACATTAATGATTGAATCAATAGCATTTTATTGAGAGTATGTGAAAACTCTTTTCTAACTAAAGAGCTATTGTTTGACATATTCAACAAACCTATTTCACGGGTTATGATCATTGTATCATGACAATGATATTTCTCTTATAGGAATTTGATGATTGATGATATTCGATAAGCTAGACAACAATTCCATTATATTGAATGACATTAAATATCTTCATAATGATTGGATTTGGCTTAGTTCATTCATGCAATCGATACTTTCAATAAAATCTCGACTTTCACGATGTTAGGAGTAATACCACAATAAATCTCAAATTGGTATATTTATGTTAAATTTACCTCAAACTAATTTTTGTTTACTACTAAACCCTAAATTAGTATACTCGTGACACCTTTATCCTAAAAACTAATTTTTTTTACTATAAAAAACCATAAATTGGTATATTTATGACAATTTTACCCTTTAATGGTTTCCATTAAATTGGATTAATATCACAAATATTACAAAACTGGTAAATTTATGACAAACAGAGGATAAAGTGTTAGACTGGTACACCTATCAACTGTCATGTATCATCTAACTCATCAATTTGGTTGTAAAATTTAACAAAAACTAACGGTTGGTAGATTTGTTACTAATATATCAATTTGAGATTTCTTGTGATATAAACTCTATGATGTTATTGTTATGGCTAGATCTATCACCTAGAGGGGGTAAATAGGTGAATGTGTGGAAATGAAAGAATTTAAAAAAATATTATAGCAAGACAACTTCTGATGAAATAATTAGATCTTATCGGTGTGCAATTCTATAGAAATGAGTAAATGATAGAGAATTGCACACAAAGGTTTGTAGTAGTTCGACTTTTGCAAACCTACGTGCACTTTCCTACGTTATAGCTTATTGGCTGGAATCCACTAGAAAAGCTGATAAGAGGTTACAAGTCTTGAGCTTCGAGCACTTAAATTTGTGTGAAGAACACCTTATACTCTTAGCCTTTAAAAGGTTTACACAATATAGCTTAGCGAAGGCAAATGTGTATAATCATAAAATACTATTCGGACTTTGGAATTATAAACTTAAGTTCTCGTGAATGCGAATCCTCTCCCCTCAGCTTCGCAATCTTCTCTTATATTCCTCCTAGTCCAAGTTGACCATTAGACATATCTCTAGAAGGATCATCTAGCCAATCTACCCGTTGGTCCTAGATTTGGTTGAGAAGATCTGATGGCTTCAAGATCATCGAGGTTGATGTTTCCTATAATTTCTGCCACTCATACAACAATTCAGGTTTCCAAAAGTTAAGTGTTTACAAATGGAAATAATGTTTCACCTCTAATAAGAAATTCCGGGAAGGTTGAATCTCCGATAGATATAGACAAATTTTCCTTTTGAAAATTCTTATAAAAATGGCAAGGAATTCAATTGATTTCTGCTAGCCGTTGCATGAGTATATTTGACTCTTTCCTCGTCGTTTAACAGAAAGTTTTAATGCAGTAAAGTTGTAATATTAGTTTTGCTTTGCTAGTCCACCTCCACTTTCTCCCCTTTTTGTCAACAATAAAAAGGATACTAGATAAAGCTCAAAATTATAAGCAAACCAGGGTACTAAGGTCAGTTCAACAAAAGAAAATCCATAATCATTACAAACCAAATGACAAAACAATTCGAACTTCAAGAAATAATGCAAACATAGAGAATTATTTGGAAGATGATGGTTGATTTGGGTCAGGGTCTAGAATGGGAGCTAGAGATGGAATTGGAGCAGGAGATGGAACTTTATGGTCTGGAGGCAGCTAAGCAAGAACATAGTACTGCATATTTTCTAGAGTACGCTCCATGCTTGTCATTTTGGTTTCTAGTGCTTTCACCTGAATTTGGAGGAAGAGATTTAAGTTCTTCATTTCTGTCTCCATGCTATCATTATGCTCCATCTCGAAATAGAGTTTGTAGAAACAATTTGTCTTCAATGCTATCATTGACAATAATTCTTGAATGAACATGATCAGCAATTTGCTCACCAGTAATGCTAAGAGTTACAATAGGGATGTAAGTTAGTTCAGCTGTAGGGGCATCTTCCATAGTAAGTTCTAGAGCTGGAGGAGTGTTCGGATGGATTTCCTAAGTAATTAAGAGATCAGGAAGAACTCTAGTCATTTCATCAGATATTTTTGGACCTTCTTGAACAACATTAGTACTATTATTATCTCATTTATCAACAATAGCTTCTTGATTCACATTACTAGGATTTTCCACATGATCAAATTCCGCAGGTATGTTTTCAAGTAGAGGTTCCATAGGATCTTCTGTATTACCAGGTTCCCCCTAAATAGGTGCTTCCACCTGGGAAGAATTAGCTTCAGCAGTGCTTGCATTTTTTTGAACTCTGTTCATCAGTAATGGTTTGATCCTAAATAAGTTCTTGATGCTCGATGATGTCCTGATCCCTAGTAGGCTTCTGATGCTCAGCACCAATACCAACACTCTCCTATTCATTAGTCAGATCAAGATCCACCATACTTGCTTGATCATTTGTTGTTCTGAGTTGATCTTCAGCATCCTTTTGCTATTGTTCTCCAACAATGACTTCCTCTGTCTAATTAGTGACTTTCCCTATTCCTATCTCTTCTTTAGCTTCATTCTCATCATCAATATCAACATCAATGTTAGGCTGATAAACATCGATATTGTCATCCAAATCAAATGTATCCTCTTCAGATTCTTCCAACATTTATTCATTAAGGTTTTGTAAGAAAGCTCAAGAGCTTTGTCTCTGTTCAACAATTCGTCTTCTTTTGATGGGTCGATCAACTAGGTCTGGCACAACTTCATCTATATCCACTTTCACCAGTCTATCTTTTGTGTTTTTCCATCATTCAACAGTGTGCCTAAAACTCAGTTTTCTCATCATTTGCTCATCTATCTTTAGAGGAGGTAGTTGAACCTTGTTCAATTTTCTTGGAATCTCAATGTTTAATTCACAAAAAAATTTCGTGATCAGAGATTTATAAGGCAATTGCCCCTTGTTCTTCAGAACTGTTCTATACATGTGCAATATAATAAGATGAACAATAGAAAATGAGCGACCATTCAAGAAATCTGAAGTGCTGTTGATGCTCCTTAGATTTAATCAATTTATCTACACAATTTGCATCAGTCACATATGTAATAACCTTCCTTCTAAAATTGGCATACAGTTTTTCATCATTATCACCCTTTCACCCATCATCCTCAATTTTTTCTTACTAACAGATGTCTTAGATACTTTTTCCTTCCCTTTTCTTGATCTAGTACCACTCAAATCAGCAACATTATTGTGAGGCATGCTTCTAACGGGATTAACGAACATTAACTCTAATGCCTCTTTACTATCAAAACTATACTTGGCTAACAGCTGAGAAATTACATCCTCACTATCTCTTAATGCCTTGAGATTGCCAATCGTCGATCTTAACTGAGAAAAGTCTGAAGAAGTTTCCATACTTTCAATGCTTTCAGACGAGTAAGACAGATCAAAGAATTCAGGGCTTCCTCTAACTCTGGATTGCAGACTCGTAATGCGATTTGATCGATGTGAACTAGAAGGTCTAGGCTCTACTTCGGAGTAGTTTTTGGTGCCATGGTTTCAAAAGTGAAGAAAAGTTTTGATCTTTTTATAATAGAGAAGAGGATGTGGGAGGTATTTTGTAGAGAGTGAGTTCGGGAGTGTGGAGAGGAATGAAGAAGAGAGAGAATTTTTTGCTTTTTATGGAATTTGAAGCAACAAGATTGAAAAAGTTTAAAAGAGGTCCGATTTTTTACTGTGAAAAGCTTTTGGAAAGAACAATTTCCTAGCTAGATAAAAATTATGGGAATAAATTTAATTAATGAAGAAAATTATACCTGATATGCTTTCAAAAATATTATTACTGTCAAATTCGAAGACAAAATAGTGGATCTACTCAACATCTTCTAATGTACCCTGTTTTTAGACATTTGAAGCAAATGGATTAGTAATATCAAGTTTTTCTCAAATAAAATCAAAAGCCTTTTTGTCAAGAGGTCTCGTAAAAATGTCAGCTAACTGACTCTGAGAATCAACAAACTAAATGTATACTTTATTGTTATTGACATGATCGTGTACAAAATTGTGTTTGATTTCTATATGCTTGGCCCTGGAGTGTAAGATTAGATTTTTCGTCAGCTTGATGGCATTTGTATTGTCCACTACTCCGTAATCCTTTAGTTACTGCTTCATCCAATGAATTTGGGTGTAGCAACTACCCAAAGCAACGTACTCAGCTACAACAGTTGATAAGGTTACTGTCTATTGCTTTTTGGAGAACCAAGATACAAGCATATTTCCCAACAACTGACATGTTCCAAACGTGCTTTTCCTGTCAATCTAACATCTTGCAAAATCAATATTGGAATACCCAGATAACATAAACTCTGATATCTCAGGATACTAGAGTCCTAGAGAAGGGTAAGTGTTGATGTACTTAATAATTCTTTTTACAACACAGAGATGAGATTCCCTAAGGTCTGATTGAAATCTAGCCCACACGCATACACTTAAAAGGATATCAGTCTTGAAGCGATGAGATAAAATAGGGAACCAATCATTCTCTTGTAAAAATTATGATAAATCTTTTTGTCATTGTCATCTTTGTCGAACTTCGAGGAGTAAGACATGGGAGTTTCTAATTTCTTCACGTTTTCCATGTGAAATTTCTTCACAAGCTTGTTGGCGTATTTTTCATGGTAAAAAATAGTTCATTCTTCCGTTTGTTTGATTTGCAATCAAATTTAATTCTCCCATCATGCTTATTTCAAACTCGTCCTACTTCAACTTAGCAAAATTCTTATAGAGATCTCATTAGGAGATTCAAATATAATGTCATCAACATAAATTTGCACTAATAAATTTTTTCCCTACTTTCTCTTCGAATAAATAAAATAGTGCCAACATTACCCTTTATGAAACCATTTTGAATAAATAAAGTTGTTAACCTTTCATACCAGGTACAAGGGGCTTGTTTCATACTGTGTAGAGCTTTCTTGAGCTTGTAGACGTGATCGGGCTTTCATGCTTCTTCAAAGCCTGGAGGTTGTTTTACGAACACTTTCTTCTTGATAAGTCCATTTAAGAAAGCACTCTTCATGTCCATCTGAAAAAGTCTGAAATCATGAAAACATGCATAAGTGAGTAAAAGTTTGATTGCTTATAACCTTGCTACTGGTGCATAAGTTCTATTGTAGTTGATTCTTTCTTCTTGAGAGTAGCCTTTGGCGATGAATCTTGTTTTATTTATTGTGACTTTTTCTTGATCCTTGAGCTTGTTCTTATATACCCATTTTGTCCCTTTCACCGGATGGTCTTTTGGTCTGGGAACCAGTCTCATACTTCATTTATATGGAATTGTTGAAGTTCTTCCTATATTGCTTGAATCCAGTTTTCATCTGATAGAGCTTTTTCAGTATTTTTTGGTTCAATTTTTGAAATAAGCGCCAAAGTACTAATAGCATCTTTAGAGATGACCTTATTTTAATCTTGTCATTAATTTTGCCGATGATCAGATCCTTTGGATGGCTTGACTTGTGTTTCCAATTTCTCTTGAATCTATCATCAAACGTTGTGGGTTTTTCACTATCATCCTTATCTGTCTTTTCATGTTGCTTAGATTGTTCATCTGGCTTTGAATTCTTGATTTCTTCTTGTGCTTTAACTGCATCAAATGATTGCTTTGTTTGATCAGAGTCTTCATGGATTTGAGAATTTTCATCAAACTTCACATTGATAAATTCCTCTACTGTGCGAGACCTTTTATTGTAAACTCTGAAAGCCTTGTTAGTAGTTGAATAACCCAGAAATATACCTTCATCTGATCTTTGATCAAACTTACTAGACTGATCATTAGCATTTCTAAAATAAAGCATTAAAAAATTGAAAATATGAGATGATAGGTCTTCTATCTTTGAAAAGCTCATGGGGGGTCTTTTCTAAAGAATGTCTGAGAAAAACTCGATTTATGACGTAGCATGCTGTTAAAACGACTTTTGCCCAGAAGTGTGATCCAATTTTGCTTTTGATAAGGAGGGTTCTTGCCATTTCTTGCAAGGACATGTTTTTCCTCTCTACAACACCATTCTGTTAAGGTGTATAGGAAGTTGAGAATTGATGCATAAAATCGCTTTCTTCACAAATTTTTTAAAAACTCTAATTTTTGAACTCTCTCTCATGATCAGTTTTGGGGGAAGAAATGAAATAACCTTTTTCGTTTTGAATCTTTTTGGCAAATTTTGAAAATTAAGAAAATGCTTCATGCTTGTGTGCGAGGAAGAAAGCCCCTATATACCTAGTATAATTGTCAACTATCACCAAGCAGTACCTTTTACCTCCTAGATTTTTTTTTCTTGTAGGTTCGAAGATGTCCATGTGAAGAAGCTACAAAGCTCTATTAGTGCTGACATAATTGATGGGTTTGAAAGAACTCATTACCTGTTTACCTAGTGCACAGATTGAATAGATTTTAGATCTTTCAAACTTGAGATTTGGTAATCCTTGTGCCAATTTCTTTGAGGAGAGTTTTGATATTTGCTTGGTGCTTATGTGTCCAAGTTTCTATGCTAGATTTTGATTCATTTTTTATGGAGATCAGACACTGAACATCATCAATCGTTATATCTAATAGATAGATATTCCCATGTCTCCTTCCAGTAAATGATTGCTTCAAATTTTTACTTGTACTTGAGCATTTATCTTCTTGAAAGTAGATCTTGTATCCAGTGTCACAAAATTGGCTGACACTGATGAGATTATAGTTCAGACCTTTAACAAGAGATACATCTCTTATAGTCAGGTTTCCAATTTCAAATGTTCCTTTGCTAATGATCTTTCCTTTGTTGTTTCCTCCAAAGGAAACGCTCCCATCATTGAGTTTTGAGAGTTCAATGAACTTGCTCGGATCACCGGTCATATGTCTTGAACAACCATTATTGAGATGTCACTTGTTTCTCGTTCTCTTTGGTAACTCAAATTCTTCTTTCGAATCAGATTTTGCCATAAGACATACATTTGCGTATTCTTCATTGTTTTCTTCACACTCAATGTCACTCCACATTTCGGCCTTTAGTGCTTTCTTTGTCTTCTCATACTTGTTCCTTTTCCTTCAAAAGAGGGCAATTTGGTTTGATATGTCCTCGTTTCTTCTGCTTGAAGTAGATAACATCTTTATTTTCCTCTTTGTCATTGAAGCTTCTTTTTTGCTCAAATGAGTTGAAGGGTTTCTTTACTTTAAACTTCCTTCCTCTTCTAGCCACTTTTTGAAGCTTTTTCACCATAAGAGCAATTTTTTTGTCGTCCTCGTCATCTTCGTCTAGATCTAAATTATCAAAAGTCAAGATTACATTTTAAAGCTATTGTTTTCTTACCTCTGATGTCTTCCTTGTTTAGACGTTCTTTATAGGATTGGAGTGTTTCCATGAGTTCTTCCACAAAAAGAGGTGATATCATTTGAGTCTCTCGGATGGAAGTTTTGATATTGTTCCGCTCCTTTGACAATCCTCAAAGAATCTTGTTCACCTTCATTGGGTCCGATATAGGTTGCCCTTGATACGCCAATCCATTGACAATGTTAGTAAATCTACCGAACATGTCTATTATGGATTCTTTAGGTTTCATTGTAAAGGCTTCGTACCGTTGGAGAAGAATGTTTATCTTCATTTCCTTGACATGATAAGTTCTTTCATATGTCACTTGCAATCTATCCCATTTTTTTTTTTTTTTTTGCTGATTCACAAGAGGAAATTTGATTATATTCAGATGGAGATGATGCGTAATATAATGAATAGACAGCTTTAGCATCTAGTACTTCTCTTTTGACAATGTCCGCATAAGATAGGATTGAGATTTCTGGTTTTTTGCCTTCTTCTTTAGTCGAGGGAGGTTCAGGTGTTACACCCCTTAGAACAACGTTCCACTCCAAGACATCCTTGGATCTAATGAAAGCTTTCATCTTGTTTTTCCAAATGTGGTAATCTTTTCCGTCAAAGTAAGGAGGCCTTGTATCCCTCTGACCTTCCATCAGACCTGGTACAATATTACTAGCCATCAAAAGATCCTTAACTCAGAAATAATAAAGTGCTTAAGTAACTTGGCTCTAATATCAATTGTTATGGCTAGATCTATCACCTAGAGGGGGTGAATAGGTGATTGTACAGAAATGAAAGAATTTAAACAAATATTGTAGCGAGATAACTTCTGATGAAGTGGTAAGATCTTATCAGTATGCAATTCTATCACAAATAATAAGAAAGTAGTAAATGATAGAGAATTAAATACAAAGGTTTATAGTGGTTTGGCTTTTGCAAGGCTACATTTATTCTTCCATGCTACAGCCTATTGGCTAGAATTCACTAGAAAAATCGATAAGAGGTTACAAGTTTTGAACTTTGAGCACTCAAGGTTGTGTGAACAACTCCTCACACTCTCAGCCTCTAAAAGGTTTGCACCTCCTCAGCGAAGGCAAATGTGTATAATCACAAAACACTCTTCAAGCTTTGGAATTATAAGCTTTAGTTCTCGTGACTGCGAATCCTCTCCCTTTAGCTTCAAGACCTCCTCTTATATTCCTCCTACTTCAAGTTGACTATTGGACATATCTCCAGAAGGATTATCTAGCCAATCTACCCGTTGCTCATGGATCTGATTGAGAAAATTTGACGGCTTCAAGATCACTAGGGTTGATGCCTCCCATAAATCTGCTGCCCATACAGCAGTTTAGGTTTCCAAAAGTTGAGTGTTTACGAATGGAAAGAATGTTTCGCCTTTCCGAGAATGTTGAATCTTTGACAGATATAGGCAAATTTACCTCTGGAAATTTCTTATAAAAATGGCAAGGAATCCAACCAATTTTTGGTAGCCGTTGCACAAGTATATTTGACTCATTCCTAGCCATTTAACAGAATATATAAGGAAGAAAAAATAAACCATGACTTTGATTCTAATTGATGTCGTTTGTTCCTATTCCTTCAGACTTTCCAGCTAAAAATAATTTTTATCAGAAATAAAGTTTTTAAGTTTTGTCAACTATCGAAATCACTTAGAGAATCAATAGTTATAATGTTTTCCGTTGAATGAGGAGATGCCTTCTCGGAGTTTTCACACTGGGTTCTATCCCTACATCCTCTCATTGGGTTTTATCCCAAGATCATTTCAAGCTTCGGAGAAAGAACTTCTCATAGCCTGATACGCTCATGCAATCAGTGCATTTCTTATGTCATTAAGAAAAGGCCTAGGAACTAAAACCCTATGAGCGGTGGAGGTGATAAAACCCTCTACATACCTAAATCACTAGGAGCAACGCGCATTTGAAGGTGATAAAAAGGGCCGATGGCGGTGGAGAAGCTTTTTGGTAAAGTTTCGAGTTCGCGAGATATTTTTTTCACGAGGAGGTGCAAGCTGGTTTATACTTTTGGCTTTCTAGATTACTGAAGAAGATAATGAATGAATAAACAATGAAGAAAATACATGTTAGGATGGGCTGGTCGAGCGACGTATAATCGAATTATGACATCAAGTAAAGTAAGTTTGCCCTAATTAAGTATTCAGGAAAAATTGACAAAAGCCTAGGCACTAAAACCCTATAAGCGTCCGAAAGAATCACACCCTAAAGAAAGGCCTAGGCTATAGGCTTCTCATGCATTGATACACTCATGCAATCAGTGCTTTTATTATGTCTTTATGAAAAGGCCTAAGACTAAAATCCCACGAGCGACCTAGGGGATAATTTTCTAAAGAAAGGCCTGGGGTCTAAAACTCTATTAACAGTTGGGGTTATGACGCCCTAAAGAAAGATTTAGGGACTGAAACCTTATGAGCGGCCGAGGGGATGAAATCCTATATAAAAGTTTAGGGACAAAAACCCTATAAACGGCTAAGGGGATAACATCCTAAAGAAAGGCCTAGGGAACTTGAGTAATTTCAGTTTCATCTAATGCAATGATCTGAGATCTTTGGCTAGCAAATTTACAAATATTACCGAGAAAATGATTGAGCAGTGCATCCGTTCTCATTAACAAACCACGAACTCATAAAACAATCTTCCGTGACGAGAGTCTGTCCATTATTTTTTTCACTCGCTCGTGTCGCTCCACTTGAAACACTCCTCGGAGTAGTTGGTAATATGATTATGATGTCCCGAGTCTTCTCTAAAGTCAAAGGTGGGATCAACCCACGGGTCTGATTACTGGAACCTGCACGACTGGCTATATAAAAGCCCGCCCATGCAATGAGGCACAAGACACCAATGCGACTACAGCACACAGTCACGGGGTTTCGTTACAATAGCAAGATCTGCGGTGCGTAAGCATCTTCAACACCGACATTACCAAGGGTTGAGTGTTCCTATCCGATCGTCTGATGGCTTGAGAGAGTCAGAACCACACGCTCACGGTCTCCGGCTGGGCTTTTCACGACTCCTCGGGTGAGATCAAACCCTACACCTTCAAACGCAGGTATGTCTGGAGTGTCCAGACGGCGCTTAATGAAGCGCTTGAGTCTGCATTTGTAGATAGGACTGAAGCGAGTAACATGATGACTTTGCTTTCGTGGCGATGATGAAACAGAGAGAATGGCGTGAACGATGTGACAATCAAGGTCTTGTGCTGCGGAATTTGCCACACCGATCTCCACTATGCCAAGAACGACTGGGGCATCACCATGCACCTCGTTGTCCCGGGCACTCTCTCTCTCTCTCTTGTTTATATATCAATATGCACTTTTGCCTTCGAAGATGGCCGAGTTTAAGTAACAAAATTAGGGCTACCTCGAGCTTGGCAAGGTCTTCATCTCATTCAAATTGGGAGTGTGATTGGATTTGCTTATCGCTGCTGGGATACAGTGAGCTAACGGGATGATTTCCGTGTGATGCGCATGACGAATGAAACAGGCATGAAATAACGGGGGGTAGTGATTAAGGTGGGATGCAACGCAGGCAAGTTCAAGATGGGGGACCAGGTCGGGGTGGGCTGCCTGGTGGCCTCCTGGCTCGAGTGCGAGTTCTGCGCCAACTCGCAGGAGGACTACTGCGACCAGATCCAGTTCACCTACAACGGCATCTTCTGAGACGGCTCCATCACCTACGGCGGCTACTTCAACTTGATCGTCGCTGATTACCGGTAACCTCTCGCCTTCTCTATTTCCATTTTTTGTTCATTTCCATTATTATCATTTTTTATTTTGTTTATTGAAAGACAGAGACGGGACAACGCACGTGTTGTCGGGATCTATGAACTATTGTTGTCGTATTTTTATGGAAGAGATTCCAAGGCACGCAACTCATGTGGATTATTGCGCTTCGTAGTATATATGTCTTCAGCATTGGGCTAAATTCAGAGAGATCCAGTCTCTTCAGGTAATAAGTTGCGTAAAAATGGACTCACGTGAACCGCGATGAACTAGGAAACAGGGGAGCCTATCTTTGACCATGTTGATTTTGAACTGCGATTTCTATTCTATTTGCCACATGATTAGATAGACCTATAAACGTTGTTTATCAGTTCTGAATAAACTCACTTACCGAGCAAAAAAAGAAAAATAATACAACTACGTTTGGGGACTGTGAAAACGTTCAACAAACTCACCAATCGACAAAAAAAAGTTGGTCCAATCTGATGCCTCGTGTTGCCCCACATTCAGCACTTTTAGGCCCAGATTTGATGGAATGGATGACATTGGATAACAAAACCATGCTCGTCAACTCAGAGGACAACATAACACGATAGACTAACCTGATACAATCCATCCGGTTGAGTAGGTCTAAGAATTAGGTTGACCGATGATTGCACTAACTTGAAATCCTTTGGTCGGGATCACTTGCTCGTGCAGGTATGTGGTGCGCATACCGGAGAACTTATCCATGGATTAGGCAGCGCCGCTGCTGTGCTCAGGAATCACGGTGTTCAGCCCGCTGAAAGACAACGGCATGCTGGGCTCGCCAGGGAAGAAGATGGCGGTGGTGGGGCTCGGCGGGCTCGGCCACGTGGCAGTCAAGTTCGGGAAAGCGTTCGGCCACCACGTCACGATCAAAAAGCGAATCCCTCCAAAATTGGGTCTCCTTGAAAATTTAGAAATAATAAAGACAATACAAATAAATATGGCTATCTAATTAAATTTCAGCAATAGGGACAAGGAACACTTTGGGGTTGTTTCGAAGATTAATAGAAATATCATCGTGCATTTATACTTCGGCTTTAAGCATATAAGATCCTATTTATATGACGCGGGTCTTATCTGTGCTTAGAAACGGTCCAAAAATAGAAACAAAAGGGGCCTAAAGAATCGGGGAAACCGAACTATTGGAAAAACCGAAGAGATGTCCTTCACACGAGAGCATTAGGTTAGTGGAAGTCGCATGAATTAGATAAGGACGTAATTCGAATGACGGAAATTATTCAGCCGACTTTTAAGAGGAAAAATTCAGGGACACACGCTTGTTATCTCCAGCCACTCGCATAATTTATCATCGATAGATGCCTTCTTGGAAAGAGAACCTTGCAAGCATCCGTTTTTCCAGGTTTCCGCCGACGTCCGCGTGGCAACGCCGTGACCTCTTCAAATCCAACTAGGCTTGGTTTGGTTGTCTTCGTAACACAATAATATAGAGGAAGTCGAATCTAAAAGTACGCCATCAACTAGCAACGTCATAGTTCATTGGAGAAGAAATCGTCTATGTATGCTTATTACTGATGATGATACGAGGTTTAGTGATTGGCCGCTAATTATTTTATTTAACAGATCAATTCTTATAGAACAAGTGTGTGCTTATCATTTACTGGTGTCTTGTTGATATTCCTCGTTTCCTGGAATTGGCTTTGTTTTGTATTATTCTGCTCTTTGCTCTACTTCAATTTGCTTTGTCATGAAAATCTATATGCTTCTTATGTATCCTTTTGAATAATGAATATAAATTTCCTTCTTAAAAAAAAAAAAAAACTTAAAGTTTCATTTGTTTCATGAAAAATCGATGATTATGATTGCTTGTACCGTTTAAAATAATTGGTTAATAAAAATATTTTTATTATCAATAATAATTTATGCTCAAACCTTTTCATAAATGAATATTTTTGCAAGTGGCATGAATAATCATTTTTTTTTAAATTATATAAATAGTTCAATTATTACGAAACAAACGGAGAACTAATTCTTCTCTAATTTCCCGGTTCTCGTGATCCTCAACGATTGTGGCATTATATACACGATAATATCGTATAATACGATAAACATATGGCGTCATGAAAACGCGCGTGGATTTGGGTGGTGGAGAAGGCGCTCGGATGAGGCGGACGCTGGAATGGGACCCGTGAGCGCCACGTGGCCAGTCGCTGGCCCAGATTTAGGTTCTCCGAACTCGTCGCGACCAGACATATTCATAGTTTCATACGTTACGGAGAGGTTGAGGAGTGGAAGCAATAAGGATGTACTGGGATTAGCAAGGGGCCCGATTCTGGAGATGAGAAGCAAGCAATCTCAAAATCCCTCGCTCACAACATTCATCCATATCCCTTTTGCAGCATAAGTAATGCTAAATTTTCGGAAAAAAGGCTTATGCACTATGCATTTAAGTAATCAATTTTATCTTACGTTATGGATTTGCAAAATACGTACTTTACTACAAAAATTTTGTGAATGGATAAATGGAATATTTCAACCAAACAAGATAAAGGGAATATCGTTTTATGCTAATTAATATATCTTTGATTCCTCTTCTATCAAATAATTTCTAGCAATGACGAACTTATATATTTTTATAAATATTCTAAATCTGTTATTAAAACAATATAGACATATGTATAATTTCACTCAATTTAGATTCACTTTAGGCAATTCCTAACTAATCGTGCATCTAACTATGAAGAAGGAACAAGTTGTTAGATATGTAAGCATCCTCGCAGTGGCTTTCTGTAATGTGCTATCAAGGACAAAGTGGATACGGAGTGGGTATCACAAATGAGTTAGAAATAACCAAGAGATTTAAATAATAATCAAAGTAAACTCTAATGACATAACGTATTATGGCACGGTTCGAAAATTTTTGTGTGTGGGTCGGTGAATGAGGAGCTATTTCATATGTGAAAGAGGTACAAATATGAGACTCGAGATTAAGGGGTCACTATCGAAGGCAGAATCATAAAGAAGAGACGAAACGACAGTGGTGTTTGACAAAAACATTGCAGAATAAAGAAAACCCTTACACACACACACACACACCCGCGTATGTCTGTATTTATGTATCCATCTCTTTTATTTTTATTTTTTTTTTATTTTTCCTACTTTCTCCCACAATTGATATCTCCTTTTATAGAGGTTCTCTGGGGGCCACTTCAGCAATATGTACCGCACTATTGCTCCTTTATTTGTAGGTACGCTCCTAAATTTACATGTTTTCATTGCCATATGAGTAGCTAATCTGACTGAGGAAGAAAAGCACGATGTAAGGAAGCTTTTAGCACCAAACAAATAATATAAAAGATAGACACTGAATAAAATTAAGAAAGAAAAGTGACGTATTATCTTACTCAAATATATTATCTCAATGCGTACCCTATATATGATCTAAATAGCTATCGTAAATTCACTTGCCAGGTGCATTGGGCGTGCAATATTATTACAAGGTTAAGTTGACAATATTTTGTGTTGAACTTATCTAGTCGATTTGATTACCATAATTGGCTGAGCTAAAGTTGGAAAATGTTCTTTCTTAATAAGTTAATCCCCAACGAACTTAGAAGCAAACCGAGGGTAATGCTGGATACCCGCATTGTAGGAAACTTACCGGTCATTGAATAAGTTCGTGGGGTGCATGAAAAATAAAATCACATGCATCTTTTGCTATTTCAATCTAGCCATAGCCCATATGGTCGCATACTCATGTGAGTCAGATCATTATCGATGATCTAGATATTATTCCTTATTAGGATTCATATATTCTAAATTGAGTTAATCCATGGCCTTAGAAACCACATTGATCTCTCTTCCCATCCTCCACGGTGTGAATATAACTTCATTAGGTGAACCTCTCTAGGGTAAAATATCTAGCCCTTTTTTTGTGGCCTTCAGGTAAAAATCTAGCTAACTTCTAGATGTTTGCACCACCACCCCAACTGTCCCATTCTTTCAAGGCATCCAAAAATATTAGGGGCAAAACAAGAAGAGGAAATGTACGAGAAATTGCGCTCGTTATTCTCGCTGCTAGCTATTTCTCTAACTTTATGGCTAAGCTTCCAGATATATGGATAAACATGAAAGAAAACCTCCCCAGAAAAGGGAGAAAATAAAAAGGGAAAGAAGGAAAATGCCTAATCATGTGTCCCGAAGCATCGCAGGTACAAAAGCACACCGTGTGAGGGAAGATAACGTGCGAGAATAGGCAAATAACCAAATTTGAGGCGGTGCTCGATACAATAGCCAACCGTGGCTTCTTCTTTCAAGCCAGAGACCTCTATATATACAGCCTCACTCTGTGTTCCTGAGATCGCTTTCAAACCCTTTGCAGAAAAAGACCATTGAATTCTTTGATCAACCTTTTAGTCTCCACGATTTTGACGTTATCACATGGCTCAGCTCAGAAAATTGGTGTTTCCCAAGTTGAGATCTTCATCGCTGACCTCCAGTACGTCGTTTCTCTCCTATCAATCTCTCTATCTCCTCGTTCTTGTTGTATCTAGTTAGTGATTGGAACGAGGAAATGCGGCTCGCTGTTTGGACAAATTTTTTTGAGCAAATGAATGCTTCGAGCTCTTTATGTTACGATCTGCTGAGCTTTGTATACTCTCCTTTCTCTCGTGTTTCATTGCGTATCCTACATGAAAAGCAGTTTTTTATTAGTCGATAAGAACTTCATTTGCTTGCATTTTTGTTTATTGCCAAGAGAATGTATTTTTTTCTAATAAAGATTGGTGAATTATAAAACAAGGCTGCACAAAATTTCTAGGGGAAAAAAAAGCCTAATGAATTAAGTAATGGCTATGAGATCATATAATTTATCCTTTTGGCTTTGACAGGTGAGTCCCAGAAGGAACGTCTACATAGCATGTCTAGCAAGTCAAGCAGCGTCAATCAGGAGTACACACAAGCTTTGAGAACCAAGTCCTACGAGGATATGTGTACTAAAGTCCAATCCCAGATTAGAAGAACAAGCATCCGCAGAACGCTCTCCTCACCTTCTCCTTCTACCAACGCCCATTACATGGTGCACCTCTCAGAATCGCTCCTCGAGCCCGGGCAGGAAACCCTCACAAAAATGATCAAGGCCTTGAATTTCCACCGTCTTCTTGTTGGCTACTTCGAGGCGAGCTCGGAAGCATGCGACATGTGCGAGTTGCTCCTCCGGGGGATCTATCAGACCCGCACCAATTACCAAAGGATCAGAAGGGCAATCAAATTGTCAAGATTGGTGTTTGAAGACCCAAGTCATGCAGAAGAGCAGAGCCGTCTGATATGCCAAGAGCTGTCCGCGTTCGCCTCGCTAACAAACCCCTTATCGGCAATCGTCCAGGTCCAGTTGCCACGGATGCATGATAATCACGTGGCATTGTTTCGCCAGTTGATGTCCAAGTGCAGGCAGATGCGGAGGAGAATGAAGCTGGCTAGGGCTTGCAAGGGGGTCAGAGGGCTCGGCCTGATTGTTTCCTCCGGCCTGATCTCGACCACTTCGCTGGTGCTGACGAGCTTCAGAATTGGCATGTGCAATAGGAAGGTGAAGTCCATTAGGTCGTCTTCATGTCCAGAGAAAAGCTTATCAACTGAAGGGGTCAGCGCACAGCTCGATGTCGCAGCGAAAGGGGTGTTCATACTGATCAACGACATGGACACTATCAGCAGGTGGGTCGGAAGATTGTACGACGAGGTTGAGCATGGAAGATCGAGGGCCGGGATGGCGGTGAGGAATTACATGAAGAAGGGCGAGATCGTGAGGGAGGTGGCGAAGGAGTGTGATGTGCACAATGCCTG
The DNA here is from genome assembly GCA_016097595.1 of Eucalyptus pumila. Taxonomy (NCBI): domain Eukaryota; kingdom Viridiplantae; phylum Streptophyta; class Magnoliopsida; order Myrtales; family Myrtaceae; genus Eucalyptus; species Eucalyptus pumila. The sequence continues at coordinate 24,147,877 of CM027851.1, forward strand.
CTTCTTGGGGCAGCTGGAGGAGCTTGAAGAGCATATATACTTGTGCCTTCTCACCATGAACAGGTCAAGAAGGTTGGTTGTGGAAGAGATCTTGATCTCTCAGTCCATGGGCTGAATCAAAGCAGTCAATAATCAATTTATATGACGAGTAATAATTGCTTGTCGAATTAGACCTTTTTGTGGCGGCTGCCTTCTAACAATAATATTGGCACCCAAATAAGCTTCAATTTTCTCCTCCTTACTTAACTATTGTTGAGATGTTTCATGACAAAAGGGCTCCATCAAATGCTTGTATTGTGTGCCTTTTGTTTAATACAATGCTCAGTTTTTTTCGTAGAAAATATGTGATTTGAAATATATTTTCCTAAAATTATTCGCTTATATCGCTTGATATAATTAATCAATATATAATATTTTTATTATTGATAATAATATATATCTAAACATTTTCGTGAGCAATGACCATGTCTATCGTTTATTTATTTTTGTAAGAGAAGGTATCTGACAATTCCTATTCTAAAAATAAATGAAGTGATTTCTAGATATGCATCCGTGGGGACAAGATATTGTGGAATCTTTTAAAAAATATAAACTGAATCTTGTATACATTCGCAAGATGTATAAGAATTCTTTTTATTAATCATGAATGATGAGAAATCCACAAACTTTTGTTAAGAGCATGAAAATAAACATCAAAAGGTTACCAAAAGAAAGCGGAGAATTTTCACTACAAGAAACAGAGAAATATATGCCATTGGGAGATGATATTGAGAAAATCACCTAGAGTTCTCTATATACAAAGACGAGCAATGGAGAGGAGAGAAGAAATCATTCTGCTTTACTCTCGGGATGATTCTACACTGTAGCTTGCCTTTTTCATGCCACGTCGATGGCACAAAAGTGAAGATTTCGACAATGATCAAAGCTATCAAGAGAGGGGAATTGATATTCTTACTAAGTTTCATCCGTTTCTTTTCCCCCCTTTTTTTATGCCAAACTACCAAGCTTCATACTTAGTAAAATTAGTTTGTGTAAATAACCATACCTATTTCTCCTACAGACTCTTAGGTACACTCCTAATATTACATGTTTCCATTGTCATCTAAGTGGCTAAATCTGAAAGAGGAAGATGAAAACGATGTAAGGCACATACATATACAAGGCTTTTAGCGAAAAGGGAAAAAAAGAAGAAAGAAAGACAATGAATAAAATTAAGGAAGGGAAAAGAGATGAAGCATCAAATTCTAAATATATTATCTTAATAAAGATCCTATATATTAGTTAAATATTTTTAGCAAATTCACTTGTTAAGTGCCTTGGGTACAATATTATTTCAATTCTAAGTAGATGACTTTTGGGTTAAACTTATCCAGTCAATTTGATTACCATAATCAAGCGGACCAAAGTAGCAAAATGTCCTCTATCGGTAACTTCATCCATGACAAACTTAGAAGCCAACCAAGAATAGTGCTGGATAACCTTGTCGCGGGAGAACTTACCAGTTATAAAATATATTCGTGGGGCACGCGAAAAGAATCACATGCATCCCTCGTCGTTTCTACCTAATCACAAGCCATATGATTGCGTGCTCACTAGAGCGGATCACATTATTTATGCATCATATGCAATAAAAAATAATCTAAATATTATTCTTGACTAGGATTCAGATCCTCGAGATCGAATTTCTCCATAAAGTTGAGATAATCCATGCCCTTAGATACAATGTTTATCTCTCCTCCTCCTTCACTGTGTGAATATAATTCTATTAAGTGAACCTCTCTAAAGTGAAATATCTAGCCCCTTTTTTGCGGCCATAAGGTAAATATCCAGTGAGCTTCTAAGCGTTTGGAAGCAATATACATACATACATACATACATACATACATACATACATACATACATAAATCAAAGAAATCTTGTGACCAAAACAATATGAAGACGATCAGCCGCGTGTCGGCATCAATCACCCTCACCAAGTGTTGCCCTACCCCAGTTGCTTCATTCTCTAAATTTTTGTGGCTCAGCCCCCAGGCATCTGGATAAACAAGAAATAAATCCTCAAAAAAGTAAAATTGAAAAAGGAAAATGCCTAAGTCATGGGTCTAAAAGCATTGCATGTTTCGACCAAAAAATCAATAAATAAAAAAGCATGGCACGTAGAAGAACACGCCGTGCGAGGGATGATAACGTGCGAGCAAAGACAAGTAACGAAATTTGAGGCGGTGCTCAATACAATAGCCAGCTAAGACTTCTTCTTACAAGTCAGAGACCTCTATATATACAGCCTCACTCTCGTGTTCCCCAGATCTCTTTCCGACCATTTGAAGAAGAAGACGTATGACTTCTGTGATGATGCTTTAGTCTCTGCAATTTCAATAATATCGCTTGGCTCCGTTGATGAAGTTGGCGTTTCTCAAGTTCAGATCTTCATTTCCGACCACCGGCACACCGTTTCTCTCCTTGTCCTTTTTTTTTTCCTAATTAGTGATCCGAACGAGGAAACATAACTCAGCGTTGGTAAAGATCTTTTTGAGCGTATTAATGTGTTGAACTCTATATGTTCTGATCTCTTGAGTTTTGTATCCTCTCGTTTCTCTCGGGTTTAGTCGTGGATCCTACTTGAAAAGCCGTTTTCATTATTCAATCAGAACTTGGGTTGGTTGCAATTTTAGCTCTTGCCAAGCAAATGTATTTTTGTAATGGTGATTGGTGGTTAACAGTACATGGCCGTAAAAGATTTCTTGGAAAAGGAATGCCCAATGAATTAAGTATGGGCCATGAGATCATATAATTTATCATTTTTTGTTTGACAGGGAAGTTGTTTTTTTGAAAAAAAAAAAAAAACAGAGGAGGAGTTGACAGCAAAAGCTATGCATCGTATTCAGAAAAATTGTAAAAAAAAAATGTTCAAAATACATACTAGAACGTAACCATAAACCCACGTTGCCCATTAAGGTTCACAAAACCAGCAACAAACCATAATAGCTAAAATACGTGTAGCTAACTGCTCCTACAAGATAAGATTGACCAAGTAAAATAACAATTAACCAACTCCTAAAAAACAGGACACCAACAAATTGAAAAAACAAAATAAAGAAGAAAAAGAAAAAACATAACGTGTAGTCTTGATACATCAACACTCTCCTCCTGGATCAAGTATTGCACACTCCTAGCTTTGAGAAGTTCAAATCGACCAACATGAAATGACTTCGTGAATATATCTAAAATCTGGTTTTCTGAACTGCAGTACACTAGTTTCACCTCTTCAGCCTTTTGCACTTCTCTCAAGAAGTAAAACTTGATCTTAAAATGCTTTGTTCTTCCATGAAATACTGGATTCTGTGAAATGGCCAAAGTAGCTTGATTATCCACAAACACTTCTATGTCTTCTTCTTGCTGCATATGTAGATCATCCATCAGCTTCTTTAACCATAATGCTTGATTCACAACTGTAGTAGCTGCAATGAACTCATCTTCTGCAGTTGATTGAGCCACTATTTTCTGCTTCTTTGAACACCAAGAAAAACATGCCGACCCAAATGTAAAGCAATAACTTGAAGTGCTCCTCATATCATCCATTGATCTTGCCAATCATTGTCAGAATACCCCTGCAACTTAAACTCCTGAACTCTACAAAACTTAATCCCATATGAAAGAGTACCTCTTAAGTACCTCAACACCCTCTTTGCAGCTACCATATGCAACTCACTTGCACAATTGAGAAATCTAGATAAGACACTTATAGGAAACATGATGTCTGGCCTAGTTGCAGTGAGATACATAAGACAGGCAATCAAACTTCTATAAACTTTTTCATCTGCGGGTACTGATCCATCCTTCTTTTGAAGCTTTTCCTTATGACCCATTGGTGTACTCACAATCTTGCACTCCTCCATGTTGAATCTCCTTAGGATCTCCTTCAAATACTTCTTTTGACAGATAAAAACTTCATTCTGAGTCTGCTTAACCTCCGTTCCTAGAAAATATGACATCTCACCAAGATCAGTCATTTCGAACATCTTCATCATCTCTTGCTTAAATGCAGTAATCGGAGCACTATTACTCTTTGTCACCAGCATATCATCCACATAAAGAGACACAACCACTAAGTCAAATACTAACTTCTTGACATATAGAGTGGATTCATTGAGGCTTTTCTTGAAACCTAAACCAACAAGTGCTCATCCATCTTACTGTATCATGCTTTGGGAGCTTGCCTCAAGCCATAGAGAGCCTTTCTCAACAAATAAACTTTCTCCTCCTAGCCCGGTGTGACAAAGCCTTCTGGCTACTCAACATAAATCTCCCCTTGCAACACTCCATTCAAAAATGCAGATTTCACATCTAACTAATATACCTTCTGTCCTTATTGAGCTGCCAAAGCAAGAATCATTCTAATTGTATCAAGTCTTGCCACGGGAACAAAGGTTTCTGAGAAATCAACTCCCCAAACCTATGCATATCCCTTCACCACCAACCTGGCCTTATGCTTATTCATTGAGCCATCAGGATTAAATTTGGTCTTGAAAACCCATTTTACTCCAATTACCTTCCTATCTTCAGGCCTCTCCACTAGCTCCCGTGTTTGGTTTTTTTTTTTTTTTCTATCATAGCCAACTCTTCCTTCATTGCATTCATCCACCTCTGATCACTTTTAGCTTCCTCATAACCCACAGGTTCCAAAATAGCCACATTACACCTTTGATATATATCAATCAAAGATCTGGTACCTCTAACCGGAACATCATCCACTAGTTCGTCAAGTTCCAATGAGACCTCTTTGTGCTTGCCTTGTGGCTCATTTGTCCAATCCCATTTCTCATCTTCTAGAAATTGAACATCCCTACTAGTAATCACCTTTCCTGTCTGTGGTTGATAGATCCTGTAAGCTTTTGACACTAAACTGTAGCCAACAAAGATCCTAGGTTCAGCTTTCTCTCCCAACTTGTCTCTCTTGACTTGTGGAATATGAGAAAAACACAAACAGCCAAACATATTCAAATTTCTTAGAATTGGCTTGACATCAAACCAAGCTTCAAAGGGTGTCTTAATCTCCAATACCCTCATAGGTAATCTATTTAGTAGAAAAACTGATGTGTTTGTTACTTCTGCCCAAAACTCTTTTGGTAGATTTTTCTCATACAACAGACACCTAGTCATCTCCATAATAGTTCTATTCTTCCTCTCACTAACTCCATTTTGTTGTGGAGAGTAAGGAGTAGTAAGCCAATGCTCAATTCCAGCCTCTTCACAGAAAGAGTTAAACCTCTGTGAAGTGTATTCTGTTCCATTATTAGATCTAATGACTTGAATCTTGCAGCCACTTTGGTTCTCAACCCATTTCTTAAACTTTAGAAATACCCCAGCAACTTCTGACTTTTGCTTCATAAAGTAAATCCAGCACATTCTAGTATAATCATCAATGAAAATAATGAAATACATGTTGCCATTAAGTGAAGGAGTCACTTGTGGACCACAAAGATTTGTATGAATTAGTTGTAGCTTCTCTGTAGCTCTCCAAGTGGATTCCTTGAAGGGAAGTCTTGTTTGCTTATCCAGCAAACAAGTTTTGCACCCCGTGATCTGTTCCTCCAGGCTTGGTAACCCAGTTGCCATTTCATTCCTCTGCATGAATAGCACGCCTTTATGATAAAAGTGCCCCAACCTCTTGTGCCATATTTCTGAATCATTTGACACTTGAATGCCATCTGCTCCTTTTCAAGAGGATTCAAAGAAAAACTCTTATGTTGCATTTTTATCTTGAACAACTCCTGACCAGTGGAGTCAAAGATCAAACACTTCTCCTATTCAAATATCACCTTAAATCCCTTTTCTACCAACTACCCCATACTCAACAAATTCTTATCAATTTTAGGCACATACATCACATCAGAAATTAGCTTAGTTCCAGCACAACTTTCCATTGCTACAGTCACTTTACCTTTCACTTCTAAGTACTCCCCATTCCTAATCCTCACTCTTGATTTCAACGACTTGTCAATATTTATAAACAACGTTTCATCACTTGTCATATGGTTTGTGCAACCACTATCAATAAGTCAACTGTCACATGGAGTACTAGAGGAGAAACAAGATGCAACAAACAGTTGATCTACCTCTTGCTGAATTGCAGCTTGTGCCTCACCCTACTGCTGATCTCTCTTCTCTTTGTAGAACTTCTCAATGTGTTCAAGCTTATGACACTTTCTGCATCTGACATTTGGCCTCTTCCAACACCTAAAGTGTGGACGATTCTTTTTTCCACAGTGCTGACATGAGGAATATCTTCCCCAATTGTTCTTGGAGTTGCCCGCACTATTCTCTCTTGTAGCAGCTTCTGAACCACTACTGCCATTTCCTTTCTTCCCTTTCCACTTCTTGACTTTTCCTCCTACATTTTGTTGTTCTTTGGCCAGCAGAGCTCCTTTTGTACTTCCTTCTATCCTCATTAACCTCCTTTGCTCTTGTGCTTGCAAAGCACTTAGCAATTCTGCCAACTTGATCCGAGACAAATCCTTGGCATTCTTCAAAGAGGCAATGATTGTCTCAAACCTTTCGGGCAAGGAGACAAGAATCTTCTGCACTAGCCTATTATCATAGAGGTCAGTGCCTAGAACTCTTGCCTGATTTGCAATGCTTATCAACTTATCAGAATAATCCTTAATTGTCTCAGATTCTTTCATCTACAGTCTCTCGAATTTTGTGATCAAGTTTAGCCCCTTCATGCTTCTGATCCTCTCATCTCCTTGATACTTAGCTTTGAGGAAGTCCCAAATAGCTTTGGCTGATTCACAATCCATAATTTTACTGAAAATGGTAGGTGAGACAGCAGCATATAAACAAGACTTTGCCTTTGCTTTCCTTGTTGTCCTCTCCTTGTGAAACTTGATTTGATTGATGGTTGGATTGTCGGGAAAGGGAGCAACTTCATAATCTTGTTCCACAGCTTCCCAAAAATCACAACCCTCTAGATAGGCTCGCATTCTCACTGCCCAGGCTTGATAGTTTTCTCCATCAAACGCTGGTGGAGCTCTTGCTGAAAAACCACTCGATCTTGCCTCCATCTTGCTTTTAACTTTTATGGATGCAGACACACCTCTCAAACAATCTCACAAGTCACTCGCAGCCCCTTAAGATCAAGAAGGCTCTAATACCAGTGTTGTTTTTTTGAAAAAAAAAAAAAAAACAGAGGAGGAGTTGACAGCAAAAGCTATGCGTCATATTTAGAAAAACTGAAAAAAAAAATGTTCAAAATACATACTAGAACGTAACCATAAACCCACGTTGCCCACTAAGGTCCATAAAACCAGCAACAAACCAGAATAGCTAAAATACGTGTAGCTAACTGCTCCTACAAGATAAGATTGACCAAGTAAAACAACAATTAACCAACTCCTAAAAAAAAGACACCAACAAACTGATTGAAAAAAATAAAGAAGAAAAAAAACAGAACGTGCAGTCTTGATACATCAACAAAAAGTCCCAGAAGGAACATCTAAACAGCCTGTCTAGCAAGTCAAGCATCATCAATAGAGAGTACAAACAAGCTTTTAGGACCAGGTCCTACGTGGAAATGTGTACTAAAGTCCAATCCTGGATTGGAAGAACAAGAATCAACATATCACTCTTGTTGCCTTCAATATCCAACTCCGTCCATTGCACGACGCACCTCTCAGAATCACTCCTCGAGCCAAAGCTGGAAACTCTTTCGAACATGATCAAGACTTTCAATATCCATCATCTTCTTGGCGACTACTTCCAAGCGAGCTTGTGAAAGTGTTAGTACAAACACCTAGAGGGGGGGTGAATATGTGTTTAAAAGAAGTATTGACAAATAAATGCGGAATAAAATAAGTTGCAAGCAAAGTCTGAATAAGGATTATAATATGATTAAACGAGTCACTAGACTTCTGGTAGATGTTCAGAATTTGTTATGCAATGGAATAGACTTCTGAAATAATCTGTAAGTATGCAACAAACTTAAATAAGAAGAGTTAAGGAAAGAGAATGTTGCACACGAAATTTATAGTGGTTCACGTCCACTCTCCTACGCTAACAGCCTTCTAGCTGGATTCCACTATGTGATTAATAAGAGATTATAACTTTGAGTGCAAACACTCAGTGGTAGATCACACTATCTTACTAAGTCACTCTTTTGGTATTTCTCTCACGATCACAAACGTTTAAGCTCACCAAAGACAAGTGTATGATTGAAGTCTCTTATTTACTCCTCGGTCATTGGTCTCCTTAAATACTCCTCTACTTCCAAACTAGCCATTGGACAGATTTGTATCAAGAAGATTTAGTAGTCATTGAGTGATAGAAGAAGAATCCCAAATTGATTCTGATTGCCCATACAAACAGAATATTGGTTTCCATAAGTAGAGCTTCTTCATTTAGAAAGTTTTTGTTTTCAATATCTAATTATCAATCAATTATCTTGAGTTAATCAAATCTATCTTGATGTAGAATCCAAACCAGATCACTAGCCGTTATACGTTGAGGTTTATGTTACATTCTGTCAAATTGTCTCATTTTGAACATGCTTTTTCTTGAATTCGTCATCTTCTGAACTTGTGTCTTGTTCTGTATATAAAGTCCGAGTGTGTTCTATCGGAAGTAAAGTCTAAGTGTCTTTCATCTGAAGTAGAATCTAAATGTCTTCCGTCTGAAATAGACTTTACAATCTATATGTAAGTCTGAATATATTCTGCTTCTAAACATACTTAGCCTTAAGGTCTGGACACAGTTTGAATAAGTTCAGCTTCAACATATAATCTATCTTTTGATTCTTCCAAATATAAACCTTGATAGTATCATTTACACGTTCTATTTGCATAGTTTATTATTCAACCATTAAACATGTTAGTAGCATTTGATTTATTTTGTCATATTCAAAACATCATAAGGGATTTCCCTAACAACTTGGACGCATGTGACATGTGCGAGTTGCTCCCCCAAGTATCCACCAGACTCGCACCAATAACCAAAGTATCGGAAGGGCAATCAAGTTAGCAGAAATGGTATATGAAGATGCTAGTCATGTGGAAGAGCATAACCATTTGATATGTCGAGAGCTGTCTATGTTTACCTCACTGACAAACCCTTTATCGGTGATCACCTCGGTCCAGTTCCAAGGCATGCATAATAATTACCTGGCATTGTTTCATGCATTGATGTCCAAGCACAAAAAGATGCGGAGGAGAATGTAGCTAGCTAGGGCTTACAAGAGGGTCAGAGGGCTTGGGCTGATTTTTTCCTCCAATGCAATCACAGCCGTCGCGTTGGTGCTGGCAATTCAAAGTGTTGTCGGCATCTCAACAATGTTGGGGGTGGCGGCAAGCTGCTGCGTCGGGGTGTGAAATAGGAAGGGGAAGTGCATTAGTTTGTCATCATATCCAGAGAAAAGCTCATCAACAAAGGAGCTTGTGCATTGCTAGATGTCGCGGTAAAAGGTGTGTACATACTGATCAATGACCAGGACACTGTAAGCAAGTAGGCTAGGAGATTGCATGACAAGGTCGAGCATTGCATATGGAGGGCTAGGATGGCAGTGAGGAATTACACAAGGATGGGTGAGATTATGTGGGAAGTTGTGAAGGAGTTTCATGTGCACACTGCCCGTTTCTTAGATTAGCTAGAGGAGCTTGAAGAGCATATCCACATTTGCCTTGTCACCATGAACAGCCAAGAAGGTTGGTTGTGGAAGATATTTTGATTTCTCAGTCCATGAGTTGAGATTGATAAATTTATCTGACAATTAAAGCTCGTAAATTTAGACATTTTTTGTGATAAGCTCACAAAACTTTTTGCTTCTAATGCTTATCTTAAGAATATATTTCCTTTAAAGTTGTTTTTAAGGAACTATTGAAGACTTTTCCCAAAGTCTGTTTATACCCAGAAACACTTCCCATTCTAACGAAGTCTAGAGCGAGATTGTGTCCAGAACGAGGAATAGTCCAAAATTAGTCTTATCGTTCTTGCAACATAGATCCATAATGAACTTATTAGGAAATTATTCAACATTGTCTAGCTCTCTGGCAAAAGATTTCTCTTACCTTGTATAAATGTGTTGATGAAATCAATCACAAATGGATGAAATCAATCTTGCAGATAAGTTGCTTTTTGGGAAGTATCTACTTATGGGAACCAAGATTCTGATTGTATAGACAATTGGAATCAAGTGGAAATTCTATTCCCAACTTCAACGGCCACAAGATCTCTTTAATTAATTCTGTTCAACAACTCGATTGGACGAAAGTTACTCCAGAGATTGTCAGTGGCTAGTAGGTCATTCGATCTAGAAGATAGTGGAATGTGAATTTGAGATTCCAAAGTCTGAGGCTACTCTAATTTTACTTGTCTTCATCTGTGAGCGTTAAAAAGTGTGATCAAGAGAGAAAATACAAAAGAGTGTCTTAATGAGATAGAAAGTTGTACCACAAAGTACTTGATTACATAGTTGTAATATCTTGTTTGATTATATAATGGAATTCGGCTAGTAGGCTATTAATATGAGAAAGTGGACGTAGGTTTGATCTAAACTGAGCCACTATAAAATTTGTATGTACTTCTCTCTTTCATTAAGTCCTTCATTTAAAGTCTGTTGCACTATTTCTAGTAATTATAGAAGTATGAGTTTCGTGTTTGTGATCTTCATCTAGACTTTGAGATTAATTTATTTTATTTTGCACTTATTTGTCAAGATTTTTTTAAACACCTATTTACTCCTTTTTTAGGTGTGAGTGTTCCTTTTGTTTAAGTGTTTTTTTTTCTAAGCTAAAGATTTTCTATGGCTTGTATATTGGCTCGAGGGCCTGTGGAAGGACAAAGCAACGCCAAACTTCCATATTTCGATGAAAAAGAATACAATGTATGGAAAAACAAAATGGAAGCATTTTTTAGATCTAGAGATCTTTTGGAGTGGGATGTTGTGGAAAAAGGGATCAATCCAAAGGCTAGTTTTGTTACAAATAAAGGCAAATAAGTCATTGACAAGGATGTTGAGCAATCTAATCAAGCATAAATTATCAAAAGATAGGCTCTTGATGCAAAAGCTATTTATTCAATTTAACGTGCTCTATCTCCTACTAAGTATAATAGAATCTCTTTATGTAAAATAGCCGAAAAAAGTTTGGGATAGACTTTATGTTACTTATGAAGGGACTGATCGCATAGAAGAGACAAAAATGAACATTCTGCTTGGCCAATATGAGCTCTTCAAGATGAAACTAGGAAAGTCAATTGGAGATACGTTTTGTCATTTACAAAGATTGTGAATAGTCTGGCTTATTAAGGACAACCAATATTTGCTTTAATGAAAGTCAACAAACTTCTGCGAAGACTATCAAAATACTGAAATCATGTTAAGACCTTAATACGAGAGACACAGAGAATTATGCCATTCTCTGTTGATGAACCCATGGGCACTCTCCAATCCTATGAAGTAGAATAGATCAACGATAAATTCGACTCAAAAGGTAAGAAGTCCATTGCACTTAAATCTAATGCTGATTCTGATGATATAGATTTAGAAAATGACTTGAATGATGAAGAACTTACTCTCTTCATCAAAAAATTTAGAAAGTTGAATAAGATGGGAAAGAAGTTCAACTAGAAGAAACAAAACAAACAAAATTCCCAAAGAAGGTCAATGGAAGAAGATGAATCAAATAAGGATGTGACATGCTTTGCGTGTAAGAAAAAGAGGCATATCAAGCCAAATTATCCTTTGCTAAAAATGAAAAAAAGGAAAACACAAGAAGTACAAGAAGGCACTGAAAGTAGAAACCTGAAGCAATACATAATATGAAAAAAGTGATGAGGAGTATGCATATATCTATATGATGGCAAAATCCATCTCAGACTCAGAATCAGAATCTAACTTTAACTCAGACTCTAAATTGGACAAGGAGATTGATGTAAGACATTTTGAAGTTCCAATTAAAGTTGCTAGAGCTTTGTTTGAACCTTAATCCTCTCTTAAAAGAATTCCGAACTAAAGAGGGAAAATTATAAACTTAGACAATAGTAAATTTCCTGGAAAGAAAAGTTTAGGAATTTGAAATATAATTTTGATGATTTGAAGAAAAGTAGTGATTCACTTTCCAAAGAAAGTGAATTTTTGAGAAAGGAATTTTCGGATATTACTACAAAATTTTCAAATGGATCAAACACCATAAAATACACTATTTCCGTTCAAATTCCTTATTGCAACAAATTTGGTTTCGATTTTAATAAAGAAAGTATGTTGTGATTGATTTTCCAAAAGTCAATAAGGGACTCAGATAGAGAGACCTCTTGAGCTTGCTTACAAAAATAATTTCCAAAATATTTTTACAAAATCTATTAGTCGAAGCGCTTTTAAATGTTTCAAGTGTAGAGATTTAGAACATTTTGAGAATGAATGTGTTAAAGTCTAGAGGCCTATTAAGAATGATTAGGCAAACACAATTTTTATCACTAACTCTTTAAGACCCAAGAAAATTTGAAAATCAAAGAAAGTTTGAGATCTTCTTTTAATTATAGGATACCATTAAGTGAAAGAGCAAATAGTATTTGGATGGTGGATGTTTTAGGCATATGACAGAAGACTCGAGTTACTTTATCAAATTAGAAAAAAAGAAAAAGTAGGAAGTGTTTCCTTTGGTGGAAATAGGAAGGGAAAAATTGTTGGGCAAGGAACAATGAAAATTGACAGCTTGATCATCAATAATGATTCCTTAGTGAGAGGTCTCAATTACAACTTTTTATGTATTAGCCAACTGTGCGACACAGGGTTCAAAATCAACTTTCAAGAGAATGTTTGTTTTGAAGTCAGTCAAGACTTCTCTTAGAATTTCATTGGAAGAAGGCATGGTAATATATACCTTCTGGACATAAATTCAGAAAATTCTCATTGCCTAATTTCAATATAAGATGAGGCAAATTTGTGGCATCGCAAGCTTGGGCATGTGAGCATGAAGCAAAGAGCCACACTATCTACCAAGAAGTTGGTATGTGGTCTTCCAAGGATGGCTTACCAGAAGTTTGAGCTATGTACCACATGCACTTAAGAAAACATATTAGAAAATCTTTTAAATCCATAAACCATGTTTATACTAATCGTACTTTGCAGCTTCTACACATGGATCTCTTTGGACCGATGAGAATCCAAAGCATTAGAGGTAAGAAGTATTGTGTGGTCATTGTGGGTGATTACTCAAGATTTACTTGAGTTTTCTTTTTGGCAAATAAAGCAAAAGTCTTCTCCTCTTTTTCAAAAATTACTAAAAATGTTCGAAACAAGAAGGGTTATGTAACATTCGGAATCTCCGTATTTATAATTATGTAATATTTGAAAATTTTATGTTATGATAATGATACTTAGATTTTGAGCTAAGTATTATTTGCCTTAGTATTCGAACAAGCACACAGAGACTTTAATCGAATTCGTAACTTTCGTAAGACGCTACCTGTAATTTTTGTGAATGTATATCATTTTGAGTTCAATGAGTGAATCAAATTATATGTGTGCTAATAATAGAATGGTATTAATTAAATTACTAGTCTTACTAATTAATGGTTGTTATCAATCACATAAGTTTTAGTTAATTGATAATAATATTGTTGAACAATTTGTATTAATAGTGCTAAAAGAAGGAGAGTACATTCTTGCTTGCTATATTTTCCATTGCAAAATTTATAAGTTAAAATTAAAAGTGCCAATGTCATTGAACAAAGGTTTGTGTGGCCATGTGTTCTTAGAACATATATTTTGAGGTTAAATTCTTTTACACTTAAACTAAGTATTGATTATTGCAAGATGACTCATTTTCTTCATGCATTTTCTTTGGCCATGTGCAAGGGTCTTGCTTTGCATTATTATTGTTGGAGAAATCTTCCTGGAGTATTTTGAAGCTGACAAAATGTTTCCGTCAATCTAATCTGAAGATTTGAAGACTCTACTATTCAAAGTCTAAAGACCTCCGGATTGCCAGACTCAAGACTCAAAGTCTATTCTCATTGACAGTTTCTAGACAGTCGAAAAAGGGTTATCCAAAATTGGGTGCTTCATTAAGGATTTGACCTTATCGACTGGAGAAGATCTCTTGGCTGGATATGTCATAACGGAATCCTTTATTTGATCATGATTGATTTAGAGATTAATGATCCGATGATTGGCGAAGTATACTTGGAAGGTTCTACTTATGGAAACCAAGATCCTGATTGTATGGGCGAGCAGGATTGATGGGCTATCGACATGTTCCTTTAATAGCTCGAATGATCTTCCTAATTGATTCCGTCCAACGAGTAGATTGGAGGAATTCCTTTGGTAAGTGCCAACGGATATGATGGCATAAAGGAGTATAAAAGGAAGATGTTCCAGTTGTTCGAGTGTGTGCGCGATAGAAAAATTCCAAAGTCTGAAGCTCTTTGTTCTTAGTCAATTCATTTACTGAGCGAAATCTTGTACACAAAAGAGAGTATATACTTTGAGAGACCTTGAGGAAGTGTGGTAGAGGTTCTACACTATGGAATCAAGGAAGAGACTTGCTGTAACATCTCTTTTGTTCATAGTGAAATCCAGCCGGTGGGCTGTCAATGCGGAAGAGTGGACGTAGGCTTGAAATAAGTCGAACTACTATAAACCTCGTGTTCAATTTTCTCTTCCCTACTCTCTGCTTTACTTTGATCATAATTCGTCCTGTTAACCAAATAAGAACTTCCTTCTATTGTCTGCTTAGTATTGTTCTTATATCACAAAAAATTATTTTTACACCTATTCACCCCCCTCTAGGTGCTTATACTAGCTATCTCAATTGGTATTAGAGCTTGTGCACTCATTTTGTTTGAAGTGTTTTACTTCAGAGTTAAAGATCCATGACTAGTATGTTAGCTCCAAGGCTGGTAGAAGGGCAAAGCAATAACAGACCGTCTTATTTTGATGGAAAGGATTACAACATATGGAAAAACAAGATGAAGGCGTTCCTAAGATAAAAGGATCCTCTGGAATGGGATGTTGTTGACAAAGGAATCATTCCTAAAGCTGCACCTATCTCAGAGAGAGGAAAAGATACTGTTGAGTTTAGTGAAATGACTTAGGAAGAGATAATCAAGAGACAAGCTCTTGATGCAAAAGCAATTTATTCTTTATATTGTGCACTGTCACCTACTGAATATAACATAATATCTTCTTGTTCTACAGCTAAAGAAGTTTGGGATAGATTACACATCACTTATGAAGGAACTGATCAAATGAAAGAAACCAGAATCAACATTCCACTTGGTCAATATGAAGCATTCAAAATGAAATCTGGAGAATCTATCACTAACATGTTTAGTCGTTTTACAGAGATCGTGAATAGCCTTGAAAATCAAGGGCAACCAATTTCTGATCCCATGAAAGTAAACAAGCTTCCGCGTGGACTCTCTAAGGATTGGAATCACTTAAAGACCTCAATAAAGGAGACACAAAGAATTATGCCACTTTCGGTCGATGAATTGGTTGGGACTCTTCAGTCTTATGAAGTAGAGCGAATCAACGAAGATGAAGATCCTAAATGTAAGAAATCCATTGCATTAAAATCTAATGATGATTCGATGTCACGATTCTCGAAGACGATATGGATGACGAAGAGCTTGCTCTCATGATAAGAAGATTCAGAAAACTGAACAGAAAAGGAAAAAGATTCAATCCAAAGAAACAGAGTTTTCAAGAGCAACAAACTAAGTCTGTTGAGGATGGTGAATCAAACAAAAATGTAGTCTGCTTTGAATGCAAGAAAAATGGACACATCAAACCCAACTGTCCTCTTCTGAGGAAGAAGAAAGGAAAAGCTGAAAAATATCGAAAGGCTCTTAAAGCAGAAACCTAGAGTGATACAGAGTGTGAAGAAAGTGATGATGATTATGCCAATATATGTTTGATGGCACAATCGGATTCAGATTCAAACTCCGAGACAGAATCAGATTCAGACAGTGAATTTGAGGTGAGTAACTTTAAAATCCCTATTAAAGCTTCTAAATACATTGATGAGTTGTGTTTCAGTCTTAAGACTCTCTTAAAAGGATTTCCGATTTTAAAAAGGAAAATTCTGCACTAAAACAACAAGAAAATGTTTTGAAAGAAAATGTCAAAGTTTTAGACAAAAATGTTTCTACCTTGAAAGAAAATGAAGGCAATCTTTAAAAGAAAATACATTATTGAAAAATGATATCTCAAATATTTCTAAAAGATTTTCTATAGGATCTGAGAAACTGGAAAAAATTATTTCTGTTCAAATACCTTATTTCAATAAATCTGGTTTGGGAATATCTGCAAAAACCATTCCTTTAATTGATTTTCCTAAAATAAAGGAAATAATTAAGCAAAGACCCACAAGAGATGCTTACAAAAATCATTTTAAAAAGATCTTTGTAAAACAAGTAGGTTGCGATGCTCTCAGATGTTCAAAGTGCAATAGTGCATATTATTTTGAAAAAGAATGCCCTATGGTTTGGAAACCTGTCAAAAAAGTATGGATAAAAACCGCATGTCATACTAACACCAATGGACCCAATAAAATATGAGTACCAAAGAAAGTTTGTGTTTCTTTTTTAAATGCAGGTGACTATCAAGAAAAAGGTAAAATGGTATCTGGATAGTGGATGCTCAAGACATATGACAGGAGATTCAAATTGTTTTGTAAAGCTCGTTCAAGTAAATGGTGGAAAAGTCTCATTTGGAGGAAACTATAAAGGAAGAATTGTGGGATTTGGAACTGTAAAAATTGGAAACCGCACAATAAGCAATGTTTCCTTAGTGGAAGGACTCAACTACAATTTGCTCAGTATCAGTCAACTGTGTGATACCGGTTTCAAAATCAATTTTCAAGAGGGAATATGTTCAGGAACCAGTAAAGATTCTACTCAGTCATTCATGGGTCGAAGACATGGAAATATCTACCTCTTGGATGTGAAACCAGATGAATTGCAATGTCTAATCTCAATTCAAGACGAAGCGAACTTATGGCACAAAAAACTTGGGCACATCAATATGAAGCAGATAGCCTAAATTTCAGCAAAAAGGCTTGTTCGTGGTTTACCCAATCTATCATACCAAAAGTCTAATCTATGTACACCATGCATATTGGGAAAGCCGGTAAGAAATTCCTTTAAACCAATAAATCAAGTTTCCACTAATCGTGTATTAGCTTCTGCATATGGATCTCTTTGGACCAACCAGAACTCAAAGCATTGGAGGTAAGAAATATTGCCTAGTAATTGTGGATGACTACTCACGATTTACTTGTGTATATTTCTTGGTAAGTAAATCTGAAACCTTCTCTTACTTTGAAAAGTTTTCTAAAAAGATTCAAAATGAAAAAGGGTATGTTATTTCAAGCATAAGAACAGACCATGGAGGTGAATTTGAAAATCAAGATTTTACAAAGTTTTGTGATGAATCTGGTTTTCAGCATGTGTTCTCCTTCCATATACTCTAGAGCAAAACGGAGTTGTGGAAAGAAAGAACAGGTCGCTTCAAGAAATGGCTAGAACACTTTTAATTGAAACTAACATCTCTTCACATTTTTGGGCTAAAGCAGTTTCTACAGCATGTTATATTATTAATAGAGTTTTTCTAAGACCAATTCTAGAAAAAACCCCCTATGAGTTATTCAAAGAAAAGAAGCCTATTGTTTCATATTTTCATGTGTTTGGATGTAAATGTTTATATTGAAAAATGCAAATGATCAAGTTGGCAAGTTTGAAGAAAAATCAGACGAAGGCATCTTCCTTGGATATTCAACCACAAGCAAAGCGTATAGAGTCTACAACAAGAAGACTCAATCTGTGGAGGAATCAATGAATGTCAAATTCTAAGATTCTATGCAAAACGAATCTATTCAGACTCATCTTGAAGAATCTGAATCTGCTCTAGACCCTACAAAGTCTAAATCTTAGGAAGCAACTCAGACTTCGAAAGACCATCATCAATCTGATAAATCGACCAGTAACTGGAAGTATAAGTCCAGTCATCCCAAAGATCTCATTATTGGCGACATTAATGAATGAATTCGCACAAGATCCAAAATGCGCGAAGAGTCTAGTGTTGTGGCTCTTATTTCTGAAATAGAACTCAAAAGCATAGAAGAAGCTTTATCTGATGAAAGCTGGATTGAAGCTATGTAAGAAGAACTCAGGTAATTCAGCATTAATGATGTTTGGGAGTTGACTCCTAAACTGAAAGGTAAATCTATTATTGGAACTAAATGGGTTTTCAGGAACAAGATGAACGAGAAAGGAAAGGTGGTAAGAAACAAAGCAAGACTCGTGGCCAAGGGATATACGCAAGAAGAATGAATAGACTATGATGAGACTTACGCACCAGTAGCAAGGTTAGAAGCAATTCGATTATTACTTGCTTTTGCTTGTTATAAGAATTTCAGGTTATTCCAAATGGACGTCAAAAGTGCTTTCCTGAATGGATTTATCCATGAGGAAGTCTATGCGGAACAACCATCTGGGTTTGAAGACCCAAGGAAACCAGACTTAGTATTCAGACTGAAAAAGGCCGTATATGATTTAAAGCAAGCACCTCGAGCTTGGTACAATAGGCTGAGTAAGTTTTTAATTCAAAACGGCTTTGTCAAAGATATATTTACAAAGCCTTTGGTGAATAATAAATTTGAAGTCATCCGTTCCAGACTCAACATCTTGAAGTTTGAAGAAGTTAAAGTCTAGAGACTCCTAGACTCAGACGATCAGGATTTTCTTTCGTAAGTTATTTTACTTTATTATCTCTCGAATCTCATCTCGAAAACGTACGATCATCAACCGTGTTTGATTATTGCTATCTTTAATTGACGTGATTATTGTAACATTTCCTTTTTGAAAATGGAGTTATTTTTTCAATGAAAATTATCTAATTTTTTGAAAAAGGGCAGTTATTTTTTTTAAAATGCATATTTTTACTTTCTTTTATGACGTTCCGTATGCCTCTCTTCAACTATTATATATACTGTCGATTTCTCTTCGTTTCTCTCACAAAAACCCTAAGAGAGTACCGATCTTCCATTTCTGTCTTCTTCTCTTGTTTAATCTTCGAAAAGTTGTCATCTTTCTTGAGAAAACAAACTTGGAATCTCTCAAAGACTGTGAAAAATGTCTTCCTAAAGAAAGTCTTCGAGGATCGCAAGCAGGGGACCACAGCAAATGCGTAAGGGGCCTACGCACTTCGATCTCACCGAAGAAGAAGAGTTTCCTAGTCAGCCGCAGAGCCTACAACATTCTTAGCAGCGTCCATCTTCTCCATCTAGACAACAGGAGGTTGCTCGACAAGAAAAGGAAGAGATAATTGAAGATGCATAACCTGTAAGAGTCTATAAGCCTTCTTTTACCTACAAGCTTTATCGTGCTTTAAAAAGGGGTGGAACTCCTTTGAACTACATTGACGAATTTCTGAAAGACAAATGGTACAAAAATGAAACCTTCTTTTTACGCACAATGGAGCGTTTGGGAATTGCCCCTACTGGATCATCGGAAGAGGCATTCGCAAATATCCCAATCGATCCTCGTGTTGGAGGGCTGAATCAGATAGATGGGAATGATGATGACAAGTTGTACAGTCAGTTTCAACCGAGAATGGGTGTTGCGGCAAAAATTCGGGGAAAAAGGACAGACTTGTTTCGATCGGAGGAACAAAAGCATCTATACTCTAAGTTGTTGAAGCGTGGGGTAATAAACCCTAGAAGTGTAGACTTTGATTTCCTTGATGTTGTGAATGTTAAATTGAGGGAAAAATTCAGTCTTCTTCAACTTGAACATTTCTGTTCTAACTCTACATAAGCCTATGTTGAACTCACTGCTTATTTCTATTCAAATCTTAGTTTCTTGGATGCGAATAGATTCTCTTTTAGTGTCCGAGATCAGGACTATGTGGTGGATGTAGATATGTTGGCTGATGTGATTGGGGTTGAGAGAGGGAGATATCAACCTATCAATGTCTCTATTGCTCGTACTACGTTGGAACTTGTTAAGGATAGAAGGACCGAGGGAAAGATTTCCTACTCAAGGATGAGTGCATTCAACATTCTACTTCACAAGATTGTGATTAATTGCCTCAGACCAAAATCTACTTCAAAGACTGACGTTTCAAACTCAGAGGCAAAGCTGATGTATGCCATCAATGCAGGGAAAAAGTTCTCTCTTCCACATACTATTATGTTCCACATGTACAGGGCAGTGGTGAAGGACAAGGGTCAACTTCCTTATCCAGCTCTTGTGACAAAGTTATTCATACATTTGAATGTTCAGCCTCCACGAATTCTCTGTGTTCGATCGTGCGATCAAATGGTGGTGGGACTGAAAATGGTCTCTAAAATGCGTCTGAAGGAACTCAACAAGGCGTTGGAAAAATTCAAGGAGAAAACCCCTGTTAAGTCTCATCAAGTCTCTTTGGCTGCAAAGAGAAAAGGAAAGGAGCCCATGGTAGCTCAATCCAAGAAAATAAGAGCTCTCATCGTTGAGGATGAAGATGATGAGGAAGACATCACCATTTCTGCTATGGCATTGAAGAACTTGAGTCGTTCTGTTCCAGAATCATTGGAGAGACAAGAAAATGACACAGATTGGACAGAACAGAGGGCTGGAGAAAGAGAAAATTTGGAAGCAGAGGAGAAAGAAGCAGAAGAAAGACAAACAGAGGAGAGAGAAGCAGAAGAAGGAGATGAAGAGGAGGAAAGAATTGAAGAAGAAGAAGAGAGAGGAGATCAAGCGGAAACAGAGCATGAGGATCACTCTTCTCCACCTGAAGGCATGGAAACAAGGGGAGACCATGAGAAAAGAAGAATGTCCTCATATCCTGCTACCAGTGATGGAGTCAGTCGTTCTCCAGTAGATCCAGAGGACATCTATGCCTCTCAATTTCCTGAAGAGGGACATGATGTTTCATCACCCAATCTGTGTGACCATGCTGATTTGCTATCGTCTGCCTTTATTCCATCTGATTGAGCAGAAGCCAGTACACAGACTGAAAATTCAGCAGACTTTCGCAGAATTCTTAATGTTCTCTTGGAAATGCGGGGTCAGATATATGCTCTGGGATGCAAAGTTCAGAATTTGCAGAATGCGGGTCAAGCTTCTTCAGTATCCTTGAATGATCAGATCCAAGCTCTTTCTCTTTAGATTCAGGCAAATGCTAAGGGTGAAGATGTGACACAACTGAAGGAGGACTTGAAAAAGCTGGAAGGCATTGTCCAGTCAATGGGAGATTTACAGCTTGTTCGTGTTCCCAAGCATTCTTGAATCAATTCTCTTTCCATTTCAACCTTTTTTATGATGACAAAAAGGGGAAGAGATGCGAGATTTGAAACTTTGAACTTAATCTTGTTGAACTTTGGTTTGTCTTGATGTTTGACTTGACTTGACTTGTGTGTCTGGATGTGGATTGAATTTGGGATTTGGATTTGACTGCTTATTGACTACTTATATTAAGTACTATTGATATCTTATGAATGACTTCACTCACATGAAAGACTAACCTATTTTCTGTGGTTGTAGATTCTAGTGTTATCATTTACCCATTTATCTTTATAAGATATCCATATTTGCTTAAGTAATATTTTGCAGGTCAAAGTTATTCAAATCTGCAGGAAAGTTTTGTCACCATCAAAAAGGGGGAGATTGTTGGAGAAATCTTCCTGGAGTATTTTGAAGCTGACAAAACGTTTCCATCAGTCTAGTCTGAAAATTTGGAGACTCTACTATTCAAAGTCTGAAGACCTCCGGACTGCCAGACTCAAGACTCAAAGTCTATTCTCATTGACAGTTTCTAGACCGTCGAAGAAGGGTTATCCAGAATTGGGTGTCTCATTAAAGATTTGACCTTATCGACTGGAGAAGATCTCTTGGCTGGATATGTCATAACGGAATCCTTTATTTGATCATGATTGATTAAAAGATTAAGGATCCGATAATTTGTGAAGTATACTTGGAAGATTCTACTTATGGAAACCGAGATCCTGATTGTATGGGCGAGCAGGATTGATGGGCTATCGACATGTTCCTTTAATAGCTCAAATGATCTTCCTAATTGATTCCATCCAACGGGTAGATTGGAGGAATTCCTTTGGTAAGTGCCAACGAATATGATGGCATAAAGGAGTATAAAAGGAAGACATTCCAGTTGTTCGAGTGTGTACGCGATAAAAAAATTCCAAAGTCTGAAACTCTTTATTCTTAGTCAACTCATTTACTGAGCGAAATCTTGTACACAAAAGAGAGTATATACTTTGAGAGACCTTGAGGAAGTGTGGTAGAGGTTCTACACTATGGAATCAAGGAAGAGACTTGCTGTAACATCTCTTTTGTTCATAGAGAAATCCAGCCGGTGGGCTGTCAGTGCGGAAGAGTGGACGTAGCTGAAATAAGCCGAACCACTATAAACCTCATGTTCAATTTTCTCTTCCCTACTCTCTGCTTTACTTTGATCATAATTCGTCTTGTTAACCAAAGAAGAACTTCCTTCTATTGTCTGCTTAGTATTGTTCTTATATCACGAAAAATTATTTTTACACCTATTCACCCCCCTCTAGGTGGTTATACTAGCTATCTCAATTATCACATCAAGCTGAAGGTTAACATGCAATTTTATATCTAATATTGCAAGAAATTAAATTATCTTAATTAGTTTTAACAAAACTTATTTTACTTTGCCAAAGAACCAATTTCACTCCCTCAAAACTCAAATAGAAGCCACTTGGGTTATTTTCCACTTTTCAATCCAAGAATTTGGAGAGTAAAGCTTTGTATTCAAGTGCAATTAAGGTGGTAAAGACAATCGGTAATTCGTGGTTTACGTTCATTTGAGGTAAGTGAAATTTCTAGTGTTAAGTTAGCTTAAATCTACTTAATTACTTATATATTGATTGGTTGTGTGATATCTCGAAATTTGGCCCTATTTCAAAATATATGAAGTGGTTTTTTCATCGACGCACTTATAATTATTTCACTTTGAACTGATCACTCACGAGTTAACTAATCTATTGAGTGTGGTTATAAACGATTAAAATGCGAAAACCTAGAGAATTTAATCAAGGATTGACCGTTCGACCATAAGGATCGACAATGGTCAACACTATATTATTATAAGTCAATTAGCAAACTGATATAAATTGGAAGTACCTAGTTGGTTCGCGGGTGATTCCATATGATTACGATATTTGCGTCGAACGATGATAAACCTATTTTTCTATTGATCTTATATTCAAGGTATGTAATTAAACTCTCATGATTATATGACAACCGATGGTCGTTTGCGATTTGAAGAGGCACAAACGTGGATTAAATATTATTGATCGCGGGTCAATCACTCGAGAACTCGTAAAAGCCACCCGATAAATTAGGTTGTACTTAAGTGGAATTCAATTGATTTTTAATCACGAAATTTAATTTGATTTTTAATCATGAAATTTTATTTGACTACAGATATTGAACTTTTGAGGGTTTCGAAATTAAATTTTTGGACATCTCCTTATCATCCATTAAATTATCGGCATGTTCGAAATTTTTGAAAAATGAATTATCGGACGAAAATTTTGGGACTGAAAAAAGGAAATTAGGATTCAATGGAAAAATGGTGAGTTATGGGCCAAGAATTTTGTTAAAAAGAAAACTAAATTTTAGAAGATATTTTGGAGACAAATTACTTGGCATAGAGGAAATTGAGGAAGAGTGGGTGTAAGATTGATGGGATTTTGGACAAAAATCTTTCTTTCCCCTTTCTTTTTCCCTTTTTCTTTTTATTTCTCTCTCACTCTCTCCCCCTCCCCCCTTCCCCTCATCCATTTTCCCCTTCTACAGGACGTCCCTCCCCCATTTCTCCCTCACCCTCCTCTCTCATTCTTCTCCTCCCCATCTCCTCCCCATTTCCTTCCCCCAATCCGACGTTCTCTCCCCATCTCCGTGTTCAGCATATCCATCTCTCCCATCATGTGTAGATCTTTCTCTCCTTTATCTTCACTGTCAGTAGGGGACAATTCATTTGGACTTCGCACTCCAAAATCCTGACGGTAGCTTATAAGTTTCCCAGTAAGGCTCTCCATCTTCTTATACCAAAACCTCTTGTTTGTTCAACTTATCCAACAACATCTGCTCGTTAGATGTCCAACCCCGATTGCGCCCGCCAGCAGAACTGGGTTCCTTGGACTTGTCTTAAGGCTTAGGTTCCTTTAACCCCAAATCCTCTATCCCCAACCCAGTTCCGTCCAATAGTTATATAGCCTTGTAATGTAATTTAGGAGGCAACTCCCCTCGGGAAATAGTTCTTTTAAGAAATTCAAGCAGCCCATCAAATGTATTAATCACTTGAAAAGTGTTTGAACATGCGTCAACTTAGTGACGGGTGTTACCCGAGGTTCGTCATTAGGCTATTCTATTAAGCAGAAGGCGAATCCCATTCCCCTCCTCGTGTCTTTGTTCAAAACAAGTTTGAGTGGAGGTCGTGCGGTAGTTGCATATCCTTTCCAATATCACCTTCTCTGTGTAAAAGAGATTGATCCATCGCTGGCTTTCCAAACCGGAGCCATCCATACAAAAAATTCACCATGAAAACCATTTACCTATCAAAGGTGGGTTTCCTCGTTAAGAAAAAAAGTTGAACACCCATGATGCTGCTAGCCATCTAGAATTAATGGGATGCGTAATATTTTAATCCCTTACCGATTGAAGGAAACTTTCTACGACGATGCCTTTAATCTATGAGTCACAGGTAATGTTCGTATTTGTAACTTGTCAGTCAGAATACTGATTGGGGGAAAACATGCCTTCATGAGATGTAAAACGACATAATGCTATTATTCCATGCTATTCCATGCTAAGTACTCCAATTATACCACACAACACAAGCACCGTTTTTTCCAACAAAACTTCTAACTTATCAAATCTTTTCTGGCAATGATTCGAACTCTGTTACCAAACAATATAGCACATATGTATAACCTCACTTAATTCGGATTTTCTTACTTTTATTCCTAACTAATCATGCATCTTACTACAAGGGAGGAACAATTTATTAGATATATATATCAACATCTTGACAAAGGGTTTCGCTTACATGCTATCAGAAGAAAGTGGATAGCTAGTGCGTAATCACAAGTGAGAAAACAGAGAAATTTAAATAAGCAAAGCGAAGACGACACGGTTCGAGAATTTTTTATATTAATAGGCACAATAACAAGTTATTTCATAAATGAAAAAAGGAATTAGATGTGAGAATCAAGATTAACTGTGTCACTGCCCAAAGTAGAATTAAAGAAGAGAAGAGACGACAGAGGTGTTTCACAAGAACATTACGGAATAAGAAAATCCTAAGCCTTTTCACTTAGAAAAATACTTATAACTCTTTCTCCTCTCTTCTTTTTCTACTTTCTGCCACAAATGAAATATCCGTCTGTAGAGATGTTTTGCAGCCTGCCTTAGCAGTATGTATCGCACTATAATATATGGTAGCACATAGTTCATATAATGCTTTACAATAGCAACTTTATAGTGGGCTAAAAATTTTCTTTAACTTGTTCAAGGAAAAGTATAAAAAAAGTCATAAATCTATAGCATTGATACCAATTCAATCATAAATATTTTCATTAGACCAATTTAATCATTAACTTTTTCACATTGTTACATTAGCGTTAGCCAGACGGTTGGCACTAAGCAGTGTTCACGTTAGCACCAAGCGGCCAATATTAGCTGGAAGGATTGAATTAGTACATATATGAAAAATGTTTAAAACTAAATCGATTGAATTGAAATGTTTATGACTTAATTGGTACTTAATGCCATAGGAGTGTAACAAAACAATTTACACATGTCATCTATTGAGTTTTGTTCAACACTTTAATCTCACTCAAAAATTTTCCACCGAGTTTCATCCATTTAATTTTTGGCCAAACAACTAACTTTCATCCTTAAGAAACTTGGTATGCATAACAAGTTATACCTATTTCTCCTCACTTTTAGGTACACACCTAATTTTACATGTCTCCATTTCATCTAAATGAGGAAGATGAAAACGATGTAAGGCACATTCACAAAGCTTTTAGCACCAAAAAGACGAAGATAAAAGTAAAAGACAATGAATAAAATTAAGACACGGAAGAAGATACGAAAACAACTAAGTATTTGGATGAGCACCCTATGCATAATTTAAATATAGTGTCGTAGTGTTAGGAATAGGGGCATCCTGCGCACAATATTATTTTCAAGACTAAATTGACTAAATCCTATGGTAAAGTTATCCGGTCAAGTTGATTACTGTTGGGAATAACGGATCCCCGAAAAACGGATTCGACACTAAATCGAACCCCTAAATTAATGCGGAAGACGAAGCCCGGGAAAAACACGTATCACCGATCGTAAAGCACACCACGGATTCGAGCGTACCTTGTTAGCCACAGATTAGACACCGACGCCGATTGAGGAAGAGAAACTTGGCCCCGTTCGATCCGATTAAGCCTTGATGGGAAGAAAAACATGCCGTATGCTTTACTGTTTTTCTTTGGGGAGAGAGAGCGCGCAGGAGAGGAGAAGACGTACGTTCATTATCCAAAAGGTGTCTTCTCTCTCTCTCTCCTCCCTTTTATATGTTCCCCCATCCACGGGCCATATTCCCGTGGGCCGGGCTTTTTGAGCCCAACTTGTGCGGACGGGCCTTAAGCCCATCTCATATAAAAACATCATCTGCCACTCGCACATGGTGGGCCGAACAGGATTCTCTTGACCTCTCTTCAACATTCATACCGGTGAATAATCCGTGCAACCAGCATACTTCGAGAGGTCGTTGCTATACATCTGTTAGGAATATATAGCAGCTCATAATGGGCGCATGCTTTGAGTAGATTTAGTATGTAGTACCCTAGATTGATCGATCACATTGTATATCTCTCTTGATCTCTTTTAAACATGATATATATATTGTATTCACAATTATAATTATCACAAAGACAGTCATAATTGGTCGACCAATGAATACAAAACTACAATGTGATTCCCCAAAATCGATCTTCCTCCTTCCTTCAAAACTCTTAATTTCAGTTCAGCTTGCTATTCTAGAAATGTCCCATTACATCGAATCAACTCATAACCATTGGCAACATCCTAAGATAGCAAACACTAAATAGAAACCTTGAGAATAAGTAAAAGTCATGAGGGCACTAAAAAATTTGAGGAACTCTTTTCCTCAAGAGTCTCACACGTCATAAAAGTTGAGATCAAACTTTTTGCCACTCTTATTGGTCGTCTTATGCATACGTAGTATGAAATACGTATTACGGTATTAACTCATTTCCCATGGAGCGTATGTCTACACTTTACAATACCGTACAGATGATAGTTCAGACATACCCAATGTCTAACTTGAGTTCACGTATCTACTCATTCAAAAAATTCATCAGAACTCACATCTGGCATCTTAGACAGATAAAGTAAAATATGTGGGGTATTTTACTTTCGGACATCACAAGTATTATGTCCTCATCTTAACACTTAGTTAAGGCGACATGCGTATTTTAAGCTTGAGCTCTCGATTATCACCTAGATAATAAGCTTAAATATAGTCTCATCTCTATTTATCACACAGTAAATAGAGGCGATTAGCCATGTGAGTGGGCTAATCTTTTATCTGTCCGACATACTTTCTCAACTTAAAATAATACACTGAGTATTAAGATGCATAAAGATCAAACAAAAAATTCATAGGCATTAATAATGAAACAACACTAGTTCATAAATGTGAACAACTCAGGGAAATTACAATCCAAAGACATCGACTCTACGCAATCCTAGAGATTTTACATGACCACAAAACACATCTCTAGGTATTGGCTTTGTCATAGGATCTGCTACTATTCTATGTGTAGATATGTACCGTAAGTTCACATCATTTCGTGCAACCATATTCTTGACAAAGTTATACTTGGTATCTATATGTTTGGTCTTGCCATGATATTTTGGATCTTTGGTGTACGCTATAGCTGCTTGGCTATCACAGTTAACCAACAATGGATTTGCAGCTTTCTCATTAACACCTAAATGATCTAAAAATCTCTTAAGCCAAACTCCTTCTTGTACCGCTGCTGATAATGCCACGAACTCAGCTTCTATCGTGGACAAGGCTATACACGTTTGCTTCTTACTGCTCCATGATATGGCGCCATTGTTCAATAAGAAAGAAAATCTCGAGGTAGATTTTCTTTCATCTAAATCTCCTCCCCAACCAACATTTGAATAGCCTTCAAGTCGCAGATCCTTTCCTTGGTAATTCAACTTGAAATCAACAGTTCCCTTCAGATACCTCAGTATTCTCTTGACGGCTTTCCAATGTGCTGGACCTGGATTTGATTGGTATCTACTCACCAGTCCAACTGCAAAACATATGTCGGGTCTTGTACACATCATAACGTACATCAAGCTCCCAACAGTACTAGCATAAGGAACATGTTTCATTTGTTCCTTCTCTTGTGGAATCCTTGGACACAGTCTATGGCTCAATCCTTCACCTTTTGCAATAGGAGTGTCTATGGGTTTACAATCTTGCATACGAAATCATTCAAGAACCTTATTTATATAGGTTTCTTGCGAAAGAGACAACGATCTCTTCGAACGATCTCTTGAAATCTTAACTCCAAGAATGTATGCAGCCTCACCCATGTCTTCATCTCAAAGTTGGAAGACAACCAACTCTTGACAGTCTTAACAAACTCCATATTGCTTCCGTCAATTAGTATATTATCAACATATAATGATATGATCACAAATTGATCCTTGGATCTTTTGATATATACACAATGATCCTCATCAATCATCGTAAAATCATATGCCATTATGGCATTATGAAAACGTATATACCATTGTCTTGATGACTGCTTAAGACCATATATCAACCTCAAAAGTCGACATACTTTTTCTTCTTGGCCTTTCACTATGAAACCAACAGGTTGTTCCATATATATTTCTTCCTCTAATTCTCCATTAAGGAAAGTAGTCTTTACATCCATTTGATGTAACTCAAGATCCAAACTAGCCACTATTGCCAGAATAATGCGAATCGAGGTAAATCTCACTACAGGAGAAAATGTATCTTCATAATCAATTCCTTCCTATTGATTATACCCCTTCGCCATAAGGCGAGCCTTATGCCTTTCTATCGAGCCATCAGCCTTTTGCTTTATTTTGAGAACCCACTTGTTCCCAATAGCTCTGCGTCCTTTTGGAAGATCAACTAATTCTCAAACTTGGTTTGATTTCATTGACTCCATTTCCTCTTCCATTGCATGAATCAATTTTTCCTTACTAGGGCAATTTAGAGCCTCATTAATATTTCTTGGCTCATCCTCATCTTGTGGAGCAACCATAAAAGTTTCCCCTTCAATATCAAAACGTCGACGGGGAATACTTTGGCGACTTGTTCGCCATATGGGAGATTGTACACTTTGCACATCATTCCCCATTATGCTCCCACTTGGATTAGGTAATGATGATGTCGTCTCATCATGTGGTTGCAATTGAGAATGATTTGAATTCAATTCATCACTTCTCATATTACTCCCACTCGGACAAACTCCACTAAGATCATTATCTTGATCCAAGGTTTCAAATAGGGAATAATCTTCCCATATTTCGCCCTTCTTAGGAAATTCTGAGAGTGCTAGTATGAACAAAAATAAAGGATTTAGGGAAGAGAATAAGAACACATAAATTATAGTGGTTCGGCTTAATCCAAGCCTACGTCTACTCTCCCACGCTAACAGCCTTCTTGGCTAGATTCCACTATGCAATCAACAAGAGATTACAACTTTGAGTGCAAACACTTAGTAGTAGATCATACTATCTCACTAAGTCACTCTTTTGGTATTTCTCTCACGATTACAAACGTTTAAGCTCTCAAGAGACAAGTATATGATCGAAAGTCGCTCAGACTTTGGAATTATAAATTCTACGCTCCGTCTCTTACTTGCTCATCGGTCCACGATCTCCTTAAATACTCCTCAACTTCCAAACTACCCATTGGATAGTATCCCGGTGAATCGTCTTCCAATATACCCATTGGACAGCTCTGTATTTAGAAGATTTGGTAGCCGTTGAGTGACAAAGGTAAAATCCCAAATTGATTCCGATCGCCCATATAAACAAAATCTTGGTTTCCATAAGTAAAGCTTCTTCATATAGAAAGTTCTTATCTTCAAGATCCAATCATCAATCAATTAGATTGAATCAATCAAATCAATCTTGATGTGGAATCCAAACCAGATCACTAGCCGTTATATGATTGGGCTTGAGTTACGTTTCATCGAATCTGGATGTAAAGTCTGAGAGCAATAGACTTTACAATCTGGGTCTGAGATGCGATAGACTTTGCAATCTGGGTCTAAATATATCTGCTTCCGAACAGATTTAGCTTTAAGGTCTGTACCCAGTTCAGCTTCAGCATAGAGTCTGTCTTCTGGTTCATCATTCAGCATAAAGTCTGTCTTCTGGTTCATCATTCACGTTCAGTCTGTAATTAGTCAGAGTGAGCAAACTTCTGATGTAGAACAGACTTTGACACTAAAGTCTGGCAGTCTTCAGACTTTGAGTCTTGAGTCTGGCAATCTTCAGACTTTGAGTCTTGAGTCTCGCGGTCTTCGACTTTGACACGAAGTCTGGAAATCTTCAAAATATACTCGGACATATGTTACGTTCAGTCTTCCGCCGTCTTCGACTTTGATAATATCCTCTACATGTTCTAACATCTGCATGGTCTATTACTCAACCATCAAACATGTTAGTAGCCTTTGATTTATTTTGTCATCTTCAAAACATCATAAGGGATTTCCCTAACAAATTCATCATCTAAGAATGTGACATCTCGTGATTCAAACTCAGTTATACTCCTACTTTCCTGCTCACCTATGAACACATATCATTTCGAGTGTTCTGAGTACCTTATGAAAATACTCTTCTTTCCTCTAGGACCCAATTTCCCAAATTTATGAGAGGACTCATGTGTATAGGCAGCACAACCCCATGGCTTAAGAAAACTTAAGTCCGGTTTTCTACCTGTCCATAACTCATATGGAGTGGAAGTAACTAATTTGGAAGGTACACGGTTAAGTATATAGGCAGCAGTTAACAACGCATCACTCCAAAAAGTAATAGGTAAGTTAGCATGCGCCATCATGGACCTAACCATTTCCAGTAGGGTTCTGTTTTTTCTCTCCGCAACACCATTTTGTTTAGGAGTATATGGAATAGACAACTGTCTTTCTATTCCTTTTTCATCACATAATTTTCTGAACTCATCAGATAAATATTCTCGACCTCGATCGGATCTCAATGTTTTTATTTTCTTGTCTAATTGATTCTCTACCAGGTTCATAAACCTTTTGAAACAACTTATTGCTTCAGATTTATGAGAAATCAAATAGACATATCCGAATCGAGTATAATCATCAATGAAGGTGATGAAATAAACAGCCCCATGCCTTCCTCTCCATTCATTGAACCACAAACATCAGAATGGATTAAATGCAGAGGAAATCCAGCTCTTTTACCTTTTCCAAATGGTTTCCTTGTCGTTTTCCCTTCTAGGCAATGGTTACATATGGGCAAATCGACTTTTTCAATGTTGCCCAACAAGCCCTCTTTGGCTAGTCTATTCATACGCTGTTGGCCAATGTGACCAAGTCTAGCATGCCACACATTCACATCATTATCATATGTATTAGGAGACGTGATAAGGGAATAACAAACATTTGCATTAACATAGTCAATATCTAATACAATGAAACCATCCAGAAAATAACCACAACCATAGTAATTTGTATCTAAAAACAAATCCACACCTCTATTATAGAAGTTCATATTGAAACCTAATTTAACCAACGCTAAAACAGACACTAAATTCCGACGAATCTCCGGAGCATACAATACATCATGAAGGAACAAAATGCGTCCACCACGCATGTTCAGTTGGCATGTGCCAATTCCTTTCACTTCAGCTCTGGAGTTGTTTCCCACATAGATCCACTTAGTTCCAATAGGTACTTGTCGGAATTCCACGAAGGATCCTCTATCCTTCACTACATGGTCCGTCGCTCCTGAATCCACAGTTCACAAAGGATTAGACTCAGTTAAGAACACAGAACTCGACACAAAAGCAAAGTTCTGAAAAGTACAAGGGGTGCATACCTTCTTTGGCTCATGACAGTCGCGAGCATAGTGACCCTTCTTGTCACAATTGTAGCATTTCACCTTTGCAAGCTTCTTCATGCGAGGACGCTTTCCTCTTCCATGTTGGTTAAACTTGGGTTTCTTCCCTGAAGGACCTTCTTCCTTGCCTTTCCCTTTATCAAACCAGTTAGGGCATTTGCGCTTGGAGCTCGAAGCTCCATGTGAGCTAGAACTAGCATGATAGAGTTCAGCATCTGGCTTAGCCGCCAAGAGGCGGTCCTCTTCCAGCTCAAGATGGCGCACTGCATCCTCAAAAGTTTTGATAGTTTCATTATGGGTCAGGTGAACCTTCATATGCTCCCAACTCTGAGGCAAGGAACGAATCACTGCTTGCACTTGCTGCTCATCTGTGACGACATGGCCAGCATCTTTCAGCTCATTTATCATATTTGACATCTTTCTAAGATGTTGCTTCATGGTCTGACCATGAGGCTTCTTATAGGAGTCAAACCTAATAGTGAGCTGTCTTAGTCTGATCACCGAAGTATGACCAAATCTAGCTACCAATGCCTCCCACATTTCTTTGACATTGTCAAAACGCCTAAACTCTCGCATGACGTCATTTTCCATGCTGCTCAGCAACGTGATGCGAGCAAGAGAGTTCTTTCTTTTCCATGCAGCAAATGCTTCCTTATCTCTTTTGTGCTGCGCAGTGTTTCCTTTTTCAGGTTCTACCATGGTCAAGTTAAGAGCTTCAAGTGCCTCTTGCTCTTCTAGCACATATTGGATTTTCATCTGCCATATCTCATCGTTGTCACCATTGAGCTTTTCACCTTTGTTCAGCTCGGCAACTATGCTCTTCGTCGCTGAAGCCATTGATCTAAACACATCAGACATATATGCACGAATTATTAATGCCTATCATTTATGCATCCCTATTTGCATATACCCATCATATTAATGAATAATTTCAAGTAAGGCTTCAGAATCAAAAGGTCACTATGTTTCCAATCATCCTCCAAAATCCTAACTTAAAACTATCATTAATATAATTGTCTTATGCAAAATAAATTCTATGAAGTTACAAAAACTTCTATAACTACCCACAGCTAACTACCCACAGCAACCAGCAATAACAGAAAGCAACAGATAATTGACATATAATATAATAATGCTTTCATATAATACAACTAACATATAGGTTGCTACATCAACAACAATCAGGTAGTAAGTATTACATTAAGATGTCCACAAAGCACACTTAACTAAGATCAGCTAATACAACTAACACCAAGCCAGCACACGAACTGGGAAAGATCCTCTTTTGTTCAATTTCTTGATCTTTTCCCTTGTAACAATACAGTAATATTCATTTACAAAATCCATCACAATTTTCTTATATGAAGCAGCTCCGTTGACATCCCATATGCGATTCAACACATCTTGCCATTCAGGTGGAAGAGTATTTATGAAAAATCGCACCATCTCTGACTGTGACATAGGACGACCATTCCACATGACCTGTTGAATTTTCCCGTTGACTTCAAGGACGTGACCAATTAAGTCACCTCTCTCCCATCGATGATCAGTCAGCTCAACTATCAACTTAGACAGCCTATCATTTTGTTCATCGGTAACTTCGCAAATAGGTGTGCGCAACCTTAGGGGAGGCATAGTTCCTGCAACAAATGCAAAACTATTCCTACAACAAATGCAGAACAAATAAGGGATTACATATAATCCACATAGACTTAATTGAAAAAGAAACACATTCTTTTCCTCTTTTTTTTTCTTTTTTTTTTTGTCAACGGTCAACGGTCGTCAGTCAACGGTCGTCGGTTGGGTCAACGGTCGCCGGACCGGTCGGACCGGTCGAGCCGGTCGGACGAACCGACCGCATATGCCATGCGCGTGCGCGGGCTGACGTCACGCAGACGTCAGCCGGCACATGCCGCGCACATGCCAGGCGTCCGCGAGTCGGGTTGGGTCGGGTCGCCGGCCGGTGACTGCCCGGCGAACCGATGTCAGCGCTAACGTCATCGATGACGTCATCCCAGCGGTTATCGATTGTTGGGTGACGTCATGCTGACGTCAGCACGCGTTGGTCCATCGATAGGCGCGTGTGGGCACGTGTGGCGTCGCCCGGCGGCGCACGACTTGTCGCTTGACTCGTCTCGACGACCCCTTTCTTCCTATGCTATCAGAATTCGATTTTGACTTATGGAAACTCGGAAAAAAGGACTAACAGCGCTCGAGTGTCGGGATTTCTTGCCCCGATCCGTACGGCCAAATTACTTTTGCGAAAAATCAATCAAAAAAACGTCAAACAGGTCGAGAAAACGTGAACCTGGCTCTGATACCAATGTTAGGAATAACGGATCCCCGAAAAGCGGATTCGACACTTAATCGAACCCCTAAATCAATGCGGAAGACGAAGCCCGGGAAAAATCACATATCACCGATCGTAAAGCACACCACATATTCGAGCGTACCTTATTAGCCACAGATTAGACACCGACGCCGATTGAGGAAGAGAAACTTGGCTCTGTTCGATCCGATTAAGCCTTGATGGGAAGAAAAACGTGCCGTATGCTTTATTGTTTTTCTTTGGAGAGAGAGAGCGCGCGCGAGAGGAGAAGACGTACGTTCATTATCCAAAAGGTGTCTTCTCTCTCTCTCTCCTCCCTTTTATATGTTCCCCCATCCACGGGCCGTATTCCCGTGGGCCGGGCTTTTTGGGCCCAACTTGGGCGGATGGGCCTTAAGCCCATCTCATATAAAAACATCAATTACCATAATTGAGCAGGGCAAAGTCGGAAAATGTTCTCACTTGGTAACTTAGAAACGAACAAAGAACAAGGTTAGAGAACTGCGTCATAGAAAACTCATAACTTATTAAATTGGCTCATGCGGCACACAAATCTAGATATATAATGCAGATATAAAGTGATCTGCTCCTCGTTAGCACGCAATCATATAGATGCAAGTGATTACAAGTGATTGCGAATTGCCGCTTCCACCCAGGAATCACTTACATCGCTTGCTGTTTCTTCTTAGCCATGAGTCATATGATTGCAAGCTCATATAACGTGGATCACTTTATTTCTACATCATATATCTAGATCAGTGTGCCGCATGACCAAATTCAATTAGTTATGAGTTTCGAACGATGCGGTTATCCAACATTGTTCTTTGTTTGTGTCTAAGTTACCAAGTTGGGACATTTTCTACCTTTAGCTCCCTAATTTATGGTACTCACTTAGACCAGAAGAAATAAGTCAATTTAGATTTGAAATAATACTACGTGCTCGATGCACCAAACATGTAATTTTGCAATAAAATTTTAAATCATGGATAGGTTGCTCATCAAGATAATATATTTAGAGTTTGATGCATTGTCTCATATTCACTCAATCGAAACGTGGAAAGAGTGGAGTGTACCAAAAATTGGAGGGGTAATAGATATAATCAATCATAAATATCAAGTTATGGTTTTTTCAAGAGAAAGGATGAAACTTGGTGGAAAATTTTGAGTGATATTAAAGTGTTGAACAAAACTTAATAAGAATGTAAATTTACCTCTCTTCATAGCTTTCCTCCATTGACGGAATCTTCGCTTTTGGGCCATTATAGTGGCGTGAAAAGGGCGACCAAGTTATCTGTGTAGAATCTTTCTGAGAGTAAAATAAATTGATTTCTTTTCTTTTCTCTATTTTCTCATCTCTATTTATAGGGAGCAAGATAAGAATTTTTTCAAAATCATCTTCCAATACCATATCTTCTACTTTCCTTTTAGGGGAGATTCTCAATCTCTTTTGGTAACCTTTTAATATTTGTATTTTTGTTTTTGGCAAGAGTTAGTAGATATCTCATCATTCATAACAATGTATCATAAAGGGAAATGTTGAAAATCTCTAATTGTTAGGCATGTTTTGGTAATAAGTCTCAAGTCGGATTTATGCATACATAAAATAGAATGATAACAGTAATTGTTTATGTGTATACAAATCTATCTTGAAATATCCATAAATAATTAGATTAAAAAATGTCCGATTTAGGTGCAATATAATTCCCTATCCCTACTATTCTTTTTTTTTTATTGATTTTTCAGATTGTCAAATCATTCATTTCAAGAACCTCTCTAGTAAAAAAGAAAATGTTCAAAAAGTTATACTCCTTGTTTAAAAATATATTTTGAGAATGATCCTCAGTAATTGATCTCAATCCATCGTCAGTGTGCTTTGGATTGATGTTATATCTTACCTTATTTTGTATCTTGATTGCCTTGATTGTAACTCATTACGATGCGTATGTTTGATAATGTAGTTTATAAGTCTTGTTTTGATTTAAGTTTAGTTTGCATGGTTGAGTTTTTTTTTTTTTTTGTGATTTTGTTAACAATTAATGTAGGTTTTCTTTATTTGAATAGTCTTCCTAGTCTAAGCTGGTTTCTTAATTTGAATAGAATTCCTAGTTTAAATTAGTCTCCTAATTAGCATATATTTCCTAGTTCAAGTAGATTTCCTAATTTAAGTGGGCTTCCCAATTTAAGTAGATTTCCTAATCTAAATAGACTTCCTAATTCAAGTAGGTTTCCTGATTTGAGTAGCCTTCCTAGTTTAAGTAGGTTTCCTAATTTGAATTGTCTTCCTAGTTTAAGTTGGTTTCCAAATTTGAGTAGATTTCCCAGTTTACATTGGTTTCCTAATTAGTATAATTTTTTCCTTTTTACTTGAGCAGGCTTCCTATTTCAAGTAGATTTCCTAGTTTAAGTAGTTCTTCTAATTTAAATTGGCTTTCTAGTTTAAGTAGATTTGCCAATTTGAGTGGATTTTCTAGTTTAAATTGGCTTCCTAATTAGCATAGGCTTCCCAGTTTGAATAGGCTTTCCAATATGAGTACTTTTCCAAATTTGAGAAAATTAAAATACAAGAACAAAGTTGCCGCCAATCAATTTAAGTAAAGTTAGGTCAAGTGAACACCCATGGAGCCTAGATAGTGATGGGAAAGTCCGTTAACTATGTGCATATGTGTATGATCTATCCCAATGACGACATGAGATCTTAGGTCCAATTACGATTGGCATAGGATGGCTTAGCATCTAATGATCCATTTTGGTACCATAGCTCTATTTTTTGTTAAGTTTTAAAACATTCATCAATTTGCTCTTTTTTTTTTTAAATTAAAAAAAAAGGGGTAAGTGTAGTGGAAGTCCTAAAACTTGTTAACAAAGTATAATTTAGTCCTAAAACTTTCAAACAGTACAAGTAAGTCCTAAAACTTGTCATAAAAGTGCAATTGAATCCTAAAAATTTCATAAAGTGCTATTAAGTACTAAAATTTCCAAATTTGTCAAATCAAATACTTTTGTTAACAGCACTTTTTAAAAGTTTTAGAACCCGATTATACTTTTGTGACAAGTTTTAAGAGTTAATTGTACTTTTTAAAAATTTTATGACTCAATTGTACTTTCCTGACAAGTTTTATAACTTCCAATGCACTAATCCTTGAAAATAACTTAAAATATCTCCAAAACACTCATTCTACTTCATTGTTGATATGGGTGAACATGTGGGACTACCCGAATTGGGAACCACTCGAATCCGACTAGCCAATTTGGTTCAGTTATTCGAAGGATCGGTTTGGTCCTCGGTTCCATAAAAAATGGAATCGGTGATTGTCGGTCCAATTCTTGGTTCCAAGGGGGAAACGAACAGACGGACTAGACCAAATCTTTTTTTAAATATATTTTAATTTCTTAAAAATAGCAATAAACCTTAAAAATAGTAAAAACTATAGTATTGTTTTAATTTTTTGTTTTTTTTTTTTACCGTGTGATTGATTCCATGGAACCGGATTAGACCGAGAATTGATTAGCCTTAATTGTTGATTGACAATGTCATTTTCTCATATACAGTGGCATGATTCCATTCATATGTGTGTTTATGCAAATGACAATCATAACAAGTGAGAATAACATAATATGGCAATAACATGCAGAAATATATGACATATTAATTGAAAATATGATGATAAAATGACATGACACGGCAATACATGATGATGATATATTATGGCATGGCAGTAATCACATACACTATGGCATAACAAATCCAATGCAAAACATTATGGTAAGATAACATGTCACGCCCCGAACCTTGAGCACGTGCACATCCCTCGATGGTTGATAAAATTGCGACGTCCTAGGACGCATCGCCGACCCATTCATTTTATTGCACATGTGGAAGCATTTGATAAAATTCCAAACAACACATATATGGGATAGAAAAGTAGGATAAAACTTTTACAAAACACTTTCTATAAACACACTAGGTTTATATACAAAAGTCTACAAAAAAGATTGACTTTCAAACTGAAGCTATCCCACGACCTACTGGTCGGACACATTTACCGATCCTTTGGACTCTACCGCCACAGGCTCCAAGGGCTTCGGGTCCTCCACAACTCCATCAGGAGGGTTAGCTGCACCCTCGCTTAGAACATCGTTGACTACAACGGTGGGGATATCAAAATCCTGAAGGGGATCTACCATATACCCATTGAGTCCATGGCGAAACCACGCCCTGAATCGATGAGGTACCCTCTAAGGTAGGTCCTCATCGACTCAAACAATGGTCACAACAAGCTCATAGACTTAATAACTCTCGAGGACAGGGACGTCTATGCTCCACTCGGTAACCCCCAAGGCTGACCAAAACTTTCCAGAGAGACCGTCATCTAAGGACTTGAAAAGTTAAGCTCATGATAGGGTGAGACAATGTCTCAACAAGTTCACGCCCTAAACTCCGACTAAGAAGGAAATACGCCTAGGGGCGGCCTAACCACACAACCACACAACAATAGAGACTCACCTTGTCTTAGATCCTCCTTGCATATTAGTACGGTTCATATTACAGACATAAGCAATAATAAAACTCAATCAATTGGAATGCTAAATCAGGCACTATTAAGACACTTAATCATGCGTTCCAATTTTATCATAGCCCAACGAGCACGGCCTACTCGATGTTTGGCGGTCTTCTGGCGTAACTAGGCATCGTCTCACCCTATTAAGCACGGCAACGTCTACATCTAGATGGCAATCCTGAAGGAGTATTAATCCAGAATCTACTATGACCAGCATCTGTTATCCAGGGGAATCCCATATAGGGGCAACATCCACCCGACTCATATTGGGGATGGGTTCTCATATCCATCGCATGATCATTCACTTCTAGCCAACAATATTGTGCATTGCACTCAAATGTTTCAATTAAGATGATGCATTTGGCCTATTTCCTTCGTATTAAAAACACTTGGTGAAAATAATCGTGTGTGGGTACACGGTTAGATTGAACTTCAAAAATTGATATTCTTCCTTTTAAAAACCCCACTATTTAATATAGTATCTAAAAAAACATTTTCGGTGTCAAAACCCGACATTCGGTATTTTCTAATTAAATACCAAAATTTCATAATTTTGAAATAAATACTCAAAATCACAATCACCACCCAATTTGCACAAGTTAGCATTCAATTATATAAACTAAGCACACTACTATAATCAGCGCGAAATTTCGGTCACTGGCTATCCTGGTATAATTTTCGGAAGATATTAAATAATTAAATAAATAGCAAAATTAATTAAATAAATGCAAATAAATGCAATAAATGCAAATCTAGCCTGAAAATGCTAATTTAATAACCTAAACGAGCCTAGAAAATTAATACATCAATCCACATAAATAGTACAATCTATTTAGCCCCTAATCAATCTATTCTAACCACCTACTAGTCATAATTAAGTAATTAAATCACTAATCAAAACTAACTAGGCACCTAAGTCATACTTAGCCTAATCTAATTACCTACTAAATGTCATTAACTCCATAAGCAGATTTTAGTAAGTAAAGTCACCGAATTAGCAGGCCGGTGAGTCCACAGTGATAGCGACGCGGAGGCGAGTGACAAACAAGCCTGCGGCAACACCAAGCGAGGTCTGGAAGAGACCTAAAATGGGCCTCGAAGCTCTCAGCCCTTGCTAAACTTCGGCCTCTGTCCAATGCCGAAAGGAGTTGCTTAGCCTAGCTACAACGGTTGGAAGTGGCAAGGTGGGACTAGGTGGCTGGGATGGGCGGCGGTGGAGCTCGACGGCGACGAACAGTGGTTGGAACAGCTCCGGCGGATGGCGACAGTGGCCAGGGCACGATGCGAGCAGGCGTGGGATGCGAGCAGGAGTTGGAATCGGCGGCCTGGATGAGCAAGCTTAGGCGCTTACGGATGTGCGACTGGCAACAATGGTGGCTTAGCTGGTCAACGGCTGCTACAAGGGGTCTCTCACTGGTTCTTGAGCTCACAAACACAACAATGGAGGAGGAGAACAACTAGGAAGAGGAAGAAGACAGCTGCTGAAGAAGGGGGGCCACAAAATATCCTAATACTCATCACACTTGCCCCACCACCTTCATCCTTCATCCTCAGCCACTTGCTGCATCAAGGCTTCTCCAACAAGCTTCAATTTGGTGTCCAAATGTTGCAGCTCTCTAGGCATACGAATTTTGTAACATTTCTCCTTAAATTTCATTCAATTCCTCTCCAAATTAACCCAATTGATGCCCCAAAAATTCAGCCAAGGTGTCCACACTCAATTCCACATTTTTCCTTGCCAAATAATCCAACTTGATGGCCACAAATGCAACCAAAAACGATCTTCTAATTTTTCCGATCAAAAATAGCCAAACTTTGGAATTTCGTCGAAAACTTGGGTTTGTAGAAAAATCTTTGGAAAATGAGTCAACGTTCTTAAAATAAATTGTGACATGACAAAACTTTCAATTTATGAAATCAGGTTCAATTTCGTGGTTAATTTCAATCGACGCAATTTTAGCGTGACCTAATCTATCGGGTAGCTTTTGGGAATTTTTAGTGCAGTTGACCCGTGGTCGATTATTTTTTAGCCACATCGTACATCTTCAACTCACTGGCAACTCTTGGTTGTCGTGAAAATCTCGAGATTTCAAATATGAGCATAGGGTATGGAAATGACAGAAAAATTAGTTTAATGCCGTTCGACAATAATTTTGCAATTAGGTGGAATCACCTACACTTTAATCACATACTTTAGTTGAATCGAGCTATCTCTGATCTTTGATCGATTTTGACAATGTCGTATTGACCCTTATAGATTAGCATGGTCGAGTAGTCGAATTCTAGTCAAATTCTCAAGTCTATTGCGCTTAGATTCCTTAATGGCTTCACCTGATAAATTAATTATCTCATGAGTGATTAGCTTAGAGAAAAGAACTATAGGTGCATCGATGAAAATCCCTACTCATTCAATTGAAAACATAATTAGAAAATTAGGATGTCACATAACATGACGTGGGAACAATATCATTTAAACATGAAATGACAAATTTGATGCAAAACATAACAATAAAACGAGATGACATGACAATAATCAAATCCAAAATGAAATGGAAAATCTGATGCAAAACATAATGGT
Source organism: Eucalyptus pumila (assembly GCA_016097595.1). Classification (NCBI taxonomy): domain Eukaryota; kingdom Viridiplantae; phylum Streptophyta; class Magnoliopsida; order Myrtales; family Myrtaceae; genus Eucalyptus; species Eucalyptus pumila. The sequence continues at coordinate 24,189,548 of CM027851.1, forward strand.
GACATTTTTTGTTAAAATATGTCTCGAGTTTAAAGCCCGAAGTGAAAAGCTGAATTTGGAAAACACATTAAATTGAAATTCAAGCGGAGATTGACAAGGGGAAATCAAAAAGGGAAAGTTAGAATTTTGACTTGAATAAAAGATGCATTTGTCAAAATTCTTTAGCAAGAGAGTAAACAAATAAAAAATAAAGGAAAGAGTCAAAAATCTAGATTTGACCGAATCATATGGTTTTCTCTTCGAGTAAAATTGGTTTGTTTTTTTTTTGCTACAATATATATATGCTCGTGGGACTCTCTTGAGCGAAGCATACATATTCAAACGTCGTTTACTCGAAGTGCCGTGGGTGTTCTATTTGTGAAACACCGTTCATAGGTGCTGGGTGCTTGGCTTTGGTGAATTACATATATATATATATATATATCTTCGTGTTGTTCGTGCTGCGAAGCTTATTCGTGAATTACATCCAAGAAGTTTAGTGTTTGTAGTTGATTAAATCTTGAGGTAAGATTTGCGTGTAATTCTTTTGTGAGATTGAGAGATTATATTTGAGGAATTCGGGGCTAAACACTATGTGCATTATTGGGTGTAATTGGGGCTTGAGAAACACCGAGAGAGTGTTTGAGTGACTCAAGTGTGTAATCTCCTTGTATTGCTTGATCTATAGTGAAATTCGCTGCTGCTCTCCCCATGGACGTAGGTCTTTATGACTTAACCACGTAAATTTGGTGTTTGATTTATTTTCTTCTTTTGTCTATATTATTGTTCGATTGCTCCCCTTTCGCAAGAAGTGGTATCAGAGCTAGGTTTGGCTAAGTCGAAGCGAATCGATGGTGATAGAAGAAGTAAATGTGAGAATCAACAGATTTGATGGGAAGGATTTTAGTTTTTGGAAGATGCAAATTGAAGATTATCTTTACTGGATGAATCTGCACTTGCCTTTATATGTGAAGAAACTAGAGACGATGAAGCAAGCTGATTGGGATTTGTTGGATAGACGAGCTATGGGTGTTATTCGGCTGACGTTGGCTCGTAACGTCGCATTTAACATCATGAAGGAGAAGACCACTGCTAATTTGATGCAAGCCTTGTCAGATATGTATGAGAAGCCCTTTGCGATCAACAAGGTCTATTTGATGCGACATCTGTTTAATTTGGAGATGAGAGAAGGTGCATCAGTTGTAGATTATATCAATGAATTCAATGTGATTGTTAGTCAATTGAGTTTAGTTTAGATTGATTTTGAAGATGAGGTACGTGCTTTGATTATGTTATCCTCATTGCTTGATAGTTGGAATACTACTGTTACTATTGTTAGTAATTTCTCTGGATCAACAAGTTTGACGTTTGATGGGGTTTGAGATTTGATTCTGAGCGAGGACATTCATAGAAGAGAATCTAGCGAATCTATATTTGCTACTTTAGTAGGTGAAAATAGAGGAAGATTTAGAACACGTGTGGGTAATGGTAGTACTAATATGAACAAATGTAGTTAGTCTAGGACTATTAATGTTCTCTATTAGAGTTTTGGCAATAGGGGTTATCTTAGAAGGGATTGCCTTAAGTTGAAGAATGAGAAGGGTAAGAGAATTATAGTTGATTCTGCAGATAATGTTGCAGTTGTAGCAGATAATGCCGATTATGTCTTGTCTGTCACTAATGATTCATCGCTTGATGGATGGGTTATGGATTTTGGTTGTTCTTTTTGTGTCACACCAAATAGAAACTAGTTTATCACTTAGCAGTGCATAGGTAGTGGTAAAGTCCAGTTAGGGAACAACGTTAAGTGCGATGTTGTAGGTGTTGGTGATGTTAAAATCAGAATGCATGATAGTATCGTGAGGACATTGACTGGAGTGAGGCATGTTCCAGAATTGAAAAAGAACTTAATTTCCTTGGGTGCCCTAGATTCAGCTGGTTGTAGATATTCTTAAAAAAATGGAGTTCTAAAGGTTGTTCGAGGTGCCTTGGTGATTATGAAAAGAATCAAACATGGAGGCTTGTATAAACTTCAAGGTGAGACGGTGACAAATTTCGCTGCGGAGACGTCTGATGCATCTATTCGAGAGTCTTTTGATTGCTCGAGGAAGACCTGTGTGTTTGTGCCAAGGCACAAGTTTGATGCTGGTGTCGGGATCACGTAGTCAAGAGTTTTGATCGAGATAGAGACTGGTAAGTCGATCAAACATGTGCAGACTGACAATAGCATGGACTTCTGCTCGGAGTTGGCAAATAAATTCTGCATGAAAAAGAGCATAGTGAAACACCGCACTAGTGCCAATAAATCACAATAATTTGCAGAATTGACGAGAAGAACATTACTAGAGACGGCCCGTAAAATTATCTCTAGTGCTGGTATTGCTAGAAGAATTATAGCTGATGTGCTTAGTACGATGAGCTGCCTAGTGAATAGATCCCCATCAATTGCTATTGAATGGCGGACTCCTAAAGAAGTGTGGTCAGGTAAAATTGCTGGTTATTCTATTATTAGAATGTTTGGTTGCCCATGTTATTTTCGAGTGAGTGATGGTAAAGCTCGATTGGAGGGCAATGTGCATATTCCATGGCTATGCACAAGGTGAGTGAGGCGATCGGTTGTGGTGCCCATATATAAATTCACCTGTTAACAGTAGAGAAGTTATCCTTGATGAGTCTCCGTTACTTTTGGCTAGGAGTGTTTGTGGCAATGTTAATACGGATCTAGACAGTGTTCAGCTTGAGGTGGAGTTGCGATAAAAAAAACTCTTGAGGTAGCATATATGGGTACTAGCAAAGTAATCGGCACAGATGGTGCTTGTAGCAAGGTGGAGTTTATAGAGTTGACGGTTGTTGTAACTGCTGATATTGACAATGTATGTATTCGATCTTCTGATAGATATGGATGCAGTAATGGTTTTACTTTATCTGCGGTTGAGGAGGTTGTATCAGAAAATTCTTGCGGAGTAGTTAAAAGTTCATATGGAGTTGGTATTCTGACGAGGTCCTCGGTTATGGCGAAGTTCAAGCGAGGCTTGGACTTGGATAATATCTGTGGCGGTTGAGCCTATCGGGGGCTATGGGAAAGTAGCGGTAGAGTTTGAATTTTTGCAAAGCGATTGTGACTTGGCTCAAACGTCGAGCCAAAGTGGAGATTGTTAAAATATGTCTCTAGTTAAAAGCCCGAAGTGAAAAGCTAAATTTTGAAAATAAATTAATTGAAATTCAAGTGGAGATTGGCAAGGGAAAATCAAAAAGGGAAAGTTAGAGTTTTGACTTGAATAAAAGATGCATTTGTCAAAATTCTTTAGCAAGAGAGTAAACAAATAAAAACTAAAGGAAAGAGTCAAAATTTTGGATTTGACTGAATCATACGGTTTTCTCTCCGAGGAAAATTGGTTTGTTTTCTTTTGCTACAATAAAAAAAAAAAAAATATATATATATATATATATATATATATATATATATATATATAACTTTATGCTCGTGGGACTCTCTTGAGCGAAGCATACATATTCAAGCGCCGTTTACTCGAAGTGCCGTGGGTGTTCTGTCTGTGAAACACCGTTCATAGGTTCTGGGTGCTTGACTTTGGATCTTCGTGTTGTTCGTGCTGCAAAGCTTACTCCTGAATTACATCCAAGAAATTTAGTGTTTGTAGTCGATTAAATCTTGAGGTAAGATTTGCGTGTAATTCTTTCGTGAGATTGAGAGATTATTTTTGTGGAATTTCAGGGCTAAACACTATGTGTGTTATTGGGTGTAATTAGGGCTTGGAAAACACCGAGAGAGTGTTTGAGTGACTCAAGTGTGTAATCTCATTGTATTGCTTGATCTATAGTGAAATTCGATGTTGCTCTCTCCGTGGACGTAGGTCTTTACGACTGAACCACGTAAATTTGGTGTCTGATTTATTTTCTTCTTCTGTCTATATTATTGTTCGATTGCTCCCCTTTTGCAACATTTTTAGCCTCAATTCACGGGCTTTAATTGTGATGCCTATGACTTTTGACTTCTAGTATATTGTCATAGCCCATCCTAAACTCAAACCAAATCATTGTAGTACAGGACCTATGTGTTGGTTCACAAATAAAAGGTTGTCCTAATGTAGTACTTTCATACATACACTACCTATTAGCAAGCAACAATAACGAGCAATTAATCGTGTTTCTATTATAACAATTATCATATTGGCCTAAATTCAGACCTAAACAGTCAATAGCCTACTAACAAGCAATATTTAGGCAGCACAACAATGTGTCCTATAGCTTGAGATCTTATTTTGGCATTATGATCGCATAAGGACATATCCTTGGCTTTGAAGTTTTAATCTTTGGATTACATCAACCTGAGAGAATGCTTTTTTACCAAAAGTTCAGTATAGGGACATTTTCTAAATTCTATGATTCAAACTAGACAATATGACATTTTAGTATTCATTTTGATACAAATTTGAAAATGGGAACCGAGACTTATGTAAAAGCATGAGAGTTTCGAAATCTGCATAAACTAAACACATGCCAAAACAAGATAAATGTGAGAACCATCTCAATTTGACAGAGTTTCAAGAGCAAGAGATCACAAAATAGATTAACCCCGTACTTAATATAATGTAGAAATGGAGGGGTATTTATAGGCTTTTAGGGTTTTCTAAGGATAAGGTGTGCACCGTTCTCGGGGCGGGTGTGCCTCCAGTCGAAGTTGACTTTTTCCAAGCATGTGTTTCCTCCGTTCGACATTTGATTCTTGTGATATTTGTGCCTTTGGAATGCTCGTGTCAGAGATTTCCTAAAGAGCCCAAAATTATTTGGTGAAAGTGCAAAATCATTAACCCAAGGTGTCAACCCATACTTGGGCCTTAGGCTCGGGCTATGCATTGGGCGTCATTTTGGTGCTTATCCTTTACAATGATCATAATTTTATATAACTTAGAAGTTTGAAAAGTTTTGTTTAACATATTAAAAATTTTGAAGGACTATAGCTAAGTCCATCAAATGGGTGGGTCGGGTCAGGTTAGGGTTGGGTCAAAAATAGCCTGACCTATATTGACCCATTTAACTCTTTTTGACCTAATTTTGCGCAATATAAATTTGATAATACATACCTGACTAATCTATATTACCGAAATACATTAATATTTAACTTAATTTAGGTTAATCCACCCACCCATTTAATTCACTTTAAGCTCTTTGTTGACACCTAAATTTTTGCATAAAAATGGGTTAATTTTTACCCAAAAAATTAAAAAAAAAATTAAGATTGCATGACATAGTTTAGAAACATTTACTTTACTTTTTTTATTGTATTTTATTTTATTCCATTTTCGCATTAAACCAACGGTGAAAGTTGATAGGACATGAGATTTTTCACATATTCAAGTTAGATTTTTCATATATTCAGGTAATATACACCGATGGAGAAGGCCGTTCGACCAGCAAGGGAAAAGAGAGAAAAAAAAAAGAAAAAAAAAGCAAAAAGGCCCCCACTGTTCATCTTCTTCGGAGGTTCTTCTGCTGTGCGACTGACCCTGGCACCCTAGACTCCAAGCTGCACCACTAGCCACCGCTGCTTCCCTCTGCCGAACTGACGCCTGCTACCGGAGCCGCCCCTCACTCATGACTAGCTGCAGCAATCTGCGATGCCAAAATTTGTAGCTGGACCTGCCGATCTGTAGTGTTTCCCTTCGAGCCAATTCGCGCGCCTATGCCTTTTGCAGCCACGACCCAGTGCCCTTGCTCTGTCCATGATTTGCCCAGCCCAGCGCCACGCCTCTGTCACGTCTCCGTGCTGATCGTCCACCGTGCGATCATTGAGCTTCCCTCTACCTGAGCCGAGTCGAGCCGCTCCACTCATAGCTCAACGCCGATCCTTTGCCACAACCCGACGCCGCTTCTCAGTAGCCAAGCCCCTTGCCGCCAGGTTGCCAACGCTGCCGGTCCACCCTCGCCAAAGCTCCGAACAGTGACCCATCTAGCCGCTGTTCGCTAACCCTAATTTTGAAACCCAAAATCCCAATTAGGTAGATTTCTTATTTTTTTAGATTGTTTATTTTTTTTTCTTTTATTTATCCAAAGTATTCCTTGATGTATCCAACTCAAAAACCTTGATATGTCATGACTTTCACAATTCAAGTAACCTTAGGTATTGACAATCTGATTTTCGCGCCCAAAATCCGACTCGTAATCGTTTGAAAAATCGTCAAATCAATCTCACGCTCAAGATTCGATTTATGGTTTATTTAAGATTGACCGACCTGATCTCAATCTTATCTTGCTTCTATTTGCTGTTGTGTGATTTGAGTCGATTTTGTTTTCGTTAAAAAAAAATCCAAAAAAAAATGAGTTAGATTAGGTTCATTTTAGAATATTCCTAGTTCGTTTTAGAATATTTCTTGTCTTAGAATTATCTTGCATATTTAGAATTGGAATTTTATTTCAATTTTTTTAAAAGATCAATTAATTTGGGATGCTAGTTTTTTTAACTTAGGTTGCAATTTTAATTTCGAATTTAAAATAAAAACACAAAAATTATCATGCATATGTCATGTTGGATTAGGATATTCTTTGCACGTCATTGCATGTTAGAATAAGATTGCGTTTTATTTTATATTTTATTAATTGTAGGTTTAAATAATTTATTCTAGTTAGATTGCATTTAAGGTTTACTTGGTTAAGATAATGTTCTAACTTAAATTAGGATTTTGTTTAACCTAATTCCTAATACAAATAATTTGATATCTTAACCTAGGTAGATAATTTTCGCATTTTTCTAATTTCGAAATACGTGGAAAATACAAAAAAAAAATTGTCTTAGAATAAATCAATTTCATTATTTAGGATAGACTTCATTTTATTTTCATCATATAGCTTAGGTCATATTGCCATGCCACATCATTTTATGTTAGATTAGTAGCATGCATTGCATAAAGCATGATTCTCATTAAATAAGTGAAAAAGAAAAAAGAAATTGCGTGTTAATTAGAAATTATATCTAGAATTGTTGATGTGAATTATGATTTAATACTGCAGATACTTTTGTTGTTTCGAGGTAAGTCCTACAATTTATTCATTACTTTTCTGGGATGTTAAATTAGCGGTTTGCGTACCCGCATAAACACCTCACATGTTAGAGAGGTAAATTAAAATTAATTTAAGCTGCCTGCCAAACATTTTTTCAAAATAAAAGTGAAAGATACCGAAAGGGTGTTAGAGAAATCTAGCGCAACCAAGTGTAAAGTAAATCTCCCGTTACTTGGGTTTCTAATCAACCCACCGAAAATATATTAGTGGCAACTCTTAATTGAAAAATCATTTGCATGTTAAGAACTTGAACCTAAGTCGTGAATTGGTATAGACTTGGGAGAGCGTGAGCTAAGTTTAAGCTTAGTAATCCATTAGGCAAACCCTAGGTGGTTCACCTATATATGTTACTTGAATAAAAACTTCACAACAGATTTAAAAATTAAGTTAAAATTAGTAAATAAAATATAAATGTGAAAAACCTTTAACTAAACCCAAGAAAACTTATTTCTTATGATTTTTTTAAAATGGAATTGCTAAAACACTTTAATGCAATACAAATTTAATGGACAACTTTTATAATTTGTACAAAAAATTATTGTTTTAAAATTAAACTTTTAATTATTTTTTTAACATCGAACTTTAAATTTTTGTAATTTTATTTTTTTTATAAATATAACTTTTTTTTCTTATTCTCTTTTTTTCTTCTTCTTCTTCGGCCGATCGTTGGCCGCAATGATGGCCAAGATTGAGCTAGCTTATGACTAGCGAGGCCGGAGCCTAGCCGCTGTCGCAATGCCTCCGCCTTGCAAGATCGACGAGGTCGAGCTCGCCCGATATCGGCAAGCTTAAGGCTTGCCAAATTGGTGAGCTCGAGTCTTACCAATCATTGTGACCTCAAGCTCACCTGAGGCTAGCGAGCTTGAGCCTCACCAATCGTTGGCGAGCTCCAGCCTTGCTAGTTGTCGGCTAGGCCTTGGCCTTGCCAGATTAGTGAGCTTGAGTTTCACTAGTCGTTGGCAAGCTTGAGCTCGCTAGTTATCGGCGACCTTGAGCTCGCTTGAGGCCAACGAACTTGAGTCTCGCTTGGCCGATCGTCGCGTGTCGCCATGCTAGCCATTAGCTAAGGAAGGGGAAATAAGAAAGAGAAAAAGAAAAAAGAAAAAAGAAATATAAAAAATAACTCTCATTTTGATTGTTATAAAAAAATAAAAATAAAAACATTTTTATAAAGTTATAGGGGGAAAGAAAGAGTGTGAGGCTTGGGCTGGAAATGGGTTTTTAAGTCCAACAAATTTAAGACTCATTTAACTAGTTTCTTTAAAATGTAAGTGATCTATATATGACGCGCTTGAAAATGTAAGTGATCTATATATGACCAATTTATGATTTAAATGTGTCACATATGGGTTCAAGACTCATTTCGACACTCCTAACTACAACAAAATGAGTCATACAAAGTGCATTCATATACTAATTGACAATATGACTGGTATAGGCAATGTCAAGTTAAATAACAATAAGATATATGAAATTGTCCATCAATTGTTGACAAAGTGTAGGATTTAGAAGAGGAGCCCTATCTTTGGTATTAAATTTGGCATGGCTCTTAATAGTTATAGCGACCTTGTTGTTACTTTGAGAAAGAAAATCAATAGAAGAAAGATAACGACTAGAGATATTTGAAGTAATCTCTATGCTTAAAAAGTAGCTAACTTGCCCAAGACTTTTATTTTCAAATTGTTAATTGAGATCTATTTGGAGTTTTGAAACGCTAATATGGTCATCTTCAATAATAACCATGTTATCCACATATAAGAGCATTAAAATAGACCCACAATAAATGTGTTAAACAAAAAGAGCATAATCATCGGGGCTAGACCTAAACCAAGGAATTCCACTATTGAGCTACACTTGGAATACCACACACAAGTAGACTGTTTCAACCATAATATGCTCAATGTAATCAACACACTTTGTTTGAAGGATGATTGTAGTAAGGAGGAGGCACCATATCAACTTCTTTAGTGAGACTTAATAATGCATTTTTAACATCAATATGAAATAAAGACCAATGCCTAATAGTGACAACACTAAGAAAACCATAAATAGAAATAAAATGTGCAACAGGAGTAAAAGTCTCTCCATAGTCAATGTCATAGAGTGAAGCCTTTCATAACTAGTCAAGCTTTATAGCAATTCGCGGTTGCATCTACCTTTGTCATAATCTTGGACACCCATTTACAACCTACATCGGGCATATCGAGAGGCAAATAAACTAGCATGTATGAAATTCATCTAGAGCTTGTAACTCATCCATCATTGCTTACTATCAAAGATGGTTAGTACTAACAACTCTATGTGTGAGGTGTAAAAAGGGAAGCAATGGTAGAGTAATAATGGTAATCATGAAGTTGAGCTAGCGGTTAACTTACTCTGATGGAGCATTAGACAAAGAAGGATGAAATGTCAGAAGGTGAAGAATCCTCGGCTGGGGTAGACATTTCGGAAATTGCCAAAGAAGTATTGTCGGTAGAGCTTGCAACAAGGGTAGGAGGAGACAATTCTGTAGTGAGGGTTTAGAGTGGGAGATATGGGTGTCCTTGTCAAGATATAAATATACTAAAGGATTAGCCGAGAAGAAAATGGTAGTAGAAAACTTGAAAGAACGAAGAGAGAAGACCATATTGTATTTCCAAAATGTAACGTGACAAGATACATGAATGCACTTAGAAACAAGATCCCAATGTTACACCCTGTATACTCAATGCCATGTCCATGGAAGCAAACTAAAGGAGCACAGAATTCTTATTTTGTGCTTTCATGTGAAAGACATAAAGCAAGCACTACCAAAAACTCGAAGAAAATTGCAAGTGGGCTGCTATTATACAGATGTTCGAAATGAGAAATATTACCTATGGTGGGTGATAGAGTTCGATTACTAGTGTATACAACAGTATGCTGAGCTTCTCTCCAAAACTATTCAAGATAAGATACTGAAATTAGAATAGTGCATGCAACATTTAAGAAATGCCTATGTTTCCTTTTGCTCGACCATTTTATTGGGAAGTTCCTAGACATGAATTATATATCATAATACCATTTTGAGATAGAATTCTAAGCAACCCTATGTCTTTATATTTTATGGCATTATCGGTATGAAAAATTTTAACATCCTGAGAAAATTGTGTTTTAATCGTAGTAACAAAATCATGATAGATATTAATAAACTTGGACGGATATTTCACAAGATAAAGTCTTGTATACTAAGAACGATTATCAACAAAAACTGGAAAATATCAAGATCCTCCCATACTGGGATTATAGATAGTGCCCAAAAATCTTAGTGGATTAGGTCAATGGAGAATGAGATAAAGATTCTCTAATATCAGTTGGGACAAGGCAGACGATTTTTATCGTCAACAGAACCTAAATAACCTCTGCAAAAAAAGAATTCAATCTAGGGAATGATGTATTATCTAAATGAGAATGTCAAGTTTTATATAATACTCTAGTAACAAGCTCAAATAGGTGTACCTCTACAGTCTCTCTCAATTGTTTGTCTTGTAAATGGATTCCCCACATGACAACCATGAGAAAAGAAGTGAATATCAAAACCAAGTTCACATAATTTTTTTATAGATATCAAGTTTATGGAGATTTTGGAAACAAGAAAGGGGTTAGGTAAGGACAAAATGGAGGTGGAAACTTTCCTATATAACTACTCTTAGCTATGTGCTATCGGCTATATGAATAGTAGGTGCACATGAGATGGAGAATCTAAATGGAAACAAATTAGATTTTGAGGTCAAGTGATTATAGTAGGTGGCATAAATTAACCATGAATTAGAAATAAATGGAGGGAAAGACAAAGTAGAAGTACCAGTGATGGAGGAACTAAAAATACCAGGTTCTTGAAGAATTATTTAAAGATATTCTAAGGATAGAGTGACGGATGATCTATTAGAAGAAGCATCTATTGATAGCAACAGTAGTAAATGGTCGTGCAAGTGACCATGGTTTTGGGGCCGATTGTCAGAACCAATAGCATTTGGACGCTAGATGACATCTTTGTGACAACGATTAAAAATCGTAGAAAAAGTACTCACAGGCAACGGGCTTCGATGGATCCGAGACTTGGTGTTGCGTGGCTACGCTTGTGGCGACTTCCAGCATTTGTTTGCGACAAAATTTCAAGATTCGGCTTATCTGAGAGTAGCGTGTCCGGTGGTAGTGTTCATTTTTCAAATGAGTGGTGGAAAAGTATCAAAATAAAATCTGAAGGTGTTGACACCTAGATTTTGATGGTCCGTTTAGTCATTTATCGCATTAAAAATTAGGGTTTAATTTTATCAATATATATATATATATATATATCGCATAGCATATAGATTTAGGTGCATTTTATTTTAATCTGCATTTTTATCTATTGGATGGGTGCGGATGGGTTCAAATTAGTTGGATTAAGCCCACAAAGCGAGCAGGTTGGCCCAAGCCCATGTTTTTTTTTTATTATTGAAAATTATCTCGGGGAAAATTGAGATTTGATGCAATATTACGGTAGTTTTTGACGTTTAAAAAATTATATTGCAATCTTATCTTTAGTCTTTTTGTGATAAAATCGTTGGGAATATTAAGGAGGATAAGGAATAATCTAAAATATTTTGTTGCGGATAGATATTTCGAAAGATTTTATAATTGGATAATGGAGTTTTTTCTAAAGTGAATTATTTGGAAAATCTTCACAAAAAATTCCAGTTTATCTTCAATCGCTGAGTCAGCATATAAAATCTTCAATGGTCGAGCGAGTCAGCTTGGAAGATTTTAACAGATGGCCGAGTGAGTCAGCATACACGATAATTTTGAAAGATGATCTTCAGTGATTAAGTGGTTATGCAAATCTTTGTAGGTTGAGTAGACTAAGTTTTCACTCTATAAATAGGGGTGGCCTTCTCTTCGTAGGAGGAGGAGCTTCTTTTAAAAAAAAAATCAGAAAAAGTGGAGAGAAGTTTTGTTTCTGCAGTAAAAAAGGGAGAAAGAGTACGAGGGAAGAAGGAGAGTGACGTGGGAGAGAGAGAGAGAGAGAGAGATGAGAAAAGTAAAGAGGTGATTTGACCCCTACTATTCATCATCTTCCCCAAATCGCTGCCCTTCCTCTGCAACTTCCATCCGCGAGGCTTCCGCCACCGTGTGTTCGGCACAGCCACTTCGGCGGTCTCTCCACGAAGCTCGCCACGACGACGCTGCGCCGCCGAGGTCTCCGACGCTTGAGTCCTCCTCCGCCCGAGCCCACCGTGCCGCGCCGAGCTTTGCCCCTACTCCGCTCCCTGACCAACCGCCTCACCGCTCACGCCGACGCCGCCTGGATCTTCCACCGCAACTCACCGAGCTTCCGCTGGAGCATCCCGCGCCAGATCCGAACGCCCTTCGGCTGTGGTCCGAGCCGCTCCGCCCTACCGCGCCCACACCACGACAACACTGCTGCAACCACCGACCGCTGCACCCGCACCTCCATCTCGCCTGTCACCGGAGCTCTCCATCGCCCACGAGTTCGCTGCTCCGCCAGCAAGTCCCGAACAGAAGCTAGCCCCTTGCGGAGACACCGTTCGACTTGTCCGCCGTGCCACCACCAGAGTTCCCCTCGCCCGCAAGCAGCTATGCCGACCGCCGCGCAGCCCTCGCCCTACCTTCGACGCCTCCACCTGAGGCTAGCGATCTCAGCCGTGAAGCCAGTTGACCCGAGTCAGATCTGCTCGACGCCAGTGCCCACGATGCCACGCCACCGCACCCACGCCGCCGAGCTCCGACCACCGCGATTAACACCCACGGTGACCCCCTGCAACGCTGCTACCCCTCGCCGGACCTTCGTCGGAGCCCCGACCGCGGCGCCCTTGCCGGACTGACGACTTGCTGCCCCTGAAGATCCACGAGCAAGGCTTTAGGAAAAAAAAACAAAAGGAAGAAAAAGGAAAAGAAATTAGGTAGTTTTATTTTTATTTTTCTATTTATTTTATTTATTTCTTTTAAGTTTTGGGGTGAGTTTTATTTTATGGATTTTGTAGGCATTATCCACAGGATATTCCCTACAATTAGTGTAATTACTAATTTAATCCGTAAGATCTCGGATCATTTTTTTTATTATAATAATTTCTGGGATTTGTCGATAGTATTTTAAGTGTTGAATCAATAAAATTATTAATTTGATCCGTAAGAATTCGGATCAGATTTTTAGTTATTTTGAACTCTTTGTTATGATAATTAGGGTTAGGATAATCGTTAATTTGACCTGTGAGACAACAGGTTATTTTTTCGATTATTTTGATCCTTTATTTGATTGCATATCTTGATTGTTTAGATTTACTGTTTAATTGATAATGGCATGGAGAATCACTAAAAAAAATCTAAAAAATATTTGAGTTAGGATTAGATTTGCTTTAGAATATTTCTTAATTTTAGGGTTAAAATCGCAATATGATTTCGAATTTTTTTTTAAAATAAGAAAAATCAAAAAGGAAAATCCGAATAAGGATTAGGTTTGTTTTTGTTATCTTGCATATTAGGATTGCAATCTTATTATGAATTTTTAAATAAAAAAGAAAGTGCATTCATTTAGGTTGTTAGTTTTTATTTGAATTGCATGTTAATTATGTATTAATTTTAATTTCGAACATAAAGAAAAACGAAAAAAATCATTGTGCATATTAGATTAGAATTGCATGTTTCATTTTAAATTTAGATCATCTTTTTTAGATAAATGGCATTTTAGATTTAGATAATGTTTTAGTTTAAATTAGGATTTAATATGACTTAATCCCAAGTTTAAATTAGATAGAATCTTAATCTAGCTATGATCATTTTTGCATTTTTAAATTTCGAATTTCATAAAATTTGTCTTAGGATGAATTAGTTGCAATTTCTAGGAATAGATTGCAATTTTTAGAATAGAAAAATCATGTGCATGTTATATAAAATTAAGTCCATGAAATGCACGTCATTTTAGTGATTATTGTTAGGCTAATTTCTAATTAGAAATTGCCCGTCATTAGATGATGTCATTTAATAAATGTCGCTTGACATATAGCTCGCATGTCATTTTAGGTTAAATAATTTTGTATGTCATTGCATCGCATTGCATGTCATTAGTAAAATTAGGTCATGAGGTGCACGTTAATTTGCATAATAGACCCATTTAATTAAAATTTGCATATTAATAGGATTAAGTCATTTAGTTAAGAAATGCATTTTTATAAAAGAACTCCAATTTTTAAGAAAATCCAAAAAAAAAATGATTGCTTGCTTTATGTGATACAATTTATTTATTAGTCTTATTTGAATGCTTTAATAATGGATGAGCACCCATGTGGTCACCATATTTGCATGATAATAATTTAGGTTAAAATAAATCAGCAGCTTGCAAAAAACATTTTGAAAAAATTAAAAAAATGGTACCGAAAGGGCATTAGAGAAATCTAGTGTAACCAAGTCCCCGTATCCTCAGTCTCTGGTTCGTAGGAGTAAAATAAATCTCCCTTTATTTTACCTAGGTGTTTAATCGACCTACCCTAAACCGATTAGTGGTGACTCCTAAATAAAATCAATTTGCATGTTAATAAATTCAAGCCTAAGTCGCGAATTGGTATGGGCTTGGGAGAGCCCGAGTTAAGCTTAAAGACTTAGTAATCCATTAACCTAGTTTTAGGTGGTGAACCCGCGAAAATTAGGTCGCGACAGCTTGGCGACTCGCTGGGGACTCAATGTGTTAAAACACCTAGTGGACTTAGGCCAATTTTTCTTTTTAAAAATATTTTTGATTGGCAGCGAGGATCCCAGGTATGTCCCTAACATTCCTAAGGTGTTAAATGTTCTTGCAGATAGGAGGTATATGGGGAGTAGTCTTTACTAACCTTTGTTTTGCAGGTTGGAGTTAGGGATGAATGTTTGAATTAAAACTATAGAAGTGTTGTTTGCATTTAAACTGTTGTGCATGCTTTATTGTTTTAGCACTACACTATTGCACACACAACCTGCGGTCGGACCTGGGCTGCGATAAGACTTCTAGGATGGTGTTGAGAAGGATACTTCCTCTAAAGCGAGATTGCTATGTAGAGGTTGACCTTCTCTTCCCCGAAATTTCTTTCATGGTGTCGAATGTGTTTGTCCATATCCGCGAGACTGCGTGATTATTGGGTATTCCATTTGACTGAGCCGGGGTTAGGAGGACCTGACACGTTAATGCGAGACTACAACGGTCAAATCATCCTCTTAGCTCCACCTTGTTAAGCCGTCTAGGTAGTAATCGAGCCTCACATTTCATTCGCATGTCTATGTGATTGTCATCCATTTCCAGTGAAAGTAAGTTGTTTAAATTTTTCGCAATTTATTTACTTTATTGTAATTTTGTCGGTCCATGACAATTAGGTTTTGTCGTCGGTCTTGTATGCAATGGGGAAAACCGATGCACAATTTATTTCCACTCCAAAAAAAGAGCTTAAGAGGTGGTTAGATCAGTTAGATCAAGATGGTCAGAGATATGTGAAAGCCAGGATTGCCTGACTTCTTCCACTTTTAGAGATCAACGTCCACTCTGGTGTGATTCAGGCACTCCCTCACTTCTGGTGTCCACAAACTTCCACCTTTATATTTGGTAGGTTTGAATTGACTCCAACACTTGAAGAATATAGCGTTGCCATTGGAATGCCTCTGGAAAAGGAACTTGTTAGACCGCCTATCGGTATAGATTCTATCTCTGAATTATCCCAATTTTTACAAATTGAAGTCGAAAGAGTAAGGAAAGTTGTCAAAGCCAATTGTTTTGCATGTCCATTTTCGTTCTTAGAAAAGTGTTTTGCAAACCAACCAATGATTTCAAAAGCCAGGATTTTCATATTAGCATTTTTTGGGCTAATCGTTTTTCCTTATCGAAAAAATGCCATTAATCCTTCAATTTCATGGGTGGTTAATCGTGTTTGCGACAGGTTGAATTATGTCAATATGGTTTTAGCCGAAACATTTTTATCATTAACTCGTTTCAAACAAAATGAGGAAAAGACCATGCGTGCCCTCCCCGAACTTTTGCAAATATGGTTTTTCTCCCACATAAGAGGATTTGGGCACCTTATGAAGCAATTTAAGATTGATGATTTTAGGCACCCCATACAAAAGTTTGCGGTCTTAGAACGTTTTTCCCCAAATAAACAGTATGCTCGTTGGATTAATTTTTTGAAAAATCCTGATCCTAAGGCATTCCTATGGCATACTAAATGGTTCCGAGTTGAGGAAGCTCGTTTCTCATACAAGTATGATGAGCCAATTCCGTTGTTGGGCTTTTCTGGTGCAACTTCTTACTACCCGTATAGGGTGGCCCGTCAGTACAAAGCTCTTCAAGAAATTCCTCCGCCACTTAAGACAGAGTTGTTCCAAGTCCGTTTTATTCGAGCAAACTATGACTACTTCAAGGAGATCCAGATGATCATTGCTGCATGGAATGAATGCCACCCAGAGAAGATTTTGGTGCCCAAGAGACTAAAAGGCGAGGAGGAGATTCATCATGCATCAACATTCTACATCCAACAACATCGGATTTCTGCCACCCTGCGTCCAGTAGTCCCTGATGTGAATGAGAAGCCAACCCAACGAGCACAAATTGAGCATCTTAAGCGGAAAGTGGAAATGATTGAAGTAGAAAATAGGAAGCTTCGTAAGGCGTTGAAATCCCGAAGGCATATAAAATGAAGCGTCTTGAATTTTGATTCTTGGTTCGATATTTAGGGGCTTTGATTTCTAGCCTATTCTTTTTCAATTTTTAGATTCAATGTTTAGGGACTTTGATTTTAATTCTTAGCTCAATGTTTAGGGAGCTTGGTTCAAATTTCAAATAAAATCAGGCATTAGACCATTTTCATGGGCTATTTTTCCTATCTTGTCATTGGTTCTTACATTACTTTTATCCAATTAGGTGATAACGGATCCATCACGTTCGCCCATCATCACACGGTTGAGAGCTAGAATGGCCGAACAAACCGAAATGCGTGATCGTGTCTCTGCGGTGGAGACTCAACTCCAACAAGTACTCGCCTCTCTACAGCTTGTGACGGATCAACTCCAACTCCTCCAAGCAAATCCAACAACTGCACCCGCTCTTCCTGAAGTAGTTATCCCAAAACAAGCAAACCAAATTGATGACGACATGCCTGGCCTGGAAGATGACCCAGTCATTGCTGGAAAGACCAAGCTTGATGATGTTCCCAAGGCAGATCAAGATGAGCGTTTTGCGAAGCTGGAAGAGAAAATAAGACAGCTGCAGGAGTCACAAAGCTCCCTCCCGTTTGACCTCTCGGTCTATGAGAAGGTCAAAATGCCGAGCAAGTTCAAAATGCCAGAGTTTGAGAAGTATGATGGCACATCTTGCCCAAAGGCTCATTTGCAGATGTACCACGTACGCATGGCCTAGTATGTCAAGAATGAGCCTCTCATGATTCAATCATTTCATGCAAGTTTGACCGGGCCCGCTCTTAGTTGGTATGTGATGAAGAATGTGAACCTCCTCGACACTTGGAACGAAGTGGCTGACGCGTTCCTCAAACAGTACAAGTTCAACATGGACATCGCACCTTCCCGAGAAGACCTGGAGCGGATGGAGAAGAAAAAGAGCGAGTCATTTAAAGAATATGCTGTAAGATGGAGGAACCTGGCGGCTCAAATCACTCCTGAGCCTACCAACAAGGAGCTGATGAAGTTGTTTGTGAAGACCCTCCCATCTGAGTTTCGTAACCGAATGGCCAGTACGTACGTCGAAAGCTTCAATCAGCTTATTCCTGTAGGAGAACAAATTGAGATGGGAATAAGGGAAGGATGGTTTACTGAGCCATCTAGTAGAAGATTCGTTGCCAAGAAGGAGAAAGAAACAGCAGTGGATGTGAATATGGCTTATAGCCAAGAAAATGCCAAACGTGTTCCGGCCATTCAAATGAATCCAAGACAACCACAAGCCGCTGGCCGTCAATCATTTGCCCAAGCAAATAATAGAAGGCAGTTTTCTCCTCTCCTTGGATCTCCATCCCAGGTGCTGACGATCCTCCGAAAGAAAGGTTTGCTTACTAATGAACCAAAGCGTCCCAATCGCGAAAACATTCGCGGTTATGACCCGACAAAGAAGTGTGACTACCATAATGGTGAATTGGGACATTCAACTAATGAATGTTTCACCCTCAAGCACAAGATCCAAAATCTCTTGGACACAAAGGCCTTCTCATTTCAAACTGCTCAGCCAAATGTCCAGAAGAATCCGCTACCGGAGCATGAGGGTACAGTAAATGCTATTCTAGAACCTGAAGTTAGACAGATCAAGAACTCGAAGGTGCATGTGGCAGATGCCTACAATGGACTGGTGAGAGCTAGATATTATCTAGATCAGGAAGATGTTCCCCTATCACTGATGAAGGAAAGAATTGCCGAAATGGTGGATGACGGCATTATCGTGTATGCTGACCATAATTGTGTAGTTTCCACTATTTCCCATATCATCATTGATTGGAAAGAGGAGCAGGCTGCTCTCGCTGATGGTAAGGAAGAACTAGATCCGTCACTCACAGGTATGCCCCCACTAGAAGATGCAACTGATGAGGAGATTGTGATCGAGGTGCCTCAACCATATGAGTATGTCAGCAATAAGGCAGTACCTTGGTCTTATGACCTAGATGTGGACCTCGTTACAAGGTCCGGTCGAACTTATGCTCAAAATAATGTTCAACCTGCAAAGCCCATCACTGACGAAGAGGTTAAGGAATTTCTGGCTGTGATTAAAGCAAGTAAGTATAATATTGTCGATCAGTTGCGAAAGATGCCTGCTCAGATCTCTTTGCTCGAGCTCCTCCAAACCTCCTCTGTACATCAAAAGTCGTTGATGAAGGTTCTAAGTGAAATTCATGTACCCGAAACAGTTGAGGCAGATAAGCTGGAGGATTTTGTGGGATCGATCCTTCTCAAGGACATGATCGCATTTTCTGCTGAGGAATTCCCTCTTGAGGGTAGGGGGCATAATAAAACACTCTACATATCTGTCAAGCACAAGATTTCACATGTGTCCCGAGTACTCATCGATAATGGGTCCGCCCTAAACATATGTCCATTGGCCACTCTTCACCGCCTCAAAGTAGACCCGTCCAAGATACATGCTGCGAAGGCTTCTGTGAGAGCTTTTGATGGAACGAAGAAAGAGGTCATTGGGGAAATCCACCTTGACGTGCAAATAGGGCCGGTCGTCTTCAATATCCCTTTCCAAGTGCTGGATATCCCTACTGGGTTCAATTTTCTGCTAGGTCGTCCCTGGATACATACTGCTGGTGCAGTTCCTTCAAGTCTACATCAAGCTGTAAAATTTGTGATTGAAGGGAAGCTGGTCACTGTGTATGGTGAAGAAGACCACCGGATTTATCATGAGACGGCTATCCCCTATGTAGACCCGGATTCTAAGCTTGAATCAAGTTACCACTCGTTTGAGTTAGTGTCTACCATACATGCTTCTCGAGGTTCATCGTCGCCCACTCCTGAGGTTTCAGATGATGCCCTCATGGTAGGAAGAGTCATGGTAGGCAATGGTTTTGTCCCTGGAAATGGGCTTGGAAGAAATGGTCAAGGCATTTAAAACCCCATTGAAGCCCCTCAGAGGTCCCGATCTGCTAGGTTAGGGTACCATGGAAGAGGTGGAGGAAGTTCTGGAAGACAAAGATAGGGAAGGCATAACTCGCCACTTGAGCAAGGGCGAGGGAGGCAAAATTTACCACCTCCAAATATTCATGAGACGTTCCCTGGTCCTCTAATTATGATGCAAGATGAAGCTGAAGTCATGGATACTCTAGGACAGCCAAGTGGGAAATTCGACTATATGGTGAAGTATTCGGCTCCTCCCAGCTTTTACTTTGATTTCCGCAATATAGTTCCAAGTGGATGGGATGGCATGGATGATCCAACGCTTTTAAAGACGGAAAACTCTGATGACACCCTGGAAGGAATTTCAAGTTTGTTCAATGATTTCTCTATTGGAGCCATTGATGGAGAACCTCTGGAAGAAACGGGCCACTGCCCACAAGAGTAACTCATTTACTGCTTTCTCACATTCCCCTGCGTGGGAATTTTTATTGCTTTCTAGGAATTGTTTTCGATTTCTTCTTTTCTACTTTCTTCTTAGGACTTGAATTGCATTTTCCATTCAATAAATTGTAATTGATTGATGAATTTCAATGAAATTACAAGTTCTATTTTGAGGGTATGATGAGGTACACCAAACCAGCCCGGTGATGATATCCAGCCGATAGAATAAAATCAAAATCCAAGGAGAACTCTGAGGCCTGGGCTTCATCATGCCTCCTCATGTCAAAATGTTTCGAAACATGCTTTTGCAAAAGAGTTTCAAAAAAATGTTCAAAAAAATTCACAACAAAATAAAATATGATTAACCCTGTTTGTCTTTTTGATTCTTCCATTTCATGTTTCAGGGATGATCATATAGCATGCAAAGGTGTGGAAATGGTCCGATCTAGTGCTACAAGTACTGATAATGATCCTGAAGAGTCAATCAAGGATTCCATTGAAGATTCCATTGAGATGCAGCAAAACTGGGAACAGCATGAAAAAGCCAAGACTCTCACATTAGAGCAGACCGTCACTATTAATTTAAGTGACACTGAAGAAGCCAAGGAGGTGAAAATAGGGCGAATCTTCCCAAAGACGAGGCTAAGCGTCCGATTCAGATTATCGAAGGAATATAAGGACATCTTCGCATGGACCTACGCCGACATGCCTGGGTTAGACGCGTCAATCGTGGAGCATTGTTTGCCTACTAACCCGGACGTGCCTCCTAAGAAGCAAAGGCTGCGAAGAACTAAGCCTGAGCTCTCGAAGAAGATAGAAGAAGAAGTGATGAAGCTTTTAAAAGTTGGATTTATTGAAGTCTCGCAATACCCTGAATGGGTAGCAAACATCGTGCTAGTGATGAAGAAGGATGGTCGAGTTCGAGTTTGTGTCGATTATCGGGATTTGAACAAGGCTAGCCCAAAAGATGACTTCCCACTACCTCACATAGATGTCCCTGTTGATAATACTGCCGGATTTGAACTATTCTCATTTATGGATGATTTTTCTAGGTACAATCAGATAAGGATGAAGGAAGAAGATAAGGAGAAAACTGCATTTATCACCCCATGGGGGACCTTTCATTACAAGGTTATGCCATTTGGGCTCAAGAACGCAGGGGCAACTTACCGGCAAGCCATGGTAGCTTTATTCCACGATATGATGCATCAAGAGATCGAGGTATATGTTGATGATATGATCGCAAAGACTCGACCTGGGAAAAGCCACATTGAAACCTTGAAAAAGTTGTTTGATCGACTCCTTGAGTTCAAGCTTCGTCTAAACCCCACTAAGTGCGTGTTTGGAGCAACATCTGGTAAATTACTTGGATTCATTATGAACAGTAAAGGGATTGAGATCGATCCGGCTAAAGCTAAAGGCATATGTGAGCTGCAACCTCCATCAACGGTGAAAGAAGTCCAAAGTATTTTGGGCAGATTGAATTACATTGCTCGATTCATTTCCCAACTTTCTGAAACCGCCAAGCCATTCTTCAAGCTCTTAAAGAAGAATGCACGAGTTAACTGGGATGATGAGTGTCGAGAAGCGTTCGACAAGTTGAAACAGTATTTAATGAATCCACCAGTTCTTGTCCCCCCATCGCCAGGGCATCCTTTGATTCTCTACCTCACCATTCATAGTGAGTCATTGGGTGCGATGTTGGCACAGGGAAGTCCCGTCGACAAAAAAGAACGAGCCATTTATTACCTGAGTAAAAAGTTCACCATGTCATAACTGAAATATTCTGATGTGGAAAAGACTTGTGCGGCACTAGTGTGGGTGTTGCATAGATTGAGACAGTACACACTGCATTACCAGACATTCCTTGTAACTGAGAATGATCCTATCAAGTACCTACTTGATCGGCCAGCTTTAGTGGGTAGGTTGGCTAAATGGCAAATTTTGATATCAGAATTTGATGTGCAATATATGCCACAGAAATCGGTTAAGGGTCGAGTGATCGCCGATTTATTGGCTGAGAATCCAGAAGCCTCAAATAATGGTGATCGTTCCCTAGATGACCGTATCTAGATTATAAATGAAGACTCATGGACAATGTTCTTTGATGGAGCTGTGAACTTGTTTGGTTTCGCATCGGGGCGGTTTTGATATCCCCGGACAAACAAAGATCACCCAAAGAGCTACGAAACTGATATTCCCATGCACTAACAACACAGCCGAGTACGAAGCTTGCATCCTCGGGCTTCAAGCTGCGATCGAGATGGGTGTAGCCAAATTAAAAGTGTTCGGGGATTCCGCGTTGATCATACTGCAGATCGTAGGTGAATAGAAGACTAAGGATGCTAAATTGCTCCCATATCACAAGTACCTAGAAGATTTGATCAAGGAATTCGATGAAGTTTCATTCGAATACTTATCGAGGTCTCATAATCAATTTGCAGATGCACTCGCAACCTTATCATCTATGTTGCAAGTCACTGACGGATTAGAAGTCGAGCCATTGAAGATAGAGGTTCTGCCAAGGCCGGCTTACTGTATGATGGTGACAGAAGAGTCTGACAGAAAACCATGGTATTACGATATCATGAACTATATCCAAAAACAAAAATTCCCTGATGGAAGCACTCCAGCTGATAGGAAGTACATTATGAAGATGGCCTCAAAGTTCTTTGTCAGTGGTGAAAATTTGTACAAGAGGTCTTATGATTCAGTCTTATTGAGGTGTGTGGGTGCAGCTGAAGCCACTCAAATTATGCGGGAGGTTCACGAAGGAGTGTGTGGCCCCCATATGAATGGACACATGATGGCTAAAAAGATCATGAGATTAGGCTATTATTGGCTCACGCTAGAAGGTGACTGTATTCAACATGTTCGAAGTTGTCATCGTTGCCAGGTCCATGGTGATAAGATAAATGTTCCTCCAACTGTGCTGCACCAGTTTTCCGAGCCATGGCCCTTCTCAATGTGGGGCATTGATGTGATAGGCCCAATAAACCCTAAGGCTTCAAATGGACATCGTTTCATTTTGGTGGCAATAGATTATTTTTCCAAATGGATTGAAGCTATGTCATTTGCAAGTGTCACTGCTCGCAATGTCACGAAATTCATTAAACGTGACATAGTTGCTCGCTATGGTGTCCCTGAAACAATTATCACTGACAACGGGACAAATTTGAACAACAAGCTCGTTGATGAGCTGTTCAGCAAGTTCAAGATCAAGCATTTGAATTCATCCCCTTATCGCCCCCAAATGAATGGGGCTGTTGAAGCAGCCAATAAGAATGTTAAGAAGATCTTGGCTAAGACAGCTGAGAATTATCGAGACTGGCATGACAGATTACCCTTCGCACTAATGGCGTATCGAACATCGATTCGTACTTCTACCGGGGCAACTCCTTTTGCTCTGGTATACAGCATGGAGGCAGTTTTACCTGTGGAAGTTGAGATTCCTTCCCTGAGAGTATTATCCCAAGTGGAATTATCTGAGGCAGAATGGTCGCAACAAAGACTTGAATAGTTGAACTTGATCGATGAGAAAAGACTGAAGGCTCTCTGCCATGGCCAAGCATATCAACAGAGAGTAGCTAGATCTTTCAACCGGAAGGTGCGGCCGAGACATTTCGAGGTAAATGACCTAGTCTTAAGGAAGCTGTTGCCAATCTTTCCGGATCCTGGAGGCAAGTTTGCTCCAAATTACAATGGCCCATATGTGGTAAAGAAGGTACATCCTGGAGGTGCTTTGATCTTGGCTGAAATGGATGGTCGTGTGTTTTCTACTCCAGTTAATTCAGATGCTGTCAAGAAGTATTACCCATGATAGAATTTGCCATGTCATGTTTTAAATTGCAAACATTTTATGATAAATAAATTGCCTCATTGAATTACAAATTCAATTGTCCACAGTAGTTGCAAATATTGCATGTTTTCCTTTATGAATTGTGTGAGAAATTGAATGTGTGAAAATGGGATACTTTGGAATAATGAAAGGCAAACCTTATTCCATACATTAACCCCCAGTGAGTTGTGCGGAAAAATTCCATGCCTAGGAGGAAAAGGGTGATCTTGCAAAGAGTACGTCAACCAAAGTGATGAGAGACAGTTTCTTCTGCTATCCAAAACACTACAGGTATATCCATTGTTCAATCCTTTGAGCCCACACACATGAAGAGTTTTTTTAAATTATCCCTGTCAAGAATCGTCTCATACTGGGACAAGATTTGAAATGAATGATAGGAATTTTCTTGCTCACACTTGCATCAATCTTCGAGTATTGCTTTTATAGTGTGACTTGTATGATAATTTAAAGTGCCTTAGGATGACGAAGAGCGTTTTCTTTCTCTCTATCCTATACACTTTATCCATTGCATAGCCCACTTGAGCCTATGAATTAATTTCACATTAAACCCAGTTGGTGATCATCCCTCACACTGGGGCAAGGCAAGAAAAATCGAACCACTCAGGTAGCATGGTTTACAATGCTGATGAAAGATGAAAGGTTGTGCAAGTCCAAAGAAAATAAGTGCAAAAAAAATCGGGTATGAAAAAAGCAGTGTGCCTGGTAAAAGCAAGGCCAATGCCCAAAGAAAAAATCAAACACTTGATGAAGTGAGTTGTATCTCCAACAAGGTGATACCAAAAAAAACTCAAACGTTGCGATGTGAAGAAAATCTTCGACAATAGAGAGGAAAATTGTTGGAAATGTCAAAATGATCACCAACTTTGACCCCCTAAACACTTTTTGAGACGAATGATCCTTTCATCTCTCAACTCATGAACCCAACCTACGTTGCGTCCCTTACAAAGTCTCTTCAGATTAGGGCATTTGAATTAACGTAGAAGTTCATATGTTTGAAAGCATTGCTTAAAGAAGTGTGAGTAAAATAATTTCTGCTTCATGTCTCATGTTTCTTGGCTTGTAAACCCCAGGATGATGGTGAAATATCATTCATTTTTTTAATAACCTTGACTTAAAGAGTCTCCTTTGCTAAACCGTTGACCAAGCCTATATTACGTCCCGTTAAAGACCTCTCGATTGGTAAGGTCGTACCACTTGCGAGACTGCTCGAACCCTTGATTGGCATGATGATGGAAAGATATAGTGAATGTCAAAAATCCTGCATCAAAGGTCAGGATAAAACAACCCATTTTGATGAGGATGAGTATAAAGTCCTTTTAGACCAAGAGTCTGTGGTCCGAGCCGCTCCGAGCTTCCGCTGGAGCATCCCGCGCCAGATCCGAACGCCCTTCGGCTGTGGTCCGAGCCGCTCCGCCCTACCGCGCCCACACCACGACAACACTGCTGCAACCACCGACCGCTACACCCGCACCTCCATCTCGCCTGTCACCGGAGCTCTCCATCGCCCACGAGTTCGCTGCTCCGCCAGCAAGTCCCGAACAGAAGCTAGCCCCTTGCGGAGACCTACCTTCGACGCCTCCACCCGACGACCCGCAAAGCACACCTCCAAGGCCCGACGCCATCTCAGCCACGAAGCCAGTTGACCCGAGTCAGATCTGCCCGACGCTAGTGCCCACGACGCCACGCCGCCACACCCATGCCGCCGAGCTCCGACCACCGCGATTAACACCCACGGTGACCCCCTGCAACGCTGCTGCCCCTCGCTGGACCTTCGCCGGAGCCCCGACCGCGGCGCCCTTGCCGGACTGACGACTTGCTGCCCCTGAAGATCCACGAGCAAGGCTTTAGGAAAAAAAACAAAAGGAAGAAAAAGGAAAAGAAATTAGGTAGTTTTATTTTTCTTTTTCTATTTATTTTATTTATTTCTTTTAAGTTTTGGGGTGATTTTTATTTTATGGATTTTGTAGGCATTATCCACAGGATATTCCCTAAAATTATTGTAATTACTAATTTGATCCGTAAGATCTCGGATCATTTTTTTTATTATAATAATTTCTGGGATTTGTCGATAGTATTTTAAGTGTTGAATCAATATAATTATTAATTTGATCCGTAAGAATTCGGATCAGATTTTTAGTTATTTTGAACTCTTTGTTATGATAATTAGGGTTAGGATAATCGTTAATTTGACTCGTGAGACAACAGTTATTTTTTCGATTATTTTGATCCTTTATTTGATTGCATATCTTGATTGTTTAGATTTACTGTTTAATTGATAATGGCATGGAGAATCACTAAAAAAAATCTAAAAAATATTTGAGTTAGGATTAGATTTGCTTTAGAATATTTCTTAATTTTAGGGTTAAAATCGCAATATGATTTCGAATTTTTTTAAAATAAGAAAAATCAAAAAGGAAAATCCGAATAAGGATTAGGTTTGTTTTTGTTATCTTGCATATTAGGATTGCAATCTTATTATGAATTTTTAAATAAAAAAGAGAGTGCATTCATTTAGGTTGTTAGTTTTATTTGAATTGCATGTTAATTATGTATTAATTTTAATTTCGAACATAAAGAAAAATGAAAAAAATCATTGTGCATATTAGATTAGAATTGCATGTTTCATTTTAAATTTAGATCATCTTTTTTAGATAAATGGCATTTTAGATTTAGATAATGTTTTAGTTTAAATTAGGATTTAATATGACTTAATCCCAAGTTTAAATTAGATAGAATCTTAATCTAGCTATGATCATTTTTGCATTTTTAAATTTCGAATTTCATAAAATTTGTCTTAGGATGAATTAGTTGCAATTTCTAGGAATAGATTGTAATTTTTAGAATAGAAAAATCATGTGCACGTTATATAAAATTAAGTCCATGAAATGCACGTCATTTTAGTGATTATTGTTAGGTTCATTTCTAATTAGAAATTGCCCGTCATTAGATCATGTCATTTAATAAATGTCGCTTGACATATAGCTCGCATGTCATTTTAGGTTAAATAATTTTGTATGTCATTGCATCGCATTGCATGTCATTAGTAAAATTAGGTCATGAGGTGCACGTTAATTTGCATAATAGACCCATTTAATTAACATTTGCATATTAATAGGATTAAGTCATTTAGTTAAGAAATGCATTTTTATAAAAGAACTCCAATTTTTAAGAAAATCCAAAAAAAAAATGATTGCTTGCTTTGTGTGATGCAATTTATTTATTAGTCTTATTTCAATGCTTTAATAATGGATGAGCACCCGTGTGGTCACCATATTTGCATGATAATAATTTAGGTTAAAATAAATCAGCTGCTTGCAAAAAACATTTTGAAAAAATTAAAAAAATGGTACCGAAAGGGCATTAGAGAAATCTAGTGTAACCAAGTCCCCGTATCCTCAGTCTCTGGTTCGTAGGAGTAAAATAAATCTCCCTTTATTTTACCTAGGTGTCTAATCGACCTACCCTAAACCGATTAGTGGCGACTCCTAAATAAAATCAATTTGCATGTTAATAAATTCAAACCTAAGTCGCGAATTGGTATGGGCTTGGAAGAGCCCGAGTTAAGCTTAAAGACTTAGTAATCCATTAACCTAGTTTTAGGTGGTGAACCCGCGAAAATTAGGTCGCGACAGAAGGCTATCGATTTGGTGAATGACAGTCATGGATGGTGGGAGACACGACCAGCAAGGCTAGCTTTGCCACGACCACCATGAGACAGACGCATTGGTCAATGGTCATTGCTCAAAAACAACAAACTCTCACTACCGAGATAAGAAATACGCAGAAATGAGAAATGTTAAGGTACATTAGCTTTTTTATATTATAGGATGACTATATAAGAAAATTAGTTATAAGAAATCAATTACAATTATTCAAGAAAGATATATAAAATCTCCTGATATCCTTTAACGATCTCTAAGGTTATGTTTGGTCATCTGTATTTCTAACTGGGATAAGATATAAAATCCAGAGATTTTGCTATATCCCATCAACTGTTTGGTGATTGTAGTAGTAAAGTCCGATATAGTCATATCATATCATGTGCATTATTAAATATAAACGGTATAGTATAAATGAACCAAAATTTTAAACAGAAATAATAAAAATCTCTCGCAACACTCTTGCCTAATTTATTTTTATTGATTTTTTAATTTTATTTTCCTCTCTTTTTTAATTAATTTCTTTTTTAATTCTTTCTTTCCCTTCCATAATTCTCTAATTAAATTTTATTAAACAATAAACAATACTAATATACCTAAAACACTAAAATACCTAAAATATGTAATAATATATTTATATTTATATATTGAAATTATATTATGAAATAAAGATTAATATAAAATATCTAAATTTTTGAATTTCTTATATTAGAATTCAAACATAATTTATATTGAAATATAATTATAATTTTGTTAATTTAAAAAGTTTGTCATCCGAGAAAAATAATTTTCCTATTATTAATACTAGCAATTCTATCCATCTTTATCATACATTTCCAATGGGATAATTTTATCTTATCTATGTTCCTATTATATTCGACTTTATCATATTTTAAGCAAATACTGAATGCATGGTAAAATAAATTTTATCATATTCTGAATTTTATCCTGATTGTCAAACGCAATCTAATGATTCATGATGCTTTATAATTGCAACATTATAGCGGGATGAAAGTTTTTATTAATATGTTCATGTATTCTAGTAAAAGACTTTACCTTTGCCATCGACTAAGTTTGGTTCAACACTTTCATCGCAAAAATTTTCCACTTAGATTCTTCTTCTTCTTTGCAAACCACCAAGTTTCATTCCTAAAAAAGTTGGTATGTATAACAAACTATACATATATCTCCTATATTTGATTTAGATATTTGTCATAATTCCCATGTTAGGTGCATTGTGACAACCTTTTTTTCAACCCTGATTTCGATGAAATGAAATGGGCTTTTTATCGATGCGCCTATGGCCTTTTTCTTTAAGTTAGCCACTCGCGAGATAACTAGTCTATTAAGTGAAGCTGTTAAGGAATCTAAATGCGGCAGACTTGAGAATTCGACTAGAAATCGACTGCTTGAACATGCTAATCTAGAAGGGTCAATACGGAATCACCAAAATCGATTAGAGATTGAGGATAGGTCATTTCGATTGAGGCATGAAATTAAAGTGTGAGTGATTCCATTTAATTGCAAAATTCTCGTCAAATGGCACTAAACCGTTTTTTCTGTCATTTTTGTACCATGTACTCGTATTTAAAATCTCGAGATTTTCACGACAACCAAGAGTCGCCAATAAATCGAAGATGTACAATGTGGCTAAAAAAATAATCGACCATTGATCAAATGCACTATAAATTCCTAAAAGCTATCCGGTAGGTTAGGTCACACTAAAATCGCATCCAGTTAAAATTAACCACGAAATTGAACCCGATTTTAGAAATTGAAAGTTCTATCATGTCACAATTTATTTTAAGAACGTCGACTCATCCTCTGAAAAATTTTCAGCAAGCCCGAGATTTTAAGTAAAAATCAATTTCGGACGATTCGGAAAAAAAATGAAATTTGGTTGGACATTTTCAAGTGGATTTTTGGCCGTTTAAAAAATGACTAGTTTGTCAAGACAAGTGTAGAAATTAGCTTGGGCACCCTCCTCAACAAATTTGACTACTAACTTGGGGTGTGTTGTGAAGAATTGAAGTGAGAAATTAGTAAATTCGTAGGCTTGTGTGCGGTTTGCAACATATAAACATCAACCTAGCTATTTGTGAAATTTTATGTGTATGAAGGCTTAGGGGACCAAAGGGATGAGCATGTGGACTTTGGGGGTCCTTGTCAGGATGAAAAATTGATATTTACATTGACTTTCTGCCCCCTCATTCAGCTTCTCTCACACACTAGCTGCTCCCCCCTCCCTTCTTCTTCGTGCGAGCCTCTCCTTCCTCTTCTTTGCCAGCCAACTAAACACCCTCTACCATTTTCTCCTTTTTTCGTTTCTTCTCTACAGTTGACCGTCCACTCCACCATTTCAGCACCCCAACACCCCCACATGTCAACCTTCACGCATGTCCACCAACCACACACCCACTCCCCTCCTGTCGCCAGCCCCCCACTCACGCCAGCCCTGCTCCATCCTCTCATGCTGCCACTCATTAGCCCACCTTCCATTGAGTCAACCCCCCTCCAGCGAAGCCCTAAAGTTGACCTCACAAGCCTCGCTCCATCCCCACTTCCTCTCTCTCTCTCGCTATCGCCTCACCCCAACTCCTCCTCGTGTCTTCGTTGTTGGAGAAAACTCTTTGGATGTTTCGAAGTTGACAAAACTTATTCAAAGTCTATTCTGAAGATTTGTAGACTTCTATATCAAAGTCTGAAAATGACCAGATTTTGTGTCAAAGTCTAAAGACTCCTAGATTGACAAATTCCAGACTGGATGCTAATAAAGAATGAAGACTTATCCAAATGCAAGATTTTGTTTATTTCTTCAGAAGTTTGTTTCGTATGGATTATGGATGGCTTTCTGGATGGATATATCATCTACGAGATTGAATATCTTTATTGAAATCAATTTAGATAAATCAAATCTTTTCAGATTGCAAGAAAATATGGAAAAAAAATCTACTTATGAAAACCAAGATTCTAATTGTATGGGCGAATAGGATTGACGGGCTTTCATCTCAATCTTCAAATGACTCGAGATCTCCTTGATTGATTCTGTCCAATGGATAGATTGGAAGAATTCCTTTGGAAAGTGCCAACGGTCAAGAAGGCATGAATGAGTATTTAAGGTGAACTCTCTAGTTGTTCGATAGAGTACGTGAAAGAGAAATTTCAAAGTCTAAAGCTTTCCATTTCCTTGTTAATCCAAATACTAAGCTCAAAGTTATATATGAAAGAGATAAACACTTAGTGAGACTTCGTGAGAGACTAGTAGAGACTCTTCACTGTGAAGTCGAGATTGCAAAGCTGTAAAATCTCTTTTGATTCCTAGTGGAATCCAGTCAGTAGGCTATCGGCGTGGAGAGTGGACATAGGCTTTATATAAGCCAAACCATTATAATTTATGTGCTCTTATTCTCCTCCCTAAACTTCTTTAGTTTGTTCATAATTCTATTTAACTGCTAAAGTCTGAATTGCCTTAAAGTTTGTTGTTTTTCAAACTTAGTTTTAAAAGCGAAATATTTTTACTGTTCTTTGCGAAAAAATTGTCTTCACATCTATTCACCCCCTTTAGGTGTTCATACTAACATTTACATTTGTTTCATTCAGTCAACACTAGCAGAATGCCCCCTATTGTGGACTCGCCTCCTGTCTTCACGCTACATCCCCTAGCCCACGTCCAGCCCATCTTGCGCCGCTCCACGCTTCAGCAATTCGGCCAAGCCTAGCATCGAATCGAGCAGCCCTCCTCGCCTCAAGTCCAGCCTGGAATTCAACCTCAAAGCAAGTAGAAGTCAGGTTGAAGCTCAGCCCTAGCTGAGCTATCTTGGGTTGTTTTTAGCCTAGTTTAAGCTCCCTTTGACGTTGCTGTAGGCTCGTGTTTCACTTGCCGTCGCGTTGCCATCATTGTGAACTCACCAACTCGCTAATCCAATGAGTTTACTCACTAAACCTTGCTTATAAGGTTAATGATGCTTAAGTGGTGTTTATATTAAGTTAAGATTGGATTAGTGTAATTAGTAGTGTGTTTAGTTAAATTAGATTGGTTAAATTAGTTAATTAGGTGGTTAGTGATTATAGTTAGTTTAATATGTGGTCTTGTAGTTAGGATGGTTTGGGTAATTTAATTAGTCCAATAAGTGGTTAGATTACCATTATTAGGCCTAAGTATGTATTTATTGATTTAATGTGCATTTATTTAATTAATTTTGTTATTTATTTAATTATTTAATATTTTCTGGAAATTATGTTGAATAGCCCGTAGCTAGAATTTCGTGCTGATCATGGTGTGATTAGTTTATGCGATTGAATGATTATTTGTGCAATTGAGTGGTGATTGTGATTTTTGATTAATTATTTCAAAATTATGAAATTTTGTTATTTAATTAGAAAATACCGGGTGTCGGGCTTTGACACAAAATATTTTTAAGTACTATATTATATGGTGGGATTTTTAAAAGGAAGAGTATCGGTTTTATGGTTCGATCTGACCGTATACCCACACATGATTATTTTACCAAGTATTTTTAATACAAAGAAAATAGACCAAGCACATCATTTGAATTGAGACATTTGAATGCAATGCACGATATCCTTGGCTAGGATTGGATGGTCGTGTGAGGGTTATGAGAACCCGTCACTCGATGTACACCGAGTGGACAATACTCCTATGTGGAATGCCCCTAACAACGGATGCCAATCGCAGTAGAGGCTAGGCCGATGGTCTTATGTGGAATGCCGTCTTTGAGATAGCTAGTATAAGCACCTAGAAGGGGTGAATAGGCGCACAAACAATTTATTGAGATACGGAAGCGATTCTATGCAAACGATAGAAAGGAAAATACGATCAAAGTAAAGTAAAGGTTAGGGAAGAGAAAATTGAACACAAGATTTATAGTGGTTCGGCTTATTCCAAGCCTACGTCCACTTTTCCGCACTAACAGCCCACCGGCTGGATTTCACTATGAACAAAAGAGAAGTTACAGCACAGCTTTTCCTTGATTCCACAGTGTAGATGTTCTACCACACTTCCTCAAGGTTTCTCACAAATATAGACTATCTTTTGTTTACAAGATTTCGCTCAACAAATGAATTGACTTAGAACAAGGAGCTTCAGACTTTGGAATTCTTCTATCGTGCACTCTCTCGAACAACTGGAACATCTTCCTTATATACTCCTTCATACCATCATACCCGTTGGCACTTCTCCAATCTACCCGTTGGACGGAATCAATTAGGAAGATCATTCGAGTTATTAAAGGAACATGTCGATAGCCCATCAATCCTATTCGCCCATACAATCAGGGTCTCGGTTTCCATAAGTAGAACCTTCCAAGTATACTTTGCCAATCATCGGATCCTTAATCTTCGAATCAATTATGATCAAATAAAGGATTATGTTATGTCATATCCAGCCAAGAGATCTTCTCCAGTCGATAAGGTCACATCATTAATGAAACATCCAGTTCTTGATAGCCTTTCTTCAACGGATTAGAAACTGTAAATGAGGATAGACTTTGAGTCTTGAGTCTGGCTGTCTGGAGGTCTTCAGACTTTAAATAGTAGAGTCTGCAAGCCTTCAGACTAGACTAATGGAAACGTTTTGTCAACTTCAAAACACTTCAAGAGGATTTCTCCAACAATCTCCCCCTTTTTTATGGTGACAAAACTTTCCTGAGATTTGGAAAACTTTGACCGCAAAACATTTCTCAAACACATATGCATATCTTATTGAGATAAATGGCTAAATGAATAACACTAGAATCTGCAACCACAGAAAATAGGTTAGTCTAGTATGCAATAAAGCCATCCATAAGATATCAATAGTAGTTAATAATATAAGCAGTCAAATTCAAATCCCAAATTTAGTCCACATCTAGACACACAAGTCAAGTCAAAACAAACCACAAACCAAACAAGCCAAAAGTTCAACAAATTTAAGTTCAAAGTTTTTTAAATCTCGCAACTCTCCCCCTTTTTGTCAGCATAAAAAGGATTAATATGAAAATGGAGTGGAGTCAAGAATGCTTGGGAACATGAACAAGCTAGAAATCTCCCATCAACTGAACGATGCTTTCCAGCCTTTTCAAGTCTTCCTTCAGTTGTGCAACATCCTCACCCTTAACATTAGCTTGAATCTGAAGAGAAAGAGCTTGGATTTGATCATTCAATGAACCCGAAGAAGCTTGTCATGCATTCTGCAAGTTCTGAATTTTGCATCCCAATGCATATATCTGACCTTGCATCTCTAAGAGAATATCCATAACTCTGCGAAAGTTTGTTGAATTGTCGGTCTGCGTACTGGCGTCGGCACGATCTGATGGAGTAAATACAGACGATGGTAGATCAACACAATCACGCAGATTTGGCGAAGAAACATCATGACCTTCCTCGGGAAACCGAGAGGCATAAATATCCTCTCGGATCTTGGGGATCAAGCGACTCCCTCCTTTGGTTGCAGGATTTAAGGACATTCCTCTTTTCTCTTGGTCTCCCCTTGTTTTCATGCCTTCAAGTGGAGAGTGCTCCTCATGTTCTCCTTCTTCTTGACCTCTTTTCTCTTCTTCTTCTTTTTCAACTCTCTCTTTCTCAGCATCTCTTTCTTCTTCTTCTTCTCTTTCCTCCATTTCTTTTTCCTCTGCTTCTTTCTCTTCTCTTTCTTCTGTCTACTATTCTAAGTCTTTCTCTGGAACAGATCGACTAAGATTCTTCAATGCCATTGCAGAAATAGTGATGTTATCTTCATCATCTTCATCCTCAACGATGAGAGCTCTTATTCTCTTGGATGGAGCATCCATGTGCTCCTTCCCTTTTCTTTTTCCTGCAGAAGAGAATTGATGAGATTTGACTGGAGTCTTCTCCTTAAATTTCTCCAATGCCTTGCTTAATTCCTTCAGACGCATCTTAGTCACAATTTTCAGTCCTACCACCATATGATCGCACAATCGAGCACAAAGAATTTGCGGAGGCTAAATGTTCAGATGTCTGAATAACTTCGTCACAAGACCTGGATAAGGAAGTTGACATTTGTCCTTCATCACAGCTCTATACATGTGGAACATAATAGTGTGAGGAAGTGAAAACCTTTCCCAGAGATGATGGCATACATCAGCTTTGCCTCTGAACTTGAAACATCAGTCTTGAAAGTTGATTTTAGTCTGAGGCAATTGATTACAATCTTGTGCAGCAAGATGTTGAATGCACTCATCCTTGAGTAGGAAATCTTTTCCTCTGTTCTCCTGTCCTTAACAAGTTCCAGTGTAGCACGAGCAATAGAAACTTTGATCCGTTGATATCTTCCTCTCTCCACTCCTAACACATCTGCTAGCATATCCATATCCACTACAAAGTCTTGATCTTTGACACTGAAAGAGAATCTATTCGCATCCAAGAAACTAAGATTTGAATAGAAATATGCAGTTAGTTGAGGATAGGCCTCTGTGGTGTCAGAGCAAAATTTTTCAAGTTGAAGATGACCGAACTTTTCCCTCAAGTTCACATTCACAGCATCCAGAAAATCAAAATCCACACTCCTAGGGTTTATCACCCCACGCTTCAACAATTTTGAGTATAGATCCTTCTGTTCCTTCGATCTAAACAACTCTCCCATTTTTCCTCGATTTTCCGCCGCAACTCCCATTCTTGGTTGAAATTGGCTGTATAATTTGTCATCATCATTTCCATCTACCGGATTAAATCCCCAATCACGAGGATCACTTGGGATGTTCGCAAGGGTTTCTTTTGCCACCCCTTTACAAGCAATTCCCAAACTTTCCATTTTTCGCAAAAAAGATATATTCATTTCCATATCCTTTGTCCTTAAGAAAATCATCGACATAGTTCAATGGAGTACCAGTCCCTTTTAAAGCACGATACAACTTATAAATAAAAGAGGGCCTTTGAACTCTTATAAGATCTGCATCTTCAATGATTTCTTCATTTTGTTGATGATCAACATCTTGAGGACTAGATGGAGGAGAATGACAATGCTGAGAATGTTGTGGGCTCTGTTGCTGATTTGGAGACACTTCTTCTTCAGTGAGATCGAAGTGCGTAGGCCCCTCACTCATTCGCCATGGTCCCCTGCTTGCGATCCTCGAAGACTTTCTTGAAAACGACATCTTTCTTAGTCTTTGAAAGATTCCTTGCTTGACTTTCCCAAGAAAGATGCCAACTTTTTCGAAGATTAAATAAGAGAAGAAAACAGGAATGGAAGATTGGTGCTTTTTAGGGTTTTGGAGTTATACGAAGAGAAACTGACTGTATATAAGACAATCGAAAGGAGGAGATATCAAACGTCGTAATGGAAAGTGAAAAGATGCCTTAAAAAAAATAACTGCCTTTTTCGAAAAATGGTCATTTCAAAATAACTCATTTTTCTAAAGGAAACGTTGCAATAATCTCGTCAATTAAAAATAGCGGTTGAGATAACAAAAATCAAACACGGTTGATGAACGTACATTTTCAAGATGAGATTAGAGAGAGAATAACTTACAGTCAAAGTCTTATTTGTCTGAGTTTGAGAGTCACTAGACTTTAACTTCTTCAAACATCAAAATGTTGAGTCTGGAACGGATAATTTCAAATTGATTTTTCTCCAAAGGCTTTGTAAATATATTCGCCAGTTGGTTCTTTGAGTCAACAAACTGAATCGTAATTTTTCCATTTTGAACATGATCTCTAATGAAGTGATGTCGAATCTCTATATGCTTTGCTCTTGAATGAAGAATTGGATTTTTGGTGAGATTGATTGCGCTGGTGTTGTCACATTTAATCTCCGTGCATGAATCTTCAATTCCAAAGTCTCTTAGCTGTTGTTTTATCCACAGAATTTGTGAACAACAACTTCCAAGAGCTACATATTCTGCTTCGCTTTGTAGAGAGAGCTACTTTGTACTTTGCTTCCTTGAAAACCAAGACACTGTCATCCCGCCTCCAAGTAGTTGACAGTGCACGAGGTGCTCTTTCTATCAACTCGCATCGGCTAAGTCTCAAG
Organism: Eucalyptus pumila; assembly: GCA_016097595.1. Taxonomy (NCBI): domain Eukaryota; kingdom Viridiplantae; phylum Streptophyta; class Magnoliopsida; order Myrtales; family Myrtaceae; genus Eucalyptus; species Eucalyptus pumila. The sequence continues at coordinate 24,226,137 of CM027851.1, forward strand.
CGCTCGAGTATCCAAGAAGAGTAAAGTCTCCCCTTTTAGGATACCAGAGACCAAAGCTTGAAATTGATGCAATATATTTGATAATACGCTTTGCAGCATTTAAATGTGATTCTTTAGGGTTTGCTTAAAATCTGGCACAAATGGAAACACTAAACAAAATGTCAGGTCTAGAAGCAATAAGATAAAGAAGTGAACCGATGATACTCCTGTATAACTTTTGGTCGACTTTCTTTCCTCCTTCATCTTTGTCTATCTTCAAGGAACTTGACATTGGTATATCGGCCTTTTTGCAATTGTCCAGTCCAAACTTCTTCACAATATCATTAGCATATTTTTCTTGATGAATAAAAGTTCCTTCCTTCAGTTGTTTCACTTGAAGTCCAAGAAAGAAGGTTAACTCACCCATCATGCTCATTTCAAATTCATCCTGCATAGTCTTAGAGAATTTCTTGCACAGATTTTCATTAGAGGATCTAAAAATAATATCATCGACATATATTTGAACAAGTAGAAAACTCTTGCTTTCTCTTTTAATGAAAAGAGTAGTATCTACGTTACCTTTAACAAATCCATTTTCAATTAAAAACTTACTTAGTCTGTCATACCAAGCTCGAGGTGCTTGTTTTAAGCCATATAAAGCATTTTTGAGTCTGAATACTGAGTTTGGTTTCCTTGGGTCTTCAAACCCAGGTGGTTGTTCCACATAGACTTCCTCATGGATGAATCCATTTAGGAAGGCACTTTTGACATCCAATTGGAATAACCTGAAATTCTTATAACAAGCAAAAGCAAGTAATAATCGAATTGCTTCTAACCTTGCTACTGGTGCGTAAGTCTCGTCATAGTCTATTCCTTCTTCTTGTGTGTATCCCTTGGCCACGAGTCTTGCCTTATTTCTTATGACTTTTCCTTTCTCGTTCATCTTGTTCCTGAAAACCCGTTTAGCTCCAATAATAGACTTACCTTTCAGTTTATGAGTCAATTCCCAGACATCATTAATACTGAATTGCCTGAGCTCTTCTTGCATAGCTTCAATCCAGCTTTCATCAGATAAAGCTTCTTCTATGCTTTTGGGTTGTATTTCAGAAATAAGAGCCACAACACTAGACTCTTCATGCCTTTTGGATCTTGTGCGAATTCCTTCATTGATGTCGCCAATAATAAGATCTTTGGAATGACTGGACTTATGTTTCCAGTTGCTGGTTCATTTGTCAGATTGATGGTCACTTCCTTCACTTGAATCTTCAACAGTCACTTGTTGCTGGTCCTTCAAAGTCTGAGCTATTTTAGACTTTGTAGAGTCTAGAGCAGGTTCAGATTCTTCAAGATGAGTCTGAATGGATTCATTTTGCATAGAATCTTGGAATTTAATATTCATTGATTCTTCCACTGTTTGAGTCTTCTTGTTGTAGACTTTGTACGCTTTGCTTGTGGTTGAATATCCAAGGAAGATGCCTTCATCTGACTTTTCTTCAAACTTACCAACTCGATCATTTGCATTTTTCAGTATAAAACATTTGCATGAAAATATGAAACAATAGGCTTTTTTTCTTTGAATAGTTCATAGGGGGTTTTTTCCAAAATATGCCTTAGAAAAACTCTATTTATAATGTAACATACTGTAGAAACTGCTTCAGCCCAAAAACGTGAAGAGATGTTACTTTCAATTAAAAGAGTTCTAGCCATTTCTTGAAGTGATCTATTCTTTCTTTCCACAACTCCATTTTGCTCTGGAGTATATGGAGAGGAGAATACATGCTGAAAACCAAATTCATCACAGAATTTTATAAAATCATGATTTTCAAATTCACCTCCATGATCTGTTCTTATACTCGAGATAACATACCCTTTTTTTCATTTTGAACATTTTTAGCAAACTTTTCAAAGTAAGAGAAAGTTTCAGACTTACTTGTCAAGAAATATACCCAAGTAAATCGTGAGTAGTCATCCATAATTACTAGGCAGTATTTCTTACCTCCAATGCTTTGTGTTCTGGTTGGTCCAAAAAGATCCATATGCAGAAGCTGCAGTACACGGTTAGTGGAAACTTGATTTATTGATTTAAATGAATTTCTTACATGTTTTCCCAATATACATGGTGTACATAGATCAGACTTTTGGTATGATAAATTGGGTAGACCAGGAACAAGCTTCTTTGCTGAGATTTTAGCTATCTGCTTCATATTGATATGCCCAAGCTTTCTATGCCATAAGTTTGCTTCGTCTTGGATTGAGATTAGACATTGCGATTCATTTGGTTTCACATCCAAGAGGTGGATATTTCCATGTCTTCGACCCATGAATGACTGAGTAGAATCTTTACTAATTCCTGAACATATTCCTTCTTGAAAGTTGATTTTGAAACCAGTATCACATAGCTGACTAATACTGAGCAAATTGTAATTAAGCCCTTCCACTAAGGAAACATTGCTGATTGTGAGATTTCCAATCTTTACAGTTCCAAATTCCACAATTTTTCCTTTGATGTTTCCTCCAAAAGAAACTTTTCCACCATTTACTCGAACAAGCTTTATGAAGTAAATTGAGTCTCCTGTCATGTGTCTTGAACATCCACTATGCAGATACCATTTTACATTTTTCTTGATAATGACCTGCATTTAAAAAAGAAACTCAAACCTTATTTGGTACCCATATTTTCTTAGGTCCATTGGTGTTAGTATGATATGCGGTTTTTGCCCATACATTTTTAACAGGTTTCCAAATCATAGGACATTCTTTTTCAAAATGATCTGCACTATTGCACTTTAAGCATCTGAGAGCATTGCGACCTACTGGTTTTACAAAGATCCTTTTAAAATGATTTTTGTAAGCATCTCTTGAGGGTCTTTGTTTGATTCTTTCATTCACTTTAGGAAAATCAATTAAAGGAATGGTTTCAGCAGTCATTCCCAAACCAGATTTATTGAAATAAGGTCTTTAAACAGAGAGAATTTTTTCCAGTTTCTCAGATCCTATAGAAAATCTTTTGGAAATATTTGAGATATCATTTTTCAAGAATGCATTTTCTTTTAAAAGATTATCTTCACTTTCTTTAAGAGAAGAAACATTCTTGTCTAAACATTTCACTTTTTCTTTCAAAATATTTTCCTGTTGTTTTAGAGCAGAATTTTCCTTCTTGAGTTCGGAAATTCTTTTAAGAGAAATCTTAAGACTAAAACACAATTCATCAATGTATTTTGAAACTTTAATAGGGACTTTGAAGTTACTTACCTCAAATTTGCTTTCTGAATCTGAATATGTTTCGGAATTTGAATCTGAATCCGATTGTGCCATCAGACATATATTGGCATAATCATCATCACTTTCTTCACACTCTGTATCACTCCAGGTTTCAGCCTTAAGAGCCTCTCGATACTTTTCAGTTTTTCCTTTCTTCTTCCTTAGAAGATGACAGTTGGGTCTGATGTGTCCATTTTCTTACATTCAAAGCAGACTACATCTTTGTTTGATTCATCATCCTCAACAGACTTAGTCTGTTGCTTTTGAAAACTTTGTTTCTTTGGATTGAATATTCTTCATTTTCTCTTCAGCTTTCTGAATCTTCTTATCATGAGAGCAAGTTCCTCATCATCCATATCGTCTTCAAAATCTGTAACATCAGAATCATCATTAGATTTTAACGCAATGGATTTCTTACCTTTAGGGTCTTTGTCTTCATTGATTCGTTCCACTTCATAAGACTGAAGAGTCCCAACCAACTCATCAACAGATAATGGCATGATTCTTTGGGTCTCTCTGATTGAGGTCTTTATGTGATTCCAATCCTTGGAGAGTCCACGCAGTAGCTTGTTTACTTTCATGGGATCAGAAATTGGTTGACCTTGATTTTCAAGACCATTCACGATTTCTGTAAAACGACTAAACATATCAGTTATAGATTCTCCTAGTTTCATTTTGAAGGCTTCATATTAACCGAGGAGAATGTTGATTCTAGTCTCTTTCACTCGATTGATTTCTTCATAGGTAATATGTAATCTATCCCAGACTTCTTTAGCTGTAACACAAAAAGATATTCTGTTATATTCAGTAGGGGATAAAGCACAATATAAAGAATAAATTGCTTTTGCATCAAGAGCTTGTCTCTTGATTATCTCTTCCTGAGTCATTTCGTTAGACTCAACAGCATCTTTTCCTCTTTCTGAGACAGATGCAGCTTTAGGAATGATTCCTTTTTCTATAACGTCCCATTCCAGAGGATCCTTTGATCTTAGGAACGCTTTCATCTTGTTTTTCCATATGTTGTAATCCTTTCCATCAAAGCAAGGCGGTCTAGTATTGCTTTGCCCTTTTACCAGCCCTGGAGCCAACATACTAGCCATGGATCTTTAACTTTGAAGTAAAACACTTCAAACAAAGTGAGTACACAGGCTCCGATACCAATTGAGATAGCTAGTATAAGCACCTAGAGGGAGGTGAATAGGTGCACAAACAATTTCTCGAGATACGGAAGCAATTCTAGGTAAACGATAGAAAGGAAAATACGATCAAAGTAAAGTAAAGGTTAGGGAAGAGAAAATTGAACACAAGATTTATAGTGGTTTGGCTTATTCCAAGCCTACGTCCACTCTTCCGCACTGACAGCCCACCGGCTGGATTTCACTATGAACAAAAGAGAAGTTACAGCACAGTTTTTCCTTGATTCCACAGTGTAGATGTTCTACCACACTTCCTCAAGGTTTCTCACAAATATAGACTCTCTTTTGTTTACAAGATTTCGCTCAACAAATGAATTGACTTAGAACAAGGAGCTTCAAACTTTGGAATTCTTCTATCGTGCACTCTCTCGAACAACTGGAACGTCTTCCTTATATACTCCTTCATGCCATCATACCCGTTGGCACTTACCAAAGGAATTCCTCCAATCTACCCGTTGGACGGAATCAATTAGGAAGATCATTCGAGCTATTAAAGGAACATGTCGATAGCCCATCAATCATGTTCGCCCATACAATCAGGATCTCGGTTTCCATAAGTAGAACCTTCCAATTATACTTTGCCAATCATCGGATCCTTAATCTTCGAATCAATTATGATCAAATAAAGGATTCTGTTATGTTATATCCAGCCAAGAAATGTTCTCCAGTCGATAAGGTCACATCCTTAATGAAACATCCAGTTCTGGATAGCCTTTCTTCAACGGATTAGAAACTGTCAATGAGGATAGACTTTAAGTCTTGAGTCTGGCTGTCCGGAGGTCTTCAGACTTTAAATAGCAGAGTCTGCAAGCGTTCAGACTAGACTGATGGAAACGTTTTGTCAACTTCAAAACACTTCAAGAGGATTTCTCCAATAGTGTTAGAAACAAACCAAGAACAATGTTAGATAAGTGCCTGGTAGGAAACTTGTCAATCATAAAATAGTACGTGAGGGCCACGAAAAGAAAGCTCACTCGCATCGCATGTCGGTTCTATCTAGCCATAAGTGGAAGCTCATAAAAAGTGGATCAGATTATTCCGAGTCATATACGATTACTATAAACGATTTAGATATTATTCCTTATTAGGATTTAACTCCTCTAAATTGAATTCCTCCACAGAGTTGGAAAACATCCATGCCCTTAGAGGCCACATTTATCTTTCATCTCTTCCTTCAGTGGAGTGAACCTCCCTAAGGTAAAATATCTAGCCCCTTTTTTGTGGCTATAAGGTAAACACATAGCCAGCTTCTAGGCGTTTGTAAGCACTTAAGAAAAAAAAAAGGTGTGACCTCTATATATACAGCCTCATTCGCTTGTTCCTGATATCTCTTTCAAGCCCCCTGAGAAAAGGATTGAAAGCTTCTTCCAGCAAACTTTTGGTCTCTGCAATTTCAACAATATCACATGGCTCAGCTCATGAAGTCGGTGTTTCCCAAGACGAGATCTTCATTTCCGACCACCAGTATGTCGTCTCTCTCATATCAATTTCTCTCTCTGCTAGTCCTTTTATCTAATTGGTGATTGGAACAATGAAAATAAACTGTGTTCTCACAAATCTTTTTGAGCAAATTGACGTTTTGCACTTTATATGTTCCGAGCTGCTGAGTTTTGAATCCTCTTGTTTCTCTTGCGTTTCGTTGTATATCCTCTATGAAAAGCAGATTAGTTGATAAGAACTTCCGGGTGGTTGAATATTTATGTATTTTTTCGAACGGAGATTGGTGGTTTATAATTCATGGCCGTACAAAATTCCTGGAGCAAAGAATGGGCCTAATAAATTATAATGGCTATGAGATCATATCATTGAGCCTTTTCTGTTTGTCAGGTGAGTCCCAGAAGGAACGTCTAAACAGCATGTCTAGCAAGCCGAGCAGCGTCAATGGAGAGTACACACAAGCTTTCAGGACCAAGTCCTACGTGGAAATGTATGCTAAAGTCCAATCCCATATTGGAAGAACAAGCATAGGCAGATCGCTCCCGTTGCTGCCTCCGTCAGCCGATGCCCATAGTATGGCGCACCTGTCAGAATGGCTCCTCGAGCCTGGGCAGGAAACCCTCACGAACATGATCAAGACCTTGAATTTCCATGGTCTTCTTGTTGACTACTTCCAGGTGAGCTCATACGCGTGTGATGTGTGCGAGTTGCTCCTCCGGGGCATCTACCAGATCCGCACCAATTACCAAAGGATCAGAAGAGCAACCAAGTTGGCAAAACTAGTATTTGAAGATGCAAGTCATGCAGACGAACAGAGCCGTCTGATATGCCGAGAGCTGTCCGCATTTGCCTCTCTGACAAACCCTTTATTTGCGATCGCTGTGGTCCAGTTCCCAGGTATGCATGATAATCACATGGCATTGTTTCATGAGTTAACATCCAAGTGCAAGCAGATGCGGCGGAGAATGAAGCTGGCTAGGGCTTGCAAGAGGGTAGGAGGGCTTGGGCTGGTGGTCTCCTCCGCCGTAATCTCAGCCACAGCGCTGGTGCTGGCAAGCTGCAGCACCGGGATGTGCAATAGGAAAGGGAAGTCCATTAGGTCACCATCATATCCAGAGAAAAGCTCATCGACCCAAGCAGTTTGCGCACAGCTTGATGTCACAGCGAAAGGGGTCTACATACTGGCTAATGATATGGACACTGTAAGCACGTTCGCGGGGAGACTGCACGATGATGTTGAACATGGCAGATCGAGGTCCAGGATGGTGGTGAGGAATTATGCGAAGACAGGCAATATGGTGAGGGAGGTTGTGAATGAGTTTTTTGATGCGCACAATGCCCGTTTCTTGCAGCAGGTGGAGGAGCTGGAAAAGCATATTTACTTGTGCCTTCTCACCATGAACAGGTCAAGAAGGCTGGTTGTGGAAGAGATCTTAACCTCTCAATCCACAAGCTGAATCAAAGTGGTTATTGATCAGTTTATCTGACAATTAATTGCTTGTCTATTTGAACATTTTTGTGATTGCTGCCAATGGCCTACGCCTTTGGACATCACTTGATGTGATCGTATTCAGTTAAATTTGTTCTCTTCATCCCCTTCAGTTCACTTTTATCCCCTTCATTATGATTTCATAATACCTTATTGTGATCCCACATTCAATTTATTTTTTTCCAAATTAATTTCATTAACCTCTATCGTCCACATTTGAGATACGTGAGTCATATGAAGCGGTGCAAATGAAATAAAGGGGTCTTCTTCTTATGAATGAGGAAACAAATCATCAATGTTGAGAGGGCAATTGGCTTGATATATACCCATTCATCGACTATTCAACGCTCCATGATTAAGGTTATCAATTGAACTACATCAATAGTTGGAGGCTATTAAACATCTTCGCGTTTTCACATTTGATTTTGTTTATGAGTGAATTTTGTCCATCCATGTATAATTGGGATCTTTGGTCCTTAAAATTTCTAACATTTGGTATCCAAGTGTATTTAAATGTTTGTTGATGAATTTATGGGATTTTCATTGAATTGAAAATGGGGCAATATGGGGCCGAGAGGGAAATTGGCAATTTTGGCCAAATTTGGGCTACCCACCACTCACAAGTTCGAACCAGGTCGCATTGCCATGGCAACAAAGGCCTTAAGTCAATTTAGCATTTGCATGATCACTAGAGGTTAACTGCTTGGTGGAAGTTGTGGATTAGGGTTTGTATGTCCATTGGAATTTTGTTTGATTTCAACCAATTTCTTGGTCGTTTTTGCCAATTTCAAGGCCTATGTGATCACGCCTCTGTGGTCGCCAAAACCCACGACTTAATTTGGTCTGAGGTGGGCTAGCGGAGGAGACTCAAGCGGTGTATGCACAACGAAATCGTCAAAATCAGCAAATAGGCGTGAAGAGGAAGAAGGCATGTGGCACGCATGCGCCCATGAGGAAGGTCAAGTGTGTGCATGGCATGTGCCACATGCCCCTACTGTGACATCCTAAAATTCGATCTCGTCTCGAATATATGGAATGGTTGTTTTGTCAACGTGCCCATGGTCATTTACTTAGGACTAATCACCCACGAGTTAACTAATCTATTAGGTGAGGTTGTTAAGGGATATAAACGCAACATACTAGAGAATTCGATCGAAAGTCGACTGCGCGATCATAATAATCAGCAAGGGTCAATATGACACCATTATAAATCGATTAGCAAACGAATATAGGTCGATTTGATGGAATCACATAGTTGAATTGCGAATGGTTCTGCATGATTGCGATATTCGCATCGAATAGTTGTAACTTGATTTTCTATCGAAATTATACTCAATACACGTAATTGAAACTTTGCGATTTTTATGACAATTGAAAGTTGTCTACGAGTCGGAAATGTACAAACGTGGATCGAAAATTATCGACCACAAGTCAAACACATTAAAATCCCTAAAAGCTACTTGATAGGTTATGTTGTACTAAAATTGCGTTCGGTTGATTTTAACCACAAAATTGAATTTGGTTTCGGGAATTGGATGTTCAAGTGTGTCATGATTCATTTATAGGACGTTGTCTCATCTTTCGGAGAAATCCCATCAAGTTCAAAATTTTTGCAGAAAATCAATTTCGGACAAATCAGAAATAAAAGGGAAATTCGGATGGGAGGTGAAAGGGACTAATTTGGCTGCCCAAATGACTTATTTTGTAAAGAACTGAAAGGAAATTAAGAGGAAATTCGGATGGTTGAAGATGGGCATGTTTTTCTACACCAAAATGGTTTAATTGTATGAGTTTGGAACTAAATTTCCATTGGAGGAGTGTTTGACATTAAGGGATGAAGACTTTAGAGGCATTTTCATGAGTGCAATATATTTTCCAAGCTTTTTAGTGGCTGCTGCTTTGACTTCTTGGTTTCCCTCTCTTTTCCATCTCTTTCCTCTCCCATTTCCCTCCTTTAGGCGTGCGTGAGCCCCCTGCAGCAACAGACCAGCTCACTTTCTTTTCCTTCTACTTCTTCTTCTTCATTTTTCTTCCACCATCCAACTCCAGCAACCCCTTCTTCCCTTTTATTTTTGTTGCTACTGCCCAACCCGCCAAAACAACCACTGCCTCTCCACTTCCACACCGCCACAGCCACGTCCAGTCGTCATCTTGACCTCACCGTCCGTGCCATCAGCTCTCGCGACCAGCTACTCCACAGAATTGAACCAGCCACAAGCCATGAGCTTATGGGTTATTTCCTTCATCATTAAGCTTCCGTTGGAGACATGATAGTCTCGATTCTTCACCGCCTTCACGTCGCCATCGCTGTCGCCATGAACTTTTCACCATCCTAATTCGGTGAGTTAACTTACCAATCCTTGATTAGGTTGTTAATTACACTTAGCGGTTAGATTAATGTTAATTAGCTTAGTTAAATTAGTATTAAGTGATATTTACCTTAAGATGGATTAGTGTTAATCTAGTTTGGTTGGATTAGTCTTAAGATGGATTAGTGTTAATCTAGTTGGTTGGATTAGTACTGTCGTGACTAAAATTTCGGGTGAACCACCTAAGGTTTGGCTAATGGATTAGTAAGCGTAAACTTAGCTTGGGCTCTCCCAAGCACATACCAATTCGCGACTTAGGTTCAAATATCTAGCATGCAAAATGGAGTCGCCACTAATTAGTTTAAAGTAGGTCAATTAGACACCTAAGTAAAATCATTAGAGAATTATTTTACTTCTATGAACTAGAGACTTTGACACCAAAACTTATTTGTTTAATAAAACAATGAGATTTTAAACTAGGTGTGTGCAAAGTTTGACGGATTAATTTTGAGTACGAGAGCACCTAAGAATTTATTTCCAAAAGTTTTAGAGGAAAAAAAAAAGGGATTACCCAAGTTTAGTTTCAAAAATAGGGTGGTTGGAAAAGAAAATAGAAAATAAATGAGGTGTTGGGTTTAGACGCCAAATTTTATTTGATAAAACAAGGAGATTTTATAGTAGAAGTGTGCAAAGTTTGACGAATTAATTTTGAGTACGTGACCACGTACGAATTTATTTCGGAATGTTTTTAATATATATATAAAAAAAAAAAAAAAAAAAAAAAGAGGTTCCAAGGTGTGATGCTTCCACGACTCTTGCATATTTCCATAGATCATTTGTTCTTTGAGTGTGATGCTTCCGCGACTCTTGCATATTTTTGGTCTTCAAGGTGTAACCTTCCTTGGAGGAAAAGATCGTGGAAGGACTACCTCTCTTGGGCATTAAAATTCCTAAATGGAAAGAGTTTCTTTCATAGTATCGCTCGATTCTCATTTGGAGCCATGTGCCATCTTATTTGAAAGAAGAGGAATAGCATCATTTTTGGGGCGAAACCTTAGTGATTTCGGCTCTTAAAAATTACCTTATCAAGGTTGTGAAGGACAAAGTGCTAGCGTTTACAAGCGTTCCTCCTACTCCAAGAAACATAAGACTCCAAAGAAGCTTGGGCTTTGATCCCTCCGTGTTTGCTTTGGCTTCATCTTCCTAACATCCTCTCCATTCTTCGCCTTTCTTCGGATTGGACCTCGAGGGTCGGTGGTTCGTAATCTGGTTGTTTCCTTGTTCTTGGTAGTATAGCTTGTTGTTATTATTGCCCTGTATCTTTCGATTCGGCTTCCTCTCACTCTTCCTATTTTTACAGCTAGAGTGTGAGTTTTGGCGCCGAATTTTTTGTATATTTGTCCAAAGCTTATATATAATTTTACCTTTTACTAAAAAAAAAAAAAAAGGTTCCAAGGTTTATTTTTTTTTTAAAAGGGATTTTGGTGTTCTTGGCTAATGAGGAAAATAACAATGGACTTGAGTGATGGTGTGCTCATGTGATCACCTAAATACCCTGATGCGTATGAATATGCGGGGTAATGAACTTGTCCCGATGTGTATGAATATGCGGGACGATGGCTGATTAAGTTCGGATTCCCTCATGTCAATAGGATGTCAAGTCGCGGTTGAGGCCGGACCAATGCTCTTTTATGGAATGCTGCCCTAATGCGTATGAGTACATGACTTGATGCTATACCCGATGGGGTAAGACGATGCCCAGTTACACCGGATGACCGCCGACTTTTGTGTTGGCCGTAGTCCGAGAAGTCATAATAATTGGAACATGCCTTACTGGTTGTGTTATTGCGCTTGATTATGGGGCAAAATTGTGTGGTATGATATAGGACGTGTCATAATGGTTTTACCTTATAATTAGGACCCATGTGAATGTTTGAAGGATGAGTGTTATGTGTTCTGGTTATTAATTACGCTCGTGATAATTATAACAGCATACGTGATGCACTAATGCATAGGGATGTGCCGAGGCGAGGTGAGTTCTGTATGGTGCGTGTTTAGGATCGCCTTCGAGGCGAATTTGCGTCCTAACCGGGGTTTAGGATTTTGACTCACTGAGATTTATCTCATCCCCTCATGGTTAACATTTTTCAAAGCTGTAGAGTGGAGATCTGCTGAGTGTGGATGTAGTGGGCGCGAGGTGCAACACCGTTTGGCTGGCCCTATCGCTAGTGAGGTTTAGGCTAAACCTAATCCTTAGAGGTTTTTCAGAGGGTTGATAGGAAGTGGCCGTGGAAAGACTTGTAAGTATTAAACTTCCTGGGGATAATAGTGTGATAAATGAATATGTTGTTTTCAGCAATGTTTGCCGTGTTTTACTATCCCTATGTTTGTTTGTTGGCCTAGTATTTATTTAATTCGCTTCCGCATGTGCTTAATTGAAAGATAAAAAGAATGGGTTGGCAACGCGTCCTGGGACGTCGCATTTTTAATCGACCACCGATGGATGTGCGCATACCCGGGATTCGAGGTGTGACAAAGGTGAAGTCCATGAGGTCATCTTCATGTCCAGAGAAAAGCTCGTCAACTGAAGGAGTCAGCGCACAGCTCAATGTCACAGCAAAAAGGGTGCTCATACTGATCAATGACATGGACATTGTAAGCAAGTGGGCCGGACATTGCATGACGAGGTCAAGCATGGAAGATCGAGGGCCGAGATAGTGGTGAGGAATTACACAAATAAGGGCGAGATAGTGAGGGAGGTTGTAAAGGAGTTCGATGTGCACAACGCCTGCTTCTTGGGGCGGCTGAAGGAGCTTGAAGAGCATATATACTTGTGTCTTCTCACCATGAACAAGTCAATAAGGTTGGTCCTGGAAGAGATCTTGATCCCTTAGTCCATGACCTGAATCAAAGCAGTCAATGATCAATTTATCTTACAAGTAAATGCTTGTCAAATTAGACCTTTTTGTGGTAGCTGCCTTCTAACAATAATATTGGCACCCAAATAAGCTTCAATTTTCTCCTCCTTAATTAACTATTTTTGAGATGTTTCATGACAAGAGGGCCTCATCAGATGCTTGTATTGTGTGCATTTTGTTTAATACAACGCTCTGTTTGTTTTGCAAAAAATATACGATTCGAAATATATTTTCCTAAAATTGTTTGCTTATATCGCTTAATATAATTAATCAACATATAATATTTTATGAGCGATGAAAATGTTTTTTGTTTATTTATTTTTGTAAGAGAAGATATCTAACCATTCTTATTCAAAAAATAAATGAAGTGAATTCTATATATGCATTCTTGGGGAAAAGATATTGTGGAATTTCTATATATATATATATATATATATATATATATATATATATATATATATATATAAAAGAAGAAGAGAAACTGAATCTTTTTATTAGCAAAAGAAAGCGGAGAATTTCCACTAAAAGGAACAGATAAATATATGTCATTGGAAGATGATATTGAGAAAATCACCTGGAGCTCTCTATATACAAAGACGAGCAGATGAAGAAGAGAGAAGAAATCATTCTGCTTTACTTTCGGGATGATTCTACACTACTGCTTGCCTTTTTCATACCACGTGGATGTCACAAAACTGAAGATTTCGACAATGGTGAAAGCTATCAAGAGAGGGGAATTGACATTCTTACTAAGTTTCATCCTTTTTTTCTTTTTTTTTTTCTTTTTCTTTTCTTTTTTTGTTTTTTGGCCAAACCACCAAGTTTCATCCTTAGTAAATTTGCTATGTATAAATAACCATTCCTATTTCTCCTACTGACTCTTAGGTACACTCCTAATATTACATGTTTCCATTATCATCTAAGTGACTAAATCTGAATGAGGAAGATCAAAACGATGTAAGGCACACACATATACAAGGTTTTTAGCACCAAAGGGAATTAAAAAAAAAAAAATGTACAAAGTTAAGGAAGCGAAAAGAGATGAAGCATCAAATTCTAGATCTATTATCTTGATATAGATCCTATATATTATTTAAATATTTTTTGCAAATTCACGTGTTAAGTGCTTTGGGTGCAATATTATTTCAATTCTAAGTAGATGACTTTTGGGTTGAACTTATGCAGTCGAACTGATTACCATAATCGAGCGGAACCAAGAAGGAAAATGTTCTCTATCAGTTAGTTCATCCATGACAAACTTGGAAGCCAACCAAGAATAGTGCTGGATAACCCCGTCACAGGAAAACTTACGAGTTATAGAATATATTCGTGGGGTGCGAGAAAAGAAATCACGTGCATCTCTCGCCGTTTCGACCTAATCACAAGCCATATGATTGCATGCTCACTGGAGCGGATCACATTATTTATGCATCATATGCAATTAAAAATAATCTAAATATTATTCTTGACTAGGATTCAGATCATCAAGATTGAATTCCTCCATAAAGTTGAGATAATCCATGCCCTTAGATACAATATTTATCTCTGCTCTTCCTTCACTTTGTGAATATAATTCTATTGAGTGAACCTCTCGAAAGTAAAATATCTAGCCCCTTTTTTTGGGGCCATAAAGTAAATATCGAGTTAGCTTCTAAGCATTTGTAAGCAATATACATATATACACACTTACATGCATACTGTGACATCCCGATTTTCCAATTCTATTTTCAATAAATTGAGACGGGCATTTCGTTGGCACACGCATATAGTTCTTTTCCTTGAGTCGGCCACTCATGCGAAAACTAGTCTATCAGGTGAAGCCGATAAGAGTTTATAATGCATCAGACTCGAAAATTTAACCTGGAAACGACCTTTCAATTAATCAGGTGAGTTTAGCTCACTAAATCTTGATTAGATGGTTAATGATGCCCTAAGTGTGCTTAGTCTAAGTTAAGTAAGCTTAGGTGATTAGTCTAGTTTATTTAATTGTGATTTAGATTAAGATGTTTGTTTAAATAAGATTAAGATGTTTGTTTAATAAACCCTAAGTGTGCTTAGTCTAAGTTAAGTAAGCTTAGGTCGAAAGGTCGTTTCCAGGTTAAATTTTCGAGTCTGATGCATTATAAACTCTTAACGGCTTCACCTGATAGACTAGTTTTCGCATGAGTGGCCGACTCAAGGAAAAGAACTATATGCGTGTGCCAACGAAATGCCCGTCTCAATTTATTGAAATTAGAATTGGAAAATCGGGATATCACAGTATGCATGTAAAGCATCGTCAATAGAGAGTTTACACAAGCTTTCATGACCAGGTCCTACGTGGAAATGTGTACTAAGGTCCAATCCCAGATTGGAAGAACAAGCATCAACAGATCGCTCTCGTTGCCTTCTTTGCCCGACGCTGCCCATTGCATGGCGCACCTCTCAGAATCGCTCCCTGAGCCGGGGCGGGAAACTCTCGTGAACATGATCAATACTTTGAATACCCATCATCTTCTTGTCAACTACTTCCAGGCGAGCTCGGACGCATGTGATATGTGCGAGTTGCTCCTCTGGGGGATCCACCAGACTTGCGCCAATTGCCAAAGTATTGGAAGGGCAATCAAGTTGGCAGAAATGGTATTTGAAGGTGCCAGTCATGGGGAAGAGCAGAACTATCTGATACATCGAGAGTTGTCTGCATTCGCCTAGCTGACAAACCCTTTATCAACGATCACCCGGGTCCAATTCTAGGGCATGCACAATAATTACCTGGCATTGTTTCATGCATTGATGTCCAAGCACAAGAAGATGCGGAGGAGAATGAAGCTGGCCAAGGCTTGCAGGAGGGTCGGAGGGCTTGGGCTCATTGTTTCCTCCAGTGTGATCGCAGCCGCCGCACTGGTGCTGGCAATTGACAGCATTATCGGCATCTTGGCAATGCTGTGGCTGGCGGCAAGTTGCTGTGTCAGGGTGTGCAATAGGAAGGGGAAGTGCATTAGTTTGTCATCATACCTAGAGAAGAGTTCATCAACAGAACGAGCTTGTGCACCGCTAGATGTTGCGGCAAAAGGGGTGT
Organism: Eucalyptus pumila; assembly: GCA_016097595.1. Taxonomy (NCBI): domain Eukaryota; kingdom Viridiplantae; phylum Streptophyta; class Magnoliopsida; order Myrtales; family Myrtaceae; genus Eucalyptus; species Eucalyptus pumila. Next base: position 24,241,784 of record CM027851.1, read on the forward strand.
ACGCGCTGATTAATGACCTGGACACCGTAAGCAGGTTGGCCGGGAGATTGCATGACGAGGTTGAGCATGGCAGATGAAGGGCTGGGATGGCGGTGAGGAATTACACAAGGATGGGTGAGATAATGAGGGAGGTTGTGAAGGAATTTCATGTGCACACTGCCTTTTTCTTGGAGCAGTTAGAGGAGCTTGAAGAGCATATTTACTTGTGCCTTGTCACCATGAACAGGTCAAGAAGTTTGGTTGTGGAAGAGATACTTGATCTCTCAGTCCATGAGCTGAATCAAATGGTTGTTGATAAATTTATCTGACAAATTGCCTGCTAACGTGGCCCGGAATACTTTATTTCTGCATCATACATCTAGATTTGTGTGCCGCACGAACAAATTCAAAAAGTTGCAAGTTTCTTACAACGTTCTCCAGCATTTTTCTTTATTTCTGGAACACTTCCGTTTTTAGCTCCATAAAATTATGGCAACCACATAGACAAGAAGAATTCAATCAACTTAGATTTGAAATAATATTGAACACTCAAGCCACATTGGAAGGGGATTGGGGAACTCGATCCCCACCTTCCTGAGAAGGTGGGGGTTAGGAATGTTTAGTTTTAGGTGTATGGTTTGACTTCCACACTCTGCAAAGAGACAAGGTAAAAGAAAATGAGTTTAGAGTTAGAATAGGAAAAAAAATAGTAACTTTGCGATAAATATATAAATCATGGATAGGTTGCTCATCAAGATAATATATTTAGAGTCTGATGCTTCATCTCTTTTTCCTTTCTAAATTTCATTCACCGTCCTTTTTTTTTCTTTTCGTTTTTTTTTTCTTTTTTTGCGCTGGAAGCTGCATTTGTTATATGGTTTTCAACTTCTCATTCAGATTAGCCCAATAGAAACGCGTAAAAATAGGAGTGATAGATATAGTTACTTATACATATCAAGTTTATTCATGGTGAAACTTTGTGGTTTGCCCCAAGAGGGATGAAACTTGGTGGAAAATTTTGAGTGAAATTAAAGCATTGAACAAAACTCAGTAAGTGTAAATTTACCTCTCTTGGCTTTCCTCCATTGACGGAATCTTCACTTTTGAGCCATTGTAGTGGCGTGAAAAAAGGAGAGCAAGCTATTCCTCTCGGATCTTTCTGAGAGTAAAATAAAATGTTTTCTTCTCTCTATTGTCTCGTCTCTATTTATAGAGAGCTAGGTATGATTTTTTGAAAATCATCTTCCAACTCCATTCCTTTAAGGGGAGATTCTGTGTCTTCTTTGGTAACTTCATAATGTTTGTATTTTTAGTGATTTTGTTAACAATTAATGTAAATTTCTTATTTGAATAGTCTTCCTAGTTTAAGTTGATTTCTTAATTTGAATAGATTTCTTAGTTTAAATTGATCTCCTAATTAGCATAGCCTTCCGAATTTAAGTAGGTTTTCTAATTTAAGTAGGTTTTCTAATTTAAGTAGGTTTCCCAATTTAAGTAGTTTTCCTAATTGGAATAGACTTCCTAATTCAAGTAGGTTTTCAAATTTGAGTAGCCTTCCTAAATCAAGCATGTTTCCTAATTTGAATAGCCTTCCTAGTTTAAGTACGTTTCTTAATTTGAATAGCCTTCCTAGTTTAAGTACGTTTCTTAATTTGAATAGTCTTCCTAGTTTACATTGCTTTCCAAATTTGAATAGATTTCCTAGTTTACATTGGTTTCCTAATTAGTGTAGGATTTTCTTTTTATAATTTGGGTAGGCTTCCTATTTCAGGTGGATTTCCTAGTTTAAGTAGTTTCCCTAATTTAAATAGGTTTCATAGTTTAAGTAGATTTTCCAATTTGAGTAGATTTCCTAGTTAAGTTGGCTTGCTAATTAGTGGAGGCTTCCTAATTTGAATATGCTTCCTAGTTTAAGTAGGTATCTTTGAGTACTTTTCCTAATTTAAATTGGTTTTCTAATCCGAGTAAATAAAAATTTAAAGAGTCACCGCCAATTAGTTTAGGTAAATCTAGGTCAACTAAACACCATGGAGCCTAGCTAGTGATGGGAAAGGCCATTAACTATGTGCATGTGCGAAAGAACTTGCCAAATGATGACTTGAGATCCTAGGTCCAATTTGCTATTAGCGTAGGGCCCCCTTTCTGTACCATGACTATTTTTTGTTGAGTTTTAAAAAATTCATCAATTTGATTTTTTAAATTAAAGCTAACTTAAAATGTCACCAAAATACCCATTGTACTTCATTGTTGATTGACAAGGCCATCTTTTCATACACTGTGGTGTGACTCCATTCATGTGTGTGAATGTGTATGCAAATGTCACAACGAGTGAATGACATTACATGGCAACAACGTGCAGAAAGATATGACACGTTGATTCAAAATAGGATGATAAAATGACATGATGTGGCAAAAATCACATACAATTTGACATGACAAATTAGATGCAAGATACAATGATGAGATGACATGACATAACAATAATCACATACATCATGACATGACAAATCCAATGTAAAACATAATGGTGAGATAACATGGCATTGGAACAAAATTATATCACATGAAATGGCAAATTTGATGTAGAACATAACTATAGAATGAGATCCGGTGGCAATAATCACAACCAAAATGAAATTGCAAATCTAATGCAAAAATAACGGTGACACAATGAAATGACTAGTCACATGAATCGGTGGCCTCAATTAATGGGTTTGAATTTCGATGCCTATGACTTTTGACTTCCAACCATATCTTCATAGCCCTAAATTCAAACCAAATCACTTTAGTACCTGACCTATGTGTTGGCTCTCAAATAAAGGGTTATCATAATGTAGCACTTCAATATATCCACTACCTTATTAGCAATCAACAACAACAACAAGCAATTAATCACGTTTCTCTCATAGCCAATATCATATCGGCCTAATTCCTAATCCAAACAGTCAATAGCCTACTAACAAACAACATTTTGGTAGCACAATGATATATCCTATACCTCGAGATCTTATTTTAGCATTACGACAACCTAAGAATATGGACGTTTGATTATTCAAATGAGTGGCATAACAATATATCTTGTCTTTCAAGTTTTAACCTTGGCATTACATTTACCATATAGTATGCATTTTTCCAAACGTTCGGTGGGACATTTTCTAAATTCTATGATCAAACTAGACATTACAGCATTCTAACATGCATTTTTATGCAAATTTGAAAATGGAATCTAGACTTACTTGGCAAGCATAAGAGTTTCGAAATCTACATAAAAAAAAAAAAAAATTGCAAAAACAAGAGAAAGGCAAGAACCATTCTCGATTTGAAAGAGTTTCAAGAGTACGAGATCAAGGATTATATTAACCCCTTCCCTAATATAAAGTGGAAATGGAGGAGTACTTAGAGGCTTTTAGGGCTTTTTAATGATAAGGTGTGCACCTCTTCTCGAGGTGAGTGTACCTTTAGTCGAAGCTAACTCTTTCCAAGCATGTATCTCCTCTGTGCAACATTCAATTCTTGTGATATTTTTGCCGTTGGAATGCTAATGTCAAAGATTTTCAACAAGCACAATATTATTTGGTAAAACTGCAAAATCATTAACCCAAGATATCAAGCCATGCTTGGGCCTAAGGCTCAGACTATGCGTCGGGTGTCATCTCAATGTGTATAATTTACAATAATTATTATTTTGTTTAACTTAAAGGTCTGAGAAGTTTCTTTGATATATTGAAAAATTCAAGAATTGTAACAAAACGAGTACTAACTAACAATGTGAACAATATAGGCAATGTTAAGTCGAGTAAAAATAATATTTATGAAATTGCCAATCAACTGTTGATGAAGTGTGAGATTCAAAATAGGAACCCTATCTTTGGTATCAAATTTGGCATGACTCTCAAAAGTTGTGGCGACCATTTTGTCAATTTGAGAAAGAATATCAATGACATATTTTGGTTAAGAAAGATAATAACTAGAGAAATATAAAGTAACCTCCGAGCCTAAAAAGTAGCCAACATGCCCAAGATTTTCAATTTCAAATTGTTGATTGAGATATTTTGGAGTTTTGAAATGCCAATATAATCATCTTCAGTAATAAACATGTCATCTACATATAAGTGCAACAAACCATAAGAAGTGTGTCGAACCAAAATAGCATGATCATCGGAGCTAAACTAAAACTAAGGAATTCCATTGTTGAGCTAAACTTAGAATACCTTGCACGAAAAGGCTGTTTTGACCATAAAATGCTTGATGTAATCAATACACTATGCTAGAAGGATGATTGCAGTTAAGAGAAGGCACCATACCAACTTTCTTAGTGGGATCTCCAATAAGCAATGCAAATTTAACATCCCTATAAAACAAAGATCAACGCTTAACATTAATAATACAAAGAAGATTGCTAATACAGAGTAAAAGTGTCTTTGTAGTCAATGTCATAGAATAAAACCTTTTGCAACTAGTTGAGCTTTATAGTAATTCGTAGTTGCATCTACCTTTATCATAATCTTGTACACTATTCACAACCTATAGCGGATGTACCAAGAGTCAAATAACCAAATCCCATGTATGAAATTCATCGAGAGCTTGTAACTCATTTGTCATTGTTTGCTATCAAAGATGATTAGCACTAACTTTTCTATATATGCAAGGTGTAAAAAGGGAACCGATGGAAATCACAAAGTCGAGCTAGAGGTTGACTTACTATGGTGGAGCGCTAGACAAAGGAGGATGAAATGTCGAAAGGTGATTAATCCTAGGTTGGGGGTAGAGATGACATAAATTGCCAAAGGGGTATTGCCTATAGAGCCTGTCTCAAAAATATGAGGAGATAATTTCATAGGCGAGGGTTTACAGGAGGAGAAATATGTGTCATTGTTAGGAAATAAATCTATTGAATGATTAGTAAAGAAGGAAATGATAGTAGAGGATTCAAAAGTGTGAAAAGAAAAAAACATCTTGTATTCCTAAAAGGTGACACGACAAGATACATGAATGAAGCAACCTAAAGGAGCACTATGTGGAAGAAGGTGCACAAAGCAAGCACTGCCTTAAACTTGAAGAGGACTGTAAGCAGGGCCACTATCACAAATATGCTCAAAATGAGAGATATTACCTTTGATGTGTGCAGAGTTCAATTAATAGTGCGTCCAACAACATGTCAAGCTTCTATCCAAAATTGTTCAAGATAAGATACTAAGATTAGAAGAGTGCATACAACATCTAAGATATACCCATGTTTCCTTTTTGCTCGACCATTTTGTTAAGAAGTTACTAGACATTAACAATAAATCATAATGTCATTTTGAGAGAGGATTCCAAAAAACTTCGTGTCTATATGCTTTATGACAATATCAATATGAAAAACTTTGACATATTGACTATATTACGTTTTGATCATAGCAATGAAATCACCATAGCTATTAGTATATTTGCATCAATACTTCATAAGATAATGCCATGTCTATTAGGAATGATCATCAATGAAAATTACAAAATAACAAAGTCCTTCCATAGTGGGGTTAGAAATGATTTAGAGATAGTGCCTTAATGTCTAAGTATATCAAATCAAATGAGGTATGAAAGATAGAATCCGTGATGCCCCAAAACATCACGCATAGCGTGTGTCCTTTCCATTTACTCATATACATGCGAAAGTACAATAAAATTTTCTCAACATCGCTTACAAGAAAATCTCACAAGTTTAACGATATACATACATATCTTCATATTAACACCATGAATTGCCATCTTTATACAACATTAAGCAAAACATAACAAAATACATAATCCTAGGAAAGGTCAGGGTCATCTAACACCATTATACCAATACTAACTAAACCACTATCCAACTCAAGGATTAATGGCCTTCAACATCATCTCGTCCCCTCCATCGCCATATCCAAGGGAACCATCTTACATATATGGGGAAAATAGAAATGCACTGAGCTAAAGCCTAATAAATGAAATCTCTAAGTATAAGATAGGAGATCATCTTACCATTCAACTTTGTACCAACAAACAATGTGGCTTTAAGCGTTACAAAATAACCATGCATGAAAATGCATAAATGAATGTTTTATCTTTACGATCATGATATGCCAATAAAACCCATTAATAACATTTGAAGTTCATTTACTCAAAAGTAAGTAGATGTCATACTATTTCATGATGGACTAGTATCACCTAGTAGCTCACCATTATACACAAGAATATACATAGGCAAGTTTATATTGTCATGAAGCTCACAAACACACATATGTGAGTCCACACTTGTCACCAGCCAAAACCATCTCCATTCATAAAGCATTCTAAACACTTTCATGGCATCCCAAACACGCTCTCCTCTCATTTGATGTGTAATTTAGCTCATTTTCTGTCCCATTTTCCATCCTAGAAGCTTGCCAGAAGCTACTTCTTGTTCGAGCCCTCTAGCGTCGGTGACCACTCCCTAACCTCATCGAACTGGGTCTTTATAGGCCCGCCAGCTTTCGCCTAGTTTGTCTCCAAACCACACACCTACTAAAGAGGGTCCTACTTTGGCAACCCTTAACCGACAACGTGACATTAACAACTCAAATAATTGACAACATGAATATCAACGACTCAAATAATCAACAATGTGAACATTGTCTATCTTGTATGTGAATTTCATACATGACAACCATGAGAAGAGAAGTAAATATCAAAATCAATTTCATACAATTTCCAATAGATATCAAGTTTAATGAGAGTTTGGGAATAGGCTAGTTAATAGGTAAGGGTAAAGTGGAAATGGAAACTTTCTCATATAACTAGCTCTCAATTGTGTGCCTATATGAATAGTAGACGCACATGAGATAGAGGATTTAAGTGGAAACAAATTAGATTTAGAGGTCAAGTGATTTTAGGAGGTAGAATAAATTAATCATGAATTAGAAATACCTAGAGTGATAAACATAGCATAAGTTTTGGGGACAGAAGAATTAAAAGTACTAGATTCTCTAAGAATGAATTAAAGATCTTCTAATGATAAAGTGATGGATGATCCACTAGAAGAAGTATCTATGATAGCAACAGTGATAATTGGTCATGTAGTTGGACCTTGATTTTGAGGTTAATTGTCTGAACCTGTAGGTTGCTTGGGTTGTAACCAGTAGAATTTGGACACTAGGGGCGCGCATGACAACCATTCTGTTTAAAAAATTGTTTCTGGAACATAAATAGATTTTTCTATTTCTATTTCTAGAACAGTTTCTAAGCAAAAATAACCGTTTGATAACGACACAATTTCTACTCTAAAAATAGAAATTCGTTTGATAACGACACAAAATTTCTTCCTTTTGGACGGCGGTGGCGACGACCGACGACCTTTAATATAAAAAAATAAAAATAAAAATGATTTAGTAACGAAAAAAATAATGAATAAAATAAAATAAAATAAAATAAATCATAAAAAATAAAAAAATAAAAATTAAATTTTATTTTAAAATGAATAAAAAAAATTGATTTGGCAAAACACTCAAGGCAAATAATAATAAATTTATTTTTAATAAAAATAAATTATTTTTATTGATCATAAATAAATTATTTTTAATAAATTTAATAAACTAAAAATAAAATGATAAATAAAAATAATTTATTTATTTTAATAATTTTATTTTTATTTTTAAATGAATAAAATGAATATATTTATTTTTATTTATTTTTATTTTTAATAAAATGAGGAGAGGCGGAGGAAGAGGAGGAGGCAAAGACGTAGAGGAGATGAGGGAGGACTCATCGAAATTAGGGTTTAGTGAGAGAAATTATTTCTGATTTCTCTTCCAGAAATCAGAAGTATAAAATTTTAGCTTATGATTTCTCTTCCAAACCTATTTCTGGAATAGAAATCTATTTTAGAAATAGAAAAACTGAATAGGTTTATCAAACGGATTTCTCTTCCGAAGCAGTGCAGGAAGGAAAAACTATTTTCGGGAACAGAAATTTTGGATTGTCATGCACTCCCTAGGTGACCATGTTTGTAACAATGCTTACAAAACTTGTGGTGCAAGGAAGAAGAAGTGGGAGTGGCAAGCACCACAAAGAACAGACACAGTAGTATGTTGTATCTTTATGGTAGCTAGTCAAGTGTCCTCAATCAATAACTTTAAGACAATGGTCTCTAGATATGGGAATGGATCTCTAAGCATAAGTAAGGCTCATACAGGTTCAAATTCACCATTCAAAGCCATAAAAATTTCATAACATGTGTGCGATCACAGTATTTAGCAAATTTGCAAGATCAGTATCCACATCCCCTCGTGGTTTAAATAAGGCTAATTGATCAAAGATAGAATGCATAGAGGCTGAAACGCCATTAATGGATTGACTTGGCCCATGTCATATGCAATGCATATTCCCTCACAGCTGATACTAATGCAATATTTTAGGTAGAATAGAGACTAACAAGTAAACCCGAAGCTTCCTTTGCTACTAAAGGGACCAAACCTAAAGTTGAATAGATGAAACTAAAGTCTTTGAAATTATGTGAGAATTTGATGATTCTTCCTATCCCATTCATCCAATTATTCAATAAAATTTATCCCTCCGTTTCATCAATAATCCTAGTAGGCACACGTATATTATCAGTGACATAACACTTGAACCTTCGTCCTCTCAAGAAATTTGACATTTCTTCCATTGAAAATTGGTCCGATGGGTAATGAGACTTCTATCTTATCGACTGAATGCACTTTACTCGTTTAAAAGCAACAACTTGTATAAGTTATACCATGAAACTAGTACTTAGAGAGCATATATGGAGAAGATTACGTGAAAAAATGGATTCGGCATATCGAAAAACATTTGGAATTCAACTTCTAATCAATAGTCAAAGTCAACCATGATGTGGTTGTGCTAACGTAGCAATGATGACGTCAAAGAAGACATCAGCTTTTTGTGGACACAACGCACGTGTGTGGCACATGCGAGATAACATTAGTAGGGAAGTTAGCGAACGTGGTGAGAGCGGTTGTTCACTAGGGCGCGTGGATCTCACACATAAAGGGTTTGGACAGCATGTAAGGGCGCAAGGCCGGCTGTTCATGATGGTATTTAGGGGTGATCGGGTTCAGGGTAGGTAGGGTCTAGATCTGGATCTTTTACCCGATCCTATTATAATCGGTTCCCCTTTTTTGAACCTTGTACCCGATCTTGTGTTGTATTAGACCCTGTACCCGACCCACCCTGTTTTTCCGGTCCGGTTCTAGGGTCAACCTTGTTTCCATTGGAATCTATTTTGTAATCTCTCGATATCCTATACGACTTCAAATTTTATATTAATATGCAACAAAATAACGTAATCCTACTAATTTGTATCGAAACATTAAGCACTTGTAATAAATAAATACATGAACTTTTTTATTAAACGAAAAATTAAGGATCCACAAGGCTAATTATAATAAATAATATCATAAGGCAAAAAATTAGCAACAAATGGGTCTAATATTAGTTTTATTCACACAATTACTACATGAAGCTACTCATTTATGCAAGCATAACTCTTCTTACAAAAGAGAAATTAGGTGAGACAATCCACGTGGTACACAAGAATTTAGCAGCAACGAACACCGTCCATCCATCGAATGGTGTGAGAGGGAGCCAATGAGGGAGGGAAGCAAGTGGGGAAGAGGAATGATGAAGGAGGAGCGCCGTGCGTGTTTGAGAGAGCCAAGAAAAACAACGCCGTGTGATTGCGAGAGTAAAAATAGAAATAAGAGGAAAAAATAGGGTTTAGGACCTATGCTTACAAAACCGGTTCCAAAACTGGTTCGGGAACCAATTCCTGGGTGGGTAATCAATCAGACCCAGTTCCCAAACCAGTTTAAACCGGTTCTAAATTTTGGGAACTGGTTCCCAGACCGGTTTCAACGAAAACCGGTTCCCGACCCTATTTTCCGGGTGGCCCGGTCCAGTTCCCGGGTATACCTGGTCCTATTGCACACCCTTAATGGTGTTTGGAGGATTGGACTTGTCGGAGGACAATGAACTTGGTGCTGGTGTTTGTTTTTCAAAATAACCGACGAAAAGCATAGAGAAAGCACTTACAAACAATAGGCTTCGATGGATCTAAGACATGGCGGCGTGTGGCTATGCTTATGGTGGCCCCCAACGTTTGTTTGCGATGAAATTTCAAGATTCGGCTTGTTTGAGGGTAGCGTGCGGTGGTGTTCAATTTTCAAAATGAGAGGTGGAAGAATATCAAAATAAAATCTGAAGGCTACCGATTAGGCGAATAGTAGTATGGAACGGTGGGATACACGGCCGTTACGGCTAGCTTTGCTACGACCACCATGAGACAGATGCATCGAACACTTCCTCAGGAAACAAAAACTGTGATACGAAGATAAGAAGTATGCGGAAATGAGAAATGTTAAAATACATTAGCTTATTTATATTATAATATGACTATCTAAGAAAATTAGTTATTTAAATATCAATTACAATTAATAAATAGAATCTCGCAATATCCTTTGACTATCTTTTAACAGTTCATATCATGCTTTACTATAGCGACATTCTAGTGAGCTGAAACAAATACTCCGGCTGAATTTGGTTCAACACTTTAATCTCCCTTAAATTTTTTCCACTTAGTTTCTTCTTGTTCTTTTTTCTTTTTGCAAACCACCAAGTTTCATCCCTAAATAACTTGGTGTGTATAACTAACCATACCTATTTCTTCTTTTTTTTTAGTTACATTCATAATTTTACATGTTTCAGTGATCATCTAAAAGCTTATCTGAATGAGGAAAATAAAAAAGATGTAAGGTCGTACACAGAGCTTTTAGCACAAAAAGGACAATAAATAAAATTTAAAAAGGAAAAAGAGACAATTATCTAACTCAAATTATATTATCGTCATGAGCCCCCTATATATGATTTAGATATTCGTAAATTCCCATGTTAGGTGCACTACGCGCAATATTGTTTCGAAACTAAGTTGACTGACTTCGGTTGAGCTAATCTAGTCGAACCTATTATCATATTTAGCGAGCAAAAGTTGGAAAATGTCCTTTATTGGTAGGCTAATGCACAACAATCTTAGAAACAAACCAAGAACAATGTTAGATAGGCACATGATAAGAAACTTGTCAATCATAAAAAAGTGCGTGAGGGTCACGGAAAGAAATCTCACTCGCGTCGCATGTCGTTTCTATCTAACCATAGGTGGAAGCTCATCAAAAATGGATCAGATTTTTCCGCATCATATACGATTATTAAAGACGATTTAGATATTATTCCTTATTAGGATTTCACTCCTCTAAATTGCATTCCTCCACAGAGTTGGAAAAGTTCCATGCCCTTAGAGGCCACATTTATCTTTCATCTCTTCCTTCAGTGGGAATAAATTTATTTGATTGAACCTCCCTAAGATAAAATATCTAGCCCTTTTTTTGTGGCTATAAGGTAAACACCTAGCCAGCTTCCAGGCGTTTGTAAGCACCCGAAAAAAAAAAAAAAAAAAATAGATGGAGAGGAGAAAAAACCCGTGTGACCTCTATATATACAGCCTCATTTGCTTGTTCCCGATTTCTCTTTCAAACCTTTTGAAGAAAAAGATTGATAACTTCTTCGAGCAAACTTTTGGTCTATGCAATTTCAACAGTATCACATGGCTCAGCTCATGAAGTCGGTGTTTCCCAAGACGAAATCTTCATTTCCGACCACCAGTACGTCGTTTCTCTCATCTCAATTTCTCTCTCTACTAGTTCTTCTTTTATCTAATTAGTGATTGGAACAAGGAAAATCAACTCTGTGTTCTCACAAATCTTTTTGAGTAAATTGATGTTTTAAACTCTATATGTTCCGATCTGTTCAGTTTTTAATCTTCTTGTTTCTCTCGCATTTCGTTGTATATCCTATATGAAAAGCAGATCAGTTGATAAGAACTTCCGGCTGGTTGAATTTTTATTTCCTGCCGAGATGTATTTTTTCTAATGGAGATTGGTGGTTTATAATTCATGGCCGTACAAAATTCCTTGAGCAAAGAATGGACCTAATGAATTATAATGGCTATGAGATCATATCATTTAGCCTTTTCTGCTTGACAGGCGAGTCCCAGAAGGAACGTCTAAAGAGCATGTCTAGTAAGCCGAGTAGCGTCAATGGAGAGTACACACAAGCTTTCAGGACCAAGTCCTATGCGGAAATGTATGCTAAAGTCCAATCCCATATTGGAAGAACAAGCACGGGCAGATCGCTCTCGTCGCTGCCTCCATCAACCGATGCCAAAAGTATGGGGTACCAGTCAGAATCGCTCCTGGAGCCTGGGCAAGAAACCCTTGCGAACATGATCAAGACCTTGAATTTCCATGGTCTTCTTGTTGACTACTTCCAAGTGAGCTCAGACGCGTGTGATGTGTGCGAGTTGCTCCTCCGGGGCATCTACCAGATCCACACCAATTACCAAAGGATCAGAAGGGCAACCAAGTTGGCGAAACTGGTATTTGAAGATGCAAGTCATGCAGACGAACAGAGCCGTCTGATATGCCGAGAGCTGTCCGCATTTGCCTCACTGACAAACCCTTTATTTGCGATCGCTGTGGTCCAGTTCGCAGGTATGCATGATAATCACATGGCGTTGTTTCATGAGTTAACATCCAAGTGCAAGCAGATGCGGCGGAGAATGAAGCTGGCTAGGGCTTGCAAGAGGGTAGGAGGGATCGGGCTGATGGTCTCCTCCGCCGTGATCTCAGCCACAGCGCTGGTGCTGGCAAGCTGCAGCGCTGGGATGTGCATTGGGAAGGGGAAGTCCATTGGGTCACCATCATATCCGGAGAAAAGCTCATCGACTCAAGCAGTTTGTGCACAACTTGATGTCACGGCGAAAGGGGTGTACATCCTGACTAATGATATGGACACTGTAAGCACGCTCGCCGGGAGACTGCACAATGAGGTTGAACATGGCAGATCGAGGGCCCGAATGGTGGTGAGGAATTATGCGCAGACGGGCAACATGATGAGGGAGGTTGTGAATGAGTTTTTTGATGCGCACAATGCCCGTTTCTCGGAGCGGGTGGAGGAGCTTGAAAAGCACATTTACTTGTGCCTTCTCACCGTGAACAGGTCGGGAGGGTTGGTTGTGGAAGAGATATTAACCTCTTAGTCCATGAGCTGAAGCAAAGTGGTTATTGATCAATTTATCTAACAATTAATTGCTTCTCTATTTGAACATTTTTGTGATTGCTGCCAATGGCCTATGCCATTTGAGATGTTTCATGACAAGGGGGTTTCATCAGATGCTTTTACTATGTGCATATTTTTCCAATAAAACCTGAATGGACAACTGAGCATTTGGACATCACTTGATGTGATCATATTCAGTTAAATATGCTTTCTTCATCCCCTTCAGTTCACTTTTTCCCCTTCATTATGATTTCATAATACCTTATTGTGATCCCACCTTAAATTTATTTTTTCCAAATTAATTTCATTAACCTTTATCATTGACAATTGAGATATATGGTGACTGTCCAAAATGTATGGCTTCTTGACGAAGGAAGTCATATGAAGCAGTGCGAATGAAATAGAGAAGTCTTCTTAACTAAACCCTCTCATGATTGAGGAAACAAACCATCAATGTTGAGATGGCAATTGACTCGATATATAACCATTCACGGACTATTCAACGCTCGAAGATTAAGGTTATCAATTGAACTACATTAATGGCTAGAGTCTACTAAAAAATCTTCACGTGTTCGCATTCGATTTTGATTGTACATGAATTTTGTTCATCCATGTATAAATGGGATCTTTGGTCCTTAAAATATCTTAGTATCCAAGTGCGTTTAAATCTCTGTTGATGAATTTGTGGGATTTTGATTGAATTGAAAATCAGGCAATTTGGGGCTGAGAGGGAATTGGCGATTTCAACCAAATTCAAGTGACCCACTGCACACAGTTTCAAATCAGGTCGCACCGCCATGGACAACAAAGGCCTTAAGTCAATTTAGCATTTGGGTGATCACTGGAGTCTAACTATGTTGTGGAAGTTACGTATTAGGGTATGTGCGTCCATTGGAATTTTGTTTAATTCCAACCAATTTCTTGGCCCTTTTTACCAATTTCGAGGCATATGTGATCGCGCCTTTGTGTGGCATCCCAAAATTCATGACGACCTCTAGTTATATTAAAGTCTATGAATAGGTGATAGAAGTATCATCAAGTTATGGCAATTTAATCCATAACTTGCAATAAGATTTATGACAGATTTATGGCCAAGCTTTTAATGGATAACTATGTGAGAGGAAAGAAAATTCTATCATTGGCCATGTGCATCATAAATTGGAATTTATGGATTTGTGACTACAAGTATAATGGCCTTATTATTTTTGCAAGTTAGGTATTTATTTAAGTAGAAAATGTTAATGGATGATCAAGGTTGGTGCTATAGGACAATTTGATAAAGAAGACTTTGTTCTTGACTATGCACTTTATAGATTTGATTTTTATGGATTAATGTCACAAAGTCTTTTGGCCATTTTATTATGCAATTAAGTATTTATTTAAATGAGGATTAAAATGTATTATTAAAAAAATAAACTTGGGCCATTTAAGCTTGGACTTTAGGCCCAAGTGTGTTGGCCTAAAGTGGGCCAAGAGGCCCGGCCCATGAAGCCCATTGGGCTGCCGACGCATGGAGGGGAGGAGTGAGGAGCCGCATGGCCTCCAAGTGTCTCGGCAAAGGAGACACTTGTCTCCTTCTTAGGGACAAGTGTCCCCCATGCAAGAGAAGAAAGCATGCAATATATAAGCCACCAAAAAGAAAGAGAGAGAGAGAGAGGGTGGCTGGTTTTGAGAGAGTGAGAGAGAGGGAGAGAGTTGCCGAGAGAGAGTGAGATGCGAGAGAGAGGGAGGCTGAGGAGGAGGAGCTCACTCGTCGCCGCCCGCACGTCGTTCGTCCGTCGCCGGTGTGCCGTCCGTGTGCTTGTATTTGCTCGGTCTTAGAGGCAAGTTGGGACTGATTTCCACCCCTTGCACGTGTGCCTTGCATGTGTGGTTGAATTTTTGGATGTTTAGAGGTTAGAAATCGAAGTACATGAGGTTTGTTCTTGGAGATGCATGCTGTTTTCGTATGAACCGCCTGAACAAGAATCTTGTGAGAGCTTGCATGCATGTTTTGAGTTTGATTTTGACCTTGATCTCTTCATTAAAGTTGTAGCCAACATCTTGAAATACAACATACTAAAATTTTGTGCAAAATTATGGAGATTTAAGGGGTCAAACTCTCATCCTACGGAGATGCTAGATCTGGAATGTTTTCGCATGAACCGCCTGACCCAGAATCTTGTGAGAGCTTGCATGCATGTTTTGAGTTCGATTTTGACTTTTATCTCTTAATGAAAGTTGTAGAAAACATCTTAAAATATAACATAATAAAATTTGGTACAAAATGATGGAGATTTGAGGGGTCAAACACTCATCCTACGGAGACACCAGATCTGGAACGATTTCACTGACCTTTCGGTGGATTTGTGGTTGCATGTTGATTTTTACTAAGAATATATTTTCGACTTCTTCATAAAATTTGTAGAGAACATCTTTAAGTTTAACATACTCAAATTTGAAGCAAAATGAACAAGTTTAGCCTAGTGAATCAACTTACTCTTGAAAACCATAGATCTGGAGATGCGGTATAGGTTACCCGAGACTTCATGGACCCGAATGATGACTATACTCTGGAATTTTGACTTAGATCCCTTCATGAAAGTTTTAGGGGACCTCTTGAAGTAAAACATATCCAAATTTCAGAGGAAACAAAGAAGAATAGGTAGGTGAAAACTCAGTATTTCGGAGAAGCATGCACTGGACGTTTCGGTGTTAGATCCAGAAGCTTCGTGTGACTGTAGAAAATAATCTAAAAATAATTTCGCTTAGAAGTCTTCATGAAAAATCACTCTAGTATCTTGGATATAACCTAGTAAAATTTCATAATTTTCGGAGGCCGTTTGGATATTTTAATCAAATTATTTCGGAAACTGTGCATTTCTGTTTTTATCTGAAATTACATGCTGTATTTGTGTGAATTATAATTTTGTGTGGAATTTGATTGGCCTTGTGTTTTTCATGAAATTATTACCCTATTCTCTTGTCTATCACTAGCCTTAATTTCATGATTTTTGAGAAGCATATGGATATTTAATTTAAATATTTTCTAAAAATGGTACATGCTGGAATTTTGTAAACTTTGAAAAGGCATGAGATATGGACCATTTTATATTGCATGGACTCCATGAATTGTATTGTGATGGATGATGGTGTCTAGCTGCATGCATGATAATGATTTGAGATGCATGTATGAATTCAATGATGAATATGATCTTGATTGCCATCACATCACATGTCATGTTATAATTGAACTATAATTGAAGATGTGAATTGAGATAAGTGAGAAGGCCGTCAGAGGTGTGAGCCAACGATTCCCCGGGAGTGTCGGGATGCCCGGTGGTATACGGTACGTAATTCTAGGGGAGGCCTGGTGGTATGTCGGTACGTAATTCCGGAGGGCAGGGGAAACCATTTTCATGGCGAGCCCCGGAGATTCCCCAAGAGTGTCGGGATGCCCGGTGGTATATGGTACGTAATTCCAGGGGAGGCCTGGTGGTATGTCAGTACATAATTCCGGAAGCCCTGGAGGTTTGTGCCCAGGGGGATGCCTCGTTATGCTAGTTGGGATGCGAGATGCCCGATCAGTGAGTGTAAATGCCGGAAGCCTCAGAGCTTTTTGCTCGAGGGGATGCCTTGTGATGCCAGTTGGGATACGAGATGCCCGGAATGTGGGGGGCCGGATGCCCGGTGGCCTTAAATGGCTGAATGCCGGAGGTTATCGCAACGCCAGGATTGGGCGCAAGTGATGAATATGGGATGCAAATATTGGTCCCAGGAAAGAGAAATGTGGCGGTCCAATATGAAAGGATGAAATTGAGAAATTGAAATTGAAATATCCATGATGGTATATGCATGTGATATGATGATGATATGTGCATGGATGCATGGCAATGATGATGGTACATGTGATATGATGATGATGTTACATGCATGAATGCATGGCAATGATGATGGTACATGTGATATGATGATGATGTTAGATGCGTGGATGCATGGCAATGATGATGGTACATGTGATATGATGATGATGATGTTACATGCGTGGATGCATGGCAATGATGATGGTACATGTGATATGATGATGATGTTATATGCATGGACACATGGCAATAATGATGGTACATGTGATATGATGATGATGTTACATGCGTGGATGCATGGTAAAGATGATGGTACATGTGATATGATGATGATGTTATACGCATGGATGCATGGTAAAGATGATGCCATATGTGACATGTTGATGGTAAGTGTATGATATGATGATGATGTCTATATGATGATGATGGTACATGAGGTATGATGATATGTGCATGATGCCATGGTATGTTGTGCATGGATGCTTGTATGACATGTGATGCTATAATTGTGATGATTGCATGGCATGATGTATTGAGTGGTTTATTGGTCCTTTACCTGCTGAGTGGTTGTACTCACCCATTTTGGGGAATAACATTTCAGACTAGATAAGATCCCTCTGCTACCACTGCTACAAGTAGATGAATCAAGTGGTTGGATATGATTGCGAGGAGGAGGATATCAAAGGGAGGAACTTTTGGACGCCGACATAAATCGATGGACTTTAAGTATTCGACGGTTAGAAGAGATGTTGGTCATCTTTTGAAGTATAACCGAGTAAAGAAACATTGGCATTTCAATGTACCGATTAAAGATGTACATCTGCTTTATGTAAATAAACGTGTTCAGCTTTAACTTATATAAGATGTTTAGTAGGTGTGCATCGTTTTCTGAATATAGGGAAAGGAGTTTGTTGGATGTGCTTCCGTATATGAATTGCGCAAGGGACCTATTAAAAAAAAAGTGTAAACCCCCTATGTTGTATGGACCCGCTACAATTGAAGTAGTATCAGAGTGACATGTTAATAGGGAAAGTGAAAGGTAAGCGAACTGTGGCGACCCTAATGGATCGGGGGCCGTCGAGGGGTGCCACAGCCCTTTTTGGTATCAGAGCTATGATCTATTTGGAGTGATAAGGTGCCTCAGATGGAAATGAGGATAGAATGATGCACACCATAGTATATAAAACGGAAAAATTGATTAACATTGATTAACGGGTGATGAGTATTCACTCGTAGATCCCTAGTAGTTTATCTTGAGTTGTCTTTAGGTACCAGTAACATGTATATGTTACTTATGTAGTACTAGTAGTTGCTTTTAATGGAGACAGTGAGTTTCAGATTATTCTTGAGGCAATGCTTGGAAATTGCAGGAAAATTATGGTGCGAGCTGGAAGTGCTCATCCATTAAGGGCTGAAGCCTCTGCAACAAGGACTGAACCCCGAATGGAAGATATCCTGCAGGCATTGGCCAATATTGGGAATTTGATGGAAAGGCAAGCGCAGCAACAACTCGGAGTAGAACGTCGCCCTCAAGGACTGGTAGAACAATTTCTGAAGTTGAAGCCACTTAAGTTTAGTGGAATAGGAAGTCCTGAGGAGGTGGAACAATGGATTGATGGAATGGAACGAATTTTCTGGTTGTTGGATTGCAGTGATGCTGAGAAAATAGTTTTAGCAAAGTACCAGCTGGAGGGGAATGCAAAGTTTTGGTGGAGAGCTTCGAAGGATACAATCTTTCCACCAGGAACTGAGATAAACTGGGATGAGTTTGTTAGGGCTTTCAATAGGAAGCATTTCTCTGATTATGCCAAGGATAGGAAGATTTCTGAATTTATTCAATTAGAACAAAGGGAGCTGACAGTAGACTAGTATGAGGCAAAATTTTCTGAATTGTCTAGGTATGCTCCTAGGTTGAAATATGCATGATGGTATATGCATGTGATATGATGATGATACGTGCATGGATGCATGGCAATGATGATGGTACATGTGATATGATGATGATGTTACATATATGGATGCATGGCAATGGTGATGGTACATGTGATATGATGATGATGTTACATGCGTTGGTGCATGGCAATGATGATGGTAAATGTGATATGATGATGATGTTACATGCGTGGATACATGGCAATGATGATGGTACATGTGATATGATGATGATGTTATACGCATGGATGCATGGTAAGGATGATGCCATATGTGACATGTTGATGGTAAGTGTATGATATGATGATGATGTCTATATGATGATGATGGTACATGAGGTATGATGACATGTGCATGATGCCATGGTATGTTATGCATGGATGCTTGTATGACATGTGATGCTATGATTGTGATGATTGCATGGCATGATGTATTGAGTGGTTTATTGGTCCTTTACCTGTTGAGTGGTTGTACTCACCCCTTTTGGAGAATAAAATTTTAGACTAGATAAGATCCCTCTGCTGCCACTGCTACCAGTAGATGAATCAAGTGGTTGGATATGATTGCGAGGAGGAAGATATCAAAGGGAGGAACTTTTGGACGCCGACATAAATCGATGGACTTTAAGTATTCGACGGTTAGAAGAGATGTTGGTCATCTTTTGAAGTATAGCCGAGTATAGAAACTTTGGCATTTCGATGTACCGACTAAAGATGTACATCTGCTTTATGTAAATAAACGTGTTCGGCTTTAACTTATATAAGATGTTTAGTAGGTGTGCATAATTTTCTGAATATAGGGAAGGGAGTTTGTTGGATGTGCTTCCGTATATAAATTGCGCAAGGGACCTATTAAAAAAAAAATTGTAAACCCCCTATGTTGTATGGACCCGCTGCAATTGAAATAGTATCAGAGTGACATGTTAATAGGGAAAGTGAAAGGTAAGCGAACTGTCGCGACCCTAACGGATCGGGGGCTGTCGAGGGGTGCCACACTTTGTGGTCGCCAGAACCCATGATTTAATTTGGTCTGAGGTGGGCTACCAGAGCAGACTCAAGTAGTGGAAGCAAAATGAAATCGTGCAAATCGGCAAGTGGCCGCGAAGAGGAAGAAGGCATGTGGCATGCACGTGCCCATGGGGAAGGTCAGGCGTGTGCACAGGATGCGCCACATGCCCCTACCATCCCCTCTTTCCACAATTTTACTGTTCTACCTTTCGCAATTTATTTTACAGTTTTGCCCTTGACCTTGTGAATTTTCTATTTTGCCCTGGCATGCACTTTAGTGAATGTTTTATGTATGTGATCAAATATCTAGTGATCCATATATAATTTTGTTCAATTAGATATTAGCCACATCATATCTAATTATCTTAAATTATAAATATTAAGAGATTTTGGATCACGTATATGCATGAGCACATCATGAAAATAAGGGATATTGTGGCTTAGCTAAAGAATCTTAAGGTTGAGATACTTAAATCTTTTCTTATGTGCTACATTCTAAACACTCTTTCACAACATTATATACATTTCAAGATCTCTTATAACACAAATAAGAATAAATGGTCAATCAATAAACTCATGACTATATGTATTCAAGAGCAAGAAAAATTGCTTATAGAATCAGGAGAAACTGTTCATTTGACAACACAAGAAAAGAATAAGGGGTAAGGCAACCAAAAGAGAAAGGGTAAAAATACCTCCCCAATCTAATATTAAAAAGGATTGTGTTAGATTTAAGGCTTGGCTCGAAAAAAAAAATCAAATCCCATATGTTTGTTATGAATATAATATGCCAATGGGTTACAATACTTGGTGGATTGATTATGGATCTACAATTCACATTTGAATTATTTGCAAAGTTTTAAAAATCACAAAAAAAACTAGTGAGAAGTAAACAATGCATCTATTCAGGAAATATGATATGTTCTCATGTGAAAGCCATTGAGACATACTGCTTAGTTTTTTTATAGTGATTTTGCATTGAATTCAAAAAGGACTTTTTACATTCATAGTTTCTCTAAAAATTTGATTTCAATTTCAAGATTCGTATTGTTGGAGTTGTCCCTTTAACTTTTCATATTCAAATTTCAATTTATCATTTAAATAAAAAATTGCTAGAGTGATAATTTGTCTAATGGCCTTTTCCGAATAAATTTACAAGACAATGTCTTCTATAATGTGATAGATGTTCATAATAACGTTGGTATGAAACGACGTATCATGAATGAAGATTTCTCTATATTGTGGTATCGGAGATTGTGACATATATCTATAGATAAAATTAAGCAATTAGTAAATGGTGGAGTACTCAATATTTTAGATTTTACTGATTTTGACACTTGCGTTGACTACATAAAGAGAAAACAAACCAACAAGTTAAATAAGGATGTGTTGACGCCTAAATTTTGGCTAAATATTTAGGATGAAATTGCATAAAAAATCATGGACCAATTTGGTCCTAACAAAAAATAATTTTTCACATCGCATAGGCATTAATATTATTTGCATTTAATAAGTTTTATTTTTAGTTTATTTTCCCTTATTCTACTTTTTTCGAACAAAAATAAAAAAGAGAAAAAAAGAAGCACGCTCGGGGGGTAGGGCCTAACCCTAGCCCGTCTCCTCTTTCTTTTGCATGGACCTAGACCAAGCTCGGCCCAGCCCCCCTTCCCTCCTTCCCCTTTCTCCTTCCCCCTCCCTCCTCCTCTCACCACCTCTGCAACACGCACGGAGAAGGCCGGACGCACGCGGGGCCGGACAGAAAAGCAGAACGGCGAGCAGCGCAAAGATCGGCGAGAGAGCTGGACAGATGGGACGCGTCTTCAATGCGGTAGAGTAGGCGGCCTAGCTAGACCGCTTCGGATACGACGATTGGTGGGACGCCGTTTCAGCTGGGGGGAGGCCGGTCGGTGCACCGAAAATCGACGATCGAAGAGCCACCGCCGACTGGCCCCCTTGGCCTATAAATAGGACATTAGACGGAGACCCAAGAACACACACAAAGAGATAGATCTGAGGGTTTCTTTGGAGAGACATCCAAGAAGCCCGAAGAGATCAGAGCAAGCGAGAGGTCGAGAGAGCGAGATCAAAGAGAGAGAGAGAGAGAGAGAGAGAGAGATCCGCCGGACTGAGCTTCACGCTACCCGCTCATCGTCGTCAGAGAGATCCGCGGGACTGAGCTTCACGCTACCCGCTCATCGTCGTCCCTATTGCCCAGCTGATGCCCCTAAGCCAAATTCGTGAGCCTCTCATGATATGTTTTTCCCCCATTTTAAGCATGCCGGGTCGGAGCTTGGCTACTTGATTGAGCAAACTTCGGCCTCGCCCTCTTCTTTTTGGCTGCTATGATGTTTTTGTTTGTTTGATGGAGGTTTCGGCTTCGGTTTGAGTCCCAATGGAACCAAAACCCCACATTTTAGCAGTGTATTCTACCCGCTTGACAAAATGCTCAAACGAGATCTAGTTTCGTTTCTTTGTTTTGAGCGAAAACCGATTTGTCCAGGCGTCAACTGGTTGGTGCCACTCGACCTACGGCGTAGCTGAGGTTGCCAGACCATGCCGTAGGTTGCTAAACGCGCAGTCACCCTTGTGGCGGCTCGCAGAGGCAATGGGCCTTTTGAGTGCGCATGACAAAATTTCTGAAACATAAATTCAGAAATTGAGATTTAAAAATTTTAGCTTCTGATTTTTTCTTCAAATCTATTTCTGGAGTAGAAATCTATTCTTGAAATAGAAAAATCAAATTGTGTTACCAAATGAATTTCTATTTCAAACCTATTCCGGAAAACAGAGAAATAAAGAATAGAAATTTTATCATATGTACCATTTTTGATCCAACACCCCAGCGACAACCACAACGGCAGCCACAGAGAGGCCGTCGGCTGGACATGGGCCTAGCACTAACGACAACCATAACGGTAGCCACAAAGAGGCCGACAGCCGGACATGGGCCCAGCACTAGCTAGACCTAGCCAAGGTGTCCCCACTATCCCCAACTGGCGCTGCCTCTGTCGCAACTAACCTGCTACAAAGCAAAAGGTTGTGAGGAGCTGCGGCCTAGGTCTAGTCAAAATCGAGTCATCGGGGTCCCGGGCATGTGGTTTGGCCTGGTTTCTAGGGTTTGTCTATTGAGTTGGGCTTGATACTAATAATGGGCTGGTTTTCTTTAAATTAAAATGTTGGGCTTGGAGTTTTTTTTTTTTTTTTTTTTTCAGAGGAGGAGAAGAGCTCCAGGTTAGGCCCGTGCTTACGCCCATCTGGGCCGATGGCTGATGAGCCAAGTCGATCCCAACCCAAGACTTCGACTTAGGTCATTTTTATTATAATATTATTATTTTTAATAAAATAAATTTTGTAAAAAAAAGGAAATAAAAAATCCAGAAAATATTTTCTATTTCCAAAAAAAATCAGAAAAAGTCAAAAAAATAGTTTTGATTAGTTTTTCTCCAAAAAAGTGTATGAATAATGTTGAAAGAAGATATGATTGAAGATATGGGATCTGATTGAAGATTTGTATTAATTATAATTGATAGGAGATGTGATTATTTTAAGACTAGAAAGATTTGAAGAATTTATTTGCCTTTTTATTGAATCTTCTTGTACGATATATACATCCTTGTAATAGATACAGAAATGAATGAAGTACATACAATTTTCCTCTCCACACAAATTCCCACATTCTTCTTTTGCTCAGATTCGTGACATGGTATCAGAGCTTATTCTAATCCTGGCATAGCTTCCGCACTGAATTACCTCCATTCCTTTTCTGTTTCTTGTTGTTACGATACTAGCAAAATAGAACAACCTTCGGCAAGAATTCTCCCTTGAGCCTTTCGATTCTTTGCCCAAAAAAACCAATATGCAGAATAGAGTTGTTGCAAAATTTTTAAAAAATTCGTCATTATGACAAATCCACAGGCACTTACCTCAGATTTCGGTGATTAGTCCGCAGGAGAAACAACACTGCAAGCCTCGTAGATCCAAGAATCCTCAACGATTGTTACTATGTCCAAAGAGTAGATCCAGCCACAAAGTCAAATTCAGCATGCGTAGTGGGCACCTGTTCTAACTCAGTTCAATTTGGGCCAACCCTATTCGGGCCAACCTTACCAATGGGTATCATATCCTTGGTACTATGGGCCGGGCCTAAATACATCATTGCCGGGATTTCGAAATGGTGTACAAATTGACGGAGGCCCACCAACCAGTAACGGGGTAGGCATAACCACTAGCTCACAACAGACGGGCGGGTCAGTCGAACCGGGTAAGGGAACGAATCCCTTCCTGAGTTTGTTTTTTTCCAATGTGGGTCATACATCTAGATCCAGCGGATTGGGTTTAGGAGTAAATCCTTACCCGAATCCACCACTAGGGTTTCTCCCATACCAAATCTTCGCTGCCAATGGCCAGTCGAAGCTCGGCGACCCTCTTTTCACAACAAATGCTGACGGACCAGAATTGAAAATTGTTGCTCAGCAGTTAACCGGACCAAACAATTACTCGAGTTGGTTGCGCGAGTTCCGGTGCGCACTAGTAACGAAGGATAAAGAGGGCTTTATTGACAGAATGGTTTCGATTCTATCCAACGAGCGAATGATGTGACTTTGGAAGAAATGCAATCAACTAGTCTAAACATGGATCGGAAATTGCATTGCTTTCGAGGTTGCGGCCGGTCTTCCCCCGACGAAGGACTCGAAACAGATGTGGGAAAACATCAAGGAGATGTATGGAAAATTGGACCAAGTAAAAATCTTTTCTTTGACGCAACATATCTCAGATTTAAAGCAAGGAAACATGATTGTTGCTGTGATTTTTAACAAACTTTCGGGTTTGTGGAATGAATTGGAAGCGGCCGAAGAGAAGTTCGACTGGTCGGAACCAATTTTACAGCAGTATAAAAGGATGCGGGACAGGAAAAAAGTAACAAGATTTCTACTCATATTAAACGAATCTTACCTTTCATTTCAATCGTAGATCTTAACCATGGAGTCGATGCCAAGCCTTGGCCATATCTACTAGTTTGCTATCCAAGAGGAAAGCCAATAGAGAAGAAGAGAGAGTCGTAGACTCAATCTAGGGTTTCACAAAAACCCTAGAGGATATCATAAAGGGACGGACGGTCACGACCTTCTCGATCGATCGAATAACTCCCGATCAATCTTTGGAGCTGCTGGATCCGACGGCTCACAAAGTGAAGGGACCATTGAATCCAACAGTCCACATGGCACAAGTTTGTATGGGTCAAATGGCCCACGCGGACAATGTTGCTAGACCCAACGGCCCACGAGGCCATTTTCTCGCAGCATCTGAAGGCCCATATGGGGGAATGACGGCCCATGCCGTAAGCAGGCCTTCCTTAGTCACAAAAAACAACCAAAAAGGAAATGGTAAGCTATATTGTGAATATTGTAAACACCTGCACCACACGATTGAAAATTGCTAGAAACTACATGGTAAACCTGGTGAAAAAGAAAAGGGGAAGTTTTCAACTATTTTTCAGGTGATGGGTAAATCAGCAGACAAGTCAATTACTCATGGGGAATATCAAGAGCTGATGGAAGCTCTAAAGAAATTGGATCCTTCTGACAAGGCATGGAGTTTCACAGGTATTTCTTATTGTTTGATGAACTCAATTTCGAAGGATGCATGGATTATTGATACAGGAGCTAGTGACCACATTGTCTGCAATCCAAAATTCTTTTCCAATATCAAGAAATTATCCTTTCCTATATCAGTACAACTCCCCAAAGGAAACACCACACATGTTGGAATGACTGGCACTGTGAATCTTAGTCCACTCATCACTCTTAAAAATGTCATTTATGTTCCTACTTTCCATTTTAATCTCATATTAGTCTCTCGAGCTTGTGAAGAAAATTCTTGTCATGTCTCTTTTGACTCTGATAA
Source organism: Eucalyptus pumila (assembly GCA_016097595.1). Taxonomy (NCBI): domain Eukaryota; kingdom Viridiplantae; phylum Streptophyta; class Magnoliopsida; order Myrtales; family Myrtaceae; genus Eucalyptus; species Eucalyptus pumila. The sequence continues at coordinate 24,267,591 of CM027851.1, forward strand.
ATGTCTATTTCAGGCCCTTTCGACTGGCAAACTGATGGGCTTGGGTAGAATCTATCAATGACTGTATTTTTGGATCACACTTCCAAGCAATTTTAAATTATCTTCTGTTGCATTCAATAAACCATTGTGTAACATTGTTGCCAATGAAAAAAAAATTCTTCATCATCAAATATTGGGTCACACTGCTTCTTTCCCTTGTCCTTAATGTCCCATTTGCCCTTTGGCAAAACAAACTTGTGCCCCCTTTCAAAACAGTAAGACTCAAATAGACGGCATTTTTTCTTTAATTCATGCCGATGTCTGGGGACCATATCACACTATGAATCATGATGGTTCAAGATTTTTTTCTTACAATCATGGATGATTTCTCACGTGCCACCTGGGTTTTCCTCATACAATCAAAAGGTCAAGTTCTTTCTCACCTTAAAATCTTCCTTTTCTTATCCAAAACTCAGTTTGGAAAATTGGTTCGTCACATCCGCACTGATAATGGAAGAGAATTCTTCAATGGTGAATGTACTTCATTTATTTCCTCAAATGGAATTTTGCATGAGAGTACCTGCACTTATATCCCCACAACAAAATGGAGTTGTTAAGCGAAAACACCGTCATCTCTTAGAAGTGGCACGTGCTTTTAAATTCCAGGCATCTATACTAGAGAATTTTTAGGGAGATTGTGTGGTCACTGTAGCATATTTGATAAATCGTATGCCATCACGCATTCTAGAAGGAAAAACTCCGTTTGAATTATTTTATGGAAGGAAACTAGATCTGAGTCATCTCCAAGTGTTTGGCTGTCTATGTTATGTGGCTACAGTAGGCCCTCGGGATAAAATGGGCCCTCATGCTCACCAGTGCATTTTCATGGGATATCCCAACTTAAAAAAGGGTTATCGAGTTTATGAACAGTCCATCGGGGAATTTTTTATCAGCAGGGATATGGTTTTTCATGAAGATATTTTTCCTTTCCGAGATACTACTTCTATGTTTGCAGATGATATGGGAACTAATCATCGATTCTTGTCAGAAGAAGATCTATCTTCTGGAGAATCGTATCTTATTACCTCTCCTGCAAGACATCAGATATTGGATACAGTGTCGCCTTCACTGCCCGATGAGTCATCTACTGACAATTCAGTTGAGCAACATTTGATGGAACAGGAACCCCATGAGACAAATTCCATAGAACCTACAAGTATTGAAGAACCATCTTTGGAGGTGCTAGATGAGCCACCACAAAGATCTGGTCGAATCACTCGCCCACCGGCTTGAACCAAAGATTATGTCTATTCTTCATCAATATCATCAGGTACTCGTTATCCTATCTCCTCATATGTATCTTTCGACCGGTTGTCATCAGAACATTTATGTTACATAAGCCGAATTTCTGATGAAAGAGAGCCTTCTGGTTATAATGAGGCTGTGCATGATCAACATCGGCAAAAGACAATAGAGGTAGAACCTAAAGCCCTGATTGATAATCACACTTGGATATCATGTTGTTACCTCCTGATCGCAAGCCCATTGGATGTAAGTGGGTCTATAAGATCAAATACAAAGCAGATGGATTTGTGGAAAGATATAAGGCCCGGTTGATGGCCAAGGGCTTCACACAACGAGAGGTTTTGACTACCATGAGACATTTTCTCCGGTAGCCAAGGATGTCACGGTTCGTTCCTTCTTATCGATTGCTGTTTTTTGCAACTGGTCACTGCATCAGATGAATGTCCACAATGTCTTTCTTCATGGTGACCTGGAAGAAGAGATATACATGGACCTTCCACAAGGATTACGGAGACAGGGGGAGTCTAGGGTATGTCATCTCTGTAAATCTTTTTATGGATTGAAACAGGCTTCTCGACAGTGGTATGCCAAGTTTACTACTACACTTACGGGACCTGGGTTCCAACAGCCAAGCATGATTATGCTTTATTCACTTGGGCAAAAGGTACGTCGTCCATTTACTTGATGATTTATGTTGATGACATATTTATTATGGGAAATGATGATTCCGCTGTAAAGAAGCTTAAAAATGATCTACATTCGTCTTTTCATATCAAAGATTTAGTTCACTTAAATATTTTCTTGGAATAGAGATATCTCGTTCTGATCTAGGGATTTCCCTTACCAGCACAAATTTGTGATGGAGATTATATCAGAAGCGGGGTTATCAGGGTGCAAACCAGCAATTATTCCCATTGAACAGAATGCCAAGTTGACTAGTGTTGATTATGATGCTAGGACATCTTCCTCTGATGATCCACTGTTAAAGGATCCGACAAGCTATCAGAGATTTGTTGGAAAGCTTATCTACCTCACCATGACTCGGCCATACATTTGTTATGCAGTACAGACTCTTAGCCAATTCATGCACAGTCCAAAGCAATCACACATGAATGCAGCCCTAAAGGTGGTGAAATACCTAAAGAAGCGTCCAGGACTAGGGATATTACTTTCTAGAAAGTGCAATATGGAGATGACAACCTATTGTGATGTGGACTATGCTACGTGTCCCATGAGCAAGAGATCTATTACTGGTTTTTGTATCAAATTTGGGGAGTCATTACTTTCATGGAAGACAAAGAAACAATCCACTGTATCATTGTCATCAGCAGAAGCTGAATATTGATCTATGGCAAAGACTGCTTGTGAGGTAGTATGGCTACAAGGCTTACTTCTGGATCTTGGGGTACAAGTTAAAGGTCCGACATTACTCTTTTGTGATAATGATTCAGCACTCAAGCTTGCAGCAAATCCCGTACTACATGAGAGGATAAAACATATAGAAGTTGATTGCCATTTTACTCGAGAGAAGATCAAAGAAGGGATCATCGAAACGAGTGGGATCAAAACCACGGAGCAGCCTGCGGACATATTTACTAAACCTCTTTGTCAGAGATAGCATACATATCTTCTAAACAAGTTAGGCGTCTTGGATATATACAAGCCACCAGCTTGAGGGGGAGTGTTGAAAGAAGATATAATTGAAGATCTGGGATCCGATTGAAGATTTGTATTGATTATAATTGATAGGAGGTTTGATTATTTTAGGACAAGAAAGATTAGAAGAATTTATTTACTTTTTTATTGAGTCTTCTTGTACGATATATACATCCTTGTAATAGATACAGAAATGAATGAAGTACATACAATTTTCCTCTCCACACAAATTCCCACATTCTTCTTTTGCTCGGATTCGTGACAAATAATCTTTCAAAAATTTCTGAAATTAGGGAAAAGCCAAAGAGATGTTTTCTTTGGGTATCTTTTTTCTTTTTAAATGCATTAAAGAAGAACAAAAAAAAATCAAACTTGATGTTTAAATGAGATTAGTGTTTAGACGGGCATTAGTGATTAATTACTATAATAAAATCTCCTGATTTCTCTAGTTGCGCATAAGTGAAGTATTTTTCATGATATTTCATTTGGGTTTCTAATCGATCCACCATAAATCGATTAGTGGTGATTCCTATTTAAAACTGATTTGTAGGTTAAAAACTCTAACCATAAGTCGTGAATTAGTGAATTTAGGAAAGCTCAAGTTAGACTAATAACACTTGACAAGCCATTACCTTTTGCACATGCAGGTGGGCGCCGAAACGAGAGGTTGCAACAAGATGCAAAAAGGAGCATAGAAATATTAGAATTCATATAGATAGATATTTGTAGTCCTATATATGGATTTGTGTGGTCAGAAATACTCAATCTCTTTCATAAAAAAAAATACTCATATTATATGTATCTCTACTAAAAATAAGTGATTCCAAGTTTCTTACAAGTTCCATTTAGAACTTGTAACCTACCCGTTGGTACAAGTTTCTCATTATTTAGAATTTAGAACTCGTCGATATGAGTTTCTAATTTTTAGAATCTAGAATCTATGCGCCATAACTTGGAACACAGAGCTTACCATGTCATAGGTTTCCAAAGTCAATTCCAATATCCAGCATGTTCTTTTTTTTTTTTTTAAAGCACAATGAAGATGAATGTAACAATAAAATAAAAGCTTCTTATTTGTCAAAAGTAACAATTCATAAAATATGAACATGTAATCTACACTTTATTCAACTTTTCCACCAAAAGTAACCACACTATATTATCAAAATCACAAAGGTCCTTTGCTCCCAGTTGAATTCAGCTTACATGTGCCCAAATTCTGGTACAATGGGTGCGAAAAATCCTAAGCCATTTGCCAAGTTAACCACGAGCGTGATTGCACCAACTTATCACAACACTTACACTTCCAAGGCGTTCTTCTCCATACCAAAACCACAACACCATCACTCTAAAATTTTCTCCAGTTTCAAACCCCTCAGCTTATAATTTCAGCGCCCGGCAACTAAATTTTGAAGCAAAACATCCACTAGTACTCCAAGCACAATAGAAACACACGTTACGATCACAAAATCCAAATCATAACAAATCAAGATCCACAACTCCAACAGTTCCCAAATCTAAAATTACAAATACACAATCGCCTACTATCACACTAAATAAGCAATTTAAGCAAATTATTTCACATGCAATAAGTTCTTCGTTGGAATATAACAACTCAACAACATTACATCCATGCAACACAAATTCCAGGAAGCATGGAGAAATAAAAAAAAAAATTAAAATTCTAGAGGTTGCTCTCCTACTGTTGTTACTTTCAAACAGAGCATAAAATATGTATTACCCAATTCATGTTGACCCAGAGTCTTATGTAACGGTGGTTAACAATTAAGAGGAATTTATGCATCATTAACTTGTAAACTACACAGATCTAACCAACAGATTCTATGTCATTTAGCTTCACCAACAGTTCAAAATACAAAAGATCTTTAATACACATATCAAATCAGAAAAGGGGATAAAAACAAGCCTCATCATCCTAAAATTACAAAATGCCCATACTTGGGCCTTTCGGGGAGGGCTCTTCCTTGTGTGCCTCTACGCGGTCTCTAATTTTTCTTAATAGTAAGCATAGTTTGGCAATCAATTGAGAACACGTGTTAACAAGTTTTCAAATTTGATAATATCATGCATCATTTCTTAATCGTGCCTTTAATCCATTTTATCAAACAAAATATGGCCAACGATTTGAGGCAAACAATCCATCCTTCAAAGGTGGTCCTCACTCGTGGATTTTGGAAGTAAAAGTTTGAACTTTTTTTTTTTCGATCAATGACTTAGAAACTCCTTCTACATAGATGCACCGACATCTACACAATTATTTCTCGTTCAACTTCAGTGTATTTGCAAGCATTCCGCAAAAAAGTTTTAAGTCTCTTTATAATAATCTATTTACCCCACTCTAGTTTGTTGTGTTAGCCCTTACAATTTTTCTTTTTTTTTATCCATGAGGCAAACAATATATTCTTCAAAGCTGGTCCTCACTCATGGATTTTAAAAGTAAAAGTGTGAACTTATTTTTCCAAAGTTTTGATTAATTTAATTGTAAGAGCCTGCTAATTACTTAGACACTAGTCTACATAGATGCACCAGCATCTACACAAACTGTTTATCACTCTAATAAGTGACATTTGCAAGCATTCTACAAAAAACTTTAGGCCTCTTTATAATAACGTATTTACTCTACTCTACATTGTTGTCTTAGCCCCAATAATTTTTTGATCCATGAGGCAAACAATCCATCCTTCAAAGCTAGTCCTTTCTCATGGATTTTGAAAGTAGAAGTTTGAACTTTTTCCAGTCTTTTGATTAATTCAATTGCAAGAGAAAACTAATTGTTCGTTGACTTGGGCCCAGTGTCTATCTTGCCAAGTGTATTTGCAACTTCAAACCACGAGCGCAGCACGATTTCTTGCTTGAGCACTTTCCTTTAAGAGCACGAATCTCCTGTGTTTGATCTCAATTTGTGATTAATGTGCTTTGAATTTATATTATAACCTGCTTTATTTTTCATCTTAATTGCCTCGGTTGTAATTTATTTCGATAGAGACTTTTAATACATGTAATTTTTAAGTCTTGTTTTGATTTAAGTCTAGTTTGAAATGTTTTGATTGAACTTTGCCTTCAGACTTGTAGTGGTTAGAGGGCTCGGCCTGATTGTTTCCTCTGGCCTGATCTCGATCACTCCGCTGGTGCTGACAAGCTGCGGAATTGGCATGTACATAACGAAGAAGAAGTCCGTTAGGCCATCTTCGTGTCCAGAGAAAAGCTCAGAAGGAGTTAGCGCACAGCTCGACGTTGTTGTAATTATGGTGGGTTAATAGATCTACGAATTTTAGCAAAATGAGATATGTTGTTTCCGTTCATTTATCTTATTAATTCGTGTGTTTCTCGAGTTGATATATGTCCACACCTAAATTTTGGTTATGTATTTTAAATTAAATTACATAAGAAAATAAGGGACCAATTTGGCCCTAACAAAAATAATTTTTGTATCACCTAGATCTTAGTTTTTATTTGCATCCATTAAGTTTTTTTTTTTAATTTTTTTTCCTTTTTCTTACCTTATTTCGGATAAATAGAATTATGTATACATTTAAAAAAAAAAAAAAAAAAAAGCCCGCGGGGGCTAGGCCTTCACACCCAGCTTCCCCCTTTTCCTTCTTCTTCCCCATGCGTGGGCCGGCCCATCCCACCATTAATTTTCCCTAGGCACGGCCCTTGCACCTCCTCCTTCCTCATTCCTTCCTCTTCTCTACAACTCACACATGTAGAGAAGAAGAGACAGGTGCAGACTATCTACAGTAGAGAGAGGAGGGTAGATAAGTGATGGACGGATGTTTCTCAGGCACATCAATGCCCGCTGATGATTTTATTATCGATGGGCTTAAGGCCCGTCCGCCCAAGTTGGGCTCAAAAAGCCCGGCCCACGGAAATAGGGCCCGTGGATGGGGGAAGGTATAAAAGGGAGGAGAGAGAGAGAGAAGACACCTCTTGGCATAACGTACGTACGTCTTCCCTTCTCCCGCGCACTCTCTCTCAAAAGAAAAAGAAGAAATAGTAAGGCAAAAGACACATTTCTTCTTCCCTTCAAGGCGTCATCGGATCGAACAGGGCCAAATCTCTTCCTCTTATCGGCGTCGGTGTGTAATTTGTGGCTAACAAGGTACGCTCGAATCCGTGTGTTTTAGGATCGGTGATAGGTGTTTTTCACGGGCTTCGTCTTCCGCATTGATTTAGGGGTTCGATTTAGTGTCGAATCCGATTTTTGGGGATCCGTTATTCCCAACATTGGTATCAGAGCCCTAGTTCATGTTTTCCCGATCCCTTTGATGTTTTTTTGATTGAATTTTCGCGAAATTAATCGGCCGACACCGATCGGGGCGAAAATCCCAACACCCGAGCACTGTTCATCGATTTTTTGGAGTTTCTGTAAGTCGAAATCAATTTCTGAAGGCATGGGGAGAAAGAGCTCGTCGAGACGAGTCTGGTGACATGTCGTGCGCCGCCGGACGACGCCGCACGCGCTCACACACGCAGCCAAAAGCCGCTGCGCGTGGGCGCCACGCGTATGAAGCGCTGGTATCGGCCAGCGCGTGCGCCACACGCATCGGTGGCGAACCGGCACGTGGGCACCGGCGGCCGGCGAATCGGCACGCGCCGGTCGGCAGACCAACGCGTGCTGACGTCACCCAACAGTCAGTAACCGCTGGGGTGATGTCATCGATGACGTCAGTAATGACGCCGGTTGGCCGGGCGGTCACCGGCCGGCGACCCGACCCGACTCGAACCGCGGACGCCCGGCACGCGCACGGCACGTGCCGTCTAACGTCTGTGTGACGTCAGCCCGCGCACGCGTGCGGCACGTGCAGGCGGTTCGCGCAACCTCGCCCGACCGACCCGACGGCCTGACCGGTCCGAGGACCTGCCGCCCGTTGACCGTTGACCGACTGTTGGCCGTTGACTGACCCGTTGACCGTTGACCGACGACCGTTGACTGTTGACCGTTGACAAAAAAAAAGGATTTGTTTCTTTTTAAAAAATGTCTGTGTGGGTTAGAGGTAATCAATTTTTTATTCTGCATTTGTTGCATTAATCATGGAAAATTATGTATTTTCCATTTTGTTTATTGTGGATTATAAGTGATCCATTTTAGTTATGCATTTGTTGCAGAAACTATGATGCGTTATGCATGGATACCTACAATCTTGAGAACGGACGAAGGAATAGCTAGATTGATAAGGCTGATGAAAGAGTTAGCTGATTATCGGTGGCATGACGGTGATTTAGTATCATACGTGGTCAGGGTCAATCAGATGATACAGGAAATCATCTGGAATGGTTATCTTATGCCGGATTTTGAGAAGGTGCCGGCTTTGATGAACACTCTTCCACCTGAATGGCAAGCAGTGTTAGATCGGCTATGGGAGGTCAACGTGGTCCCGGATTATAGGAGGCTAGTGGAAGCTTTTGTAAGAGAGTACTATAGGATTGAGTTGGCCAAAACTTCAACCCTTAGATTGAGCGCCACATAGCGTAGAGTAAATGCGCCTTGGTGGCGACATGAAAGCTCTCCAAAAGTTTTTCCATGGTTGGCAAATGTGCCTTTAGTTTTCTCAGATACCTTGATTGATAGATTAGAAGGGACTTTCCCTATTTATTTCTTATATTAGTTTGAGATTTTTCTGTGTAATATTTCTTTCTATGTTGATATTTCTTTTTGGATATATTACTTAGTGTAATGGATTGTTGTATTAGTTGAAAGCATTATTATTTTATTAGATGTCAATTATATGTTGCTTTTTGTTATTGCTGATTGCTGTGGGTAGTTAGTTGTGGGTAGTTATAGAAGTTTTTGTAACTTCATAGAATTTATTTTGCATAAGACAATTATATTAATAATAGTTTTAAGTTAGGATTTTTGGAGGATGATTGGAAGCGTAGTGATCTTTTGATTCTGAAACCTTACTTGAAATTATTCATTAATATGATGGGTCTGTGCAAATAGGGATGCATAAATGATAGGCATTAATTATTCGTGCATGTATGTCTGATGTGTTCAAATCGATGTTTTCAGCAACTAAGAACGTAATTGCTGATATGAACGGCAACAATTGTGAAATATTGAATATGAAGATTTAATATGTGCTGGAAAAGCAAGAAGCATTAAAAGCTCTTGACCATGTTATGGAAGATCTTGAGGATGCTGTGCGCCATCTTGAGCTGGTAGAGGACCGCTTAACGACATGTGAGCTGAAAATAGATATTTGCAATGCTGGTTCTAGCTCAGAAAGGGCTTTGAGCTCTAAGCGCAAGCGTATTGATTTGTTCAATATGTGGAAATGCAAAGGATCAAGTCTTTATTGTAAGAGATCAAGAGTTAACTAACACAAGAGAGGAAAACGTCCTCAAGTGAAGAAAATGTCAAGGGTGAGGTGTTACAACTGTGACAAGAAGGGTCACTATGCTTGCGACTATCGTGAGCCAAAGAAGGTAAACACCTCTTGTACATTTGAGAACTTTACTTATGTGTCAAGTTATGCATTATTAGCTGAATCCAATCCTTTGTGGACTGTAGATTCAGGAGCAACAGATGATGTAGCGAAGGATAGAGGATCATTTGTGGAATTCCGACGAATACCAACTGGAACTAAGTGGATCTATGTGGGAAACAAATCCAGAGCTGAAGTTAAAGGGATTGGCACCTGCCAATTGAACATGCGTGGTGGACGCAACTTGTTCCTACATGATGTTCTATATGCTCCGGAGATTCGTCGAAATTTTGTGTCTGTTTTGGTGTTGATTAAGCTTGGTTTTAGTGTGAACTTCCGTAATAGCGAAATAGATTTGTATTTGGATACAAACTACTATGGTTATGGTCACTTTCTGGATGGTTTTATTGTACTAAATGTTGACTGTGGTGATGTCAATATTTATTGTTCCCTTGTTTCACGTCTTCTACTTCATATGATAATGATGTGAATGTGTGGCATGCTAGACTTGGTCATATTGGCCAATAATGTATGAATAGACTAGCCAAAGAGGGCTTGTTGGGCAACATTGAAAAAGTCAATTTGCTCATATATGAGCATTGCCTAGTAGGAAAAACGACAAGGAAACCATTTGGAAAAGATAAAATAGCTGAATTTCCTCTGCATTTAATCCATTCTGACGTATGTGGTTCAATGAAAGTGAAATGAAGGCATGTGGCTGTTTATTTCATCACTTTTATAAATGATTATACTCGATTCGGATATGTCTATTTGATTTCTCATAAATCTGAAGCAATAAGTTGTTTCAAAAGGTTTATGAACCTGGTAGAAAATCAATTAGACAAGAAAATAAAAGCATTGAGATTCGATCGATGTCGAGAATATTTATCTGATGAGTTCAGAAAATTATGTGGTGAAAAGGAATAGAAATACAGTTGTCTATTCCATATACTCCTCAACAAAATGATGTTGTGGAAGAGAAGAAACAGAACCCTACTGGAAATAGTTAGGTCCATGATGGCGCATGCTAACTTACTTATTACTTTTTGGAGTGATGCGTTGTTAGCTGCTGCCTATATACTTAACCGGGTGCCTTCCAAATCAGTTAGTTCCACTCCATATGAGTTATGGACAGGTAGAAAACCGGACTTAAGTTTTCTTAAGTCATGGGGTTATGCTCCCTATACTCATGAATCCTCTCACAAGTTTGGGAAATTGGGTCCCAAAGGAAATAAGAGTATTTTCATGAGATACTCTAAATACTTGAAAGGGTATGTGTTCATAGGTGAGCAGGAAAGTGGGAGTATAACTGAATTTGAATCACAGGATGTCACATTCTTAGTAGATGAATTTCCTAAGAATGGCGAAATAGGAGAAGATCACTCCCTATTTGAAACCTTGAATCAAGATAATGATATTAGTGGAGTTCGTCCAAGTGGGAGTAATATGAGAAATGATGAATTGAATTCAACTCATTCTCAATTGCAACCATATGATGAGACGACGTCATCATTATCTAATCCAAGTGGGAGCATAATGGGGAATGATGTGCTAAGTGTACAATCTCCCATACGGCGAACAAGTTGCCAAAGTATTCCCTGTCAACGTTTTAACATTGAAGAGGAAACTTTTATAATTGCTCCACAAGATGAGGATGAGCCAAGAAATATTAATGAGGCTCTGAATTGCCCTAGTAAGGAAAAATGGATTCATGCAATGGAAGAGGAAATGGAGTCAATGAAGTCAAACCAAGTCTGGGAACTGATTGATCTTCCAAAAGGACGCAAAGCTATTGGGAACAAGTGGGTTCTTAAAATAAAGCGAAAGGCTGATGGCTTGATAGAAAGCATAAGGCTCGCCTTATGGTGAAGGGGTATAATTAACAGGAAATAATTGGTTATGAAGATACATTTTCTCCTGTAGTGAGATTTACCTCGATTCGCATTAAAATAAAGCAAATGCTGACGGCTCGATAGAAAGCATAAGGCTAACAAGGTACGCTCGAATCCGTGGTGTACTTTAGGATCGGTGATACGTGTTTTTCTTGGGCTTTGTCTTCCGCATTGATTTAGGGGTTCGATTTAGTGTTGAATCCGGTTTTCGGGGATCCGTTATTCCCAACACCCGCCTTTAATGCCAAGCATGCCTCCGTGAAGAAGGAGATAAGACACCGATTCAGCAAAGAGAGTCCGGCTAGCTAGCCAAGGATCGATGGCCAAAGCTCCTTTGTCGACCAAACCCTCCTCGCCTATAAATAGGCGGGTTGTGAGCTCAGTTCGGGGAGGTAACAAACTCAAAGAACTTCCCCCGAGAGACATCAGGGGAGGCTCGAGAGTAATCAAGCCAGAGAGAGAAAGGCCAGATTTGAAGAGAGGTTGAAAGGGTGAGCTGAGAGTTGCGAGTAAGGGTAGACTGAAGGGAGAGTCGCCGGCTGTCGTCACGCTTTGTTCGCACCAAAGCCATGGTAGGTTTCGTTTGGATTTGTCTCGTTTTTTTTGTGTCGGTTTCCCGAGGATCCCGGCCGGGAGACGAGCGAGGTGGGTGGACGTAGCCCAATTTGTCGAGCTTGTCTGCCGTCCGACGTTGCCAAGCCGGGTAGGGGTCCTTCAACTGAATGCCTAATAGTACCTTGTTTTCGCACTCTCCTTCATCCGTTGGCCAAGTTGCGGTCATTCGGGTCATGTGAGTTTCCAACCTCATTTAGGTGTGGGTTACGTTTGTAGAGTCTCGGGTGTCATTTGCTTTGAATCCTGATTCGAATTCAAGCCTGTTGCCGCCGTTTCTAACCCCCATTCACCATTGCAACCCATACATTCGATGAAATGCCTGACCGAAACATATGCATCGGTTCTTGTTTCCTCGTCCGTTTTCTTTGGTGTTCGTGGTTTGTCGAATACGTTTGGTAGATCCCCACAACCATCTTTCTGCTCGGTCTACCTCGTTTCGTGGTCATTATCAGCACGCTTCATGGTTCCAACAGCGACTGGTTCTTGGCCGGCAAGGCTGAAGTGTGGCGGTAGTGGTTGGGCATGGCTCCCTCGTTCTTGATTTTTTTTTTAATATATATGTTATTTTCTTAATTAGGTCCAAACCCTTTCTTTTAACGTTTGAATGGACGATCATCAGGGAAAGTGAGGTCGGCAGTGTGTTGGTCGTTTCGTGTGAAGGAAGGAGAGACCCGAGAGACTTAGGGAGAGAGAGGTGAAGACTAAAAGAGAAAGAAAAAAAAAAAGAGAACGAAAAGAAAAAGGGGATGGGGGCTATTTGTTGTCTCTTGGTCCGTGAAGTACAAAAGATGGGGCTTATCACTTGTTAGTCTGACAACATGGAGAGAGAGAGGAGAGGAATAAAGAGAAAAAAGAAAAAACAAAGAGAAGTACAAAAAATGAGAAAAGACGGCATGATAAAAGACAAAATAGGTCTCTCCCTCTCTCGTTGAAACTGACTTGTGCATAGGGGTCTTCCAGAAGAAGAACACGTGAAACAAAAAAAATAATAAGAAAATAATGGTGCACTTATTTGTGTTTTTGTTCAAAATTTGTTCCTCGGAACACAAATAGTTTTTGTTTCGAGGAATAGAAACAGAAAAAACTATTTCTGTTCCGGAGAATAATTTTTGACCAGAAAGTTGCGTTTGGTAAACTTATTCTGGGAATAAAAAGTGGATAAAACACGTTTGGTAAATTTATATTCTTTTTTTTTTGTTTCCTTTAATTTTTTAATTTTTTAATTTTAATTTTCTTATTTTTTTTCTTTTTTCTTTTTTTTTTCTTTTGGCCGGTCGCCGATTTCGATGGCCGCCACCGGCCATGACCAAGGCTGGCGACTAGCCAAAGAAGAAAAGAAGAAGAAAAAAAGAAAAGAAAAGAAAGGAGAGAGAAAATTTGTTCTTCAAAAGTGTTTTTAACAAAAAATAACTTTTTTTTTTTGTTTTTTATTTCGATTCCAATTTTGTTCCGGGAACAAAAAAACAAATTTTGAACAAAAACACAAATAAACTCGTTTTACTTTTTTTTTTGTTTCCAAGAACAAAAAAATAAAATTTTTGTTCATAAACAAAACAAAAGAACACAACCATGCACGCCCTAAGAAAATAAGGAATAAGGAATTGACAAAAGAAAATGAGAAAGAAAAATAAAAAATGAGGGCAAAAGGCATGCGTGTTGTTTGGGTTGGGGAAGCGTGACCCGGCCAACATCTGAGTTTGACCAATTCGGGTCCGTATATTTTCATTTTATTTCTTGTTTAAAATAATAATAATAATAAATCTAAAATAAAAATTTTTATTTTTCAAAAATTAATAAAACCAAAAATATTTTACATTTTCCCAAAAATCAAAAAAGTAAAAAATGATTTATATTTCCGAAAAAAAAAAATTAGAAAAAGCCTAAGAGATGTCCCTTTTTTTTTTTCTACAAATGCATGGAAAAATCCTTTGAAAATTCAAAAAGCCTTAGAATTTAAACAAGATTAGATACCGGAATAACATTAATGATTAACTAGTGTAATCAAATCCCCAATCCTAGTTTCTTTAGTTGCGCAAGAGTGAAATATTTCTCTCGATATTTCATTTGGGTTTCTAATCGACCCACCCCAAAATCGATTAGAGACAACTTCTATTTAAAATTGATTTGCAAGTCAAAAACTTGAATCATAAGTTGTGAATTGGTGGGCTTGGGAGAACCCGAGCTAAGCCTAATAGATTTAGCGAGCCATTAGCCTTGTGCTTATGCATAAGGACGCCCAACAAAAGGAGGTTGCAGTAGCTTGGCAATTCCGCTGGGGACTGATTTTTGTGGACTTACGCCTTTTTGTCTTGTTTTCCTAACATGGGTATTTTTTTGTGCAGGCTAGTAATTTAAGGACTATTTCTAATTTTGTTAAAATAAAATATTTTATGATTATAAATTGATGTGCATGTTTCGATATTTTAGCACTACACGTAGCACACACAACCCTGCCGTCGAACTTGGGCTGCCACAGGGATATTTTAGGATGGTGTTAAGAAAGATACAACATTGAACGCAGGACCGTAATGTAGAGATTACCTTTCGTTTACCCAAATTTCTTTAGGTAGAACCGAGATTAAGAGGGTATAATGCCTATGCGAGACTGCGATAGGCAGACATCCTTATAATTTCAACAAACTTTCTTAGTTAAACATCGAGCTGCACATATCATGTGCATGTCTATGTGCGTGCCATTTTCTTTAAAAGTAAAATAATTTCTTTTCTTTTTTTTACTCAGTTTACTTATTGACTCATGGCAATATGGGTTAATCATATAAGTCCCAATTTTATATGCGATGGGAAGAGCCGATATTCAGTTCATTCTTGCTCCCAAGGAGAGCTCCTCAGATGGTGGGACCAGTTAGATCAGCTTAGCCAAAAATGTGTCGAAGTAAAGATTGGTCATCTCCTTCCATTGCTCCGAATCAATGTCCACTCCGGGGTCATGCAAGCAATACCACATTTATGTTGTCCTGAAATATCGACCTTTGTATTCGACAAATTTAAACTAACTCCAACTCTAGAGGAGTATGGTCTCGCCATAGGAGTGCCCCTAGGAAAGGAGCTTGTTAGGCCACCAACGGGCATCAACCTTGTGATTAGTTTAGCACGATTTTTAAGAACTCATTTACTAAAGGGAATTGTTAAAGCCAACAATGATACTTTCCCACTATCATCTTTGACTGAATATTTTGAAAAACAACCAATGGCCCAGAAAAGCAAGATCTTCCTCTTAGCATTCTTTAGATTTATCGTCTTTCTTCATTGAAAGAATGCCAAAAATCCTTTCATTGCATGGGTGGTAAATCAAGTTGATATTGGGCTAGGATATATAAACAAGGTTTTAGCATAAACATTTTTGTCCCTCAATTGTTTCGAAGAAAATAAAGAAAAAATCATGAGAGCTGCCCTAGAAATTTTACAAATGTGGTTCTTTTCCCATATAAAAGGGTTTGGCACCTTATGCAAATATTTGAAATCAACAATTTCAAGCACCCACTACGTAGGTTTCAAATCTTAGAAACGTACTCCCCCAACAGGGAATACTCTCATTGGATTAACTTCCTAAGGAACCCTCTTCCTGAGGCATTCTTATGGTGAGCTAAGTGGTTCAATAAAGGAGAAGTGCGCTTTCTACTTGAATATTACGACCCCATCCCACAATTGGGTCTCTTAGAGGCCACTTCATATTACCATATTAGGTGGCTTGTTAGTACAAGGCTCTTCAAGAAATCCTGCCACCGGTCAATCAGGATTGTTCCGAGTCCTCTTCAACTGTGTGGGTTATGACTACTTAGATGAAATTCGTATAATCCAGAATGCATGGAGTAAATGCCACATTGAAACGATTGTCATACCCATAAGGCTTTGGGGATAGGAGAAAGCCCATCATGCATCCATGTTCTACATTCTGAACCATAGGATTCCCAAGGAGCTACAACTGGTGATCCCTAACGTAGTTGATAAATTCACTCAGCTATAACGAATTGAGTCTCTTGAATGGAATTTTGGAGATGAGTAACAAACATGTATTGGAGCTAGTTCGAAAGAACAAGCGGCTTCGCGGGACTAGGACTTCCCATTGCATATAAAAAAGGTGACCTTGTCTTCTAGTGTGGATATTCAGGATTGTTTCATCTACTTTCTATCTTTTATGCTTTGTCTACTCCATGTTTAAGGAGTCTTATTTAGTGTTTTGTAATCCTCCTTTGATAAATAAAAATGACTTGATCCTTTTCCATGGCCCAATGTTCTATCTATTTCCCCTGCTCATGTTCTTCTCATTTTGTGCAATGAGGGTAATTACAGCATAGTCGCATTCGCCGATCAAAAGCAAGAATGGCTTACGAGAATGTACCAAGCCGTGTTGTGGTTGTGGAAAGCGAATGAAGCAAGTCTTTAATGTTCTTCAACAACTATTAAAGTAGATAGACTCCATCCAGGGCAAACTTGTTTGCCCCCCCCCCCCTCAGGCAACCTCAATCGAAGTATTGTTACCACAATCATCCATCAGGGGTGATCAAGGTAGAGATACCGACAATAACATTCCCAAATTGGAGGATGATCCACACCAAATCACAATTGAGAGAGCAAAACTTGACAGTTTGTCTAAGACTGAGCATGACAAATGCCTCGGGAAGCTTGAGGAGAGGCTGTAACAATTGTAAGGCCTCCAAAATCCTACTCTAATGAACCTCTCCATCTATTTCAATGTCAAAATGCTGGAAAAATTCAAAATGTCCAAGTTTGAGAAATATGATGGCACAACCTGCCCGAGAGCTCATTTGCAAATGTACTTGGTTTGAATGACCCAGTACTTCAATAATGCACCATTAATGATCTAGTTGTTCCAATCAAATCTGGTAAGCCTTGCCTTAAGGTGGTACATCATGAAGAATATGAACCTTCTCGAAACGTGGGGCGAGGTGAGTGAGGCATTTCTCAAACAATACAAGTTCATAATGGACATTACTCCTTCTCGAGAGGACCTTGAACGTATGGAGAAGAAAAAGTCCGAGTCATTCAAGGAATATGTCATTAGATGGAGGCCGCCCAAATTAGTCCAAAACCAACTGATTTTAAGTTGAGAAAAACGTTTATCAAAATTCTCCCCTACGAGTATCACAATCGAATGGTAACCATGATTGTCGAATCATTTAATCAACTCATTCTAGTAGGAGAACAAATTGAGACTGGATTAAGAGATGGATGGTTTAATGGGCCAACCTCCACAAGCAAAAAACTTGCCCTAAAGAAAGAGAAGGGGCCTGAAGCTAATATTAATGTAGTCTATTATCAACAAATCATGATCACATTTCGACAATTCAAGTTTCCACTAGGCAACAAGGAGGAGGGGGTCAGTTCTCTTGTCAATCACAAGATACTAGAAGACAATTCACTCTTCTACTTGGACCTCTATCCCAAGTCTTGTTTATTCTCCAAAAGAAGGAATTACTCTCCGCTGAGCCGAAGTGACCAAATCTTGAGCGTTATTCTACATATAATCCCTCTGAGAAATGCAACTATCACATGGGAGAGATTGGTCACTTCACTAATGATTGCTATGTCCTAAAGCATCGGGTCCAAGACCTACTAGATACTAAAGCCTTTTCATTCCAAATCACCAAACCAAATGTCCAGAGCAATCCACTCCTTGATCATACCAACAAAGTAAACATAGTATTCAGTTCCAACGCCGGCCAAATTAGAAACATCAAAGCACACACCGTCGACATCTATTGAGGGCTAGTAAAGGCTAGGCATTATTCAGGAAATGAAGTACCATCCTCAACAACAAAGAAAATGTATCAAGGATGATGGAGGCAAGAATGATTATATATGCCAACCACACTAGCATGATCTTTACTATCTCACAAGTCGTTATCGATTAGGATGAAGAGTTTGTTGCACTAAACACGAGAAGGAAAAGATAGATTTCACCCCACCTGAAGGCATCTTTGATGGAAAATGAGCTACAATGCAACCGTCAATGGAAGAGGCACATATAATTATTGAAATCCCCCAACCCTATAAATATGAAAGCAACAATGTAGTTCCTTGGTCCTACGACCTCGACATTGGCTAAGTCACGAGGTATAGGCAAACCTATGCTCAAGCCAATACATAGCCCTCCAAGCCTGTCATTGATGAAGAAGCCAAGGAGCTCCTAGCTATAATCAAAGCCAACGAATACAATGTGGTGGAACAATTATGAAAATTACCAGCTCAAATCCCTCTACTGGAATTACTTCAGACGTGTGTCAAGAAAGGTAGAGGACACACCAAAGCTGGAATTACCAGCTCAAATCCCAAAAATCCCTAATGCAAGTATTTAGTGAAGTACATGTTCCTAAAATGATTGAGCATGACAAACTCCTCGAGTTTGTCGGGGCCATCATTTTAAAAGATCAAATGGCGTTTTCTAATGAAAAGATCCCCAAGGAAGGTAGAGGACACACCAAAGGCCTCTACATATCAGTCAAGTGCCACGCCTCCCATGTCGCTCAAGTATTGATAGACAATGGATCTACTCTAAACATATGTCTACTAGCAACGGTTTGTTGTCTTAAAATAGAGACGTCCCAAATCCAAGCAGCCGGGACTTCCGTTTGAGCATCCGATGGGATGAAAAAGGAAATGGTGGGTGAATTTGAGCTTGATGTTCAAATAAGTCCAACCATATTCAAAATTTTGTTCCAAGTGATGGATATCCCCACTGCATTCAACTTCCTCTTAGGCTGCACATGGATCCATGTTGTTGGAGTAATACCCTCAAATCTCCACCAAAATGTAAAGTTTGTGGTTAAAGGAAAATTGGTTACGGTCTATGAAGAAGAAGACCATTTTATCTACCACGAGATGGCTATTCCTTATGTTGAGCCTGGTGGCAAGAATGGATCTAGCTATCAATCATTTGAACTCATGTCTACTATACACAAGACTCAAGGGAATCCACCCCTTGTCCCCAAAATGTCAAGCGCTGCAATCATGATAGGGAAAATCAAGGCCGGATAGGGTTTTACTCTTGGTCAAGGGCTCGGCAAGGGAGGCCAAGGCATTCGTGAGCCTATCAAAGCCCTAAGGAGATCCCACACTATCGCTTTAGGATATTACAAAGGAAAATAACAATGCCTGAAGGAAAAAGGCAAATAAGAAAGTCGGCCTTGTATACCCCCGTCTCGAGGAAACCTTCCTAGGCGTTACAAGGATGATGCATGAGGAGGAAAAAATGATCGGCACTCCAAAATATTTCAACCATGAATGCTCGAAGTTCCTCATTTACTTAGGCATTGGTTTGTCGCGACCAATTTTTTGGGTTTGAACCACCTAGGGTTTGGCTAATGGATTGTTAAGCCTAGACTTAACTTGGGCTCTCCCAAGCTCATACCAATTTGCGACTTAGGTTTGAATTGTTAACATGCAATTTTTTAATTGGGAGTCGCCACTAATCTATTTTTGGTGGGTCGATTAGAAACCCAAGTAAAGTAACGGGAGATTTACTTTACTCCTACGAACCAGAGATTTATGAGTTTGGGGACTTGGTTACACCAGACTATCCTAGTGCCCTTTCAGTACATTTTTATTTCATTTTCAAAAAAAAAAATGTTTTGCAATTGAATTGATTTTAATTTAACTTCCTAACATGTGAGGTGATCATACATGTGCGCATACCACCAATTTAACACACAAGAAAGCAATTAAATAATGCAAAACATACCTAGAAGCAACGAAAGCATCTGCATTGTTAAATCAAAATTGAGATCAACCACCCTAGATATGATTTCTAATTAACATGCAATTTTAATTTTTGTTTTCACTTTATTTAATGAAAATCATGCGATGTATGCTAATAATCTAATATGACATGGCAGCACAACCTAAACTACATGACATGAAGAAATGCAACAATTAAATGCAATCTAAATGACTTAATTCCAATGACATGCAATGCGATGCAATGACATACAAAATTATTTAAACTAAAATGACATGCATCATATAATTTAGTATGCGAGTTATATGTCATGCGACATTTATTTAATGACTTAGTCTAATGACGAGGAAGTTCTCATTAAATGAATTTAATAAAAACTAAATGACGTGCATTTGATATTTCTATTTTTTGAAATGCCAAAAATGATCTAGCTAGATTAAAACTCTATCTAATTGAAACTAAGGATCAAGTCACATTAAATCCTAATTTAAACTAAGATATTATTTTAATCTAACATGCAATTTATCTAAAAGATGATCTAAAAATGATGCATGCAATTTATCTAAAAGATGATCTAAAAATGAAGCATGCCATTCTAACCTAATATGCTCAATGATTCTTTTTGTGATTTTCTTTATGAAAATTCGAAATTAAAATTAATACATAATTAAACATGCAATCCAAGTGATAAACTAACAACCTAAATGAATGCATTTTTTTTGTTTAGATTTTTATTTAAAAATTCATAATAAGATTGCAATCCTAACATGCAAGATAACAAAAACAAACCTAATCCTTATTCGGATTTTTCTTTTTGATTTTTTTATTTAAAAATTCGAAATCAAATTGCGATTTTAACCCTAAGATTAAGAATATTCTAAAACAAACTTAACCCTAATTTGAATTTTTTTTTGATTTTTTTCTCTTATGAAAATAAAATTGATTCAAACACACGACATCAAATCAAACAAGACAATATTGATATCCAAAAATTGGCGAACCATATCTCGCGCATGAGATCGGGTTGACCAATTTTAAAATTAAATCGCAAATCAAATCTCGGGCTTGAGATTTGATTGTCGATTTTTATAAGGGATTGCGAGTTGGATTTCGGGCGCAAAAATAAGATTATCAACCCCTTGCTTGAGGGGCACTTTCATGTTGGAACATCAATCATATATTTAGGAATAATCCTAATAAAGAAAAAAAAGTAAATAAGTGAGAATAACATTAAAAATAAAATAAAATAAAGTAAATAAAAAAAAAGCTACCTAAGTAATTTCTTCTTTTTTTTCTCTTCTTCCCTTTCAAACTTCACGTCCGTGCGGCTAGTCACCGGCTCCGGTAAGGGCGTCGCGATCGGGGCTTCGGCGAAGGTCCGACGAGGGGCAGCAGTGTTGCAGGGGGTCTCCGTGGGTGTTGATCGCGGTGGTCGGAGCTCCAGCATGGGTCCGGCGAGGGGCAGCAGAGTTGCAGGGGGTCACCGTGGGTGTTGATCGCGGATCGTCGGGCTGCGGCGTCGATTGGCGGGGCCACGGGAGCAGACGGGTCGCCGCGTCGATTGGGCGTGAAGAAGCTCGGCGTCCAAGGGCGTCGAGTGGGGTCGATCAACAGATCGGGCGGTGCGCGCGGAGACGCGGCAGAGGCTCGGTGAGCGTGGCGGACAGACCCTGGTGCTGAACTCGGGCGTCGTGGGCAGAGGTCTCGAGGCCAGCAGACGCAGCAAGTCGCGCCCGATCGCGTATCAGGCAGGAGCAACGACGTCTGGTTGCAGCGGTGGAGCTTCAGGCTGAGGGCAGAGTAGAAACGGCGTCGCGGGGACTCGGGATCTAGTGCTCGGGCAGAGGTTCGGAGGTGGAGCGGCGAGGCTGCGGCGCTGGTGCACGGCTACTGGCGGAACGGCGGTGGCAACCGGCGTAACAGCGAGGGGAGAGGGCAACCAAAAGTCTCCGGCGAAGGAGTCCCACGAAGAAGAAGATGCAGCTTTTCTCTCCTTTTCTTTTTCCCCTTTTTTTCTCTCTCCCTCTGCTGCTGTTAGCAACTTTTCCTCTCTTTTTACCTTCTTTTTTTTTTTACTTTTCTCCGGCAGCTTTTCTTCACTGTTTTCTCTTTCTCCCTTTTTTCAACTTTTTTTTTCCTCCCCCCCTTACAAAGAGAAAGCCCCCCCTATTTATAGAGTGGAAACCCTACCTACGAATATTTGCATAACAACCCAATCATTGAGGATTACCTTCGAAAATACGAGATGTGCTCAACCAAAAAGAGGTTCCAAAATCTAAAATCATCTGTTAAAATCCTCCAAGCTGACTCACTCGACCATTGAAGATTTTATATGCTGACTCAGCGATTGAAGATAAACTGGAATTTTTTGTGAAGATTTTCCAAATAATTCACTCAAGATAAAACTCCATTATCCAACTCTAAAATCTTTCGAGATATCTATCCGCAACAAAATATTTTAAATTATTTTCTTATCCTCCTTAATATTCCCAACGATTTTACCACAAAAAAAAACTAAAGATAAGATTGCAATATCACATCAAATCTCAATTTATCATAAGGTAATTAATTAATTAAAAAGCAACAGGCTTGGGCTAATTTGCTCCTTTCGTGGGCTTAATCCAACTAATTCGAACCCATCCGCACCGGTCCAAAAAATAAAACGCCAATTAAAATAAAAATGCACCTAAATCTATGTACTACGCAATTAATATATATATATATAATTAAACCCTAATTTTTAATGCGATAAATCACTATACGGACCGTCAAAATCTAGGTGTCGACCGCTGCCCCTCTTTGAAGGTGAGCTCGAAGAGGTTGCCTTCAAAGACAAATTGAGACCTATATTTTGACTATGCACATGCATTGAATGATTTTTTTTTTTTAAATGAATCCCATTTTTAAAATGCAATTTATATGGTGCATGGAAATGCTAATGCAAAATGTATGATGTGAAAGGAAACAACATACCTGCAATTACTTACCAATCAATGCGGTAAAGCATTTTGAGGTACTTGATAAACCCTTGTTTACTCCACAAGTACCCAACTCTTACTCAGGTTCCTTGAAGAGTCAAACAGGTAATAGATTTAAACATTGAGATCGAGAAGAATATTCACATCCAAAGCGAAATGTTCAACAACAAGACTTAAGACATCTAGATCCAGATTGAGATGTCAAAAGGAACCTACCCGAAATATCTTACCTTCAAAGAGGGTAAAATGACTCAAGATAGGTGGTGTTACGTGTCCAGGACCCGTACCATCCTACGGTTGCCTAGAATAGTAACATGACTTTGTAAAAGAGTTTCCTAAGACCCGTACCATTCTACGGTCGCCTAGTATAATAGTGTTTGATTATGTCTAGGACCCGTACCATTCTATGGTCGCCTAAACGGGGATTTACCTTCCAGGACCTGTACCATTCTACGGTCACCTGAATAGGGAAATAGGTTTTGTCTAGGACCCGTACCATTCTACGATCGCCTAAACGGGGTTTTGCTTGGCTAGGACCCGAACCATTCTTCGGTCGCCTAGCATTGCAATCTAAGGAAAAATCTTTGGGGACAACTCCATCGAGTGTCAGTGTACTCAAAAGGGAAAATACCTGTACAACGACAAGTATTTAAGGTATAGATAGAGATATACTTACCTGGTAACATCTCTGTTCCTGGGGAAATGTCTTACACAAATCATGGTCATAGGAGAAGCAATATGCATTTGTGATCACAAACATGCATTAATTTAAGGGAGGTTCATGCACTATGATTTATATGAAGCGTGTATCACCTAATTTCCATTGGAAAGATTTCACAAAAAAAATGTTCCAATTTGAACACATGAGTGTCATGGATGTGCCAAATGGGGAACCTCTTGGTCTGAAAGGACTTTTCACTCATCCTCATTAAAATGAGCTGTTTTATCTTGACCTTTGATACAGGATTTTTGTCAATCGCTCTATCTTTTCATCATCATGCCAAACAAGGGTTCAAGCAATCTCGCAAGTGGTACGACCTTACCAATATGAGAGGTCTTTAACAGGGACCGTAATATAGGCTTGGTCAATGGTTTAACAGAGGAGACTCTTTGAGTCGAGGTTTTTTTTTTTTTTAAAAAAATAAGTGATATTTCCACAATTATCTTGGAGTTTACAAGCCAAGAAACATGAGAAATAATGCAGAAATTATCTTACTCGCACTTCTTCAAGCGATGCTTTCAAACATATGAACTTCTACATTATTTCAAATGCCCTAATCTGAAGAGACTTTGTAAGGGACGCAACATAGGTTGGGTTCATGAGTTGAGAAATGAAAGGATCATTTGGCTCAAAAAGTGTTTAGAGGGTCAAAGTTGGTGATCAATTTGACATTTCCAACAATTTTCTTCCCCCTCGTCGAAGATTTTCTTTACATCATAACTCCACTGATTGCAAAATCTCAACATTTGAGTTTTTTTTTTTTTTTTTTGGGTACCACCTTGTTGGAGATACGACTCACTTCATCAAGTGTTTGATTTTTTCTTTGGGCATTGGCCTTGCTTTTACTAGGCACACTGCTTTTTCATGCCCGATTTTTTTGCACTTATTTTCTTTGGACTTGCACAACCTTTCATCTTTCATCAGCATTGTAAACCATGCTACTTGAGTGGTTCGATTTTTCTTGCCTTGCCCCAGTGTGAGGGATGATCACCAACTGGGTTTAATGTGAAATGAATTCATAGGCTCAAGTGGGCTATGCAATGGATAAAGTGTATAGGATAGAGAAAGAACCGCTCTTCGTCATCTTAAGGCACTTTAAATTATCATACAAGTCACACTGTAAAAGCAATACTCGAAGATTGATGCAAGTGTGAGCAAGAAAATTCCTATCATTCATTTCAAATCTTGTCCCAGTATGAGACGATTCTTGACAGGGATAATTTAAAAACTCTTTATTTGTGTAGGCTCAAAAAGCTGAACAATGGATATATCTGTAGTGTTTTGGATAGCAGAAGAAACTGCCTCTCATCACCTTGGTTGACTTACTCTTTGCGAGATCACCCTTTTCCTCGTAGGCATGGAATTTTTCCGCACAACTCACTGGGGGTCAATGTATGGAATAAGGTTTGCCTTTCATCATTCCAAAGTATCCCATTTTCACACATTCAATTTCTCACACGATTCATCAAGGAAAACATGCAATATTTGCAACTAATGTGGACAATTGAATTTGTAACTCAATGAGGCAATTTATTCATCATAAAATGTTTGCAATTCAAAACATGACATGGCAAATTCTATCATGGGTAATACTTCTTGACAGCATCTGAATTAACTGGAGTGGAAAACACACGACCATCCATTTCTGCCAAGATCAAAGCACCGCCATGAAGTACATTCTTTACCACATATGGGCCACTGTAGTTTGGAGCAAACTTCCCCCCAGGATCTGGAAAAATTGGCAACAACTTCCTTAGAACAAGATCATTTACCTCGAAATGTCTCGGCCACACCTTTCGGTTGAAAGATCTGAATACTCTCTGTTGATATGTTTGGCCATGGCAGAGAGCCTTCAATCTCTTCTCATCGATCAAGTTTAACTGTTCAAGTCTTTGTTGCGACCATTCGGCCTCAAATAATTCCACTTGGGATAATACTCTCAGGGAAGGAATCTCCACTTCCACAGGCAAAACTGCCTCCATGTCGTATACCAAAGCAAAAGGAGTTGCCCCGGTAGAAGTGCGAA
The DNA here is from genome assembly GCA_016097595.1 of Eucalyptus pumila. Taxonomy (NCBI): domain Eukaryota; kingdom Viridiplantae; phylum Streptophyta; class Magnoliopsida; order Myrtales; family Myrtaceae; genus Eucalyptus; species Eucalyptus pumila. The sequence continues at coordinate 24,292,926 of CM027851.1, forward strand.
TCGATGTCCGATATGCCATCAGTGCAAAGGGTAATCTGTCATGCCAATCTCGATAATTCTCGGCTGTCTTAGCCAAGATCTTCTTAATATTCTTATTGGCCACTTCAACAGCCCCATTCATTTGAGGGCGATAAGGGGATGAATTCAAATGCTTGATCTTGAATTTGCTGAACAACTCATCAACGAGCTTGTTGTTCAAATTTGTCCTGTTGTCAGTGATAATCATTTCAGGGACACCATAGCGAGCAATTATGTCACGTTTGATGAACTTCGTGACATTGCTAGCAGTGACACTAGCAAATGACATAGCTTCAATCCATTTGGAAAAATAATCTATTGCCACCAAAATGAAACGATGTCCATTTGAAGCCTTAGGATTTATTGGGCCTATCACATCAATGCCCCACATTGAGAAGGGCCATGGCTCGGAAAACTGGTGCAACATAGTTGGAGGAACATTTATCTTATCACCATGGACCTGGCAACGATGACAACTTCGAACATGCTGAATACAGTCACCTTCTAGCGTGAGCCAATAATAGCCTAATCTCATGATCTTCTTAGCCATCATGTGTCCATTCATATGGGGGCCACACACTCCTTCGTGAACCTCCTGCATGATTTGAGTGGCTTCATCTGCACCCACACACCGCAATAAGACTGAATCATAAGATCTCTTGTACAAATTTTCACCACTGACAAAGAACTTTGAGGCCATCTTCATAATGTACTTCCTATCAGCTGGAGTGCTTCCGTCGGGGAATTCCTGTTTTTGGATATAGTTCATGATATCGTAATACCATGGTTTTCCGTTAGACTCTTCTGTCACCACCATACAATAAGCCGGTCTTGGAAGAATCTCTATCTTCAATGGCTCGACTTCTAATCCGTCAGTGACTTGCAACATGGATGATAAAGTTGCGAGTGCATCTGCAAATTGATTGTGAGACCTCGATAAGTATTCGAATGAAACTTCATTGAATTCCTTGATCAAATCTTCTAGGTACTTGTGATATGGGAGCAATTTAGCATCCTTAGTCTTCCATTCACCTACAGTCTGCAGTATGATCAACGTGGAATCCCCGTACACTTTTAATTTGGCTACACCCATCTCGATCGCAGCTTGAAGCCCGAGGATGCAAGCTTCATATTCAGCTGTATTGTTAGTGCATGGGAATATAAGTTTCGCAGCTACTGGGTGATGCTGTCTGTCTAGGGATATCAAAACCGCCCCAGTGCTAGAACCAAACAAGTTCACAGCTCCATCAAAGAACATTGTCCATGAGTCTTCATTTATAGTCAAGATATGGTCATCTAGGGAACGATCATCATTATTTGAGGCTTCCGGATTCTCAGCCAATAAATCGGCAATCACTCGACCCTTAACCGACTTATGTGGCATATATTGCACATCAAATTCTGATATCAGAACTTGCCATTTAGCCAACCTACCCACTAAATCTGGCCGATCAAGTAGGTACTTGATAGGATCGTTCTCAGTTACAAGGAATGTCTGGTAATGCAGTGTGTACTGTCTCAATCTATGCAACACCCACACTAGTGCGGCACAAGTCTTTTCCACATCAGGAAATTTCAGCTCTGACATGGTGAATTTTTTACTCAGGTAATAAATGGCTCGTTCTTTTTTGTCGACGGGACTTTCCTGTGCCAACATTGCACCCAAAGACTCACTATGAACTGGGGATGGCGGGATAAGAACTGGTGGATTCATCAAATACTGTTTCAACTTGACGAATGCTTTTCGACACTCATCATCCCAGTTGACTCGTGCATTCTTTTTCAAGAGCTTGAAGAATGGCTTGGCAGTTTAAGAAAGTTGGGAAATGAATCGAGCAACATAATTCAATCTACCCAAAAGACTTCGAACTTCTTTCACTGTTGATGGAGGTTGCAGCTCACATATGGCTTTAGCTTTAGCCGGGTCGATCTCAATCCCTTTACTATTCACAATGAATCCAAGTAATTTACCAGATGTTGCTCCAAACATGCATTTAGTGGGGTTTAGACGAAGCTTGAACTCATGGAGTCGATCGAATAACTTTTTCAAGGTTTCGATGTGACTTTTCCCAGGTCGAGTCTTTGCGATCATATCATCAACATAAACCTCGATCTCTTGATGCATCATATCGTGGAACAAGGCTACCATGGCCCGCTGGTAGGTTGCCCCTGCGTTCTTGAGCCCGAAGGGCATAACCTTGTAATGAAAGGTCCCTCATGGGGTGATAAATGCAGTTTTCTCCTTATCTTCTTCCTTCATCCTTATCTGATTGTACCCGAAAAAACCATCCATAAATGAGACTAGTTCAAATCCGGCAGTACTATCAACAATGACATCTATGTGAGGTAGTGGGAAGTCATCTTTTGGGCTAGCCTTGTTCAAATCCCGATAATCGACACAAACTCGAACTCAACCATCCTTCTTCATCACCGGCACAATGTTTGCTACCCATTCAGGGTATTGCGAGACTTCAATAAATCCAACTTTTAAAAGCTTCATCACTTCTTCTTCTATCTTCTTCGAGAGCTCAGGGTTAGTTCTTCGCAGCCTTTGCTTCTTAGGAGGCACGTCCAGGTTAGTAGGCAAACAATGCTCCACGATTGACGGGTCTAACCCGGGCATGTCGGCGTAAGTCCATGCGAAGATGTCTTTATATTCCTTCAGTAACTGAATTAGGCGCTTAGCCTCGTCTTTGGGAAGATTCGCCCCTATTTTCACCTCCTTGGCTTCTTCAGTGTCACTTAAATTAATAGTGACGGTCTGCTCTGATGTGAGAGTCTTGGCTTTTTCATGTTGTTCCCAGTTTTGCTGCACCTCAATAAAATCTTCGATGGAATCCTTGATGGACTCTTCAGGATCATTATCAGCATTTGTAGCACTAGATCGGACCATTTCCACACCTTTGCATGCTATATGATCATCCCTGAAACATGAAATAGAAGAATCAAAAAGACAAACAGGGTTAATCATATTTTATTTTGTTGTGTATTTTTTGAACATTTTTTGGAAACTCTTTTGCAAAAGCATGTTTCGAAACATTTTGACATGAGGAGGCATGATGAAGCCCAGGCCTCAGAGTTCTCCTTGGATTTTGATTTTGTTCTATCGGCTGGATATCATCACCGGGCTGGTTTGGTGTACCTCATCATGCCCTCAAAATAAAACTTGTAATTTCATTGAAATTCATCAATCAATTACAATTTATTGAATGGAAAATGCAATTCAAGTCCTAAGAAGAAAGTGGAAAAGAAGAAATCGAAAACAATTCCTAGAAAGCAATAAAAATTCCCGTGTAGGGGAATGTGAGAAAGCAGTAAATGAGTTACTCTTGTGGGCAGTGGCCCGTTTCTTCCAGAGGTTCTCCATCAATGGCTCCGATAGAGAAATCATTGAACAAACTTGAAATTTCTTCCAGGGTGTCATCAGAGTTTTGCGTCTTTAAAGGCGTTGGATCATCCATGCCATCCCATCCACTTGGAACTATATTGCGAGCATCAAAGTAAAAGCTGGGAGGAGCCGAATACTTCACCATATAGTCGAATTTCCCACTTGGCTGTCCTAGAGTATCCATGACTTCAGCTTCATCTTGCATCATAATTGGAGGACCAGGGAACGTCTCATGAATATTTGGAGGTGATAAATTTTGCCTCCCTCGCCCTTGCTCAGGTGGCGAGTTATGCCTTCCCTGTCTTTGTCTTCCAGAACTTCCTCCACCTCTTCCATGGTACCCTAACCCAGCAGATCGGGACCTCTGAGGGGCTTCAATGGGGTTTTGAATGCCTTGACCATTTCTTCCAAGCCCATTGCCAGGGACAAAACCATTGCTTACCATTACTCTTCCTACCATGAAGGCAGCATTTGAAACCTCAGGAGTGGGCGACGATGAACCTCGAGAAGCATGTATGGTAGACACTAACTCAAACGAGTGGTAACTTGATTCAAGCTTAGAATCCGGCTCTACATAGGGGATAGCCGTCTCGTGATAAATCCGGTGGTCTTCTTCACCATACACAGTGACCAGCTTCCTTTCGATCACAAATTTTACAGCTTGATGTAGACTTGAAGGGACTGCACCAGCAGTATGTATCCAAGGATGGCCTAGCAGAAAATTGAACCCAGTAGGGATATCCAGCACTTGGAAAGGGATGTTGAAGACAACCGGCCCTATTTGCACGTCAAGGTGGATTTCCCCAATCACCTCCTTCTTTGTTCCATCAAAAGCTCTCAAAGAAGTCTTCGCAGCATGTATCTTGGACGGGTCTACCTTGAGGCGGTGAAGAGTGGCCAATGGACATATGTTTAGGGCGGACCCATTATCGATGAGCACTCAGGACACATGTGACACCTTGTGCTTGATAGATATGTAGAGTGCTTTATTATGCCCCCTACCCTCAAGAGGGAATTCCTCATCAGAAAATGCGATCATGTCCTTGAGAAGGACCGATCCCACAAACTCCTCCAGCTTATCTGCCTCAACTGTTTCGGGTACACGAATTTCACTTAGAACCTTCATTAGTGACTTTTGATGCACATAGGAGGTTTGGAGGAGCTCGAGCAAAGAGATTTGAGCAGGCATCTTTCGCAACTGATCAACGATATTATACTCACTTGCTTTAATCACAGCCAAAAATTCCTTTAACCTCTTCGTCAGTGATGGGCTTTGCAGGTTGAGCATTATTTTGAGCATAGGTTCGACTGGACCTTGTAACGAGGTCCACATCTAGGTCATAAGACCAAGGTACTGCCTTATTGTTGACATACTCATATGGTTGAGGCACCTCGATCACAATCTCCTCATCAGTTGCATCCTCTAGTGGGGGCATACCTGCGAGTGACGGATCTAGTTCCTCCTTACCATCAGCGAGAGCAGCCTGCTCCTCTTCCCAATCAATGATGATATGGGAAATAGTGGAAACTACACAGTTATGGTCAGCATACATGATAATGTCGTCATCCACCATTTCGGCAATTCTTTCCTTCATCAGTGATAGGGGAACATCTTCTTGATCTGGATAATATCCAGCTCTCACCAATCCATTGTAGGCATCTGCCATATGCACCTTCGAGTTGTTGATCCGTCTAACTTCAGGTTCTAGAATAGCATTTACTGTACCCTCATGCTCCGGTAGCGGATTCTTCTGGACGTTTGGCTGAGCAGTTTGAAATGAGAAGGCCTTTGTGTCCAAGAGATTTTGGATCTTGTGCTTGAGGGTGAAACATTCATCAGTTGAATGTCCCAATTCACCGTTATGGTAGTCACACTTATTTGTCAGGTCATAACCGCGAATGTTTTCGCGATTGGGACGCTTTGGTTCATTAGTAAGCAAACCTTTCTTTCGGAGGATCGTCAGCACTTGGGATGGAGACCCAGGGAGAGGAGAAAATTGCTTTCTATTATTTGCTTGGGCAAATGATTGACGGCCAGCGGTTTGTGGTTGTCTTGGATTCATTTGAATGGTCGGGACACGTTTGGCATTTTCTTGGCTATAAGCCATATTCACATCCACTGCTGTTTCTTTCTCCTTCTTGGCAGTGAACCTTCTACTAGATGGCTCAGTAAACCATCCTTCCCTTATTCCCATCTCAATTTGTTCTCCTACAGGAATAAGCTGATTGAAGCTTTCGACATACGTACTGGCCATTCGGTTACGAAACTCAGATGAGAGGGTCTTCACAAACAACTTCATCAGCTCCTTGTTGGTAGGCTCAGGAGTGATTTGAGCCGCCAGGTTCCTCCATCTTATAGCATATTCTTTAAATGACTCGCTCTTTTTCTTTTCCATCCACTCCAGGTCTTCTCGGGAAGGTGCGATGTCCATGTTGAACTTGTACTATTTGAGGAATGCGTCAGCCACTTCGTTCCAGGTGTCGAGGAGGTTCACATTCTTCATCACATACCAATTAAGAGCGGGCCTGGTCAAGCCTGCATGAAATGATTGAATCATGAGAGGCTCATTCTTGACATACTGGGCCATGCGTACGTGGTACAACTGCAAATGAGCCTTTGGGCAAGATGTGCCATCATACTTCTCAAACTCTGGCATTTTGAACTTGCTCGGCATTTTGACCTTCTCATAGACCGAGAGGTCGAACGGGAGGGAGCTTTGTGACTCCTACAGCTGTCTCATTTTCTTTTCCAGCTTCGCAAAACGCTCATCCTGATCTGCCTTGGGAACATCATCAAGCTTGGCCTTTCCAGCAATGACTGGGTCATCTTCCAGGCCAGGCATGTCGTCATCAATCTTGTTTGCTTGTTTTGGGATAACTACTCCAGGAAGAGCGGGTGAGTTGTTGGATTTGCTTGGAGGAGTTGGAGTTGATCGGTCACAAGCTGTATAGAGGCGAGTACTTGTTAGAGTTGAGTCTCCACAGCAGAGACACGATCACGCATTTCGGTTTGTTCGGCCATTCTAGCTCTCAACCGTGTGATGATGGGCGAACGTGATGGATCCGTTATAACCTAAATAAAAAATGAACAAAAATAAGCATTCTCATATGAAAATACGTCGATCCATGGCAATATTCTAGAACTTTATTCATCAATGGAGCTTTTGACAGACCTATCGAAATAGAAATTCAAAACGTCCTAAACAAATGAACTAGGAAAGTAAATGACTCAAACTTCCTAATCATTAATCTAAAACTGAAAATAGCAAGATTGATTCAAGCATTTCATTTGGCTTGATCAATATACACTTGGGACACCATTCGGCGCAATCGTTTTTTCTCCTCTTGAGCTTTTTCAGCAACTCTTTTGAGGTGTTTATTCTCAGCTCGATTGGTGATCTTCAATGGCGCCTTTGGTATCTTTGGAAGCAGCTCCTCGGGAATCTTGTGTTGTTGGATATACTTGATCAAGGCATAGTATTTCCTTTCTTTGCCCTTCAACTCCTCTTCGGGCCATTTAAGCTTTCGTGGACAGCATATGTCCCACATCGATTTGATAACGAGAATGGAATCCTCATGGCCTTGGCTTCCATCAACGAAATTGACCTGAAGCGGCTCTGCTTGTAACGTCGGGGGAAGCTCTTGCACAACTTGGTATTGACGAGTCACTCTAGTCGGATAGTACTCCAACGCTCCAGTGAATCCTAATAGAGGGATTGGGCCCACTCTTCCACATGAGAGTCTCGCTACCCGAACTTGGAACCATTTAGCATGCCATAGGAAACCCTTGGGAGTTGGTTTTTTCATGAAAGCTAGCCACCTAGAATAATGGTAATCTGGTGCATGTTTTTGATTGTTCTCAAATCTCATAATAGGGTGATTAGAATTACTAACATCATATATAGTCATTGAACCACCAAATCCTTTTATATGAGAAAGGAACCAGATTTGTAACAGTTCAGGAGAGGAATGGAGAGTCTTATCGCCACCTCTTTTGAAACGAGTGAGAGAAATAAAAGTTTCAGTCAAGACAGTGTTTACAAAATTTTTTCCTTCCAACACCTGCCTAACTAATTGAGCAATCAAAGGGTTAATAGCATTCTTACAGTAAGGAAATACTATAAACCCAAAGAAAGCTAAGAGGAAAATCCTATGCATTTGAAATGAGGTGCCTTTTTCAAAACATTCTTTCAGAAACCTTTCTTATGTCATCTTCTTTAATTCTCAGAAAATCAGATAAGGCCATAACATAACCTATTCCGATAGGCGAACTAATCAATTCAGCTTTTAAGGACTTTCCTATGGCGATGCTATATTCTTCCAAGGTGGGAGTGAGTTCATGCTTACCACCGAAGATAAAGGTAGAAGTCTCAGGGCACCAACAGTGGGCGAGTGCTTGGACCAGGCCGCCATGGATGTTGATACGCAGCAGTGGAAGCAATCGACCAACATGTGACTCTACGAACTGACGGCTATTTTGATCTAACTTGTCCCTCCAAGTGCTAAGCTCTTCCTTTGGAGGGAGAATAATCCGAATGTCCGGTGTCCCCATTGTATATTAATCAAAGCTCGGGACAATCCTAATGTCATGGACCGACAAAATAATGTGCCAAAGTAAGTAAATTGCAAAGGCAAAAATTAGAGAACTTACTTTACCAATGATTGACAATCACATAGACATGCGCATGGTAAGTGGCTCAATGTCTAATCTATAAGGCTTATCAAGGTGGAGCCATAAGGATGATTAGACTAGCCACGGGCTTGTGGACTATGTCGGGTCCTCATGAATCCGGCTTGGTCAAAGAGCCGACCCGGGTCGCAAGCATGTGGACCGAGGTGGGTACACCATGAAAGAAATTTCGGGATTGAGATGGGCTACTCGTACCGCGAGCATACGGTCGAAGTGGTATCCATCTCAATACCATCCTAAATAATCCTATGCGGCCCAGGTCCGGCGGCAGGTTGTGTGTGCAAAGTGTAGTGCTAGATGCAAGGCATGCACGACAGTTTATATCAAGCAACACTTCGTTCATGAAAATAAACCATACATTCCTACACCTTCCTGCAAAACAAAGGTTAACAAACACTTCCCCTTATACCTCCCATCCTGCAAAAACATTTAACACCTCAACTGTTATGGACGTACCTGGAATCCTTGCTGCCAAACAAAAATATTTTTTCAAAAAGAAAATTGGCCTAAGTCCACTAAGAGTTTTAACTCAATTCCCCAGTGGAGTCGCCAAGTTGTCACGACCAATTTTTTGGGTTTGAACCACCTAGGGTTTGGCTAATGGATTGTTAAGCCTAGACTTAACTTGGGCTCTCCCAATCCCATACCAATTCGTGAATTAGGTTTGAATTGTTAACATGCAATTTTTTAATTGGGAGTCGCCACTAATCAATTTTTGGTGGGTCGATTAGAAACCCAAGTAAAGTAACGGGAGATTTACTTTACTCCTACGAACCAGAGATTTATGAGTTCGGGGACTTGGTTACACCAGACTATCCTAGTGCCCTTTCAGTACCTTTTTATTTCATTTTCAAAAAAAAAAATGTTTGGTAATTGAATTGATTTTAATTTAACTTCCTAACATGTGAGGTGATCATACATGTGCGCATACCACCAATTTAACACTCAAGAAAGCAATTAAATAATGCAAAACATACCTAGAAGCAACGAAAGCATCTGCATTGTTAAATAAAATTGAGATCAACCACCCTAGATATGATTTCTAATTAACATGCAATTTTAATTTTTTTTTCACTTTATTTAATGAAAATCATGCGATGTATGCTAATAATCTAATATGACATGATATGGGCAACATGACCTAAACTACATGAAATGAAGAAATGCAATAATTAAATGCAATCTAAATGACTTAATTCCAATGACATGCAATGCGATGCAATGACATACAAATTTATTTAAACTAAAATGACATGCAGCATATAATTTAGTATGCTAGTTATATGTCATGCGACATTTATTTAATGACTTAGTCTAATGACGAGGAAGTTCTCATTAAATGAATTTAATAAAAACTAAATGACGTGCATTTGATATTTCTATTTTTTGAAATGCCAAAAATGATCTAGCTAGATTAAAACTCTATCTAATTTAAACTAAGGATCAAGTCACATTAAATCATAATTTAAACTAAGATATTATTTTAATCTAACATGCAATTTATCTAAAAGATGATCTAAAAATGAAGCATGCAATTTATCTAAAAGATGATCTAAAAATGAAGCATGCCATTCTAACCTAATATGCTCAATGATTCTTTTTGTGATTTTCTTTATGAAAATTCGAAATTAAAATTAATACATAATTAAAAATGCAATCCAAATGATAAACTAACAACCTAAATGAATGCATTTTTTTTGTTTAGATTTTTTATTTAAAAATTCATAATAAGATTGCAATCCTAACATGCAAGATAACAAAAACAAACGTAATCCTTATTCAGATTTTTCTTTTTGATTTTTTTATTTAAAAATTCGAAATCAGATTGCGATTTTAACCCTAAGATTAAGAAAATAAAATTGATTCAAACACACGACATCAAATCAAACAAGACAATATTGATATCCAAAAATTGGCGAACCATATCTCGCGCATGAGATCGGGTTGACCAATTTTAAAATTAAATCGCGAATCAAATCTCGGGCTTGAGATTGGATTGTCGATTTTTATAAGGGATTGCGAGTCGGATTTCGAGCGCAAAAATCGGACTATCAACCCCTTGCTTGAGGGGCACTTTCATGTTGGAACATCAATCATATATTTAGGAGTAATCCTACTAAAGAAAAAAAAAGTAAATAAGTGAGAATAACATTAAAAATAAAATAAAATAAAGTAAATAAAAAAAAAGCTACCTAAGTAATTTCTTTTTTTTTTTCTTCTTCCCTTTCAAACTTCACGTCCGTGTGCTCGTGTGGTGGTCACCGGCTCCGGTAAGGGCGTCGCGGTCGGGGCTCGGCGAAGGTCCGGCGAGGGCGAGGCGTGTTGCGGGAGGTCTCCGTGGGTGTTGATCGCGGTGGTCGAAGCTCCGGCGTGGGTCCGGCGAGGGGCAGCAGAGTTGCAGGGGGGTCACCGTGGGTGTTGATCGCGAGTCGTCGGGCTGCGGCGTCGATTGGCAGGGCCGCGGGAGCAGACGGGTCGCGGCGTCAATTGGGCGTGAAGAAGCTCGGCGTCCAAGGGCGTCGCGGGTCAGTCAGCAGATCGGGTAGTGGCGGAGACGCGGCAGAGGCTCGGTGAGCGTGGCGGACGGACCCTGGTGCTAAACTCGGGCGTTGTGGGTAGAGGTCTCGAGGCCGGAGGCGACGTCCAATGAGCAAGTCGCGGCCGATCGCGTATCGAGGCGAAGCAACGACGTGGTGGATTGATAATGCGGTGGAGCTTCGGGCGAGGGCGAGCGAAACGGCGTCGGGGGACTCGGGATCTAGTGCTCGGGCGAGGTTCGAAGGTGTAGCACACGGGTGCGGCGCGCGGGTGCACGGTAGTCGGCGGAACGGCGGTGGCGACCAGCGCAACAGCGAGGGGAGAGGGCAGCCAAAAGTCTCCGACGAAGGAGTCCCACGAAGAAGAAGATGCAGCTTTTCTCTCCTTTTCTTTTTCCCCCTTTTTTTTCTCTCTCCCTCTGCTGCTGTCAGCAACTTTTCCTCTCTCTTTTTACCTTTTTTTTACTTTTCTCCGGCAGCTTTTCTTCACTGTTTTCTCTTTCTCACCTTTTCAACTTTTTTCCCCCTATTTATAGAGTGGAAACCCTACCTACGAATATTTGCATAACAACCCAATCGTTGAGGATTACCTTCGAAAATACGAGATGTGTCAACCAAAAAGAGGTTCCAAAATCTAAAATCATCTGTTAAAATCCTCCAAGCTGACTCACTCGACCATTGAAGATTTCATATGCTGACTCAGCGATTAAAGATAAACTGGAATTTTTTGTGAAGATTTTCCAAATAATTCACTCAAGATAAAACTCCATTATCCAACTCTAAAATCTTTCGAGATATCTATCCGCAGCAAAATATTTTAAATTATTTTCTTATCCTCCTTAATATTCCCAATGATTTTACCACAAAAAAAAAAACTAAAGATAAGATTGCAATATTTTTTAAATGTAAAAAAAAAAATACCGTAATATCACATCAAATCTCAATTTCTCATAGGGTAATTAATTAATTAAAAAGCAACGGGCTTGGGGTAATTTGCTCCTTTCGTGGGCTTAATCCAACTAATTTGAACCCATCCGCACCGGTCCAAAAAATAAAACGCCAATTAAAATAAAAATGCACCTAAATCTATATGCTACGCAATTAATATATATATATTGATAAAATTAAACCCTAATTTTTAATGCGATAAATCACTACACGGACCGTCAAAATCTAGGTGTCAACATGGTTAAGAGAACATAACTCAGCAAGCACTTACAAAGAAAGAAGGGTCAAATGACATGACCACTATGTTTGGAGACCTTTTCATAAGTGCCATCGAGGAAGAACAGCTAGAAGGAATGGGTGATAACTTTTCGTTCGGCCAACTTCAACATCAAGTTAATGAACTGCACAAGGCAGTACACCACTTCACAAAGAGTTTCACTCAAGCCGTTCATGCAATCCTATCTCATCACAATGAGGAGTCAGCGGTTGAAATAAATGAAGAAGACCCTACTGATACAACATGGCAGGGAGCTCAGCTACCCCAGTCCTCAAGCAACACACGATCGAATTCGTCATTTCCTAAATCAATGGCCACAATCTTCCCCATCCTCCTAGAGCAAGGAATGATCTCTAGGGAGCCAAGACGTCCTACCCCTGAGTACTTCCCTAATGATAATCCATCCAAGTATTGTGACCACCATTCAGGGGAGTTGGGGCACTCACTAGATAAGTGCACCGTTCTGTAAGATAAGGTTCAGGATCTTCTAGATGTTGGGGTATTCACATTTCGCTTTCCATGGCTATGTTATGGCAAAGATGATCTCCTCATGGTACCTAGCACTCGGACCATGTTCCCTGAACACACCAAGGAGACACATGGAGGAAAGGCAATCATGAGCACCTTAGGTCAGCCAAGTGGTAAATTTGACTACTATTTTAACTACTTAATCCCTTAGAGTTTCTATGACCATCATTAGAACATTGTCCCTGATAGATGGGGAGGCATGGATGATCTAAAATTGACAAAGTTGGGAGCACAAGAAGGTGTGACTAGTGACTGCTACAAAGATTTCTTCTTGGGCGCTATCGATGACGGACCATCAGGGGGAGGGGTGCAAGCCCGCTCGAGTAGAACCCTTTTAATTTCCTTGCATATTCCCTTATGTGGGAATCTATCAATCTTTCTTAAGTCTAGGTTGTTTCCCTTTCTTTTGTTTTTTTTTCAACATCATTCCCACTTGAGGAATTGACTTTTGAATTCTCTCTTCCAAAATGTAAATCCACCTAGTGCTAAATAAAGCTGAAAATATTTTGAGGGCATGAGGAGACGTACCAAATTGGCCCGTCAATGATATCCAACCGTGAAATGAAAGAAGAAATTTGAGGCCCGTGTTTCCTCATGCTTCCTTAAAATAAAAAAATCATCACTTTTTCAAAAGAAAAGTAAGAGAAGCATACATGATGGGCCATAATAGCAATTTCGATAACCCTATTTGTTTTACTAACTTACCTACTTACAACTTAAGCACGATCTAGCGATAAACGAGGATATGGGAATGGTCCAAACCAACACCATAGGTAGCCATAATAGCAATTTCGATAATTCAGATGATGACTCTGACAAAATCCAATGGAATTGGGAGTGACACGAGGAAATGAAGCCCCCTACTACTGAAGACATTGTCACTATCAACTTGGGTAGCACAAAAGGCCTAAGGGAGATAAAGATCAGTGCAAATCTTCCTAAAGAAGGAGCCTCACATTTAATTGTCCTCCTAAAGAATTATCAAGATGTATTCGTATGGTCATATGCCAACATGCTGGGCCTCAATCCAATGATCATCAAACATAGCTTGCCAACCTACTCTAACGCTGCCCCCAAGAAACAATGACCAAGGAGAACCAAGCCGAAGTTGTCAAAGAAGATTGAAGAGGAGGTAATGAAACTTCTAGAAGTGGGCTTCATGGAAGTCTCACAATACCCTAGTTGGGTAGCAAACATCGTACCAATAAAAAAGGACGGTCGAACTCAGGTTTGTGTCGACTATCGAAATCTAAATAAAGCTAGCCCAAAAGATGATTTTCCATTGCCACACATAGACATTCTTGTGAATAGCACTGCTAGTGTGACATCTTGGCAGCATCACATACTAAGTGCAAGCGGAAATTATATAGATTATCATCATGACAAGATCTGTTGGTTTCAATTATCACACTGTAGCATCCAAACCTAATTGGTTAGCATATATAACATGAATATTTTATGATTTGAAGCTTTATAACACATGATCACCCTATAACAATCCTGTCACTTAGTATTAGACAATCCAACTGAGAACATATATAAGGATCATGAGAAACTTCGTTAACTTTCCTTTTAAAAACCATTCGAGCTTACATATGTCAACCTGAATTACTTACAAGTCTTTCACTGATCACTACATATATTTACATGTTCATAAACAAAAGTGTAAGTAATTAGACAAGGAAAAGGGTGAGATGGGTTCCTAACTTCACTACCCCTTACACTAGCCCACGTCCATAAAAAAACAAAGGACGTCTTCTTCGGCTTCATCATGATCTAGGTGCCTAAGCACCTCCTGCCCCAACTCCAAGTCCTCCAACATCAACATGAAGAGGGCCAGACAACTCCCATTCATGGTTTATGAACCAAGCAACGTACCTCATAGGAATCTAGTCTATCCATGCCATCGTCCATCCAAAGCGTAGCCTCATATCTCGTGTAGGTCAGCTCGATATCGGGGTCATATACGTCATGGAAAGAAACATTAATGTACACTATCACCCCATAATGTGCGATCGGTAGTACGTTCATACTAATGATCAAAAAAATAGAAAGGAATAAGCAAAATCAAGTAAAGAAATAATAAGACCCTAAGCTAAACAGTCCACGGTTGCCAAAGAAAGCAAGAGAACACAACCAAATATCTCAACATACTATGGCAAGATTGTCACAGGTATAACTAAATGAATACTAAAATGTCACATGAATCGTCACTCCATAACAAACATGCTAAATGCACATGTATGCCTCATGCTTCTAATCTGAACTAAGATGATATGCGACAATAATAGGCGAACTCACACGCCAAATGGAATTTATATTATAGTGTGTATATCAAAGTCCACCCTCGATTAGTTTACCCACCGAAACGCAAGTCAGCCCGATCGAGTCACTTCCGAAATCCCACATCCGAACTTCCACGATATTGCTATCATGAGCATCTCATTCCAAGGCATTACAGTATCACACAACTGAGGCATCCCAAGATCACACAACATGGGGCATCTCACTCCAAGGCATCCTGGTATCCCACAACCGAGGCATCTCTGATCACACACAGGGGCATCTTAACTCCGAGGCATCCCAATATCTCACTCAACCGAGGCATCCAAGATCACACAGCATGGGCATCCCACTCCCCGGGGCATCACTGACGTCTCAGTACCGATGGAAATCTCTTACTCAGTTAATTCACACATTCCATACATCACACTTCTGAATTAAATCACATCATAGCATGCAAAAGACCTCAAGAGCACATGATCACTTCAAGCAGCACTCATGTTTACATAGCATTTCATTCATGTCACACTCATTACACACACATGCCACAATTAGTAACCATACAATGATCACACTTCAAATTATGGAAGAGGCATGTTCATGCACAAGCTAACCATTACTACAAGACCATTAAACTCCTTATATGCCATGAAAATTAGGTACAAGAGGCACAACATTTATTGCATAGTCTCAGATCAAGGCAGGATACAAGCTGACATAGGCAATTTCAATCACAGAAGCAGAAAATGCATCAAATCTCCTCGAAATGCTACAAAATTTTAGTATGTTATAGAAGAGACATAGATTAACATTTTTCTTGAAGAAACCTAAGCTTTATATCTCATTGTATAAAGAGCGGTAATTTTCTGTCTTTACCCCTAAATTCTGCAGCAACTTCCAGACTAAGTGCTTACTGGAGAATGATTGTTTCACTACCCAAATCTTGACCGTTTGTTCTCAAATTTTGATATGTTGTTCCTAAATATGTGTTCCACAACTTTCACAAAGGGTTTAAGATCCAACTACGTCTAGAAAATCACAAAAAAAATCGTAGAACTACCTAAGGTTCTGTTGTTTTCTATAGGTTAGTTTGCTTGTTATAAGGGAAGAATGTTCTCACTAGCAAATTTTCGCACGAAAATCTCTACAACTAGTAGTCAAAGCCTAAAATAGTTGGTGCACTCTTAAGAAAATTAGTTATTTTCTTTAACTACACCTTTAAAACCCCAAGTGACACATAAACTAGAAATTTTCTATCCCTGTCTTTCCCGAACAGAACATCTCGAGCTACTGTCCTCATCTACAACTCAATCGAATTATTTAGTTCATCTACAACCTCTTTTAGTACCTCGACACCTCTCTGACAGAACCCAAAAGTGATCTCATTAGCTCTTCGACTACACATAGCAACCTATAGCTCAACTTGAGGCTAGTATTCGTATCTCAACCCCTCAAAAGCAACATGCAACACCATCTATCGCTTAGCGATTGTCTACCCACCAACTTGACCAAACCCAGCTCCCTCGCACTTGGTTCTTTAACCATCCGAACCCTGATCATCACATGCAAAGAACAACGGCTTCATTTGAGTGCCCATCTAACCTAATCCAACTCAAAACAAAAGCATCAAACTTAATCTTCCACCATTTAGCATGCTTCGCAAGTTTCCTCAACAAACAATGGATAAATTCTAGTTCAAGACCTCATAATTTCCTTACTGGTGGCTCGGCTTCTCTAGTGGCTTGCTATTCTTCGGAATTTTTCCCTCAAATGCGCACAAAAAGAAGAAGAAGAAGAAGTTGAAGTCACTGAGTTCTACTTCTTTGCAAGTCACAAAAGAGGGGGAGGGAGATAAAAATGGAGAGAGAATTTTGGTTCCGTTTTAGGGTGAAAAGGCGTGACTTCCGAGGAAGCTAACTTTGAGTGTGCAGATTTTTATTTTAAATCCCAATGAGAGAAGTAATCATTAGAAATGATTAATAATGATGTCTCCTCTGAAGGCTTCAGTTTGGAGAGATACTAAGAGGGAAGAGATGAGTTTCGTGGCTCCCATGCATGCATTCTTCTTCATGGTTGACACCTAGCGCTCGAGAATGGTTAACTTCTAATTAGTGTCGTTAGTTAGTCTATTAGTTTCTAATGTCTTCTACTTAGTTTCATTTCGAATCCACAAAATTTTCAATCCTCTCGTAACTATATGAATCCATGAGTTCGCACGAATCGAATTGATGCATTAACATCTTGGCGCTAATCTACAATTCAAACAAGAATTAATCGCGAGAAATTACTAAAGTTAGTGTTCAATAATAGAATTGCAATTGCTTATAAGTTTTCAATAAAATTTCTAATTAAATCCCTCACAATAGTAACCATAATCTTAATTGAAAATTAAAGTGCTCCGGCCTAAATACCCCGTCTCTAGCCCACCGAGCTCATCCCACGACATTTCATGACTCACTAGACTTAATTCACAATTTTAATGAACCCGACTCTTGGCTCGCTCCAAGCCAAGCGCAAGTCCATATCCTATCCTTTGATTGATTGAGCCCATGCTCGATATCTTCGGGCGGCCCATTAACTACTTAAGCCCATACTTTCCTCACGACCCATCAGGCTTGTCATCTGGCCCGCTTTAAAATAATCCAAGCCCATAATAGTCAATTACACTTATAAGGTTAGTAAATTTTGGGATGCCATAGCTAGATTCAAATTATTCTCTTTCGTTGACGGATTCTCGGGATACAATCAAATAAAGATGAAAGAGGAAGATAAGGAAAAAACGGCGTTCATCACTCCGTGGGGAACCTTTAACTATAAGGTCATGCCTTTCGGCTTGAAGAATGCTGGAGCAACATACCAACATGCCATGGTCACCTTTTTCCATGACATGATGCACAAAGAAATTGAAGTATATGTTGATGGCATGATCGCCAAAACCAAGCATGGAGAAGACCATGTGAAGACCCTGGAAAAGTTATTCAATTGACTTTGCCAGTTCAAGTTGTGCTTAAACCTGGCAAAATGTGTGTTTAGGGCAACCTCCAGCAAATTACTTGGATTTATTGTGAGCTGTAAAGGGATAGAAGTGGACCCGTCAAAGACCAAGGTGATATTTGAGCTGCCTCCTTTGTTGACTGTAAAAGAGGTACGGAGCCTTCTAGGGAGATCAAATTACATCTCTCGTATCCTAACTTTCTGAAACCGTAAAGCCTTTTTTTAAACTTCCTAGAAATGATGCATAGATTAAAAGGGATGACAACTGTCAGTTGGCATTCAAAAATCTAAAGTAGTATCTAATGAAACCCTCGATTATGGTACCCCCAACCCTAGGGCACCCTTTGACCCTCTACCTTACCATCAATAATGAATCCCTGGATGCAATGTGGGTGCAGAAGGGGTCTAGTGATGGGAAGGAGCGAGCTATTTACTACTTGAGTAAAAATTTCACCGTATCGGAATAAAACTACTTTGAATCAGAAAAAACATGCGTTGCATTGGTATGGGTGTTGCACAAACTCTGGTAGTATACCTTGCATCACTAAACGTTCCTCATTACTAAAAATAACCCAATCAAGTATTTGCTCGGTTGCCCAACCTTAGTGGGAAAATTGGGCAACTAGCAAATCCTAATCTCAAAATTCAACATTTAAACGATGCCACAAAAATCAGTTAAAGGTCGGGTGATTGCTGATATGCTAGCAGATTGCCTTAAGGAGATACGTGAGGATAATCCCCCAGACAACCGTATTTCATCAGTGGAGGAAGACACATGGACCATGTTCTTTGATGGAGCCGTAAACTTGTCGTGTTTCGACACCGACGCAGTTTTGGTATTATCGAATGGGCAACATTATCCTGTGGTTGCAAAATTGATGTTTCCATGCACTAACAATATAACCGAATACGAAGCATGTATCATAGGTTTGTAAGCAACTATTGGAATGGAAGTAACAAAACTAAAAATATTTGGTGACTCTACCTTAATTATATTTCAGACTTTGGGTGAATGGAAGACAAGAGATGCCAAACTCATGTCTTATCATAACTACTTGGAGGAATTGGTGGAAGAATTCCAAGATGTCTTGTTTGAATACCTACCTAGATCTCGCAACTAGTTTGCTGATGCACTAGCAATGTTATCATTCATGTTGCAAGTGACAGAAGGTTTAGATGTGGAGCCTTTGAAGATTGAAGTCTTGGCGAGACAAGCCCATTGCATTCCTGTAACTAAAGAACTTGACGGGAAGCCCTAGTATTATGATATCATTGAAATGCTCCTAAAAGTAAGAGTTTCCTAAAGGAAGCACTCCCGTTGATCGAAAATACCTAATGAAAATGACTTTGAAGTTTTTCGTCAATGGCAAAAATTTATACAAGAGGTCCTATGACTTAGTCTTGTTGAGGTGTGTGGATATTATTGAAGCCACACGAATAATGCAAGAAATGCACGAGGGAGTACGTGGCCCACACATAAATGGACACATGCTGGCCAGGAAAATAATGAGGCTACATTATTATTAGCTCCCCTTAGAGAGCAATTGTGCCCAAAATGTGCGGAGCTATCACCATTGTTAGATTCATAGGGACAATATAAACATCCAACCAACCAAATTGCACCAATTATCTGAGCCATAGCCATTTTTAATGTGGGGCATCGACATAGTTGGCCCAATCAATCTGAAGGCATCAAACGGGCACCAGTTCATTTTAATTACAATTAACTACTTCTCAAAATGGATCGATGTCGTGTCCTATATGAACGTAACTGCACGAAACGTTGTAAAGTTTATTAGGCATGACATAATCACTTATTATGGCGTACTTGAAACTATTGTCACCAACAATGGGTTGAACTTAAATAACAAATTGATTGACCAATTATTTTTTGAATTCAAAATTTGACATCTGAACTAGTTCCCCTACCATCCACAAATGAATGGAGCTGTGGAGGCAACTAATAAAAACATTAAAAAAAAAAAATCCTAGCCAAAACGGCTGAAAACTACTGCAATTGGTATGAGAGGTTGCCCTTTGCACTGACAGCATATCAAACTTCATTCGAACTTCCATTGGGGCAACCCCTTTTTCCTTGGTCTACGGCATAAAGGCAGTCTTGCCTGTGGAGGTAGAAATCCCTTCCCTATGAGTTTTATCCCGGGCAAGGTTGTCTAGGAAAGAATGGACGCAACAAAGGCTCAAACAGTTTAATATGATCGACGAAAAATGACTGAAAGCCCTTTGTCACGATCAATGTTACCATTAGAGGGTAGCCCGATCATTCAATCAAAAGGTGCAACCTAGGCATTTTAAGGTAAACAAGCTAGTTTTGAGAAAGACACTGCCAATCTTTCTAGAGCTTGGAGGCAAGTTCACCCCGAGTTACAAGGTCCCTATGTGGTAAAGAAAATACTCCCCGAATGAGCCTTGATCCTGACTGAAATGGATGGTCGGGAATTCTCCAAACCAATCAACTTCGATGCTGTAAAAAAAGTACTACCCTTGAGAGTTCTTCTATACTCTCTTGGAATGGCATAAATGTTCATTGTTTGGCATTGCCAAGCATTTCCTTATCAGAATGAAAATCCATATGCACCCATCATATGAGTAACATAGTTACACGATCATGCCAAAATGAAAATCTATTTGGCCGATTTGACAAAGAACATTAAAATGACAAAATGGCAATCACCAACATTTGAGGAAGCATTGGGATTCAAGCAACAAACTCAATGGGTTAATTTAAGCAAATCTATACTAGCCAAGTAAATACATGGGAGTGACCCATATTGAATTAACTTAAATTAGTGTGAAAAGACATGTTGTTCCTGAGCCAGTTCAATTAAATGAAAAAAGAAGCGCCCTATGGACACTACTAGCACCTTGGCTTGGTGTTATGAGGAATGAATTGATCTAGACACGGCCGGGGTTTGATCCCCGGAAGCAGCAACAAGGTTGCCAAGTAAAAAACTAATAAAAAAATTTGTTTCTCTAGATTTTATAAAAACGGTAGGGTACTTGATCAAACGAAATCAAAAGCGCAGGACTTCACACCTTCCTCAAGATTCAGGATCACAAGATCACCTGACTGCCAAAGGTGCGGACGACAAACCAAGGAGAGGAATGTCAAACTCTGATTAATTCTCCCAAGCAAAATGGTATCCCAAATATTGCCAAAGCAGATGCAATGAAGCATTCAAGCCTCAATTTTTACATTTTTGCTTTCGATCTTACTTATTGATTTATTTCTACATTTTCTCCTATGCAGGGGCAAAAGCCGACGCATCAAGGATCAACTCCAGCTGATTGTTCATGTGTTATTTCCCCTTTCGAATAAATGCAATCCATGAGCACCCTTTTTTTTTCTTTTTAATAATCCTCTTTGTGTTCAAGATTTAACACGTTTACAAAGGCAATTTTGTTGAATAAATGTTTTTGATGAAACTTTTGAGTAGGATCAATTGTTTATGCTAGGATCCATAAAATGCTCCATGTCTTTTCAAAATGGATTATGCATGATGTTTTTTATGTCTAAATCACTTATTCCACTGTGGATTATCAAATAGACAGTTGAATGAAGGATATGAGATTGATCAAGCATGCTAAATGAGGCATATCAGAATGAAGAAAGGCAAGCCACATCTCATACACAGTCCCCTAACCATACACTTGTGAGATGAGCATAGAAGGTTCCATGATTGCAGGGTAAAAGATTCTCTCGGCAATGGTACGATAACCAAAGTAATGATGAGCATTTCATTTCTCTATCCTAAACATTACAGGTTATCCATTACTTACCCCCTTTAAGCCCCATACACTTGTGAAGTTTCTTTCATACCCCTGTCAAGAACCACCCCACATTGGGACAGATCGGAGGCGAGGTGGAATCATAAGGTGAGAAACGGGATATAAATTTTCTTACTCACCACTTGCATCAATCTTTGGGTCTCTTTATTGCATATGAATACTCATGATAATTTAAGTGCCCTTGAATGACAAAGAGCAATTCTTCCTATACACTTGTATTCATTGTACAACCCAATTGATTATGTAATTTCACCTTCACATTGAGGCAAAGCAGGAGTTGCTGCGATTCAAGTAGCATGATCCAGAGTGCCGACTAAAGATGAAGGCTCAAGAGTCTAATAGCAGTGTTTTGCTTGAACTTGCCTAAGCCAATCCTTCAATAATGAAAATGAAAAAAAAAACTGGGGGCATGAAAAAGCAATGTGTTTGGTAAATGTAAGGACAATGCCCTTAGATGAGAAAAATTGGATTAAGAACTAGGGGCATGAAAAAGCAGTGTGCCTAATAAAAAGCAAGGTCGACAGCCTTAGACAAAAATAATGACTTTCATCCATTTGTATTCCCAAGCAAAGCTACCGGCATGGTCCAATGAATGGAGAATCCATGAGGATAATATCCCACGGTGAGAAGAAAGACTAGTGACAATACCAAGACAATCACCAACTTCTACCCTTACGTCATGTCTCTTTGTAAAAGGATAAGTGTTCCAGAAGTTCTAAAATGTCACAAAAACGTATTTCAGTCCTAAAACTTGCAAAAAGTGCATTTTAATCCTACAACTTGTCAAAATGTTTCAAACAAGTGCTAAAATTAACTCCGTCTAATTTCTTAACGGAAAAAGCTAACGTGGCCCCCACGTGGCTTTTTTTAATCGTTTCTCTCTCCTCTGTTGGAAATAGTTAAAAAAAAAGCCACACATGTAGAACGACGTCGTCTCCTCCTTTCTTCTTCACCACGACATCGTCTCCTCCTTTCTTCTTCACCATGACGTCTCCCCCTCCGTCTATACGTCTTCTTCATTGTCGTGTTCTCCCTGCCCTCTCCCTCTCTACATATTCTTTTGCTTTCCGAGGGTCCCCTAAGCCCCAAATCGAATTCGTCTGAACCCTAAGCCCCAAATTGAACTCGTCCGAACCCTAAGCCCTAAATCGAATTCGTTCGAACCCTAAGCCCCAAATCAAATTCATCCGAACCTTAAGCCCCAAATTTGATGATCTGCAGTTCTCTTGCGATTTGGGTCCTCATCGACCTCGAGTTCGACGCTCGTCGTGAGTTCATGTTATTTCCTTCCTTTGACGATTGCGAGTTCGTGTGAAGACCTCTCTGCAGGAGTCTAGAAATCTCAGCAGTGAAGCGATTGGCATCGGTGACGACGTCAAGGTTAGCGACGACGATGGCAACTCCTTCTCACGCAGGTATCGCTCTCTACATTATAGCATTTGGGTATCTCATGGTAATGCTACGATTTTTTGTTTTAGTTTTGCAAAGATGCTTTAATCTCTGCATTATGCAAAATGACGTCAGTTGGCGTCCTCATTTCTTCATTATTTGGAGTTCAGAGAGCTCGAGTTTGACACACATCAACTTTATGTTCTCTTCTTTGATGATTGCAAGTTCATGCAGAGACATGTCTTGTGGGCATCTCGGCATCTCAGCGGCGGAGCGAGCGGCATTGGGGATGGCGATAGTGACTCCTCATGCATGTATCACTCTTTTCATTACAGCATTTGGGTATGTCATAGTAATATTACCATTTTTTTTTTGTTTTGCAAAGGCGTTTTACTTTCTACATTATAGCGGCGTTTTACTCTCTACATTATGGTTGTTTTGCATTTTTCAATTCTTGCGATAAATTATAACATTGCTACAAATTAGAACATTGCTCTCACTATTGATCATGTAGTTGCATTGTGGTTGTAAAATGGATTATGCTAATTTGCTATTTCTGTATTGATTGTTAGTCTTTTATAAAAATATCTTCAATTTAGAACTTGAACATTGCTTCAATAATTTGATGATTGAAAGTGCTTTGCTTTTTGTTTATGTTCCCTTGTAGGTCCAATGGCTGAGAACAAAGTTTATGTCACTGTTCACTATGGAGGTAAATTTAGAGTTAGCCCACCATTGGAATACATAGATGGAAGGGCTGATGTTGTTGAAATAAGTTTAGGTAAGAGTTCACTGTCTAGTATAATTGAAGTTATTGAGGATTTGGGTGTGTGTAAAATAGAGAAACTCTTTTACAGAGTTCCTGGAAGTAAGACTCTTGTAGACGGAATAACTCTTAAGTATTTATGGGATAACTCTGATGTGAAGGATCTATTTTATCATCATCTGTGCTCTGAAAATATTAAGCTATATGTTGAGCATGTTGATGATGAAAAGGCAGGAGCTAAGATGGGGGGTGTTGAGATGGAAACTAGAGGTATGTTTAATGTGATTAAGAATACTGATGATGACGAGAATTAGGCTGAAGTTGCCAATAAGGATCTAGATGAGGAAGAGGATGATGATGCACATAATTGAGTGGATATGGAACAATCAAGTGATGATGATAAGTTTGAACTAGTTTATGCAATGAAAAAATTAATGAAAATTTCAGCAAGACATAGGCTCTAAATTTTAAATTATAGTGAGGCAACTGGTACTTCCTAACCATTGATTGTGAATGAGGCTCAATCATTAGATGATTATGGGTACAAAACAAAGTATGCTAATTCAGATGAGGAAAACAGTCTTTAATCAATTTTAAATGATGAGGGTGATGAAGAGGTTGATGTTATTTCAAGGAAGAGAAGTAAGTTCTCATCATATGATCAAAGTGGTACAAATCCAGAATTTATTATTGGCATGACATTTGAGGATGTAACTGAGTTCAAAAATGTAATTTTGAAGTATTTTGTGGCTGAGCAAAGAGCAATCAATACACTAAGAACACAAAAAGCTTTGTAAGAGCTAGGTGTGCCCAGAAAATTGTAACTAGATGATCTATGGTGCTCTTGATAGCAAAACTGGGTCATTTCATTTGAGAAGGTATATAAATCAGCATATATGTAGTATCACTTTCGAGAATAAGAGAGTGTCTAGCACTTATTTAACTAAGCACTTCATGATTCTCATTTCTGCAATGCCTAAAATTAAAGCACTTGAGTTAAAGAAATTAGTTAGAGAACAACTTGGAGTAAATGTCACTTTCAGACAGTGTAGGAGAACAAAGCTGAAAGTATTGAAGGAACTGCAAGGCAATTACAAGAAGGAATATGCACAGATGTATGACTACTTGGGAGAGCTTTACACTGCAAGCCCTTCAAGCAATTTTAAATTGAAAGTTGAAAGGCCATTGCCAAATTCTCTACCATTATTTGATAGGGTTTACATTTGCTTTGATGCTTGCAAGAAAGGTTTTTTGGCTGGATGTAGGAAGATCATTGGATTAGATGGATGCTTTTTTAGGGGTTTGATTAAGGGTGAGTTGTTATGTGTCGTCGGAAGGGATGGCAACAATAAAATGTATCCAGTGGCATGGGCAGTGGTAAGAATCGAGAATAAGGACTCATGGACTTGGTTTATCGAATTGTTGAAGTCAGACCTCGATAGGTGTAATGGTGACGGATGGGCTTTGATAAATGATCAACAAAATGTGTGCTTTTCTTTATGTTTTCATTTGTAAATTGATTGTGACATTACAATGATTTTCATTCTATTTTCATGTATATTTTCTTTTCTTGGTAATTATCAGGGTCTCGTCCAATCTGTAACTGAACTATTGCCAAATGCAGAGCATAGGATGTGTGCAAGGCACATTTATTCCAACCGGGGTCAAAAATACAAAGGAAAACAGTTGCTAAGGCAATTTTGGAGATGTGTCAAGAGCAATAATATGTCAAATTTTGAGATGCATAAACAGAGGTTGAAGGAACTGACTCGGGAAGGTCATGATGATTTATTATGTATTGAGCCAAAACATTGGTGCAAAGCCTTCTTTGACACCGACATTAAATGTGAGGTCGTCAATAATAATCTGAGTGAAGCTTTTAATGGCAAGTGCATGGAAGGTAGGTGCAGGGCCATTATGAGTATGCTGAAGGATATTAGAATCATGGTTATGAATAGAAAGCATACTCAGAGGGATGAATATGCTAGGTGGACTAGAAATTATGGTCCAAGGATTATGCGTAAGTTACATGAGAATACAACTGCTAGTAGGTATTGTTATTTGATATGGAATAGAAATGAAGGATATGAGATTACAGAAGGTGGTGACAAATATGTTGTTGATTTGAATTTAAAAACTTGTTCTTGTAGAGCTTGGGAACTTAGTGGAATTCCACGTTGTCATGTCATTTGTGCAATACACCATAAGAGAAATGATCCGACTGACTATCTAGCTGAGTGCTTCAACAAGGCAAAGTATCTAAGTGCTTATCAATTCATGATGCCTACAGTGAGAGGACATAATTTTTGGAATAAAGCCAATAAAGAAGCTCCTCAACCCCCACCAATGAAGAATATGCCTAGTAGGCCAAAAAGGAGTAGAAGAAAGCAACCGATTAAGCTTGTAAGAGGTGATAGAATGACTAAAGAGGGTAAGCAAATGACTTGTTCTGCTTGCAAACAAATTAAATATAACTGCAAGGGATGTCCTTTAAAAAAGGTATTTCCTCAACTAACAAATCATCTTAATGCTGGGCATGTCACTTTAACATGTTGTTAATCAATGTTTAATATGTGCTTCTCAGGCCAATGTTGGGGCCAATGTATGTACATCAAATGCTCGAGCCAATGTACATATATCCAATGCTCGGGTTAATGTATGTATATCCAGTGCTCATGCTAATGCAAGTACAACTAAAACTCATGCTCAATCTCTGGCTAATTCCATTAGTCCAAGGCTCGGAAAAAGACAAGTAAGTTGTCATCTAACCATTATTGTAAGTTTTATATATCAAAGTTCCAATTTAGTAATTATGAATATATACTTAGGCTAAAGCTAAACCAATGACAAGCGTAACTGAAGGAAGATCCGAAAGCCATGCCAGTGCTTCTGCAAATGCCAATTCAATAGGAGACAATAGTTAGCATGTTAATGCTTCTACTCAGGCTAGTGTAGATGTAAGAGAATGTAGTGCTCGTGCAAATGTAAGAGAATATAGTGCCACTACTTCTGCTCATGCTAGTGCTGATGTTAGAGGATGTAGTGGTGAGGCCAATTGTGGCATCCTAGAATCTCATGTCAATCCTTAGATGTGCTTTCATCAATAATTTGCAATAAGAGTTAAGGCCAAGCTTTTTAAGGGATAATTATTTGATAGGAAAGAAAATTCTATTCTTGGCTATGTGATTTATAGGTTGGAATTTATTAAATTATGTTGCAAGTTTTATGGTTTTATGAATTTCAATTAGGTATTTATATGAATGGGTAATTAGGTGATGATTAAATGGGAAAAAAATTAGAGAAGAGTGGGTAGAATTTTTAGGCCCAAGACCAGCCCCACCATTCGGCCATTTAGGCCTGGCCTACGAAGCCCAAAGGAAGGGGGCTGCCATCGACCATGGGAGGAGAGGAATGGAGGGAGAGGCCGTCCCATCTTCTAGCCCATCATCTTGCATGGGAAAAATGCCAAGTGGCTAAGGGGTTTGGCCAAGTGGCATTTGCATGCAATCTAATGATTGCAAATCATTGCAAAAGGGAAGAAAAGAGAGGGAGAGTGGGCGGAGTGAGCGAGGAGTGCCGAGAGGGAGAGAGAGAGCTACCGCGTGAGAATGAGAGGAAGAGAGGAAGAGAGAAAGGAAGAGGGAGGCTGTTCGCTGCCATCGAGTCCCGCCGTCGAGCCCGTTGTTTGCTTGCTGTGTTTTTACTTGGATTAGAGGTAAGTAGAGTCCATTGATCTACCATCTGCTTGCTATGTTTTGTATGTGGCGAATGGTGAATTTCGGATGTGGGTGACGTGTAAAATTTCGAAGTTATTTGGAGTTGTGTTCTAGCCTAGTGTTCTGTTTCTGGAAAAACAGTTCAACCTTTGATGATTTCGTGAGTTTCATGCGATGTTTGAGTTGGAATTTGACTTTAACTTTTTGATCAAAGTTGTAGAGGACTTATTTTAAAATAACATATCAAAATTTGAGAGCAAACGAGCAAGTATAGGGTTGTGAAACCATTTTTCTTTGGAGAAGCTAGATCTAGAAACCGTTATGCTGACGTAGTGGGATTCTGTGAATTTTATAACATTATACAGTCCGAATTTGATTTTGTGTTCTTGATAAGAGTGGTATAAGACGTCTTGAGGAATAAGATAGTAAAAATTGAGGATAAAAAAATAAGTAATGATCAGGAAAAACGATTTTCTTTTAAGAGGATGAGTCTGGACAGTGAATCGAGAATTAGGGCGAGTTATAAAAATTATATCTTTTAATACAGAAGTAATTAGACTTTGAATTCTTCATTATAATTTTACCTCTAGATCTCAGCCATAACATATTAAAATCTCAGAATTTTCGGAGTTCATTTAAGGGTTTAATCGAAATTATTTCTGAAACTGTGCAAAAGTGGTGCTGGAATTTCTTTTGTTGTGATGTGTGAATCTATGTGATTGATGTGGAACTTTCTTGACGTGGTGTTTTTCATGAAATATCTTTCTCTGGATCTTGTTTACATCATGTTAAATTTTCATAATTTATTGAGATTTTTTACTAATTTTCCAAGAATTTTTACTAAAGAGGTGCATTCTGTTATACCCGAAAATTAGTTCTATTTTCAAAAGCCAATGAATTGTTTTATGAAATGTGACATCATGGGTGTTATGTGTGTTGCATATATGGTGATATTTGGGCATATCATATGACATCAAAAGCTTGTTAAGACCTTTAATATTGTTGCATCGAATGCCATGTTTAAAATGAGACATATATGTGATCATAAATTGAGATAATAACGAGACCGTCGGAGGGGTGAGCCGATGATGCCCCTGGAGTGTCGGGATGCCCGGAGGTTTGTGCCGGATGCCCGGTCGTATTATGATACATGTCCAGAGGTCTTCGGGAGTTTCGAGATGCCTGGTGGTATACAGTACGTAATGTCCAGGGGGAATGCTTGGTGGTATGGCGGTACGTAATTTCAGAAGCCCTGGAGGTTTTTGTCGGTGGGATTGCTCGTGATGCTAGTTGGGATGTGAGATGCCCAGAGGTTTGTGCTGGATGCCGAGTTGTATTAGGATACATGCTCAGAGGTCCTCAGGAGTTTCGAGATGCCCAATGGTATATGGTACATAATGTCCAGGGGGAATGCCTGGTGGTATGGCAGTATGTAATTCCGGAAACCCTGGAGGTTTGTGCCGGGGGGATTCCTCATGATGCTAGTTGGGATGCGAGATGCCTGGAGGTTTGTGCTGGATACCCGGAGGTTTATGCCGGAGGCTCCTCGCGATGCCAAGTTGGGTGCGAGCGATAAATTGTGCGATGCAAACATTGGTCCATTGAAAGAAAAAATATACTGATGAGATCCTTGTGAAAGATAAGAATTGAAATTGAATCATGTGCATGCATGTATGCATATGGCATGATGCATGATCTGTTTATGAAAGTAAATTGATGCTATTTGATATTGAAAATGTGATCATGAAGGCATGAATGGATCTCATGGTGATGTATGCTTGATAGCATGGATGATATGAATCATGGTGATATATGCACGATGGCATGGTGACATATGCATGACTACATGGTGGTATATACACGATGGCATGGAGAGATATGAATGACTGCATGGTGATATATGCACGACTGCGTGGTGATGTATGCTTGATAGCATAAATGATATGTGCTTTACTCGTGATATCTTGATTGTCTTACTTGTTGCATTGTGTAGTTTGATGGATCTTTACTACCGAGTGGTTATACTCACCTCTTTGGGGACTAACATTTCAAATTGAGAGATGCCTATATCACCCGTCACGTGTGATACGTTTTATGGATTATCGTCTAATGTCGAGGTCGAGTGTTTGGAGCACCCCTGCGTTGGTGTTCATGGTTTGGTGTTTATCAACATCCGTGTTTTGGTCATGTATGATGTGGGCTTACCCAATGGCCCCGTCGTAGAAGGGTTTTTGTCTGTCCATGTTTGTCGAGATGGGAGGATGATGGGGATGTTGCCGTCACTACCGGCCGATGCACCAGGATGGGTGTGATAGGAGTGTGTGATTAGTGAAGGTTGACACTTTTTGGGATGGACGACGCTAGCTGATGGATAGATGTTCACGTTTGATGTATAGTCGGGTTTCTTTTTGGGTTTAGCCGAGCTTAATTAAACTCTTGGCCCTTTTGTTGTACCGACTTGTGAAATCTATCTTAATATGTAAATAAAAGTGATTTGGCCCTAAAATGCATATATATATATATGGAAAGTTGTAGTTGGTGTGTATTGCATTGTATTATTTAGTTTGTGTATGGTTTAGGGAGATGATAAGTATGCTTCTGTTATATGAACTGCACTGGGACCGATCTAAATGATGCAAACCCCTAGGCTTTATGGACCCGCTGCAATTGAAATGGTATCAGAGTGGAATGTTATTTGGATAAGTGATAGGTGAGCGAGCTATGGTGACCCTAGCGGATCGGGGGCCGTGTCGAAGGGTGCGACATTCCCCTTTTTTGGTATCAAAGCAATGGTTATAGATGGAGTGATAAGGAGCCTCATTTGGAAATTGAGGAATATGATGACAATGCACACCATATGATATTAAATGGAATAATTTGTTAACTTTGAATAACGGGTGATGGGTATTCACTTGTAGATCCCTAATAGTTTATTATGAGTATTCTTTAGGTGCCAATAACATGTATATGTTACTTATATAGTGGTAGTTGCTTTTAAATGGAGACAGTGAGTCTCAGATTATTCCTGAGGCAAATGCTTGGAAACTGCAAGAAAGTCATGGTGCGACCTGGAAGTGCTCATCTATCGAGGGCTAAAGCCTCTGTTGCAAGGGCTAAACCCCGAATCGAAGACATTCTACGGGCATTTGCCAATATTGGAAATCTGATGGAAAGGCAAGCGCAGCAACAACCCAGAGTGGAACGTCGCACTCAAAGACTGGTGGAACAATTTCTAAAGTTGAAGCCACCTAAGTTTAGTGTAATGGGAAGTCCTGAGGAGGCAGAACATTGGATTGATGGGATAGAACAGATTTTTCGGTTGTTGGACTGCAGTGATGCTGAGAAGATAGTTTTGGCAGAGTACCAGCTTGAGAGAAATGCAAAGTTTTTATGGAGAGCTTCGAGGGATACGATCTTTCCACCAACAACCGATATAAATTGGGATGAGTTTGTTAGAGCTTTTAATAGGAAGCATTTCTCTAATTGTGCTAAGGATAAGAAGATCACTGAATTTGTTCAGTTGGAACAAAGGGAGCTGATAGTGGATCAGTATAAGGCAAAATTTTCTGAATTGTCTAGGTATGCTCCTAGATTGATTGAGGATTGTGAGGAAAAAGCTAAGAGATTCCTAAAAGGGTTGAGGACTGATATTAGGAAACAACCGGTGCCTTTAAATATGAGGGATTATAATGAGATTTATGAGAGGGCACAGTTAGTGGAGCAAGAGCTGGTGAGAGAGCAAACAGAGTCTAGGAGACAGCTGAGCTTTAGTGATATCAGAAGGGGTAATGGACCCTATCCTAATCAAGGTCGGACTTGGGATGCTAAGAAAAAGAACAATTTTGGAAATTTTGGAAGAGCTAGGGATGGCCTAAATAAAGGGAAAGCACCCTATCAGCCTGATGTTTATCGAATGTGTGATGGACAACATGGCCCAGGACCCTGCAATGGACAACCAAAATGCTATGGTTGTGGACGAGTGGGTCACCTCAAGAAAGACTGTCCACAAGAGAGGTCGCAACTGAGTGTTGGCTCGGTGCAATAAGCACAGCAGAGTGCTGTTAGACCAAACCTACCAAGGAATCCTCAAAGGCCACTAGCATAAGAAAGGGTGTATGCGGTCACCCAAGAGAAAGCAGAAGCTTCCAAAAATGTTATATCAGGTACGATTTTCATAAATGGCAAGAAGGCATATGCATTGTTTGACACGGGTGCTACGCATTCATTTATATCTGAAAGATATAGGCAATTGAGTGAAATATAAGCTACACTTCTTGAGACGCCTCTTTGTGTTTCCATGCCTTTAAAGAATATGGTGTTATCTACGATGATGTGTGCAAAATGTAAGATAACTATAGAAGAGCAAGATATGGAAATAGACCTAATTGTGATGGCTATGTATGACTTCGATGTTGTCATAGGAATGGACTTGCTCCATAAGCATAGGGCTAAGGTGGATTGCTATAGGAAAGTGATCCAGTTCATGTTGCCTGATCAGTTTAGTTTTGAATCTTTTGGAGGTTAGACAAACCCCTCTATAGCCATTATCTCAATAGTAGAAGCTTGTGAACTACTTGACAAAGGATGTCGGGATACTTAGCAATAGTAAGAGACCTTACTAAGAAAGAGGCCGAAATTGGTGAGATCCAAATAGTCAAGGAATTTCAGGATGTGTTTCCTAAGGAGTTGCCTGGATTACCAACAGAGCAAGAGATTGAGTTTGAAATTGAACTAATGCCTGGAATAGGACAGATATCGAAAGCCCCGTATAGGATGGCCTTAGTCAAGTTAAAGGAGTTGAATGTGCAATTACAAGAGTTGCTTGATAAGGGATTTATTAGGCCAAGTGCTTCACCTTGGGGTGCATCAGTTCTATTTGTGAAAAAGAAGGACGGGTCGATGCATCTATGTATTGATTATAGACAGCTGAACCAAGTGACTATAAAGAATAAGTATCCTTTGCCTAGAATTGATGATTTGTTTGATCAGTTGCAAGGAAGTTCAGTCTTTTCTAAAATTGACTTAAGGTTAGGATACCATCAGTTAAGGATAAAGAAAGAAGACATTCCTAAGACTGCATTTAGGACTTGTTATGGGCATTATGAGTTCTTAGTTATGCCTTTTGGATTAACGAATGCATCAGCTGCATTCATGGATTTAATGAATAGGATATTTACGCGTTGTCTGGATTAGTTTGTAATTGTCTTCATTGATAATATCCTGATATATTCTAAAGGACCTAAAGAGCATGAATGACACCTAAGGATAGCGTTGCAAACGCTAAGAGATCATAATTTATTCGCCAAATTCAGTAAGTGTGAATTCTGGCTGGATCAGATAATATTTTTAGGACACGTGGTGTCGGGAAATGGAATTGCAGTGGACCCTGCAAAGGTTGAGATGGTAGTGAATTGGCCGAGATCGACAACACCAACTGAAATATAGAGTTTCTTAGGATTGGCTGGCTATTATAAAAGGTTTATCGAAGGATTTTCACATCTGGCTGGCCTTTTAACGAAATTGACCCGAAAGAATGTAAGATTTGAATGGAGTGGAGAATGTGAAAGAAGTTTTCAGGAACTTAAAAGAAAATTGACTACTGCTCCAATTCTAACTATACCATCTGGATTTGAAGGATTCACGGTGTATAGTGATGCGTCTCATAAAGGATTGGGATGTGTTTTGATGCGGCATGGTAAGGTTATAGCCTATGCATTGAGACAGTTGAAACCTCATGAGTTAAATTACCCAACCCATGATTTGGACTTGGCAGCTATAGTGTTTGCTTTGAAAATATGGAGACATTATCTGTATGGAGAGAAGTTTGAAATCTATACAGATCATAAGAGCTTGAAGTATTTGTTTTCGCAAAAAGAGTTGGACATGAGACAGAGAAGGTGGATGGAGTTATTGAAAGACTATGACTGTGAAATACGATACCATCTAGGAAAAGGAAATAAGGTGGCAGATGCCCTTAGTTGAAAGTCGGCTATGGACATGGTTAGTCTAAGAATAACATAGTGGAATATGCTAAAGTCAATTGTGGATTCAGACTTCAAGTTGGAAATGGATCGCCTTACTAGTATGCTTACTGCGTTAAGGATTGAGCTTGAAATCATTTAGAAAGTTAAGGTTTTACAAAAATCTGACCCGGAGATTTTGAAGATATGAAACGCTGTGTTTTTAGGGAAAATACCAGAGTTTCAAGTCTCTGATGATGGAATAGTAAGATGCCAAGGACGGCTCTGTGTTCCTGATATTGAAGAAGTGAGAAGGGAAATCCTATCAGAAGCACATAAGAGTAATTATAGTATTCATCCAGGGAGTACGAAAATGTATAGGAATTTATGCCAACAATTTTGGCGGGCACAAAGAAGGATATAGCTAAGCATGTTTCTCAATATTTAACATGCCAGCAAGTGAAAGCGGAACACCGCAAACCCGCAGGACTGTTGAGACCATTGGATGTGCCAAAGTGAAAATGGGAGCATGTAATGATGGACTTTGTGCAAGGATTGCCAAGGACATCAAGTGGTCACGACTTTATTTGGGTAATAGTAGATCGTTTGACTAAGTCTGCTCATTTCCTAGCTATCCGTGTAGACTACTCGATGAATAAACTTGTTGAGATATATGTAAGCCAAGTAATATGCTTACATGGTATTCCTGTAACGATTACATCGGATCAAGACTCTAGGTTCACTTCAAATTTTTGGAGAAGTCTCCAAGATGCTTTTATGGACAAAGCTTCAGTTTAGTATTGCTTTTCATCCTCAAATAGATGGACAAACGGAAAGAGTGATCCAAACTTTGGAAGATATGCTAAGAGCATGTATTATTGATTTTAAGGGAAGTTGGGATGAAAAATTGCACTTGATAGAGTTCGCCTATAACAATAGTTTTCAGAAAAGTATAGGCATGGCTTCGTTTGAAGCATTATATGGAAGAAGGTGTAGGACTCCTGTTTGTTGGAATGAAGTAGGTGAAATGAGTTTGACAGGATGTGAATTAGTACAAGTTACTATTGAGGCTGTGGAGGTAATAAGGAAAAGACTTAGAACGGCGCAAAGTAGGCAGAAAGACTATGCAGATAAGTGTACGGGACCTTTAGAGTTTAATGTGGGAGATCATGTGTTCCTTAAAGTATCCCCTATAAAAGGAATATCTCGATTTGGAATGAAGGGTAAGTTAAGCCCTAAATTTGTTGGACTTTTTGTAATACTTGAAAGAATAGGAAATGTAGCTTATCATTTGGCGCTGCCTCATAAATTGGGAAATTTGCATGATGTATTCCATGTATCGATGCCAAGAATGTATTAGCCGGATCCTGGTCACATACTCGATCATGAAGCCATCAAAGTGGATGAGAAAGTAAGGTACATTGAAGAGCCTGTGCAAGTACCGGATCGAAAGGAGCAAATTCTTAGGACCAAGAAAATTTCATTGGTTAAGATATTATGGCAACATCATGATGTGAAGGAAGCCACATGGGAGAGTGAAAATGAGATGAGGGAAAGGTACCCTCACTTCTTTCAAGAGACATAGGAAATGTCTAATTTCGATGATTCGTTGGACTTTTTGAGATACTTGAAAGAATAGGAAATGTAGCTTATCATTTGGAGCTGCCTCCTAAATTGGGAAATTTGCATGATGTATTCCATGTATCGATGCTAAGAAGGTATCAGCCGGATCCTGGTCACATACTCGATCATGAAGCCATCAAAGTGGATGAGAAAGTAAGGTACATTGAAGAGCCTGTGCAAGTACTGGATCGAAATGAGCAAATTCTTAGGACCAAGAAAATTTCATTGGTTAAGATATTATGGCGACATCATTATGTGAAGGAAGCCACATGGGAGAGTGAAAATGAGATGAGGGAAAGGTACCCTCACTTCTTTCAAGAGTCATAGAAAATGTCTAATTTCGATGACGAAATTCTCTAAGGAGGAGAGAATTGTGGCATCCTAGAATCTCATGTCAATCCTTAGATGTGCTTTCATCAATGATTTGCAATAAGATTAAGACCAACCTTTTTAATGGATAATTATTTAATAGGAAAGAAAATTCTATTCTTGGCTATGTGATTTATAGGTTGGAATTTATTAAATTATGTTGCAAGTATTATGGTTTTATAATTTTCAATTTGGTATTTATATGAATGGGTAATTAGGTGATGATTAAATGGGAAAAAAATTAGAGAAGAGTGGGTTGAATTTTTAGGCCCAAGACCAGCCCCACCATTCAGCCATTTAGGCCTAGCCCGCGAAGCCCAAAGGAAGGGGGCTGCCGTCGACCATGAGAAGAGAGGAATGGAGGGATAGGTCGTCCCATCTTCTAGCCCATCATCTTGCATGGGAAAAATGCCAAGTGGCTAAGGGGTTTGGCCAAGTGGCATTTGCATGCAATCTAATGATTGCAAATCATTGCAAAAGGGAAGAAAAGAGAGGGAGAGCCAGCAGAGTGAGCGAGGAGTGCCGAGAGGGAGAGAGAGAGCTACCGTGCGAGAGAAGGAGAGGAAGAGAGGAAGAGAGAAAGCAAGAGGGAGGCTGTTCGCTGCTGTCAAGCCGCCGAGTCCCACTGTCAAGCCCGCTGTTTGCTTGCTGTGTTTTTGCTTGGATTAGAGGCAAGTAGAGTCCATTGATCTACCCTTTGCTTGCTGTGTTTTCTGTGAGGTGAATGGTGAGTTTCGGATGTGGGTGAAATGTGGAAATTTCGAAGTTATTTGGAGTTGTGTTCTAGCCTAGTGTTCTGTTTCTGGAAAAACAGTTCGACTTTTGATGATTTCGTGAGTTTCATGCGATGTTCTAGTTAGAATTTGACTTCGAATTCTTGATGAAAGTTGTAGAGGAATTCTTGTAGAATAACATATCAAACTTTTAGAGGAAATGAACAAGTATAGGTCAGTGAAACCATTTTTCTTTGGAGAAGCTAGATCTAGAAACCGTTATGCTGACCTAGTGCGATTCTGTGAATTTTATAAAATTATCCAGTCCGAATTTGATTTCATGTTCTTGATAAGAGTGGTATAATACATCTTTAGGAATAACATATTAAAAATTAAGGATAAACGGACAAGTAATGATTGGAGAAAACGATTTTCTTTGAAGAGGATTAGTCTGGACAGTGAACCGAGAGTTAGGGCGAATTATAAAAATTATATCTTTTAATCCAGAATGAATTAGACTTCTATTTATTCATGGGACTTTTACCTCTAGATCTCGAATATAACATATTAAAATCTCAGAATTTTTGGAGTTCATTTAAGGGTTTAATCGAAATTATTTCCGAAACTGTGCAAAAGTGTTGCTGGAATTTCTTTTGTTGTGATGTGTGGATCTATGTGATTGATGTGGAACTTTCTTGACATGGTGTTCTTCATGAAACATTTTCCTCTGGATCTTGTTGACATCATGTTAAATTTTCAGAATATATTGAGATTTTTTACTAATTTTTCAACAATTTTTACTAAAGAGGTGCATTCTGTTTTACCCGAAAATTAGTTCTATTTTCAAAAGCCAATGAATTGTTTCATGAAATGTGACATCGTGGGTGTTATGAATGCTGCATATATGGTGATATTTGGGCATATCATATGACATCAAAAACTGGTTGAGGCCTTCGATATTGTTGCATCGAATGCCATCTTGAAAACGAGACATATATGTGATCATAAATTGAGATAATAACGAGACCGTCGGAGGTGTGAGCCGACGATGCCCTGGGAATGTCGGGATGCCCGGAGGTTTGTGTTGGATGCCCGGTTGTATTACGATACATGCCCGGAGGTCCTCGGGAGTTTTGAGATGCCCGGTGGTATATGATACGTAATGTCCAGGGGGAATGCTTGGTGGTATGACGGTACATAGTTTCGGAAGCCCTGGAGGTTTGTGCATGGGGGATTCCCCATGATGTTAGTTGGGATGCGAGATGCCCGAAGGTTTGTGTCAGATGCCTGGTTGTATTATGATACATGCCCGGAGGTCCTTGGGAGTTTCGAGATGCCTGGTGGTATACAGTACGTAATGTCCAAGGGGAATGCCTGGTGGTATGGTGGTATGTAATTCCGGAAGCCCTAAAGGTTTGTGTCGGGGGGATTCCTTGTGATGCTATTTGGGATGCGAGATGCCCGGAGGTTTGTGCCAGAGACTCCTCGCGATGCCAAGTTGGGTGCGAGCAATAAATTGTGGAATGCAAACATTGGTCCCTTGAAAGAAAAAAACAACTGATGAGATCCTTATGAAAGATAAGAATTGAAATTGAATCATGTGCATGGGTGTATGCATATGGTATGATGCATGATTTGTTTATGAAAGTAAATCGATGCTATTTGATATTGAAAATGCAATCATGAAGGCGTGAATGGATCTCATGGTGATGTATACTTGATAGCAAGGATGATATGAATCATGATGATATATGCACGATGGCATAGTGAGATATGCGTGACTGCATGGTGGTATATGCATGATGGCATGGCGAGATATGCATGACTGCATGGTGACATATGCACGACTGCATAGTAATGTATGCTTGATAGCATGAATGATATGTGCTTTACTCGTGTAATCTTGATTGTCTTGCTTGTTGCATTGTGTAGTTTGATGGATCTTTACTGCTAAGTGGTTGTACTCACCCCTTTGGGGACTAACATTTTAGATTGAGAGATGCCTATATCACCCGTCACGCGTGATACGTTTTATGGATTACCATCTGATGTCGAGGTCGAGTGCTCAGAGCACCCCGCGTTGATGTTCATGGTTTGGTGTTTATCCGCGTCCATGTTTTGGTCATGTATGGTGTGGGCTTACCTTACAGCCCCGT
Source organism: Eucalyptus pumila (assembly GCA_016097595.1). Classification (NCBI taxonomy): domain Eukaryota; kingdom Viridiplantae; phylum Streptophyta; class Magnoliopsida; order Myrtales; family Myrtaceae; genus Eucalyptus; species Eucalyptus pumila. The sequence continues at coordinate 24,331,091 of CM027851.1, forward strand.
TGTACAAGAGTTTTTGTCTGTCCATGTTCGTCAAGATGGGAGGATGATGGGGATGCTGCCGCCGCTACCGGCCGATGCACTAAGATGGGTGTGATAGGAGTGCATGACTGGTGAAGGTTGACACTTTTTGGGATGGCCGACACTAGCTGATGGATAGATGTTCACGTTTGATGTATAGTCGGGTTTCTTTTTGGGTTTAGCCAAGCTTACTTAAACTCTTGGCCCTTTTGTTGTACCGACTTGTGAAATCCATCTTAGTATGTAAATAAAAGTGATTTGGCCCTAAAATGCATATATATTTGAAAAATTGTAGTTGGTGTGTATTGCATTGTATTATTTAGTTTGTGTACGGGTTAGGGAGATGATAAGTATGCTTTCGTTATATGAACTGCGCTAGGACCTATCTAAATGATGCAAACCCCCAAGTTTTATGGATCCGCTACAATTGAAATGGTATCAGAGTGGAATGTTATTAGGATAAGTGATAGGTGAGCGAGCTGTGGCGACCCTAGCGGATCGGGGGCTGTGTCGAAGGGTGCCACACCAATGCTTTTCGTGAAGTTCATTCGAATCAAGGAGAAGGCAGTGCACCAGCCAATATAATGGGTAAGCATAGACATGAAAAAATTCCGGTGAGTAATACCTCAATCCCCAAGTATACATGTATTGTGACTACGTTCTCATGTTGAATGAATTTTTTATTATTTCAGTTTAAAAGACCTGCCATTGAAAATTACATGATACAGAGAGAATCACAAGCTAAGAGGATGAAAATTGTAGGGTTGGGTGTTGACGAAATCCTATGACAAACCTTCATATTCGCAAGATGAGTAATATTTTAAAATTTTATTATAATGATTGCTTATCTCCTTAAGCTAAAAAGATGCCCATTCATATGTAGCCTAATACAATTGGTGCAAGAATCGTTAACCTACCGGAGAAAGGGGTAGTTTCAAGAGCTATGTCAACAACAAAGGTGCATTCCCAAGTCAGTGCACAACCTCAGTCATATCATGTATCAGTAGCTCCTCGAAAACAAATTGCGGTGACGCCGAAGCCACTATTACAACCCAAGGCCACTTCCTAACGTCAGTCATATCATGCAACAGTAGCTCCTTCAAAGCACGTTGCAATGAAGCCAACGGCACTATCGCAACCTCAGGCCAGTTCCTAAGCTCAGTCATCTCAAACTACAATAGCTCAGAAGCATCTTGGTTTAAAGCGAAAAGGCACCATCACAACCCCAGGTAAGTTCCCAACCTTAATCATCTCGTGCAACATTACCTCTTCGAAAGCATGTTGCGCTGAAACCAAAGCCACTATCGCAATCTCAAGCCAATTCCCAGGCTCAGTCATCTTAGGCTACAATAGCTTAGAAGTATCTTGGTTTAAAGCGAAAGGTACCATCACAACCCTAGGCAAGTTCCCAATCTCAATAATCTCGTGCAACATTACCTCCTCAAAAGCATGTTGCGATGAAGCCAAAGCCACTATCACAACCTCAGGCTCAGTCATCTCAGGCTACAACAACTCCTCCAAAGCCTATCGCTACGAGACCATATATAAGGAAAAGCGCCAGAATTTTGAATCAAGTGAAGGCTCAACCTACTGGACCACCGAAGTCCATCATATTGGATTGATATGTTTGCTGAAATTGGTGTTGTTAGGTGAATTTATATCAATTATTAGCTGGTTTTCTGTATGAGACGTGTAGTGTTTGTGCATAGAACCTTTTCTACACTGAAAGTGCATATTTTGTTGAACAGAACCTTTTGTGCACTAAAAGTGCAGGCATTTTGTTGAACAAAACTATTTGTGCATTGAAAATGTAAGCATGTTGCTTTGTCAATGAATCATGTTTCAACGAGTTATGTGGGATGCTTGGTTTTGGTTCGGATAATGCACGAAAATGGTTGCTCTTCAGGATTGTTAATAGGTAATTATTGAAATTGGCCATGCAAAATTTTCATTCTTCCAATACTTTTGTCATCTTCTTTCCCATACATTTTTCTCGAGTTCCTCGGGGGGCATTAATGGTAACTGATACCACCACCTCTTATTACTAATTTTTCATTTTAGATGATGGGGTTTTTCTCTATGTGGTCTCTGTGGCCCGCATTGGAATATACATGGAAGATTTGATTAGGTAACTTAGGTATTGTAGCCGACTACTTTGATTTCACTTGAATTTTGACACATTCCATTTGAGGCAAGCTCGTTATTAAAATCATGAAGAAATCACCAATTAACAATCTCGATTGCATAATAAGGGAGTTGTCACCATTTTTCGAAGTTCCAAATTTTTTTCTGGTGGCAATAACTCATGTAGTTCTATTGACAAGCACACAAATCAAGCAACATTTTGCAATGCGAAAGCAATTTCTCGCATGGCAAGCAACTGGTCTTGCAAACTACAAACTCACATCAAATTTCATTCCCATCTCAATTATCCACATCTAGTGTTCAAATTTACAAACTTAGAAAGAAGGTACTATGGAAGACTTGGAAATTTCCCACCAACTTTCACATTACATATAACCAATACAGCAATATAACACATGCATAGAATGAATGTTGATTGATATAGCATCTTTCCTTTCTTTACGTGTGTGAGCTCCTCCTTTAAACGTCTATTTTTCTCCTTTTGAGTCTTCATTTCAGCTAGCAATGAGCTCACATCAATTCTGTCACCCCCTCGATAGGCTTGATTCAGACAATGCTTGATTTCTTTCAAGGAGGTCAACTATCATGTCCCTCACATGATCTGGTATCTTTGGATCCACCCACATGATGAAATTGTAGCAACTTGGACTATCAAACTTAACACATCCATGGAACCTTCTTCTTGCGTTTTTCCTTGTCTTTGCCATAAGAATTGGTGATTGAAGACCACAATAACATGTTGGCTCCAAGTTGACCTCATTAGGAGTTACGCCACTTGATTTAGATGTTGCTGCCCTCATTCTTCTGGGCTTCGTATTATAGGAACCTTATAGAAGTATATTAGATATATTATGATTCCTTCATAACGTCTTCATATTAGTAACTTCTGCATAATGCAATTTGTTTACTTGAGAGATTTAGGAGATGTTTTCAATCTCCAAAAAACATCTCTCTTTTCATATGCACTAGATGAATAGACAACCATAACTTACTTCTGCATCAATGTTCTACTTTGTCACTAGTATTGGAGAATGGAAAACAACAAAATGCTATAATGCAGAGAGCGATACCTGCATGAGGAGGAGTCACCATCACCGTTATTGACCCTGTCGTCATCCTCGACACCAATCGCTTTGCTGCTAAGATGTCGAGACTCTCACAAGCGAGATCTTCGCATGAACGCGCAATCGTCAAAGGAAGGAAAGAACACGAACTCATGATGAGCGTCGAACTCGAGGTCGATGAGGCCCCAAATCGCAAGATAACTGTAGATCATCAAATTTGATTTGGGGCTTAGGGTTCAAACGAATTTGATTTGGCGTTTAGGGTTCTGACGAGATCGATTTGGGGCTTAGGGTTTAGACTAATTCAATTTGGGGTTTAGGGTTCGGACGAGATCGATTTGGGGCTTAGGGTTCAGACGAATTCAATTTGGGGCTTAAGGGACACTCGGAATAGAGAAAGAAGAAGTAGAGATAGAGGGGGGAGGGGGAACACGACTGTGTAGAAGACGTATAGATGGAGGGGGAGACAACGTTGTGGTGAAGAAGAAAGGAGGAGATGACATTGTTCTGCATGCATGGTTTTTTTTTTTTTAAACTATTTGCAACGAATGAGAAAGAAACGATTAAAAAAGCCACACGGGGGCCACGTCAGCTTTTTCCATTAAGAAATTAGACAGCGTCTATTTTAGGACTCATTTGAAACATTTTGACAAGTTATAGGACTTAAATGCACTTTTTGCAAGTTTTAGGACTAAAATGCATTTTTGTGACAAGTTTTAGGACTTCTGGAACGCTTATCCCCTTTGTAAAAGTCTTTGCAGATTATGACACTTTAATTAACGTAGGACTTCATATGTTTATAAGCATCACTCGAAGAAGTACGAGCAAGATTATTTCTATATCTTTTATAGGGTTCTTGACCTGGAAACCTGGATATGATTGTGTGGCATTTTATTCATAAACCTTGACCATGATGGTCCCCTTTGATAAGCCATTAACCAAGCCTACATTGCGGTCCCAACAAAGACCTCTCAGATTGGTAAAGTTGTACCGCTTGCAAGAATACTCGGACCCCTGCTGACATGATGACAGTAAGATGGTGTGGTCCTTATAAATCTTGTATTAGTTGTCAAGATAAAATAGCTTTTTCCATGAGAATGAGTGAAAAGTCATTTCAAACTAAAAGTCCCTCATTTAACATGTTTAAGACGTCTACATTCTGAATGAAAATTGTCTTTCAAAAACTTTCTCCAATGGGACTTAGATGATGCAAAACTGACAAAATTGTCATGCATGAAATACATTTAAATTCATGAATTTATAGCATGTACAATCATGTGTGCACATTGTGTGTTGTCTAATGAGAAACATACTTTCAGAAATTAGAGATATCGTCAAGTAAGCATATCTCTACCCTTACTTCAAAAAAAAAAACCTTGTGTATGAATTGCCCCTGAGTACCTGCAATTGTTTGGGTACTTTAACATTCAACCTATTCGAATTATCTTTAGAGTTCCAATGCTTACGACTATCCAAGTATTCCATTGTCTTTGAGTACCTACCACTATTTGGGTACTATCTCTTATTGACACTCAATCTATTCGAGTTGTCCTCAAAATATAGATACTTGTGGTTGTCCAAGTATCCCATTATCTTCAAGTACCTACCACTATCTAGGTACTTTCTCTTATTGACACTCAATATGTTCGAATAATCCTTAGAGTATGGATACTTACGACTGTCTAAGTATCATATTGTCTTTGAGTACTTGCCACTGTCTAGGTACTCTCTCTTATCGACACTTGACCTATTTGAGTTGTCCTTAGAGCATGGATGTTGGTGATTGCCCAAGTATCCCATTATCTTCAAGTACCTGCCATCATCTAAGTATTCCCTTTCTTTGACACTCGACCTACCTGAGTTGTCCCTAAATTATATCATTGAATACTTATAGTTCTTCAAATATTCCACTACTTTGTAGGCCTGTAGTTACTTAGGTATTCCCCAATTTTATTGCATTATGGTGCACTCAAGAAAAAGTTGCATGCTGAATAGACAACCAATTCCTTGCTTGATCAAGTAAGCCTCATGCCACATCGAAAATTTCTTACACCAAGAGGTGAGAGACCTTCATTACCAGGAGGTGGGAGACCTCCACCAATTACCAGGAGATGAGAGACTTGCATGAATATCCAAGAAGGTGAGAGACATTCCCAAGTATTGGGGGGAAACGACACAACGTGCTTCTGTAGCTTAAAGTCACCCTTCATCGACCCGGTGTGCTTTCGTAGTTTAGAGTCCCCCTTCATCAACATGGTGTGCTTCTATAGCTTGGAGTCCATCTATTTTGACCCGATGTGCTTCCATAGCTTGAAGTCCACCTATTTCAACCCGGTGTGCTTTCGTACCCTAGAGCCCTTTGCATCGACTCAGCGTGCTTCTGTAACCCGAAGTCCACCTACATCGACCTAACATGCTTTCGTACCCCAGAGCCTCCCTGCATCGACCTGGCGTGCTTTCGTAGCCTGGAGTCCCCATTAATCGACACGGTGTGCTTCTATAGCCCAATGTTCCCCTACATCAACCCAGCGTGCTTCCGTAACTCGAAGTCCACCTCTATCAACACAAGATGCTTCCATAGCTTGGAGTCCCCTTGCATTGACTCGGCGTGCTTCCATAGCCCGGAGTCTACCTGCATCAACTCGACGTGCTTCCATAGCCCGGAGTCCTCCTGTATCAACACGGTGTGCTTTCGTACCCCAGAGTCTACGTGCATCGACCCGGCATGCTTTTATAGCCTAGAGTGCCCCTTTGTTAACCCGGCGTGCTTCCATAGCCTAGAGTCCATCTTTATCGACTCGGTGTGCTTCTGTAGCCCGAAGTCCACCTGCATTGACACAGCGTGCTTTCATAGCCTGGAGTCTACTTGCATCAACCCGGAGTCCCCCCGCATCAACACAACATGCTTTCATCACTCGAAGTCCACCTAAATTGACCCAACGTGCTTCCTTAACCCGGAGTCTACCTACATTAACCTGGTGTGCTTCCGTAACCCAAAGTTCCCTTGCATTGACACAACATTCTTTATAGCCCAAAGTCTACATGCATCGACTAGGTGTGCTTTCGTAGCCCGAAGTCCCCCTTTATTAACCCAACGTGCTTCTGTAGCTCGAAGTCCATCTTCATCGATCCGGCGTACTTCCGTAGGCCAGAGTCAAGTAAACAAATTGTTAATCTGACAGGTGACCAAAGAAAGGTTCGGGTCCTAGACAAATAGCTTGTTGCTCTAACAAGTGACTTAAGAATAGTTCGGGTCTTGGAAAAGCAATTTCCCATCAAGACGACCGAAGAAAGATTCGAGTCTTGAAAAAACAACTTCCTCGTGTCATCAGGTAAGATGATACCCTAATATTTGGCAAACTTAAGGTTCGCACCCCATATCACTCATTCCTAGTAAGTAATCACAAGTATCTTTTTATCTGTCTTAGTATGTATAATTTTATATTGCTCTTTTTTTTTTTTTTTTTTTTTTTTTTTGTATAGGACACCTGGCCCCAAACAAGATATAATCTACTGCATATGGATGGACACAATTTAGGTATTGGTTCGTCTTTGAATGCAACATTTGCAAGCTCACCGTCAAAGAGAGGCAGCTGTTGACACATAAATTTTAACTATGTATTTTGAATTAAATTGCATAAGAAAATCATGGACTAATTTGGCCCTAACAAAAATAATTTTCGCATTACCTAGGTCTTAGTTTTTTTTTTTTGGCATCCATTAAGTTTTTTTTTTTATCTATTTTTGTTTCCTTTTTCTTACCTTATTTCGAATAAATAGAATTATGTATACATTAAATAAAAAAAAAAAAAAAACCCACGAGGGCTGGGCTTTCACGCCTAGCTCCCTCTTTTTTTTTCCTTTTTCTTCCCCACGCATGAATCGGCCCATTCCACCTTTAATTTTCCCTAGGCCCAGCCCTTACGGCTCCTCCTTCCTCTTCTCTACAACTCACACATGTAGAGAAGAAGAGACGGGTGTAGACTACCTACAGCAGAGAGAGGAGGGTAGATAGGCGACATACAAGATGTTTCTCAGGCGCCATCATTACCAGTCATCAATGCCTGCCTTCAATGCCAAGCATGCCTCTGCAAAGAAGAAGAGATGGGACACCGGTTCAGCTAAGAGAGTTTGGCCGGTGAACCAAGGATCAATGATTAAAGCTCCTTCGTCGACCAAACCCTCCTCGCCTATAAATAGGCGAGTTGTGAGTTCAATTCGAGGAGGCAACAAACTCAGAGAACTTCCCCTAAGAGACATCAGGGGAGGCTCGAGAGTAAGCAAGCCAAAGAGAGAAAAGCCAAATCTAAGGAGAGGCTGAAAGGGTGAGCTGAGAGTTGCGAGTAAGGGTAGACTGAAGGGCGAGTCACTAGCCGTCGTCACACTTTGTTCGCGCCAAAGCCGTGGTAGGTTCCATTTAGATTTGTCTTGTTTTTTTTGTGTCAGTTTCCTGAGGATCCCAGCCCAAAGGCGAGTGAGGCGGGCAAACATAGCCCCATCTGTCAAGCTCGTCTACCGTGTGACGTCGCCGAGCCAAGTAGGGCTCCTTCAACCAAATGCCTAAAGTACCTTGTTTTCACACTCTCCTTCGTCCGTTAGCCAAGTTGCAGTCATTCGGGTCATGTGAGTTACCGACCTCATTTAGGTGCGGGCTGCATTTGTAGAGTCTCGAGTGTTGTTTACTTTGAATCCTGATTTGAATTTGAGCCTATTGCTGTCGTTTCTAACCCCCATTCACCATTGCACCCCATACGTTCGATGAAATGCCTGACTGAAACATATGCATTGGTTCTTGTTTCCTCATCTGTTTTCTTTGGTGTTCATGGTTTGTCGAATACGTTTGGTAAATCCCCACAGCCATCTTTCCACTCGATCCACCTCGCTTCGTGGTCATTATCAGCGTGCTTCATGGTTCCAATGGCGACTGGTTCTTGGCCGGCAAGGCTGAAGTATGGCGGTGGTGGTTGGGCGTGGCTCCCTCGTTCTCGATTTTTTATTTATTATATATATATATATTATTTTCTTAATTAAGTCTGAACCCTTTTTTTTAACGTTTGAATGGACGGTCATCAGGGAAAGTGAGATCGGCAGTGTGTTGGTCATTTCGTGTGAAGGAAGGAGAGACCCAAGAGACTCAGGGAGAGAGGTGAAGATTAAAAGAGAAAGAAAACGAAAAAAAAAAATGGAACAAAAATAAAAAGGGGATGGAGGCTATTTGTTGTCTCTTGGTCCGTGAAGTACAAAAGATGGAGCTTATCACTTGTTTGACGACGTGGAGAGATAGAGAGGACGGGAATAAAGAGAAAAAAATAAAATAAAGAGAAGTATAACAAATGAGAAAAGATAGCATGATAAAAGACAAAATAGGTATTTCCCTCTCTTGTTAAATCTAACTTGTGCAGAGGGGTCTTCCAAAAGAAGACCACGTGAAACAAAAAAAAAAAAAAAAAAACAAGAAATAAGGAAGTGACAAAAGAAAAGGAGAAAGAAAAATTAAAAATGAGGACAAAAGGCATGCGCGTCATTGGGGTTAGGCAAGCGTAACCCGGATCTAATCGGGCCAGCACCTAGATTTGACCAATCCGGGTTCGTATATTTTCATTTGATTTCCTGTATAATAATAAAAAATCGAAAATAAAAATATTAATAAAAATAATCTATTTTTTGAAAATTAAAAAAAAACAAAAATGTTTTACATTTTCCCACAAATCAAAAAAGTCAAAAACGATTTGCATTTCCGAAAAAACCAAAAAAAACCTAAAAGATGTTTTTTTCTACAAATGAATGGAATTAGAAAATTCAAAAAACCAGAAAGGCATTGGTGATTAACTAATGTAATCAAGTCCCTGATTCTAGTTTCTCTAGTTGTGTATAAGTGAAGTATTTCTCCTGATATTTCACTTGAGTTTCTAATTAACTTACCCAAATCGATTAGTGGCGACTCCTATTTAAAATTGACTTGCAAGTTAAAAACATGAACCATAAGTCGTGAATTGGTGGGTTTAGGAGAGCCCAAGCGAAACGTAATAAACTTAGTGACCCATTAGCCTCCGCATGTGCCTCCGCATAAAAGTGCCTGAAAAAAGGAGGTCGTGACAATGTATTTCTTGGATTTGTGTATCTACTTAATTCTTGATTCATGTATCTCCTGGATTTTTATATCTATTTAATTCATGTATATACAAGATTCTTGTATTTATTTATTTCATGGTTCATATACCGTTTCTTACATGAATTCAAAAACTTTATAAATAGAATTCAAAATTTTCATTCCGATAAGAAGCAAAAAATCACCAACATTTCCTCTCTTCTAGTTTCCTCTAAGTGTGTTGATTTCAAGAAATATTTGACAAAGTCATAATCGTATAATGCTAATAACAACAGGTTTGAGTTGTTGTATCTGGGAATGCGAAGTTCGTGAAGTTGCTTAGCATTGTTGGTTGGAACTAATCATCTTAAAGCATTTCGGTTAATTTTACCTCACATCTAGTTCTTGTTTATTTTATTGTCACTTTCTTGGTAAATTTTCTGGTGACAACAAACGATGTTATGTATCTTCCCCCAATATATGTCTTCTTCTCCTCCTCCTCCTCCTCTTTATTTTCCAACAGACATCACAGTAAAAGGGGTGTTCATACTAATCAATGACATGGACTCCGTAAGCAGGTGGGCCACGAGACTACATGACAAGGTTGAGGATGGAAGATTGAGGGCCAAGATGGCGGTGAGGAATTTCACAAAGAAGGGCAAGATCATGAGGGAGGTTGCAAGGGAGTTCAATGTGCACAACGCCTACTTCTTGTGGGCAGGTGAAGGTGTTTAAAGAGCATATATACTTGTGCCTTCTCACCATGAATAGGTCAAGATGGTTGCTCATGGAAGAGATCTTGATCTCTTAGTCCATGAGCTGAATCAAAGTGGTCAATGATCAATTTATCTTATAAGTGGTTGCTTGTCAAATTAGAATTTTGTGGTAGCTACCTTTTAACAAGACTATTGGCACCCGAATATGCTTTAATTTTCTCCTCCTTAATTAACTATCCGTTAGCTTCTCGCTCTCCCGTTCTAGATTTCTCTCTCACGAGAAGAGTTTCCTCTGCCTTTGGTGTAGTCATGGCCCCACTCCCCTTCAACCCAGACCCTAATCAAAACCCCTAACCCCCTGCTTTTTGCCCTTCGTCTCTCCTTACGATTATAATACGTCTATCTTGTGCCTGTAGTATTTCTTGGGAACTATTCCATTCATCAATGAAGCTGCATTTGACCTCCTTCTCACAAATATGCAACACTTTTACCAAGCTCTAGTAAAACAGGAACTAGACCTCAACGTAGCCTACCTCCCATAGCCATGCCCTCCTCCCCAAGAATCTCTTTTTCCATTTCCATCCTAAAACCCTAACTTTACCCCTGCTCTTTCTCTTAGCAAAACCCTAGATCCTCTGTGTGATATTCAGGAGAGCTGTGCACTTCATCTAGTATCACACTGTTAGATCTATACATTAATAGACATAACCTCTCCCGATTCACAGTCTTACACACCCTTCATTGCCTTAGGTTTGTTTCTTTGCATCTCCTATAGGGCTTAAGCCACTGCGCTTGCTGTCCAATCCAAATCCTCTCCCGATTTGATGCTTGGTTGGCTAGCCTACATGGAAAACGCAAGAGCAGACCCTCGCCTAGAGCTTCTCTATAGGGAATTGGGTGACATGTGGTTAATAGATAATATAATCGTTTTGGAGGACATAAATACTTCTGAGCATGAAAAGGGATTGTTGTGCTATGTTGATAGGGAAGTTATTTATGAATCCCTCTATTAATTTTCAAGTTTTCCAAAGTACTATGAAGAAGACATAGAAAGTAGATAGTGTAGATATTACCTCTCTGGAGAAAGGACTATTCTTAATTGCTTTCAAAACAGAGGGGGAATCCAAACATGTGATGAATGGAGGTCTGTGGTCCTTTGCAAATTATTGTTTGTTGCTTAAACCTTGGGAACCTAATATTCCCCCTTGATGTTATAATTTCTCAAGGAGCTTTCTAGGTACACATCTATGGCCTCCTGGTAGAATGGCGAAATGAAGAAGCTGTAAGAGGGATTACGAACGATCTAGGAGAAGTTGTAGAGATTAAAATGGAATCGAAGGGGGCTACTGCCTTTGTAACAGGGAAAGTGAAAGTCAAATTAGATATATTTGCACCTTTAAAACAAGGAAGTGTTGTTAAACATGCAAGGAATAAAATCTATCTAAAGTATAAATATGAGAGGTTACCTCATTTTTGCTATGACCGTGGCAAATTGGGTCATTTCACTACCCATTGTGCAAAAAACCAAGTTGATGTGGACAAAATTAAGGAATTATGCTTCAGGTACTGGCTAAAGGCAATAACTAGAGAGTTCAGTCCTATATGGAAGATTTTTTATGAAGATGAGTAAGAGAATAGTGCAACAAAGGAAGTAATACTTGAAACTCAAGAAGTTCTTAATCATATGGAGATTACCAACAATTCCCCCCGAAACAGTAGCCGTATGGATAGCCTTGAAAAAAGAAAGGAAATGGATCATGACATTCCAAGCAAGATACAAGGGAAACCTAATGCTCCATTTCTATTATTAACATGGCCAGACAAAGGAAACTCTCCTTTAACTCAGACACAAGGTCTCGTGGTAGAACTAAACCAAAAAAAAAAGGAGAAATAGGAAAGCATATAAGCAAGAAACAGAAAAGATCAGCCCTTATAGCAGTAAGAGGGTAGACCAGGAGCATTTGGATGAGACACAACTCTTAGAAACCCCTATCCAAATTGTGAAGGGAGAAGATACATGGGCTTTGGTGGCTAGCCCTAATAAGATATCGGATACCAATGAACATCTTAAGCTGGGATTGTTAGGGGCAAAGCCACCCCTTGACAATTCAAGAATTGAAGGCCTTAGTGGCTCATAACAGGCCCAATATAGTGTTCTTAATAGAAACAAAGAACAAGGAACATATGGTGCTCAAAATAAAGAAGAGGATGAAGTTCCAAAATTACTTTGTTGTGGACCTAATCGAGATTGTAGGGAGGCTAGCTCTTATGTGGAATGAATGAATTCAGGTATCAATTGACTCTTTCTCTACTGAGTTTATAAATGCTACTTGTACATGGGAGGGTAACAAGACAATTATGAGAAGTACGTTTGTGCATGCACCATATACTTTCCAAAAAAGAACGATGTAATGGGACGAATAGAAATATATCAAGTCTCACAACTCTCTATCTTAGATTTGCCTTGGTGATTTTAATGAAAATATGTATCACTGAGAGAAGGTTGGAGGGAGACTAACTGAATATTATCGAATGGCAACATTTCGAGAAGTCCTAAATGACTGTTCTTTCATGGAATTGGAAGGAAAAGGATGTGCACTTACATGAGTGAATAACTGAGAAGGAGATAACTTTATCAAAGAAAAACTCTACCAAGTCTTATGCACTGTAGAATGGAGCGTTTCTTTCCCAAAAGTTTTAGTATTCACCTTGCCAACGATAGGTTCTGATCACTATCCCTTACTAATGTCTCTCTTGGCTGAAAGGTCGAAGCGGAAAAAGGGACTTCAAGTTTGAAGCCTTTTGGTTGGAAGATATGGAATATGGGGGGGGGGGATCATATGCATATTTTCAAATGATCCAAATGTGACCAATCTAAGTTTGTGGGCAAAATTACAAAAAGTCACAAGATCATTGGAGGTTTGGAGTAAAAAATCCTCAAATGCCCAGAAGCAAATTAGATCATTAAAAAAAGAACTTGAACCCATCATAAATATCAAAGAGGCTGAGTATGACAAAAAAAGGGTCCAAAGTGTAAAAAAAAAAAATATTGAGCTATTGTGGAAGCAAGAAGAGATGTTTTAGGGGATGCGATAAAGAATTACATGGCTAAAATGGGGCAATAGGAATATTAAATACTTTCATGCTACCACGATTTAATGCAAACAAAGAAACAGAGTTTCTATGCTCCAAGTTTCGGATGGTGAGTGGAGTAAAGACTAGGGAAGACTGAAAGAGGCAATGTTAGCATTTTTTACTGAAATATATAGCTTGATTGAATCTCGCAACTTCCAGCCCATCATTGACCAATGCCCTACTATAATGAGGGATGAAATGAATGCAACGTTAATAGCCAAAATTACTCTATAGGAAGTAAAAGAAACTATCTTTCAACTAGGTACAATTAAGGCCCTAATGCTAGATGGTTTGAATGGTCAATTTTATCAACATCATTGGATGGACATTCAAAATGATATTTTGAAAATGGTAGAGGACTTCATGGAGAAAGGGTTTCTAAACTCGATTTTGAATAGATCCCAAATTACACTTGTCCCCAAAATCCCCAACCCAGAAAATTAGATCAGTTTCATCCGATTAGCCTTTGTAACTTTACTTATAAGATCATTTCAAAGGTGTTGGCAAATCAACATAAACAATAGCTTCCTAAGCTAATAGAAATAGAACAAAGTGCTTTTGTGAGTGGAAGACAAATTCAAGATAACATTCTCATAATCCAAGAGGTCTTCCACCAACTTAGAACTATGAAAAGGAAGAAAAAAATCCAAGCTGTGCTTAAACTAAAGAAAGCTTAGAGATAAAATTGAATGTTACTTCCTAAAGGCTTGTATGTTGAAGATGGGTTTCTACACTAAATGGGTATGATGGATCATGCAATGCGTGACCACCGTCTCTTTCAACATGAAGTTCAATGGGGAATCTCTATCTTATTTTCAACCAACTTGACGTATTCGACGAGGAGACCCTCTTTCTCCTTACCTTTTCATGCTTGTTGCAAATGTCTTATTTCTATCAATGAAAAAAGCAGTTGATGTTGGGAGAATAGAAGGCATTAGACTCATTAGACTGAATAGACATTGCCCCACACTATCCCACCTACTATTTGTGGACAACTTTGTCTTCTTCTTGGATGGTAAGGTTATGAATGCCAAAACCTAGCTGATATCTTAAATCAATATTGTGTTGCAACTAGTCAAACAGTAAATTTGAACAAATCAAGGATCTTTTTTAGCTCGAGCTGCCCTCAAAATTTAAGAAGGAATATGGCATGGGAGCCGAGACTCCTAAAGATTGAAAAAACCGGGAAATATTTAGGCATTCCCTCTAATTGGGGAAGTTCAAAAAATAAATGTTTGCATGGTTATTGGTTAGGGCGAACATGAAATTGGAAGGACAAAAGGAAAATTTGATGTCCAAAGTCAAGAAAGAAATTCTATTGAAAGCAATGGTTCAGGCTTTACCGCAATGTGCAATATCAATCTTTAAAACTCCAATATCTATTTGTAAAAATATAGAGCAGAAGATCGTTTCCTTTTGGTGGAAAAACAATGAGTTGAAAGCTGGAATACACTGGAAAAGTTGGAATATAATGAAATCCCACACTATGGATTCAACTTTTTAAAGGGCTATACTTTCCCAATGCATATTGTTGGCACACGGGGAAGGGGCACCAATCTTCGTGGGGATGGCAAAGCTTACTAATTAGGAGGGGTGCAAGATCATAATCAATTCAATGGGCAGTGGGCGATGGAGAATCAATTAGATTATGTGAAGATAAGTGGCTAAAGCTAGGCATGATTACAAGACCAGCTGATCGAGAAGACCCTAAGCTTGTAACTGAGTTAATTGATAAGCATAGCTTCTCATGGAAAGAAGACAAACTGCAAAAGTTGTTTCAAGATAGAATTGCCAATGAAATATTAGCGATCCCCATTCTGTCCATACGAGAAAAAGACAAACTTATTTGGATCGCAGCAACATCATGCATCTATTTAGTAAAAAGTGGGTATAATCTGTTAAGAAAAGCAGATACAAACTCATTGCATATTGAAGCATCACCCTCATACCAAAAACCTAGAGCTCTATGGTGCAAGATATGGAACATGCAGACTCTACCAAAAATCAAAGTCTTTATGTGGAATCTATGCCAGAATGCACTCCCCACAAAGGATAACTAATTCGGACAAAAATCATAAATGATTCGATATGCCATCTGTGCAAAATGATGCCTGAAACAACAAAGCACCTATTTCTCTTCTGCCCCTAGACAACCAAAGTGTGGTCAAACTCACAAATCCGCATCCAAATAAAGAGTGAAGGACTTACTAGGATAGATCGATGGCTCATTAACTACAAGAGCAACTTACTTGAAACACCCACCCTCAAATTAGTTGCCGAAGTACTCTGGTTTGTTTGGAAAGAGAGGAATGGGGCCATCTTTCAAGCAAATATGCTAGCTGAAACACTCACAAAGCATGAAAATTTCAAATTTTGGAGTTCCAATAAGAAGAATTGCTCAATGCAAGACCATATCTCTTCGTCGAGCTGGTTTCCCCCTGCCTCAAAGTCCCTAAAAATCAACGTTGATTGAGCATTCAAAGCTGGAACAAACATAGGAACAATCGCAACAATGTGCAAAGATGTCGCCGGAGTAGTAATCGGTGGATTTGCGCGTCAATTGAGAGTGCAATATGCACTTCATGCTGAACCCTAGCTCTTTGGGAGGGGGTGGAGTTCAAAAAGCATGGTAAAAGAGAAAAGGAAAAAGCAAAAGTACAACTATTGAATCTAACTGCCTCACTTTAGTTCAGGCACTTCTGGGAGAAAGCCAAGTACTGTGGGAAGCCTGCACTTATCAAGAAAGGCCGAGCCACAATTTCTTCTTTGCCCAAATTAAGCTTGACCCACTGCTTCGGAGATCAAAATAAAGCTATGGATTGGGTCGTTAAAGCCTAACTTCGTCAATTGCTCCCTCTAACAAGTCTCCCAACCTTTGTTGGATGTTCTTTATTCTAAGTCCTTCTATTGATTGCACTTTTTGAAAATTTTAGGACTCGGTTGCACTTTTGAAACAAGTTTTGGGACTTTATTGAACCTTTTGAAAGTTTTAGGACTTGATTGAATTTTCAAGACAAATTTTAGGACTTAATTGGACTTTTTGAAAATTTTAGAACTCAAGTGTATTTTCATGATAAATTTTAGGACTTCTAATGCACTTATCCAATAATAATAATAATAATAATAATAATAATAATAATAATAACTATTTGTTGAGATGTTTCATGACAAGAGGGCTTCATTAGATGCTCATATTGCATGCATTTTGTTTCTTATTAGGCCTCATTTGTTTCACAGAAAATAAACGATTTGAAAAATATTTTATTAAAATCAATCACTTATATCGTTTAAAATAATTAATCAATAAAAAATGTTCATTATCAATAATAATTTATTCAAAAACATTTTTGTAAACGATAAAATGTCTTTCGTTTATTCATTTTTGTAAGGGAAGATCTCTAACAACTCTTATTCTAAAATAAATTAAGTGAATTCTAGATATGCATTCTTGGGGAAAAGATATTGAGGAATTTCTTTTTAAAAATAAAAAATAAACTGAATCTTGTATATATTCGCAAGGTATATAACAATTCTTTTTATTAATCATGATGATGAGAATACATCAACTTTTGTTAAGAACGTGAAAATAGACATCAAAAGCTGCCAAAAGAAAACGGAGAATTTCCACTAAAAGAAACAGAGAAATATATGTCGTTGGAAGATGATACTGAGAAAATCACCTGGAGCTTTCTATAGACAAGCAAATGGAGAAGAGAGAAGAAATTATTCTGCTTTACTCTCGGGATGATTCTACACTGTTGCTTGCCTTTTTCATACAATGTCGATGGAACAAAAATGAAGATTTCTACAATGGTGAAAGCTCTCAAGAGAGGGAAATTGACATTCTTACTAAGTTTCATCCTCTCTTTTCTTTTCTTTTTTCCTGGCCAAATCACCAAGTTTCATCCTTAATAAACTTGGTATGTATACGTAATCATACCTATTTTTCCTCCAGCCTTAGGTACACTCCTAATATTACATGTTTCCATTGTTATCTAAATAGCTGAATCTGAAGGAAGAAGATAAGGCACACACATAGGCAAGGCTTTTAGCACCAAAGGGGAAAAAAGGAAAGAAAATGAATAAAATTAAGGACTCGTCTACATAGATGCACCAGCATCTACGCAACTGTTTATCACTCTAGTTAAGCGACATTTGCAAGCATTCTACGAAAAAGTTTAAGTCTCTTTATAAAAACATATTTACTTTACTCTACATTGTTGTGTTAGCCCCAATAATTTTTTGATTCATGAGGCAAAATATCCATCCTTCAAAGCTAGTCCTCACTCACGGATTTTGAAAGTAGAAGTTTGAACTTCTTTTTCTAATCTTTTGATTAATTCAATTGCAAGAGCATACTAATTGTTCGTTGACCTGCGCCCAGCGTCTATCTTGCCAAGTGTGTTCGCAACTTCAAACCAAGAAGACAGCACGATTTCTTGTTTGAACACTTTCTTTTAAGAGCACGAATCTTTTGTGATCTCAATTTGCGATTAGTGTGCTTTGATTAATATTATAGCCCGTTTTATTTTTCATCTTGATTGCCTTGGTTGTAATTCATTTTGATGCGGACTTTAAGTAGATGTAATTTCTAAATCTTGTTTTAATTTAAGTCTAGTTTGAAATGTTTTGATTAAAGTTTTCCTTCACACTTGTAGTGATTTTGCTAACAATTGCGCAGATTTTGTCAATTTAAATAGGCTTCCTAGTTTGAGTTGGTGTGCTAATTTAAATAGTTTTCCCAGGGAAGAATGACACAAGTAGTATCAAATTTGTGTACGGCACTCCCTTTTATATCAAAAAGTTTTGTTTGGATTATTTAAGTGTCACTTTTTTTAAAAAACGATTACTTAAGTGCGAACTCCAATTTGGGTCATCGGAAATCCAATATAACTATATTTTATTAATTTCATATAACCCTTAAATGGCATTGTTTAAAAGTTATAAATAGTGATCATTTAAGTACCCAATTTATTAAAGTACTCACTCTAGTGTTAGTTGTTGTTAAAAAGTAATCACTTCAATGCCAAGCACATCACGTGGAAATGCCACCAGTACTAGAATTTTTTTAAATAATATAGCAAGTCATATAGTCTCGTATTATTTTGGGCCGGAATTTCTCGCCGTTGGCACTTATGGCATTTAAGTAATTGGTGAAAACTTTTGATACTAAAGTGAGTATCGTACACAACTTTTAACACTCTAATGTTCTTCCGCCATTTTCCTAGTCTAAGTTGCTTTCCTCCTAGGTATAGGTTTCCTAATTTGAGTATGCTTTCTAATTTAAGTAGGTTAGCTCATTCGAATAGGCTTTCTAATCTAAATAGTTTTCCCAATTTAAGTAGAATTCCTAGAGTAAGTAAGTTTTCTAAAATGAATAAGTTTCTTATTTTGAGTAGATTTCCTAGTTTAAGTTGCTTTCCTAATTAGTGTAGGTTGCCAAGGTCAAGGTCAAGTAGGTTTCCTGACTTGAATAGGCTTCCCAATTTGAGTATGTTTACGAATTTGAATAACTTAATTAGTTTAAGTAGGTTTCCTAATTTGAGTGGATTTTCTAGTTTAATTTCTCAATTTGAATAGCCTTCTTACTTTAAATAGATTTCTAATTTGAATAGGCTCCTAATTTAAATTAGCTTGTTTTCTAGTTTATTTATTTATTTATTTATTTATTTATTTATTTATTTATTTTTTAATAGACTTCTAATTTGAGTAAGTTTCCTTCTTTAAGATTATTTCATGATTTGGGAAACTTCGATTTCGTTTGTTTCGCTAAAAATGTGTCATTTTTGGAAAATATTTTCTAAGAAGTCAAGATTTGAAATAATTAACAATTAGTTGGCATGGCAACCTTGCATGGCTTAAATATTGTTTCAATGGCATTAACTTTAATAACTTGATGGTTAATGCTAACAAAGTTGGATATGTTTAAAATGTAAAGTCAATGTTTTATAGGTGGTGAAGAAACATATAGGGAAATCACACAATAATGGATATGAAAGACATGATATGTTTTTAATTATTGGACAATTACAAATTAACTTCTCTAATTATCATTAGTGGCTAGACTTATATATACCTTGATATTGTTTCTAACTTTATTAGCATATATATACCCTGATATTGGTATCAACTTTATTAACTTGTTGGTTAATGCTAATAAAGTTGGATATGTATAAAATGCAAAGACGATATTTTATAGTTGGTGAAGAAACAAATAGGGTAATTACGCATTAAGGGATATGAAAGAGAATATATGATTTTAATTTTTTGGCAACTATAGATTAGCTTCTCTAATCATCGTCAGTGGCTAGACTTATATATACCTTGATATTACAAGCATAGTGAAACAAAAAGATCACGAAAGCATTTCTCCTAAGCAAAACCGTTCACATATTATCCTTGCAAAAGCCCTTTTGACTTGGGAGCAATGGTGAAACCATCCACATCCATTATGCTGCTCATGTTTTTGCTAATTGCCATCGGTTCTCTCTCTCTCTCTCTCTCTCTCTCCACGAATAAGAATCAGAGAGATGTTTATGGATTGATGATTGATGTTATATGGCAGGTATGCAAAGCATTGAAGTACAGTCATGTATTGGTGACGAGGAATGCGGTCCACTAAACTGTTGTGCGTGTCGAGATGACTCTAGATGTTATTGCAACTGCACACAAGGAACGAGTTACGTTGGAGATCTTGCGGAAAAAGGAATGCGCAAGAAGTTCCTTGAAAAAAAAATGAAAATCCATAAATTTCTTGTGACATTAAAATAAAAACTTCTCGGTTGTTCTCTCCCTCCTCCCTTCTCTCCCTCTCTCCACCCCCTCTACACGTGCATGTGTGAAAGACAGATGGCATGTATTGATCGAAAAAGAAGTGAGTCAAGGGGATTGGTGGCCAAACGCCACCATATAAATCATGTTGACATCTCAATTTTTACCGACGGAATCAAACTTTAAAAGAAAAAATAAATGAATGAAATAGAATCTGATCTGATTCTTTGGGCCTAGTCAATTCCCACAAGCCTGAACATTCAATCCAATTCATCCAAGCCTAAAGTATCAAGCCCACTATTGCGATTTAAAGCAATTAGTATAGCCCATTAGTTCATGATACCCATGGCTCATAGAATTGAAATGAGAAGGAGAGCCCACTATGGATCAAGGGTAAGAAAAACTCTAAACAAGAAAAAACCTATTTTAAAGAGGAGGTTGGCGGCTGTTCAAAGGAAAAAAAGGTCCTCGTGAAATTCAAAGTTCTCACTGGCCAAAAAATTAAAAAAAATAAAATCAAAGTGCTTTTTATTATTTTTTAAGTGAAAAAAGGGTGGGTCTCTCATTAAAAAGAGACTTGGACATTGCGGAGGTGGCACAAAAGGGAAGGAAAAAAAAATATAGTTTGCTCACAAAACATCATAAATTAATATATTTATGACGAATTTATTCTAAAATAATTTTTTATCATCAAGAATCATAAATTAGTACACTTATGACATTTACCATTAATTAATTTATTTACCATCAAAAACCAAAACTGGTACATTTATGATAAATTTATCATCTGTTATAAATCACAAATCGGTATACCTATGACAAACAGAGAGTGAAATTCTAAACTGGTACACTCGTCAACGATCACATATCATCCAATTCAGCAATTTCACTGTAAAATTTAACGAAAACTAACATGAGTTAAATTTGTCAAAAATGTACCATTTTGGGATTTTTGGTTATCAAAAAATTCATTCGGGACACGTGTACCGATTGTGGGTTTTTAGTGTTAATAACCCTTTCATTTTTAGGGACACTCGCCGAAGGTACTCAGGCAAAGAAGAAAAGAGCAGAGACATATTTTTCCTTTTGTCTTCTTCAACACCAAGTGCTCGGTGTGATTCGTTTGGTCGTAAGTTGTTAGGCTTGATTTTCATCAATAATGAAGTTATTGTGTCTTCGTATTTCATTTGACATGTGCCATGTTTACTCCATTGAAAGCGACAAACGGCCAGCATGATGGTGGTCGTAAGAGGTGAACTTGGTTTTCTGGTAGTAAATCAAGGTGGTGATTAGTGATGGCTCAGTGGTGTTAGGCTGATATATGGTAAGTGATGGACAATGGTGGTTAGGGATGAAGGTCTAGTGTAGCAGGAAATGAAGTATGATCAGGAGAGGCGTCACTAGTTTCTGGGAAGAACACGGCGTATTGGGAGTTAAAGGAGCGGAAGTAAAGATGTCACGCTTTGATCCTCAAGCACACGCACATCTCTTACTTTTGGTCGATTTTAAAATGCGATATCCTAGGATTATGTATCGCCGACCCTTTCATTTTTATATGCACATGCGGAAGCAGTTATAAATCTTCAGATAATGAAACAATGGGATAGAAAAGCAGGCCATATATTTTTTATACTGAAAATTCACAATCACACCTTTTTATACGCATCTCATAGTATTCTATAATACTATATATACGTAAGTCTGATCTAACATCTATTCACATGCAGACAAGGTCTAACAAGACAGGACGGGATCTCAGCCCTCATCCGGGTCGTACTCGGGGTCATCCTCGGGGTCCTCCTCCACGTACTCCTCTTCGTGTTCCTCAACAGGGATCTCCTCATCAGATTTTTCCTCCTTAGGCTCCCCATCCAAGTCCTGAAATGGTTATTCAATAACCACTGAGACAACGTCTTAGCAAGTTCTACCCCCTAAGACCCGATTAGTAAACTAATACACCTTAGAGTTGCCTATGCACAACATAAGTCAAAGGACTTACCTTAGCCTAAGATTCCACCTACATTTTAGCACAGATTAAATAGGCACCCAAGTAATCACCTCACTGATCGAAGCATTGATCAAATCGACCTAGTCGATTACTCGCCAACAAGACCACTCACGGTCATTTCCATTTAATCAATCAATTCACAATTATGAATCACGGTCCTTAGGACACAACTTATTTATAGGTGGTAATCACAGCTCCATCAAGCAACTTTCTTAGATATAGTGGCTTTATGGCCCCACTCGGCAATTTTAATGTTCAATGGCTTTATGGTCCCACTCGACCCTTTCAAGATTCAATGGCTTTACAGTCCCACTCAACCCTTTCCAGATTCAATGGCTTTATGGTCCCACTCGACCCTTTCAAGATTCAATGGCTTTACGGTCCCACTCAACCAATCAAGATTCAATGGCTTTACGGTCCCACTCGACCAATCAAGATTCAATGGCTTTACAATCTCACTCGACCAATCAACCATGACCAACGATATTGCACTTCGTAATTAAATTCCTCAACCAAATAATCAAAATCAACCTAATAGGAATATATCATAAAATTTCATAATTAAATCAATTCGGCACAATTCGAATCTCAATTAAATAAATGTATTGCACCCTGACGATCAGCACAAAATTCCGATCATTGGCCATCTTGATTGAATTTCTAGAAAATAAATAATTAAATAATTAATTTCAAAAATTAAATAAATTAATACAATAATTCCAATTTAGCACAACATAAAGCTCAATTAAATAAACAGATTGCACCACGATCATCAGCATAAAATCCCGATCACTGGCCATCCTAGTTGAATTTCTAGAAAATAAATAATTAAATAATTAATTTTGAGAATTAATATTTAATTCCTAAAAATTCCATTTAGGCTCGAATTGCCTAATTAACACCCGATAAGGGTCGGGGAAAATCCCAAGAAACATCCAATAAATACTATAGGCAATTCTCTATCTAAGTACACTAACCACATAACTAATATGCAATGCAATCAACTAATAATCGCTTATCCATTCAAATCTGACCACCTAATTACATTTAATTAAATCGAATCAACCTTTAAGTATAATTAGCAAACTAAGAAGGCATTAGCGAGCAAAACTCACTCAATACGATGGGATCGGCGCGAGGATCAACTTTCCTCAAAGCAAGCCGAGCATCCGGGCGCGCGAAAACGGCGAAAATGGGCCAAATAGTTGCTGCCATACCCATTCTACACTTCTCTGTTCACTGCTAGTTGAGGGCGGATTCGGGGCTGAGATGGCGAGGCAAGGCCGGCGGAGGGCGAGGGGACTCCGGTGGGTCGAGGTGCCGATGTATGGTGGCTGAAGGTGGCCGAACCGCAGCCTGAGGTGGCTGAACGGGACTGGGCAAAGGCGACTGGAGTTGGACGACACTGGACTAGCGTGAGGAGGGAAATGGACGGCAGCTCGGTGAGGCGGCGCACGTGTGAATGGCGGAACGGCGAGCGGCTACTGCTCCGGCTTCAGGTGACAAGAGCCACTGCTTCTGTTTCTGCTTTCCCTGGGCTTCGCACGAAACATAAAGGAAGAGAAGGAGGGCAGCAACGATGGCTGAGGGGGGTGAGGAAGAGGTGGAGGGTGAGCGATGAGCGGCAAGGCGACGCGCGGGCGGTGACGGCGAGCTACTTCGGTCTTCTCCTCTCGGTGATGCTGTGCTTGCTTCTACTTCTGTTTCGCTGGTTTGCTCGAACCAGAAAAGAGAGAGTGTACTGAGAGAGAGAGTGAGAGAGAAGAAGGGATAAGAGAGAGAGTAGAAGATAAGAGTTTGAATAGTCAAAAAGTAAAAAGTGGAGGAGGAGAAGCAAAGTTGAAATTGATAAGGGGCAGTCGATGGAGGGGAATTCGCACGAGGGAAAAGAGAGAGAGAGAGAGAGAGAAAGAAAGAAAAAGAAAGGAAGGAAGAAAGAAGAGAGAGCTTGTGGGGAAAAGGTGTTGTAGTACTTTAGCTTTAGCTGGTACGTCCATGATGGGGTGCGAACGGAACGCACCGTTTCGTCTTGATATGTTACGATGGAAAGTCACTAATGGAGGGTTACGAAGGGAGACGTATAAAAGCCTCCCGAACACAACCGTTGGGTTGTTGGTAGATCATTCGCACTAAATTTCCTCTCCATTTCCATCAAGGCATTCCACTTCATCTTTGCACGAACAATTAGCATTTATGCCGTGGAAATTGGGTGTTTTTCCTTGTGATTGCATCCAGACTAACGTGAGGTAGTGTTGTTCGTTTTTCATCGGCGATTCAACATTCGTTCCGGGGCTATTTGTTGTTTGCGCATCGGAATCAGGTAAGTCGTCTTCCGCCGACTCGAATTCCATCAGGTGTTTGGCCAAATGGGGAAAAGCAATGGGAATAAATTCAAAAGAAAAGAATTTCCTCAAATAGAAAATTTTTATTTCAGTTTCTTTTGAATAAGCTCACAAATTACCAAAAGAAATTTCAGATTAGGATACTTGCTTCCCACTTGCATTTATGCATCCAATTTCCCTCTTGAATTTCTCTCAAATGACTCTCATAAAACTCAATTGATGTCTCACTTATTAAATTGATTATTTTCCTCATCCAAGAATCCCTCTTCCTTCTCAATTTCACAACCAGACTTAATCCCTAGCTTCAACTGAATAAAAATGGCAAATTTATCTAATTGAAATCAGAACCCGAAAATCCGGATGTCACAAAAGAGATTTGTTCGTTGACTTGGGCCCAACGTCTATCTTGCCAAGTGTGTTCGCAACTTCAAGCCAATAACGCAGCATGATTTCTTGTTTGAACACTTTCTTTTAAGAGCACGAATCTCCTGCATTTGATCTCAATTTGCGATTAGTGTGCTTTGTATTAATATTATAACCTGTCTTATTTTTCACCTTGATTACCTTGGTTGTAAATCATTTCCATGCGGACTTTAAGTAGATGTAATTTATAAGTCTTGTTTTCATTTAAGTCTATTTTGAAATGTTTTCATTTCTAATCTAAATTGAAATTGATCAATTTTCAGATAGTCAGGGACTAGATCGGACATTTATCGATAATTCAGGAATCAAATTGAACAAATTAAAAAACTAGGGACGAGATTGCACATTAAGTGGAAGTTTAGGGACTGTTTGTGACATTTTCCCTTTTCCTAATTAGTGTAGGTTGCCAAGTTCAAGTAGGTTTCCTAACTTGAATAGGCTTCCCAATTTGAGTATGTTCACGAATTTGAATAACTTCATTAGTTTAAGTAGGTTTCCTAATTTGAGTGGATTTTCTAGTTTAATTTCCCAATTTGGATACCCTTCTTACTTTAAATAGATTTCTAGTTTGAATAGGCATCCTAATTTAAATTAGCTTGTTTCCTAGTTTGTTTGTCTATTTATTTATTCTAATTTTAGTAGCTTTCCTTGTCTAAGTTGGTTTCCTAATTTGAGTATGCTTTCTAATTCAAGTCGGTTACCAATTTGAATAGGCTTCCTATTCTAAGTGGCTTTCTTAATTTAAATAGATTTCCTAAAGTAAGTTTCCTAATCTGAATAAGTTTCTTAATTTGAGTAGATTTCCTAGCGTAAGTTGGTTTCCTAATTAGTGTAGGTTGCCAAGTTCAAGTAGGTTTCTAACTTGAGTAGGCTTCCGTTTTTAAGTACGTTTCCTGATTTGAATAAATTAATTAGTTTAAGTAGGTTTCCTAATATGAGCAGATTTTCTAATTTCAGTAAGTTTCCCAAATTGAATAGCCTTCTTAATTTAAATTGATTTCATAATTTGAATAGGTATCCTAATTTAAATTGGTTTGTTCCTAGTTTATTTATTTATTTATTTATTTTAATAGACTTCTAATTTGAGTAAGTTTCCTTCTTTAAGATTATTTCATGATTTGGGAAACTTCAATTTCGTTTGTTTCGCTAAAAATGTGTCATTTTTGGAAAATATTTTCTAAGAAGTCAAGATTTGAAATAATTAACAATTAATTGGCATTGTCAACCTTGCATGGCTTAAATATTGTTTCAATGGCATTAACTTTAATAACTTGATGGTTAATGCTAACAAAGTTGGATATGTTTAAAATGTAAAGTCAATGTTTTATAGGTGGTGAAGAAACATATAGGGAAATCACACAATAATGGATATGAAAGACATGATATGTTTTTAATTATTGGACAATTACAAATTAACTTCTCTAATTATCATTAGTGGCTAGACTTATATATACCTTGATATTGTTTCTAACTTTATTAGCATATATATACCCTGATAGTGGTATCAACTTTATTAACTTGTTGGTTAATGCTAATAAAGTTGGATATGTATAAAATGCAATGTCGATATTTTATAGTTGGTGAAGAAACCAATTGGGTAATTACACATTAAGGGATATGAAAGAGAAGATATGATTTTAATTATTTGGCAATTACAAATTAGCTTCTCTAAACATCGTTAGTGGCTGGACTTATATATACCTTGATATTACAAGCATAGTGAAACAAATAGATCACTAAAGTAATTCTCCTTGGCAAAACCATTAACATATTATCCCTGCAAAAGCCCTTTTGACTTGGGAGCAATGGTGAAACCATCCACATCCATTATGTTGCTCATATTTTTGCTAATTGCCATCGGTTTCTCTCTCTCTCTCTCTCTCTCTCTCTCTCTCCACGAATAAGAATAAGAAAGATGTTTACTGATTGATGATTGATGTTATATGGCAGGTATGCGAAGCTTGGAAGTACAGTCATGTGTTATTGATGCAGAATGCGGTCCAGTAAGCTGTTGTGAGTGTCAAGATGACTCTACCTGTAATTGCCACTGCACACAAGGAACAAGTTTCGTTGGAGATCTTGAGGAAAAAGGGATGCGCAAGAAGCTCCTTGAAAAAAAATGAAAATCCATAAATCTCTTGTGACATTAAAATAAAAAGTTATCGGTTGTTCTCTCCCCCCTCCCTTCTCTCCCTGTCTCCACCCCCTCTACACATGCATGTGTGAAAGAGAGATGGCATGTATTGATCGAAAAAGAAGTGAGTCGGGGGGTTTGGTGGCCAAACACAACCATATAAATCATGTTGACATCTCAAGTTTTACCGACGAAATCAAACTTTAAAAGGAAAAAGAAATGAATGAAATTGAATATGATCTTATTCTTTAGGCCTAGGCGATTCACACAGGCCTGAACGTTCAATCCAATTCATCCAAGCCTAAAGTATCAAGCCCACTATTCCGATTTAAAGCAATTAGTATAGCCCATTAGTTCACGATACCCATGGCTCATAGAACTTAAATGAGAAGGAGAGCCCACTATAGATCAAGGGTAAGAAAAACTCTAAACAAGAAAAAAACTTTTTTAAAGAGGAGGTTGGCGGCTATGCAAAGGAGAAAAAGGTCCTCTTGAAAATCAAAGTTCTCACTGGCCAAAAAAATCAAAAATCAAAAATCAAAGTTCTCTTTATTTCTATTTTTTTTAAGTGAAAAAAGGGTGGCTCTCTCATTGAAAAGAGACTTGGACATTGCGGAGGTGGCACAAAAAGGGAAGGAAAAAAAAGATAGTTTGATCACAAAACACCATAAATTAATATATTTATGACAAATTTATTCTAAATTAATTTTTTATCATCAAGAATCATAAATTAGTACACTTATGACATTTACCATTAATTAACTTTTTTACCATTAAAAACCAAAAATCGGTACATTTATGATAAATTTATTGTCACGGCTCGAACCTTGAGCACGTGCACATCCCACTGCGGTCAATCAAATATGTGACATCCCGGGATACTTCGCCGACCCATTCATTTTATTTCGCACACGGAAGCGAAACAAATCCCTTAACAACATTTTACTTGGGATAGAAAAGCAAGTAATCAATCACAATACCAAACACTCATTTGTAAACACATAGTTTTAAATACAACATCGAACTGTCTGCAAAATAGACCAACTCGATAAAAGGGGAAATATCCTAAGACCAACTAGCAGAACACGTTCACCGATCATTTAGTTTCCACCTTTCCAGACTTAAGGCTTTGAGTCCTCCACGACCACAATCTAGGGACCTGAAATTTTGGCCCATAATGGGGTGAGACATTGTCTCAGCAAGTTCAACCCCTTAAACCCCTATTAGAAAGAAAATACGTCCAAATGTGGCCTAGCCACACCACAAAGAGGACTTACCTCGCCTCAATTCATTCCTGCATATTAGCACAATTCATATCACTCAATCACATATTCATATCACCCAACCACATACAGTAATACGAATTTAAATAACCAGAACGCATTCGCTTTCATATAACCGATAACCACGAGGTCCTGATTATAAAACTAAATCGTTATGACACGTCCCATTATATGCCACACAATTCCGTCCCATAATCCGACACATCAACAACACTCAACATGCATTCCAATTGTTATTCATTGCCACACAAGGGTATAGCCTACTCGTAGTTCGGCTATCTACTGGCATATAGCCAAGCATCGCCTCCCTACCTTGGAGCGTGGCTTCGTTAGTACGTCGACGGCATTCCCGAATGAGCATGGGCCCGGAATCAACTGCGACCCGCAACCACAGTGTGGGCATCCCATATAAGGGCAAGTCCGGCTCAACAGTCCAAGACGATCTTCTCTTAATTATCATACAACAATCTATATTCGGTCCGGGACACTTTGCATTTCACTCAATGCTTCCACTTAAAATAGTGATCCCAGTCATTTTTCTTCATATTAAAAATAGTCCAGAAATTAACCACGTGTGTGGGGGCACGTTAATTTCAATCAAGAAAACTAATATCTCACTTTTTCAAACCCCCGCTATTTAATATAATATTGAAAATCCAATTTTTGCATTAAAACCCGACACTTGGGTTTTTATGAATAAAATCCCTATTTATCACAATCAACACTCAATTTGCCACATCCATTCATCAAATTCAAATTCTAAATGCACAGCAGCGATCAGCACGAAATTCTGAGAAAATAAGGTCCCAAAATAGTTTTCGAAATTTGTTAAATAATTAAATTTGTTCCGAAAATTAATTAACTAATAATATCCATATTTTTCACAATCCACACTCAATTTATAATATTCAATCATCAATTTCAAAATCTGACTGCATAGCAGTGATCAGCGCGAAATTCTAATTATTTAAGGTCTCGACAAAATTTTCTGAATTTAATAATTAATTAAATTTATTCC
Source organism: Eucalyptus pumila (assembly GCA_016097595.1). Taxonomy (NCBI): domain Eukaryota; kingdom Viridiplantae; phylum Streptophyta; class Magnoliopsida; order Myrtales; family Myrtaceae; genus Eucalyptus; species Eucalyptus pumila. The sequence continues at coordinate 24,360,236 of CM027851.1, forward strand.
AAAAATTAATTAAATAATAATATTTTAATAATTTCGAATAATAATATATTATTAAATTATTAAATAATTTCGAAATCTTTATTTAAATCAAAAATAAATCCTTTATGTCTAATCAAGGCTTATTATAAAATAAACCTTCTTAACCCTAATTAAACATGCTTTAAACTAATTAAATTTATTAATCTAAACCACATTTAATTAAACCAATCTAACTACCTAAACTCACTTAACTTAAACTAAAAACACCCTAAGCATAATTAACCTGCTAATCAAAGATTAGTGAGCTAAACTCACCTGATTAACAAACCGATCGAACCAAAACGATGGCGACGCTGAGGGGAATAATTTTTCTTCAAAGCGGGCTAAGCATCCGGGGTTGGGAAGCCGACCAAAACGAGTCAAAATCCGTTGAAAGCGACAAACGGCCAACATGATGGTGGTCGTCAGAGGTGAACTTGGTTTTCTGGCAGTAAATCAAGGTGGTGATTAGTGATGGCCCGGTGGTGTTAGGCTGATATATGGTAAGTGATGGACGATGGTGGTTAGGGATGAAGGTTTAGCGCAGCCAAAGATCAAGTCCGATCAGGTGGGGCGTCACTAGTTTCTAGGAAGAACACAGCATATTGGGAGTTAAAGGAGTGGAAGTAAAGAGATTGTTCGTTGACTTCTTGCCAAGTGTGTTCGCAACTTCAAACCAAGAACGCAGCACTATTTCTTGTTTGAATGTTTTCTTTTAAGAGCATGAATCTCCTGTGTTTGATCTCAATTTGCCATTAGTGTGCTTTGGATTATTATTATAACCTGTCTTATTTTCACCTTGATTGCCTCAGTTGTAATTCATTTCGATGTGGACTTTAAGTAGATGTAATTTATAAGTCTTGTTTTGATTTAAGTCTAGTTTGAAATGTTTTGATTGAAGTTTGCCTTCACACTTGTAGTGAGTTTGCTAACAATTGCGCAGATTTTCTCAATTTAAATAGGCTTCCTAGTTTGAGTTGGTTTGCTAATTTGAGTAGTTTTCCTAGGGAAGAAGGACAAAAGTAGTGTCAAATTTGTGTACAGCACTCCCTTGAATATCAAAAGTTTTTTTGGTTTATTTAAGTGTCACTTTTTATTTTTAACCAAGTGTCACTTTTTTTTTAAAAACGATTACTTAAGCGCAAACTCCAATTCGGGTCGTTAGAAATCCAATATAACTATATTTTATTAATTTCATATAACCCTTAAATGACATCGTTTAAAAATTATAAATAGTGATCATTTGAGTGCCCAATTTTATTTAAAGTAATCACTCTAGTGCCAGTTGTTATTAAAAAGTAATCACTTCAATGCCAAGCACATCACGCGAAAATGTCACATGTACTAGAATTTTTTTAAGTAATATAGCAAGTCATATAGCCTCATATTATTTTGGACCGGAATATCTCACTGTTGGAACTTATGGCATTTGAGTGATTCAGCGAAAGCTTCCAAAGTGAGTATGGTACACAACTTTTAAAATTCTAATGTGCTTCTGCCATTTTCCTAATGTAAGTTGCTTTCCTCCTATGTATAGGTTTCCTAATTTGAGTATGTTTTCTAATTTAAGTAGGTTAGCTTATTCGAATAGGCTTTCTAATCTAAATAGTTTTCCCAATTTAAGTAGAATTCCTAGAGTAAGTAAGTTTTCTAATTTGAATGAGTTTCTTATTTTGAGTAGATTTCCTAGTTTAAGCTGTTCTCCTAAGGGAAAATGTCACAAGATGGTCCCTAAACTTTAATCTAATGTTCAATTTCATCCCTGAGCTTTCGATTTGCTCAATTTAGTCCCTGAACTATTAACAAATGTTCCATCTAATCCTTCCATTTGTTCAAGCCATTAAGTGATGACGCGGAGCATTAATTGATGACACGGAACTAAGTTGGATTATTAGAATTATGAGTCAATATATATCTTTAAAAAGGGAAAAAAAAATAGGGGGTCAATTGGAGATGAGAGCACTAATCACAAACACAAAGAGAAGTGGTTTTGTATCTCTTTTTTGGACGGTGGCCATAATTTAACCTGTTTTAAAGGTAATTTCCATGTGGATATTCCACATGTCATTTTTTATTTTATATTTAAGATACTAAAAGCCATGTAAGCCAATTCCATTAACTTTGACTAACGGAATGACGAAATTGGACAATTTTCAGATAGTCAGGGACTAAATCGGACATTTATCGATAATTCAGGAATCAAATTGAACAAATTAAAAGTTTAGAGATGAGATTGCACATTAAGTGGAAGTTTCGGGACTGTTTGTGACATTTTCCCTTTTCCTAATGAGTGTAAGTTGCCAAGTTCAAGTAGGTTTCCTAGCTTGAATAGGCTTCCCAATTTGAGTATGTTTACGAATTTGAATAACTTAATTAGTTTAAGTAGGTTTCCTAATTTGAGTGGATTTTCTAGTTTAATTTCCCAATTTGGATAGCCTTCTTACTTTAAATAAATTTCTAGTTTGAATAGGCATCCTAATTTAAATTAGCTTGTTTCCTAGTTTGTTTATTTATTTATTTATTCTAATTTTAGTAGTTTTCCTTGTCTACGTTGGTTTCCTAATTTGAGTATGCTTTCTAATTCAAGTCGGTTATCCAATTTGAATAGGCTTCCTATTCTAAGTTGCTTTCCTAATATAAGTTGATTTCCTAAAGTAAGTTTCCTAATTTGAATAAGTTTCTTAATTTGAGTAGATTTCCTAGCTTAAGTTGGTTTCCTAATTAGTGTAGGTTGCCAAGTTCAAGTAGGTTCTTGACTTGAGTAGGCTTCCGAATTTGAGTACGTTTCCTGATTTGAACAAATTAATTAGTTTAAGCAGGTTTCTTAATATGAGCGGATTTTCTAATTTCAGTAAGTTTCCCAAATTGAATAGCCTTCTTAATTTAAATAGATTTCGTAATTTGAATAGGGATCCTAATTTAAATTGGTTTGTTCCTAGTTTATTTATTTATTTATTTATTTTTATTTTAATAGACTTCTAATTTGAGTAAGTTTCCTTCTTTAAGATTATTTCATGATTTGGGAAACTTCAATTTCGTTTGTTTCGCTAAAAATGTGTCATTTTTGGAAAATATTTTCTAAGAAGTCAAGATTTGAAATAATTAACAATTAATTGGCATTGTCAACCTTGCATGGCTTAAATATTGTTTCAATGGCATTAACTTTAATAACTTGATGGTTAATGCTAACAAAGTTGGATATGTTTAAAATGTAAAGTCAATGTTTTATAGGTGAAGAAACATATAGGGCAATCACACAATAATGGATATGAAAGACGATATGTTTTTAAATATTGGGCAATTACACATTAACTTCTCTAATTATCGTCAGTGGCTAGACTTATATATTCCCTAATATTGGTACTAACTTTATTGGCATATATAAACCCTGATATTGCTATCAACTTTATTAACTTGTTGGTTAATGCTAATAAAGTTGGATATCTATAAAATGCAATGTCAATATTTTATAGTTGGTGAAGAAACAAATAGGGTAATTACACATTAAGGGATATGAAAGAGAAGATATGATTTTAATTATTCGGCAATTACAAATTAGCTTCTCTAAACATCATTAGTGGCTGGACTTATATATACCTTGATATTACAAGCATAGTGAAACAAATAGATCACTAAAGCATTTCTCCTTAGCAAAACCATTAACATATTATCCCTGCAAAAGCCCTTTTGACTTGGGAGCAATGGTGAAACCATCCACATCCATGATGTTGCTCATGTTTTTGCTAATTGCCATCGGTCTCTCTCTCTCTCTCTCTCTCTCTCTCTCTCTCTCTCTCTCTCTCCACGAATAAGAATAAGAAAGATGTTTACTGATTGATGATTGATGTTATATGGCAGGTATGCGAAGCATGGAAGTACAGTCATGTGTTATTGATGCAGAATGCGGTCCAGTAAGCTGTTGTGAGTGTCAAGATGACTCTACCTGTAATTGCCACTGCACACAAGGAACAAGTTTCGTTGGAGATCTTGAGGAAAAAGGGATGCGCAAGAAGCTCCTTGAAAAAAAATGAAAATCCATAAATCTCTTGTGACATTAAAATAAAAAGTTATCGGTTGTTCTTTCCCCCCTCCCTTCTCTCCCTCTCTCCCTCTCTCCACCCCCTCTACACATGCATGTGTGAAAGAGAGATGGCATGTATTGATTGAAAAAGAAGTGAGTCAAGGGGATTGGTGGCCAAACACAACCATATAAATCATGTTGACATCTCAAGTTTTACCGACGAAATCAAACTTTAAAAGAAAAAAGAAATTAATGAAATTGAATCTGATCTGATTCTTTGGGCCTAGTCAATTCGCAGAGGCCTAAACATTCAATCCAATTCATCCAAGCCTAAAGTATCAAGCCCACTATTCCGATTTAAAGCAATTAATATACCCCATTAGTTCACGATACCCATGGCTCATAGAACTTAAATGAGGAGAGCCCACTATGGATCAAGGGTAAGAAAAAAAAGGTCATTTTAAAGAGGAGGTTGGCGGTTGTGCAAAGGAAAAAAAGGTCCTCGTCAAAATCAAAGTTCTCACCGGCCAAAAAAAAAAAAATCGAAGTTCTCTTTATTTTTATTTTTTTTTAAGTGAAAAAACGGTGGCTCTTGTTATGAAATACATGAATGGATAAAATACATGAATGAATATTCATTATATTCATCTTATCCAATGTATTTATTATGGTACATTTGTATCAAATGTTCTAAGTACATCTCCCAATACAATGAACGTTCGTCTCCCTTATCCTGTACATGTATCATTCGATACATTGATATTAATGATAAGTACATTCTTGTTCTCCTATAAATAGGAGTTTAGTTTTGATGTACAATACACAATCACACAGAAACACGACAGTGAGATACCAGAAATAAAACTCTCTCATCTTGCTACTATCTTGAGTGTTCACTTGCTTTCTCTTCTCTAATCTCCTCTATTATATATTCGCCACGCTATATTTTACAACACGTTATCAGCACGAGGATCTACCGATTGAGTAAGTAACTTCTGCAAGCACGAAAATCTACCGATTGAGTAAGTAAATTTTGCAAGGTGGGTATTATTTTTATTAATCAACTTATACTTCATCTTCTTCTATCAATTCTTCATTTTTATTTTTCTTGGCCCGAAGCCAAAATTCAAATCTAAAAGTATCATTCTGCTCCTGAAGTAGCGGTGGATATTTGGAAATCCTTTTAATTAATTTAAGGATTTATTTTTGCAAGGATTATGGCAAATATTGAAAAGCCCAAATTCCACATCCTGGAAGTGAGTGGAAAGAATTATCTATCCTGGCGCCTTGACATGGAAATGCACTTCCAAGGGCAAGGTCTCACTAATACAATTACAGAGGATGGAACCTCAAATGAAAAGGATAAAGCAAATGCGCTGATTTTTATTCGTCGTCATTTGCATGAGAGCCTGCAGACTCAATATTTATCCGTTCGAGACCCGCATATCTTGTGGAGGAGGTTGAAGGATAGGTATGATCATACAAAAACCGTTATCCTCCCTCAAGCACAATATGATTGGCAAAATCTCAGACTGCAAGATTTTAAATCAGTGTCGATTATAATTCTGCTTTATTTGATATCGTTTCTCGACTTGAGTTATGCGGTATCAAACTCACTGATGCAGAATTGCTTGAGAAAACTTTCTCCACCTTTCATGCTTCGAATATTGTATTGCAACAGCAATACCGGCAACGTCAGTTTGCCACATATTCTGAATTAATTTCTGTGCTTCTTACTGCCGAGCAAACTAATGAATTGCTGCTCAAAAATCATGATATTAGACCTGCTGGCTCAAAAGCATTGCCTGAAGCACATGCTAACTTTGAGAAAAATACTGGCCATTTTAAGGGCTATAAGCGCAGGCAAGAATATAATCCGAGAAGGGATGGCAAGAAATTTAACCGCCCTAGGAAATCAAACTTTGGCCTGAATCATGGCAAAGAAAAGAAGCAAAAGAAGGTGATTAATGAAAGTATTTGCCATCGCTGTGGCATGACTGGGCACTGGTCACGTATCTGTCGTACGTCAAAACATTTTGTTGACCTATACCAGGCATCTTTAAAGAATATGAGCAAGCGTGGTGAATCTCATGCCATTGAAATCAATCCTACTGCCATAACCACTGTTGAGGCCAACAATATCTCCGTTGGTGGGTCTCCTCTTGCTCCTGAAGTAGCAAATGCATCATTGGATGTCTCTGATTTCTTTGAGGACCTCTGATTACTTTGATGAATCAGATTAGTGGATGATAATTTGAACTTTGAATTTTATGTTATTTCGCTTTAAATGTATTATTTTTTTTATTGTTCTTTATGAAATACTTATGAACCTTATATAATATTTATTTTTGAAATTTTATTCGACTATATAACTAATATGCAACTTTTATGATACTTGACACCTAAAGTTGTCAATATAAATGCAAATGGAAAATACCGAGAAAAAGGAAGATATTTGTTTGCTTGATAGTGCAACAACACATACTATATTTTGTAGTAGACACTTTTTCTCGAGTATGACATTGCGTAAGCCACAAATCCATACAATATCAGGTCCAGTTTCGATTATTGATGGTTTTGGGAATGCTACAATTATTTTGCCAAATGGTACAATCCTGCATATTGAGAATGCGTTTCTAAGCATTCGATCAAAAATGAATATGCTCAGTTTCAAAGATGTACGCCGTAATGGGTACCATATTGAGACTATTTAAGAGCAAGATAAGGAATATATTGGCATTTCCTCTTATAAGATGGGCCTGAAGACCATCCATGAGAAGCTAGAAGCTTCTTCTATGGGTTTGTATTGTGTCATGATTAAAGCTGTTGAAACCTACGCTACCACATCCTGGAGATTGGTAAGCCCTGATCAGTTTGGACTGTGGCATGATCGCCTTGGTCATCCGGGCGCTTCAATGATGCGTAGGATAATTCAAAATACAAAAGGGCACCCTTTAAAGGATATAAAGGTATTGTTGTCCAAAGATTATAATTGTGAGGCTTGCTCACAAGGAAAGCTCATTATCAAACCTTCTATAATAAAGGTTAATTTTGAATCTCCTTTATTCTTGCAAAGAATTCAAGGTGATATTTGTGGACCAATACAACCACCAAGTGGACCATTTCGATATTTTATGGTACTAGTGGACGCATCCTGGAGATGGTCCCATGTTTGCCTATTATCTACGTGCAATGTCACATTTGCACATTTACTTGCACACTTGAAGTGTGGTATACCGATAGGATCAAAAGATATTATTCCTCGAAAACGAAGGGGAAAGAATCAAGAATCCGCTCCAGAAGAGCCTGGCGTTGTGCTTACTCTCAAAGAGTTTATTGCCCCTGAAGAGGCGCAAACCCATGAAAGGAGCACTAGCCCCGAGAATACTGAGAATTCCATTACATATTGTAATGAAATTTGGGATCGAAATGAAATCATCATTGATGATGCTTTTGCATTCTCAGTTGCTCATCAAATTATGGATGATGATTGTGAACCACAATCTATTATTGAATGTCGTCAAAGGCAAGATTGGCATAAGTGGGAGGAAGCAATTAAAGCTGAATTAGCTTCCCTAACTAAACGAGAGGTTTTTGGACCTGTAACTCGTATCCCCGATAATGTAAAGCCCGTTGCATATAAATGGGTATTTATCCGAAAACGAAATGAGAAAAACGAGGTTGTTAGGTATAAAGCCTGACTCGTTGCCCAAGGATTCTCCCAGAGACCTGGGATTGATTATAATGAGACATATTCACCTGTGATGGATATGATTACATTTCGTTTTCTCATTAGCCTAACAATCTTTGAAAGATTGGAAATGCGTCTTATGGACGTTGTGACGGCATATCTATATGGCTCATTAGACTATGATATTTATATGAAAATTCCTGAGGGATTCAAAATGCCTGAAGCATGCACTCCCCGCAATTTATTCTCAATAAAATTGCAAAGATCCTTGTACGGGTTAAAGCAATCCGGTCGCATGTGGTATCAACGCCTAAGTGAGTACCTAATTAAGGAAAGGTACAAAAATGATCCTATCTGCCCATGCGTGTTTATTAAGAAATCAGAAACTGGATTTGCTATTATAGCAGTTTATGTCGACGATATAAATTTAATTGGAACTCCAGAAGAGTTAGCTGAAACTGTTGAATATTTGAAAAGGGAGTTTGAAGTTAAAGATTTGGGTAAAACCAAACTTTGTCTTGGTCTAGAGCTTGAGCATAAAGCAAATGGAATAATCGTCCATCAATCAGCATATGTTGAAAGATTGCTTAAACGTTTCAACATGGACAAAGCTCACCCATTGAGCACCCCTATGGTTGTAAGGTCTCTCGGATCCCCAAAAGGATCCATTTCGTCCTAGAGAATCGATGAAGAGATACTTGGTCCTGAAGTACCATATCTCAATGCAATTGGGGCTTTGATGTACTTGGCACAATGTACAAGACCAGATATCGCTTTTGCGGTAAATTTATTGGCACGTTTTAGTTCTGAGCCAACTCGGAGACATTGGAATGGAGTTAAACATATTTTCCGTTATCTCCGAGGAACCATAGATTTGGGATTATATTATTCCAAGGATTCCACTAACTCTGGTTTAGTTGGATATGCTGATGCTGGATATAGATCCGATCCACAAAAGGCTCGCTCTCAAACCGGGTATTTATTTTGTTATAACGGCACCGCTATTTCTTGGCGTTCTACGAAGCAATCGCTAGTAGCTACATCTTCTAACCACTCGGAGATTATTGCTTTATATGAAGCTGGAAGGGAGTGTGTTTGGTTAAGATCCGTTATAACACATATTCATAATTCTTGTTGCTTAATACCGGTTACCAATTCTCCCACTATAATTTATGAAGATAATGCTGCTTGTGTTGCACAAGTCAGGGGAGGATATATCAAAGGTGATAGGACCAAGCATATCTCGCCGAAATTTTTCTATACTCATGAACTCCAAGAAAGTCGACAAATTGATGTTAAACAGATTCGATCCATAAATAATCTTGCAGATCTTTTTACCAAATCATTGCCAACATCAAGTTTTGAGAAATTAGTATATGGCATTGGTATGAGGCGAGTTCATAAGATGTAAGATTAATTAGCCCCAGAAGTGGCTATATGGCTCTATTGAGGGGGAGATATTATGAACTATGCATTGCAGCATTGATATGCGGCTAGTTCACAAGATGCAATAATGATTAGTCCTAGGAGTGGCTATATATACATTGCACTCTTTTTTTTTTATGTCCGGTTTTTTCCCATAGGGTTTTTCCGGCTTAAAGTTTTTAACGAGGCAATTAATGCATCCATAAAAGGGAGATATCATAACATTTGTGCTCTGCACTCTTTTTCCCTTTTGTTTGGTTTTTATCCCACTGGGTTTTTCCGGCTTAAGGTTTTTAATGAGGCAGTATCATTCGATGCACATTCGTAATGAATATGATGAATATTCAAGGGGGAGTGTTATGAAATACATGAATGGATAAAATACATGAATGAATATTCATTATATTCATCTTATCCAATGGATTTATTATGGTACATTTGTATCAAATGTTCTAAGTACATCTCCCAATACAATGAACGTTCGTCTCCTTATCCTGTACATGTATCATTCGATACATTGATATTAATGATAAGTACATTCTTGTTCTCCTATAAATAGGAGTTTAGTTTTGATGTACAATACACAATCACACAGAAACACGACAGTGAGATACCAGAAATAAAACTCTCTCATCTTGCTACTATCTTGAGTGTTCACTTGCTTTCTCTTCTCTAATCTCTTCTCTATTATATATTCGCCACACTATATTTTACAACAGCTCTCTCATTAAAAAGGGACTTGGACATTGCGGAGGTGGCACAAAAAGGGAAGGAAATAAAATTGATCACAAAACACCATAAATTAATATATTTATGACAAATTTATTCTAAATTAATTTTTTATCATCAAGAATCATAAATTAGTACACTTATGACATTTACCTTTAATTAATTTTTTTACCATCAAAAACAAAAAACTGGTACATTTATGATAAATTTTGCCTCCGTTACAAATCACAAATCGGTATACCTATGACAAACAAAGAGTGAAATTCTAAACCAGTACACTCGTCAACGGTCACATATCATCCAACTCAGCAATTTCATTGTAAAATTTAACGAAAACTAACATGAGTTAAATTTGTCAAAAATGTACCATTTTGGGATTTTTGGTGATGAAAAAATTCATTTGGGACACATCTGTACCAATTGTGGGTTTTTAGTGTTAATAACCCTTTCATTTTTAGGGACACTCGCCGAAGGTACTTGGGCAAAGAAGAAAAGAGTAGAGACATATATTTCCTTTTGTCTTCTTCAACACCAAGTGCTTGGTGCGATTCGTTTAGTCGTAAGTTGTTAGGCTTGATTTTCATCAATAATTAAGTTATTGCATCTTCGTATTTCATTTGACATGTGCCGTGTTTACTCCGTTGAAAGCGACAAACGGCCAACATGATGGTGGTCGTCAGAGGTGAACTTGGTTTTCTAGCAGTAAATCAAGGTGGTGATTAGTGATGGCCCGGTGGTGTTAGGCTGATATATGGTAAGTGATGGACGATGGTGGTTAGGGATGAAGGTTTAGCGCAGCCAAAGATCAAGTCCGATCAGGAGGGGCGTCACTAGTTTCTAGGAAGAACACAGCATATTGGGAGTTAAAGGAGTGGAAGTAAAGAGATTGTTCGTTGACTTGGGCCCAACGTCTATCTTGCCAAGTGTGTTCGCAACTTCAAACCAAGAACGCAGCACTATTTCTTGTTTGAATGTTTTCTTTTAAGAGCATGAATCTCCTGTGTTTGATCTCAAATTTGCCATTAGTGTGCTTTGGATTATTATTATAACCTGTCTTATTTTCACCTTGATTGTCTTGGTTGTAATTCATTTCAATGCGGACTTTAAGTAGATGTAATTATAAGTCTTGTTTTGATTTAAGTCTAGTTTGAAATGTTTTGATTGAAGTTTGCCTTCACACTTGTAGTGATTTTGCTCACAATTGTGCAGATTTTCTCAATTTAAATGGGCTTCCTAGTTTGAGTTGGTTTGCTAATTTGAGTATTTTTCTGAGATAAGTACACTATTAGTGTCATAAGTTGTGTACGGTGCTCACTTTGGTGCCAAAAGTTTTTTTCGGATCACTTAAGTGCCAAAAAGTTCAAAAAATGATCATTTTATTGCCAACTCCGATATAGTTGGTCGAAAATCCGACGTAGCGCTTTTTTATTAATTTTTGAAGCTGATGTGGCTTGTTGGAGAGTACAATTAGTATTTAAACAACAAAACGACGTCATTTGGTGTCTCTCTCCCAATTCAAAACCCTAAATCCCTAAATTGAGAGAGAGAGAGAGAGAGAAGATAAGGCAACGGCGATGGGCTAGTTGTCGTCCTCAACGGCCCCCACGCTCGGCGGTCGCGGCTTCAACTCCGACCCCAACCCCGACCCCGACCCCAACCCCGAGGACGGCCACTCGGCGATGTGGCATCCCAGAAATTCAAAGCCAAGCCATAAGGTGTGTTAAAGTCTTTAATTAGGTGGTAGAATTTCCATGGCTTATGTTTTAGCCATTAGTCTTTTAATTTGATGATTAGTGCTTGTGATTGTGGAAATTTAAATTTAATAGATTAATAATCTATGCTTGGCCATATGATTCATAAGTTAAATTTCAATAATTAAAATGTCCCAAGACTTTGGCTGAGATGAAAATTGGAATTCAAAAATATTTATAAGAGAATTTCAAAAAAAAAAAAAAAAAGGAAAAAAGGGGGTTAATTTTCGAATGGACCTTAGACCCATTGGCCTAAGCTTGGTGGGCCAAGCTAGTCGGCCCAAGAGGGAGTTCGACCGGCCCATTAAGGCCCAAAGGGAGAGATGGCCGGCCCATGCATGGATCAAGACAAGTGGCACAAAGAAGGGCATGCATTGGCCTAGACTAGGATGCCATGCATTGGTCCATTTGAGTGGCATGAAATCATTAGCCATGATGGGCTCTAGGGTATATAAAAAGAGAGAGAGAAAGGAGAGTGACCGGTTTTCTTCATTTGGCCGAGAGAGAGGGTGAGAGAGAGAGAGAAATCGCGAGAGAGAGGGAGAGACCGAGAGGGAGAGGAGGCGGAGCCGAGGAGGAGCCGCCGTGTCCCGCCGTCCGTCCGTCCGCCGTACGCCGTTGCTGTTCATCCTAGAGGCAAGTGGAGTCCTATAACTTCTCTTGCATGTGTGTATATGGTTTGCATGTTCGATTTTAGGTGTTATTTGTGAGAAGTACCGAGGTAAGGGTTGGTTGTTTTCAAGCCGTGTAACTGTTCTTGTTCGGGTTGTGTGAGTCCGAAACTTGTTTGAGCTTGGAATGTGTGTTTGGAGACCGATTTTGGCTTCGATGTCTTCATGGAAGTTGTAGCTAACATCTTTTAGTATAACATACTGAAATTTCGTGGAAAATGATGGAGATTTAAGGGGTTAAAGCTTCATCTTACGGAGATCCCAGATCTATGATGTTTTCACTGACTTCTTGTTGGATTCTTGGTTGCATGTTGGTTTGTGATGAAAATCTGACTTCGATGTCTTCATGAAAGTTGTAGGTAACACCTTAAAATATAATATACTCAAATTTGAAGAGAAATGAACCAGTATAGCCTAGTAAATCGGCTAGATCTTGGAGACGATGATTCTGGTGATGTGTTCCGAGACACCCGAGACTTGATGGACTTAAATGGTGACCATAATTTGGTTATTTGACCTAGATCTCTTCATGAAACTTGTAAAGGACACCTTGATACATAACATATCTGAATTTCAGAAGAAAATAAAGAGAATAGATGGGTGAAATCTTAGTATTTTGGAGATGTGTATTCTGGACGATGGGGTAAGGGTTCCAGAAGCTTCGTGAGGTTGAATAAAATAATCTATAAGGAATTTGACTTGGAGTTCTTCATGAAAGATGCACGAAAATGTCTTGGCTATCACCCTGAAAAATTTCGTAATTTTTGGAGGCCGAATGGATATTTTAATTGAATTTATTCGGAAACTGTGCATTTGGTTTAAATCCGAGAATCATAGGATGTTTTGGAAAATTGTGGAATTTGGTAAAAATTTCATATTGGCCATGAATTTTGCAAGTAAATATCATCCTATGGGTTTGTTTAATAATTTCTTGGATTTATGTAATTTTGGGAATTTATTGATATTAAATAATAAAATAAATAAATAAATAAAATAATAATAAAATAAAATGGATTTTTATTTGGCCATGGATTCAATTCTAATTGTGTGGCATATGTGTGATGAGGTCTTTGCACATGTGTTGGATTGAGATGCATATGTGATAAAGTCTTGGTATGCATATGACATGGTCCTTGTGCATGTATTGAATTGAGATGTGTATGGGATAAAGTTTTGGCATGTGTATGACATATGAATTGAGATGCAAGTGTGAATTCCATGTCAAGTGTGATTTGTTTGATACCATGCCAATTGCCATGTTAAATTGAGATTAAAATATTGGCAAATGTGGATGATGGGAAATGAGGAAATGGTTGTGGTGGAGGATGATGGCCGGAATGTATAGAGATACGTTGCCGGATTTCCCCGGGAGTGTCGGGATGCTCGGTGGTATACAGTACGTAATTCCAGGGGAGGCCTGGTGGTATGTCGGTACATAATTCCGGAAGCCCTGTCGGAGGTCTTTGCCCGAAGGGAATGCCTCGCGATGCCAGGATTTGGGTGCGAGATGCCTGGCTAGAAGGGTAAAGGCCAGAGGTCCGGTTGTATCTTGGATACATGCCCGGAGGTTCCTCGTGATGCTAGTTGGGATGCGAGATGCTCGGAATGTGGGGGGCCGGATGCCCGGTTGTATCTTGGATACATGCCCGGAGGTTTTTCTCGCATGGGATGCGAGTGTAAAATATGAGATGAAATTGATGAATCGAGGAAAGGTGATGTGGTGATCAAATTGAAAGCTAAAAGTGGAAATTAAACCATGGAATGATATGCATGATGAAATGCATGATGATGATGATGATGATGATGATTATGATGATATGTGATGTGATATGATGATCACCCATGATGATGATATGCATGATGATGATGATGATGATGAAGATGATGATGATATGTGATGTGATATGATAATCACCCATGATGATGATATGCATGATAATGATGATGATGATGATGATGATGATGATATGTGATGTGATATGATGATCACCTATGATATGATATGCATGATGACATGCATGGTAATGTTAATGATGATGATATATGATATGGCTCGAAGACATGTATGATGAAATGATGCGATGATGATGATGTCATGTATGATGTAATGATGCCATGACATGTATGTTACAATGATGATACACATGAATGTGGGGGGCCGGATGCCCGGTTGTATCTTGGATACATGCCCGGAGGTTTTTCTCGCATGGGATGCGAGTGTAAAATATGAGATGAAATTGATGAATCGAGGAAAGGTGATGTGGTGATCAAATTGAAAGCTAAAAGTGGAAATTAAACCATGGAATGATATGCATGATGAAATGCATGATGATGATGATGATGATATGTGATGTGAAATAATGATGATCACCCATGATAATGATATGCATGATGATATGCATGATGATGATGATGATGATGATGATGATGATGATGATGATGATGATGATGATATGTGATGTGATATGATGATCACCCATGATGATGATATGCATGATGATGATGATGATGATGATGATGATGATGATGATGATGATGATGATGATGATGATATGTGATGTGATATGATGATCACCTATGATATGATATGCATGATGATATGCATGGTAATGTTAATGATGATGATATATGATATGGCTCAAGACATGTATGATGAAATGATGCGATGATGATGATGTCATGTATGATGTAATGATGCCATGACATGTATGTTACAATGATGATACACATGAATGTGTTATGAATTGGTATGATGATGCATGATAGTATGCGCATGGCTTCAAGGTAAGTAATGCAATGCATGTATGATTGCATGATCGATCATTGAGTTGTTATTGGATTTCTATCTATCTTGAGTGGTTACTCACCCCTTTTGGAGACCAACATTTCAGATTAGTAGATGGTTTGAGCGGTTGGATATGACCCGCGAGGAGAAGGATAGCAAAGGAGGGAACCTTTGGACGCCGACACTAGTTGATGGACCTTAAGCATACGATTGTGGGAGAAGATGTCGGTCATCTTTTAAAATATAGCCAAGTATAGAAAGATTGTGGCAATTTTGATGTATCGACTAATGATGTTCATCAAGTTATGTAAACAAAAGTGTACGGCTTTTACCTATAAATGTTTAGTTGGTGTGCATCAATTTCTGAATGTAGGGAAGGGAATTGTTGGATATGCTTCCGTTATGTAAATTGCGCAAGGGACCGTTAATAAAAGATGTAAACCCCCATGGTTGTATGGACCCGCTACAATAGAAACGGTATCAGAGTGATATGTTAATAAGGGAAGTGAAAGGTAAGCGAACTGTGGCGACCCAAATCGGATCGGGGGCTGTCGAGGGGTGTCACAGCCTTTATTGGTATCAGAGCTATGATCTATTTGGAGTGATAAGGTGCCTCAGATTGAAATGAGGATAGAACGATGCACACCATAGGATATAAAACGAAATAATTGAATAACGGGTGATGAGTATTCACTCGTAGATCCCTAGTAGTTTATCTTGAGTTGTCTTTAGGTACCAGTAACATGCATATGTTATTTATGTAGTACTAGTAGTTGCTTTGAATAGGAGACAGTGAGTCTCAGATTATTCCTGAGGCAATGCTTAGAAACTGCAGGAAAGTCATGGTACGAGCTGGAAGTGCTCATCCATCGAGGGCTGAAGCCTCTGCTGCAAGGGCTGAACCCCGAATGGAAGACATCCTGCAGGCATTGGCCAATATTGGAAATCTTATGGAAAGGCAAGTGCAGCAACAACCCGGAGTGGAACGTCGCCCTCAGGGACTGGTGGAACAATTCCTAAAGTTGAAACCACTTAAGTTTAATGGAATGGGAAGTCCTGAGGAGGCGGAGCAATGGATTGATGGAATGGAACGAATTTTCCGGTTGTTGGACTGTAGTGATGCAGAGAAAGTAGTTTTGGCAGAGTACCAGCTGGAGAGAAATGCAAAGTTTTGGTGGAGAGCTTCGAGGGATACGATCTTTCCACCAGGTACTGATGTGAACTGGGATGAGTTTGTTAGAGCTTTTAATATGAAGCATTTCTCTGATTGTGTCAAGGATAGGAAGATCACTGAATTTGTTCGTTAGAACAAAGGAGCCGACGGAGACCAAGTATGAGGCAAAATTTTCTGAATTGTCTAGGTATGCTCCTAGGTTGGTTGAGGATCAAGAGGAAAAGGCTAAGAGATTCCTGAAAGGATTAAGGACTGATATTAGAAAACAACTAGTGCCTCTAAATATAAGGGATTATAATGAGATTTATGAGAGGGCACAGTTGGTGGAGCAAGAGTTAGTGAGAGAGCAATCAGAATCTAAGAAACAGATGACTTTTAATGATATTCGAAGGGGTAAGAGACCTTATCCTGATCAAGGTCAGCCCTGGGAATCTAAGAAGAGGAATAATTTTGGGAATTCTAGAAAGGTCAGGAGTGGCCCGATTCTAGGAAGAGTACCCTACCAGGGCAACATTTGTCAGAGATGCGGTGGACAACATGGACCAGGACCCTGTAATGATCGATTGAAATGTTTTGGCTGTGGGCAGAGAGGTCACTTTAAGAAAGATTGTCCACAAGGAAGGTTGCAACCGAATGTTAGCTCGGTGCGACAAGTACAACAAAGTACTGGTGGACCAAATTTACCAAGGAATCCATAGAGGCCACTACCACAAGGAAGGGTGTATGCGGTCACTCAAGAGGAAGCAGGAGCTTCCAAAAGTGTTATCTTAGGTATGATTTCGATAGAGGGATAAGAAGGTATATGCGTTATTTGATGTGAGTGACACGCATTCATTTGTGTCCAAAAAATATAGATGATTGTGAGGAGTAGGAACAAATCTCTAGATACGCCTCTTCGTATTTCTACATCGCTGAAAGATATGTTGTTATCTACGTTAGTATGTGAGATGAGTGAGATAACCCTAGGGGAATGAGATCTGGAAATGGACTTTATAGTGATAGTTATGTATGACTTTGATGTCATCGTAGGAATGAACTAGCTCCGTAAGCAATGGACTATGATGAATGATCTCCTGAGATAGTATTTACTCATGTGCTAAGGATAAAACCGTGAGGCTAAGAATGGGATAGGCCAAAGCGGATAATATCTCTGTAAGTTAATCCCTATTGAAACGAGACCCTCTAATGGATGTGTAGTTTGGGTTCGAACCAAGCGAAATCTGGTGTACCTGTAACGTAATTCCAGGGGAGGCCTGGTGGTATGTCGGTACATAATTCCGGAAGCCCTGTCGGAGGTCTTTGCCCGAAGGGAATGCCTCGCGATGCCAGGATTTGGGTGCGAGATGCCTGGCTAGAAGGGTAAAGGCCAGAGGTCCGGTTGTATCTTGGATACATGCCCGGAGGTTCCTCGTGATGCTAGCTAGGATGCGAGATGCCCGGAATGTGGGGGGCCGGATGCCCGGTTGTATCTTGGATACATGCCCGGAGGTTTTTCTCGCATGGGATGCGAGTGTAAAATATGAGATGAAATTGATGAATCGAGGAAAGGTGATGTGGTGATCAAATTGAAAGCTAAAAGTGGAAATTAAACCATGGAATGATATGCATGATGAAATGCATGATGATGATGATGATGATATGTGATGTGAAATAATGATGATCACCCATGATAATGATATGCATGATGATGATGATGATGATGATGATGATGATGATGATGATGATATGTGATGTGATATGATGATCACCCATGATGATGATGATGATGATGATGATGATGATGATGATATGTGATGTGATATGATGATCACCTATGATATGATATGCATGATGATATGCATGGTAATGTTAATGATGATGATATATGATATGGCTCGAAGACATGTATGATGAAATGATGCGATGATGATGATGTCATGTATGATGTAATGATGCCATGACATGTATGTTACAATGATGATACACATGAATGTGTTATGAATTGGTATGATGTTGCATGATAGTATGCGCATGGCTTCAAGGTAAGTAATGCCTGCAATGCATGTATGATTGCATGATGCATTGAGTTATTATTGGATTTCCCTATCTGCTGAGTGGTTGTACTCACCCCTTTTGGGAACCAACATTTCAAATTAGTAGATGGTTTGAGCGGTTGGATATGACCGCGAGGAGAAGGATAGCAAAGGAGGGAACCTTTAGACGCCGACACTAATTGATGGACCTTAAGCATACGATTGTGGGAGAAGATGTCGGTCATCTTTTAAAATATAGCCAAGTATAGAAAGACTGTGGCAATTTTGATGTATCGACTAATGATGTTCATCAAGTTATGTAAACAAAAGTGTACGGCTTTTACCTATAAATGTTTAGTTGGTGTGCATCAATTTCTGAATGTAGGGAAGGGAATTGTTGGATATGCTTCCGTTATGTAAATTGCGCAAGGGACCGTTAATAAAAGATGTAAACTCCCATGGTTGTATGGACCCACTACAATAGAAACGTCAAAGTAATATGTTAATAAGGGAAGTGAAAGGTAAGCGAACTGTGGCGACCCAAATCGGATCGGGGGCCGTCGAGGGGTGTCACAGGAGGCCAAGTCGAAGGCCGTGACCTGGCCGATGCTCGGGGAGGCCGCCGACAAGTGCGCCACCCCTTATCTCTCCCTCTCCATCTCTGATCTCTCCGACGAGTGTCTAGCCTGCGTCTTCCAGTACCTAGGCTCCAGCGACCCGAGCCGGTGCTCCCTTGTGTGCCGCCACTGGCTCACAATCGAAGGCCAGAGCCACCAGAGGCTCGCTTTCCACGCCCACTCAAAGCTGTTGGACGTGATCCTGGCTCAAAAAATTTTGAGGATGTTGAAGCTGGTGAAATGTCACCATGATTGGGACACAGTGCTACTACGACGGAGGCCGAGCGACGGAGACCGAGCGACGGCGACCGACGTTGGGCGAGGATCGGACAAAAAAACCCTAATTTCAATCCCCAAATTATAAATAAATAAATAAATAAATAACCCAAATGAGTTGTGCAACGTCGTTTTCTCGAGGCCATCAACTTAGGATGGCAAAATGATATTGTTTTCTTAAGGAAGACGGAAAACAACGTCGTTTAAAGGCCTTATTATTTTTTTTAAATATAAAAGCCACGTAATCATTTTGGCCAGAATCTCTCGTCGGTTGCACCAAAGTGATCGTTTTTCCTCCGATTTGACACTTAAGTGATCCAACATAAAATTTTGATACCAAAGTGAGCACCATACACAACTTATGGCACTAATAGTGTACTTCTCCCATAGTTTTCCTAAGGAAGAAGGACACATGTAGTGTCGAATTTGCGTACGGCGTTCAATTTAATACCATTTTTTTTCAGATAATTTAAGTGTTATTTTTTTAAAAATGATCACTTAAGCGCCAACTCCAATTTGGGTCCTCGAAAATCCAATGTAACTATATTTTATTAATTTCATATAATCCTTAAATGACATCGTTGAAAAGTTATAAATAGTGATCCGGTGAAAAATTATAAAAGCCATGTGTACTTCTCACCGTTAACACTTAAGTAATAGTTTTTTTCTCTGAATTGGCACTTAAGTGATCCGGTGAAAAATTATAATACTAAAATGAGCGTCATACACAACAAATATGGGAACATCCAGAAATCAACATCTAGCATCATATCATAGGAGTAAATGGGGTAGAAGCATGGCTGGTCAACTTAACAAAACACAAAGGTGACTTACCTGACTTGGAAACGATCGCATCCATCCTCTGACACATTTGGAAGGTCCGCAATAACTGCATATTTCGCTAGCAGCAACCCCAACCGCACCACATAGTGCAGACAACCATAGCCAGTGCCATAGCAAATCGAAATCCATCTCGGCAGAAACAGAGACAGGGAACGTAGCAACCAGATCAGCATTCGTTTTAGCGTCCGCTAGATCAAGGAGAAATGAAACTCAATATTGATGCAACTTACCAGCCTCAGAGCGGAGAAGCATCGATCGCCTGTGTTTGTCAAAGCTCGTCAGGATTTTTAGTCGATGGCTTTGCTTGATCAGTAGTCATTTCCTCGGCCCTGCAAGCAGAGGCAACGGCGTTAAACCACACGCTCCACTTCTTGCTGAACACGGGCACAAACTCAGATCGGATGACCTTGGAAACTGATTGCTCAGTTCTTGTTGAGGCGATGTGTAACCATGAACTGCCACCTTGGGAGATCAGATCTTTGCTCGAAGACTGCACGGTGCTGCTTCAATGTTGCCCTAATCTCAAGATCGTCCATTGTAAGAGGGAAATGAACAAGGTTGCGGACCAGGCCACGAAGGCCCATCAGGCCGGTTCGCTACCTACAGATTGGGTCATTAATCCTCCTTTGTTTTTGCGTGAAATGTTGTCCTTCGATATTATGCAAAACGCTCCTTCTACTTTTCGATAGTAATAATAATATTACCTTTCTGACCAAAAAAAAAAAAAAGCCTAGCGTGTCAAGCCCACTATTTTGATTTAAGGAAATTAGTATAGCCCATTACTTCATGGATCCCATGGCTCATAGAACTTAAATGAGAAGGAAGGCCCACACTGGATTAGGGTAAGAAAAACTCTAAAGAAGAAAAAACCTATTTTAAAGAGGAGGTTGGCAGCTGTGCAAAATAAAAAAGGTCCTCTCGAAAATCAAAGTTCTCACTGACCAAATAAAAAAACTCAAATTTCTCTTCTTCATTTTTAAGTGAAAAGAGGGCGACTCTCTCGTTAAAAAGAGATTTTGGAGCCAGAACGGAGGAGGTGGCAGAAAAAGGACAGAAAATAAGATAACATGATCACAAAAACCATGAACTAATATATTTGTGAAAAATTTATTCTAAATTAATTTTTTGGCAATCAAAAATTCTAAATTAGTACATTTGTAAAAAATCTACTCTTCACTATTTTTTTTATTACCAAAAGTCTCAAACTAATATATTTATGACAAATTTACTCTCCATTAAAAATCATAAACTTGTATACTTATGACAAATTGAGAGTAAAATTTTAAATCTGGAACATTCGTCAACGGTCACATGTCATCTAACTTAGCAGTTTGGCTGTAAAATTTAACAAAAGCTAACATGAGGTAAATTTATCAAAGATGTACCACTTTGGAGTTTTTATGATAAAAAAAAATTATCTTGAGACACATGTATAACAATTTTCGGTTTTTAGTATTCTTAATCCATTCGTTTTTGGGGACACTTGCTAAAGGTACATGGGCAAAGAAGAAAAAATCAAAGAGATATTTTTCCTTTTTCCTTCTTTTTTTTTTTTTTGGTCGGTTCCTTTTTTTCTTCTTCAATGCCAAGCGCTTGGTGCAATTTGGCGCTTGGTGCGATTTGTTTGATCCTAAGTTGTTAGGCTTTATTTATTTATTTATTTATTTATTTATTTTAATTTGAGTAGTTTTCCCTGTCTAAGTTGGTTTCCTAATTTGAGTATGCTTTCTAATTCAAGTCGGTTATCCGATTTGAATAGGCTTCCTATACTAAGTAGCTTTCCTAATTTAAGTAGATTTCCTAAAGCAAGCTTTCTAATTTGAGTAAGTTTCTTAATTTGAGTAGATTTCCTAGCTTAAGTTGGTTTCCTAATTAGTGTAGGTTGCCAAGTTCAAGTAGGTTCCTAACTTGAGTAGGCTTCCGAATTTGAGTATGTTTCCTAATTTGAATAAATTAATTAGTTTAAGTAGGTTACCTAATATGAGCGAATTTTCTAATTTAAGTAAGTTTCCCAAATTGAATAGCCTTCTTAATTTAAATAGATTTCGTAATTTGAATAGGTATCCTAATTTAAATTGGTTTGTTCCTAGTTTATTTATTTATTTATTTATTTATTTATATTTTAATAGACTTCTAATTTGAGTAAGTTTCCTTCTTTAAGATTATTTCATGATTTGGGAAACTTCCATTTCGTTTGTTTCACTAAAAATGTGTCATTTTTGGAAAATATTTTCTAAGAAGTGAAGATTTGAAATAATTAACAATTAGTTGGCATGGTCAACCTTGCATGGCTTAAATATTGTTTCAATGGCATTAACTTTAATAACTTGATGGTTAATGCTAACAAAGTTGGATATGTTTAAAATGTAAAGTCAATGTTTTATAGGTGGTGAAGAAACATATAGGGAAATCACACAATATCGGATATGAAAGACATGATATGTTTTTAATTATTGGACAATTACAAATTAACTTCTCTAATTATCATCAGTGGCTAGACTTATATATTCCCTGATATCGGTATTAACTTTATTAGCATATATATACCCTGATATTGGTATCAACTTTATTAACTTGTTGGTTAATGCTAATAAAGTTGGATATGTATAAAATGCAAAGACGATATTTTATAGTTGGTGAAGAAACAAATAGGGTAATTACGCATTAAGGGATATGAAAGAGAAGATATGATTTTAATTTTTTGGCAACTATAGATTAGCTTCTCTAATCATCGTCAGTGGCTAGACTTATATATACCCTGATATCGGTATTAACTTTATTAGCATATATACCCTGATATTGGTATCAACTTTATTAACTTGTTGGTTAATGCTTATAAAGTTGGATATGTATAAAATGCAAAGACGATATTTTATAGTTGGTGAAGAAACAAATAGGGTAATTACGCATTAAGGGATATGAAAGAGAAGATATGATTTTAATTTTTTGGCAACTATAGATTAGCTTCTCTAATCATCGTCAGTGGCTAGACTTATATATACCTTGATATTACAAGCATAGTGAAACAAAAAGATCACGAAAGCATTTCTCCTAAGCAAAACCATTCACATATTTTCCTTGCAAAAGCCCTTTTGACTTGGGAGCAATGGTGAAACCTTCCGCATCCATTATGTTGCTAATGTTTTTGCTAATTGCCATCGGTTCTCTCTCTCTCTCTCTCTCTCTCTCTCTCTCTCTCTCTCTCTCTCCACGAATAAGAATCAGAAAGATGTTTACGGATGGATGATTGATGTTATATGGCAGGTATGCAAAGCATGGAAGTACAGTCATGTATTGGTGACGAGGAATGCGGTCCACTAAACTGTTGTGCGTGTCGAGATGACTTTAGATGTTATTGCAACTGCACACAAGGAACGAGTTAAGTTGGAGATCTTGAGGAAAAAGGAATGCGCAAGAAGTTCCTTGAAAAAAAAATGAAAATCCATAAATTTCTTGTGACATTAAAACAAAAATTTATCGGTTGTTCTCTCCCTCCTCCCTTCTCTCCCTCTCTCCACCCCCTCTACACGTGCATGTGTGAAAGACAGATGGCATGTATTGATCGAAAAAGAAGTGAGTCAAGGGGATTGGTGGCCAAACGCCACCATATAAATCATGTTGACATCTCAATTTTTACCGACGGAATCAAACTTTAAAAGAAAAAATAAATGAATGAAATTGAATCTGATTTGATTCTTTGGGCCTAGTCAATTCCCACAAGCCTGAACATTCAATCCAATTCATCCAAGCCTAAAGTATCAAGCCCACTATTGCGATTTAAAGCAATTAGTATAGCCCATTAGTTCATGATACCCATGGCTCATAGAACTGAAATGAGAAGGAGAGCCCACTATGGATCAAGGGTAAGAAAAACTTTAAACAAGAAAAAACCTATTTTAAAGAGGAGGTTGGCGGCTGTTCAAAGGAAAAAAAAGGTCCTCGTGAAATTCAAAGTTCTCACCGGCCAAAAAATTAAAAAATAAAATCAAAGTGCTTGTTATTTTTTTTTTTCAAGTGAAAAAAGGGTGGGTCTCTCATTAAAAAGAGACTTGGACATTGCGGAGGTGGCACAAAAAGGGAAGCAAAAAAAAAAGATAGTTTGCTCACAAAACATCATAAATTAATATATTTATGACAAATTTATTCTAAAATAATTTTTTATCATCAAGAATCATAAATTAGTACACTTATGACATTTACCATTAATTAATTTTTTTACCATCAAAAACCAAAACTGGTACATTTATGATAAATTTATCATCCGTTATAAATCACAAATCGGTATACCTATGACAAACAGAGAGTGAAATTCTAAACCGGTACACTCGTCAACGGTCACATATCATCCAATTCAGCAATTTCACTGTAAAATTTAACGAAAACTAACATGAGTTAAATTTGTCAAAAATGTACCATTTTGGGAATTTTGGTTATCAAAAAATTCATTTGGGACACATGTGTACCGATTGTGGGTTTTTAGTGTTAATAACCCTTTCATTTTTAGGGACACTCGCCGAAGGTACTCAGGCAAAGAAGAAAAGAGAAGAGACATATTCATCCTCGGGGTCCTCCTCCATGTACTGCTCTTCGGGTTCCTCAACAGGGATCTCCTCATCAGATTCCTCCTCCTTAGGCTCCCCATCCAAGTCCTGAAATGGTTATTCAATAACCACTGAGACAACGTCTTAGCAAGTTCTACCCCTTAAGACTCGATTAGTAAACTGATACACCTTAGGATTGCCTATGCACAACATAAGTCAGATGACTTACCTTAGCCTCAGATTCCACCTACATATTAGCACAGATTAAATAGGCACCGAAGTAATCACCTCACTAATCGAAGCATTGATCAAATCGACCTAGTCGATTACACGCCAACAAGACCACTCACGGTCATTTCCATTTAATCAATCAATTCACAATTATGAATCACGGTCCTTAGGACACAACTTATTTATAGGTGGTAATCACAGCTCCATCAAGCAACTTTCTTAGATTTAGTGGCTTTATGGCCCCACTCGGCAATTTCAATGTACAATGGCTTTATGGTCCCACTCGACCCTTTCAAGATTCAATGGCTTTACAGTCGCACTCAACCCTTTCCAGATTCAATGGCTTTACGGTCCCACTCGACCCTTTCAAGATTCAATGGCTTTACGGTCCCACTCAACCAATCAAGATTCAATGGCTTTACGGTCCCACTCAACCAATCAAGATTCAATGGCTTTACGGTCTCACTCGACCAATCAAGATTCAATGGCTTTACAATCCCACTCGACCAATCAACCATGACCAACGATATTGCACTTCGTAATTAAATTCCTCAACCAAATAATCAAAATCAACCTAATAGGAATATATCATAAAATTTCATAATTAAATCAATTCGCACAATTCGAATCTCAATTAAATAAATGTATCGCACTACGACGATCAAGACAAAATTCGATCACTAGCCATCTTGATTGAATTTCTGGAAAATAAATAATTAAATAATTAATTTCAAAAATTAAATAAATTAATACAATAATTCCAATTTAGCACAACATAAAGCTCAATTAAATAAATAGACTGCACCACGATCATCAGCATAAAGTAAGTTTCCTAATCTGAATAAGTTTCTTAATTTGAGTAGATTTCCTAGCTTAAGTTGGTTTCCTAATTAGTGTAGGTTGCCAAGTTCAAGTAGGTTCCTAACTTGAGTAGGCTTCCGAATTTGAGTACGTTTCTTGATTTGAATAAATTAATTAGTTTAAGTAGGTTTCCTAATATGAGCAGATTTTCTAATTTCAGTAAGTTTCCCAAATTGAATAGCCTTCTTAATTTAAATAGATTTCGTAATTTGAATAGGTATCCTAATTTAAATTGGTTTGTTCCTAGTTTATTTATTTATTTATTTATTTATTTATATTTTAATAGACTTCTAATTTGAGTAAGTTTCCTTCTTTAAGATTATTTCATGATTTGGGAAACTTCGATTTCGTTTGTTTTGCTAAAAATGTGTCATTTTTGGAAAATATTTTCTAAGAAGTCAAGATTTGAAATAATTAACAATTAATTGGCATGGTCAACCTTGCATGGCTGAAATATTGTTTCAATGGCATTAACTTTAATAACTTGATGGTTAATGCTAACAAAGTTGGATATGTTTAAAATGTAAAGTCAATGTTTTATAGGTGGTGAAGAAACATATAGGGAAATCACACCATAATGGATATGAAAGACATTATATGTTTTTAATTATTGGACAATTACAAATTAACTTCTCTAATTATCATTAGTGGCTAGACTTATATATTCCCTGATATCGGTATTAACTTTATTGGCATATATATACCCTGATATTGGTATCAACTTTATTAACTTGTTGGTTAATGCTAATAAAGTTGGATATGTATAAGATGCAATGTCGATATTTTATAGTTGGTGAAGAAACCAATTGGGTAATTACACATTAAAGGATATGAAAGAGAAGATATGATTTAATTATTTGGCAATTACAAATTAGCTTCTCTAAACATCGTTAGTGGCTGGACTTATATATACGTTGATATTACAAGCATAGTGAAACTGATTTAGCTAGTATAACCACCTAGATGGGGGTGAATAGGTTTAAAAATAATTTCTTGAGATATGAAAGCAATATTGGATTAATAACAGAAATGAAGTTCTCCTTTAGTTAACAAAACAAACTATGATCAAAGTAAAGCGGAGAGTAAGGAAGAGAAAATTGAACACAAGGTTTATAGTAGCTCGGCTTATTCCAAGCCTACGTCCACTCTTCTACACCGACAGCCTACTGGCTAGATTTCACTATGAACAAAAGAGATATTACAGCACTGCTTTCCCTTGATTCCACAGTGTAGATATTCTATCACACTTCCTCAAGGTCTCTCAAAGTATAGACTCTCTTTTGTGTACAAGATTTCGCTCAGTAAATGAATTGACTAAGAATCAAAGAGCTTCAGACTTTGGAATTCTTCTATCGTGCACTCCTCGAACAACTGGAACGTCTTCCTTTTATACTCCTTTGTGCCATCATACCCATTGACACTTACCAAAGAGATTCTTCCAATCCTCCCGTTGGACAGAATCAATTAGGAAATTATTCGAGCTATTAAAGGAACATGTTGATAGCCCATCAATCCTGCTCGCCCATACAATCAGGATCTTGGTTTCCATATGTAGAACCTTCCAGGAATACTTCGTCAATCATCGGATCTTTAATCATTCTTGATTTGAATAAAGGAATCCGTTATGTCTTATCTAGCCAAGAGATCTTCTCCAGTCGATAAGGCCAAACTCCTTAATGAAGTAGTTCTGGATAGCCTTTCTTCAACGGATTAGAAACTGTCAATGAGAATAGACTTTGAGTCTTAAGTTTGGTAGTCCGGAGGTCTTCAGACTTTAATAGAAGAGTCTGTAAGGCTTCAAACTAGACTGATAGAAACGTTTTGTCAGCTTCAAAATATTCCAGAAAGATTTCTCCAACAATCTCCCCCTTTTTGATGGTAACAAAACTTTCCTGCAGATTTGAATAACTTTGACCAGCAAAACATTACTCAAGCAAATATAGATATCTCATAAAGATTAATAGCTTAATGATAACACTAGAATCTGCAACCACAGAAAATAGGTTAGTCTTTCATGAGAGTAAAGCCATTCATAAGATATCAATAGTACTTAATATAAACAGCAGTCAAATCCAAATCCACGTTCAGTCAATCCTCATCTAGACACAGACACACAAGTCACAAAACAAAAAATCCAACAAGTTTAAGTTCAAAGATTTCAAATCTCGCATCTCTCCCCCTTTTTGTCATCATCATAAAAAGAAGTTGAGAAGGGAATAGAATGGAGTCAAGTTTGCTTGGGAATGCGAACAAGCTGGAAATCTCCCATGGACTGGATGATGCCTTCCAGCTTTTTCAGATCTTCCTTTAGATGATCCACCTCTTCACTTTTAGCATTGGCTTGAATCTGAAGAGCAAGGGCTTGGATCTAATCAGACAATGAAACGGAAGAAGCTTGTCCTGCATTCTTCAAGTTCTAAACTTCGCTTTCCAAAGCATATATCTGACCCCGCAATTCCAAAAGAACATCAATGATTCTGCGAAAATCTGCTGAGTTATCAGTCTGCATACTGACTTCGGCACGATCTGATGGAGTAAAGGCAGACGATGGTATATCAAAGCATAATCACGCAGATTTGGCGATGAAGCACCATGTCCCTCCTCGGGAAATTGAGAGGCATGAATGTCTTCTCGGATCTCATGGAGAGCGGCCCGACTCCTTCACCGGTAACAGGATATGAGGACATTCCTCTGTTTTCACCATCTCCCCCTGTCTCCATGGCTTCAGGTGGAGAATAGTTTTCCTCATGCTCTCCTTCCTCTTGATTTTCTCTTTCTTTTTCTTCGTCAGTTTCTTTTTCTTCAACTTCTTTCTCCTTTTCTTCCTTTTCCTCTGCTTCTCTCTCATTTGCTTCTGTATCTTCTTCTTTCTCATGTTCTTCTCTCTCCTCTGCTTCTTTCTCCTGTTCTACTCTCTCCTCTGCTTTTTTCTCCTGTCGTGCTACTGATTCAGGAACAGAACGACTCAGCTTCTTTAATGCTATAGCAAAAATTGTGAAGTCATCCTCATCATCTTTATCAATAATGAGAGCTTTTCTCTTTTTGGATGGAGTAACCATGGGCTCCTTCCTTTTTCTTTTCGCTGCAAAAGAGACTTGATGAGATTTGACAAGGGTTTTCTCCTTAAATTTCTCCAACGCCTTGTCAAGATCTTTCAGACGC
Source organism: Eucalyptus pumila (assembly GCA_016097595.1). Classification (NCBI taxonomy): domain Eukaryota; kingdom Viridiplantae; phylum Streptophyta; class Magnoliopsida; order Myrtales; family Myrtaceae; genus Eucalyptus; species Eucalyptus pumila. The sequence goes on from CM027851.1 coordinate 24,389,044, forward strand.
ATTTTGGACACCATTTTCAGTCCTACCACCATTTTGTCACAGGGTCGAACACAGAGAATTTGTGGAGGCTGAATATTCAAATGTCTGAATATCTTTGACCCAAGACCTGGATAAGAAAGTTGGCCCTTGTCCTTCACCACTGCTCTATACATGTGAAACAGAATAGTGTGAGGAAGAGAAAACTTTTTCCCAGCATTGATGGCGTACATCAGTTTTGCCTCTAAGTTAGAAACATCAGTCTTGGAAGTTGATTTGGGTCTGAGGCAATTTATCACAATTTTGTGAAGCAGAATGTTGAACGCATGCATCCTTGAGTACGAAATCCTTCCCTCTGTCATTCTGTCTTTAACAAGTTCCAATGTGGCACCAGCTATAGAGACACTGATGGGTTGATATCTTGTGGCATCCCAAAATTCTTAACGACCTCTAACTATATTAAATTCTATGAATAGGTGATGGAAGTACCATCAAGTTATGGCCATTTAATCCATAATTTGTAATAAGATTTATGGCCAAGCTTTTAATTGATAATTATTTGATAGGAAAGAAAATCCTATCATTGGCCATGTGTTTTATAAATTGGGATTTATGGATTTGTGACTATAAGTTTAATGGCCTTATTATTTATGCAATTATGTATTTATTTAAATGATGATTAAGATATATTATAAAAATAAAATAAACTTGGGCCATTTAAGCTTGGGCCTTAGGCCCAAGTGAGATGGGCCTAAAGTGGGCCATAAGCCCGGCCCATTGTCGCATGGAGGGGTAGCCGCATGGCTTCCAAGTGTCTTCAACCAAGGAGACACTTGTCTCCTTCTTAGGGACAAGTGTCCCCCATGCAAAGAGGGGGTGCATGCAAATATATAAGCATCCAAAAAGAGAGAGGGAGAGAGGGAGAGAGAGAGAGTGGCTGGTGGAGGATTCGGCCAAAGGGAGAGAGGAGGTTGCGAGAGAGAGAGTGAGGCCGAGAGAGGAGGAGCTCACCCGTCGCCGCCCGCACGCCGTTCGTCCGTCGCCGGTGTGCCGCCGTTCGTGTGGTCTAGAGGCAAGTGGGAGTCCTCTAGCTTCTCTTGCATGTTTGTATGTTGCTTTCATGTTGAATCTTTGCGTATTTAGGTGAGAAAAACCGAAGCATAGATGATTTATGTTTGAATGGCATGGTTGTTCTTGCTCGAACAGTGTGAGTCAGAATGTTGTTTGAGCTTGCATGTGTGTTTAGAGTCCGAATTTGGCTTCGATTTCTTCATGAAAGTTGTAGCTAACATATTTTAATACAACATACTAAAATTTCGTGGAAAATGATGGATATTTTAGGGGTCAAACTCTCATCTTACGGAGATGTCAGATCTGGAATGTTTTCGCATGAATCCGCTCGAGTCAGAATGTTGTGAGAGCCTGCATGCATGTTTAGAGTTAGATTTTTGCTTTAGTTTCTTAATGAAAGTTGTAGCTAACATCTTAAACTATAACATACTAAAATTTGGTGGAAAATTATGGAGATTCATGGGGTTAAAGTCTCATCCTATGGAGACCTCAGATCTGGAAAGATTTTACTGACCTTTGCTTGAATTTGTGGTTGCATGTTGGTTTGTGTTGAGAATCTCACTTCGATTTCTCATGATAGTTGTAGGGGACATCTTAAAATACAACATACTCAAATTTAAAGTGAAATGAACAAGAATAGCCTAGTAAATCAACTAGATCTTGAAGACGGTGATTCTGGTGATGTATTCCGAGACACCCGAGACTTCATGGACAAATATGATGACTATAATCTGGTTATTTGACTTAGATCTCTGCATGAAACTTGTAGAGCACATCTTTATTTATAACATATCCAAATTTCAGAGGAAACTAAAGAGAATAGGTAGGTTAAAACTCAATATTTCGGAGAAGCTTGCACTGGACGATGCGGTAACGGATCCAGAAGCTTTGTGAGACTGTATAAAATAATCTAAAAAGAATATGGCTTGGAAGTCTTCATGAAAGTTGTACGAAAATGTCTTGGTTATCACTCGGTAAAATTTCGTAATTTTTGGAGGTCGTATGGATATTTTAATTGAATTTCTTCGGAAACTGTGCATTCTGGTTTCATCCGAAAATTTCATGCTGTTTTGTGTAAATTATGGATTTGTGTGGATTTCTCATTGGCCGTGTATTTTGCATGAAATCATTATCCTATTGCCTTATTTATTACTTGCCTTAATTTTATGATTTTTGAGATTATATAAATAAATAAATTTAATATTTTTGAAAATGGCACAAGCTGGAATTTAAATAAAAATAAAAAGGGGCATGATAAATGGATTATTTTAATTGGCATAAATTCCATGAATTTTATTGTACCATGTAGTATGTGTGATGAGGTCTGGATGTATGCATTAAGATGCATGTGTGAATTCAAATGCTGAACACGATTGTTGATTTGCCAATACATCATATACCATGCTAAATTAAGACCGAAATTGGTGAACATGAATAATGTTAAATGAGGAGATTGTTATGGTGGATGATGATGCCCGGTGGCCTAGTGGCGTAATTCCAGAGATTCCCTGGGAGTGTCGGGATGCCCAGTGGTATACGGTACGTAATTCCAGGGGAGGCCTGGTGGTATGTCGGTACATAATTCCGGAAGCCCTGTCGGAGGTTTATGCCCGAAGGGAATGCCTCGCGATGCCAGGATTAGGGTGCGGGATGCCCGGCTAGGGAGTGTAAATGCCGGAAGCCCTGTCGGAGGTTTCTGCCTGAAGGGAATGCCTCGTGATGCCAGTTGGGATGCGAGATGCCCGAATGTGGGGGCGGATGCCGGTGGCACCGGGATTGCTGAATGCCGGAAGCCTCGGAGGTCTTTGCCCAAGGGGATGATGAAATTGATGATTTGAGGAATGGGTGATGTGGTGATCAAAATTGAAAGCTAAAAGTGGAAATTGAACCCATGGCATGATATGCATGATGATATGCATGATGATGATAATGATGATATGTGATATGGAATAATGATGATCACCCATGGCATGATATGCATGATGATATGCATGATGATGATGATGATGATGATGATATGTGATATGGAATAATGATGATCACCCATGGCATGATATGCATGATGATATGCATGAGGATATGCATGACGATGATGATGATGATGATATATGATATGGCATGATGACATGTGTAATGTGATGATACCATGGTGATGATGACATGTGTGATGTAATGATGTCATGATGATGATGACATGTATATGATTATGAGATTGATGCATAAATAGTATGTGCATGGCTTCAAGGTAAGTAATGCCTGCAATGCATGTATGACTTGTATGATGCATTGAATGGTTATTGGATTCCTTTACCTGCTGAGTGGTTGTACTCACCCATTTTGGGGAATAACATTTCAAATTAGTAGATGGTTTGAGCGGTTGGATATGACCGCAAGGAGAAGGATAGCAAAGGAGGGAACCTTTGGACGCCGACACTGGTTGATGGACCTTAAGCATACGATTGTGGGAGGAGATGTCGGTCATCTTTTGAAGTGTAGCCGAGTATAGAAAACTTCGACATTTTCATGTACCGACTGAAGATGTCCATCTGCTCTATGTAAATAAACGTGTTCGAATTTAACTTATATAAGATGTTTAGTAGGTGTGCATCGTTTTCTAAATATAGGGAAGGGAATTTGTTAGATGTGCTTCCGTATATGAATTGCGCAAGGGACCTATCAAAAAAAAAAATGTAAACCCCCTATGTTGTATGGACCCGCTGAAATTGAAATAGTATCAGAGTGACATGTTAATAAGGAAAGTGAAAGGAAAGCAAACTGTGGCGACCCGAACGGATCGGGAGCCGTCGAGGGGTGCCACATATCTCCCTCTCTCAACCCCAATAACATCTGCCAACATATCCACATCCACTACAAAGTCCTGATCTAGGACACTGAAGGAGATTCTATTCGCATCCAATAAACTAAGATTTGAATAGAAATAAGCAGTTAATTGAGCATAGGCTTATGTGGTGTCGGAATAGAACTGTTCAAGTTGAAGAAACTGAACTTTTCTCTCAAATTGACATTCACAGCATCAAGGAAATCAAAATCTACACTCCTAGGGTTTATCACCCCACGTTTCAACAATTTGGAGTATAGATCCTTCTGTTCCTTCGATCTAAACAATTATGTTCTTTTTCCTCAAATTTTCGCCGCAACACCCATTCTCGGTTGAAATTCTTTGTACAATCTGTCATCATCATTTCTATCTATCGGATTAAAACCTCCAACACGTGGATCACTTGGGATATTTGCAAGGGTTTTTTCTGCCAACCCCTTAGGAGCAATTTCCAAACTCTCCATTTTTCTCAAAAAGATGTACTCATTCCCATATCCCTTGTCCTTAAGAAACTCATCGATGTAGTTCAATGGAGTACCAATGCTCTTTAAAGCACGATAGAGCTTATAAATAAAAGAGGGCTTTTGAACTCTTATAGGATCTGCGTCTTCAACGATTTCTTCCTCTTGTTGATGAACAGCATTCTGTGGACTAGATGGTGAGAATGACGCTGCTAAGAATGTTGTGGGCTCTGCTGCTGACTTGGTGACTCCTCTTCCTCGGTGAGATCAAAGTGAGTAGGCCCCTTACTCATTCGCCGTGGTCCTCTGCTTGCAATCCTTGAAGACTTTCTTGAAGATGACATCTTTCTCAGTCTTGAAAGATTCCTTGCTTGACTTTCACAAGAAAGATGACAACTTTTTGAAGATTAAACAAGGGAGAAAGACAAGAATGGAAGATCGATGCTTTTTAGGGTTTTGGAGTTAAGTGAAGAGGAACCGATTGTATATAGCTTAGTCGAAACGAGGGAATGCCAAACGTCGTAAAGGAAGGTTAAAAGATACCTTTTAAAAAAATAACTGCCTTTTTCAAAAATAGATAACTGCCATTTATTCTTTTGAAAAGGAAAAAATTGCAATTTTCACGGAAATTGAAGATAGCATAAATCATTTATGCATGGATAAAAGATCGTACCTTTACAAGATTTAATAAAATAACTTACAGTTAAGAACCATGATTGTCTGAGACTAAAAAGTCTCTAGACTTTAACTTCTTCAAGCTTCAAGATGTTGAGTCTGGAACGGATGATTTCAAAATTGATTTTTCTCCAAAGGCTTCGTTAATATATCTGCCAGTTGGTTCTTTGAATCAACAAACTGAATCGTAACTTCTCCATTTTGAACATGATCTCTAATGAAGTGATGTCGAATCTCTATATGCTTTGCTCTTGAGTGAAGGATTGGATTTTTGGTAAGATTGATTGCACTGGTGTTGTCACAGTTAATCTCCGTGCATGAATCTTCAATTCCAAAATCTCTTAATTGTTGTTTTATCCACAGAATTTGTGAACAACAGCTTCCGAGAGCTACATATTATGCTTCTGCTATAGAAAGAGCTACTGTATTTTGCTTCCTTGAAAACCAAGACACTATCCTGCTTCCAAGTAACTAACAGGTACCCAAGGTGCTCTTTCTATCAACTCTGCAACCGGCTAGATCTGCATCTGAATATCCAAGGAGAGTAAAGTCTCCCTTTTTAGGATACCAAAGGCCGATGCTTGAAGTTGAAGCAATGTATTTGATAATACGCTTTGCAGCACTTAGATGAAATTCTTTAAGGTCTGCTTGAAATCTGGCACAAATGCAAACACTAAACAAAATGTCAGGTCTAGAAGCAGTAAGATAAAGAAGTGAACCGATGATACTCCTGTATAGCTTCTGGTCAACTTTCTTTCCTCCTTCATCTTTGTCTATCTTCAAGGAACTTGACATTGGTATATCAGTCTTTTTGCAATTTTCCAGTCCAAATTTTTTGACAAGATCATTAGCATATTTTTCTTGATGAATAAAAGTCCCTTCCTTCAATTGTTTCTCTTGAAGTCCAAGAAAGAAGGTTAGTTCACCCATCATGCTCATTTCAAATTCATCCTGCATAGACTTAGAGAATTTCTTGCACAAACTTTCATTTGAGGATCCAAAAATGATATCATCAACATATATTTGAACAAGCATAAAATTTTTGCTTTCTCTTTTGATGAACAGAGTAGTGTCTACTTTACCTTTTTCAAAGCCATTTTAAATTAAAAAAACTTACTCAGTCTGTTGTACCAAGCTCGAGGTGCTTGCTTTAATCCATACAAGGCTTTTTTCAGTCTGAATACTGAGTCTGGCTTCCTTGGGTCTTCAAACCCAAGTGGTTGTTCCACATAAACTTCCTCATGGATAAATCCATTCAAGAAAGCACTTTTGACGTCCAGTTACTGGTTGATTTGTCAGGTTGATGATCACTTCCTTCATTTGAATCTTCAATAACCATTTGATGCTGGTCTTTCAGAGTCTGAGTTGCTTCTTGAGATTTAGACTTTGTAAAGTCTGAAGCAAGTTCAGATTCTTCAAGATAAGTCTGAGCAGATTCATTTTGCATAGAATCCTGGAATTTGACATTCATTGATTCCTCCACAGATTGACTATTCTTGTTATAGACTCTGTAAGCTTTGCTTGAGGTAGAATATCCAAGGAAGATTCCTTCATCTGATTTTTCTTCAAACTTACCAACTCTATCATTTGCATTTTTCAATATAAAGCATTTGCATCCGAACACATGAAAATATGAAACAATAGGCTTCTTTCCTTTGAATAACTCATAGTGGGTCTTTTCCAGAATAGGCCGTAGAAAAACTCTATTTATAATGTAACATGCTGTTGAAACTGCTTCAGCCCAAAAACGTGAAGAGATGTTACTTTCAATTAAAAGAGTTCTAGCCATTTCTTGAAGAGATCTATTCTTTCTTTCCACAACTCCATTTTGCTTTGGAGTATATGGAGATGAGAACATATGCTGAAAACCAGATTCATCACAGAATTTTGTAAAATCATGATTTTCAAATTCACCTCCATGATCTATTCTTATACTCGAGATAATATACCTTTTTTTTTTTCATTTTTGAACTTTTTGTACAAACTTTTCAAAGTAAGAGAAAGTTTCAGACTTACTTGCCAGGAAATATATCCAAGTAAATCGTGAGTAATCATCCACAACTACTAGGCAATATTTCTTAGCTCCAATACTCTGAGTTCTGGTAGGTCCAAAAAGGTCCATATGCAGAAGCTGCAGTACACGATTAGTGGAAACTTGATTTATTGGTTTAAAGGAATTTCTTACCTGCTTTCCCAATACTCATGGTGTACATAGATCAGTCTTTTGGTATGATAAATTGGGTAAACCACGAACAAGCTTCTTTGCTGAGATTTTGGCTATCTGCTTCATATTGATGTGCCCAAGCTTTCTGTGCCATAAGCTTGCTTCATCTTGAATTGAGATTAGACATTGCGATTCATCTGGTTTCACATCCAAGAGGTAGATATTTCCATGTCTTCGGCCCATGAATGACTGAATAGAGTCTTTACTGGTTCCTAAACATATTCTCTCGTGAAAATTTATTTTGAAACTAGTGTCACACAGCTGACTAATACTGAGCAGATTGTAGTTGAGTCATTCCACTAGAGAAACATTGCTTGTTGAGTCATTCCACTAGAGAAACATTGCTTATTGTAAGGTTTCCAATCATTACAGTTCCAAATCCCACAATTCTTCCTTTGCTGTTTCCTCCAAATGAGACTTTTCCACCATTTACTTGTACGAGCTTTATCAAGCAATTTGAGTCTCCTGTCATATGTCTTGAGCATCCACTATCCAGATACCATTTTACCTTTTTCTTGATAGTGACCTGCATTTAAAAAGATTTAAGCTTTCTTTGGTACCCATATTTTCTTGGGTCCATTGGTGTTAGTATGATATGTTGTTTTTGCCCATACTTTCTTAACAGGTTTCCAAACCATAGGACATTCTTTTTCAAAATGATATGCACTATTGCATTTTGAACATCTGAGAGCATTTTGACCTACTGGTTTTACAAATACTTTTTGAAAATGATTTTTGTAAAATGTCTTTGAAGGTCTCTGCTTAATTCTTTCCTTCACTTTAGGAAAATCAATTAAAGGAATCGTTTCTGCTGTCATTCCCAAACCTGATTTATTGAATTAAGGTCTTTGTCCTGAAAGAATTTTTTTCAAGTTTCTCAGATCCTATTGAGAATCTTTTTGAAATATTTGATAAGTTATTTTTTAAAACTGCATTTTCTTTCAAGAGATTATCTTTGCTTTCTTTAAGAGTAGAAACATTCGTGTCTAATGTTTCAACTTTTCTCTCAAAACATTTTCCTATTGTTTTAGTGCAGAGTTTTCCTTTTTAAGTTCGAAAATCCTTTGAAGAGAAGTCTTAAGGCTAAAACACAGCTCATCAATGTATTTAGAGACTTTAACAGGAATTTTAAAGTTACTTACCTCAAATTCACTGTCTGAATCTGAGTCTGTCTCGGAGTTTGAATCTGAATCCGATTGTGCCATCAGACATATATTGGCACATCATCACTTTCTTCACACTCTGTATCACTCCAGGTTTCTGCTTTAAGAGCCTTTCGATACTTTTTAGCTTTTCCTTTCTTCTTTTTCAAAAGAGGACAGTTGAGTCTGATGTGTCCCTTTTTTCTTACATTCAAAGCAGACTACATCTTTGTTTGATTCATCATCATCAACAGACTTGGTATGTTGCTTTTGAAAGCTCTGTTTTTTTGGATTGAATCTTCTTCCTTTTCTGTTAAGCTTTCTGAATCTTCTTATCATGAGAGCAAGCTCCTCATCATCCATATCGTCTTCAGAATCTGTAACATCAGAATCATCAATGGATTTTAATGCAATGGATTTCTTATCTTTAGGATCTTTGTCTTCATTGATTCGTTCCACTTCATAAGACTGAAGAGTTCCAACCAACTCATCGACAGATAGTGGCATGATTCTTTGTGTCTCTCTTATTGGGGTCTTTATGTGATTCCAATCCTTGGAGAGTCCACGTAGTAACTTGTTTACCTTCATGGGATCAGAAATTGGTTGACCTTGATTTTGAAGACCATTCACGATTTCTGTAAAATGACTAAACATGTCAGTTATAGATTCTCCTGATTTCTTTTTAAATGCTTCATATTGACCGAGGAGAATGTTGATTCTGGTCTCTTTCACTCGATCAGTTCCTTCATAGGTGATATGTAATCTATCCCAGACTTCTTTTGCTGTATCACAAGAAGATATTCTGTTATATTCAGTAGGTGATAAAGCACAATATAAAGAATAAATTGCTTTTACATCAAGAGCTTGTCTCTTGATTATTTCTTCCTGAGTCATTTTACTTGACTCAACAGTTTCTTTTCCTCTCTCTGTGATAGATGCAGCTTTAGGAGTGATCCATTTTTCTACAACGTCCCATTCTAGACGATCCTTTGATCGTAGAAACGCTTTCATCTTGTTTTTCCAGATGTTGTAATCCTTTCCATCAAAGTAAGGTGGTCTGGTATTGCTCTGCCCTTCCACCAGCCTTGGAGCTAGCATACTAGCCATGGATCTTTAACTCTGAAGCAAAACACTTCAAACAAAGTGAGTACACAAACTCTGATACCAATTGATATAGCTAGTATAAGCACCTAGAGGGGAGTGAATAGGTTTAAAAATAATTTCTTGAGATATGAAAGCAATACTGGATTAACAACAGAAAGAAAGTTCTCCTTTAGTTAACAAAACGAACTATGATCAAAGTAAAGCGGAGAGTAAGGAAGAGAAAATTGAACACAAGGTTTATAGTGGTTCGGCTTATTCCAAGCCTACGTCCACTCTTTCGCACCGATAGCCTATCGGCTGGATTTCACTATGAACAAAAGAGATATTACAAAGATCGCTTTCCCTTGATTCCACAAAGTGTAGATATTCTATCACACTTCCTCAAGGTCTCTCAAAGTATAGACTCTCTTTTGTGTACAAGATTTCGCTCAGTAAATGAATTGACTAAGAATCAAAGAGCTTCAAACTTTGGAATTCTTCTATCGTGCACTCCTCGAACAACTGCAACGTCTTCCTTTTATACTCCTTTGTGCCATCATACCCGTTAGCACTTACCAAAGGGATTCTTCCAATCCTCCCGTTGGACAGAATCAATTAGGAAGATTATTCGAGCTATTAAAGGAACATGTCGATAGCCCATCAATCCTGCTCACCCATACAATCAGGATCTTGGTTTCCATAAGTAGAACCTTCCAGGAATACTTCGTCAATCATCGGATCTTTGATCATTCTTGATTTGAATAAAGGAATCCGTTATGTCTTATCCAGCCAAGAGATCTTCTCCAGTCGATAAGGCCAAACTCCTTAATGAAGTAGTTCTGGATAGCCTTTCTTCAACGGATTAGAAACTGTCAATGAGAATAGACTTTGAGTCTTGAGTCTGATAGTCCGGAGGTCTTCAGACTTTAATAGAAGAGTCTGCAAGGCTTCAGACTAGACTGATAGAAACGTTTTGTCAGCTTCAAAATATTCCAGAAAGATTTTTCCAACAAAAACAAATAGATTACTAAAGTATATCTCCTTAGCAAAACCATTAACATATTATCCCTGCAAAAGCCCTTTTGACTTGGGAGCAATGGTGAAACCATCCACATCCATTATGTTGCTCATATTTTTGCTCATTGCCTCTCTCTCTCTCTCTCTCTCTCTCTCTCTCTCTCTCTCTCTCTCTCTCTCTCTCTCTCTCTCTCCACGAATAAGAATAAGAAAGATGTTTACTAATTGATGATTGATGTTATATGGTAGGTATGCGAAGCATGGAAGTACAGTCATGTGTTATTGATGTAGAATGCGGTCCAGTAAGCTGTTGTGAGTGTCAAGATGACTCTACCTGTAATTGCCACTACACACAAGGAACAAGTTTCGTTGGAGATCTTGAGGAAAAAGGGATGCGCAAGAAGCTCCTTGAAAAAAAAATGAAAATCCATAAATCTCTTGTGACATTAAAATAAAAAGTTATCGGTTGTTCTCCCCCCCCCTCCCTTCTCTCCCTGTCTCCACCCCCTCTACACATGCATGTGTGAAAGAGAGATGGCATGTATTGATCGAAAAAGAAGTGAGTCGGGGGGTTTGATGGCCAAACACAACCATATAAATCATGTTGACATCTCAAGTTTTACCGACGAAATCAAACTTTAAAAGGAAAAAGAAATGAATGAAATTGAATCTGATCTGATTCTTTAGGCCTAGGCGATTCACACAGGCCTAAACATTCAATCCAATTCATCCAAGCCTAAAGTATCAAGCCCACTATTCCGATTTAAAGCAATTAGTATAGCCCATTAGTTCACGATACCCATGGCTCATAGAACTTAAATGAGAAGGAGAGCCCACTATGGATCAAGGGTAAGAAAAACTCTAAACAAGAAAAAACCTTTTTTAAAGAGGAGGTTGGCGACTACGCAAAGGAGAAAAAGGTCCTCTTGAAAATCAAAGTTCTCACTAGCCAAAAAAATCAAAAATCAAAAATCAAAGTTCTCTTTATTTTTATTTTTTTAAGTGAAAAAAGGGTGGCTATCTCATTGAAAAGAGACTTGGACATTGCGGAGGTGGCACAAAAAGGGAAGGAAAAAAAGATAGTTTGATCACAAAACACCATAAATTAACATATTTATGACAAATTTATTCTAAATTAATTTTTTATCATCAAGAATCATAAATTAGTACACTTATGACATTTACCATTAATTAACTTTTTTACCATTAAAAACCAAAAATCGGTACATTTATGATAAATTTATTGTCACGGCTCGAACCTTGAACGCTCGCACATCCCACTGCAGTCGATCAAATATGTGACATCCCGGGATACTTCGCCGACCCATTCATTTTATTACGCACACGGAAGCGAAACAAATCCCCTGACAACATTTTACTTGGGATAGAAAAGCAAGCAATCAATCACAATACCAAACACTCATTTGTAAACACATAGTTTTAAATACAACATTGAACTATCTGCAAAATAGACCAACTCGACAAAAGGGGAAATATCCTAAGACCAACTAGCAGGACACGTTCACCGATCATTCAATTTCCACCTTTCCAGACTTAGGGCTTCGAGTACTCCACAACCACCATCTAGGGACCTGAAATTTTGGCCCATAATGAGGTGAGACATTGTCTCAGCAAGTTCAACCCCTTAAACCCCTATTAGAAAGAAAATACGTCCAAATGTGGCCTAACCACACCACAAAGAGGACTTACCTCGCCTCAATTCATTCCTGCATATTAGCACAATTCATATCACTCAATCACATATTCATATCACCCAACCACATACACTAATACGAATTTAAACAACCAGAACGCATTCGCTTTCATATAACTGATAACCACGAGGTCCTGATTATAAAACTAAATCGTTATGACACGTCCCATTATATGCCACACAATTCTGTCCCATAATCCGACACATCAACAACACTCAACATGTATTCCAATTGTTATTCACTGCCACACAAGGGTATAGCCTACTCGTAGTTCGGCTATCTACTGGCATATAGCCAAGCATCGGCTCCCCACCTTGGAGCGTGGCTTCGTCAGTACGTCGACGGCATTCCCGAAGGAGCATGGGCCCGGAATCAACTGCGACCCGCAACCACAACGTGGGCGTCCCATATAAGGGCAAGTCCAGCTCAACAGCCCAAGACGATCTCCTCTTAATTATCATACAACAATTTATATTCGGTCCGGGACACTTTGCATTTCACTCAATGCTTCCGCTTAAAATAGTGATCCCAGTCATTTTTCTTCATATTAAAAATAGTCCAGAAATTAACCACGTGTGTGGGGGCACGTTAATTTCGATCAAGAAAACCAATATCTCACTTTTTCAAACCCCCACTATTTAATATAATATTGAAAATCCAATTTTTGCATTAAAACCCGACACTTGGGTTTTTATGAATAAAATCCCTATTTATCACAATCAACACTCAATTTGCCATATCCATTCATCAAATTCAAATTCTAAATGCACAACAACGATCAGCACGAAATTCTGAGAAAATAAGGTCCCAAAATAGTTTTCGAAATTTGTTAAATAATTAAATTTGTTCCGAAAATTAATTAAATAATAATATCCATATTTTTCACAATCCACACTCAATTTATAATATTCAATCATCAATTTCAAAATCTGATTGCATAGCAATGATCAGCGCAAAATTCTAATTATTTAAGGTCCCGACAAAATTTTCTGAATTTAATAATTAATTAAATTTATTCCAAAAATTAATTAAATAATAATATTTTAATAATTTCGAATAATAATATATTATTAAATTATTAAATAATTTCGAAATCTTTATTTAAATCAAAAATAAATCATTTATGTCTAATCAAGGCTTATTATAAAATAAACCTTCTTAACCCTAATTAAACATGCTTTAAACTAACTAAACTTATTAATCTAAACCACATTTAATTAAACCAATCTAACTACCTAAACTCACTTAACTTAAACTAAAAACACCCTAAGCATAATTAACCCGCTAATCAATGATTAGTGAGCTAAACTCACCCGATTAACAAACCGATCAAACCAAAACGATGGCGACGCTGAGGAGAATAATTTTTCTTCAAAGCGGGCTAAGCATCCGGGGTCGGGAAGCCGACCAAAACGAGTCAAAATCGGGCCGAGATACCCATTTTTCTTGGCTGCTGGTTGACGCCGATGGAGGGGGAGATGACAGCCGGTTCGGGTCGATATGGGCGGAGGAGACCGGTGAGGCTTGGACAAGCCGGTGGGGAAGTCGATGGTGGCTCACAACAGCGAGGACGAGCTTCGGCAGCTCCTTGAACATGTGAACTGAGATAGACAGGGATGGCTGGGCATCGGCCAAGTGTGGGCGAGCAAGGAATAGCGGCTGTGCACGGGATGGCGAGCGGTGACGACGTGCGGTCCAACAACGTGCGACGGCGACAAGCAGAGCTGCTGGCTTGCTACTGGGTTCCGAACAGCACAAAGAGGAAGAAGAAGTCGACGGTAGTAGGAGGGAAGAGAGGAAGATGGAGGCGTACAGGGTGAGGTGTGGGTTGCGACGACGTGCAGCGGTGGCGATCGACGACAACCAGCTCCGGCGACGTGCAAAGGGGCGGCCGGTCGAGCAGATGGAGGCGTCGTACGAAGGGAGTCCGGACGGCTGCTTCAGCTTTCTCTCTCCCCCTTTCCAATCCAAAAACAAACCCAAGGAAGAAGAAGGACTTGATGTGACACCCCCACTTTTGGTGAGACAATTGGCTTGCGACACTTGTCAAGCTCTCCTTCAATTTGGCCTCCACCATGACATCACCGGATGATGTCATACCCCACTACCTCAATCTCCCACAACCTTATTCCAATGGGTGCAATTTCATTTTCCGTTGTGGCATGAAATCTTGTATCAATTTCATTCCATTCTCTTCTAATTGAACCAAATTGAAGTCCATAAAATTAATCCAATGTCAACACACTTTAATTCACAACCTCACTTGTCCATAGAATCTTCTTGAGTCCCAAGAGCGTGATCAAAGGTGGGCCTACTAATTTCTCAAGCCAAATTAGTCATACTCTAATTAACTTATTGAAAAACTCTAATTGCATGAAAAATCTTCCAAAGATGAGTTAATGATCCTAAAGTGATTTGTGACACACCCGAACTGCCAATTTTTGAATTCGATCTCAAATTCACGGTTGATTTCACTCTGGCACAATATTAGCGCATCATAATCTACTGGATAGCTTTTAGAAATCTTTATGCATTTGACATGTGGTTGATCAAGCCACAATGTACATCTTTGAAATATTGGCGACTCTCGGTTGTCGTGATAATCTCAAGGTTTCAAATACGGACACAAGATACCCAAACGACAGAAAAGCCAATCTAGTGTCGATCGATAAGAATTATGTAATCTGGTGGAATTACCCACACTTGATCACATGCCTTTGTCGAGTCGACCTATCTCCGATCTTTAGTCGATTTTTTTTTTTAATTGTGCCATAATGACCCTTGCATATTAGCTCAGTCGAAAGGTCGCTTCCTGGTCAAATTCTCGAGTCTGATGCATTAGACTTGTGGCAGTACTCTCACACTCGCGCTGGTTTGAGCTTGCGCTCTACCTCGGGTACCAACTCTTGTCAGCGTCTTACCCTGAGATACAGGTCCTACCGACCTCCTCTAGGGAGTTCTCCAACCTGGTCACCCATTCTACAGGTTCCTTATAGACACATTTTTTTCCAATTCCAACACTAGATTAGAATTTGAATGACCCTACAAATACACTACCAAACAGCTATCAACCACATGCATCAGCATATTAAAAGCCTTTCCTACTAACTATCCCATGACTCATCCCACCTTATCACTCCATACATAGACTATGCTCCGATACCACTTAAATGGAGATGTCATGCCCCGAACCCCGAGCGCGTGCATATCCCACTGCGATCAATCAAATATGCGACATCCCAGGATACGTCGCCGACCCATTCATTTTATTACGCACACGGAAGCGAAACAAATCCCCTGACAACATTTAACTTGTGATAGAAAAGCAGGCAATCAATCACAATACCAAAAACTCATTTATAAACACATAGGTTTAAATACAACACTGGACTGTCTACAAAATAGACCAGCTCGACAAAAGGGGAAATATCCTAACCAACTAGCAGGACACGTTCACCGATCCTTTAGTTTCCACCTTTCCAGACTTAGGGCTTCGGGTCCTCCACGACCGCCATCTAAGGACCTGAAATTTTGGCCCACAACGGGGTGAGACATTGTCTCAGTAAGTTCAACCCCTAAACCCCTATTAGAAAGAAAAATACTCCCAAAAGTGGCCTAGCCACACCACACAAAGGACTTACCTCGCCTCTGCAGGTTAGCACAATTCATATTACTCAATCACATGTTCATATCACCCAACCACATATAGTAATACCAACTTAAACAAACATAATGCATTCACTTTCATATAATCGACAACCATGGGGTCCTAATTATACGACTAAATTGTTATGACACATCCCATTCCATGCCATAAAATTCTTTCCCATAATACGACACATCAACAACACTCAACATGCATTCCAATTGTTATTCACTACCACACAAGGGCATGGCCTACTCGCAGTTCGGCTATCTACTGGCATATAGCCAAGCATCGCCTCCCCACCTTGGAGCGTGGCTTCGTCAGTACGTCAACGGTGTTCCAGAAGGAGCATGGGCCCAAAATCAACTACGACTCGCAGCCACTGCGTGGGCATCCCATATAAGGGCAAGTCCGGCTCAACAGCTTGATGGTTGATAAGTTTAACGACTCGCAACCACTACGGAAGCAGCTGCCGTCGGCGCCTCTCACCACCGTCGTCGCCCATCGAAGTCGGAGCCATCGTCGCTGCTCTGCAACCGTCCGTGCATCCTTCGCCCTCTCTCTCTCTCCCTCCTCTTGTTGGTGCGAACCAGAAGACAGCAGAAAGTGAAGCAGCGTCTAGCGTCGCCGGAAGGAGTCGCAACTAGCTCTGGCTGGACGCCGTCGCATCGAAGCTGTTGCACCGCCGCCCGCGCGACATCGTACGCTCCGCCGCCTCATGCTCGCGCCTGCCGTCCCCGCTATGTGACCCAGCCCCTGTTTCGCCTCTGTTCAGCTTTGTTTTGGCCATCACAGGCCACGATTCGGCCACTTCCGGCCACCGTGCGCCGCCACCTCGACCCGTTGGAGTCCCCTCGCCCTCCACTGGCCTTGTCCAGCTCGAATCAGCTTTGGATCCGCTCCCCTTCGCCCCCAATCAGCAGCGCACAGAGAAGAAGAAAATGGGTATGGCAGCCCCTTCGTGGGCCGTTTTGGCCGCCTTCCCAAGCCCGGATGCTCGGCCCGCTTTGAAGAAAGTCGATCCTCGCATCGAGTCCGTCGTTTTGAGTGAGTTTTACTCACTAATGCCTTCTTAGTGCGCTAATTATACTTAAAGGTTGATTAGTGTTAATTAAGTGTAATTAGGTGGTTAGATTATAATTTATTAGTGATTATTAGTTAATTGCTTTGCATATTAGTTGTGTGATTAGTGTAATTAGATAGAAAATTGCCTATATTATTTATTGGATGCTTCTTGGGATTTTTCCCGTCCCTTATCAAGTGTTAATTAAGCAAATCAGGCCTAGGTGGAATTTTTAGGAATTAAATATTAATTTTGGAAATTAATTGTGGCATCCCAAAATTCATAATGACCTCTAGTTACATTAAAGTCTATGAATAGGTGATGGAAGTACCATCAAGTTATTTTATGGCCATTTAATCCATAATTTGCAATAAGATATATGGCCAAGCTTTTAAGGGATAATTATGTGATAGGAAAGAAAATTCTATCATTGGCCATGTGCATCATAAATTGGAATTTAGGGATTTGTGACTATAAGTTTAATGGCCTTATTATTTATGCAATTAGATATTTATTTAAATGATGATTAAGATATATTATAAAAATAAAATAAAATAAACTTGGGCCATTTAAGTTTGGACCTAGGGCCCAAGTGAGATGGGCCTAAAGTGGGCCATAAGCCCGGCCCATTGTCGTGCATGGAGGGGGAGAAGGAGGAGCCGCATGGCCTCCAAGTGTCTTCGGCAAAGGAGACACTTGTCTCCTTCTTAGGGACAAGTGTCCCCCATGCAAAGAGCGGGTGCATGCAATATAAATACAACCAAAAAGAGAGAGAGAGAGAGAGAGAGAGAGTGGCATTCGGCCAAGCCAAGTGAGAGAGAGTGGGTCGCCGAGAGGGAGAGAGGAACCGAGGAAGAAGGAGCCGTCGCCACCCGCACGCCGTTCGTCCGTTGCCGGTGTGCCGCCGTTCGTGTAGTCTAGAGGCAAGTTGGGGGTCCTTTGCTGCTCTTGCATGTGTGTTTGTTACATGTATGGTTGATATAGTGTCGAATTTGGGTGATTGGAAGAGAAAACCCGAAGCTTGGATGGCTTGTTCTTGAGTGGTATTGCTGTTTTCGCCTGAACAGTTTGAGTCAGAATGTTGTGAGAGCTTTCATGCATGTTAAGAGTTCGAATTTGGCTTTGGTCTCTTCATAAAATTTGTAGCTAACATCTTAAACATCAACATACTAAAATTTGGTGGAAAATGATGTAGATATAAGGGATTAAACTCTCATTCTACGGAGACCTCAGATCTGGAACGATTTCACTGACATCTTGATGAATTTGTTGTTGTATGTTGATTTGTGCTAAGAATATCTCTTCGATTTCTTCATGAAAGTTGTAGAGGACATCTTAAAATACAACATACTCAAATTTGAAGTGAAATGAACAAGTATAACCTAGTAAATCGACTAGATGTTGAAGACGGTAGTTCTGGAGATGTATTACAGGACACCCAAGACTTCATGGACCTAAATGACGACTATACTCTGGATATTTGACTTGGATCTCTTCACAAAAATTGTAGAGAACATCTTGATGTATAACATATACAAATTTCAGAGGAAATGAAGAAGAATAGGTAGGTGAAAACTCAGTATTTCGGAGAAGCATGTACTGGACGTTTCGGTGATGGATCCAGAAGCTTCGTGAGACTTTATAAATTAATCTAGAAAGAATCTGACTTGGAAGTCTTCATGAAAGATGTACGTAAATGTCTTGGTTATAACTTGATAAAATTTCATAATTTTTGGAGGTCGTATGGATATTTTAATCGAATTTATTCGGAGACTGTGCATTCTGATTTCATCCGAAAATTACATGCTGTTTTGTGTGAATAATGGATTTGTGTGGAATTCCCATTGGCCGTGTATTTTGCATGAAATCATTATCCTATTGTCTTATTTATTACTTGCATTAATTTATGATTTTTGAGATATTATAAATAATTAAATTTAATATTTTTGAAAATGGCACAAGCTGGAATTTAAATAAATGTAAAAAAGGGCATGATAAATGGATTATTTTAATTGGCATAAATTCCATGAATTTTATTGCACCATGTAGTATGTGTGATGAGGTCGGGATGTATGCATTAAGATGCATGTGTGAATTCAAATGCTTAACATGATTGTTGATTTGCAATACATCATATGCCATGCTAAATTAAGACCGAAATTGGTGAACATGAATAATGTTAAATGAGGAGATTGTTGTGGTGGATGATGATGCTCGGTGGCCTAGTGGCGTAATTCCGGAGATTCCCCGGGAGTGTCGGGATGCCCGGTGGTATACGGTACGTAATTCCAGGGGAGACCTGGTGGTATGTCGGTACATAATTCCGAAAGCCCTATCGGAGGTTTTTGCCCGAAGGGAATGCCTCGCGATGTCAAGATTGGGATGCGAGATGCCCAGCCAGGGAGTGTAAATGCCGGAAGCCCTGTCGGAGGTCTTTGCCCGAGGGGAATGCCTCGTGATGCCAGTTGGGATGCGAGATGCCCGAAATGGGGGGGGGCCGGATGCCCGGTGGCCTGGAATGGCTGAATGCCGGAGGTTTTCTCACATGGGATGCGAGTGTATAATATGAGATGAAATTGATCATCCGAGGAAGGATGATGTGGTGATCAAATTGAAAGTTAAAAGTGGAAATTAAACCATGATGATGATCACCCATGGCATAATGATATGCATGATGATGATGCTGATGATATATGACATGGCATAATGATATGATGACGACGATGATGATGATATATGATATGGCATAATGATGTGATGACAATGATGATGATGATATATGATATGGCATAATGATATGATGACGATGATGATGATGATATATGATATGGCATGATGATATGCATGATGATGATGATGATATATGATATGGCATGATGATATGCATGATGATGATGATGATGATATATGACATGGCATGATGATATGCATCATGATGATGATGATGATGATGATATATGATAAGGCATGAAGACATGTGTGATGTGATGGTGTCATGATGATGACATGTGTAATATAATAATGCCATGATGACGACTATATGAGTATGACATGATGATACACATGTATGTGTTATGATTGTGACGATGATGCATGATAGTATGGGCATGGCTCCAAGGTAAGTATTGCCTGAAATGCATGTATGACTTGTATGATGCATTGAGTGGTTATTGGATTCTTTTACCTGCTGAGTGACTGTACTCACCCCTTTTGGGGACCAACATTTCAGATTAGTAGATGAATCAAGCGGATTGGATATGACCGCAAGGAGAAGGATAGCAAAGGAGGGAACTTTTGGACGCCGACACTGATCGATGGACTTTAAGTATTTGATTGTTGGAGAAGATGTCGGTCATCTTTTGAAGTATAGTCGAGTATAGAAACATTGGCATTTCGATGTACCAACTAAAGATGTCCATCTGCTTTATGTAAATAAACGTGTTCGGCTTTAACTTATATAAGATGTTTAGTAGTTGTGCATCATTTTCTGAATATAGGGAAGGGAGTTGTTGGATGTGCTTCCGTATATAAATTGCGCAAGGGACCTTTAGTCAAAAGAAAAAGAAAAAAAAAATGTAAACCACCATGGTTGTATGGACCCGCTGCAATTAAAATGGTATCAGAGTGACATGTTATTAGGAAAAGTGAATGGTAAGCGAACTATGGCGACCCTAATTGGATCGGGGACCGTCGAGGGGTGCCACATTAATTATTTAATTATTTATTTCCCGAAAATTCAACTGGGATGGCCAGTGACCGGGATTTTAATTTATTTATTTAATTTTCAAAATTAATTATTTAATTATTTATTTCCCGGAAATTCAACTGGGATGGCCAGTGACTGAGATTTTATGCTGATGATCGTGGTGCAGACTGTTTATTTAATTAAGCTTTATACTGTGCTAAATTGAATTATTGTATTTTATTTAATTCTCGAAATTAATTATTTAATTTTTTTTTTTCTAGAAATTCAACCAGGATGGCCGGTGACCAGAATTTCATGCTGAGTGTTGTGGTGTAGTCCGTTTATTTATTAGAGCTCTACATTGCGTGGAATTGATTTGATTGTGCAATTTTAGTGATTTATCCCAAATTGAATGAAATTGAATGATTGACTGGTTGATGGCTGAGTGTTATTATTTAGCATCGATAATGCTGTAATGAACTGTAAAGCAAAGGGAACTATGAAAGTGAATTGAGGAAATTCTCGGCTGAAACCAATCAGGAACGATGTAATGAGACATACGTGGTTCGGTGATTAAAGGATATCACTGGTGAAAACGGCGCATTAAAGAACGCACAAGTGTTGTCCATTATACATGTCACCTTGAAGGAAGCAGCGCCCGAGAGCATTAATGAGGCTCTGTGACTAAGTGTACTGCTGGAGATTATCGTGATCGGTAATTGGTACGTCACCTTGGCGAAAAGGACGACCGAGAGCATTCATCTGGCTCTGTGACTGAGTACCCGAATGGAGATTATAAAGTATGGTGTTGATGTGACTGAGAGGTGGTCCGAATGACATGTAATCGACTAGGTCGATTGATCATTGCTTTGATATGATGCTGTGAATTGATTGATTGGATGGAAATGACCGTGAGTGGTCTTGTTGACATGTAATCGACTAGGTCGATTTGATCGATGCTTCGATCTGTGAAATGATTGCTTGGGTGCCTATTGATTTGTGCTAATATGCAGGTGGAATCTGAGGCCAAGATAAGTCCTTTGACCCATGTTGTGCATAGGCAGCCCTAAGGTGTATTAGTTTACTAATCGGATCTTAGGGGGTAGAACTTGCTGAGACGTTGTCTCAGTGGTTATTGAATAACCATTTCAGGACCCGGATGAGGAGCTTAAGGAGGAGGAACCTGACAAGGAAAACCCTGAGGAGAAAGAACTCGAAGAGGAGTATCTGATGGAGAACCCCAAGGATGATCCAGAGTAGGATCCTGATGTCTGTTGCTATAGAATCTAATTGAGTAGAAACCAACCTTTTTAGTATGGTTTGTGTATGTACATGTATGACTGAGTCATTATAGATGTATATAAGAGTGTTGACTTTCAGGTTCAATTTCCTAGTCCTACTTATCTATCCCATTGTTTTATTGTCTGGGGACTTATAACTGCTTCCGCATGTACATATATAAATGAAAGGGCCGGTGATACATAGTCCTCGGATATCGCATTTTAAAATTGACCAAAGGTAAGGGGTGTGCGCATGCCTGAGGATCGAGGCGTGACTTCCCCTTTTTATGGTATCAGAGCAATGGTTAGGTATTGGAGTGATAAGGTGCGATGACCTATGGGATAGTAGTAGGAAAGGCCTTTAAATTCATGACTGGTGCATGTCTTTGATAGCTGATTGGTAGAATTGTTTGTCATGTGTGAATCGCTTGCTTTTAATCGTTGTGGATTCGAAAGGCAGAGTGTTGACTCTGGCCAGCTCGAGTGTAAGAGTGCCACTGCAGGTTGGTACTAGTGTGGTAGCGTTGAATGATCCTAAGTCCGATAAGATCATTTTGATGCAAGTGTTCCTTAGGACTTGGATGAGCCAGTAAGATCAGAATCAAGTTGTTGTTGTTGCTACCTTTGTTGAAGTCCAACCTGGAAGGATGGTCAGGGAACAGATTTCGATATTTGAGTCAAGATTCAACGCAAGTAGACTTGGAATTCGATCAGGGGAAAAGACTGATGTTGAATGAAGAATATTCTATTCCACCCAATAGGAGGGGTGGCATAGTCAGGTCAGCATTCAGATTAATGGAACATGTTGTTCTATGGAAGATGGTATGAATCAGTCTCGTGTATTTTGAGGACAGGAAATTATGGTAAATGTCGCCAGTACAGACAGTGATTTATGGTGTATCCGCATAAGTAGATGGAATCTTGACAACGGTTACTGCTGTCATTGTTGGTAGGATAGTTCAGGAGAAGTGTGCCATAGAACGCACTATGGAATTTTTGGGATAGACCTCCGGTACAATAAATAGTGCATGCTAGCACTTGACAGGAGGTAGAAGACTCACTAAGTAAGTGCCAAAAGTATGGAAGGAATGCATGGATTAATCCTGTGTTTGATAATGGTTAAAACGTGCTATGATGGTAGTCAGCGCGTCTATCAAAAGAAAAATTATCAGTGTGAGTCCAAGGGAGCATTGAATATCGATACCGCAGATAAGACGCCATTAGGATGGCCAAAGGAACAAGAATGGAATTGACTATGCCTTATTCAATGGAAGAATGTTTTGAGGTGATTTCATCAGAATGGTGCCAGAGAGTGTTGAGAATCCAAGTGTGAAATTTCAGTTGTTTGTTAAGGCTGTAGGGAAAGAACCATTGACTAGAGTTGTACTCGATTGGTTATTGGCGTAAAACTTATTCGTCAAGTGTGGAGAGAATTGGTTCTGGAGTATTTTGTGGTGATGAATTGTTATAGTGGAGTAACCCAGTTTATTCCAGGAGAAGGTAGAAATGACAAGTTCTATTGAGAGTCGAGAAGGGTCCTCGCCTTCTTTAATCTCGTCACTTGAGGCAATCTGTTTGTTAGACAGAGGTTGCCTAGGTTACTTGACGATTGTCAAAAATAAGATAGATTGAAGAATTGAAAATTGAGGACTCCTCAATAGTCCAAGAATTCCTGGAAGTGTTGCCAGAAGGATTATCAGACCGTCACCAGAGAAAGAAAATGAATTACGATCGAGCTAGCAACCAAAACAGAACCATTCTCTAAAGTTTCTTACCAGTTGTTGTTGCTTGAATTGATAGAACCAATGGTGCAGATGTGAGGATTGATGAATGAGGAATTCATGCATATCGGTGCATTACCTAGGGGAAACATCAGTCTCATAGTGAGAAAGAAAGAAAGATGGTTCGTTGCAATTATGCATCAACTATAGTCGACTCAATCAAGTGACAATAAAGGATAAGCGTTCGTTGTCAAAGATCGACGAATTGGGTGACTTGTTATAAAGAGTATTGATGTCTTCAAGGATCGACTTGAGGACAGGGTATTGTCAGTGAGAACCAGGAAGGAGGTTATACTGAAGACAACATTTCACTCTTGATTTAGCTATTAAGAATAATGGAAAGCCATTTGATTTGACAAACGCTCCAGCCGATGTCATAGATTTGACAAACCGAATATTCGAAGAATATCTAGATCAATGGTGATCGTGTGGTGTAGCGACGTTCTAGGGTGTTCATTAAGTGATGAGGATCATGAGAGCCCCTAAGAATGGTCATGTGGTTACAGGTAAAAGAATCTTCATGGACCCAGCCAAGATCGAATCAGTTGTTAATGGATCGAAACCGACAACAATGTCAGAGATTAGAAGCCGTGGGGATTGGACGGATTACTACAGAAGGTTTGTGAAAGAATTTTCAGCATCAGCATCATCGTGAGGTTGACCTCTTAAGAAAGAAGAGAAATTCATCAGCGTAGACAAGTACGATGATAGTTTCTAGAGCTTAAGTGAGAACTGACTATCGTACTTGTGCTAAAATTTTCATTTGGCTTTGGAAAGCACGGAATCTTTAGTGATGTGTCTTGCAAAGGACGGGGTATGCATTGATACAACATGAGAAGATTGTTGCATCATCGTTCCGCCAGTTGAGACCCAATAAGTGGAATACGAAGCGGTGTCGTGAACCAGAATTTTGGCAGAACTATAATAGTGATATCGGGTATCACCTTGGAGGAACGAAATGAGTCATTGATGTGTTGAGCTAAGAGCCTTCAATTGTGCAGAGACTAGCTAAAGTATACATTTTACTTGAAAAGGATTTGAAATTTGGTTTTCAAATTTGAGATAGGCTACCTTTTGAATTTTATAGCCGCCCTCAAAGTTGAACCATATATTCAAGTTAGAATCGGCGCCAAATTGACGGACAGAGATGTTCAAAAGATCTTATGAGAGGATACTAGTAAAAGAGAATCTGACTTCAAGATTTCTGAGGATGGAACGTTCGGGTTCCATGAGTGATTGAATACACTTGACAGTGTAGCCTCAGGGAAAAGATCTTGTTAGAAGTTCACTATAGTATAGCAATTTTGACCAGATGGTGCAAGTAAGTCAGAATCGACGTCAGCTAGATTGGTAGGCCAATATGAAGATAGATATCGCCAAGCAGGTTGCTGGTGTCAGAGTTGTCAGTAAGTGGAAGTTCAGTAATGCAAACCCATAAGATTTTACAATCTCTCGAGAGTCCCAAGTGGTAATGATAATATATCACAATGAAACATTGTGACAGGCTTAGTACTGATACCATTTGAGGATAGTAGTCGATCGATCGATAGATGGAGTCGGTCCACCTTGGTACAATACAAATAGATCTTGTTTTGAGTGTGTGACATCCAAATTTCGGACTCTGATTTCGATTAGATAAATTGGGCATTTAATCGACACGATTACAGTGTTTTTCTTTGAGTTGGCCACTCATGATATAACTAGACTAGCTAGGTAAGTTATTAAAGACTTTAAGGCAGATAGACTAAGAATTTGACCAGGAATCGATTTCTCGACCGTGCTTATCTTTAGAGATCATTACGGCACAGTTAAAAATCGAATTAAGATAAGAGATAGGTCGGTTCGATTGAGATGAGTGACCAATCGTGGGTGACCCCACTAAATTGGAAAAATCTCGTCGACTGGCACTAATTTGACTTTACTGTCGTTTTAGTACCATGTGTCCGTATTTGAATTCTCGAGATTTTCACGGCAATCGAGAGTCGCCAATGTGTCAAGTGGATTCATCGTGGCTCGAAGAAAATTGACCACGGGTCATTTGTCCTAAAAAGCTCTGAAAACTACTCAGTAGCCTAGGTCACACTAAAAGCATGTCAGAGTGAAATTAACCGTCAATCTAAGTTCGATTTCATAAATTGAAGATTTGGTCTTGTCACAGAGTGGGTATACCAAAGTTTGTGTGCATCAGATAATTCATCGGCATGGAGTGTCGAGGATGAATTATATTTCGAATCTAGATCAGAGATTATAAGTTTGGCAGAGTTTTTAGAGAGTTCTTTCTTAAGCAGTGTTATAGAAGAGGGTACAGAATTTCAGTGGTGAAAAGAAAGTGAAGAAGATTTCAGGCCAAAGTCAGTACAATAGACAGTGATTGGAGTTGCCAAGATCAGTGCCAGAGTTATATTAGATCTTGACCAGAGGTTCCCAATTTCAGCAGATCAGTCAAATAGTTTCTTTTTAATCAATACAGAGCATAGTGTACAAGAATTCAGTCGGTTGAGATGAGATCAGAAATCAAAAAATCGCAAGTCCAGAGTCAGCTCAGAAATCAGTGTTTGCAGTTGTCAGATCAATGTCAGAGTAAAGACTAAATAGAACTATCAGAAATTTTGAATCGTTGAGGTTCGAAGGCTTATTAGGGAGTCGAGAAAAAGAGATCAAATGTGGATGACAGAGTGTCTTATGTGAGAAGTTCAGTTCAGTTGTTGGTCAAGAAAGAGCAAAGTTTGTCAACCAAGATGATCTACTTAGTCAAAATGGTCGGACAACACCACGAGACCGAATGAATAGCATGGAGTAATGAGACTCAATGAAACGACAATACCCCCACCTTTTGTATAAGGATTGGTAAAAGTTTAAATTTCGAGGAAGAAATTTTTGTAAGAGGGGAAGAGTTGTGACATCCAGATTTTCGGGTTCTAAATTCGACTGGATAAATATGGCCGTTTTTACTCAGTTGAAGCCAGGGATTGGGAAATTAGGATGCAAGTGGGCTATATTGGTAAAGAAAAATACCAATTGGAATGACGAGGTGTTGAATGAAATTATGGGAGTCAATTTAAATTGAATCAAGAGGGATTAAGGTCCAATTGGGAAGAAAACTTAGCAAAATTCGTATGCCACCTCTACCCCATATTTTGGCCTACCTAAATGCTTCTAGAAGGGGGCATATTTGTCAAAAATTGAAGAGTGGGAGACAGCTGGTGGTGGCCCATGTGTGGTTGACCTAAGAGAGAGTGAGAGTGAGAGAAAAGAAAGGGAAATTGGGTTTTTCTTCCTCCCCTCTCTCCTTCGTCGAGCATCTCCATCTTCTTCCGCTTTTCTTTGGCTTTCTTCTTCAGCAGCAACCGAAGACCAGCAAAACAGAAGCAGCTGCCATCGCCGCCTCTCACCACCGTCGTCACCCATCGAAGTCGGAGCCATCGTCGCTGCTCTGCGGCCGTTCGCGCACCCTTCGCCCTCTCTCTCTCTCCCTCCTCTTGCTGGTGCGAACCAAAAGACAGCAGAAAGTGAAGCACCGTCCAGCGTCGCCGGAAGGAGTCGCAACTAGCTCTACCTGGACGACGTTGCATCGGAGCTGTCGCACCGCCGCCCGCACAACGTCGTGCGCTCCGCTGCCTCATGCTCGCACCTGCCGTCCCCGCTGTGCGACCCAGCCCCTGTTTCGCCTCTGTTCAGCTTCGTTTTGGCCATCACAGGCCACGATTCGGCCACTTCCAGCCACCGTGCGCCGCCACCTCGACCCGTCGGAGTCCCCTCGCCCTCCACTGGCCTTGTCCAGCTCGAATCAGCTCTGGATCCGCTCCCCTTCGCCCCCAATCAGCAGCGCACAGAGAAGAAGAAAATGGGTATGGCAGCCCCTTCGTGGGCCGTTTTGGCCGCCTTCCCAAGCCCGGATGCTCGGCCCGCTTTGAGGAAAGTCGATCCTCGCATCGAGCCCGTCGTTTTGAGTGAGTTTTACTCACTAATGCCTTCTTAGTGTGCTAATTATACTTAAAGATTGATTAGTGTTAATTAAGTGTAATTAGGTGGTTTGATTAGAATTTATTAGTGATTATTAGTTAATTGTTTTGCATATTAGTTGTGTGATTAGTGTAATTAGATAGAGAATTGCCTATAGTATTTATTGGATGCTTCTTGGGATTTTTCCCGTCCCTTATCGAGTGTTAATTAAGCAAATCAGGCCTAGGTGGAATTTTTAGGAATTAAATATTAATTTTGGAAATTAATTGTGGCATCCCAAAATTCATAATGACCTCTAGTTACATTAAAGTCTATGAATAGGTGATGGAAGTACCATCAAGTTATTTTATGGCCATTTAATCCATAATTTGCAATAAGATATATGGCCAACCTTTTAAGGGATAATTATGTGATAGGAAAGAAAATTCTATCATTGGCCATGCGCATCATAAATTTGAATTTAGGGATTTGTGACTATTATAGTTGCGACAGTGTGCAGCAGTGGCGACCGGTGACAGCAAGCTCCAGCGACGTGCGAACGAGCGGCCAGTCGAGCAAATGGAGGCGTCGCACGAAGGGAGTCCGGACGGCTACTTCAGCTTTCTCTCTCCCCCTTTCCAATCCAAAAACAAACCCAAGGAAGAAGAAGGACTTGATGTGACACCCCCACTTTTGGTGAGCCAATTGGCTTGCGACACTTGTCAAGCTCTCCTTCAATTTGGCCTCCACCATGACATCACCTGATGATGTCACACCCCACTACCTCAATCTCCCACAACCTTATTCCAATGGGTGCAATTTCATTTTCCGTTATGGCATGAAATATTGTATCAATTTCATTCCATTCTCTTTTGATTGAACCAAATTGAAATCCATAAAATTAATCCAATGTCACCACACTTTAATTCACAACCTCACTTGTCTATAGAATCTTCTTGAGTCCCAAGAGCGTGACCAAGGGCAGGCTTACTAATTTCTCGAGCCAAATTAGCCATACTGTGATTAACTTGCTGAAAAACTCTGATTGCATGAAAAATCTTCCGAAGATGAGTTAATGATCCTAAAATTATTTGTGACACACCCGGACTTCCAATTTCTGAATTCGATCTCAAATTCACGGTTGATTTCACTCTGGCACAATATTAGCACGTCTTGATCTACCAGGTAGCTTTTAGAAATCTTTATGCATTTGACCTGTGGTTGATCAAGCCACAATGTACATTTTTCACACATTGGCGACTCTCGGCTGTCGTGGTAACCTCAAGGTTTCAAATACAGACACAGGGTACCCAAACGACAGAAAAGCCAGTCCAGTACCAATCGATAAGAATTATGTAATCTGGTGGAATCACCCACACTTGATCACATGCCTTTGTCGAGTCAACCTATCTCCGGTCTTTAGTCGATTTTTTTTTAATTGTGCCGTAATGACCCTTGCAGATTAGCTCAGCCGAAAGGTTGCTTCCTGGTCAAATTCTCGAGTCTGATGCATTAGAATTCTTTAACGGCTTCACCTGATAAACTAGTTTTCACATGAGTGGCCGACTCAAGGAAAAGAACTATATGTGCAAAGATGAAATGCCATCTCAATTTATTGAAAATAGAATTAGAAAATCAAGATGTCACATTTATTCTTCGTTACAAATCACAAATCGGTATACCTATGATAAACAGAGAGTGAAATTCTAAACCGGTATACTCGTCAACGATCACATATCATCCAACTCAGCAATTTAACGAAAACTAACATGAGTTAAATTTGTCAAAAATGTACCATTTTAGGATTTTTGGTGATCAAAAAATTCATTTGGGACACATGTGTACCGATTGTGGGTTTTTAGTGTTAATAACCATTTCATTTTTAGGGACACTCGCCGAAGGTACTTGGGCAAAGAAGAAAAGAGCAGAGACATATATTTCCTTTTGTCTTCTTCAACACCAAGTGCTTGGTGCGATTCATTTGGTCGTAAGTTGTTAGGCTTGATTTTCATCAATAATGAAGTTTTTGCGTCTTCATATTTCATTTGACATGTGTCGTGTTTACTCCGTTGAAAGCGACGAACGGCCAGCGTGATGGTGGTCATCAAAGGTGAACTTGGTTTTCTGGCAGTAAATCAAGGTGGTGATTAGTGATGGCCCGGTGGTGTTAGGCTGATATATGGTAAGTGATGGACGATGGTGGTCAAGGATGAAGGTCTAGCGCAACCGAAGATGAAGTCCGATCAAGAAGGGCGTCGCCAGTTTCTGGGAAGAACACGACGTATTGGGAGTTAAAGGAGCGGAAGTAAAGAGATTTTTCGTTGACTTGGGCCCAACGTCTATCTTACCAAGTGTCGCTTTTTTTAAAAACAATCACTTAAGCGCAAACTCCAATTTGGGTCGTTAGAAATCCAATATAACTATATTGTATTAATTTCATATAACCCTTAAATGACATTGTTTAAAAATTATAAATAGTGATCATTTGAGTGCCCAATTTTATTTAAAGTAATCACTCTAGTGCCAGTTGTTATTAAAAAGTAATCACTTCAATGCCAAGCACATCACGCGAAAATGTCACATGTACTAGAATTTTTTTAAGTAATATAGCAAGTCGTATAGCCTCATATTATTTTGGACCGAAATATCTCACTGTTGGAACTTATGGCATTTGAGTGATTCAGCGAAAGCTTCTAAAGTGAGTATGGTACACAACTTTTAAAATTCTAATGTTCTTCTACCATTTTCCTAATCTAAGTTGCTTTCCTCCTATGTATAGGTTTCCTAATTTGAGTATGTTTTCTAATTTAAGTAGGTTAGCTTATTCGAATAGGCTTTCTAATCTAAATAGTTTTCCTAATTTAAGTAGAATTCCTAGAGTAAGTTTTCTAATTTGAATGAGTTTCTTATTTTGAGTAGATTTCCTAGTTTAAGCTGTTCTCCTAAGGGAAAATGTCACAAGATGGTCCCTAAACTTTAATCTAATGTTCAATTTCATCCCTGAGCTTTCGATTTGCTCAATTTAGTCCCTGAACTATTAACAAATGTTCCATCTAATCCTTCCATTTGTTCAAGCCATTAAGTGATGACGCGGAGCATTAATTGATGACACGGAACTAAGTTGGATTATTAGAATTATGAGTCAATATATATCTTTAAAAAGGAAAAAAAAATTAGGAGTCAATTGGAGATGAGAGCACTGATCACAAACGCAAAGAGAAGAAGTGGTTAATTTAACCTATTTTAAAGGTAATTTCCATGTGGATATTCCACATGTCCTTTTTTATTTTATATTTAAGATACTAAAAGCCATGTAAGCCAATTCCATTAAATTTGACTAACGGAATGATGAAATTGGACAATTTTCAGATAGTCAAGGACTAGATCGAACATTTATCGATAATTCAGGAATCAAATTGAACAAATTAAAAGTCTAGAGATGAGATTGCACATTAAGTGGAAGTTTAGGGACTGTTTGTGACATTTTCCCTTTTCCTAATTAGTGTAGGTTGCCAAGTTCAAGTAGGTTTCCTAACTTGAATAGGCTTCCCAATTTGAGTATGTTTACGAATTTGAATAACTTAATTAGTTTAAGTAGGTTTCCTAATTTGAGTGGATTTTCTAGTTTAATTTCCCAATTTGGATAGCCTTCTTACTTTAAATAGATTTCTAGTTTGAATAGGCATCCTAATTTAAATTAGCTTGTTTCCTAGTTTGTTTATTTATTTATTTATTTATTCTAATTTTAGTAGTTTTCCTTGTCTACGTTGGTTTCCTAATTTGAGTATGCTTTCTAATTCAAGTCGGTTATCCAATTTGAATAGGCTTCCCATTCTAAGTTGCTTTCCTAATATAAGTTGATTTCCTAAAGTAAGTTTCCTAATTTGAATAAGTTTCTTAATTTGAGTAGATTTCCTAGCTTAAGTTGGTTTCCTAATTAGTGTAGGTTGCCAAGTTCAAGTAGGTTCCTGACTTGAGTAGGCTTCCGAATTTGAGTACGTTTCTTGATTTGAACAAATTAATTAGTTTAAGTAGGTTTCCTAATATGAGCGGATTTTCTAATTTTAGTAAGTTTCCCAAATTGAATAGCCTTCTTAATTTAAATAGATTTCGTAATTTGAATAGGGATCCTAATTTAAATTGGTTTGTTCCTAGTTTATTTATTTATTTATTTATTTATTTATTTTTATTTTAATAGATTTCTAATTTGAGTAAGTTTCCTTCTTTAAGATTATTTCATGATTTGGGAAACTTCAATTTCGTTTGTTTCACTAAAAATGTGACATTTTTGGGAAATATTTTCTAAGACGTCAAGATTTGAAATAATTAACAATTAGTTGGCATGGTCAACCTAGCATGGCTTAAATATTATTTTATTGCCATTAACTTTAATAACTTGATGGTTAATGCTAACAAAGTTGGATATGTTTAAAATGTAAAGTCAATCTTTTATAGGTGAAGAAACATATAGGGCAATCACACAATAATGGATATGAAAGACGATATGTTTTTAAATATTGGGCAATTACACATTAACTTCTCTAATTATCGTCAGTGGCTAGACTTATATATTCCCTGATATTGGTACTAACTTTATTGGCATATATATACCCTGATATTGCTATCAACTTTATTAACTTGTTGGTTAATGCTAATAAAGTTGGATATCTATAAAATGCAAGTCAATATTTTATAGTTGGTGAAGAAACAAATAGGGTAATTACACATTAAGGGATATGAAAGAGAAGATATGATTTTAATTATTCGGCAATTACAAATTAGCTTCTCTAAACATCATTAGTGGCTGGACTTATATATACCTTGATATTACAAGCATAGTGAAACAAATAGATCACTAAAGCATTTCTCCTTAGCAAAACCATTAACATATTATCCCTGCAAAAGCCCTTTTGACTTGGGAGCAATGGTGAAACCATCCATATCCATTATGTTGCTCATGTTTTTGCTAATTGCCATCGGTTCTCTCTCTCTCTCTCTCTCTCTCTCTCTCTCTCTCTCTCTCTCTCTCTCTCTCTCTCCACGAATAAGAATAAGAAAGATGTTTACTGATTGATGATTGATGTTATATGGCAGGTATGCGAAGCATGGAAGTACAGTCATGTGTTATTGATGCAGAATGCGGTCCAGTAAGCTGTTGTGAGTGTCAAGATGACTCTACCTGTAATTGCCACTGCACACAAGGAACAAGTTTCGTTGGAGATCTTGAGGAAAAAGGGATGCGCAAGAAGCTCCTTGAAAAAAAATGAAAATCCATAAATCTCTTGTGACATTAAAATAAAAAGTTATCGGTTGTTCTTTCCCCCCTCCCTTCTCTCCCTCTCTCCCTCTCTCCACCCCCTCTACACATGCATGTGTGAAAGAGAGATGGCATGTATTGATTGAAAAAGAAGTGAGTCAAGGGGATTGGTGGCCAAACACAACCATATAAATCATGTTGACATCTCAAGTTTTACCGACGAAATCAAACTTTAAAAGAAAAAAGAAATTAATGAAATTGAATCTGATCTGATTCTTTGGGCCTAGTCAATTCGCAGAGGCCTGAACATTCAATCCAATTCATCCAAGCCTAAAGTATCAAGCCCACTATTCCGATTTAAAGCAATTAATATACCCCATTAGTTCACGATACCCATGGCTCATAGAACTTAAATGAGGAGAGCCCACTATGGATCAAGGGTAAGAAAAAAAGGTCATTTTAAAGAGGAGGTTGGCGGTTGTGCAAAGGAAAAAAAGGTCCTCGTCAAAATCAAAGTTCTCACCGGCCAAAAGAAAAAAAATCAAAGTTCTCTTTATTTTATTTTTTTTAAGTGAAAAAATGGTGGCTCTCTCATTAAAAAGGGACTTGGACATTGCGGAGGTGGCACAAAAAGGGAAGGAAAAAAAATTGATCACAAAACACCATAAATTAATATATTTATGACAAATTTATTCTAAATTAATTTTTTATCATCAAGAATCATAAATTAGTATACTTATGACATTTACCTTTAATTAATTTTTTTACCATCAAAAACAAAAAACTCGTACATTTATGATAAATTTCTCCTCCGTTACAAATCACAAATCGGTATACCTATGACAAACAAAGAGTGAAATTCTAAACCAGTACACTCGTCAACGGTCACATATCATCCAACTCAGCAATTTCATTGTAAAATTTAACGAAAACTAACATGAGTTAAATTTGTCAAAAATGTACCATTTTGGGATTTTTGGTGATGAAAAAATTCATTTGGGACACATGTGTACTGATTGTGGGTTTTTAGTGTTAATAACCCTTTCATTTTTAGGGACACTCGCCGAAGGTACTTGGGCAAAGAAGAAAAGAGCAGAGACATATATTTTATTTTGTCTTCTTCAACACCAAGTGCTTGGTGCGATTCGTTTAGTCGTAAGTTGTTAGGCTTGATTTTCATCAATAATTAAGTTATTGCGTCTTCGTATTTCATTTGACATGTGCCGTGTTTACTCCGTTGAAAGCGACGAACGGCCAACATGATGGTGGTCGTCAGAGGTGAACTTGGTTTTCTGGCAGTAAATCAAGGTGGTGATTAGTGATGGCCCGGTGGTGTTA
Organism: Eucalyptus pumila; assembly: GCA_016097595.1. NCBI lineage: Eukaryota > Viridiplantae > Streptophyta > Magnoliopsida > Myrtales > Myrtaceae > Eucalyptus > Eucalyptus pumila. The sequence goes on from CM027851.1 coordinate 24,423,239, forward strand.
GGCTGATATATGGTAAGTGATGGACGATGGTGGTTAGGGATGAAGGTTTAGCGCAGCCAAAGATAAAGTCCAATCAGGAGGGGTGTCGCTAGTTTCTAGGAAGAACACAGCGTATTGGGAGTTAAAGGAGTGGAAGTAAAGAGATTGTTCGTTGACTTGGGCCCAACGTCTATCTTGCCAAGTGTGTTCGCAACTTCAAACCAAGAACACAGCACAATTTCTTGTTTGAATGTTTTCTTTTAAGAGCACGAATCTCCTGTGTTTGATCTCAATTTGCGATTAGTGTGCTTTGGATTATTATTATAACCTGTCTTATTTTTCACCTTGATTGTCTTGGTTGTAATTCATTTCAATGCGGACTTTAAGTAGATGTAATTATAAGTCTTGTTTTGATTTAAGTCTAGTTTGAAATGTTTTGATTGAAGTTTGCCTTCACACTTGTAGTGATTTTGCTAACAATTGCGCAGATTTTCTCAATTTAAATAGGCTTCCTAGTTTGAGTTGGTTTGCTGATTTTAGTAGTTTTCCGGGATAAGTACACTATTAGTGTCATAAGTTGTGTACGGTGTTCACTTTGGTGCCAAAAGTTTTTGTCGAATCACTTAAGTGCCAAAAAGTTCAAAAAATGATCATTTTATTGCCAACTCCGATATAGTTGGTCGGAAATCCGACGTAGCGCTTTTTATTAATTTTTGAAGCTGATGTGGCTCGTCAGAGAGTACAATTAGTATTTAAACAACAAAATGACGTCATTTGGTGTCTCTCCCCCAATTCAAAACCCTAAATCCCTAAATTGAGAGAGAGAGAGAGAGAGAGAGAGAGAGAGAGAGAGAGAGAGAGAAGATAAGCCAACGGTGATGGGCTAGTTGTCGTCCTCAATGGCCCCCACGCTCGGCGGTCGCGGCTTCAACTCCGACCCCAACCCCGACCCCGACCCCAACCCCGAAGATGGCCACTCGGCGGCCAAGTCGAAGGCCGTGACCTGGCCGATGCTCGGGGAGGCCGCCGACGAGTGCGCCACCCCTTATCTCTCCCTCTCCATCTCGATCTCTCCGACGAGTGTCTAGCCTGTGTCTTCCAGTACCTAGGCTCCAGCGACCCGAGCCAGTGCTCCCTTGTGTGCCGCCACTGGCTCACAATCGAAGCCCAGAGCCACCAGAGGCTCGCCTTCCACGCCCACTCAAAGCTGCTAGACGTGGTCTTGGCTCAAAAAATTTTGAGGATGTTGAAGCTGGTGAAATGTCACCATGATTGGGACACAGTGCTACTACGACGGAGGCTGAGCGACGGAGATCGGGTGACGGCGACCGACGTTGGGCGAGGATCGGACAAAAAAACCATAATTTCAATCCCCAAATTAAAAATAAATAAATAAATAACCCAAATGAGTTGTGCAACGTCGTTTTCTCGAGGCCATCAACTTAGGATGGCAAAATGATATTGTTTTCTTAAGGAAGACGGAAAACAACGTCATTTAAAGGCCTTATTATTATTTTTTCAAATATAAAAGCCACGTAATCATTTTGGCCGGAATCTCTCGTCGGTGGCACCAAAGTGATCGTCTTTCCTCCGATTTGACACTTAAGTGATCCAACATAAACTTTTGATACCAAAGTGAGCGCCATACACAACTTATGGCATTAATAGTGTACTTCTCCCATAGTTTTCCTAAGGAAGAAGGACACATGTAGTGTCGAATTTGTGTACGGCGTTCAATTTAATACCAATTTTTTTCAGATAATTTAAGTGTTATTTTTTTAAAAATGATCACTTAAGCGCCAACTCCAATTTGGGTCCTCGAAAATCCAATGTAACTATATTTTATTAATTTCATATAATCCTTAAATGACATTGTTTAAAAGTTATAAATAGTGATCATTTGAATGCTCAATTTTATTTAAAGTAATCATTGTAGTGTCAATTGTTGTTAAAAAGCAATCACTTCAGTGGCAAGCACATCATGTGGAAATGCCACATGTACTAGAATATTTTTCAATAATATAGCAAGACATATGAAATTTTTAATTATAAAAGCCACATGTACTTCTCACCGTTAACACTTAAGTAATCGTTTTTTCTCTGATTTGGCACTTAAGTGATCCGGTGAAAAATTATAATACTAAAATGAGCGTCATACACAACAAATATGGGAACATCCAAAAATCAACATCTAGCATCATATCAAAGGAGTAAATCGGGTAGAAGCATGGTTGGTCAGCTTAACAGAACACAAAGGTGACTTACCTGACTTGGAAACGATCGCATCCATCCTCTGACACATTTGGAAGGCCCGCAATAACTGCATATTTCGCTAGCAGCACCCCCAACCGCACCACATAGTGCAGACAGCCATAGCCAGCGCCATAGCAAATCGAAATCCATCTCGGCAAAAACAAAGACAGGGAAAGCAACAACTAGATCAGCATTCGTTTTGGCGTCCGCTAGATCAAGGAGAAATGAAACTCAATATTGATGCAACTTACCAGCCTCAGAGCGGAGAAGCATCGATCGCTTGTGTTTGTCAAAGCTCGTCAGGCTTTTTAATCGATGGCTTTGCTCGATCGGTGGTCATTTCCTCGGCCCTGCAAGCAGAGGCAACGGCGTTAAACCACACGCTCCACTTCTTGCTAAACACGGGCAAAAACTCAGATCGAATGACCTTGGAAACTGATTGCTCAATTCTTGTTGAGGCGATGTGTAACCATGAACTGCCACCTTGGGAGATCAAATCTTTGCTCAAAGACTGCACGGTGCTGCTTCAATGTTGCCCTAATCTCAAGATCGTCCATTGCAAGAGGGAAATGAACAAGGTTGCGGACCGGGCCACGAAGGCCCATCAGGCCGGTTCGCTACCTACGGATTGGGTCATTAATCCTCCTTTGTTTTTGTGTGAAATGTTGTCCTTCGATATTATGCAAAACGCTCCTTCTACTTTTCGATAGTAATAATAATATTACCTTTCTGACCAAAAAAAAAAAAACCTAGCGTATCAAGCCCACTATTTTGATTTAAAGAAATTAGTATAGCCCATTACTTCATGGATCCCATGGCTCATAGAACTTAAATGAGAAGGAAGGCCCACACTGGATCAAGGTAAGAAAAACTCTAAAGAAGAAAAAACCTATCTTAAAGAGGAGGTTGGCGGCCGTGCAAAATAAAAAAGGTCCTCTCGAAAATCAAAGTTCTCACTGACCAAATAAAAAAACTCAAATTTCTCTTCTTCATTTTTAAGTGAAAAGAGGGTGACTCTCTCGTTAAAAAGAGATTTTGGAGCCAGAACGGAGGAGGTGGCAAAAAAAGGACAGAAAATAAGATAACATGATCACAAAAACCATGAACTAATATATTTGTGAAAAATTTATTCTAAATTAATTTTTTGGCAATAAAAAATTCTAAATTAGTACATTTGTAAAAAATCTACTCTTCACTAATTTTTTTATTACCAAAAGTCTCAAACTAATATATTTATGACAAATTTACTCTCCATTAAAAATCATAAACTTGTATACTTATGACAAATTAAGAGTAAAATTTTAAACTGGAACATTCGTCAACGGTCACATGTCATCTAACTTAGCAGTTTGGCTGTAAAATTTAACAAAAGCTAACATGAGGTAAATTTATCAAAGATGTACCATTTTGGAGTTTTTATGATAAAAAAAAATTAGCTTGAGACACATGTATAACAATTTTGGGTTTTTAGTATTCTTAATCCATTCGTTTTTGGGGACACTTGCTAAAGGTACATGGGCAAAGAAGAAAAAATCAAAGAGATATTTTTCTTTTTTCCTTCTTCTTCTTTTTTTTTTTTTTTTGGTCGGTTCCTTTTTTTCTTCTTCAATGCCAAGCGCTTGGTGCAATTTGGCACTTGGTGCGATTTGTTTGATCCTAAGTTGTTAGGCTTGATTTTCATGAATAATGAAGTTGCTGCGTCTTTGTATTTCGTTTGACATGTGATGTGTTCTCTCTGTTGAACACGACGTATGGCTGGCCTGATGGTGGTCGTCGGAGGTGAACTTGGGTTTCCAGCAGCAGATCAAGGCGGTGGTTAGTGATGGCCCGGTGGTGTTAGACTGATTTATGGTAAGTGATGAACGATGGTGGTCGGAGATGAAGGTCTAGCACAGCCGGAGATGGAGTCCGATTGGCCCGTGGAGGGAGGGGGTGGTTTGGGGTGGGGATGGGGTGGGGGATGGTCGCTAGTTTCTGGGAAGAACACGGCGGATCGGGAGTTAAAAGGAGCGGAAGTAGAGAAAACGCAATATAAAGGGCCCATTAAGAAAAATAAAATAGAAAAAAGGAAAATGGTAAGAAAAATGGGTCTAGTTAGGCTATGAGATATTGCTGGGTTTGGGTTTGATCCAATTTTAATTGATTAGGGCTTCAGTCGGTTTTGTCTTGATAAGTCGGGCTTGATCTGCTTTGACGGGGGCTTTGGGTCATTGATGGATTGGGCTGATTTTACTCGGAATTGAGTTTAAATATCCTAGTGTTTGGACTTGTTATTATGGCCCAATTTGTGTCTATTGCCCGGACCCGTGAGATCAGATCAGTCCATGGTCGGGCCGGGAGTCCCTAGTTTCGGAATTGAATATTTTTTCTTAAAAAAATGCAAAGAAAATTTTAATAAAAATAAATTCGAAAAATGTTAAAGAAATCAGAAAATGTTTCGAGATGGATCTTTATTAGAGTTTTTCAAGTTTTAGTATTAGATGTAGCCTAGTTTTATTTATTTAACACGACCTTTTGTGTAGGGGTTTTGGTGTTTATCTTTAATATGAGTTTAGTTTTGGAAATTAATTTTTTAGGTAAGAAATTGAACTCAATGTGAATTTAGCTCATGGGGGATCATGTCCTAGGTCTTTATAACGTGGCCATGTGTATTATCTGTGCGATGAGTATTGGGTTTTCATTCTTATATTTTACTTTAAGCCATTTCAATACTTGGATATTTAATTCCTGCACTTTCTATATATTATTTGTTCTTTTCCTTATTATAATGGTTAGGAGAACCCTTAAGATCATAATAAACACCTCAACAGCATTTGCATGGACATTTAGCAATTTTGATGTACTTCTAGATTCATAATTGGTCAAAAAAGCCAAACCAAGTTAGAGGTATTGAAAGGCGCTAATTAGATAATTAGCACAATCAAGTCCCCAAGCTTAAAAATTTCTAGTTGCATTGAAAAGTAGATAAAACGGTTGTGCCTTGTTTGGTTTTTAATTAGTTAAACTCAAAAGGTTAGTGGCTATTCCTAGAATCCCTCAAGCTTAATCAAGATTTAAAATGAAATTCAACGTTACATGAAATATGAACTTGGGAGAGTCCCCCCTCCCCCCTCCTTAAGCAATATCCTTAAACCTATTCCTCTTTTCCTTCAACAAGGAATGGAAGATTGTGACATTTTTGCAAATTAAGAGAGGTTCTCAAATAAATATTTTTAATTGCAAGATTTTATAGGAAACTAGCACCATTGTTTTTTCCCCTCTAGCTGAGAACTATTCAATTCACGAAAAGAATATGCGGATGCTTGGAGGAAGATAAATTTCATCATAAAATGTTAAGTTTTATCAACTCAAGAAAATACATCGGCATAAAAAATAACATACAATATTTCTATATTTTATAATCCAAGTTAACTAGATTTTATTAAAAATCAATCCCCTAACAGAATGATGATATCGCACCATATAAATGACAAATATTGACATAGTTGATTACCATTACATATGAAAGAAAATTTCACCATAGTAGATGTATCATGTATGTAACATAAAGAAAATGATATATGATGAACCTTTTTATGGCAATTTTTCTTCCTTTTATTTTTTTTTTTTCGATGTGCACATTAAATTTTTTAAACAATATTCCTTTTAATCAGAACAAAATCACAGAAAATTAGTGATTGATTTTGCTCAAAGGACTTATTGAAGTTAGCTTTTAGGCATATATGTTCTTATATTTGGTGAGTGGCTTACCACATACATTTTGGGGAGGAGTGGGGTTGTCGGAAGAAACGGAGTTTGTCCTTCCATGGGAAGTCAACGACTCGACGTAGGCCTTATGGGAATTAAAAACATGCCATGTTCTTTCGATTGCTCCGATGGCTTTGTGGAGATCCTACCCTCTTAACGTCCTTCAACAATTCCAGTTGAATGGATTGGCAACTCAAGTATGCATAGTTTATTCTAAATGATAGTTTATGTTGCAACATGGCATATGGGTTATACGATTGAATACAAAGGTCATGGAGGTTGTTGTCGAGGATAACAATCACCTAATAAATAAATCCTTCGAGATCAGTTTGATAAGCAAAGTTATACATACTAATTAAGGACAAACTCGATGAGGACAAAGTTGTTATCCTTACCTTGTGGATTGTAAGGCATCCAACTTATTAAAGATAAATTGCATTGTTGTTAGTCGTAACTCCAAATTATGGCATTTGTGGTGTTTTTATTTTAAAAACCAAACTTCGCTGCTATTTAATTTGATCGGTAAGACAAAAGTACACTGCAAGTGCCAAAATTTGGCATGAATAGACACTTAAGTGTCGAGATTTCAAAATGTACACTTAAGTATAATTTAAAAATTAAAAATTAAAAAATGGACTCTTAAGTGCCAACTCAAGCGGGACTAACTGAAAATCCAACATAACTTTATTTTAATAGTAAAAATGGCCTACGTCTATTCAACAATCAATGTGCAAAATGACATCATCTCCATTGTCCCCCAAATTAAAAACTCTAAATCGACCAAAATCCCCGAAACTACCACGACCACCAACCACCAACTGCCACCACCAACCACCACTGTGGAGGTAGTGTGCTATTGTAAGGTGCTAGTGCTTGCACCAGTTTGCACTAGCACTTGGACCTTAGCGACGACGGTGACCAATGAGCGACCATGAGTGAATGACGAGCAACAATAGAGCCTTAGTGAGAATGGCGACCAAGTGTGAAGAATCAATTGTGAGAAAGACGACAAGCATGAAACAATGCTTGATTAAATACGCTAAGCAACGTCGCTTATCAACCACACCAAAATGACGCGGTTTAGCGTTCACCTTTGCCTGCATGGATGGTGTGATGTCGTTCACCTTGTTCATGTGGATATTTTAAATAATTGCCATGTCAGTAAAAAAATGTTGCCGAAGGATGTAACGTCAGCAATTTGACCGGAATTCCTCGCCATTGGCACTTAAGTATTCCTCTCTTCTCTAATTTTGGCATTTAAGTTAATTTTTTTTAAACTTTTAATACTTAAGTGTCCACTCGTATCAAATTTTAGCACTTCGAGTGTTTAGCACTTAATGAGAAATCAAATGAAAGAATCTTTCTTGAATATTCCACAATGAGCAAAGTTTACAGAGTTTACAACAAAAACTCTCATCAAGGGGAGGAATCCACGAAAAAGAAGTTCAAAGAAAATTATACTTCACTAGATATAAGCGAGCAACCTGGATATACTAAGTTAAATGATTACTCAGTCATCCTATATACTAAGAAGAGTGGATACACTCAGGAGATTGAACCAAGCATTGAAGTCAACTAACCTAAATCTTCGAATGCAAATATTCTATTTGAGGTTGTTGGCTTGATTCGTGCCATTAGGCGTGCTAACACAACTATGGACATTTCACCCACCCTCACTCACCCCAAGCGCGAGAGGCTACTATACCTACCTACCCGATGGTAACTAGAACTGAAGTCCTGACGTGATGTCTACCTTCACCACCGTAAAACTCCATAATTCCTTGTCTATTTTTGTCTTCCCGACAAAGAGGGAATACAGAGAAACAGCATAAGGTCTCCCACCCTAGGGTGGTTCTCCCACCTGTTTCCTCCTTAAGCCTTTTAAGGACATGCTCAAGCCCGACAATTCTGTAACTATAGGTGTTGGAGAATATTTCCATATTTCCTTCTTCTCTTTCCTCGAAAGTACTATACTGTGTACAAGTTTAGTAGTTTAATATTGTCGGGACCTAAATTTCGGGGTGCACCACATAAGATGAGGTTAATGGACTACTAAATCTTTAAACTTAGCTTGGGTTCTCCCAAGCCTATACCAATTCACGACTTAAGATTCAAATATTTAACATGCAAAATATTATTAATTATGAGTCACCACTAATCAGTTTGTGATAGGTCGATTAGACACTTAAGTAAAATAATGGGAGGATTATTTTACTCATACGAACCAGAGACTATGGGTACGGGGACTTGGTTACACTAAATTTCTCTAATGCCCTTTCGGTACTATTTCTTTTTATTTTTTCAAAAATATTTTTGCAAGCAGTTTGGATTTATTTTAACATAAATTACTATCATGTCAAAAGATGATCACACGGGTACTCAACCATTATTAAATATTCAATAAATAAAAATAAACTGCATCACACAAAGCAAACAATTTTTTTGGGTTTTCTTGAAATTAGAATTCTTTTTATAAAAAAAGCATTTTTAACTAATGACCTAATTTTACTAAAAAAAAACATCTAATTAAATGAACCTATTATGCAAACTAATTAACATGCATCTCATGACTTAATTTTTATATTTTTTTATTAGAAATTCGGAATTAATAAAAACTAATTAAACTATCTAAAATGAATAATTTTCTAATTTATTTTAAGGATTGATTTGACTTAAACCCTATCCTATCTTAGAAAACTATTTTTTTTTTAAAGGATGAGGTTGTAAAGATAACCAACTTTATCTAAGACTATTTAAAAAAAAAAAAGTTATTAGGTCCAACCCTAACCTATTTTTTTTAATTATCTAAAAATGCAGTCCTAAAAAATATAATCCTAAAAAAAAAAAAATTACTAAACCTACATGTCTAATTTATCGAACCTACATGCCTTGATGCAAAATTTGATTTTTTTATTTTTTTTATTTTTTTAATGTTTTTTTAAGACAAGCAATATTATATCTAAAATAATAAAGACATTCATCAAATAAATGATTGAAATAATCGAAAAAATAACATGTTATCTCATAGGTCAAATTAACGATTACTCTAACCCTAAATATAACGACAAATAGTTCAAAATAATTAAAAATCTGATCCGAAATTTTATGGATCAAATTAATAATTATATTGATTTAATAATTAAAATACCATCAACAAATCCCAAAAATTAATATAATTAAAAAATGATCCAACATATTACGAATATGGGTGAGCGTGGTTCCCATGTAGAACCGGGAACCGAAGAACCGAACCGGAGGTTTCAATTCGATTCCTGATTCTAAAGGGACCGGTTCCGGTCCCCGATTCCCTTTTTCTGGGAACCGGCAATTCCCGGTTCCGGTTCCTATGGGAAAGGAACCAAAACCAGTTAGGGTTCCTAAGCCCCAAATCAAAAAAGCCTCGACTTAAACCTTCAGTTCATTTCACGCTTTCATGGTTCTCTCAATCTCTCTCGTCCTCTGCCTCTGCCTGTCACCGACACTACTCACCCTCGACGCCACCACCGGACGTTGCTCACCCTCGATGCCACCGCCGGACTCTGCTAACCCTCGACGCCGCCGCCAGACTCTGCTAACCCTCGACACCGCCGCCAAACACCATGGACGCCATTCGCCTCACGCTCGCCTCACCCTTGCCTCCCTCGACATCATCACCCCTCGCTGGCCTTGCCACTCAACCTCCATCGGACGCCGGTCATCCTGCTGCTGGACGCCAATCAGCCCGCACTTGCGCCGCCCTTGATTTCATATGCGAATGCAACAGAAATAGCGAGAGAGAGAGAGAGAGAGAGAGAGAGAGAGAGAGAGAGATGCAAAAATTTCCTAAGAAAAAAACATGGTGGTCTAAGAGACGGTGAAATCTGCGATAACGGCAGCGGTTGCGACTGCCAACAACCAGAAGAACCCCATTGTCGCGAACCCTAACCCTAATTCGAAGGGCATTACAAGCAATGGCGACCTGGAGTTATAAGAGGGAGAGATTGCGGGCAAAGAGGACTTAGCCAAGCAGTCGGCGAAGGAGGAGCCCAAGGCAGACCAGTCGCATCTCCTTGAGCACTCGTGGACTTTATGGTTCGATAACCTTGCCACAAAATTGAAGCAGATGGCTTGGGGTGCCTCCATGTGCCCGATCTACACTTTCTCTACCATCGAAGAATTCTGGAGGTGAAAAATTTTTACGTTTTTCTCTCGAATTTTGGGAACCCAGCTTTAGAGTCAATTGAGTTGTGGTTGGGTTGTTCTCATTTCTAGGTGATTCTTGTTATCATTGTGTTATAGCTGATGGGTTTGATGGTGTTCCAATTTTGTTCTCGCTGAATGCAAAGTTTTATGGTTAAGGAGTGTTGGGAATGTCGGAATCCCAAAAACCGGATTCGACACTAAATCGAACCCCTAAAATGAATGAAGAAGACAAGCCCGGGAAATTCACATGTATCACCGATCCTAAAGCACACCACGGAATCGAGCGTACCTTGTTAGCCACAGATTAAACACCAACGCCGATAAGAGGAGGAGAAAATCGATCCAGTTCAATCCGATGACGTCGATTGGCCTTAGAGAGAAGATGGCGTCGCCGTTTGCGCTCGTTTTTCTTTTGGAGAGAGAGTGGGAGAGAAAACGTACGTTATTATGCCAAAGGGTATCTTCGTCTCTCTCTTTCCTCCCTTATATATGTTCCCTCAAAAATAGAAACGTACCCCTTCATCGTATCCCTCCATCCATGGGCCCTAATATTGTGGGCCGAGCTTTTAGGCCCAACATGGGCGGACGAGCCTTAAGCCCATCACATAAAATCATCATCTCTCACTCACACATGGTGGGCCGAACAAGATTCTTTTACCTCTCTTCAACATTCATACTGGTTAATAATCTGTGCGACCAGCATACTTTGAGAGCTCGTTGCCATACATCTGTTAAGAATATATAGCAGCTCATAATAGGCATCACACTCTGATAGATTTAGTATGCAGTACCCTAGATCGATCGATCACATTTATATCTCTCTTGATCTCTTTTAAACAATGATATATATATATATATATATATATATATATATATATATTGTATTCACAATTATGATTATCCCAAAAACAGTCATAATTGGTTAACCAGTGAATACAAAACTACAATATGATTCTCCAAATTCGATATTCCTCTTCCCTTCAAACTCTCAATTTCAGTTCAGCTTGCTTTTCTAGAAATGTCCCATTAGATCAAATCAACTCATGACCATTGGCAACATCCTAAGATAGCAAACACTAAATAGAAATCTTGAGAATAAGTAAAAGTAATGAGGGCGCTAAAATTGAGGAACTCTTTTCCTCAAGAGTCTCACACGACATAAAAGTTGAGATCAAAACTTTTGCCACTCTTATTGGTCGTTTCATGCATACGTAGTATGAAATACGTATTACAGTATTAACTCATTTCCCATGGAGCGTATGTCTACACCTTCAATACCGTACAGATGATAGTTCAGACATACCCAATGTCTAACTTGAGTTCACGTATCTACTCATTCACAAAATTCATCAGAACTCACATCTAGCATCATAGACAGATAAAGTAAAATATGTGGGTTATTTTACTTTCGGACATAGTAAGTATAATGCTCTCATCTTAACACTCAGTTAAGGTGACATACGTATTTTAAGCTTTAGCTCTCGATTATCACCTAGATAATAAGCTTAAAAACAGTCTCATCTCTATTTATCACACAGTAAATAGAGGCGATTACCCGTGTGAGTGGGCTAATCTTATATCTGTCCGACATACTTTCTCAACTTAAAATAATACACAAAGTATTAAGATGCATAAAGATCAAACAAAGATTCATAGGCATTAATGATGAAAAACACAAATTCATCAAATGTGAACACTTCAGGGAAATTACAATCCAGTACATCAGACTCTACGCAATCCTAGAGATTTCATATGGCCACAAAACACATCTCTAGGTATTGGCTTTGTCATAGGATATGCTACCATTCTATGCGTAATATGTACTATAAGTTCACATCTTTTCGTGCAATCATATCTATGACAAAATTATATTTGGTATTTATATGTTTGGTCTTGCCATAATATTTTGGATCTTTGGTGTACGCTTTTGCTACTTGGCTATCACAGTTAACCAACAATGAATCTGCAGCACTTCCAATAACACCTAAATGATCGAATAATCTCTTAAGCCAAACATCTTCTTATATTGCTGTTGATAATGCCTCGAACTTAGTTTCCATCGTGGACAAGGCTATACACTTTTGTTTCTTACTGCGCCAACATATGATGCCATTATTCGGTAAGAAAACAAACCTAGAGGTAGATTTTCTTTCATCTAAATCTCCTCTCTAATCAGTATCAGAATAGCCTTAGAGTCGCAGATCCTTTCCATAATAACTTAGCATATAATCAGCAGTCCCCTTTAGATACCTTAGTATTTATTTAACAGCTTTCCAACGTGCTTGACTTGGATTGGATTGGTATCTACTCACCATTCCAACTGCAAAACATATGTCAGGTCTTGTACACATCATAGCATACATCAAGCTCCCAACAGCACTAGTATAAGGAACATGTTTCATTTGTTCCTTCTTTTGTGAAGTCCTTGGACACAGTCTATGGCTCAATCCTTCACCTTTTGCAATAGGAGTGTCTATGGGTTTACAATATTGCATACGAAATCGTTCAAGAACCCTGTTTATATATGTTTCTTGCGAAAGAGATAACGATCTCTTCGAACGATCTCTTGAAATCTTAACTCTAAAAATGTATACAGCCTCATCCATATCCTTCATCTCAAAGTTGGAAGACAACCAACTCTTAACAGTATTGACAAGCTCCATATTGCTTCCGGCAATTAGTATATATCATCATTATATAATGATATGATCACAAATTGATCCTTGGATCTTTTGATATATACACAATGATCCTCATCTATCATTGTAAAGTCATATGCCTTTATGGCATTATGAAAACGTATATACCATTGTCTCGATGACTGCTTAAGGTTGTATATCGATCTCAAAAGTCGACATACCTTTTCTTCTTGGCCTTTCACTATGAAACCAGCAGGTTGTTCCATATATATATCTTCCTCTAATTCTCCATTGAGGAAAGCAGTCTTTACATCCATTTGATGTAACTCAAGATCCATACTAGCCACTATTGCCAGAATAATGCGAATCGAGATAAATTTCACTACAAGAGAAAATGTATCTTCATAATCAATTCCTTCCTGTTAATTATATCATTTCGCCACAAGGCGAGCCTTATGCCTTTCTATTGAGCCATCAGCCTTTCGCTTTATTTTGAGAACCCACTTGTTCCCAATGGCTTTGCGTCCTTTTGGAAGATCAACCAGTTCCCAAACTTGGTTTGATTTCATTGACTCAATTTCATCTTCCATTGCATGAATCTATTTCTCCTTACTAGGGCAATTCAGAGCCTCATTAATATTTATTGGCTCATCCTCATCTTGCGGAGCAATCATAAAAGTTTCCCATTTAATGTCAAAACGTCGACGGGGAATACTTTGGCGACTTGTTCACCTTATGGGAGATTGTACACTTTGCACATCATTCCCCATTATGCTCCCACTTGGATTAGAAATGATGATGTCGTCACATTATGTGGTTGTAATTAAGAATAAGTTGAATTCAATTCATCACTTCTCATATTACTCCCACTTGGACGAACTCCACTAATATCATTATCTTGATCCAATATTTCAAATAGTGAGTAATCTTCCCATATTTCGCCCTTCTTAGGAAATTCATCCTCTAAGAATGTGACATCCCGTGATTCAAATTCAGTTATACTCCCACTTTCCTGCTCACCTATGAACACATACCATTTCGAGTGTTCGAAGTATCTCATTAAAATACTCTTCTTTCCTTTAGGACCCAATTTCCCAAACTTGTGAGAGGACTCATGAGTATAGACAGCACAAACACATGGCTTAAGAAAACTTAAGTCCGGTTTTCTACCTGTCCATAACTCATATGGAGTGGAAATAACTGATTTGGAAGGCACCCGGTTAAGTATATAGGCAGCAGTTAATAACGCATCACTCTAAAAAGTAATAGGTAAGTTAGCATGCGCCATCATGGACCTAACCATCTCTAGTAGTGCTTTGTTTCTTCTCTCTGCAACACCATTTTGTTGAGGAGTATATGGAATAGACAACTGTCTTTATATTTCTTTTTCACCACATAATTTTCTGAACTCATCAGATAAATATTCTCGACCTCGATCAGATCTAAATACTTTTATTTTCTTGTCTAATTGATTTTCTACCAAGTTCATAAACCTTTTGAAACAACTTAATGCTTCAGATTTATGAGAAATCAAATAAATATATCCAAATCGAGTATAATCATCTATAAAAATGATGAAATAAACAGCTCCATGCCTTCCTCTCACATTCATTGCACCACAGACGTCAGATAGATTAAATGCAGAGGAAATTCAGCTCTTTTGCCTTTTCCAAATGGTTTCCTTGTCGTTTCCCCTGCTAGGCAATGCTCATATATGGGCAAATCACCTTTTTCAATGTTGCCCAACAAGCCCTCTTTGGCCAGTATATTAATACGTTATTAGCCAATATGACCAAGTCTTGCATGCCACACATTCACATCATTATCATATGAATTAGGAGATGTGAGAAAGGAATAACAAACATTTGCATTAACATAGTCAATATCTAATACAATGAGACCATCCAGAAAAAATAACCACAAGCATAGTAATTTATCCAAATACAAATCTACACTTCTATTATGGAAGTTCATATTAAAATCAAGCTTAACCAACACCAAAACAGACAATAAATTTCGACGAATCTCTGGAGCATATAGAATATCATGTAGGAATAAGGTGAGTCCACCACGTATGTTAATTGGCAGGTGCCAATCCCTTTAACTTCATCTCTGGAGCTATATCCCACATAGATCCACTTAGTTCCAGTTGGTACTCGTCGGAATTCCACGAAGGATTCTCTATCCTTCGTTACATGGTCTGTCGCACTTGAATCTACAGTCCACAAAGGATTGGATTCAGCCAATAATATAGAACTTGACACATAAGCAAAGTTCTTAAATGTACAAGAGGTGTTTACCTTTTTCGGCTCATAACAGTTGCGAGCATAGTGACCTTTCTTGTCACAATTGTAACACCTCAGCCTTAACATTTTCTTCACTTGAGGACGTTTTCCTCTCTTTTGTTGGTTAACTCTTGATTTCTTGCAATAAGGACTTGATCCTTTGCATTCCCACATATTGAACGAATCAATAAGCTTGCGCTTAGAGCTCAAAGCCCTTTTTGAGCTAGAACCTGCATTGCAAATATCTATTTTCGGCTCAAATGCCATTATGCAGTCCTCTACTAGCTCAAGGTAGCGCACGACATCCTCAAGATCTTCCATAACATGGTCAAGAGCTTCTAGTGCTTCTTGCTTTTCCAGCACATATTGAATCTTCATATTCAATATTTCACAATTGTTGCCGTTCATATCAGCAATTACGTTCTTAGTTGTTGAAACCATCGATCTGAACACATCAGACATATATGCACGAATAATTAATGCCTATCATTTATGCATCCACTTTGCATAGACCTATCATATCAATGAACAATTTCAAGTAAGGTTTCAGAATCAAAAGGTCACTATGTTTCCAATCATCCTCCAAAAAATCTTAATTTAAAATTATTATTAACATAATTGTCTTATGCAAAATAAATTCTATGAAATTACAAAAACTTCTATGAACTACCCACAGTAGTCAACAATAACAGAAAGCAAATAATATTTGACATTCAATAGAATAATAATGCTTTTACATAATACAATTATTCATTACACTAAGTAATATACATAGAGGAAAATATCAACATTGAAAGAGATATTTACACCCAAAACATCTCAAACTAATCTAAGAAATAAATAGGGAATGTCCCTTCTAATCTATAAGTCAAAATATCTGAGAAATTTGAAGGCACATTTGCCAACCATGGAAAAACTTTTGGAGAGCTTTCATGTCGCCTCCAAGGCGCATTGACTCTGCGCCATGTGACACTCAATCTAAGGGTTGAAGTTTTGGTTAACTCAATTCTATAGTACTCTCTTACAAAAGCTACCACTAGCCTCCTATAATCCGGGACCACGTTGACCTCCTATAACCGATCTAACACTGCTTGCTATTCAGGTGGAAGAGTGTTCATCAAAGCCGACACCTTCTCAAAATCCGGCATAAGATAACCATTCTAGATGATTTCATGTATCATCTGATTGACCCTAACCACGTGTGATACTAAATCACCGTCATGCCACCGATAATCAGCTAACTCTATCATCAGCCTTTTAAGTCTTGCACTTCCTTCGTCCGTTCTCGGGATTACAGGTATCCATGCATAACGCATCATAATTCCTGCAATAGATGCAGAACTAAAAATGGATCACTTATAATCCACAATAAATAAAATGGAAAATACATAATTTTCCATAATTCATGCAACAAATGCAGAATAAAAAATGGATTACCTCCAACCCACACAGACATAATTGAAAAAGAAACAAATTCCTTTTTTTTTTTTGTCAACAGTCATAGTCGTCGGTCAACGGTCAACGGTCGTCAGTCAACGGTCAACGGTCAACGGGGGTCAACGGGTCGATGGGTCAGGTCAACGGGCGGCAGGTTGTACCGGTCGGACCGGTCGGGGCGGTTCGGACGAACCGACCGGCACGTGCCACATGCATGCGCGGGCTGACGTCACGCAGATGTCAGCTGGCACGTGTCACGCACGCGCAAGGCTTCCGCGCATGTTGGGTCGGGTCGGGTCACCGGCCGGCCAACAGTTGTCAGCGATGACGTCATCGATGACGTCATCCCGGCGGTTACCGTGACGTCACGGTGACATCAGTACACGTCGGTTCACCGACCGACGCGTGCTGGTTCGCCGCCGCCGGTGCGCACATGCCAGTTCGCCGACCAGCGCGTGGCGCCCATGCGCAGCGACTTCTGGCTGAGCATGTGGGCACGTCCGACATCGCTCGACAGCGCACCACATGTCGACGGACTCGTCTCGACGAGCTCTTTTACCCTATGTTTTCAGAAATTGATTTCGACTTACAAAAACTCGAAGAAAATGGGTGAAAAGTGCGAGGGTGTTGGGATTTATCGCCCTAATCCGTGTCGGCCGATTATTTTCGCGAAAAACCAATCAAAAAACATTCATAAACATGAAAGGGGTCGGGAAAACATGAACTAGGGCTCTGATACCAATGTTGGGCTATCGAATTCCCAAAAACCGGATTCGACACTAAATCGAACCCCTAAAATGAATGCAGAAGACAAGCCCGGGAAATTCACATGTATCACCGATCCTAAAACACATCACGGAATCGAGCGTACCTTGTTAGCCACAGATTAAACACCAACGCCGATAAGAGTAAGAGAAAACCGATCCAGTTCGATCCGATGATGTCGATTGGCCTTGGAGAGAAGATGGCGTCGCCGTTTGCGCTCGTTTTTCTTTTGGAGAGAGAGTGGGAGAGAAAACGTACGTTATTATGCCAAAGGGTATCTTCATCTCTCTCTTTCCTCCCTTATATATGTTTCCTCAAAAATAGAAATGTACATCTTCATCGTATCCCTCCATCCATGGGCCCTAATATTGTGGGCTGGGCTTTTAGGCCCAACATGGGCGGACGGGCCTTAAGCCCATCACATAAAATCATCAGGGAGAATTAGTTGCTCTGCCATTATGGTTTTGAGGAGTGTCTATAGAGGACTGTGGCTAATTCTGAATGCACCGACCTCTGATAGAGAATCCACATTTCGTTGTACAATATATTTGTTCATGTGTCCATCGATGTCTTGTCTTCTTTGTGATCAACATGAACAATGGAAGCGACCTACAGTAAATGCATCTCGAAGGTACTTTTAATTATCTTAATTCAGCAAGTCATGTTTCAATTTATTATTTGTGCACTTGTCTTAATCTAATTTGTCTCATTCTTTTGGTCCTCTGGTGGTCTGGTGGTGTTCAAGTGTGAAAGTTTTTCGTTGCCAATTACCTCGTGACAATTCCTAATACTTAAGTGAACCCCCATGACATGATGGGAGTGACAAACCTTTAGAGAGTGAAGGTAGCTTTTTATGTCTTTTCCTAGTCAGTTATGTTCTAATTTTTTTGGAAGTGGATGGAATACTTTATAACAGTGCACATACATTTGAGCAGATGAATATGCTATCCTCTGTTTTTTTTTTTATTAGTTTATACTTTATGACAGTGCACATACAATGACTTGGTTTTGTTGTGTTAGTCTCTCGGTAATTATGGTATTAATCCTTCTCTTTTTGGCCAAAATGTATTGTTGTTATGCAGCTCCACTTTGTAACTGGTGTGGAACATGGAAAGGAGATAAAATTTGCAGTAGCTGCAGAGAAGCACCATGCTGCTCTGAAAAATGTCAGGTTCTAGGTTATTCAACTCCTTATACACATTCCCCGTCAGTCTGATCTTTTCTGTGACACTTTTTGTTTTCACCTGCAGACCATGCATTGGCGCTCAAGTGTGTCAAAATAGTAGTAGAAATGCAGGAAACTCATCAGCAGAAGACCGCAAATGCGAGCAACTATTTTAGTAAAGAACCAGGAATTGCTCACCCCTAATTACGGATCAAATTAGTAATTACAATAATTTTGGGGAAAACTGTGGATAATGCCTACAAGATTTTATGAATAGTTACATCCAATATTGCAATTTACATAACTAAACTTAAAGATGCTATCAAATGAAATAACATAAAAAAAGAATAAACCAAACTACCTAAAGGAGGGGACTTACAGCAACGTGCAGCGTTGATGGCGGCGACGGTGAGGGGCGTCGCGGGCTGCTGGGCGTCGGGCTCCGGCGCAGGGGACGGCGGAGAAGGGCAGAGCAGCAACGGCGAGTCGCGGGCCGGCGCGGGTCGCAGGTGAGGCGGGGCGCGCCGGTGTTCGGTCTGAGGACACGGTCGTCGGGTGCGGAGGAGTCGGGGTCGTCGGGTGCTCGCAGCAGAGGTGTGACGTCCGGCGCGGCGTCGGACGGAGCAGGGACGGTGGCACGGCGTCGCGGAGATCGGACGTGATCTGGGCTGCTGGTTGCGCAGAGGTGCGGACGCGGCTTCGGCTGAGGGAGAGGCTCCAGCGCAGTGGCGAGCTGCTGACTTCGGGCGCGAGTGAGGAGGCGGAGGCGGCGCAGCGACGCTGGTGGCTTGCTGCAGTCTTCGGGCGCGCGGAGATGGAGCGGTGGTGGCCGAGAACGGTGGGCAGCTACGGCGTCGACACTCGTGGGTCACAGGCGGAAACGAAGCTGAGGCGTTGCTGGTGCGGTGTCCGCGGTGCGTTGCTGGTGCGGCTGCCGGCGTTGGGTGGTGCTGGAGCAACGGCGTCCGGCGCGAGGATGAGAGGCAGAGGCGCGACGGAGGTCCGGCTGCGAGCGCCGGCGACGCGGCTGGCGTAGGAGCTCGCGGACGGTAGCCGGCAAGGAGGGGCGAAGACGCCCACGCGAGGAAGACGAACTGTGTGCTCTTTTTCTTTCTTTTTTTTCTCTCTCCTGTCTATTCACACGTCTCTCTCACTGTACTCTCCCTTCCCTCCGTCTTCTCCGCCCCTTTTTTCAACTTTCTCACTTTTGTTTTGACTTTTAAACCTAAAGAGAAACCGAAGGAAAATGGACCCAACGAAAGAAAGAAATTTTTCTCTCGATTTCTTCTCGGAAATTTTTCGAATCCACTCTCCCCAGTCACGAAAAATGCAGCTCTCTTTTATAGTGATTCTAAATGGCCGCTTTGTATGGTATTTTCCGAGTTTCCATTTTCTATCGCACTAAATTAAAACTCTTAGTCGAAGCATGATTTCGCAATTAACTCGATTTTATTTAAATTTCTTTCATTTTGTAAGAATTCTTGCTATTTATTCAATTAAATTTGAAATTACTTATGTATTTAACAAATTCCGAATATTCATTAGAATTTTAAATTTCCATATATATCAATCATATCGATTTTCCTCATTTTTTCCTTTTATTTGTGATTTTTATTTTCATTTTTCTAAGATTACCAAAAAAATTAGGTGTCAACAAATATACTAGAAAGGAAAAAAGAAAAAGAAAAGAGAAGACCCGCTTCCCGGATCTAGACAAGATGTTGGAATCTACTGGTTCAGTTCTTTAGGGTGACCCGACTAGGTTCTCAGGTACTAGAATATGGAACTAGTCTAGTTGGGTAGATTTCGATTCTACCGTGGAATCAATCCATCCTTAAATCGTTGACTCTATTGTCAATTGATAGAAAGCCTCGAAAGATCTCTACTTCTGTTGGGCTATTTACATGATGGGCTCAATTGAGGAGGCCTGGATTTAACCCATGGGAGCCAGTAAATTATGGCGTTAATCGCAGAGATATATTTGCAATTACTAGAATAAGCTTTTTTTCTTGGACAACATATTATTAAATATTTCTTCTTCTTAATGATATGGTTTCTGTTTGGGCATGGTCCTATTGCACCCTAAAAAGTATTTCTGCTATGGATACACCATGTTTCATCAATCTAATCTTGTAATTTCTTTTAGGTTGTCTTAGCATTTCCCGTAATACACAGATTACTCTATGATATACTAACCAATCAGGTTTTTTAATAATATGATTAAAATACACTTTCTCATCTGACAGAAAGACCACCAAAAAAAAAAAAAAAAACAAGTTGAGCACAACACCCTTCATAAATATGATTGGGAAAATACAAATGCAGAACCTACGAATCACATGTGAATCTCGACAACCAAGCTATCAACAAATTATTAACCACTCTTAATAGCTCCATCTCTGTTGGTCACCCTTCACTTTCAATGGTGTAATACACAACAGCAAGAGTCTAACCCAAATTATTCACATCGACACCCACATTAATAAACCTTACCTTATTTTCTCCAAATAAAAATATTCTTTCATCTTCTCTCTCTCTCTCTCTCTCTCTCTCTCTCTCACACACACACACACACGAAAGCACACTAAAGTCAAATAAGACGTATCTAACGAGCCACTTTGCAGTCGAGCCTAATCTCTTGGCCGCCGGTCAAGCTGCTCATCTTGATCATGGACTGGATGAAGGCCTTATTGAACTCCTGCTGCGAGCTCGCGAACTTGGAGACCAAGGCCTTGGTCTGCGGGTTCGTGAGCAGGGCTTGATCCGAAGAGAAGATGCTCTGGCCCTGACGCAGCATCTTGAAGTAGACATTGTCGAAGGTGGTGGTGGTTGAGTCCAGCGTCGATCCGGCATTCTTTGCCGTGTTGCCCAACGGGCACACGTTGCGTAGGTTCGCCGCGAAGGATGGGCTCAGCGATGGGTCCACGTCGGTGGTGGGGCTGAAGTTGTGTATCCTGTTTTGGAACGATGAGCAGTGAGCGAATCCCAGCGTGTGGCCTCCTGCATGCATGCGGATAAAAGTAATGTTACATGACGGTTACACGGCGTAGCTGCCAAATCACATCGTGTGATGATGCGATTAAAAACTAAGTGGTCATGTCAAAAAAAGTATCCTGTGAATGGATAGTGCAAAGTAGGCAAATATAAACTTTTTCATAGTTGAAATCGCAATCAAATCTAGGCGAAAAAATGTTGACCCATTCAAACCTTTTAACTTTTAAAAGTTTTACCAAACGCTTGTGTAATGTCTTACCTGATAGAGCCACTAAATCTTCCATGGAAAGGCCTCTCTGGGAGAAACTCTGTTGGAGTTGAGAGATGTTGAAGATGGGGGCTGGTAGTTGCCTGGTGTCACTTGCCTTTGATGTTCTTCCATCTAGCCTCCCTTTTGGCACATTCCAAGTGGGTCCTCCAGACTATACACCGAGAACATCACATAGAAAAGAAGCTAAACAATTATAACCCTTCAAAAGAAAATTCGTCATGAGTTGGAATTTTATTTTACTTTTTCCTCTTGCAATAGTGAACCGCACAAGTCGAAATGACCACAATATAGATTGACATATTCTAATTATGAGGACGAACCAGAGCAACAGCATCGCGAGCAGTGAGAGCCAAGATGTCTGCACAGGAGACGACACCGGGGCACAGTGCTTCCACTGCCTCCTTCGCATTGTCGATAACGTAGAAGGCATGCAGTGAGATATTGGGAGGCCCATCTTTCTCTGCTGTGTTGCCTCCCGTTGAGTTCAGCAGAACAGAACCATCACACCCCTATTTTTCATAAAGAAGCCAACATACATCATAGAAGTCCACATATATAACCTAAGCTATACATGAGGAAGTGATCATCAATGGAGTAAAATACATTGTTTTATGACATGGAGCCTTAAATAAGGGGATCAATCCGGATCGATGGAATACCCTACTAACCATACGAATCAGGAATCCGTATGGGCAGGTTTTACTATACAAAGATGGAAAGAAAGACCAAGGTTAAGAAGGAGAGGTAGAGAAATAGGTATACTCTAATGAAGCAGTCGTGGAAGTGCATCCTCAAGAGTGCAGCCGGAACAGTTTTGTCATTCATCATGGCTTGCTTGACAGCAGCCGTGACCGTAGCCTCGAGCTGGGGGCAAGTGTGGTCATAGTAGTTTGTACTTAGTGCGTCGACAGGAGAGAGAATTTGAAGGATGAGAAAAGCAGAGACGAGAGCAACTAGGGATGCCATACTCGGATCTTTTTCTGAGTAGATTTTGAAAAAGTCACACGGGACTAGTGCTTCCTGATGAATCGTGAAGGACTTGACAATGGTATTTATACAGTGATTACAACAGGGATCACGCGACACACAGATTGAGGTTGTTAATTGGAGAAAAGATAGGGTTGGTTAGCAAATTTGGTGATCAAGAACCACTGTTGTCTAGGAAAGTAGTGTTCTTGAAGCAAACTCGTTGCATAAAACGACAACTTGATGTCACATTTGATGACTACTTTTTTAGTTTGAACCACTCGGTGTAATTGCCGATCAGGAGGGAAATGAATAGTCTTTTGATCCTGTGTCTAAACAGACGTTTCAAGATCATCTAGGTCAAGTTAAAATCCAAAAAATATGAAAGTTTTGACCGACAGTAGAAGCTGGGGTCCTTATCGAATGGGCGACTATCATTGACAGAACTTTCGGTCCATCATCTGGACATCCAGAACGAGACATTCTAAGCACAAGCACGGAATCTACTGAGTCAGTCGTCGTGGGTGTCTGGGTTCTATCCTTCAGAAGGCTTGTGCACGCGGACTAAATTCAATTGTTGTCATCAGCCGAGTAACTTCACAGCTCAATACGAAACCAAATCGAGCTGAGGTCAGTAAATTGCAAATTTGAAATACAATTAATAGTAATTACTTTAATTTTTAGCCTCACCTTCTGCGCATGCGATGTTAGATTTAGTGCCATATGCGGCCGATAGTGTGATAAGTCACTTTCATCCACGTTTCTTCTTCTAATTTTGGGATTGATTTGAAACCAAGTAGAGAGAGATTGAAGTTCGAAAAAAAAAAAAAAAGAGAATTAGACCTTGCAAAAGCGAGTTCGTTAGCATAGAAGTAGACCCTGCAAAGTCTTTGATATAAGAGAGACAAGGAGAATAATGTTTGGTGATAGGGTCCAACGACTAAAGGCATTTTGGAGTAATGTAATCCGGGTCAACTAGTTGTTCCTTGTTCGATTAGCTCATCAAATTGGAGTCCATCCAAGGTCAAGATGAATATTTTGTACATACGGAATAGCGCCACCAATCGTGATTAAAAGTTAACGGCATATGAGAACATATGATTAGAGCAAGTTTAGCAATGTAATCAATCGATTACGCAACATGAATAGTACAAGTGACCTATAAAACGGTTCAGGGGTCTAACTCTATAGATGGCAAATTGATATTTTTTGCCTTAGGGCATTCGTCAAGTACGCGCTGCACCCTCTATAAAATTATCTTTGTTTTAGTCTTCGATGCATTATCTTGGCTTAATAAGTTGAAAGTACTTAAAGACTTAATCCGTTGGATCCATCAGTCCATCTGCATCCAACTACTGCATAACAGAATAATGCTATTCCCAGAAATTTAAATAACTAACCCACGTCGTCTCCTTGCTTTTATAAGGAAATTATTGAGTGGCACGGACAAAATCCTGCGCATTAGGTGAGTCAAACATGTTCTCATGACGGATAACGCAAGAGTAGACAGTTCTCATCGGATGAGCCACTACAAATAATATATTCTAGGAGTACTAGGCTACCATAACTTGTCACTTCAAATTTAGTTGTAACTCGCGTTTTCAACTCATAATAAATTTGCTTTCTGAACTTTGACTTGACATCTGTTATGGCCCACTGATTATTTATATAAACGAGATATACTTGCCGAAAAATAAGGTTGTCCAAGATACACGTCTCACTTTACTTAGGCAAAACCCCGGTTACATGTAAAATCTTACTCGTCCGAAATTATATTTTCACAAACTTTAATGAGAATCATATTGTTGATTTCCATATATTGAATCAGGGATAAATTATCAAGAAAATTCTAAATATATTACACTTATATCAACTCAATTATAAATTTTTTAATTTAGCCAATTTAATTATAAATATTATACGGTTTGTTAATGTAGTCCATCCGGCTAAAATTATTAATGTGGATGCCAATCATCCTATGTGATATTGTTGGTGCAAATATGAATAATTTTTTTAATTTTTTTGAATTTTTTGTTTCTTTCTCTTTGCCTTTTCTTTTTGCTAGTAATCGTTCACTAAAGTTAATGGCTGCTAAGGGCTAATCTCGCCTGGGGAAGGGCGAGCACCAGCAAGAGCCCCTTGCTAGGTTTGGTGGGGGCCAGCAAGGCCACCCTGGTCTAGACAAGGGCCCCCCTCACTAGATCTAACCAAGCCAACCTTCAAGGGCAATTTTAGCCTAAGCGAGGGCAACCCTCATTGACTATTGCCTATGGCTTGGCAACTAGCCACTAGCAAAAAGAAAAGGGAAAAACAAAGAAAGAAAAAAATCAAAATAATTATCAAAAATTGTTTACTAGACGCTGATTATGCCATATAGGACGACAAAGCATCCCACAAAGCAATTTATAATTAAAATTAGCCAAATAATTTACATTGGCAAATCGTTAAAAATTTTAGGACTTAATTTGCTAAATTAAGGTGTTTCTAACTAAATTGGCACAAGTGCTATTGATTTTAGATTTTCTTGTTAATTTTCCTATGAAATCAACATATATAGAATTATTCCTACGACATAACTGACTATTTACAAGAATATTTAATGAAGTGTAGTTAAGTGACTTAAATTGGTGAGATTATTGAGAACTAAAGGTGATCGACTCTAGAGCGGGTAGTGTCCATACCTAAAACCTACTCTATTAAAATAGGTTTTCAATTTTTAGAACCTAGAATCTATCTTGTTAGCCATGAAATCGACCTTGGAATATATCCTATATTTTGGGTCTAATTCCAAGGTCTACATGAAAACATGTTCTTTTTTTTATTCCTTTTTTGGGTTTCATTTTTTATAGCAAAATAATATAAGCAACAAAACAGTTTAACATAAAAGATGAATGAAGGGAAGCAAGCAAAGAAAAGTCAAGAATGAGCAACAGTAGAGAGGGTTAAACTAGCAAGGGCGAGCCATGAGCAAGCTAGGAGGAGAATGAGTCGCAAGCCAGAGAGAGAGAGAGAGAGAGAGAGAGAGAGAGAGAGTTGTCAAATGTCTAAGTGAGGTTGAAGAGAACATAGAAAAATAGAGATGGAGAAAAATGATAGTTTTTAGGTTTTATGAAACCGCTTCAATATTCAGTCCAATTCCTACTTGGATCTTCACTTGGAACCTGAAAACTAAAACGAATCAATTTTCAGGGCGGTCAAGTCCGGTTCTAAGTAAAACCAATCCAACTGCACAGCCTTAATGAGAAGTATTATTTTATGGCCCAATAAAAAACAAACGAGTGTGTAAGAGGCCCAAATAGGATGAATCTAATGGGCTTAACACACAATAGTACTAGCAGCTCCTGTACGCTGACATTGGACAATGGAAACTGGTTAGAAAAATTCAAGAAAATTAACAATTTATACATATAAATAACTATGGATTGCATCCAGCATCTGATAATGTTAATGATTCCATCATATTCAATAATCTTCCAAACTATATATATTAATTTCAAGTGATATTTCCTTTTCAGTCTTATGATTATTTTCACTGTTATAGCTCTAAAAATATTGTGTTCACATAAGTCGAACACGCAAAAGTAGAGAAGCAATTTTAATAAACATAAATTTTCAACAAAAAAAAAAAATGCTGGATGGCTCTAATTTTAACTCTAATAGAGCAGTTTTAACGTACTACTTGACTCTAATTTTAACTTAACCGTATAGTTATGTTGTTGTAATAATATGAAGTACGACATTTAATAGAAGAAAACAAACTTACATGCTGGATGGCTAACATGAATATGTGCAAATTTGTTGCGTGATTTGAGTCTTAGTTTTCATTTCCATTATCCATACACTTGCATCACACCCATAGTGTGTAATATATATGGCCCAATAATCACAGCCCATTATTATAAAGCCCAAGGCCAACCCATTTTCTCCTCTCTTCTCAACAAATAGTGCAAGTGAGCGTAAAAGAAAGAGGAAGAGAGCAACGGCAAAAACAAGAAAAACAAGCTCGCTTATGAAAAGGAAAAAGGGCAAAACAAAGGAGAGAGAAACATCTTGGCGTATAGTTGATTCCGATATCCACAAGTCGAATCAATTATGAATTGCAACAACTAATACATATCTAGGGCATCGTGGAGCTATGGGGTATGACAAAAATTAATTCCGAAATACAATTCGATGGGAACAAAATTCTAAAATTTCGCGTACAAGTTACTTGTAACGGATAATATGCATAATGGATAAAAAATGAACTTTTCTATTACCAAGTTTCTTCATTAGCGCGTAGAAGTCGTTTTATCAACGGTTAAATGTAGTTTAGTAAACTTCATATGTTGGTTTTCAACTTTTCTAGGTGAGTGGTATTATCTCTTTAAACTTTTACTGTGAAAGCAATATAAATTAATTATATTATGAGTCAAGAAATAATTATTATTTTTCTGTTTCACAAAATTGAATCGAGCATCTACTACCGTTTTGTCTCTTTGAAATGGTGAGATAACTTAGGATTACATTTTGCATCGATTGCCTGTAATGGTATGCGAAACCTCTTATGAAAGAATCACTAAAAGTTCTTGATTTATGAATGTGGTTTATGAAAGTTATTTTGATATATATTGAATCATGAGAAGTTATATTATTTGGCTAATAAACTAAAGTTTTGAGATGGTTTTTAGCTTTGGTTGCATGTTATTGGAAATTGAGGTTGATGGATAATGCTCAAATCACTATGATAAGAACCCATTGGGGGAATAAGTAAAAGAACAAAAGTGTTAAATTCTTGATCTCGACATATAATTGTTGAGATGATTTCCATTATATATAGAAATTATAAATGTCACGCTTCGTGAGGAAACATTTTAACAATGGAAAATAATAAATAAAGAGATCATTATATTACAAGAGTTGTCAATCCCTGACTCTAGCATCTCCAAGAATCAACTTGTGATTTTGATTAGATTTTGATTAATATCTCTAGCTTTTTCTTCCTTAATTGATAAATCAGTGCTTTTACTCCCCCATAAATTGCAAATAGGAGAATCCCAAATACCCAATTTGTGACATAAGTTTCCAAATGCATTCTAGGTAATGGTTTCGTGAAGAGATCAGCAGTTTGATGCACAGATGGAACATACTTAGTCACAAGTGTTCCAAGAGCCACTTTTTCTCGCATATAATGATAATCTAATTCGATATGTTTTGTGGCATCCCAAAATTCAATGACAAGCCATAAGGTGTGTTAAAGTCTCTAATTAGTTGATAAAATTTTCCATGGCTTATGCTTTAGCCATTAGTCTTTAATTAGATGATTTGTGCATATGATTGTGAAAATTTAAATTTGATAGATTAATAATCTATGCTTGGCCATATACCTTATAAAGTGAATTTCAATAAACAAAATGTCACAAGACTTTGGCCAAGATGAAAATTGAAATTTAAAAATATTTATAGAAGAATTTCAAAAAAAAAAAAAAAAGAAGGGGAAAAAGTCAATTTTTGGGATGGGCCTTAGGCCCATTGGCCGAAGCCTTGATGGGCCAAGTTAGTCGGCCCAATTAAGCTCACAAAAGGGGGGCTGTCGCCGGCCCAAGAAGAGGAAGCCCAAGCCCAAAAGTCCATAGGACAAGTGGCAAGAAGACTTCATGCATTGGCCTAGACTAGGATGCCATGCATTGGCTAATTTAAGTGGCATGCAATCATTACAAATGATGAGAGTTTGGGGGTATAAGAAGGGAAGAGAGAGAAGGGTGGCCGGTCATTTGCTCGCCCAAAGAGAGAGAGAGAGAGAGAGTTGTGTGAGAGAGAGATTTCGAGAGAAAGGGGCGAACGGCCGAGAGAGAGAGAGAGGAGGAGGAACCGCCGTGTGCCGCCGTGTTCGCCGTCGACCAATTGATCTAGAGGCAAGTGGGAGTCCTCTAGCTTCTCATGCATGCTTGTATGTTGTTTGTATGTTGAATTCTTGGGTGTTAGATGAGAAATACCGAAGCATGGATGAGTTGTGTGTGAATGGTGTGACTGTTCTTGCTCGGATCTTGTGAGTCAGAATGTTTTTTGAGCTTGCATGTGTGTTTAGAGTCCGATTTTGGCTTCGATTTCTTCATGAGAGTTGTAGCTAACATCTTGAACTACAACATACTGAAATTTCGTGGAAAATGATGGATATTTGAGGGGTTAAAGTCTCATCCTACGGAGACCTCAGATCTGGAGAGTTTTTACTGACCTCTTGCTGGATTCGTGGTTGCATGTTGATTTGTGTTGACAATCTCACTTCAATTTCTCATGGAAGTTGTAGGAGACATCTTAAAATACAACATACTCAAATTTGAAGTGAAATAAACAAGTATAGCCTAGTAAATCAACTAGATCTTGAAGACGATGATTCTGGTGATGTATTCCGAGATACCCGAGACTTCATGGACATAGATGATGACTATAATCTGGTTATTTGACTTAGATATATTCATGAAAATTGTAGAGGATATCTTGATGTGTAACATATCCAAATTTCAGAGGAAACGAAAGAGAATAGGTAGGTGAAATCTCAATATTTCGGAGATGTGTACACTGGACGATGCGGTAATGGATCCAGAAGCTTCGTGAGACTGTATAAAATAATCTAAAATCTGGCTTGAAGTTCTTCATGAAAGTTGTACGAAAATGTCTTGGCTATAACTCTATAAAATTTCGTAATTTGTAGAGGCCATATGGATATTTTAATCGAATTTATTCGGAAACCGTGCATTCTGGTTTCATCCGAAAATTATATGATGTTTTGTGAAAATTGGGAAATTGTGTGAAATGCTATTTGGACATGCATTTTGTATGTATGGAATTATTATTTGCTGTAATTTTCATAATTTTGGGAATTTGTTGATATTAAATTTATGGAAATGACAAAAGTTGGAATTTAAATAAATAAATAAATAAATAAAAAGAAAAATAAAATAAAATAGATTATTTTATTGGCCATAAATTCCATTAAATTTATCTTGTTGCATGTATGATAAAGTCTTGGTATATGTATGATATTGAATTGGGATGCATGTGTGAATCATATGCCAAGTATGACTTGTTTGATGTCACGCCATATGCCATGTTAAATTGAGATAAAATAATGGCAAATGTGGATAATGATAAGTGAGGAAGTGGTTGTGGTGGAGGATGAGGCCGGAATGTATAGAAATGCATTGCCGAATTTCCCTTGGAGATTTAGGATGCCCGGAATGTGGGGGGCCGGAAGCCCTGTCGGAGGTCTTTGCCCGAAGGGAATGCCTCGCGATGCCAGGATTGGGGTGCGGGATGCCCGGCCGGGAGTGTAAATGCCGGAAGCCTGTCGGAGGTTTACGCCGAAAGGAATATCTCGTGATGCTAGTTGGGATGCGAGATGCCCGGAATGTGGGGGGCCGGATGCCCGGTGGCCTGGGAGGCTGAATGTCGGAAGCCTCGGAGGTCTTTGCCCGAGGGGATGATGAAATTGATGATTTGAGAAATGGGTGATGTGGTGATCAAATTGAAAGCTAAAAGTGGAAAATTAAACCATAATATGATATGCATGATGATATGCATGATGATGATGATGATGATGATATGTGATGTGAAATAACGATGATCACCCATGATATGATATGCATGATGATGATGATGATGATGATGATATGTGATGTGAAATAACGATGATCACCCATGATATGATATGCATGATGATATGCATGATGATGATATGTGATGTGAAATAATGATGATCACCCATGATATGATATGCATGATGATATGCATGATGATATGTGATGTGAAATAATGATGATCACCCATGATATGGTATGCATGATGATATGCATGATGATGATGATGATGATGATATGTGATGTGAAATAATGATGATCACCCATGGTATGACATGCATAATATGCATGATGATGATAATGATGATGATATATGATATGGCACGATGACATGTGCAATGCGATGATATGCATGATGATGATGACATGAATATGATTATAACGATGCCATGATGATGATGACATGTGTGATGTGATGATGTCTTGATGATGAGAACATGTATATGATATGATGATGCATGATAGTATGCGCATGGCTTCAAGGTAAGTAGCACCTGCAATGCATGTATGATTGCATGATGCATTGAGTTGTTATTGGATTTCCTTACCTGCTGAGTGGTTGTACTCACCCCTTTTGGGGACCCACATTTTAGATTAGTAGTATGCCGTTTCTTGCCGTCACGCGGGGTGTATTTTGCGGTCTACCATCCGATGTAGAGGTCGAGTGTGCTGAGATAGACTGTCCCTCTGTTCCTAGACTGACTTTTATTCGAGTACGCTGTCTGGTGATGTACGACGTGGGCCTGGCTGGGGGCCCTGTCATTCAGGAGTTCATATCCGTACATGTTCGTAGGGATGGAGCGATGCAAGGGATGTTGCCGCCGCCACCGCCTGATGCACCGGGTTGGGTGTGAGACCCGTGCGCGACGAGTAGGAGCTGGATCCTTTTTGGGGATAGTTAGCCGACACTGATGATGAGGAATTGTTGCACGTGAAATGTAGAGGGTCGAGGGTTCTTTTTGAGGTTTTAGGCTGGACATGGCTGAGTCCTAGCTTTTCCTTTTGATGTACCGACCCAAAAGAAGTCCCATCTTGAAAATATATATGTAAATAAAGTGCCGTGGCTTGTTTATAAAATTATGGTGATTAGTGGTGTGTATTTGTATCATGGTTGGTAGGGGGAGAGATAGTAATGTTCTAATTTGCTTCCGCTAATGAGTTGCGCTGGGACCCTTTTTATTTTTATTTTTTTTTTAAAAATGTGTCTATGAATTGGGACGCTTCTTCTAAAGAGAAAGGTAATAAGGAGTAACATTGGCGCTGGTGACGACCTGCGAAGGGTTCGGGGTGTCACATGTTTAGTTTTTGCATGGAACACATGATCAATCGACATGTAAAGTGCACTAATATCATCGCAAAATAATATTGGTAGACGGAAAAGATGAATACCCAAATCTCTTAAAAGGAATGATATCCATGTAATCTCTATAGTTGTTGACACCATTGCATGATACTTTGCCTTGACACTAGATCGAGCAACCGTTCATTACTTCTTAACACTCCATTATATATAGTTGCTACCTAAAAAAGTACAAAATCCGGTAGTTAATCAGCAAGTCAAGCGACAACTTGTCCAATCTGCATCATTAAAAGCATGTAAGTCCAAAGTTTTTTTTTTTTTTTTTTTTTTTTGGGTCTAATACAAGTCCAAAGTCGACTTGAACAAGATTTGCATGCCTTGATTTGTTGTGCCTTTGACATAATGCAAAATGCGTTTCACTATTTGAAAATGACTCACGATAGGTTGATGTATGAATTGACAAACAAAATTGACTAAATATGAAATATCTGGCTATGTAATCGTGAGATAATGAAGAGCTCCAACAATACTTAGATATAGCGTAGGATTAAGAAATACTCTTGCATCCGTATTAGAATGAGAACTAACAACCATAGGTGTGGATAATAGCTTGCAGCCCTCCATGTGCTCACATTTAAGAATTAACAAAGCATATTGTTGCTGGCACAGATAAAGGCCACCAGAGAATATCTTAACCTCCACTCCTAAAAAATAGTGCAACGGCCTCATATCCTTCATTGTGAATTCACTACTCGATGTAGAGATGAATCCATCAAGTAGTTTTGGATCATCACCTGTAACAATCATGTTGTCTACACATAAAAGCAGAGCAAGAATGCCATGATATGATTTTTTTAATAAACAAAGGATTTGCAATATTGCAAAAGAAATCGGATGCTAAAAGAAATGAGCCAAAACTATCAAAACAATGCTCTTGGCGCTTGCTTAAGATCATACAAAACTCTCTCTAGTTTGCAAACATAGTGATGATCGTTCTTATACTTCCTAGTCAAATAATTGGTGAGAAAGTCTCAAGGAAATCTACTCCTGTTACTTGAGTATATTCCTTAACAACCAATCTTGCTTTTAATCTTTCTAATGTATCATCAACCTTTAACTTAGACTGAAAAATCCATCTACATCACACAATACTAGTATTTGAAGGACGTGGAACAACAGTCCAAATTTTATTATGATACAGTGCCTTGAGCTCTTCTTTCATTGCTGCCAACCACCTTGGATGTTTCAAAATAGAGTTTACATTGTTCAACTCCTTCGGTGTAGAATCCATCATATGTAAATTGGCATATTTTGGATTAGGCTTCGCAATACCAGCACGTGCTTGAGTAATCATTAAATGATTTGGAGTGGGTGAACGTGCTATTGAAGAATCAGAAAGGACCATCGAAGAATCTTCATTTGCCAAATTGCATGGAGAATTAAGCAGAGCACTTGATGAGTCACCAATTTCAACATGATTTTGGTAAACATGCGATTCACCTCAATCAACATTATCTTCATGAGAAGTATCATAGGTAGTAGAATTTAATAAGTTGTCATGCGGTTTGCAAATACAAAGGTGAAAATTCCGAGTCTGACGCTGTCGTGTTTTGATTTGGCCAGCTTATCAATTTTGATATCCTACTTTATCACTTTGACCCTGAAATAATGAGTTGGTTATGAGATAAGGAGATACAGTTCCATAAAAAAGGACATGTTGTAATATATAGATTTGGCCAATTGGAGGATAGAGACATCGACATCCGTTATGACGATCATGATAACCTAGAAACATGCATGGTACTTATCGAGCATCGAGCTTATTTTTGGTGTAGTCCCTAAGATAAGGAAAGCACCAGCAACCAAAAACTCACAAAGCATTATAATATGATTTTCTAATAAATAAGAATTCATATGATGATTTCTTGCCCAACACCCTTATAGGAAGCCTATTCAAAAGAAAAATTGTCGTTTGAAAGTTTTTGACCAGCAACTCCATTCTGCTCTAGGGTATTTGGGCAAGATACTTGATTAATAACGTCATTCTTTTGCAAATAAAGTAAGAAGTCTACTAAGTTGAACCTCTCATTCTCCATTAGATTGAAATATTTTAATATACCCTTCAAATTGTCTTTCCAAATATTTCTCAAAATTGAGAAAACATGCACAAAAGTTGGATTTTTGACGTAATGGAAACAACCAATTATATCGCGTATAATCATCCACAAAATAAACATAATACTAAAACCTCTAAAATAAGATTATCGGAGCCTTTCCCCAACAAATCACAATGTATCTTTTCAAAAGGCTTAGTAGTACTAGATTTGAAAGGCAAATTGGGAAGTTTAGATCCTCGACCCATTTGACGATTATCACATATGGTAGTAGATTTATTCCAAGCAATAACTACAATATCACTTTTTTCTTTCTTTTTTTCTTTTTTGTTTTGCCAATGACGGATTGTCATTGATTGTGGATGTCCCAAACTTTTATGCCAGATACTTTCATCAACTTTCTTGAACCGATTCAAAAATAGTGCTTCTTTTGATGTCTTCAAATTATAGAAATCACCTTCATGATTTCCAACAGTCGGAACATTTCTCATTTTCTTGTCCTTTATCACAAAACCAGTAGTAGAGAGCTCAAAATTCATAAGATAGTCAGCCATAAATTGGCTTATTGATAATAAATTGTTTTTCATCTAAGAAACAAGTAGAACTCTTTAAGTCGATGCTCTTTTGGCCCAAATTGATATGAGCATCACCGGTATGGGAAATTTTAAGCGAATCACCATTTCCAACCATTACACAATCTTTCCCAGTAAATGGTCCTAAGTTGAAAAGGTTACCCTCATCCAAGATCATGCAATTTAAAGCTCCAATATCAGTGAACCATTCTGAATCTTGATTATCTCCAACAATAAGTGCAGCAAATGCCTTTGGCACATCTAATAGGAGGAAAGATTGAGTAAACTGATTAAAGCAATCTAAAGCAACATGTCTCTGCTTGTTACATATTTGACAAGAAACAATTTTGTATGTTCCTTTCACAAGCTTCTTGGTCATGCTCTAATTGAATTGTGGCTTGTGACCTTGTGAATGCATAAAATTAGCCTGAGAATTTTTCATTCTTAGACCATTGTGAGAAAACCCTCTTCCATGGGAAGAAAAATAATTGTTGTTGGAATGGTGGAATTATTTTCCCCTTTTTGCTGCTCTTAAATTTACTTCTTTGACCAAAGAAAGCCGTCTTGTGTTGAATTACAGGGGAACTTTTATTTGTGAGCCAACTCTCAAGGCTTTGCAATTGAGAAATTAGGTTAGATAATACCAACACTGGAGGCTTCAACATGGAGGATGTGAATGAATCATATTGATCACCTAAGCCATTCATAACAAAGAGACCCTTCTTCTTGTCCTCAAGAGGACAATCGATAGCAAATAACTCATTAAAATATTTTTGAAAAGCATCAAAATACTCGTGAAGAGATGAAAAAAATATCTCTATGACATTTTTGGATTATCCAAAAAAATTAAAACTTCACATTCCTCATATACCTTGGCAAAAGTATTTTGTAAAGTTAACTACACCTTAGCAGATGTCTTCAAGTCTATTACTTGAGCAAAAACTTACTTTGGAGAGAATTGTAATGACCTATCCCCACAAAAGGCGATCTGACATTCTCCGTTATAAAAACTCTGGATTTGTCACTTCCTTTGAGACACTAACTTTTTTTCTAGAATCAGAGGGGGTTACTATTGTTGGACTCGACATCTGGTACTCGCCATCAATGAATCTTACTAGATCTTGGCTTTCAATTAGTTCAAGCATCTCAGCTCTCCAACAAGAATAATTTGTTTGTGTTAGTTGTGGTGACACAAAATTGCTAATGTTCAAAGATAGGGAATATGGATACTTAGGATTGGTAAAAGCCATGGTTAAGGATTGATTTCTTTCGAAAAAAAATCTGCTCCAACACCATAAAAGAACAGAAGTGTTTGATTCTTGAACTCAATGTACAATTGTTGAGATGATTTTCAATATATATAGATATTACAAATGCTATACTTATAACATAATAGTGAAAAATAATTAATGAAGAGATCGTTATATTACAAGAGTTGTCTTTTTTTTTTGGGTAAAAGGTAAGATTATATTGACTTTAAACCAAAGAGCTATATATAGCTATACAGCAAGAACTCGGCACCAAAAACTTAAACTCACGAAGACAAAAAGTCAGAGCAAGTGGAAGAATGCTAAGGTAAAAAGACCAAGGGCAAAGCCAAAACAACAACAGAAGCAGCCAAAGAGGCTATTAACAAGGAAAACAATTAGCACAAGGGCAACCTTACAACACCTCAAGAGCAAGGAAAGGATCCCAACTCTAAGATTGGTAGATATATTACAAGAGTTGTCAATCTCTTGATTCTAGCATCTCCAAGAATTAGCTTGTGACTTTAATTGGATTTTGATTGATATCTCCAAATCCTTCTTCCTTGATTGATAAATTAGTACTTTTAATAAGTATTCACATTGTTATCAAAACGTCCTTTTGAATCAAACTATCAGTTGATATAGGTGGAGATCTAGCCTATGGGGTAAACTTGATTGCCTTTGTTGTGGGTATTAAGAGTGACCATAATTAGATATTGAGCATTAGATTTGTCGATGGAGTTGAATATCGACATTTAGGCCCTGTATGTTTGTGTTTATTTTTTTTGTTCATAAATAGATTTTCTTTTTTTTTGTTTTCGGGAACAAAAAAAGAACATAAACGCATTTGTTTGTGTTTTTGTTCAAAACCTATTTTTTTTTGTTCTGGGAACAAAATTAGAACAAAAATAAGAAACAAAAAAAAGTTATTTTTTGTTCCAAAAACACTTTTGAAGAACAGAAAAGTTGTTTCTCTCTCATCTCTTTTCTTTTCTTTTCTTTTTTTCTTATTTTTTCTTTGGCCGGTCGCCTGACAAGGCCGAGCGTCGCCGGCCCCTGGCAAGGCTCGGCCTCGCCTTGGCTGGGCGAGATCAGGCTCACACAGATCCAGCGAGGCTAAGCTCGCCCAACCACCGGCGAGGCTGAGCCTCGCCGTGGCTGGGTGAGGCCACTGGCCCTCGTCGGCTGGTCGCAGCCATGGCCAAGGCCGGCAACCGGCCAAAAGAAAAAAGAAAGAAAAACAAAAAAAATATTAAAAAATTAAAAGAAATAAAAAAGAATATAAATTTACCAAATGTGTTTTTATTCATTTTTTATTTCCAAAACAAATTTACCAAACGCGTCTTTCGGTCAAAAATTGTTTCCCGGAACAGAAAAAGTTTTTTCTATTTCTGTTCCTCAGAACAATTCTTGAACAGAAACATGAACAAACGCGCCCTTATTCAATAGAAATTAATCAATGGAATGGATCATTCATTGTTGATTTGTTATTGATGATATGATATTGTTGATTAAATATGAAAACTTCTATCGAAAATATATAACTCGTATTGTTATTTTATGTATATTGTACGGATTGACGAGTTATAAGTTGTTTTATAAATATGCATTGTGAATGTTTGATTTGTTTAGAAGAGATGTACCATAAATCAGGTGGTGATTGCTCATACCATTCTGTTCATATATTTTTCCAGTCCTTCAATTAACATCTAATAGGACAAGGGTGCTAATAATAAGAAACTTTTAGTAGTTGAATTTTTGGTTTGCGTTGGAGATGTTTTCATAAGTTTTGTTGGATCATAGAAACTTTGATATATTATTTTGACTTTGAAATTGCGTCATTTAGATAAAGAGAATGATGGTTGTGTTATCACCCCTTTTTCTGTTGGATTTTGAGTGTGACATAATGAGCTTCATAGAGTTGCCTTTCCTACACATTAGATCCATTAACCAAATGTTCAATTAACAAGGAAAAAAACCTAGGTACCAAATGAGTTTCTTTCGTGAAAAATAACACTTTTAGCCCACATAAAAGGAAACTAGAACTCTGTCCCATGCATATTGCAAATCGATTTAGGTAGCCTTTTTTTTGTTTTCACGATTCCCGCCTTCGAAAAAATCTAATGAAAAAATAAAAATTAAGATGGAGAACCAAAAAAAGGATTTTGATAATAATTTTCTTTGGATTTAAATTATTTTGAAAAGAAAGGTCTACTTCATGTAATATTATTCCACTGTCGGGAGTTGGATCGCGATCCGCTTCCTCCGCCGTATCGTCCACAATTGTAGCAGCACAAGCATGTTTTGCATATTAACCCTTCAATTTTTGCGTCATTACTATTTTTATTTTTTGCTGCATGTCTTATTAGGAAAAACAAAAGAAAAAGAGTAGCATAGATATACAGGGAGAAAACGGAAATGTATAAATCACCGACACCATGTACTCCTGCCATCACAGAAGGGACGAAAATTAATATTTGGCTGACTTTATTAGTAATACATGTATTATAATTATACAAGCAACTGAATCCGAAAGATAGGGCGAATCATATATATTATAAATATGCCCTTTGGACCGAGCTTCTTATTACAGTGCAACAACAAATCACATTGATCAAACCTCAAACCTTCACAAGTTGATGATCACAGAGTATGTTTAATGTCAAAACCTTCGCTCTGTACTTTGGCTCAACAATTACTGATAATTTTCAGAGACTTTTGAGTTCACGGATCGATTTCACTTCCCCAAAACTGAAAATGTGGCGGGCTGCTCTTCATGAAAAATAAATAAAGCACGCCTCGGCCGGTCCAATCAATCACCGTGAACCTCCAAAGCTGCTCTCGAATTCGACTAGAATTGAACCGAGCTAGAGAAGGTTTGGCCAAATGTCCAGTTCGGTGGCACGATGTCTGTGAAAATCTTGGTCACTCCATCAGTGGTGGTGACCTGAAAGGAAAGGGATTGGCCATTGAGGTACGAATTCGACTGCCAATTAGCCCCCCAGTTCCTTGACATGGCGGTCCATCCTGTGGTCGAGCCTTTGATCGAGACGGACTTGATCGACCCAGCTCCGGCAACATTGCTTATGAGGACCAGCTCAAAGTAGTCTCTCCCGTTGATGGTGAACCTTACTCCTCCATGTTTCTTGCATGGAACCCTGCACAAGATTATGACCCACCTATGACTTAGTCTCAGAGCAAATGATCAATTTAAGATGGTTGTGACGTGAGGTGGTAGGTTGAGTCGATCACGGTATGGACCGAAAATATACGAAAGAAAGCTTAGATTACAGACCTTTGGAACAGGACGGGTATGATTCCTCCTCTGTAGATGCCGATCTTTTCCCAAGCGGGCTGAGCCATGTCGAAATGCTGGAGGGGCGGGTTGCACCACCCACCATTGTCGTTCGGGAGAGCGTAGTTCGGAGGGCAGAAATTGGTGGCAGTGATCGTGATGGAAGTTCCTTTGATGCACCACCTGGAGTCAGTTTTGTAGTCACAGACGATCCTGTAGCACTGCCCACACGAAGCCCCGTCGTTGAACAACGCCGTGCTCAACGCTGCAGTTCGGGTGCCATACCCAGTCGAGTACAAGTCCCCATAGCCACAAGCTCCTCCTGCACATCACCGACTAATGTTAAACTCGAGAGCCCCTAATCTGGGCATCAGTAAATTGTCTTACTAAACAAAGATCACCTCATTCTATACCCTACAAAGTAGTCAACAATGAGCCTACAGAAGCCAAAGCATTCTTGAAATCAAAGTTCGTTGATTCCATTACCTAATCTAGGCATCTGTATCGAAAGGTTTCGTGACTAACCGGGTCCATGTGGACCGGCGAGTCGTTTCAACAAGAGAGAACAAGTTATATTCTTAAACTTACCCATGGTGCCAGAGGCGTCGCTTCCACCGTAGAAGGTGGCATGACCTTTTGTCCATCCCGAAGCAGTGAATGCATTGGCGCTCACAGCAAAATGAAAGCACACAAGCGCAATAAGCGGAGCCAAACTGGACATCTCCATCTGAGAGAGAGAGAGAGAGAGAGGATTGGAGGAGTTTGAGGTTTGAGAACAACAACGTGATTGGGGGAGAGATGTATCTGAGCTGCTTGGTTTGGACAAAGACCCTGAAGTGCCGCACCTTAAATAAGGGGTTGGATTGACTCCCACATGACACAACCACCTTCACATGTGATCTCTCCAGACATGGAAAGTTTTTTAAGGACAAGAAGTTATTTAATCAATTGGATGATATTCTCAGCAAAGTCTGAGGATCTCAGAGGCCTCATTCAATTGTTCCCACGTTCTCTTCCATAAGTCCCACATGCAGTTTCTCCCCTACATTAGAGCCGTGAATAAATCTAATCCCACCACCACCACCACCACCATCCCAATTGTTCATGATTTGGAGGATATCTATTTAATAATGCATATGGTTGTTGCTATTTGAAGATTTCAGGGCATCTTTAAAATGGCTTTGACTTTTGAGAGAGAGAGAGAGAGAGAGAGAGAGAGAGTTAAGAGTTTCTTATTTTGTACCAAGTATTTCACATGGGTTTGGCGATTCTTTGCCGTATGAAGCAAGACCCCCTCATTCTTGTCCTCTGCACGTCACCCAGTTTGAAAAGGAATGCAATGCCCATGAGTGGCTATTACGTTTTCACCCATGAGTGGCTATTACGTTTTCACCATTTGCAAACAGGTTTAATTTGGTCCACATGAATGGTCTTTATCGTACTTAAACATTGAGCAAAACGGGTAGATGAAGAACCCGCTAAACAGTACATGCAGGTGCAGCATTTGTCGGGGCGCTTTCTTGCCTTGTATTTGCAAAATTTCTTGCGTATCAAGAATTCGGCATTTCTAGTTAGTTCAATTTGGACAACTTTCAGTCACTTAAACCAGAAGGGAGTTAATTATTTTCCTTTTTAATGCCATGGATCTTTCATTGAATTATTAGAGACTACTGCAATGTTCCACACTAAGATGGTAATAATAATCACTAATCCACCAAATCAGACCTTGTTTAGTTCGACTCAATCAATGGAGGACAATGTGGATGGAATCATTTGATTATTAGTTGGTTGGAAAACGCATTATGTACACTCAGTAACCTAGCCCGTCCAATAATTCCATGGTCCTGTGAAGCATTTTCCTAGTTCACAGATTGTTTATAAGCTAAATTTCTGGAAAACCATCACTGTCACCTAAACAAATGAGAGATAGAATCCGCAATCATATGATTATTGCATTCATCGGCAGGAGCCAGTGGCATATCCTCAAGGACAAATGAGAAGAACGACTTAAGGATTAGGGTCTGTACAGGACACAAATTGATCTCAGGGGCATATTATCCATGTGACAGGGAGATTAAAATAAGTGAACAAGAAATGGTAATGGTTGTCCAGGCATTTCATGAGGTAGTTTAAAATGGATCTATTATCAGATTCGTTGCTTGTAATTGCACGATTTGGAATGTGCTGCTTTCAATAAAACTCCAATGCCACCTTGCTGCACATGCTCTTCCCATCCAATCCAATTAAAAATGAACAACAGAGAGAGAGAGAGAGAGCCTCTTCATGAAGTATTCTATGCCAACACAAACAATAAGAGGCTTACCTTGTCTGCCGTACATGAAATAAAGGACATGGACTAGGATGAGTTAACCAATCCGCTGTTAGTCTCCATTCCTTCTGATATTTATCGACAATAAAAGAAAGGAACATAGAAAAAGTTACCCTAAACCTAGACTACAAGTTTTGGCTCAGAAGGAATGTTTTCTGAGATACGACTGACATCGGCGTAGTAGATTTATACTGTCCTAGACAAAAGCACCATACACAATCAGCAAACAAGAGTGCGTGTCGGTAAAAAAGAAGCTCTGAGCACTTAGATAACCAAAAGGCAAATTCAGAATTCCCACTTTGTCGCTGTCCTCCTTCTTCAATATGATCCACGAGTTCAAATTCCTGCTATTGTCTTGTGTGTCTCGTAACCACTATCCTCCTTCTAGGTGTCGAATCGAAGTTGCAGTGCTTCCAACAACTTCATTATGCACATCAAGATGAGACGACACAAATCCAAAGCTGAATATCAATTTCGGCCTCACCAGTAGTTGTGAACGTCTCCAGATTCCTTTGACGCCATCCAAATTTTGCATGACACAGCAATGGCTTTGATTGCTCCATCACAGAAGGCCTAGGTGCTTGCCAAGTCCAGTCTCGGGATCTCAGCAACATGAGCAAGATATACAGACATTAGTAGTTCTAATGACAATGTGGTGTCATCAGACAATCAGACTGTTCCTCCCGTTGCCAATTGAAATGGACTGAAAGCTTTGATGCAGCATTCTATCCTGATTTTGGACCACATGGTAAATGGTGCATAAAGATCTGGACACTCTGAAACTTGAAGACAATTGAACTATAGATCTCCAATTTTCAGCTTTTCGATCTTTCACATGTTAATAGAGAGGGCAATCAGCGGTTACCTAATTCTTACTGTAAGTTCTGATTAAGATAGGGAAACATGTAGCATCTTTGATTGCATTGATTGTTTGGCGCAAGCAGGTGTCCTACACTTACTAAACATAGGATGCAATCTAAAGCATGCTCTAAAGACAAATGGACTCGTCACCATCTGAAATGAGAAGCGAAGCAAGTAAGCCCAGACATCAGCCATCTTTCTCTTGTCCCCTTTGGGTATGAAGCAAGATGTGTATGTGGTGTATTGCCATTGTCAGAACACCAACTGACCTTGCCATGAATGCCATATATCATGCTACAACAGAGCACGTCGGTTATCGATATCAATGGATCTGAGAAGCTCTTGAAGGAAAAGAAGAAAATTATGAAGATTGTGGCGAGCCGGAGTCCTTCAGATATGATGATCAAGACCCTTGCAGATGTCAAGCAAGAAACTCGGAGGTGCTTGGTTGGGATAGGTACTTTGTTGAGTGGTCGGTTACGGGATCCACTAACAACAAATCCTCGGGGGACTAGAGGGGGAGTGTGTTTAGTGGGCGGGACTCGTGAGTAGTAACCTAAGTCCGTGACCCTGTAATGTGTCTGTTTCTAAGAAAGTTTCTTGCTACTCTCAAGGTGGGTTTTGGGAGTCTTGAGCCATTTTTCCAAAGATCTTTTACTCGAGGTGTATTTGCTCAAAACAAATATCGTTTGGTTAAGTGACTTTTGTTTATTTTTTGCAAAGATCTTTGAAAAAAGAGAGGAAAATCGGAGGGCATGACGACTGGAGAATGGAGATATCGAATAACCGTGGAAGCATATCATTCACCGGTAAAGATTGAACCATCAAAGAGCTAGGCAAAACAACCCATGGTCATGACCTCAGGCAATCAACGCTAAGGTTGCTCAACCTCAACAACCAAGACTTGTGTGAACCCAGCCCTCGACGATGTAGACCCACAATCATTGTCAATCCTCAACAAGGCTCGCACAATCTTTGGCGGAGGTTAGACTAACGACTCAAATCTAGATTCGTAACGTTAGTTCCAAAGAGACAATGATTAAGATGGCAAACTAGAATATGAAAATATTAATGAGGGCAAGTTGGACGAAAAAATATGCATTGACCTTGAAAGCAATAGTCCAGAAATATTGAATGCCTGGCTTAAACTTGCACTGGATTAGGGGACTTTAGAAATGCTAGCTTTTGCTCAAAGGCCTTTGTGAATACTAAACACCTCGACTTTGTCCCAAAAACCTAAGGAAACCCAAAGTTTTTTTAGAATACTGAACCAGACACCTTTAGAGTAGTCTTGCTCTTTCTACACATCCAATGTTGCATTGCATTCAAATAAGACCAAGAATTTGTTTTACTCAACGTTCATCCAGAAAAGTTGTTTTTACTCCTATAGACTGTGGTTAGCCGCACATGACTCGTTTGAAGTCTCTGATTTGGTGCTTCGTAGGAGTGAGAGTTTGCGCCTTCATAGCTCTTGGGACGGTTCACCTATTTGTACTCTTGACTGAAGTTGGTGATTTGCAGAAGTGAGAGTTTGCGTCTTCATAGCTCTTGGAATGTTTCAACCTGCTTGTACTCGTGATCGAAGTTGATTAAAGAACCGTTGCTCCGTAGTTTTTCCCTATTCACATACAAAGGGTTTTCACGTAAATCTCGGTACGACCATTCTCTTCGAAGCCTCTAGGTGCTTCCATTTTCATTACTGTTATTTTTATTGATTGCTTTGATTGGTATACTTCATTTCTCGCCACAAGGGATGGACGGATCTTGCTTCAGATTAAAAAATCCAAACACCATTATCAGTTCAACCACTCAAGACTTCTTTTAGAGTCACCTTTTCCATTTCTGGGGCAATTGAGGCTCTCTGCGACTTTCCTCTTTGCTTAATAAAGACATTAGTGGTGGGACATAAATCGCTTCAGCCTAATTGGGCAATTTAGACATAAAATATGTGTCCGCAACCCTTGTAACATAAGGATTTGTAGAGAAATCGATGCTCCCAACCTTTCAGTGATTTTAAATTCAACAAGACTCACTTTCCCAAAAACAAACAAACAACAAAAGACAGATTTTACTTGGCTCAGACCCCATTCATAAGTGATCAATGCTCAATTTCATTATGAAAAGACATAGCTCTGTTTCCACAGGATATCAATTCTTACATGTACACGTGTGATGCAGTGCGATGCGCAGGTACATTTAATCAGAAATAGTGCAACGATATGCACACATTGCACTGACCACTTTCGTCGGCTGGGAAGAACCGTGAATGCATACTCTTTCTCTCTTCCTTGTATTCATTTGGAAACAGCTTTCAGTTTTAGACCGCACGGCATCAGACAGGCTCATTTATCAGATTGGCACAGAATATGAAGCAAAAGCTAAACACCTTACTGCAGTCCCCTGTCCATTTCTAACTATGGCATTATACAACACCACAAACCACAATCCAAGGACAATTAAAAGCAATCCCCAACAAAATGATAAACATTAAGTGATGACAATCTCAGTCCTTGGTATTTAGAATAAAAGAATGTGCTGCTCAGTCAAAATTAACATGTCAATCACCTATCTCTACAACAAAGAAAGAATGGCCACAAGAACCTAATCTCTATCAAGTCTAAAATGGTTACACAAACAGAGCCTAGCCACAATGTCATTTGAGTAACCTAGAAAATAGCAATGGATAATAGTAAAATATAGAGGAAGCACAT
This sequence comes from Eucalyptus pumila, assembly GCA_016097595.1. NCBI lineage: Eukaryota > Viridiplantae > Streptophyta > Magnoliopsida > Myrtales > Myrtaceae > Eucalyptus > Eucalyptus pumila. The sequence continues at coordinate 24,467,967 of CM027851.1, forward strand.
ATGAGAATTGAACCGCAATCTTTCAGGAATGTATTATGCAACTTGTGCAGTTGCCTGGATTGGTACATTTGATCTGTAACCACGGCCTCTTCCACGAGTTCCCCTTCCACGGCCACGGCCTGTATACACAGAAATCAAAAGATAAAAATCAATAATTTCACTGGCTTTTTCACCATCTCCAATAGAACTCAGAAAGCAATTCAACTATGTCTGGGATGTTCATAATCCACCATAATTAAGTTTGTCATGACCTATTTTTTTCTTAAGGTCCAATGAAATCAGTGAATCCAAACAAATATCGAATACAAATTGTTAATCTCAACTCCATTTAAATGGAGAACGTAAAATCTAGATGTTGAAAACACATGCCCATAGCACTATCCTCAGAGTATATCCAGTTCAGTATATAATTGAAACCTATCATTCATAAAACTTGTATCAAATCAGACTTGTCCATGACAAAAAGAATGATTAGAAGAGTACCGCGGTTCTGAGCAGGTGGTTCTTGATTGTATCCTCTGTCTTGTTGTGTATCAGCATAAGGTCCATTGTATCCTCCTCTTCCGCGGCCACGAAAACCACGTCCTCTTCCTCGACCCCTACCCCTAGCATAACCTTGGTTGTGGTCATAACCTCCATCGTCATACTCAGAATTCACAAAACCATTCCCTGAAACAAGCAATATTACATATCATAACTTGAAAGCAAACATTGAGGACTCGCTGATGCAGCAAAGCATATACGTCAATCAGCATCCCCCCTCAGAAGTGCATTAGCATTTTGGTACCACTACAACATAGTATGAGAACAATCTAGTTAACCACAATGCAAGATACTACATACGAAACACTCCCTTCCATGTGATCTAAAAGGAATGCTCAGTTCTGTGAATGCTATACCTCTAGCTCTTGGTCTTCCTCTACCACCACGGCCTCTTCCTCGACCATTAGGTGATCCCTCTATAGTAATGAGGAACATAATTACAAGAAAAATCAAGAAACAACACAACAGTCACTGATAAACAATAGTGACGGAATAATTTCTCAAAGTACCTCCTTCATAATAAAGCTCTGGTGATGTCTTCACCATCTCAGAAGGTAACGGAGGCTGATACCTGAAAAAGAGGGCATTTGCGGCTTGTGATGGATACAAGACCAAACTCTTAACATGTCTAACTCTCAACATGAAGATTCAATGACAAGAGAAGAACAACACGAACTCACCCAACGGACGATGTGTCCAATTCCTTCTTTGAGAGAGTTATTGTAATCATCGATACATGCCTTGTGGTCTCCAACCTATCCAAACAAGAGAAAGACATCAAATGGAGAAAAAACGGGCAATTATGATAATGAAAATTAACACTGTAACAGTTTGCAACTGCACTTACGTGACAAGGCCTTCCTCCAAAGGCTCCCATGTATCAGTTATGTCTATAGATCCGATGGAAGTTACCTGATGAAGACCCACAATTCTTCTCTACAATACATAACCAGAGCAATTTCAGATCACAGCTAACATTTATACAGAAAATAGCATGTTATAAAGGAATAGTTCAAAACAGACCTTGATTAACTCCACTATAGTCACAGTCTTGTTGATGGCTCTTCCCATCGCCTTGAACACAATTTCTTTCGAACCTTTCTCCTGGATAATGGGGTGAACAAAGTATATTAAGTGGAAATAGATATACAAAAATTTTCTTTCATCGGTGAATGGAGATTCAGAAAGTGAAGCTTAATAAGTACATCCAAGTTTTCCATGGTCTCAATGATTCACCGTACAGATTTCATCTACCTTGAAAACTGGTAAGGCTCCTTTTCTACTCATCCACGAAATTTTTTCATCGAAGTGGGGGCGCTACACACATAAGCACTAGTGGTCGTGGTAGAGTGGCATTTGAATAAAAAGAAAAAAGAAATCTTGCGGTCCTACCAAAGAAGCTCATGGTCCAGTTGGTCAAGTCGTGGCCCATTTTGCTATCTTTCTCAATAATCACACTTGTACTCTCTCTAAGTATCTGCAACATTGTCTTTCTAATATGTTTCGTACAAGAAAAACGTGCTGGGTTTATTCTATACATAAATAAGGAAAAGCAAACAGTAACTTCTCTTTATCAGCAAACCCAAATCTAAGTACGAACTATCCTCTGTATTACCTAGCACCGTAGCGCGTAAATCGGCTCAAATCCACCAAACATCATCTCATTCTAAGCAGCGCACAACAATCATCATAAACCTGCGACAAATAGCGGAGACAAAACCGGACACGACAAAAGAACGGGGAAAGAAAAAAGAAAGACAAAAACCTGAAGCAGGGTCATGGCGTAGGTGATGTAGCTGCGCATCCTTCCCTGGCTCGTAATCCTAATCTCGTTCTCGTCAATAGGCGTCTCCTCCCTCGGCTTCTCCACTCTCTGGTACCGATCCATCTCCTCCCTGAGATTTTCCCCCACCCCCCCAGCATCACAACACCGACCGTAAGGCCCAACCGGCAAAAAGGAAGAGAGACGAGAGGGACCGAAGACACCCGCACGCCGCGGCAACGCATTGCGCAGCTCACGACACGCGACCAGAAAAGACCGAACCGAAACCGAAGCAACCGCGAAATGGAGAGAGAGAGAGGAAGACGATACTAGGGTTACCGACAACAGAATTTGTCGCAGAAGACGAAGGAAGGAAGGAAGCTAGCTAGGTTACCGTGCCGGAAAAAATGGATGGAGAGAGAGAAGAGGGAGAGAGAGAGAGAGAGAGACCTCCTCTTCTTCTGCGTCGTCTTCTTCTGCTACGGCTCGGTGGTTTCCTTCCTGCGTTTTACGCCCTAGGGAATGGAGTGAAGGCGTCTCAAACCCTTTTATACGCCAACCGCAGCCTGAGGAGAAAAACCGCCCTAACCAACTCTTTATCCGGTCCAGCACAGGAGCCGGTCGGAAAGCTCCGAGCTGGAGCCGAACCGGTTGTCCGCTCGGCCCGGGCCGGCCCGACCAGAACCGGAGCGCTTGGGCCCGTAAAACAATGAAAGAGGCTTTGAAGGGAATTTTGATGGGCCTGTAAGGGTTGCAACTAGGCACACGATCCTGCCACAATGGTGGGCCTGTCAGGGTTGTTCATGGCACATTGGACGTAAGATAATGGGCTTTGACAGGTCTTCTACAATATGGTTTAGTTTTCATAAACAAAAAAATAAAAAATAAACCCAAAGAGAATATGTTAGAATTGTGTATTATTTAGAATTCATGATTAGGCCATGCATGCATTTTTTAATTAACACTTCGCATATATTTGGAAATTAATTAGTGAGGATATGCTTTGCTTGATATTGAGGCTAACATTATTTCTAACAATTTATTTATTTATTTATTACCTTGATTATTGTTTGTCAAATTGTTGTTTGTGCATCCCCGTGATCACATTTCACATGTTAGTGGATTAAATTAAAATTAACTAAGATTGCCTACAAGATATTTTTCAAATAAACGGAAATGATGTTGAAAGGGCATTGAATTAATCAGACATAGTCTAATCCCCGTATCCATGAATCTCTAGATCATAGAACTAAAGTGTTTTCATATACTGTACTTAAGTGTCTAATCGACCTACCAATAACTGATTAGTGGTGATTTCTAAATAAACTAAATTGCATGTAAAGCTATTAAATTAACAATCTCGAAATTGCAATTAGTATAAGCTTGGGAGAGTCCACATAAGTTTTTGGACTTAATAATCTATTAGCTTTCTCTTCGGCAATTCACCTCTGGGAAGGTCACCACTCTTACGTGACGGTCCAATTACTGTTAGTTGTCCTATGTAGTGTACCACCATATTAGCAATTTCCAACAAAAAGTGGCAAAAGGACTACATTGGTATTTTGCGCAAAGATTTAAGATTAAATTGGTAAAATTGAAAATGTATAGAATTAAATTCGCATCTATACAATAGGTTAATGATTGATCGAACAATTTCTCCGAAGAACATTCGCATCTATGCAATAGGTCAATGATTGATTGAACAATTTCTCCGAAGAACATTCTTACAATCACAAGCCAAGGTAGGGGAAAAACAAAAAGCTTCAGGTGGGAGGGGTTTAGTCTAGTATGGTTCCAAGCGCGCTCCAATAGAATTAAGATGTGATCCTGCCTTTCCAAAGAAGCCAACAATCCTGCCACCACCTAAAGCGGATGGGATATGGAAATCACCTTCATCCTTTAACCATGATTTCCATGCAAACGGCCCGTAAGTGGTCTTCGTGGTGTGTATTTTCAAGTCGCAGATGGTAGTATCAGGACTGTTTTCATTTCCTTTCCGGTAGCCCGATATCGAAACTAGGCGCTCCTTGGGATAATCAAGCATGACCTGCAAAAGAAAAAGAAAAAAAAAAGGCTAAGCCAAACATGTATTACTTGTGAAAATGTATGAAGGTTTGAAGCTTGAACTCTAGATGTAGGATGCGAAAAGAAGAGCCTCAGTTTCGATGAAATGAATCCGTGCTACATGAAGCTGAGAACATTATGAGAAGCAACGTCTACATGAATAACTTACAGACAGAAAAAAAAGACCGAAAAACTAAGAGAGAGGGATTGAGATATGGACTAGCCTGGTGCCTTGAAGACTGTTGTTCTTCTCTGCCATGATGACAGCATATGACGAAGGAACCATTGTCATCGTACAGAATTCGGATGGAATGAATTACCAAGTGGGCATTGATCTCAAACCCCCTCACATCAGAATGCACTCCATCGTCCCATGGAGTCCCACCAGTACCTCCAAAGGGTCCAATAGTTTTGAAAGGATACAGGTGCGGTAGGGGCTCCGCATACACTCCTATCGAATTGAGAGCCTCGCCGCTTCTTCCATAGAAGCCGATAATTTTGCTTCCGGTCGATGGATACCAAAAGTGCTTCCCCGTGTCCTTGCCAAAGGGTCCATGTCTTCCTCTATTACTGTGAAATGTGAGCGACTCGACAATAGCATTATTGACGTTGTCGCCATCCTCTCGCTTATAACCAGAGATCGATATCAAGTACTCCCGTGGATAATCCAATTTAACCTATATAATCTCAAAAGGAAATCCTAGTGGTGTCAACAAGACTTATTTGCCAAGTCTAATTTACTAAATCACATGATCCGAAAAATATTAATGTCATATCGACCAATAAGAAATGAGTCAGTAAATAGTTACGAATCGGACAAGGAAAAACAAACGCTAACCTTGGACTTGAATTGCCCGGTGCGGCTACCGTGCACGACTGAGCAAACTTGTTCACCGCTCTTGTCATACACAAACATAATGCCACGGATAACAAAGTCATACATTACCTCAATCTCCCTCACACCACTGAATGTCCCATCATCCCAAACACATCCACCTAGGCCTCCGAATGGTCCAATTGACTTAATTGGGTAAAGACATGAGATTGGTTCAAAATACGCTCCAACCTCTTCAAGTTGTTCTCCACTCGTCCCATAAAATCCAACGATTTTGCCGCCCGTTGCAGGAGATGAGAAGTGTTTGCCCCATTCTTTACCAATAGGTCCGATCATTCTTTTGTTAGTTTGAAACGTGAGAGATCTAATGCCGCCCAACCTGACCCCGGATATAGAAGTCAAATACTCATCTGGATCATGTATTTCAATCTGCATTAATAGACACAACCATCAAACTCACGATTTAAGTCTCAAAAGAGTCTCCCACCATTGTAGGCTATGCGGGTTCCGTAAGGATTTTACAGAACATTTGTATCTAAGGGAACATACCGTATGGATCTTGACATTCCTTCCTATATTTAATGTGTTTCCATCAACTCCATCATGTGCCTCTAATTGCCACAATTTTTTATTCTCCTCTTCGTACTGAAACCGAATTGATCGGATGAATGGCCATTGACTTGTTTCGAATTCAACAATGATTTTCCTTACATTGGTATGCTCATTGCCATTATCCCAACAGTACACACTTGAACTCCGAAATAAATCCAAACGCTCAAAGGGATAGAGCTCCCAAGATGACCCACTTGAACTCTGAAATAATCCCACTGACTTGAAGGGGTAGAGCATGTTAGAGTGTAGCTCGATTTGTGCTCCAATAGATACAAGAGAATCACCACTTCTCCCAAAGAAGCTGATAACTTTGCCAGCTTCCGATGGTAAGGAGAAGTACTGCCCGTCCTCTCTACCAATCGGTCCCCATATTCTTTTATTAGTTCGAAATGTGAGCGAATTCATAGTGGCGGTGAAGAAACCCGCAACTGTCGTTATAAACTCATCTGGGTAATCCAATATAACCTGCAAATCGGAAGTAAATTGAAAAAAAAAAAAAAAATCATATAGGGGTCCAATGGATGTGAATTATTGTATTTCACATATAATCAGCTAGTATTCTTGGGAAATAAGGCAAATCATTAATATCAGTTGGAAAGGTGATACAAATCATCATCGACTTTTCTTTTCCTCGCCGGGACTTTAAATCCTCTCCTTCAAAAAGAAACAAAAAATCACAATTGAACTGATAAAAGTTTTATTCTCAGGTGGCATTGCCTTTGAAAACCACAAGCAACCATCTTTTAATTGTTTTTATAAGGATCATTACAAATTCCGTGCCAGAAAAATCTGGCCAAGGAACAACTTAATTATAGAAGTCCTAGGGACTGATTCAATCTATTACAAAATAGAATCATTCACTTACCGCAAATTTTATTTGATCCTTACATTGAGAAGTAATAAAGAAAATGAGTTTACCAACCTCATAAATACGTCCCTGGAGTTTTGAACCATGCCTAGTGGATCGAATAGAACCATCCATGTTGAAATAATCAAAATCAATGGAATTAATGGATGACTCGTAGCGGACAAGAATCCTCTTTATATTAGCATATTGTCCATCATCCCAGGAATCTCCACCTGCACCTCCAAAAGGCCCAAAAACCTTAACAGGATATGTATGAGGAATCGGCCCATAGAAAGCTCCGATGGACTCGAGACGAGGGCCGTCGCAACTCCCATGGAACCCGACTATCTTGCCGCCGGTGTATGGAAATGAAAAGTACCTTCCTTCTGCTGTTCCAAATGGTCCATAACTCTTTACATTAGTATGGATTGTTAATGACTTAAGGATGACAACTCCAGAAGCTTTTTCTGTGTGGCCTGAGGCCGAAGTCAAGTACTCATGTGGGTAGTCCAGTTTAATCTGGGAAAAAAAAAATCAAAATTCGAAGAGGTGAGGAAAGCAAGACAATAGTTCAGGAAATGAGATCGAATATATGAACATCACGTGTATCTAAGGACGACTATTATGCTCGCTTTTCTTGGATTTGTAATGTTTCATTCCTTCTGATTTTAATATTAACTCCTTTTGGGCCCATCTATTTCCCGATAGCTTAATCAAGCGCAACTCGGCCATACAATCCAAAAAAGGAAACAAGAATACTAATGACTTACCTCATATGTTTTGCCTCCTTCATTTGTGCCATGTGAGAGGGGACCAACTGGATGTCCATACTTGTCATATAAAGTAGAGATAGACTTGACTACTGAATCGAAGCCTACGACAATTTTCCTTACATCTGTGTATTTCCCATCATCCCAAATGTCCATACCATGACTACCCCCAAATGGTCCCACAACTTCAAAAGGATAAGCATGAGAAATTGGCCCAAAGTGTGCTCCAATTGAATCAAGATGCTTGCCACATTTTCCATGGAACCCAACAATTTTTGCCCCATCAACTTGTGGAAAATGAAAAGATTCCCCTTGTTCAGAGCCAAATGGTCCATATGTCTTTCTGTTGGTATGGAATTTGAGAGATTGAATGACAATAGGAGTTTGGTCGTCTCTTATATGGCCCGAGATTGAAGTCAGGTATTCATTTGGATAATCTAGCTTGACCTGCAACAAGTGCAAGAATTTTGGTAAGTGTCCCCATCCTCTTTTCTTTTTTTTTTGGGATCAGCACAACGGATATTCATTACTAAACCGAATTTGACAAATTACAAAAGGATTTAAGGTCCAAACATAAGATCAACTAAAGAGATTGAGGGGGATTTATAATCTAGTCTGTCAGGAGAGAGCCGGCACAATGAACCTTAGCAACCCAATCGGCCTCTTTATCGTATCAAAGACTGAGCAATAATAGTTATATCCGTATGTAAAATATAAATTTCACTCTCTTTTTTTTCATACTTTTCTATTTTACCATCTAGATGGACTTCTTTACAATAATAGTATGTAAGAGTTTAATATGATCGGTTATCACTCCTTGTCTCATATGCTAATGAGTGATTTAAGCACCTAATTACTTATATTAATATCCTAATCATGATAATTAATAAGGGAAAAACTTATAACCCCGTGAAACTTTAAAGAATAACCAGATACTGACCGTATAAGTTTCGCCATCAAGATGTTCACCATGCTTTAAAGAACGCATCAAACACCCATCTTGATCATAATCAATGGTGATGGATTCGATAACCGACTTAACAAGGACACTAATTTGCCTTACACCAGTGTATGTTCCATCATCATAAGAAACCCCACCTTGACCTCCGTATGGCCCAACTGATTGCAATGGAGGAGAGAGTGAACTATTATCTCCATCAATGCAATCAAGATGAGGGCTCCTCACCAACTTATTCAATATTTCATGCCAATGATCTTTTGACTTATTACTAAGATAGGAACCTAATCTTTTAAGAGCCAGTGGATGACCTCCTGCATAATGAGTTAGATTTTTACACAACTCCTCATATCCTTTAGGTTCTTCTCTCTTGAAGGCATGGCGACGAAAGAGTTGAAGTGCTTCGTCTGGACTCAATCCTTTGACAATGTACTCGTCATCTACCTTGAGAACTTTCAGCAAAGTTCGATCTCTTGTTGTGACAATGATTATACTCCCGGGGTGAAACGATTCTCTCTCTCCAGCTCCAAAATAGTCCATTTGTTCTTTCTTAGTAACATCATCAAGAACAAGAAGCATCTTTTTACGATACATGATACTCTTTATCTCATTGATGTTGGTGTGAATGTCGTCATACGTCTTCAGTCCTTTCACCTTCATGAGATTTTGAAGTAACTTTTTCTGCAAGCCGAGAAGATCACTCCGATTTGCTTCCCCAATTTTATCGAGAAAGACAAAACAATCGAAATCGCCAAGAATGTTATTACAAGTAACTCCCGCCACTGTTGTCTTACCTATACCTTCCTTACCACATATGCCGATCATGCGCACTTCCTCCTTTTGGCCAACCAAAAAACTTTTTCTTGTCCTTCTACTTAAGGGGCAAATTCCTAGCAAGGAAATCACATCTTCTGCCAAATGATCTGCTCCAATTGTGTTTTTCACGAAGTAGAGAGATCGTGTTGGTCGAATTTTCTCGATAAGGTACTTGACTACTATTTCGGTGAGCTTCGATTCATTTCTGATGTTAAACGTGAGGGAAAGCATATGTGAACACTATGTATGAAAAATAAACATAGGCATACATCAGGGACAATTGTACACAAAATTATAAATATATTATAGGACTTTCAATTCAATTCTAACTTCTAAGCACTTTCAATTATGCGTAATAAACATTTTAATGATTTGCCAATTTAGATCTTAATGCAATTTTAGTCGAAATTGCTAACGTGGATGACGGCCATCTTACATGGCACTTTTAAAGGATGGTCAACATTAACATGAACAATTTTTGTAATTTTTTTTTGTTCTTTTATTTTTCTTTTCTTTTCTTTCTTCTTTTTACAACTCTAGGCCAGCAAGGGCCACGACGCCCTCACCTATGGCCCGCGACCTCGCTGGACTAGAGTTTGAAAAAATGATAAAGAAAAGAAAAGGAAAATAAAAGAAAAAATGAATAATTTTGAAAAAAATTAAAAAAAAATTAAAAATTTGCAAAACTTATCTAGGTCAGCATCAACCATGGCATATAAGATAATTGGCTTTGAGTAAATTGTCATTTTAGTAATTTTCAGTCAAAATTAGCCAAAATAATTAAATTAACAATTGTCAAAAAGTTTAAAAATAAATTAACTCATCGTCAAAAGTTTTAAAACTAAATTGACACAATTGAAAAGTTTAAAATAAATTGGCAAATTGTCGAAAAGGTTTAGGAAAAATTTGGCATAAGTGAAAAGTTTATAATTTAATTGGCCATCCTATGATAGATTTAATAATATATGGACAATTTAGAGACAACCACGACAAACATCCCCCATCCACCCACCCCCGCTCACATCATTTTTATTTATAATTTTTGGAAAAAGGGAATCAAAATATTCGGGAAAGTCGAAAGAGACTTCTAATTGTTCCATTCCCTAGAGAAATAACATTAAAAAAGAAAAAGAAAACTCATAGATCGAGATAATAAACTTCGACATGAAGTGAGAATCACAGGAACATACCCATTGACGTGGTGCTTCAAATCAAAACCCGACAAATGCTTAGCCTCTGTTAGGGCATCCCTCCATATTCGTATCTGCGCATCGTCTCTCTTGTTCATACACAGCCTCTCGAAACCTCTGGCAAATTCGCTTCCGCTCGTCAAGTTCGAAACGTCAGCAGGTTTTACGCCGTGAAAGATGGGAACAACCATGTGGCCGTGGTTCTTGAGCTGCCTTCTGCACTCGAGGATCTCGACCAGCTCGTACAGGCACCACTTGGAGTCGGCATAGTTCGGGGAGAACACGACAAGGGCAAACCTGGAGTGGTGGATCGCTCTGAAGATCTTGCCCTGGATCTCCTCCCCAGTGTCTTCTCTGTTGTCGTCGCTGAAGTAGTCGATCCCCGCCTGGTCCAGCCCATGGAAGAGGTGCGATATGAAGTTGTTCCGCAGGTCGATGCCTCTGAAACTCACGAACACGTCGTGTTTCCACTGATGAGAAGACGAAGAAGAAGAAGAAGAAGAAGAAGACATGGGTTTTTTTGTCTAGTTGATAAGCGGTGAAGAAACTTTGATTGCGAGGCTATAAGTGTACATGGTTGAAAAGACTTTAACAGGAGACTTCTTCGCGATGACTTCGAGGAAACAATGCACGATTTGACAATGACATAAATTTCAACACGCGTATTTTTATTTTTATTTTTTTGGTCCAGGTCATCTCCAACTAGCTTGCTTGAATATTAGCCTTAACCTTGTCTATTTTCTTTCCATATTTTCTGAATATGATTAAACTCAATATGAACGTGGATTTTTACCCAGGAAGCAATGAATGGTGTGGGATGCATTTGTTTGGCCGGAGAAGTCATTAAATTCAATTGGAGACATGATGAGCTGCCATAAGGAAATCTGGCGTGTCCAACTTGGATTTATTTGATGAATTTTATCAGTTCCCACCAACATTGGTAAAAGGAAATGGATGGAAAGGCAGGAGTAAAATCTCTCCCTCTCTTGCCTACTAGTAGTTGTACTACTACCTAATTAGTAATTTGGCATGCGGGAAATTTTAAGACAAACTTAAGTGGCAGCTCTGGAAGTTCGTGACTTCATCTCCATTGACGCTTCTCATTTCACCGGCGGCACAAACCTTCGCCAAACCACAACCACATATATGTCACATGCCATTATCTACACCACAGATAGGGTCTTTTTCTGTCTGAAATTGTCTGAATGCCTAAATTAAACCTCCCAAATTTAAACCTAATCCCCAAAATCCTTAAAATAAGCCCTAAATCCCCAAATCTCCCAAGTTTTCCAATTATATTAAATGGATCTTTTTTTATAGAAAAAAAAAATCGATCCTTCTTTCTTCTACAATGAAGACAATTGCCATTTGTTGACAACTAATAAATTGAGTCGTGAATTAAAATCCGCTTAAATTGAGGCCTCTTATTGTAAGAATTTCCTAATATGGATTACATTAATTGATTTTATAATTTATCTTTTTACAAGATTGGTCTAAAGTGAGATAGAATGTTCATTAATTAATTTAATATGGGGCTGGCCAGTGTGAATCGAGTTGAACCTGGCCCATAATGAGATAACCTAGTTGAAAACTATATAAATAATGCTTAAGTATCTCCCATAACCGTAACACACACAATTATCCTCACAAATGTGTGTTTACTAAGTACTAAGGATGAGAGGCTATGTCATTGAGCCAGTGATACAGGGAGCAATGGAGGAGAAGTTCTTGAGTTGGATTGTCACTATCCTGCATCAAGAACGGTGGTTCAAATTAGGTGTGTAAATGTCTTAACATAAGTACATATGTGTTCTTATATCTAAATATGGAGATTTGGGTTGCGTTTTCACGTCTTACATGTGGCATCAGAGTAGCTAACTTAGAACTCGAATGCATAGATTTTTGCCCTATTTTCATTTTTTTATTGTTCAATAAAAATCAATTTTAATTATAAAAATGGAATGGGCTCATCAAGACAAACAAAACCATGGCCGACGCTTTGCCCGAAGAGGCCGCACGTGCCCCCACGCATGGCCATGCGCCAATTGGGCGTCGAGCACGCGCCCTCATGTGCTCTCACAGGCAAGGCACTACTCATGTGTGAGGGCTGACGTCATGCTGAGGTCAGCAACCCCCAAGAGTGCTCCAACTTGACCTGCTGACTTAACTTGATTGACTGTTAACCAACCCCATTGACCCGACCCAAATCCGATTGTTGACCCACCCGACCCGGTTCACTATTGACCCGATCGGTCAACCAGTTGGATCGGCGATCAGACCGGTCCAAATGGCCCATGCGTGCGCTGCATGCACCATGCACTGCACGCACCGTGCACTCCGGACGTGCATGCAAGCGCGTCCGAACTCCAATTAAGGCGTTTTTTGAGTCTTTGTGTTCGTATGGAGATGCTCTACACTGTGATGTATTTATTTATTTTTTATTTTTGATTGAAAATATGTATGGAACCCTAAACACACGTGTTTTTTGGGTATTTTTAGGATATCTTATGTATTTTTCTATAATTTTGGAAATACAGGTATAAGCACACATGTAAATCATCACATAAAGATGTGTAGAGTATGATTTATTGAAAATATATATAACTTAACTTGTATCAATGAATAAAGCTGTGTAATTTGCATGATATGTGATTTTAGTGATAAATTACCCATGTCACTAAAATTAAAATTACATGTATATGGTGTATGTGAGAAGTAAAATTTATATCCATAGTATAAGAGAGTTTTGAGGATTCGATTGAGTTGTGACCGCCAAAATGGCACACTTGATTGGGTTTGAGAAATATCAGTCTCGTATAATAATGGGATGTCTGATGTTCTAATGCGCGGTCATATTCCCAAAGGAAATGATTGTGTGTTAGTTTATTGAGGAATACATTAGTATGGTGGAATTACTGATCCTAGTGATTCATACACCCAAAAGTGATGAATTCACGATGGTTTGAATACATTCTTATGGTCGCTGCCATGTGAGAGTATACAACTGCATATCATGTAATCTACCCAAAGATGATTATGTGATATACATCTCTCTAAACATGTACTTATACGTCTTCAAGTTACACAGTGCTCACATGATGCTAGTTATATATTACTTGTTTTTCAGTCACCTTATTTGTAGTTAATAACCCCATAACTATTGAAGTTCAAATTTTAAGTAATGGAAAGAGGATTTTCTGTTTAGAAAAAGAGCAATCAGATTTGTTTATTATCCATGAAACGCTCTATTTGGGTACACTTGAAAATGAAATGGTTTACTAGCTGACCGCACAACTAAAAAGACGATGAAAGCCTTGATGGCTTAAAATTCTGTCTTGTCTAATATCGAGACTATGACACATTTGTAAGGACTCTTTAATATAAGATATAATGGTTCTCATGAGGTTAGGGATTACGTTCTAAGAATGATAGATTTGAAATCTAAAAATCATACTCATATAAGAACTCATAAAATCACTGGTCATTCTAACAGTTTGGATCCTAAGATAGAATCTTTCAAAAAGAATTAGCGACTGTTACTTGTTTTTAAAGGAAAGGTCACATAAAGATACACTGCAGTAAGTACACAAAATTTGGTTGTCTGAGTGCGAGCCTATATTTAATGATTTTTTGGCGTTATTTATGAATCAAACACCTATCATAAGCTCATCCACTTCATGGTGGCTAGATAGTGGGACAACAAGTTTGTTGTGTTTATTATACAGGGATTTACAAATCTAAGGAATCTAAATCAAGATGAATCATAGCTCACCGTGGAAAATAACGATAAAGTCGACTTTGGATATATCATTTTAATTTTAGATTATTTCTCTAATCTAGTATTAAGAAACACGTTTTATGTACTTTCCTTTTCACCACCACCTACGGTGGCCTAGCTAGATAAGAGCTCCCATGAAGTCTACCCAGGATGGAGGAGTTCAAATCCCGCAGGATGCATGGGATCTTAAGCGCGACATTGGGGTGGTAGGTCCTCCGCTAGCGTTGCCCCAGGGTTTACCCATCGGCTGCCGATTGTACAGGGTTCCCTGTGTATCAAAAAGAAAAAAAGTTTAGTTTCCATATCTGGTTAAGCATATGTGGCTACTCTTTTGAATTTTTTTAAAAAAAATGTCACTTTTGTGTTCTTTAATTCAAATAGGATCAAGTATTACATTATGTCAAATGGATTGTACACATTGTGTTTAACTCACAATAATATATACATTGCATATACAATTGAAAATGATGTTTCCAAAAGTTTTTTTGCCTAAGGAATAATCTTATGCATTAACGTCTTTGTTACATGTCTAGAGAAAGAGTAAAAAGGCTGATAAAATTGACATTCTATCTACTCTTGACAGTTTTGACATGTTAGAGGTCATTTACATTTATCTTAATTGACCATATATGATAACATTGTGTAGAAATTTTTTATTTCAATACAGTCATTGACGACTATTACTTCTGTAAGGAAAAGTCTGAATCTCTGGATAAATTTAAGATTTTTTTCTAACTAAAAATTAAAAAATAGTTGGGATAAGTCTTAAAGGTTTTCAGACCTGACCGTTGTAGTGAGTATTCTGGCAAGTATGGCAATGCTACATAGCTTAAAGGGCTATTGTCAAATACTTGGAAGATTTGGGATGGTAACTTAATTTACTATACCCGAAAATCCTAAACAAAATGGTATGGCCTAATCGCATCATAATGGACGTAATGATGAGTATGATTATTAGGACTATTTTACTCAGTTTTCTATGGGGTGATACTTTGAAAGTAGCATTTTCACATACAAAACCGTGTTTCTACCAAAATCGTTCCATTAATTCTCTGAGTGATGGATTTGACGTAAACCTAGCTCGAACCATCTTAAGGTTTAAAGTGTCCTGCAGAAGTGAGATTATATAATTCAATGTTAAGTAAGTTGGAATCCAAAACCACTCAGTATTATTTTGTTCTTACCCAGATCATTCAAAGGGGTATTGATTTTAATGAATGAACAATAATTATGGAATCATAGACAGTCAAGTTTTTAGAGTTTGACATAACCGCGGAGGATAACTGCTCTCAAACTATTAAGGATAATAATATGGTGGAGATCATTGTGTCTTTATCTTTGCCTATATAGACAATTATGGAGTCTCCTACACCACAAATTAAGATTGTTGAAATTCAGGATATTGTTCATGAGATAATTCTTGATGAAATTTCTCAAGCTTCTTAGATGCATAATGAAGTGGTTATAACTCTACTCAGGAGATCTATTAGGAAAAGAAGATCAATTATACTACCAGACTATACAGTCTATCTGTGAGAGCATGACTACGATATCTGCTGCATAGTTAAAACCACTTACACAAATGTTGTTTTATTATTCTCAATCAGATTTGTGATTAGACGCAATGAAAGACAATATGCAATTTATAAAACATAATTGTGTTTGGGAACTTGTTGTGTTGCTTGCAAGGTCACGAACTCATTAGTTGCAAATGGGTAAATAAGACGAAAAGAGATTCCAAAGAAAGATTGGAGAGTTTAAAGCCAAATTGGTAGCCAAGTGTTTCACTCAAAAAGAAGAGGGTGAATAGTGAAAAAAAAATTCTAGTCTCTTCTAAAGATTCTTTCAAAGTAAACATGACATTAATAGCTCATTTTTATATGGAGTTACACCATATCGATATTAAAATTATATTTCTAAATGGATAATTTGATAAAGAAGTCTATATGGTGCAACTAGAAGATTTTATAGCAGATGATTCAAATAAGCTTCTTTGTAGACTGAAAAGTATTAAAGTTTCATAGTGTTGTCACTTCGTTCAATTGAGAATAAAATAAATCAGTGTATATATTATAAGGTCATTAGGAGGAAATTTCTTTTTGCACACTCTATGTACATAACATCCTGCTTACAAGTAGTGATCTTAAATTACTGCATGCAACAAAGCGGATATTATGGAAAAATTTGACATTAAGGCCCTTGATAGGGCATCTTTTGTTTTTAGCACTGAGACCATAAGGATCATTCTCATCACATATTGGGTTTAGCCCAGAGGATGTTTGCTAATTGAATTTTGGAAATATTCAGTATACATCATTGCAAACTAGGAATTGATCATGTCATTAAAGGTGATGAATCGAATATGTCACATTATCCTTATTCAGACATTGAGATAACTCAATTGAAGTATGTACCTTGTGTTAGTGCACTTGAAAGCATCATGTATGTGTAAATTTGCACTAAACCAAATATTGCTTTTGCAACAAGACTTCTAGGCAAATATTAGTTAAATCCAAAACATGATCACTAGGTCAATGCCTATGAGGTTTTTATATACTTAAAGAAGACAAAAAACTATATAATGATTTACACACATGTTCAAATCCTGTAGCTAGTAAATAATTCGGAGACAGACTTTGCTAGCTATTAGGATGATATGAAGTCAATAACGGAATACATCTTTATATTAGCAAAAATTGCAGTAAATAGAATCTATGTCATTCTATACCATGTAAGCGGAGTTTATAGCATGCTTTTCAACTATTACTCAAGCTATTAAGCTTTCTAATCTCATTTGGAAGTTGACTGTATTTGACTTTACGGATAGACTCATGCCGTTATATTGAGACAATAACTCTTCAATGTTGTTTCTTAATAATGACAAAGGTCTCAAGAGGTCTAAACATATGACGGTCAAGTTTTTTACTATAAAAAAATGGTATAGAATAGTAACGTTACAGTAGAACATATTTTCACAGATAATATCTTTGTTGATCCATTAATTAAAGACCTTTGCCCTTGTGTTTTTGAATGACATGTCGTTAACATAGGCTTAGGAGCATTATGAGATGCCGTTATTTAGTGGGAGCATTTTCAGTTTTGCTTTAATAAAGTTTACATCTGTATTTGTTACACTAAGTAACGATTTGATATATATCAACTTTTACATTTAATAAAATATTTATGAATTTACCGTTATTATGTTGAATACATATTAATAAAAGTCTCAATGTATTGTAAAAACCTTGATTGAATGCTAGGGGCATCTAGTTATTAATTTTGAGCATATGCATTGTTACACATAATAAATGTTAATTATAAAGACAAGGCATATGTGGGTTCACTAAAACCATAAAGACATTCTCTAGTGACAGGTTTTTGTGACATTTAAGATAAGCGAATGGTGACTGACAAATGGGATCTCTCTATGAAAAGTGTTATTTATTTATTACACTACAATATTGAATCCATATCAATAAAGTTAAAAGCACTCGTGATCATGAAAGGCTTAGTGTGTACATATAGTTACCGCCGTGATTCGGTATTTGAGACTTTATGAAATATGATTGATTATTAAGAATTATTTCTAAACCAAAGTATCAATTTGAATTAATATAGCCAAAGTGAGAAAATGCTCCTCACTAATTAATTTACTTGTTATAGTTACCACCATGTTTCGAGTGTGTACATATAGTTACCGCCATGTTTTGGGTCCTCCTACTGTCCCGTGGAGAAAAAGGGGACCGATCTCGCTTGATGATTCGTGCATTTTTCTTTGGCTTTCATAATGCTCCTCACTAATTAATTTACTTGTTACATGCGATTCGTAACTTTTCTAAATAGGACGCAATTCCTCCTTTGTCGTCGGTTACTACGGTCTGTAATGTTCCATAAAAATTTGTGATTTGCCTAAATTTACCGTACATATCTCTTCCTATTATTAGTAAATTACTTAAGGGATCTTAACTTTCCTTTGGCGTACATAATTGTCATCACTAATAGTTTTTTAATTGTAAACTATCCTTCCGCAGCTTTTTCTTGGAGGGCCTAATTTTTTCTTGGAGGTCGCAAATTCTCTTAAGTCCCATGGTTCGTAACAGTTCAAAAAATAGTAATCAATCTCAGTTAATAAGCAAGCTTCTTTTGTATTATTGTTAGTACGATATCTAACTGATTTTGTAACGTTTTACAGCCTATGTGTCTGGAATTTTCTTCATGCATCGCAACTTTTCTTAATCAAACATAAATGTGATTATCTTTGCATCCGTAACTTTCATTTAACGTGGGCTAAGTTACGAAAAAAAACCGGTTTTGCAAGGCAAAATCGACTAATCACATCTTTCCCCTTTTAATCCAACTTTCCACGTCGAGCATGGGACCCGTCTTAAAATATCACTTAGGTTGCCCGTCCTTTTCGTTCCCTCAACACGTTCAATTGTCCAATCAGTCAAAGTAGACGGGCGGCTATCGTCGTTCAATCATTTCTCATCTGTTTCTGCAAGCAAGCCGTGTGGAATGAATTCAAACCTATTCGTCCTCGAGCGAGCAAGTTGCCTCGTCAGTTTCTTTAGTACAATTCCAAGTCCACCCCAAGTCCACCCCGAAATTGAGTCTGAACTTTCAACTGAAGAGGCAAAGTCTGTTGTGATGGCGAAACTTTTATTCGTTGTAACTTCTTGCTTACGACTTTCGTATCCTCTCTATGACAAATACATTTTATCTAGAAGGAAGGTTCACGCCCTTTTCTGATAGTCTCACACGATGGCGCATTGATCTTGTGGGAATCGAATAAATCGAGCAAGATGCATTCCGTGTTCTTCATGCTAATGCCCCACCTCATTTGCTGCATATTGACCAAAAGCACAGTGCTGTGCAAAGCCTCATCCCTAAACCCTATTTTTTAAACCCTAACCCTTTGATAAACAATTTCCGGAAAATAACTGATAAAACATAGTAAAAGTCGGTCAAAGACAATGGCGGAAAGGAGGAAAGTGGAAATTGTCATTTCCATAAATTTTCAACATTACTCGGTTACGTGTTTTGATTTTTTTTTTTTTGGTCAGTCACGTGTTTTGGTTTGACAGGCTTTAGATATGGCAAGAATGTACAAAACCTTAACCAATCAGTCCACTCTAAATTGATCCACACTTCCATTAATACATCCAAAGACCTATACCAAACCATCTATATCAACTAACAGTCTAAAAAAGACTTGGTCCTATTAGTCTTGTTGGTCTTAATATCTCTATAAGTTACTAGTCTTACCACCACTTTTAACCATCATCTTGAGGTCCATATGTCACTTACGTCAATCTTTCGTACAATTTATACCTCAAAGAATAAATTATTATAGTCTCAAATGATGTACACAAATTATTATTATTATTATAAATAATAAAAGTTCCCCGTATATAAGATATACTCCTAATTTTCTTACGCACGCTTATCCAATCCTCGATGATATCTTTGGGAGCACTAGTCTAAATGTCCCCAAACTCCGAACTTGACCAATCTATACAGTATTTTGGAGTGAGCCTAAGCTCATTAAAAAATAAAAATCTAGGTCCAAATTAGGAATTCTACTCACATATTGACTGGAGATCACAATAGCATGGTAACAATCAACAAGTAATATCACATATGATTGTCAATAGATAAATGAACATATTATTTAAGCTCATTGAAGATAATGTAACCATGTGTTATATATGAACCACTATAATTATGAGTTCAATAAGAAAAAATAGATTATATGAGCCACTATTCAATTTAACACTCAAATACATACAAATGAACATACAAATCTCATGATGCGCAAATGCTTATTGATATACATTGGTGAGTATCTATTTTCTACTTAACACTAGCTAAGGCTCATCTCGACTAATGAGACATCACCACCACCAACTCATGGAAAAAGAATCATATACATATCTTTGCCACCTCTCAACCCATCCATCACAAGTGTCCTTTATATCAGCAAGGATAAATATACAATTGCATTATCGCATGATGATATCTATTCCATGTTCATTCTCATCAACATTTGTACTCATTTTTTTTTCTTTTCTTTCTTTTCTAAATCTTAAGCCTCAAGTCCATAATATCAACAAAAAGGCTATTCAATCCGTACCAGGCTACACGAGCCATATCAATTGGTGTATGAATTGTAGGACTTTATGTCACCCTATACGAACCCATGTTAAACAACAAAACATCTTTCTTTTTTTGGAGTTTTATACACATACACAATGAAGGAATTCACTCTCTCGTGAATAAGCCATGACAAAGATACTCATCACATGGCATCATTCAGATGCACATCATTATAACACAATAACTGCTAAGTACAATTATATATGATAATGCAAATAATATCAAACTAATTTTTTGTCATTTCCCATATTAATAAGGAAAACCAAATATCTATTTATCATCATTTGCAAATCCACAAACTCTCATCCATTAAACAATCATCGTTTAGAATAAGAGTTCCCAATATTCTTACATTGCATAAATTTATTGTTATTCGGAACTTACTATTAAAAACTAGAATGTATGTCCAACCACGTGATCCATTACACAAAAGACACTTAACTTTCTCATGCATATATAACAACAATAATATAACCTTGTACATGTCACAAAGAATATCAACATAGACATTCCTCCATAATTGTGCATCAATTTACACTACATTAATCTCTTGATGAGTTCCATATGATAAAATGGGCTCTTACGAATCATATCCACCATAATCACTACATGTCGCATAATCTCATCAGTGCAAATCACATGGCATAAACCCCAATGTGGCTTACATCTCAAAATCTCTTAATCTAGCTCTGAGAATCAAATTAATTAGTTAAGGTCATTCATTTTCTCATTGATCCATATGAAGCTTATCGATACTATATAAATGTCCCGATTTTTGTAAAATTACAAAACAACCCACTTTTTAAAATGTGTAATTAAGTCCAAATTTTGACTAGTTATCTAAATTAGGCAATTAATTTAAAACGAACTAAGAACCTCCAATCATAGGCATCCTTAACGTGCCAACAGCCCCCCAAATTTTCAGTTTTAGAAGATGAGACATCTAATTTGCTTTAATTATAAAATAGCATCTATTCTGCAATACCAGATTTGTTACCCAATTCCTTTTCCTTTATTTATCCACCTTACGCACTTACTAACAATCGTTTTAATTAACAAATTTCACTGTTCACAGAAGAATGTATATGCTATGAATTCACGTTTTTGCCCTTGTATTAAACTAATATACTATTTATGCCTTTACATGCGTAGTTTCATCATTACACTATCAGAAAAATTACCAAAAACATTTTAAACCCATTTTAATTATGTCAATTCAATCATAAATCTTTTTTTGTCAATTAGATAATAAACATTTTACATTTATGACAATTCAATCCAGCTTGCCAATTTGATCGGAAATCGTTGACATAGACACCAATTGTCCTTTGTGGTGCGGTCAGAGCTAAGTAGACAATTTTTTTTTATTTTTAATATTTCTTCGATTTTATATTTTTTTTAGCTTTTTAATTTTTATTCCTTCCTTCTTTTGTTTTTGTTGGCAAGCTGTGGCTAGTAAGGGTTGCCGGAGCTCACCGGCCACTAATGAGAGTCGCAGCCCTCATCCAGCCTAGCACAGAGAATTGAACCGAGACAAATTGCAGGAAGACCGACAAGCGCGACGGTTCATCGACAAAGCACGCATGGTTTCAAAATACCCACGACAACAGACAACACTCAGAATATGAAGTCAAAACAACCGATGCGCATGAGAGAGCAAAATAATTTCGTTACCATTAATATGATACTGTGACATTTTGATTTGTCGCCAGTGTATCTAAGGTGACAGCAATTGTTGGTCATGATTCTAGAATTATCATATGGCACTCTGCGAACGGTTATTTAATTTAGTGGACACATTTAAATAAAGGACAAAATACAGCCACATACTTTGCAAATAATTATAGAAGGCGAGTCTTAGCCGCATTGTTCTTTCCAAATTCAAGTCGATCCATAAAGTGGGATTCGAAGGATTGTGCTGATGCTCTAAAAGTTGACTTTCTGCCCTTAGATTTTGCGCATTAGATGAACTTCGGAATTACGATGAGCACTGATAATGTAATCTGTGCTATTGCACGTACAGCCTGAGCAGAGAACCAGACGCAAATGGACAAGCAATACACGGAATCTATGCAAGGTTAACCATGATTGCCTCGACCTGTTCTTCTGATCTTAAGCCAAATCAGGTGTGCAACTGGACAAGCAATACACGGAATCTATGCAAGGTTAACCATGATTGCCTCGACCTGTTCTTCTGATCTTAAACCAAGTCAGGTGTCTCCAGCATTTGAACCCAAGGTGGTTCGCTGTTGCATAAATTCCTTCAGAATAAGAAGTTGCACAACGCTGATCAAAGTCAACCTCGGCCTTGCACATCAAGTCCGGCGATGCTTTTGATTTCCACAGATTGTGTCGACCGGCACGATACCATCACTTAATTATGCACAGAACCAACATGCTTAAGGTAAAACCGTATCAACATGTCAAAAGTCTTTATTTTTATACAGCGCGGCAATGATACCTACCATAGCACATTTGAACCACGAAGTTAAATCCATAAAAAGCATACAGAGAGAGAGAGAGAGACTTAGAATGACTACACATCATTGACAGCAAAATCGTTAATAAGGATGAACATTTGCCGGGAGCAGATCTCCTTGTGCAGCCATCAGTGGATCAATAATGCTTCTCCATCCATCATAATCTATGGTCGAGTCACTATCTGGCAACAAGAATCCATTGACGAAGAAAGTAGGCGTGCCAAATACTCTTCTTGATGTGCTATACTGCAACAGCAGAAGC
The DNA here is from genome assembly GCA_016097595.1 of Eucalyptus pumila. NCBI lineage: Eukaryota > Viridiplantae > Streptophyta > Magnoliopsida > Myrtales > Myrtaceae > Eucalyptus > Eucalyptus pumila. Next base: position 24,491,040 of record CM027851.1, read on the forward strand.
AACATTCCAAATGAGCGAGCTGTAATGAGATATGCTTAAAGCGAGTAATGCCACATCTATAATTCCAGCGAGGTCGTCTTGCTGAAGCTACAGATTTAAACTGAATTGACCCTTGAATCAATATCCAGAACCCAAACTAACCTTGAAAGAAACCCTTGTTTTAAAATCAGTCTGACTATTCTGGAACCCTGACAGAACTGCATATTTCAAGGAGTTCGCAACGACTTGTGTGGCAAAGTTTGCAATGTAATTCACCACAGCTGCCTTTGACATGTTTACAGTCTGGGCATTATAAAACTTCACCTGTACCGAACATATTAAGAACACTTAATCCCTTCGACGAATTCAAGTATTTCAAAACCAAAAAGACTGAAAACAAAAAACATACATAAACTGTTTCTTTTTTGCATGCAACAAACATTTTGTGCTACTGGGGCTCTGTTTTAGAGGGAGGAAAGTTTGGAAAGGAAAGAAAAGAACTTTTCTCTTATCTTCTCACAAAAAGTTCTGAAAGTCTCTCCATATTACAAAACACCTTCCATTTTCCTCACCTCCCCTGCTTCCACAAACAAAGCCTAGGAGCAAACAACTGGCCAAGCATCAATGAAAATTCAGTAAGATGTGAAAAGCAGCCAAGAAGAGCTGCCTATGCAGTGAAAGAAAACAACCAAGAAAGAGAAATGTCAGAATGTGCGTAAAGTGAAGTTTACTGCTGAAAAATCTACATGGTCACCATAACATCATAGCATAAGTTGTCACTATTTTTTATATCGACATTTTGAATGAGACCACTGGAGGGGGGCTGGAGATACTTACAGGTTGTCATTGTGTGAATCGAGATCTTACACGGACTGTAGATATATCTGCTGAGTTTTCCAAGTTAGATATTTGAGTTAAATCTGCTATTACAATGAATGCTACATAGTACCAAAAGCATTGCAGGCTAGCTAGTCACTGTGGTTAAAAAGAAACTAGAAGATTAACCATGCCTTGCCTTGAACGAAAATATTTCAAAATCACAACATTATTAATCTTTTCACAACATCGTAGCTCGCATGTCATTTTTTTTTTTTAATTTTTAACATTTGTAGCATTCTTTATAAATCTCAATCTATGTAAGTACTTTCCTGTAGTAAGGTTCAGACGGTTCCAACATGTATATCAACATATTTGGAGACCCTTCTATTAACCAAATGAAAAAATAACTCTAAAGCTACCGTCCTATATAGAAATGCTAGTCAAATTAAGTTGAGGGTATGAATAGTTTTGGGACCATCCATGTTTTGTCACAACAAAACTAATAGGACACTCTTTTAAAGGGTTAATACCACAAAAAAAAGCCCAAACAATACCCATTGTGATACAAATACCCTAAACTTCTTTTTGTGCCACTAAAAACCCTAAACCTGCCAATTGTGAAATGAATATCCAAGCTTTTTATAATTAAAAATCCCGAATCTACATTAGTATGACAAATATGCCTTTGATGGAACTGAAATAAATGGTATATACGTCACATGTGTAAATTTAAGTTCTTTTTGTGACACAAAACAAAAACTTAAGGGTAATTTGTGTCACAGTGGACAAACTTAGGATTTTCAATGATACAAAAATAGAAATGGGATGTTTGTGTCATAGTGGGCATAATTTGTTGTTGTTGTTTTTTTTTTTTTTTTGTGGTATTTGCCCTTTTTTAAATGGTATCTTATGTTCATTTCAAATATTTCGGGGACTCCTAAGCATAAGAATAGGTAATCAATAATAGATTGTCTCCTCTACAAATACAAATAGTGAACTCACAACCAAGTATGACATTTTCTTAATGCAGTCATTGTTATTAAAATTATGAAGTTGTATATTAATAATGTGAACTTATTTCATTGAGAAGCTTAAAAAGAAATTTTGACATTATAAATGTGAGCATCAAAATTCCTGATTGTGCTGCAAGTTTTATGATTAAAAAAATTCTAATTAAATTTGAAAGAATGATATAATATAGTTTGAAAAATAAAGTACAGGAAATTTGATATAAAAATGGCTCAAAGAAAGAAGGAGAACAATGGGCAAAGGTAAAAATTGATAGACAATTAGTGAAAATAGAAATAAATATGATAAAAGTAAAGAGGGGAGCAAAGAAAGGACGTATGTCCTTCTAAAACTCTCAGTTAGTAGCATAGTAGTAGTTAGGATAGAATAAAATAGAGTGTTTTCTGCATCATTGTCGCAATCTCTTTTTTCGAAGCAAGGTTAGGATGGGAGCCGGCAAAGGCTAATGGTTTGGCTAGGTCTATTAGGCTTAGCCTAGACTCTCTCAAATCCACAAATTCACAACTTAATAGTCCAATTTTTTAACCTGTAAGTTAATTTAAAAAGGAGTCACCACACTAATCAGTTTGGGGTGGGTCGATTAGAAACCTAAGCGAAATATCGGGAGATGTACCCACTCTTGCGCAACTAGAGAAATTAGGATCAGAGACTTGATTACACTAGTTAATCGCTAATGCTCTTTCGGTACCTAATTTGTTTAAACCCTAAGGCTTTTTGGATTTTTGAGGGATTTTCAATGCATTTATAAATGAAAAACATTTTTTGGTCTTTTTCTATTTTTTAGACATAAAAAATATTTTTTGGATTTTTGACCTTTTTTTTGAAAATATAAATCTTTTTTGGCTTTTTTTGGGAAAAATATTATTTTTCTGAAAATAAAGTATTTTTTTATTTTTTATTTAAAATATTATTTTTATTATTACAATATATTAAAATATTTTTTAAAAACAACTCGGGTCAGATCCCCAAGTAGGGTCTGACCCAAGTCACCCACTAACGGTCTGAATGGGCCTACCGCATGAGCCCAAGTTGGGCTTCCCTATTTCTTTTAAAAGGAATTCAGCCCATGAAGTCAGCCCACGAATTTTACAATGCCCACAAGCAAATGACCCAAGATGGCCAGAGCCCTACCTAGTTGAAACTCACACCCAACCCACTTTTGGCCAAAAGGCTACCCGTTGGAGGCTTTTGCTCGACTCGATGCTAACCCGATTTTGGAGCTCTCTTTCTCCTACCCCTTTGCGGCGCCGATGAAGGATGGCTGGGACATCGCAGGGCAATGACACGGCAACGGTGGCATCGTGGCAGGCGACGGCACGGTGGCAGTGTGAGGAGTGATGGTGGCCCAACCCGGCAAGGGGTCTTGGCGAATCGTCAAGGACAGCGTCTGGGGTTGCGAGATCGGCTAGAGTTGTCGATGGCGGTTAGATGATGACGGAAGTCCGGTGCAGCGATGGTGTCAGGGGGGTCAATAGTAGGACGTCGAGGAATGGCAGCAGCCCATCACCGCAAGGGGTCACGGCTGGTTTGCTAGGGACGGTGTCGAGACTACGGCGGCAGCACAGCTTAACAGAGATCTGGTGTTGGGGGGTGGATAGCGTCACAGCGACAACGTCGAGGATGGTGGTGGCACTGGGCTGGTGCTACGACGGAGCTAGATCTCGCAGTGGCTTGGCGCAACAGGGACGACGTGATGCTCGACTCCTAGATTTGATCATAGACGGTCAGATCTGAGCTCCACCAACCCTCACTTTCCTTCTTTGGTCGACTCGCTCAGCGTTAGGGGGGAATGGCGGCATGACTCGAGGTGACCAACCTCAGATTTCGGCCTACTCGTCCTTGGGCCTCCCCTGAAGTCTCTCCGGAGAGGTTCGAAGCTTGCAGCCATTAATCCTTCTTGGCATCTCTTCTTCGGCCGCCCTTTTGTTAGAGTTTCATGAATCATGTATAGGTAAAATTTAACAAAAGTACGCAACGGAAATAAAGATGATATATTTTATATTTGATTCTCCGAAGGCGTTATTCGTGCATTTTAATAAAAAAATATGAATATATAAAAAGGGAGTTAAACAAATTGCCTCTTGAAGTATGCTTTATACAAATTGGTTCGGATGTTTTACAGTTCGAGCCTCACAAACGTCGGACCTCTAGTTTAGACACACCAACAATTAATGTCGAATGGAAGAGAGTACTTTCGGATATTCACTATTATGATCGTGCTAGCAATCTCACAGCCTGAACGAGAAAACACTCTTCTTTCTCACGTCTCTCGAAGAACACAAGAACACGCACCTTTACTCTATTTTCAGCTACCCTTTTTTTGTCCTCTAAAAACAGAATTTAAATAAAAATATATAACTGCTCATGCACGACGATGCATGAGCGGTTGCTCGGTTGTGCATGAGCAATGCATGATGGTCAGCAATTGCTGACCATTCATGCATGATGCACCCTCTTTATTTTTTTTCTTTTTTTATTAAAAGAAACACACATTTTAAATAAAATAATTAATCAATCCATTTATAAAGAGGATATAATCTTTACGTGTGCATTTGAAATACATTAACATATATTCACTTTGGGCATACGTGTGCATCATATGCACATAGGCTCATGACATAATACAAATTAAATTAAATCTCATTTAATTTAATTTCAAATCGACTCAATTCGATTGCAGTAATTGTAAATACATTTACAACAATATTTCTCTCTTGTTTCACGTTATTCTAATTTTTTATGGTGTGTGATACCCCTAGGTTCATCACTAAGCTGGTAATAAGACTTGTACTAACACATTAGTATTCCCAAAAGAATTAATTGTCCTAATTAATCTTTAGGTCTTATAAGTCATGATTGACATCTAGCAATATGTCATGACTACCCAGATAGTATGATTGCTTTAAGAACATAATGAATATGTTAGTTTTGACTGCAGTGTAATTAATCCCTCTTTCTTACTATGTCCTGATCAAATAAAAACCATGGAATATTTGTCAAGTCACCAATTCAATCATATGCACAAATTTAATTGACATGCATTTTATTCAAGACGTAAACAATTTATTCTCAGTTACAACCCCGGCCGAGGATTTCAATGCAGTGTCATAATTAGATTGTATAGGACATCATTATTATACCTTGCACGTAACAAGGAGACAGATTCCATATTGCGCACACGTACAACTTCGTATATGAACAAATTATTACCATCGGGTATAAAAATTGATCAACGACCCAACGTTACATGCACCCGTGAACCATAGTTGTTCGACACATAAGTTAACACTGTGCATCAGGTCTAAGGATTATTTACACAAGACCAAAGCATTAACAATTAGACATTGATGTGACGTCGGGGTGGTGGGTCCTCCGCTAGCATCGGCCCAGGGTTTACCTGCCGGCTACTGGTTGTACGGGGTTCCCTAGGTAACAAAAAAAAAAAAAAAAAAAATTAGACATTGACCACGCTAAAAGCTTCTATGTCGCTAATCGTTCCATATGCGTCACGTTCAGTGAACTTGTCTAATACAAGCACTTGTGTTCTTAACTCGGGCATCACAATACCCAATGACTTGTGACTCATCATTCCCTTAAGTATCCAATACTTAATAGTGCAGTTATGAACACACTGGTCTCAATAGGATTATTAATATCCACTCAATAATCCATCGACCGGAAACGATTTTAAAGATTTAGTCTGACTATGAACCCGTCACATATATTATTGACGTCTCAAAAAATATATTTAGTTGCAACTGATCTTATGGAATCATTCATAAATATAAATAATTGGACAAATGAATAAGTACGTCATTGCCCTTAATTAAATAATAATAATGATAGTACAACTAAAATCCTTAACAAGTAACTATTACATAATAACTTTAGGGCATACTTCCAACACCTTCCTCCGGCCAAATCTCGAATCTCGGCATGCTCGTCCTTGAGCCTCCCCTAAAGTCTCTCAAGGGGAAGTCATCGAAGCTGGCAGCCCGTGATTCTTCTCAACGTAGTTTTGGCCTTCCCCCGATGCCCTATTTATAGGCGCAGGGGGCTGGTCGGCGGAGGCTAGGCCGGCGGTCCTTGGTGTGCTGACTGGCCTCCTTCTGCTGGCCGAACCAACGTCAGCTCAGCTGTCCCCTCTTCCGTATTGAAGACTTGTCTCCTCACTACCGGTCTACCCTTGTCGTAGATTGTCCTCTGGCGCGTCGCCGGCCTCTACGCGTGAGGCACAGAGGCAACGGAGGAAGAAGACGACAGAAGAAAGAAGAATGGAGGGGGGGGGGGGGGGGGGGGGGGGGGGGGAGCCAAGGAAAAGAAAGGGAATGGGCCTGGGGCAGTGCGGAAGGGGGAAAAAAGGGGGCTGGGCGCAAGGCCCAACCCCAATGGATTGTTGTTTCTTTTTTTATTATTATTGTTTTTATTTATTTTTTTGTTGTTTTTTCTTTTTATTATCTATTATTTATTACACGAAAAAAGGAATACATAAATAGAGAAACTAAGGCCGAATTAAAAACCTAATCAAAATTTAGGTGTCAATAACCATTATATAGTATTTTTGTTTTTTTAGATAGATAGAAATAAATAAAAAATCCACTTGCAAATTGAAAATAGAAAAAGACGAAATAAAAGGCGAAAGCCAAGCCAAACATGTCATAGTCTGTGATTAATGCATCAGGTGTGAATTAACAGTTTCTTTGATAAGGTGTGTATCATTACTTGAATAAAACAATATACTAAATAATGAAAGTACACAAATAAGGAAAAAAAAAAAAAAGAAAAGAAAGAAAGGTGACTGAGAGATAAGAGTATCAAAAAAGGACAGAAGAATGAGGGTAGAGTATGTACCCTACTCTCCATAAGGCGAGGCTAAAAAAACCTTCCTTTCATCCTTTGACACACAAAAGACAATGTAGACATCATACAGTTTTTCAGAAAGTTTATCAAGCTCCGGATTTCCCCCAAAGATATTAATGTCACAAAACCTCATAAGCTACTCTCGACCGCACCCCAAAAGCTCCACCATGTATCATCAACAAAAAAGGACGGCGCAGTAGGTCATATATCAACGTCAATCCCCTGTATGGTATCAATTCAGGCAAAATCACCTGTAAGTTATCCATCAAGCTTTTCTTCATCGTAATAAGAAACGCCAATGACACGAGAACAGGAGGTACCGACCTGCTCTTTGAAGAACAATTCCAGCAGCGGGAACGTTGCTGATGTATTTAGCAAATTCACAATGTTCAGCGCACGAGATGCAACATAAGCATTATCACGATAACTGCATGTTGAAAAGGTTAGAAAGCAAAGTTAGTGGATAGTGATAACAATATTGAGATCTCTAATCCCAAGAAAAACTATATACAACAATCAGACATGTTCTCTCGATCCAGATAATTTATGAAGATGACTTCGAAGATAAAAACTTCAATCTAGTGTGGAGAATACCGGACTAGAAGAGCGGATCCATGCATATAGTAATTCGACCACACAAGCTAATGAAACAGTTACATGCATTGCCATCCTAATGCTTATTGGATGTCGCTGAACATGTGAAATATCGATTGAAGATTATTTGTGGCATTTGGCAAATCTTTTCAATGGTATATGGGAGTGCAGACACAGATAAAACACCATATGAGAAATCGAACCTCAAGGACCAGATAAACTTTGAGAGTATAAAAACTGTACATCCATTGGAAAGTTGAAGTAAAAAGAAGCAATTGATAATGCCAACGACGGCGAGAGAGAGATTCGCGCCACTCACGGCAGAGGGAGGAGGTGGACAACGAGCCAAACGCAAGGCCTGTAGTACTCGACGGCCTGCTTCAGTGGCGGCCATGAGTCCCGGCTGTATGGGCAGACCGGGTCTAGGAAGGCCTCGATCACGACGGTGCAGGCGCCGACCCGGTGCTCCACATACACGAACCTATCGAACCTCGCCGGCGGCAGCGGCTGGGCGCTCCCAACAAGGGCGCGGTGGGTGGCGAAGAAGGAGAGGGCCCAAAGCAGCGGACCGGAGAGCTCGACGTCATCGCCATCGTCGTTTTGACTGGAAACTGAATTTGACGGGATCGAATGGATAGCAAGGAAAACAGAGGTCAACGCACGGACGGAAGCACTAGGGAAGGAGCATTTTAAAGTTTCAACGATTTTAAGTACGCGTTTGGTAATCATTCGATTCTAGGAATAATTTCTGATCAGAAATTATTCTTTTTTATTATATTTCCATGAACAATTTCTGAGCAAAAAAGCACGTTTGGTAACTGTACAAAATTTCTGATTTTGAAATATAAATATAATATAAATGCGTTTGGTAACTACATAAAATTTCTATTCCAATTCTAAAATTTTATCCAATTATAGAAATTATATTGATTAATTATATTTATACTAAGTAATAAAAATATTAACTAATCAAATTTTTATTGAAGTAGGAATTGAAATTTTGCTATATATAGAATACATATTTAATTTTTGTATTTTAATTTATTATTTAGTATTTATATTTATGAGATGAGGAAAAAGAAAGAATAGGTAGACTTGATTCTAGAATTGTTCCCAGGAACAAAGAATTAACTCTTTTTTTTTCATTATTGATTCTACTCCAAATCTGTTCCTAGGAACAAAAAATTTTACCAAACGTTATTCGTTCCAAAACTACTCCTGGAATAAAATAATAGAATATGGCACTGTTTGGCTGGTTACCAAACAGGCCCTAAGAAACGACATGTGTTTTTTCATGAGGTGGACCGCAAGAGGGAAAAAAAAAAGATTACAAGAATTAAAAAAGGATCGTTAATTAGTAAATTTACTTTTATGTTTTTACACATGATTTGGTTGGACCGCAAGCGGAAAAAAAAGATTCGAAGAATTGAAAAGGGATTCGTAATTAATAAGTTTACTTTTATGGGTATTCTAAATTCTCCAAAAACGCAAAAGAAAAAGCCTAATATAGCATTGCTCATGATGCTTCGTGCTTGTTATTGATATTCAAAATTATCATCTTAAAAGATGTTTTCCCAAAAATAGTTGCTCGTGTCACTTGCAAAAAATATTGAATGAAAATTATTTTCGTCCTCCACGGAAATGTTTAAACGTATGTTATTAGAGATTATAAAAAAATTTGCAATTACATTATTATTTTAAATGATATAAGCAATCATTTTTATGAATATATCTTCTAAATCGTTCATTTTCCATGAAATTAAAAGAGTCATGTTATATAGCTATCTCTATCTTGCAAGCATAAAACGCTTTGAAACATGTCTCATACCATAATTTCATGGTAATTATAATTAGAGTTCATTTATTTTATGAAAAATTCAAGATTCCAAAAATATTTCAAAAAAAGTAATCGCTTGTATCACATTCAAAAATAAGTGAGTGAGAAATATTTTAATTCCCTAAGAAAATAATTAGATATAAATTATTGTCAAGAATAAAAATATTTTATCAAGCGATGTAACCAATCATTTTCTAAAAAATAATTTCCAAATATTGAGTTTTCGTTGAAATAGATAAAGCCATATATTTTACCGTAATATCAAACACGACATAGAAAATATTAATAAATAGATAAAGCCATATATTTTACCGTAATTTCAAACACGATACAGGAATAATTAATAAATTCACGAGTAGGATTTGCTCACAATTCTTGTAATAACCAGCAATACTCTCCACCCACCTTCAACAGTTTCTCAAGTTCAACACACACACACAGAGCAAGAGAGAAAATGCTTCTCTCAGTGTTCTTGGCTCTCTGTCTTCCGTTCGCCGGCGGGAGCGCGGTGCTCCTGGTCTATGTTTGCCTCCTCAAGTACCTCTCCGGCGCTGATCAACGGGCCAGAACGGACAAGCCGGCCCAAGGCGGAGGGCTGTCTGCTCAGGAGCTCGCGGAGATGCCGAGGGTCACTGGGAAGGAGCTGGCGGCAGGGACGGAGTGCGCCATCTGCCTCGACGAGGTCGCCGGAGAGGAGCCAGCCCGGGTGGTCCCGGGTTGCCGCCACGGGTTCCACCAAGAGTGCGCCGACGCGTGGCTCGCCTGGCGCTCGGTGTGCCCCGTTTGCAGGGCCAAGCTCGAGCCTCGGTCGTGGGCCGAAGAAGCCGGAGATCATCAAAGCCCGTGCTAGCTTTCGATTCTTTTCGCTCTTGTTTTTTTTTTTTTTTCAAATTTCTGGAGAGATAGAGAAGTATTTTCAGTTCTTATGTGCGTCCAACTGCGACCGTGATGATTAATGCTTTGCGAAACGGACGGACACGGAGTCTTGCAATTGATTTGAGCAGGTTGGTTTTTCCGCCGTGCATGGTGGCGACCGGCCCGGCAACGAGTGAGTGGATGAAAAAACTCTTGGTGACTCAAGTGTCTATAACTCTGACGCATCTTTGCCATTCATTTACATGAATTTCGTATGTGACTCAAACCACAAATAGACCCTGGTAACCCTTAAAGCTTAACCCTTGGATAAACAATTTCCAGAAAATAGCTAATAAACCATAATAAAAGTCGATCAAAGACAATGGCGGAAAGGAGGAAAGTGGAAATTGTCATTTACATGAATTTTCAACATTACTCGGTCACATGTTTTGATTTGACAGACTTTAGATATGGCAATAACGTACATAACCTTAACCAATCAGTCCGCTCTAAATTGATCCATACTTCCATCAAGACATACCCGAACGAAAAGATGCCCTATAAACAGACCTATACAATTCGACCAAAAAAAAAAAAAAAAAAACAGACCTATACAAAACCATCTATATTAACTAATAGTCTAAAAAAGACTTGGTCTTATTAGTCTTGTTGGTCATATATCTCCATAAGTTACTAGTCTTACCACCACTTTCAACCATCATCTTGAGGTCCTTATGTCACTTACATCAATCTTTCGTACAATTTATATCTCAAAAGAATAAATTATTATAGTCTCAAATGATGTACACAAATTATTATTATTATTATTATTGTTATAAATAATAAAAACTCCTGATACATAAAATATGCTCCTAATTTTCTTACGCGTGCTTATCCAATCCTTAATGATATCTTTGGGAGCACTAGTCTAATGTCCTAGAACTCCAAACTCGACCAATCTATAAAGTATTTTGAAGTGAGTCTAAACTCATTAAAATATAAAAATCTAGGTCTAAATTAGTAATTCTACTCACATATTGATCATAAATCACAGTAGCATAGTATTAGCAAGTAATATCACATATCATTGTAAATAGAAAAACGAACATATTTTCTGAGCTCATTAAGATAACGTAACAGTGTGTCATGAGTTCAATAAGTAAAAATAGATGATATGAGCCAATATCCAGTTTAACACTCAAATGCATATGAATGAATGTATAAATCTCATGATGCGCTTACTGATATACATCGGTGACTATTTATTTTCTACTTAACACTAGATAAGACTCATCTCGATTAATAAGATATCGTCACCACCAACTCATGGAGAAAGAATCATATACACATCTTTGCCACCTCTCAACCCAATCATCAGAAGTGTTCTCTATATCAGTAAGGATAACTATACTATTGCACAATCGCATGATAATGTCTATTTCATGTTCATTCTCGTCAACATTCATACTCATTTTTCTTTCTTTTCTTTATTTTCCCAATCTTGGACCTCAAGTCCATAATATCAACAAAAAAGCTACTCAATCTGTACCGGGCTACACAAACCATATCAATTGGTGTATAAATTATAAGACTTTATGTCCTCTTAACCCTGTACAAACCCATGTTACACGACAAAACATCTTTCTTTTTTTGGAGTTTTATACACATGCACAATGAGGGAATTCACTCTCTCGCGAATGAGCCATGACAAGTATCCTCATCACATGGCATCATTCAGATGCACATCATTATAACACAACAATTGCTAAGTACAATTATATATGATAATGTAAATAACATCGAACTATTTTTTCGCCATTTCCCATATTAATAAGGTAAACCAAATATCTATTAATCATCATTTGCAAACCCACAAACTTCGATCCATAAAACAATCACTTAGAACAAGAGTTCACAGTATTCTTACATGACATGAATTTATCGTTATTCCCAACTTACTATTAAAAACTAAAATGTATGTCCAACAACATGATCCATTAAACAAAGGACCCTTAGGGTGCACATAATAACCATTCAGTTTCTCTATTTCTCTATTTTTTTGTTCTCCGAATGGATTTGGAAAAGAAATCTATTTGATAACACGATTTCATTTTTTTTTATAACAGATTTCTTCTCCAGAAATACATTTGGATCAAAAATTAGAATTTAAATTTAGTAGCTTTTCTATTTCTAGAATAAAAGTGAGAAATGAAAAATCTTCTCATCGTTTACTCTCGTCATCGCCCGTTGCCCACCTGGTGCCCATGGGACGCCAGATGCCCACCACCAACCGCCAAACATCGCCACCCGCTAGCCACCATCGATTGCCCGCTGCCCATCACCAAACATCGGACGCCCGCCACCAATCACCTACTGCTCGCCGTCAAATGCCGAATGCCAAACACTGGTCGCCTCCTGCCGTTAATCACTAGAAGCTGGCCACCCACTGTCAGTCGCTAGACATCTCCCATCACCACTCAAGAGATAAAAAATTTGTGCCGTTATCAAACAAATTTTTATTTTAAAAACATAAATTTTACAAGATTATCAAACGCGTATTTTTGCTTAGAAACTTGTCTAAGGAATAGAAATAGAAAAAGCAATGCTAGTTAGAAATTGATTTCTAGAACAAATTGGTTATCATGCACGCCCTTAACTTTCTCATTGCACCTCGTACATGGCATCAATCATATGCATGTATAACAACAATAATAGGCAAAAGAACATTTCAAGTGTCAAAACTTGACACAAGAAGACACTTAAGTACCAAAAGTTAGGAAAGTGACACTTAATTGCCATTTTTAAATAAATAAAAAAATGACACTTAAGAGTGCATTTGGTAATAATTCTATTCTCGGGAACAGATTCTGATCAAAAATAATTCTTTTTTTATTCTGTTCCCGAGAACAATTTTTAAGCATTTTAAGCCATTTGGTAATTGTCCAAAATTTATGATTCTGGAATAGAATTGCGTTTGGTACCGTGCTCATTGATTCTGTTCCAAATCAATTTCTTTTAATTTTTAAATAATTTTTTACTTTTTTCCTCTTTTTTTCCTTTTCTTTTTCCTTTTTTTTTCTTTTTTCCTTTTTTTCTTTTCTTTTTTTCCTTTTTCTCTTATTCTTCTTCTTCTTCTTTTTGTGGCCGGTCACCAAACCAGCAACCGGCCAGACGAGGACCGGCAACCTCACCGAAGCATCGTTGGCCCTTGCCGGCAGCTGGGCGAGCCACTGGTGGGGCTGGGCGAGTCCCACCTGGCCACCGGCAGGGCTAGGCAAAAGGGCTGGGCATCGCAAGGCTTGCCCAGCCCCCGCGAGGTCGAGCCTCGCTGGTGGCTAGGCTTGCCTCCGGCAAGCTCACTGGACCTCGCCCTGGCTTGGTGAGCCTTTAGCGAGTTCGCCGGACTGATTGCTGGCGACCGGTGATGGTGCACAGTGGTGACCGGCAACGGCAAACGATGACGGACGACGACGAGCAGCGGCTGACGGTGGTAGGCAGCGGCAGACGGTGGCGAACGGCAATCACGGGATGATGATGATGATGATGATGATGATGATGATGATGATGATGATGACGACGACGACGACGACGATGATGATGATGATGATGATGATGATGATGATGATGATGATGATGATGATGAGGATGATGAGGACGATGATGACGATGATGACGATGATGACGACGATGACGACGACGACGACGACGATGATGATGATGAGGATGATGATGATGACGATGATGATGATGACGATGAGGATGACGATGACGATAAGGATGACGATGACGATGATGATGACGATGATGATGATGACGATGACGACGATGATGACGACGACGATGATGAGGATGATGACGACGATGATGATGACGACGATGATGACGATGATGACGATGATGATGATGATGATGATGATGATGATGATGAGGATGATGATGAGGATGATGATGATGATGATGATGATGATGATGATGAGGACGAGGATGACGAGGATGACGAGGATGACGATGATGACGACGACAACGATGACGACGACAACGACGACGATGACGATGACGACGACGACGACGACGACGACGACGACGACGATGACGATGATGATGATGATGAGGATGAGAATGATGATGATGATGATGATGAGGATGAGGATGAGGATGAGGATGAGGATGATGATGACGATGACGATGATGATGATGATGATGATGAGGATGAGGATGAGGATGATGATGAGGATGAGGATGAGGATGATGATGACGATGAGGATGAGGATGATGATGACGATGATGATGACGATGATGATGATGAGGATGACGATGACGATGACGATGACGATGACGATGATGATGACGATGATGATGATGATGATGATGATACAATGATGATGATGACGATGACGACGACGACGACGACGACGACGATGACGATGACGATGATGGGAAAGTGGGGGAAGGGTCGGCAGGGGTCGCCGACCCTAGCCAACTAATGGCGAGGGCCTCAGCTAAGCAAGGGTCGGCAACCCTCGCCAAATCTGGGGTGAGGTCGCGATGATGATGATGATGGGAAAGTGGGGGAAGGGTCGGCAGGGGTCGCCGACCCTAGCCGGCAGGGGTCGCCGACCCTAGCCGGCAGGGGTCGCCGACCCTAGCCGACCGATGGCAAGGGCCTCGGCTAAGCAAGGGTCGGCAACCCTTGCCAAATCTAAGGGAGGGCAGCGACCTCACCCCAGATCTAGGTGAGGGTTTGCACGCCCTCACTGCCGGTTAGCTAAGGTCACCGGCCCTTGGCCAAGGCACAACGACTCCAGCCGACCCTCCCCCCACCTTTCTAGCCATGGCGGGGTGGCAACGGTGGCGAGGCCTGAGCCCTTAAGCGCTAACTGCTATTCATCTTCCTCCTCCTCTTTTTTTTTTTATTTGGTTTTAAATTTAATTTAATTAATTTTTATATTAATTATTTACCTACGTCAGCAGTAAAATGATGTCGTTTTAACACTTGTCTAGTCACATCAATGCGCAAAATGATATCGTTTTACGCTTGACTCGTCGGAAAATCGCCACGTAAGCATTTGGTATGATTTTTTCGCCGTTAGCACTTAACTGATTAATTTTGCTCCGATTTTAGTACTTAAGTGTCATTTTCCTAATTTTTAATACTTAAGTGTCATTTCATGTCAAGTTTTGGCATTCCAAGTATCTTTTTCTCACAATAATATAACTTTGTACATGTCACAAAGAATATCAACATAGACATTCCCCCATAATTGTGCATCAATTTACACTACATTAATCTTTTGATGTGTTCCATATGATAAAAAGGGCTCTTATGAATCATATGCGCCATAATCACTGCATGTCGCATAATCTCATCAGTGCAAATCACATGCATTAATCCCAGTGTGGCTCACATCTCAAAATCTCTTAATCTAGCTCTACGAATCAAATCAATTAGGTAAGGTCATTCATTTTCTCATTGATCCATATGAATATCTAATCGATACTATGTAAATGTCCCAAATTTTGTAAAATTACGAAAACAACCCACTGTTTTTAAAATATTTGTGTAAGTGAGTCCAAATTTTGACTAGTTAGATAAATTGCCTAAATTAGGCAATTAATTTAAAACGAACTACGAACCTCCAATCATAGGCCCCCCAAATTTTCAGTTTTAGAAGATGAGACATCTAATTTGCTTTAATTATAAAATAGCCTCTAATCTACGATGCTGGATTTGTTACCCGATTGCTTTTCCTTTAATTAATCCATCTTACTCACGTACTAACAATCATTTTAATTAACAAAGTTCACTGTTCACAGAAGAATGTATATGCTATGAATTCACGATTTTGCCCTTGTATTAAACAAATCTACTATTTATGCCTTTACATGCATAGTTTCATCATTTTACTATCGGAAAAATTATCAAAAACATTCTAAACCTATTTTAATTGTATCAATTCAATGATAAACTTATTTTTTTTAACCAATTGAATCATAAACATTTTTCATTTGTGACAATTCAATTCATCTAGTCAATTTTGACTGAAAATCACTAACATAGACGGCAACCGTCTTATGTGGCGTAGTCGGAGCTGAGTAGACAAATTTTTTTAATTTTTCAATATTTTTAATTTTTTACTTTTATCTTTTTTTCATTTTCTTTCTTTCTTTCTTTTGTTTTTGCTGGCAAGCTGTGGTGGATAAGGGTTGCCAGAGCTCACCGGCCACTAATCGCTGCCCTCGCCCAGCCTAGCACAGAGAATTGGACGGAGACAAATTGCAGGAAGACGGACAGGCGCAATGGTTCATCGACAAAGCACGCATGGTTTCAAAATTCCCACGATGGCAGACAGCACTTGGAATCTGAAGTTAAAACGACCGGTGCACACGAGAGAGCAAAATAATTTCGTTACCATAATTATGATACGATGATATTTTGATTTGTCGCCAGTGTATTATGCTGAGGTGATGGTAATTGTTGGTCACGATTCTAGAATTATGATGTGGCACTCCACGAACAGTTACTTAATTTAGTGGACATATTTAAATAAAGGACAAAACTCAGCCACATCACTTTGCAAATAATTATAGAAAGCGAGTCTTGGCCGCATTGTTCTTTCCAAATTCAAGTCGATCCATAAAGTGGGATTCGAAGGATGGCGCTGATGCTCTAAAAGTTGACTTTCTGCCCTTAGATTTTGCGCATTAAATGAACTTCGGAATTAGGATGAACACTGATAATGTAATCTGTGCTATTGCACCTACAGCCTGAGCAGAGAACCAGACGCAACTGGAAAAGCAATACACGCAGCCTATGCAAGGTTAACCATGATTGCCTCGACCGTTCTTCTGATCTTAAACAAATCAGGTGTCTCCAGCATTTGAACCGAGGCGGTTCGCTGGTGCCTAAATTCCTTCGGAATAAGAAGTTGCACATTGCTGATCAAAATCGACCTCGGCCTTGCACATCAAGTCCAGCAATGCTTTTAATTTCCACAGATTGTGTCGACCGACACGATACTACCACTTAATTATGCACAGAACCAACATGCTTAAAGGTACATCGACATATCAAAAGTCTTATTTTTATACAGTGCAGCAAAGATGCCTACCATAGCACATTTGAACCGCGAAGTTAAACCCATAAAAAAGCATACAGAGACAGACAGACAGACAGACGGAGACAGAGACAGAGACACAGAAAGACAGAGAGATTTGGAATGACTACATATCATTGAAAGCAAAATCGTTAATAAGGATAAACATTTGCCGAGAGTGGATCTTCTTGTGCAGCTATCAGTGGATCAATAATGCTTCTCCATCCATTATAATCTATGGTCGAGTCACTATCTGGCAACGAGAATCCATTGACCAAGAAAGTAGGCGTGCCAAATACTCCTCTTGATGCACTATACTGCAACAGCAGAAGCAACATTCCAAATGAGCGAGCTGTACTGAGATATGCTTAAAGCGAGTAATGAAACATCTATAATTCCAGCGAGGTCGTCTTGCTGAAGCTACAGATTTAAACTGAATTGACCCTTGAATCAATATCCAGAACCCGAACTAACCTTGAAAGAAACCCTTGTTTTAAGATCAGTTTGACTATTCTGGAACCCTGACAGAACTGCATATTTTAAGGAGTTCGCAACGACTTGTGTGGCAAAGTTTGCAATGTACTTCACCACAGCTGCCTTTGACATGTTTACAGTCTGGGCATTATAAAACTTCACCTGTACCAAACATATTAAGAACACTTAATCCCTTCGACGAATTCAAGTATTTTAAAACCAAAAAGACTGAAAACAAAAAACATACATAAACTGTTTCTTTTTTGCATGCAACAAACATTTTGTGCTACTAGGGCTCTGTTTTAGAGGGAGGAAAGTATGGAAAGGAAAGAAAAGAAATTTTCTCTTATCTTCTCAGAAAAAGTTCTGAAAGTCTCTCCATTTTCCAAAATACCTTCCATTATCCTCACCTCTCCTGCTTCCACAAATAAAGCCTAGGAGCAAACAACTGGCCAAGCATCAATGAAAATTCACTAACATGTGAAAAGCAACCAAGAAGAGCTATCTATGCAGTGAAAGAAAACAACCAAGAAAGAGACAAATGTCAGAATGTGCGTAAAGTGAAGTTCACTACTGAAAAATCTACTTGGTCACCATAACATCAAAGCATGAGGTGTTGCTATGTTTTATATCGACATTTTGAATGAGACCACTGGAGGGGGGCTGGAGATACTTACAGGTTGTCATTATGTGAATCGAGATCTTACATGAATTGTAGATATATTTGCTGAGTTTTCTAAGTTAGATATTTGAGTTAAATCTGCTATTACAATGGATGCTACACAGCACCAAAAGCATTGCAGGTTCGCTAGTCACTGTGGTTAAAAAGAAACTAGAAGATTAACCCATGCCTTGCCTTGAACGAAGATATTTCAAAATCACAACATTATCAATCTTTTCACAACATTGTAGCTCGCATTTCATTTTTTCAAATTTTTAACATTTGTAGCATTCTTTATAAATCTCAATCTATCTAAGTACTTTCCTGTAGTAAGGTTCAGACAGCTCCACACATGTATATCAATATATTTGGAGACCCTTCTATCAACCAAGTGAAAAAATAACTCCAAACTACCGTCCTATATAGAAATTGCTTGTCAAATTAAGTTGAGGGTATGAATAGTTTTGGGACCATCCATGTTTTGTCACAACACAACTAATAGGATACTCTTTTAAAGGGCTAATACACAAGAAGCCCAAACTATGCCCATTGTGATACAAATACCCTGAACTTCTTTTTGTGTCACAAAAAACCCTAAATCTGCCCATTGTGAAACGAATATCTCAAGCTTTTTGTAATAAAAAACCAGCTTATATCGGTATGACAAATACGCCTTCAATGGAACTGAAATAGAGAGTATATATGTCACACATATATAAGTTTGAGTTTCTTCATGACACAAAAAAAAAAGAGTTAAAGGGTATTTGTGTTACAGTGGACAAACTAAAGGTTTTTGGTGACACAAAAAAAGAAAGTTTGGGGTGTTTGTGTCACAGTGGGCATAATTTGTGGTTTTTTTGTGGTATTTGCCCTTTTATAAATGGTATCCTATGTTCAATCCAAATATTTCGAGGATTCCATGAACATAAAAATAGGTAGTTGATAATAGATTGTCTCCTTTGCAAATAGTGAATTCACAACCATATATGACATTTTCTTAATGCAGTAATTGTTATGATGTTGTATATTAATAATGTGAACTTATTTCATTGGGGAGCTTAATTAGAAATTTTGACACTTATAAATATGAGCATCAAAATTCCTGATTGTGCTGCAAGTTTTATGATTATGAAATTTTTTATTAAATTAGAAAGAATGATATAATATAGTTTGAAAAATAAAGTATGGGAAATTTGATATAAAAAAGGCTGAAAGAAAAAAGGAGAACAAACGGTGGGCAAACGTAAAAATCGATAGACAATTAGTGAAATAAAAGTTAATACAATAAAAGGAAAGAGGGAAGCGAGGAAAAGACGTATGTCCTTCCAAAACTCTCCTTTAGTAGCACAGTAATAGTTAGAACAGAATAAAATAAAGGGTTTTCTGCAACATCCTTTAGTATCCTTTTACAGATAGATAGAGATGGAAAAAAGAAAAAAAGAAAAAAGAAAAAGAACAAATCCAGTTCCAAATTGAAAATAGAGAAAGACAAAATAAAAGGCGAAAGCCAAACCAAACATGTCATGGTCTGTGATTAATACATCAGATGTGAATTAACAGGTTTTTTGATAAGATGTGCATTATTATTTGAATAAAACAATATACTAAAATAATGAACGTATACAAATAAGGAAAAAAAGAAAAGAAAGATGAGTGAGAGATAAGAGTATCAAAAAAGGACAGAAGAATGAGGGAGAGTATGTACTCTACTCTCCCTAAGTTCCTTTCATCTGTTGACACACAAAAGACAATGTAGAGATTATACAGTTTTTCGGAAAGTTTATCAAGTTCCGGATTTCCCTCAAAGATATTAATTTTTACAAAAGCCTCATGAACTACTCTCGACTGCATCACTAAAGCTCTGCCATGTAACATAAACAAAAAAGGACAGTGCAATGGGTCAAATATCAACATCAATCCCCAGTATGATATCAATTCAGACAAAAATCACCTTAAGTTATTCATCAAGCTTTTCTTCATCGTAATAAGAAATGCCAATGACACGAGAACAGGAGGTACGGACCTGCTCTTTGAAGAACAATTCCAGCAGTGGGAACGTTGCTGATGTATTTAGCAAATTCACAATGTTCAGCGCACGAGATGCAACATAAGCATTATCATGATAACTGCAAATTCGAAAGGTTAAAAGCAAAGTTAGTAGATAGTGATAACAATATTGAGATCTCTAATCCCAAGAAAAACTATACGGCAATCAGACATGTCCTCTCAATCCATATAATTTATGAAGATGACTTTGAAGATAAAAACTTCAATCTAGTGTGGAGAATACCAGACCTAGAAGAGCGGATCCATGCATATAGTAATTCGACCACACAAGCTAATGAAACAGTTACATGCATTGCCATCATAATGCAAATTGGATGTCACTGAACACGTGAAATATCAATTGAAGATCATTTTATGTGGCATTTGGCAAATCTTCCAATGGTAAATGACAGTGCAGATACAGATAAAACACCATATGAGAAATCCAACCTTAAGGACCAGATAAGCTTTGAGAATATAAAAAACTGTACATCCATTGGAAAGTTGAAGTAAAAAGAAGCAATGGATAATGCCTAGTTGGTCCATAACTGTATGGCCTAAGCTTTTGAGTAAAGATAGATCCGACTAGGGTGTTTTTAATAAATTGCAATTTGGCTCAACAGACCAAATCATAACCACGATTTAGCCCACCCTGCAACCATGTTTTGACTTGGCAAACCAAGGCCCGACAGCAAAATAGCTGCCATATCAGATTTGTAGATGGAAATTGCAGCAGTTACAGAGACTTGCTCACCGAATCACTGCTCTGATCAGGCGTGAACCAAATTGTGGAGGCAATTTAGCCAACACTTGGCTCAGCCTTTTGATTGCTCAAGCGCCCAGATGGCAAAGATTCACCAACAGTCAGGAACAATCAATTCGATCAAGACATCCATGTCTCCCCGAAGCTAAGGAAAACGATACCCTGCATCATCTAGCTAGCTAACCATGATCCCAAAGTTATCTGAACGAAACACGATATCACAATAGTCTCTCAAGTTCCTGATCCTATCACATCCTACTCTATCCAATTCCATATCCAGGAGATGAAATCCAATTGAGTTCGACCTCAGCAAAGCACAATTATCAGCTGAACTAATCGCATCCCGCGCCGTCTGCTTCGCGTATCTGAATGAACAAGATTCCGCCGAACGCGTGCCGGACGAAAACCCTTAAAACGCAAAATTCAACAACGACGAGAGAGAGAGAGAGAGAGAGAGAGAGAGATTCGCGCCACTCACGGCAGAGGGAGGAGGTGGACGACAAGCCAAACGCGAGGCCCGTAGTAATCGACGGCCTGCTTCAGGGGCGGCCACGAGTCCCGGCTGTCCGGGCAGACCGGGTCCAGGAAGGCCTCGATCACGACGGTGCGGGCGTCGACCCGGTGCTCCGCGTACACGAACCCGTCGAACCTCGCCGGCGGCAGCGACTGGGCGCTCCCGACGAGGGCGCGGTGGGCGGCGAAGAAGGAGAGCGCCCAGAGCAGCGCCGCCGGGACCGGAGAGCTCCACGTCATCGCCGCCGTCGTTTTGACCGGAAACGGAATCTGACGGGATCGAATGGATCGCAAGGAAAACAGAAGTCAATGCTCGGACGGAGGTACTAAGGAAGGAGCATTATTACCCATGATTAGGTTGGACCGCAAGGGGGAAAAAAAGATTACAATAATTAAAAAAAGGATCGTTCAATTAATAAATTTACTTTTATGTTTTTACACATGATTTGGTTGGACCGCAAGAGGGCAAAAAAAAAAAAAAAAAAAAAAGATTCAAAGAATTGAAAAAGGATTCGTAAATAATAAATTTACTTTTATGGATATTCTAAATTTCTCCAAAAAGGCCAAAGAAAAGGGCTAATATAGCATTGCTCATGATGCCTCATGCTAATTATCAATATCCATAATTATCATCTTAAAAGATATTTTTCTAAAAATAGTTGCTCGTGTCACTTACAAAAAATATTGAATGTAAAGTATTTTCATCATCTCCGAAGATGTTTAAACTAAGTTATTTTTTATTATAGAAACATTATTCGTTGATTAATTATTTTAACTAATATGAGCAACTATTTTTAGGAATATATCTCGTAAAATCTTGCAAAATAATTTATTTTCCATAAAATTAAAAGAGTCATGTTATATGACCGTTTCTATCTTGTAAGGATAAGATGCTTTAAAACACGTCACATACACATCACATACACGTCACATACCATAATTCCATGGTAATTATAGTTAGGGTTCGTTTATTTTAAAGAAAACTCTAGATTCTAAAAAATATATTTCACTAAAAGATCGTTTGTATCACTTTAAAAAAGAAGTGAATTAGAAATATATTCACCGCCTGCAAAAATAATTAAACATAAATTATTGTCGACAACAAAAATATTTTCTTGTGTATTGTTATTTCAAGCAATAGAAGTAATCATTTTTTGAAAAATATCTTACAGATCTTGAATTTTAATAGAAGTAATCATTTTTTGAAAAATATCTTACAGGATCTTGAATTCTAATAGAAGTAATCATTTTTTGAAAAATATCTTACAAATCTTAAATTCTAATTGAAGGAAATAAAGCCCTATATTTTGCGGTAATTCCAAACACGATGCGGGAATAATTAACAAATTCACGAGAGAGATTTGCTCACAATTTTCATACCAACCACTAACCAGCAACAGCATATGCGGAGGACCAGACCAGATCCTCGCGATCCCTAGAAACGCTCACCATTTTCGTCCCGAGCCTTTACTTGAAAACAGAAAACGAAAAAGCCAATCGACGATGGCCCGCTTCACAACACTCTCCACCCACCTTCAACATTTTCTCAAGTTCAACACACACGGAGAGAGCAAGACCCAGGAAGAAAGAGAGAAAATGCTTCTCTCGGTGTTCATGGCTCTCTGTCTTCCGTTCGCCGGCGGGAGCGCGGTGCTCCTGGTCTATGTTTGCCTCCTCCGGTACGTCTCCGGCGCCGATCGCCGGGTCAGAACGGACAAGCCGGCCCAAGGCGGAGGGCTGTCGGCTCAGGAGCTTGCGGAGCTGCCGAAGGTCGCCGGGAAGGAGCTGGCGGCGGGGACAGAGTGCGCGGTCTGCCTTGAGGAGGTTGCCGGAGAGGAGCCGGCCCGGGTGGTCCCGGGTTGCCGCCACGGGTTCCACCAGGAGTGCGCCGACACGTGGCTCGCCCGGCGTTCGGTGTGCCCCGTTTGCATGGCCAAGCTCGAGCCTCGGTCGTGGGCCGAAGAAGCCTGAGATCATCAAAGCCCGTGCTAGCTTTCGATTCTTTTCGCTCTGGCTTTCCTTTTTCTTTTTTCTTTTTTGTCCAAATTTCTAGAGAGATAGAGAAGCGTTTTATGCCCGACTGCGACCGTGATGATTAATGCTTTGCGAAACGGACGGACACAGAGTCTCTTAATTGATTGGAGCAGGTTGGTTACTCCGCCGTGCATGGTGGCGACCGGCGGACAACGAGTAAGTGGATGAAACGCTCTTGATAACTTGAGTGTCTATGAATTTTTTTTTTTTTTTTGTCAGTCCTACTCTATTCCTACTCTACACTCACTTGCAGACTCGTCGCCCCGCTCTTCGTTGCGGGCGCCGTCAACCCACGCTCGAAACTTACGCGTCCCTACCCCCATCCCTCCTGAGGAGGTGGGGATTTGAACCCCTCACCTCCCCCTTCCATATTGGAAGGGTGGCCACTGGGCGAATCCCAGTGGTTAGTGTCTATGAATTTAAGGGTGTGTTTATTTCACGAAAAATATATCGTTTTTGAAAAATATTTTCCAGGAAAACTGAGTTTTCCTTTGTTTGGTGATATGTGACTAAAAATAGTTTTCTGGTGTTTGGATTACATTTGAAAAATGATTGAAGGTGTAGAAGACGCCGATGAAGAGGAAGAGAAGAGAGCGAAGCCAACGGAGCACAAGAGGGGCTAGGGTTGGAGGAGGCGGCAGTGATGAAAGGGGGGGGGGGGCGAAGGAGAAGGAGAGAGTGGAAAAGGAGTTAGGGTTTACCTTCACAGATAAATAAAGAAAATGGAAAACAAGAAAAAAAAGATATAATAATAATAAATTCAAAAATTTTATTAGAAATTCTTTTTAATAATAAATTTTTCATTAAGCAACGACCTTAAAATATTTTGGAAAACGTTTTCCGATTCTTAAAAAAGGGGAAATCGTTTTCCTGAATTTAAGCTTTTGAAGAAAAACATTTTCTACTGACTAAGAAAACATTTTCCGTTGACTCATTTTTTTAAATGAACTAAACGGTAGAAAATGAGAAAAACGTTTTCCCATAAATTATTTTTCGCAAAACAAACACACCATAATATGAGACTCACGTAATTCAACAGTTGAGATAAATTAGGCTTATATATTTTTTGTTATCAGTTAAAATAATGTCTCGAGCAATTTATGTGCCGTAGGCATAACAAATAGTCTTCTTCATTGTGGTGACGGATTTGTGTGCTTATTGTAGATCAAGTAGCTCTAACTATCACCACCCATCGTTGCAGCGTGGATGGTAGGGCTGCTGGACTCCACGCTGGAGGTCCCAGAAGTTTGAAGCTGCGAAGCGAGGAGGCTGAAAGTCTTTGCGTGATGTCTTGCCAGGGGTGCGTGGGTGGTGGTTTATTGCGGCGTGCTCCCTGCAGGGGTTTCTTTCATTTTGCCGCCGGTGGGTGGAATGCGTTCCCGGCCACCAAAAAAAAAAAAAAAAAAAAAAAAAAGTAGCTCTAACTATCGAAATTTCTATAGCATCTTAAAGAGATGAAAAAAAGGTGCAATGCGATCTCAATTTGTGGGTACGTTCTCATCTCAATCCTAGCTTGTTCGGAGATCGGAACCAGCCCGACCGTCTTTGGCCAGTCCGAATTCTAATTTTGAAAACTCATAGGCTGGCTCGAACGCCGATCACTCGTGCCGTTCTTTAACACGACAGGCGACCTTCAAGAGAATTTCTGAAGCAACTGAATTAGCGGAGGCCCTCTTGAGCCTGCTTTAACGGTGGCAATTGGCAAATGGGATAGGGTGGGCCCACCGTGCCTTGCACTATATTGGTCGAGCCAGCTTGGCCTGGCCCTTTGTATTTTTTCTTCTGGAGTGGCCCACAACCACTTAGCCCAAAAAACATTTAAAGAGGGCTTTACACCGAAATGGACAGGTCGACTCCTCGTGGCCACAAGCTCGGGCTGGCCCCACCCACCACAAGCCTGCACCGTGCTGCGCCAACGCAATAGGACGGGCCAGTCTAAGCATGACCTGTCATGTTGAACCGCCCGGGACGGGCCGAACCGTGCAGCGCTTGTTTAGCACCCCTGGCTGACCTGCCTTTTTTTCCCATTGAAGACATAAAAATTATATGACACTACGGTAAATAAGATGAGAGAATGGAAAATGAGAAGAAAGATGGTGAGGATGTGTTTGGTAGCAGCTCTGACTATTTTTATTCTTTTGTTCTCCGAAATAAAATAAATAGTAATCCGTTTGTTAACATCATCTAATTTTTATATTTTTGAGAATAGATTAGTTCTGAGAAAAAATTACTTCTTTATTTCCAATAACAATTTTAAAATCAATCCATTTGCTTTTCCTCTTTTCCTCTCTTCTTTTTTCTCCTCTAGCCAATCACAAAGCACAACAAAGGCTAGCGACTAACTAGAGAGGAGTGGCGAGGCTGACTTCACCCTATACCAGTAAGAATCTCCTAAAATTATTTTTAAAGGAGATGCTACGTTACAAATCAAAATCGAGGATGGTAATAAATACATCTTTGTTCTATTTCTATTCTATGTACTTATCAGATGTGCCTGAATACTTATAAATTCATTTCGAAAATGGAATAAGAAAAAAATATTCTTATACTAAAGGCACCTTAAAAGAATTTCAAAAGCAATCACATCATCCATTCCCCGTATTCACCCGAAATTCAATTTCCCAACGACCGATTCTGAAGCATGACGCAATTCTCACAGATTCCTCGTCTCGCCGTATCTCATCAGTTATCTCAATCCAGCTTTTACTTCTGCAATAATGTCGCCGTTCATACAAGATAATGCACAGATCCTGGGCGCCCTGCGTCGACGGAACCCAGATGCAGCAGCGTGGCCTAAAGAGGCCGATCGAACCCGATCATCCCAGCCGTCGAAGGCCGCCACGCCCGCAACCGCGAGTCCGTCGACGCCGTTGGATCCGAACGAACGCTCGCGGGGGTCCGGACAGAGGAGTTCCGTACACGGGTGGAGACCCCACTTCATCATTTTCCGGGGAAAAGAGGAGGGGCCCCGAGATCCCGGCCCCCCAGCGAGGGAGAAAGATTAAGAGAGACAGAGAAAGCCAAGGACCCCAAGACAGGTGTCCCCCGTCCTTCGGTTCTCCTCTCGCTGCCGTCGAAAAGTACCGTTTTTCCACAGGCTTTCATGATGACGCGGGGGGGCCCCTCCACGCCAGAATGCCGTAATCATCCGGTGCTTCTCGTCTCAGCGTGAAGCGGACGTCCCGAGCTCGCGGATCATCGGACACGTCCCAGGATGTCAGGGGTTGCGTTGACTGGGTTGGGGAGCGGGGTCGACGCAGTGGGTGGCGATGGGAGCGTGAGGTGATGACTGATGAGTGGGGGCGGGGCGTGTCGTGCTGCGGTCCGGTGCGGGGGCGGGAGCCGCTCGAATTGCGGGTCGCGAAGTGCTACGTGTTGCGCTGCGGATGAGGCGATGTCGTGGTGGTACTGGTGGGGGCCTTACTTGCATTGGGATGGGACGAGATGATGTGATGCTCGTTGTGCCAGCAGATATCCGGTTCTTCTTCCAATTTCCAAAAGCCAAAAGACCGAAGCGCGTGACGCATTGGAAAAAATGCCTTGTGAAGATGAAAGGAGTCGATATTATCAAACCCTGTAATGGTTCTGTCGCTTAACGAGTCGCATTTTAGGTAAAATATATGATTAACAGAAAATAAAAAAAAAATGGATAAGTTATGCCAATTTTTGTGCTCAATCAGATTTCTTTTGGTCTCTTAATCATATTTAGTCATATCAATCTATTGGCTAATCTCGATTTATCCATTATTTATTCCCATCCTCTGAAAAGCGTCCCCTTTCGTCCATCCTTTGGAGAGAGAGAGAGAGAGAGAGGCGAGAGGTCGAGGAGATGAACTCTGAAGGAGCAGATCGAGACGACGAGACCACCAGCCGGGTCGAGGTCACGTCGAACGGCCATGCTGAGAAGGTCTCGAGCTCCAGATTCACGTCTCTCTTGGCCTCCAAAGATCGCGACTATCTTCTCTCTCCAACTGGGTCTCAGGTTCTCCCCTCCTCTCTCTCTCTCTCTCTCTCTCTACCGCAGAAGTAAGTAGAGCTTCGTGTCATCGCCGGCATAAGACAACAGTCGCACGAGCAGCGTTTTGCAGACGTCTTGTTGTGTAATATTCTTTCGATGTTTCCTATGTTTCGTTAACTAATCTTCTATTAAAAAAGAACAAGTTGCGTAGAAACGTTGCATCAGTAAACTGATCTACAGTGGAAAAGAGACGGGGGATCCGATGAAAAATCCACTCGTGTAGGATCAAGCTGGGTTTGTACCTTCCTTTCTTCTGGCTTTTCGCTTCATTGTTTCCTCAAGATAGCGCAAGCGATCTCTCGAAACTACTCTATTATCTTTTACATGGGAAGTAAATCAGTCGTACGGCGAAGGATTCTTCTGAGGTCATTTGGAGGATTGGATTCAGGTTTGCTCTGATAACTAGAGAACAAAACTCAGATTTTTAACGTGGGTTGTGGTCTAAGACAGTCTCCAAGAGAGCAGTCTTGATAGGTATTATCAAAAACCCTAATAAGGTAAAGGTGCGCGCAGCAGAATTAGATGTACGCAATCATGAATTTAGGATCGAAATACGACGCTCGCGGGACTAATTTACATTGAAACAAAGGTTAGTTTGGTTCGTTGAAGGAAAGACTTGCCCACTTGACCAGAGCCAAGCTTAGAGAATTGAGGAAGACATAGATTTTTTGTACGCTTTTCCATCTCTATATATACCGTATTTTGATGTTATCGTGTCAATTTTTTGATACCAATCCAGTTACGACACGTGAAACCACAACTACCGCAGCATCTCGGTGATTAGTGAAGTGCTTGGACATTTGATGCATACCTGTTGGTTTCAAAGGCGTGTGCTATCTCTTTATTATTTCCTTCCATGAAATACCTGTAGGTCTTGCCTGTAGGTCTTGCCCGTAGCAATCTTACCAACAAAATTTTCAAGCGATTCTTTATGTAAAATTTACACGGTAAGGGATTTTACTCACAAATGCAAAGAAAATCTCTAAGTTGAAGTGCATTTCATTAAGACTTTATTGGCGATATAGTGAATGGGATTCTTTTAAAGTCCACGTAAAGATGCTTTAGGGATACGGGCGATCTAAACTAATTGTGCTTGATCCCTTAGTCAAAAGTGATCACTGAGCATTCCACTCTTAAGCACGCAGTATCTCGCTTCCTTGCGAAACACCTAGAGAGCAGAGAATAAAACATGTCACACATTGCATGGTTAGCGTACAACGATTGTTTTCGTCTCTCGCCTTCCCTCTTGGGAAACTGGAGCTTTGTCGTGTCGTATTCGGTGGAGGGCCGTGCCTGGCTTGGCTAAGAAGCTCCCAGTCAAGAGGCCATGCTCTGCTGCCACCTACCAAAATTCGCATCGGGCAGTCCCCGTCTTTCCCTCATTGCGGGCGTCCCACCTCGTTTCAAACTCGACCGCAAACGAAAAAGCAACACCTAATCATCAACTTTCCAGGGCTTTTTCGCTTTTCCTTTTTCTCCTTTATCTTTTTCAAATATCTCGTTCCAGCTAGCCTAGATACGTGGATCTCAGATGAGCTCCCAAGTGTTGTCATGCGGTGGAACGTCGTTTTCGTACTTTTTATAAGCTATGGCCGAATGCAGAAGATGGTATTCCATCGTGGCATGCTGGTCCGGTCCCGATGTGCAGAAAATGCATCGAAAAGACTTGCCCTTTCAAGCATTTGCTGGTCTTTAGGTTCTTGGCACTATTGCTGTTACAGGGTAATGATCAGCATCGTAGATTAGAAAAGTACAGTTCTGTGGACGATGGTCCCAATCTTCATCACGGATTCAGGATTTAACTGTCGATTAAAGAATTAAACTTAGGTAAAGGCTTCGGTTTGTAAGCTGCACTGTAGTGAGAATGAATGGAATTATTTGGCTGTGACAGGTGACGGTCTCCGATCTGGAAGGCCACGTAGTGGGCCTCTACTTCTCGGCGAATTGGTACTCGCCATGTCGGAACTTCAACTGTGTCCTATCAGAAGCTTACGAGCAGCTGAAGACCAACCAATCCAAATTCGAGGTCGTCTTTGTCTCTGCCGACGAGGACCTGAGCGCGTTCAACAGCTATCACTCCTCCATGCCGTGGCTCGCAATCCCCTTCTCCGACCTGGAATCCAAGAAGGCGCTGAGCCGTAGATTCGACGTTGAGGGCATCCCATGCTTGGTCATCCTTCAGCCCGATGGTAATAAGGAAGAGGAAATACTGCGCAATGGTGTTGAGCTCATCCACCGATACGGGGTCGAAGCGTTCCCGTTTACGAGGGAGAGATTGGAGGAATTGGAGAGGGAAGAGAAGGAGAAACATGAGAACCAGACATTTACCAGTCTACTCAGCAGCCATGATAGAGATTTTCTTTTGGGTCATCATCCTGTGACTGGTCAGGTTAGTATCATCAGTTTCGCTCAAACCTGATCACGAAATTGATAGTTGGCCCGGCTTATCTAGATTCGAAATGCAAACTGTCTGAGTCTGGTGACAAATCATGTTGGGTCCGAAAATTTCTTCCTTAATACTCGATCCATTGGATTGGCTTAACCTTAACCATTAATTTAGTGGATCCCATGTAAGCCACATAAAGAGTTTATTACTTCTTATAATCGTCCGTGGATATGGGAGCAACCATGGATTCCTACGTAGAGACTGTCATGGCTGATCTAAATAGTATAGTCATTAGGGAAGTAAAATCGTCGGGATGCCACGTGATAGAGCTACTTTGTCGCCCTAGCTTGAGGTCAGATTGGGTCAGGATCCAATTGAATCAAGTGAGGGAAAATGGAATAGTACTAACCAAACTCAATTTGATTTAAAACATAACTTGACAATCCTAGAAAAACTTGAGATATCAGTAGCCAAAAGGTCAAGCGATATTTAAATACATGGTAGATCTCACTGTTTCAAAGTGCAGGTTCCGGTTGCTTCTTTAGTTGGTAAAACACTGGGCCTATTCTTCTCGGCCCAATGGTGCCTTCCGGGCATGAAGTTCACTCCCAAGCTGGTCTCCATCTACCACAAGATCAAGCACGCGATCTCCGAGCGACCAGGCGCCGAGGACTTCGAGATCGTCTACGTGTCGAGCGACCGCGACAGGGCCTCGTTCGATTCCTACTTCGCCCTCATGCCCTGGCTTGCGCTGCCCTTCGGGGACCCCAAGATCAGGACGCTCGCCAGGCATTTCGACGTCCAGGACATTCCCTGCTTGGTCGTCTTGGGCCCGGATGGCAAGACTGTCACAAAGCACGGCCGGAGCCTGATCAACCTGTACCAGGAGCAGGCGTACCCTTTCACGGAGGCCCGGCTGGAGTCGCTGCACAGGCAGATGGACGAGGAGGCAAAGGGCCTCCCGAGGTCGGAGCTCCACGCGGGCCACCACCATGAGCTCACCCTGGTCTCAGACAGCACCGGCGGCGGGCCCTTCATATGCTGCGACTGCGACGAGCAGGGGGCCGGATGGGCTTACCTGTGCGTGGACTGTGGGTACGAGGTGCACCCGAAGTGTGTCCGGGCCGCAGGTGGGGATTCGACCGTTGGCCCGTGAGGGCCTGCTTTGTCTCGGCTGACCAGAGATTTCTAATGGGGCGCGCGGCATGAAATCGCAAAGTAAGTCGTTGAGTTCCGTTCCGTTTATCCGAATTGAATTAATGATGATCAAGAGGGTTCAAAGTCTTCTTCTTGATGTACGCTTGTCGATGGTGAATATAAGTTAGCTTGTTGTCTCCGAAGAAGGTAATCATCGCTCTCGGATATTACCAAGAAAAATTGCGAGCTTTCGATGGCCTTTAACTGTGATTTAGCGTGAGCTGAAATGGATCGCCTACTACGTGGCAATTGACAATCCTAATGATGGATGTGCTGTCTGTCTAATCTGCAAATACAGGTTGATTTAATAGGCACACGACGCTAGTGAGTCTGCTTGTTTGAAGGAAAAATAGTTGTCTGCTTGTTTGAAGGAAAAATAGTTTTCAAGGAATTAGTTTTCGATCTTTTACTAAATTAATCGATTTACAGAAAATATATGGATGCCTAAAATTTAGCAATCCATTGAGGCATTCATGTCGTAGATACTAGAAGTGCGTCTGGATCCTATTGTTAAATTGCATAATAAGAGCATCTGTCATTTAATAATGGTAGTATTTATTGGCCCATATAATTGCATTTTAATTGGATTGGTGCACAGAGGTTCCAAGCCTAAGTGAATCAATTGGATTAAGCCCATCAAGTGGAAATTAGCGCCCATGCTCTTTAATCTCATATGGTGGTTGAATTCATAATATGGATGCCTAATTATGAAAGTTGATCGAAATTGAAGCGAAGGGGCATTATTTCATCAAGTTTTCGACGGAAAGAAGATTAAGAGTGAAAGAAATATTGAGATTTGATTAAAAGGTGTATTCTGATTAACGATTGGATACAAAATTCGTCCTAGCTCTTCTAATTTTACACTGTGCCTTGCACATGATGGCCGAAATTCATATCATGGGAAGATTGCATTATTAAATTTGGAAAGCGGTGGGGGGGCCTACTGCAATGAGAATAGGAGAGAGAATTATTTCAATTCCCTGATTAGGATATCCTTTGGATTTAAATTAGGAAAAGTAAACGGTGCATGGAACTTCTAAACCTACATGTGCTGGGGACATTATTCTAGGACACGTTCACAATATAGAAGTCCACAATACCCAAAAAAAGAGGCCAGAGAAGGAAAAGTGAAGTGACAAAAGAGGCCAGAGAAGGAAAAGTGAAGTGACAAAAGAGGCAAATCTGGAGAAATATATATTCAAGAGTCAGGACCAAGGAAAAACTAGGGAAAAGGAAATACAAATGGATGCACTCACAAAAAGAAAAGGAATTCTCTTATTTTCCTTGAGGGCCCAACTTTTTCCCACTTGTAAAAAAGAGGACACACGTGTCCACAAGGGACTAGGTCGGGGGTGAGCATTGAAATGGGACCAAATAGGAATCAGGAAGGAACATGCCGATTCTTAAAACTTGGAACTGGTGATACAATTCGGTTCCCAATTGATTTCAGGAGTAGACTGGATCCATAATTAGTTTTTACAATTCTTAATATTAAAACATATTTTTTAAAAGTTGAATAAAATTGAAAGAAGCGGACAACCCTTATAGCCTGATTGCCTAGGCCTGAGCTTCTCACGTGCACACCTTAATGCCTCCCTTAGTCCCTCAATTGTGATTTAGCATCAATTGAAATGTATCGACTCCTACATGGCAATAGGTGATGCTAATGATGATGCGTCCAACGTCTAATCTACACATATAAATTGGACGATGCGTCAAACGTTTAATCTACACATACATATTTGTTCTATAAGCACACGATGTTATGGGTCCGGTTCTTTGAAGAAAATCTATTTCTAAGGAATTGTTTTTCAGTTTTTTTTGCCATTCTTTATAATGGAAAACTAATCAATTTGCCAAAAAAATATTGCCACCTAAATTTTGATGACTCATTTAAGTATTTATGGCACAGAAAACCAAGAGTTGGTCTTGACCCCTAACAAAAGAATATTCTTAAATTGCATAATAGGAGCATCCGTCATTTAATAGCATTAGTAATAACAGGTTCATATAATTGCAGTCTAATTAAATTGGTGCCAGAAGGTTTTGGAGCTTAAGTGAATCAATTGGATTAAGCCATCAAGTGGAAATTAGTCCAAGTCCTTTAGGGCCCATTTAGTTCAACTCTGGGGAAATGGCTTTGCATTTCCCCAAGTATCTTTAGAGGAATGGGCATTTGAGGAAGGCAAAGGTGTTTGGATACTCTATTTTTGTGTATTTTGCAAAGTAGCTTTGAGGTGAAAAGAAAAAGGAAAAAAAGAAAAGGAAAAAGGAAGAGGAGATGCTGAAGTAGAGGGGAACAATCGGGAGGTAGCCAGAGTTGGTGGTTGTGGTGGTGGGGAGGCGGCAAGTCGCGTGACCCTCGCACCACTGTCGCCTGGGTCGCGCGACCTAGCCGGCGTCACCTGAGGTTGCGACCCAAGCGACGGTGGTGTGGGGGGTCGATGCCCGAGGTCGCCTGACCTTAGGTGACCAAATTCAGCGACCCTTCACGCAACAAGTCCAAGGAAGATGATGAACAGTAAATTTTTAGGGCACAAGAGGAAAACACAATTATCAGTAAGGGTAATATTGGAAGAAAAAAAATCATTAAACCCCTATTTAGCATTCCGAAAATGTTGAAAGCCTAAAACATGCACAAAGCAGGTTTCCACCTGCTTTGAGCTTTCAGCATTTCAAAGGCAATCATTTGGCTAAGGAGACCTCCAAATGCTGAACCAAATAACAAATTTTTTTCCTAAGGGGCTTTGGGGGCTCAAAGCCCCTTGAGGATGCTGAACCATATGGGGCCTTAGTCCTTTAATCTCATATGGTGGTATATGGATGCCAAATTAGGAAATTTGACCGAAATTGAAAGCAACAGGCCATTATTTGGGGAAAGTACAATAAAAGTGGCAAAAGTTGTATACGGCGATCACTTTGGTGCCAAAAATTTCTATCAAATCACTTAAGTGATAAATCGAAAAAAAAACAATCACTTTGGTCACCGACGAGAAATTTCGGCCAAATTAATTACATGACTTTTATATTTTAAAAAAAAATTGCAATAATTTTAAACAATGTCGTTTTCCATCATTCTTAAGAAACGACATTGTTTTGCCATCATACGTGGACAACCTCACAAAAATGACGCCGTATAGCTCATATGGGGACTGAAATTAGGGTTTCTTTGTTGCTCGGCCGTCGTCGCTCGCTTGCCATCACTTGGCCACCGTCGTTCCACGCGGTCATTTGCCCATTGTCACTCGGCCACCGTCGCTCGGCCACCATCATAGTTTCTCGACCAAGTGAGCAAGGAGAGGCTGAGGTTGTCACTCGAGCAAGAAGTGGCGGGAAGAATAGGAGGCGAGGGTAGAGGAGGAGGAGGAGGAGGAGGAGGAGGAGGAGGAGGAAGGGGGGTCGAAGGTGTCGCTGCTGGTGTCACTGTTGGTGCCGTTGCTAGGGTCGTTACAGGTGTTGTTATTTGGGGAAGAAGACGAGGAGGAAGCCCATGCCTTCTCTCTCTCTCAATTTGGGGATTTAGGGTTCTTACTTGGGGAAAAGACGGCAAACGGTGTCGTTTTGTTGTTTGGATGCTGACTGTACTCTCTGATGAGCCACGTCAGCTTCAAAATTAATAAAAAAAGTGTCACGTCGGATTTCCGGCTAATTAGATCGGCATTGGCTTTGAAATGATCTTTTTTCAAAAATTTTAGCACTTAAAGTGATCCAAAATAAACCACCGCCTGCGGTGGCCCAGCTCGATAAGGCTCTCCAATGAAACTCACGAAAGTTGAGGGGGTCGAATCCCGCTGGCCGCACGGGATCTTAAGCGCGACGTCGGGGTGGTGGGTCCTCCGCTAGCATCGCTCCAGGGTTTACCCGCCGGCTACCGGCTGCACGGGGTTCTCTGGGTATAAAAAAAAAAAAAAGTGATTCAAAATAAACTTTTGACATCAAAGTAAGCGTTATACATAACTTTTAGCACTTCTAGTGTACTTACCCGACATTATTTCATCAATTTTTCAACCGCAAGAAGATTAAGAATGAGAGAAATACTAAAATTTGATTAAGAGGTGTATTATAATTAACAATTGGATCACGCGCAAGGGGATACAAATTTGGCCAAGCTTCTCTATATTTACAATGTACCTTGCACATGATGGCCGAAATGCACGTCAAGGGAATATTGCATTATTAAGATTGGAAAGGCGTCTCATATTTCAGTTACGAAGAGAAGAGAAGAGAGCATAATTTCAATTCCCTTATTAGGATATCCTTTGAATTTGAGATAGGAAAAGTAATATGGCGCGGGGAACTTTCTAAATCTTTCATGTGCTGTGGACTTTATTCTAGGACACGTTCACAATATAGAAGTCCACAATGCCCAAAAAAAGAGGCCAAAGAAGGAAAAATGAAGAGACAGAAGAGCAATCTGCCAATTTGGACATAAATATAATCAAGAGTCAAGACCAAGGAATTACTAAGGAAAAAGAAATACTTATGAGTGGAAGTGAATTCTCTTATTTTTCTTAAAGGACCCAACCTTTTCCCCCTCATAAAAAAGTATGGGTTGGAGGGAACCTTGAAATCGAATCAAATCGAAATCACAAAGGAATAAGTCGATTCCTAAAAGTTGGAGTAGGTGATGCAATTCGGTTCCCAATTGACTTCATGAATAGACTGGGCTCATAATTATTTTTTTACAGTTATTATTGAAACATATTTTTTAAAGGTTTGAGTAAGAATGAAAGAAGCCAACAACCCTAACAGCCTTACTGCCTCAAGGCTCAAACTGACCCTCTCATGCGCACGCCTAGCCTCCGTCAGTCCCTCTTGCTTGACGCCTCCCTCTCGCAGTCTCATCTTGAGTCTCAACTCCCACCTCCTCTATTTTTAGCTGATCTTGACTGTAATTATATCTCATCAAGAAAAATACTAAATGCTCTGTTTTTTTTTTTTTTGCCTTCTATTCTTCGTACAAAGTATAGGGTAAGGATTGCCATGAATCCATGTCTGATATATGTGATTGCCGTGACTCTACCTATGAGTTTCACAATTGTGAACCTCACTGCGATCTAGCTTCTGGACCAAGACGCCCTCCAAGTGTTCGCTTGTTTGTGCGGCTTGATTACTTTACTTCGAGGCTCTCGATTTTCCCCTCCTACATGAACCGAAATATCACGAAGTCTAGCGAGGAATAAGAAGGAAGGAAGAGGAGATATCACCGTCGGTTTCTAGAGTGGACCGGTATATGGGGGAATTGATCCTTCTTGTCCGATTTCCCGATTCTGGTTCGAATTCTTTTTCCAAAGTGAGAACTGATGCACTCTGGATCCCATCACCTTAATGGGGATTGATTTAAAAACGGAGACGCGCACGATGGAGAAAAAGAGTCGCTGCTTGCCTTGTTTTTGACAACCGCGAATTGCACCGCTAGCACCGCATCGTCCTTCGCGTCGCCGCTCGTCAATTCTCAACGCGTGGCTTTGCTTCCAGCTTGTTCCAAAAGTCTTTCTGTCGAATCATGCTGCTTCCTGGTGTCTCGAGCTCCCGCGAAATTCCACAGCCCTTGACAAGTCCTTGACGTCCCCAGGGCCGCCACTCAGCACCCCCGCTGCCCTATCCGGTAACAATGTTTCCTAATTTAATTTAGGATATGATATATTTCAAGAAGTTTCATGTTTTAGTTTTAGAGAAAATTATAATTAAAAAAAAAGACACATATTTCATATAGAATTAGTTTCATCATCATCACATTATCATTACCATGTCCTCATTGACAGATTATCATATTATCATGTCAAGATACTTATGTCGTTCTCATATCCTCGTCATGTATCTTCATTGTATATTGCATGTTATTTGATAATTATATCTTTTGGGATCATGCATAGAATATAGTTTAAATTTTAAGAAAACACAAAAATAATCATAGCATATAGTTGGATAATAGGATTAATCTATTAAGATTGCATATAGGCGGTATTTAAATGAACAATAGGTTATTTCATATTCATTTCGCCTGTCATTAAAATTAAAATTAAGGTAATTCAAATATTTTAGTTCATGTCAAATGTCAATAGCTTAGTAGTTCAAGTATCATATTTTCACTAGTGGTTTATAGGAACCACATTATGGTGAGGTAGTGTTTTGGCTTACTTAGGGCTTTGAGGTTTGATTTATTTTTATTTATTTATGCTTTATTGCTTTGATTTATTGAGTGTTAATTTCTTGATTGTGCACTCGGATAATTACCTTCCACATTAGTGGTTTAGGTTTAAATTTGACCAAAATTGCTTGCAAAATATTTGAAAGATTGTTAGATTAACCTAACATAATCAAGTCCTTGTATATATAATGGTTTCAATAAGTAAAGTGTCCTCCCACGCTTTACATGAGTTTCTAATTGATCCATAGTAGATTAGTGGTGACTCTTAACTGAACTAAATTATTTGTTTAACTGATTAAATCAAAATCCCAAAGTTGTGATTGATAAGACTTGAAAGAGTCCACGCTAAGTTTTTGGTTTAGTAATCCAGTAACTTTCCTTTCAGTGATTCACCTCAAGAAAGGTCATGATAAAATGTTTTCCACGGATTGAAAACAAGTTTAGATTGGAGGAAAATAACTTCCCCTTCTAGTAAAAATGAAATCACTTTCCCTAACCACCAAACAAATGAAAATTAACCATTTTTCTTAAAAAATTTTCTTTCATTATGAAATTTTCATTTAAATAAACGCACCCCAAATTAAAAACAATATTCCTCGTTAATCTAACACTAGCTTTTCTTTGGCCAAGAGATGTTATATTAATCACGTGTGAAAGATTACAATTTAAATTTTTTATCACATTAAAAGTACACGGATTCAAAGATAAAAGAAGACAATGCATTAGAATTTCGAAAGTTGAGTGTATAATCAATTAATGTAAAGGTTTGAATCATCGAAATACGAGACAATTTGAATCTTTAGTCATATCAAAAGCATATGAAATACAATTGTTGACACCCAAAAATAACAAATTTGTAGTTATAATTGACAAATGACAAACTAGTCGATAATAATAGAGTTTGGTGAATAACAATTGCCATCAATATAAAGAACAATATCGATAGCTTGCAAAAAAGTTATTGACAACAAATATCAATGATGAAGTCATCAACATCTACATGTAACTATTAAATAACAATATTTTCGATTATGTAACTTTTCTTTGATAAGTGTTACTAGATAATAGGTAACTGTTAGGCAATTATGTTTAAAGCCACTATTTTAGGATTTTGTAGCTTCTTTTAGATATGTGTTATTGTAACTTCTTGTAACTGCAAATAAGATTAGGAAGTTATTTGTTCTAAAGATAGGATCAAAAAGTCATCTTTTAAATTTAATGGTCCTTTGTAACCATCAACCGTAGGCTAATAGCCACATTATAATCTTTGTAGAGATTTCCAATCAATCATAGAACTTAATATTATTTTGCAAATTTATCTTTATTTTTACTTTTTTCCAATAAATGATTGGTCATGATTGCCTCTAATTTTCGTATTTTTAAATTTTTTGCCATTTACTTTTCTGTCCAAAACTAACAAAGGACCATTCACAATCTTTGTCGATTCGCTCCTCAATCCATCAATACATAGAAAGATATTTCCTTGACACTTTTCAACAAAATATCTTTTTAGCACACTTGGTAAGAAGCATTTTATTGATCTCAAGGAGATTGCAATGGCAAGAACGAGGAATCAGTAAGAGCTTGATAATGTTGCCGAAAACAATAACCATTACCACAAAGTGGCAATAAGGCTGCCGCACATTTGGAGTCCTTTGCCACTAGATAAGTGGCAGAGGGTAACCAAAAGGAGATGTTAAATCTTTTAATGCATTATACTGATAAGCAGTTAAAGGATGCTACTCCAAAATCCAGAATGGCATCTAACATGAGAATATCGGCCGAAGAACAGAAAGATAAAACAGTTAATTACATCGTGATTTATATATCGAATGCGATAAAATTAATTGTGATCAATGCTTGAATGATGCTTTATCAAGGTTGTACTGTCCAATCAGCCACTATTATTCCAAGTCAATCCAGTGGTAACATCGTATATTCCTAGTCTCTCTTTCAATTTATTGATGTTAATCATAATAATCGGAATAAAATTAACAATTTCGTAGACCAAAATGGTTGACAAAATGGACCGATGCCAAACGTTGAAAACATAAGACCAATCAGTTTACCCATGCCACTCAAAGGGGCTAATATACTTACTAAGCTTAACATGCCATTTAACATAGATTACCCGACAAGATCAACTTTACTACCTAGGGGCAAGATGGCCAACTTAATCCACAGGCGAACGTAGCAGATATTATCGAAGAAGTTCAACAACAATTGGGGTTAGACAAATGTGTTATTGTACATTTTTATGGAAACCACATCTTGAATGGGTTGATAATCAACATCTTCCAAGAGGCTTCAAAATCCTATGTAATATTTGCAATTTTCTACATTCAAAATAGTATTTAATATGATTATCAAAATATGATGGTTTGAGATTAAATAGATAGCTATCATCACTACATCGGTGGGTAGAATGACCGTTACTAAATTTAACCCCATAATAGTTGTAGGAAAGGGCTAGTATAAGTTGAATTTCATATTTGAAAATTTTCAAGTTTGAATTAAACGAATTGAGACTTTCCTAATATTCAGTATTGTTTACCAATAATTTTAGTAGATTTAAGATATTTGCCAGATTTATCAATATTCAGAACAAGTTTTGGTTTCCTTGTTTATATATCTAGAGAGAGGAACAAGAACAAGAAAAGAAAAAAAAATGTAATAAAATTTTTAAAAAAATCAAAACAAATTCTAACTCACAGAAAAATTTGAGTCATACCAAACGAATCTAGGAATAAGAATTTTGTAAGGTTACCAAACGAATTCGAATGCTTAGAAGTTCATCCAAGGAACATTCAAAAAAACTATTTCTGAGTAAAAATTGTTCCAAGAATAGAATGACTATCAAATGCACCCTAACTAGGGATGAAGTTCAATATTTCTGGATCTTGTCATTCCATAATAAAATAATAATATCCCATGAATTTGGTTTTCAATAGGAAAATGCTTGGCTCGCGGTACCAAGAAAAAGACGGTCAACACCAAGAGATGTCCTCTTCTGATAGAAAACAACAGCACGTTATCCACACACCTCATCTCAACACCAAGAGATGCCCTCTTCTAATAGAAACTCTCTTTTTCTCTTTTGGTAAACTTCAAACAGAAATTTATCTTCTTCAAGCTTGGACCATCACTGGACTCATAGCCAACACAACCAATTCCCTTACTCTCATCACGTTTCATCAATCCAAGTCGCCATGAGAAATTCAGACCAAACCGGTGTTAGTTCGTGTCCCCTACTTATCTTGCCAGAGCCATCAACTTAGCCTCGACGGTCGTTGTCGTTGTCACGCCATTGTCACAATCCGTTATTCAGGGCATTCTCCTCCATTCTCACCGTAAGATTAGTTGACAAGGTGCCATCGCCAGATCATAGCTCCAAATCTATAGGCATAAACTCGACCTCACCGTCAAGGCTTGCAGCCCATCAAGGCTTACAGCCTTGGACAAGCAGCCGTCATCGAATCTAGAGGTGAGCGTGAGACCTAGGATTGCCTAGACGGTGAGCCTGAAGACCTGCAACCGCACATGCACCTACGGCTCGAGCTTGCTCGGCATGGTGTAGAAGAATAAAAAAGAAGGAAGAAGATGATGAACGGTAAAATGAATAATGAAAAAAAGAAAGGAAAAGAAATGCTTTCAGACAAAAATGACCCCTAACCATGTTGCCGGAATCAACACATGAGATGGATGTGCCTGCTGGCTATTACAGATTCTACTGGTCTGAGAGCTAGGCTCTTATTTGAGATTGAATAAGTCACTTCGGACCCTTATTTAAAATAAAACCCACTTAAAACTCTCTTTTGAGAATATAATGGCATTTCGAGCATTTATTTAAAATTTTTACACCACTATTTTAGGATTTCATAATTTCATATGGGTAAATGTTGTTGTAATTTCTTGTGATTGCAAATACGATTATAAAGTTATTTGTTATGCAAATAGGATTAGAAAGTAATCATTTAAAAACAATAATCGTTTGTATTTCGTGGCCTTTAAATAACCATATACTTCTTTTTGTAGAGACTCCAATCAATCATAGAACTCAACATTCTTTGTAATTTTTTTTTTTTATCTTTAGTTTTTTGCAATTGAAATGGCTCATCACGGTTGCTACAATTTTCTAACTTTTAAATTTCTTGGCATTTACTTTTTTGTCCAAAATCAACAAATGACATTCACAACATTTGTCAATTCACTCATTGATTCATCAATACTTCAAAAGATGTTTTCTCGAAAATTTCTAGCAAAACAACCACGTCTAGATTATAGGTGAATATAGTTCTTGAGTAAAACCTAGAACCTAAAAACTAGACTGGTAGAAACCTATCAAGTTCCAAATTCCAAAAATTAAGGAATATGTTTCCAAAGATAGATTCTAGGTTCTAGGTAGGTGAAACCTAAAACCTGGAATAAGTTTATATATATTGTTTTTGTCTTTGCAATATCTTGAGATATTTCATGGCGTTCAATGATGAATGTAAAGCATTAACTTAAACTTTCATTTTAAGTCTATGACTTTTACATTATTAATGTTTATATTTTTTCTATGTCTAAATATAAATGTGATCAGTGGATTGTAGTAGCAAGTAATGGTCATTATATATGATATTTATTGCAACCATTTGATAAATAATATAAGTAGAACTTGAGATCTTGGTTCTTGTGATATGATAAGTTCTAGATTCTTGGATATGTAGGGTATGCTTCAGGTTCCAAAAAATGAAGAATATAATCCAATGCATATGTTGTAGAATCCATGAACCTATACAAAACCTAAAATTGCTCACTCATAATCTAGAGTATCTGAAAAGTTGAGCGTATAATCGATTAATCTTAAAAACCTTGACTCGCCAAAATAGAAGGAAATATCTCAAGACCTGAGGAAATATCCGGTGGTTTGTTAGTACCACCTCAGCTGCTAAGGTGGCATGTGTTTTCACTCAAATCCAATAGAAAATCGACACATATCCGCTAACGTGGAATAAAAGTGAAAAGAAAAAACTCTACTATCTATTCACCAATGGATGCTTCCCCTCCATTGTGCTCTTGCTCACCTCCGTCTTCCACCGTCGTTGCTCATGGCCGGCTCTGTCGCCCCTTGCAGCTGGCTCGTGGCCGGCCCCATCGACGGCCGAGCCACCCCTTCATCGTCATGGCACTTTGCGGTCGTTTTTCGTCTGGATCTAGACTAGAGTCGTGTCTCTAGATTTGGTCTCTTCCATGGCAACGGGCAAGGAAGAGTTCTCGAAGGCCATGGACAGATCTCAAATATCAAGGAAAAAAACAGACAAGCTGTCTTCTTGGCTGCGCATGGTAAACTTCCCCAGCCCAAGAATTTTTATTCTTCTCTTTCCCAGAACAAAAAAAGAATAGAAACCTGTTTGATAACGGCAAGTTAGGTTTTTGTTCCCAGGAACAAAAATTTAGCCCGGGAATGGTTTTGGAATAGAAATAAAGAAGTAAAAAAAAGTTGCTTCTTGTTCCCGGGAACAAGTTTAAGAAATAAGTGAATTTTTTTTTCTTTTATTCTTCTCTTGCTGACCGCCATTGATCGCCCTTGACCGCCGCCCGCCATCGCTCGCCGCCGCCGCTACCGCCATCGGTTAACTGCCGCCGGTTGCCGCTGGTTGCTACCCGCACGTCGTCCACCGCCGCCGTAGCCGCCCTTCTTGACCGCCGCCGCCGATCGTCGTCGCCACGGCCCATCGGCCGCCATCGGCGGCCAGGCGGCCATGGGAGGTGGCGGCCGATGGGCCGTGTGGACGGCGATCGGCGGCGGCAATTGGCCCGGCGGCGACAGTCGGCCGGCGGCGGTGGGCGCGGCGACATGTGGCGTGGCGGCAGTCGGCTGGCGGCGGTCGGTCGGCGGCGACGTGCGGTGGCGGGCGGCGGCGACGGCAGTTGGCGGGCGGCGGTCGGCCACCGGCCAAAAAATAAAAAAACAAATAAATATAAAAAAGAAACTATTTTTTACCAAACGCATTTCTATTCTTAATCTATTTCTAGAGTAAAAATTTTGTGTAGTTACCAAACGGGTTTTTTTATATAGAAATTGTTTTCCAGAATAGAAATAGAAAAGAACTATTTCTGAAAAAAAATTGTTCCCCGGCCAAGAAATGTTGCCATGCATAGCCCTTGCAGTCGGCTTTAGTTGGCCATGGCGTTGGGCGAGGACCAAATCTCGGAGGTATGGACAGAGTTCAAATATTGAGATCTATTGTCCCTTGCAATCAACTCATGGTTGACCGTGGATGAACGACGGAGATGACGCCTGAATGCGTTCGACCATGGATGACGATGCCGACGACGGATGTCGGGCGTGGACGAGTGTAGACGATTTCGGCCACGGACAGATAGATCTCGAGACGGGGAAAACAAACGGAGTTGGCCATGCTAGCTTAGATGCAGCGATGGTTCGCTCGGTCACGGTGGCCCGCGACTCTGCTGGTGGTGACGGTGGGGGAGGAGCGGAGGTCCAGCGGCCATGGACTAAGGAGGAAGAAGAAAGAGATGAAGAGATTTTTAATTTTTTTTATTTAGACTTCACATCAGATCAGTTACTAACATGGATTGATGGATAGATGTCAATATATTGGACATGAGTGAAAATAATATATGCCACTTTGATGGTTTATGTGGTATTGTTAAAATTTTTTGGATGTGTGCGCTGCGGAAGCATGGTTTTGGTATTAGTTATAGTTTTTGGTTAGCGACGTGTGCAAGTATATGATATAGTTTGTAGAGGATGGACAAGGGACAAGATTTGATAATTGAAGGATATAGGACATGAGATATGGGGGAAAATAGTTTCATTAATTGAATAAAATAATTTGATGGAGGTATAGTAGAGATCTATGACTTCTCATGGTGGAGGGTTCACCTCACACACAAGGTAGAGGGTTTACCTCTCACAC
Organism: Eucalyptus pumila; assembly: GCA_016097595.1. Lineage (NCBI taxonomy): Eukaryota > Viridiplantae > Streptophyta > Magnoliopsida > Myrtales > Myrtaceae > Eucalyptus > Eucalyptus pumila. Next base: position 24,535,279 of record CM027851.1, read on the forward strand.
TCAAATGAATGAACTACAAGCCTATTTATATGCGTGAGTCACCGCCTTAGTACAACATTCTAGATTTCTATAGAATGTTGTCCATGTAGGCTTCATCTAGGAAATTCTAGATTGTAGTTCTTCTAGAGAGTTCTACTTGCTTGCATTCCCACGTGAACCTTCTAGATTCATTTAGCAACCTCCATTCTCAACAATTCTAGACAATATCAATCTTGAAGTTTCTAGAAAGTTTTAGAGAAAATGGATCACAATTTCCAACACTCCCCCTTGATCCATTTTCGAGATAATCTGGACTTGTGTTGTAAAGTCTCGGACATACCTTGAAATTTTTCTTGTAATTTGTCTCATTTCTTTTATTTTGTCTTTGTTCCATGATCCCTTGCATTCTCTTGTCAGAACATTTGCACCCGCCTTTCGAATGCGCATGTCTTTTCTTCAACGATGACCCATATGTCTCGGGGCATCAAATTGTTCTTAGTTGTAGTTGTTAGCTTGGGCTTGGGCTCTGGCTCTCGCTCCGGCTTTGGTTTTGGCTCTAGCTCCAGCTCTGGCTCTCTTGGCTCTCGCTTAGGCTCTGGCCTTTGATTCTGGCTCTGGCTCCGGCTCTGGCTCTGTTGGCTCTTGGTCGAGCTTTGACCTTTTTAGTTGAGGATGGTGAGGACAAACGCCCATAACCATCCGATATGCCTTGCTTTGATACCATGTTAGAAAATTTTGGATGTGTGCGTTGTGGAAGCATGGTTTTGGTATTAGTTATAGTTTTTGGTTAGCGACATGTGCAAGTGTATGATATAGTTTGTAGAGGATGGACAAGGGACAAGATTTGATAATTGAAGGATATAGGACATGAGATATGGGGGAAAATAGTTTCATTAGTTGAACAAAATAATTTGATGGAGGTACAATAGAGATCTATGACCTCTCATGGTGGAGGGTTCACTTCACACATAAGGTAGAGGGTTACCTCTCACACTCAAATGAATGAACTACAAGCCTATTTATAGGCGTGAGTCACCGCCTTAGTACAATATTCTAGATTTATATAGAATGTTGTCCATGTAGGCTTCGTCTAGGAAATTTTAGATTGTAGTTCTTCTAGAGAGTTCTGCTTGCTTGCATTCCCACGTGAACCTGCTAGATTCATTTAGCAACCTCCATTCTCAACAATTCTAGACAACATCAATCTTGAAGTTTCTAGAAAGTTTTAGAGAAAATGGATCACAATTTCCAATAGGTACTAATAAAGCACTGAATTTTTCCTCCACCTGACCCTCTCACGCAGCAAGTTTGTAGAGTGATGGGAAGCTCAATTCATTGTGTAAGGGGAGGCGTGAATGAAACCATGCCCCGTCTCTTAAAACGTTATGCAGAGATGGCCAATAAAAAGGCTTACACGAGCAAAAAGAGAGAATTGCAAATGGAAAATGCTTGGCTCGCGGTGCCAAGAAAAAAGATGTTCAAACATCAGCCAAGCGTTTTCCATCTCCAAAGTGGGAGACTGGGCTAACAGGTTTTTTCGTTTTTATTATATGAAATTGCATTTTCCATATAAAAAAAACAATTTTCTTGTCTTATTTAAAGGAACAAATCATAGTGATAATATTCAAAAAAATAAGAAATATCTGAAAAACTCAATTACGACTTTTAAGATAGTGTATATTTTTCTCTTGTCAAAGAAAATCGACAAATAATTTTTATTTTTCTTAACTTTAGCTTTGACTCACGTGATCCTAAGATTGATTTTATAATGTTTTAGGTCATTGTATATCATCTACAAGATTTGGATCAATGGAGAAATCTTTTTCTCTATTGAGTCATTATTCTTATCTTGAATGTTTCTTTACTTTATTTGTTTTATGCATAATCAATATATGGTCTTAATTTTAGGTTACCAAGAGTTCTTCTAGAGCAATTTAATTTGAGCGAAATGACTAAGAAGCCATTTCATTGCACAATGATTTTGTTATTAGTTGCAAAGCCAATGTTTTAAATGTTTTTTCATCTTTTAAATTTAATAGATCTATATAATGATATTAATTATTTCTTTTTAATAAGTGATAATATGTTTTACTTGTAATTATTTATATTTCGATATCAAATTTAATTTTTCTATTTTATATTCAAGAAAATTAATTATGTGGATCTTCTCATGATTTTTTGCGTCTGAATTTGAGTTTGTAATAAGGAAACATAGAAATAATTACAAATATTCTAGGGATAAGTGTTAGGAAGTCCAAAGCTTGTTGTCGTGAAAATGCATTTTCGGTCACCTAAAACTTGTAAAAAGTACATTTAAGTCCTAAAACTTGTCAAATTGTTTCAAACGAGTCCTAAGATCAACGCCGTTAGCCTTTCCGTTAAATATGCTGACATGACATTTTAATTTTTTTTATTTTCCACGTGAATTTTTAAATTATTTTTTAAAAAATTAGATTTAAAAACTAAAAAAATCAAATTTATTCATTTTATCTTATTTTTACCAAAAAATTTTTAAAAAACTTAAAATATTATTAAAAAAAAAAAACAGCGGCTCCTCCCCCCGCCGCCGCCGCTTCCGCCGCCCATCGCCGGAGGGGCTAGGCGACGGTCATTGGCCCCCCCGTGAGGGCCGGCGACGACTCACCCAGGGGGGACAACAGCCGCCGGCCCCCCGCGAGGGCCGGCGGGCCCAGATCTGGGCACCCGCACTAGAGCTGAGCGAGGGTGCCCCGATTTGGGCCCATCGGCCCTCGCGGGGGGCCGGCGACCGTCGCCCCCGGGTGAGTCATCGCCGGTCCCGAGCGAGGGCCGACGAGGCCTCGCCCAAGGCGGGCGATGGTCGCCGGCCCTCGCCCTCAGGGCCGACGAGGCCCGGCCACCCCGCCCGGGGTTGGCGGCCGTCGCCCGGCCCCTCCGGCGACGAGCGGCGGCGGCCGCGGTGGCGGGGGAGAAGAGCCACGCTAATTTTTCTTTTAAAAATTTTAAAAATAAATTTTTTAACTTTTCTTTTTAGTTTTTGTTGAAAATAGGATAAGAATAAATTTAATTTTTTTAGTTTTTAAATCTATTTTAAAAAAATGGATAAAAATTAATTAAAAAATACGACTGGAAAATAAAAAATTATTTAAAATGCCACGTCAGCATTTTTAACGGAAAAGACTAATAGCGTCGATCTTAGGACTCGTTTGAAATAATTTGACAAGTTTTAAGATTTAAATGCACTTTTTTCAAGTTTTAGGACTGAAATGCATTTTCGTGAGAAGTTGTAGAACTTCTAGAACACTTATACCAATATTCTATGGATAGACCGAGCGAGAACGCAAAGCACCCAAAGCGGAAAGCTAAAGCTGGCAATCGAGAAGGAATAACCCCTTACCCCACAAGGAGAGAGAGAGAATATCATAAATGATTATAAAGAAGACCTTCTTTCTCTTCACTTCATCATCACCCCCATATAATCTCCCGAACACACCAGAGCAACGAGAGCATCATCAGTCATCTCTCTCTCTCTCTCTCTCTCTCTCTCTCTGATCGCCAGCAATGGGACTCTGCTGCTCCAGATCCCAGGACAAGCCCATCTCTTCTTCTTCCTCGGAGTCTTTCCCTCGTCACCCCTCGAAACAGTCCGGAAAATCCCATCCACCGCCACAACCGCAGCCAAGGCCACTCTGGCAACCGGTGGGACCGCCGCCTTCACGTTCACTCACCAAGCAGCGCCAGCCGTCCTCCCAGATCGGCCGCATCCTCGGCAAGCCCTACGCGGACGTAAAGGCCCTGTATAACCTGGACCGCGAACTCGGCGGTGGCCAGTTCGCGGTTACCTACCTCTGCACGGAGCGCTCGACCGGCATCCAGTACACGTGCAGGTCCATCTCGCAGTACAAACTGATAACCGACAAGGACATCGGGGACGTCCGGCGAGAGATCCTGATTCTGGAGCACCTGTCCGGGCAGCCCAACATCGTGGAGTTCAAGGGCGCGTACGAGGACCCGGAGTACCTCCACCTGGTCATGGAGCTTTGCTCTGGCGGCGAGCTCTTCGACCGGATCATCGCCAAGGGGTCGTACTCGGAACAGGAGGCGGCAAAGATCGGGAGGCAGGTAGTGAACGTGGTGCACGTGTGCCACTTCATGGGGGTGATGCACCGCGACCTGAAGCCCGAGAACTTCCTGCTCGCCAACAAGAGCGAAGACGCCCCTCTCAAGATCACTGATTTTGGCCTCTCCGTCTTCATCGAACCAGGTTGGTTGGTTCAGTTTTGCTACATGTTGCTTGGATTAGGATTTTCCTTGTTTAGCTAGAAACGCGATCCCAGCCATCAGTCCATTCGCACCAGCCACGTCTGGAGGCTAGTTACTCAACCTACTGTAGACTTTCTTCGTCGTAATTTAGAAAAAAAAAAAATGAAATTAGGCCAGCACAAGGAAGGCATAACTAATAACTATCTTGTTCTTTCCATCATCTTGTTGGCTACAAAAGTATAAGAACAGACGCCATGAAAGTCCTTGCTGTCCTTGATGCTTAGCTTGCCGTTATGTTTATGGTGGGGTGAGATTAGATTGGCGTCCAAGTTTGCATCTCGTCGACGTTGGAGTCATGTGTTCGACACTTTCTCCCCTTTCTTGTTCGTAATCCAGCACGGGATTTTCGGGCGATGCTTGTCTTGCTCTTTGTTCCCCAAAGCACGTGAAACCGCTTTCTTCGTCGGTTCCCCACACGCTTTAATCTTTGTCTTCTTCAAGCCTCCGATCTCCACGAGTCTTTCCCGGAATCCTTTTGAGTTGTAAAAGGCAAATGATGTCGAGGAGAAGTAGATTGACGGCATTCTTGCCTTTTGGGCATCCGGGGGTTGCGTTTTCTTCACGGGGTCCTGTCTGAGAATTAGAATTTGCAGAAAAGGAGGATGACGAGGGAATCAGTGTACGGATTGCGAAATTGGAAGCTGATGATGCCTTAGATATTGGAGTTTTTTCTTCATTTTTTCCTGGTGAGTGATGGTGATATTTCGTGTCGGGGTCAACGGGCGGGTCCAGGATGAGAGGGACAGGTCAACGGGGGGTCAGCCATTCTTAATAATTTAATCAAGAAAAGTTAGGAGAAAAGAGAGGCAGACCTTATGAAAATTTTCTTGATTAGGAGAGCCCACTAGGTGGACCTACGATGATTCAAGTGGAACTCGCATGAGAAATCGGTCCACTAGGAACTGCAATTAGATTTTTGTTGTTTGGTTACTTAACAAGCATTTAAGGGCGCTATTTCACGAAATCCTTTTCTTTCATTGTATATAAACGTGAAAAATCGCGTGAATGAAATTTTATATTCAATGTAATCTTACATGTTAGATTGTAATCTTTTTTTTGGATCGAAAAAAACTCCCGTTGCTTCCTAAGTTCATGAGTTCTGCAGCATAATCCTTTCTGCCTCCCTCTTTTTTTACTGGGATAGAGTTGCTTCTCACTCTTCGTTCTCTCTCCGAAACGCTCTAATGCTAATGACGTGCTTTTACAAACAAGTTTAATGGAATTTTACTTGTGTCCATTTCTCTCTGTAGATTAATTTGTGTAGGAAATTTTGTCTATTTTCAATGGGTAACTTCTATATTTGTTAAATTTATGTACATTTTATACCATAAGGTCTGCTTCTGTTTCTGTCTTATCGTACGATTTGTTGCCTGGAATTGTGGAATCAGCGAAGTTCTGTGTTCTAGGAAGTTTTCCAAAAGTTACCGTGCAAGTTTTAGGTTCTACAAAGATTTGCAGCATGTCCATCACGTGGTGATGCTTAAGTAACTACATCAGTCCATCTCATAGGTTTTGTACCACCATGAGTGGCATCTGCACATTCTAAAATCATGTCTGCATTGGGGAAGAGGAAGGAGTTTCGCAGCGTAATGTTGCTCTTATTCTAGTACAACCTTCAAAGGACTAGCCGCTTGGTGTTTGACTCGCTTATTTTCCTTGTGAATTGATCTTCTAGCGATGTAATTAGTAAATTATAATGAGTAATTTGAGCCATCATTGGCAGGGAAGGTGTATAGGGAATTTTGGGGAAGTGCATACTATATTGCACCGGAGGTGTTGAATGGAAATTATGGGAAGGAAATCGATGTCTGGAGCGCAGGCGTCATCTTATACATCCTCCTTTCTGGTTCGCCTCCCTTCTGGGCAGGTAAGCCTTTGCTTGTACGACAGTTTTCACTATTAACTATCTTGTTAGGTGTTTTCCGGATTCAATTGTACTTTTCCACATCCTTGTAGAACATTTTCGAGAAAACAGGCGTTGTTTGTTCCATTGGACATCATCCAAATTTCACGATGATCAGCTCTTGACGGACTAGTATCTCCTGATTTTACTGTGAATCTGTAACATTTTTCTCCCTCTCAGAGAACGAGAAGGATATATTTGGAGAAATATTGGCAGGCAACCTAGATCTACAAAACCATCCTTGGCCATCAATTTCCCCTTCAGCAAAGGATCTCATCAAAAAAATGTTGACGAGGGATCCTAAGAAAAGGATCACCGTCACGGATGCCCTCGGTAAGTGCTCCCTTTTCTAGGGGAATTCTGTGGTTTCATATCAAAATCAAACAATTCCTAGGGAGTTCATGAAATGACATTCTTTGATCAAGTCAGTCCACATTTATGCATTAACAGGATAACGAATTAGATCATAATCTAATTGGCGAATCTGAACCAAACCTGAAAATCATTAAAAGAACACTGACATATTGTTTGCATACAATGTATGGACAGAACATCCTTGGCTCCGGGAAAATGGAGTGGCATCTGATAAACCTATGGACAATGCTGTCTTGCGGAGGATGAACCAATTTAGAGCGTCGAACAAGCTGAAGAAACTTGCTCAGAAGGTACTGTTTTTCTACTAGTCTACGGATACTTTCCTTGCATAATTGGACATCAGGTTCCAGAAATAGATTAGACAGTCTAGCTTTGAACACTTCTGGAACAATCATCATCTCGGTTTTACTTGATTTCATAGTTCTCATCAGTAGTCTCTATTTTATGCTTTTGGCGACAAAGGATGATATTCTATGTTCATGAGGTGCAGTGGAAGAGCTGCTTCAAAGTTTCACTTTCCTTACTGAAATTGTTATTGAGTGAAGGTAATTGCGCAAAACCTCACGGAAGAAGAAATCAAGGGCTTGAGACAAATGTTCAGCAACATGGACACCGACAACAGTGGTACGATCACATTTGAAGAATTTAAATCGGGATTGTCTAGGTTGGGATCAAAGCTCTCTGAACCAGAAGTAAGGCAGCTAATGGATGCTGTAAGCACAATCAATCATTTGAACTCTCTTTCACTTATTCTCTGTGGAACAACCAGGTACAGTTGAGGAGCTTTTCTCTTTGGGAAGTCACTCCGAAAATGAATTTCTTTTAACAGGTTGATGTCGATAAGAGTGGGGCCATTGATTACACCGAATTCATCACTGCCACGATTAACCGCCACAGGCTTGAGAAGGAAGAAGATCTGATCAAGGCTTTCCAATACTTCGATAAAGACAACAGCGGGTTAGTGCTGCTTTCACCTTGATTCTGCTAGGCTCCAATGTGTTATGCCTCATGAATAATGTGAGTTACCTTATTTGGAGCACATTTCACGACTGCTGTTTGAAGAGAGATTAAGGTCTGCAAACACAATTGAGGGGCCACTGTATCTCAGAACTCCAAAACCTGTGAAATCAAGAACATATCATGCTCGGTGTTGTTAGGGTCCAAAGCTTTTGTATTTTGCTTGAATTTTTTACTTGCATTTCGGCTTGCTTAACCTTCTGTAGGTTCATCACGAGAGACGAGCTGAGACAAGCTATGGCACAATACGGAGTGGGGGACGATGCCACCATAGACGAGATCATCGAGGATGTCGACACAGACAAAGTATCAAATCTTTCCTTGAGTTTTTACTTTGATTTCTCGATCCTTATATCCCCCAACTGACTCAAGTACATTATGATCCCACCTGTGTGATGCAGGATGGGAATATCAACTACGAGGAGTTCGTGGCCATGATGAGAAGAGGAACTCAATATCATGATGGAAACGGGAGATAGGAGGAAAGGTTGATGAATAATTATTTGCTCTCCTTTTGTACATCCATCTCTATAATTAAGCCTATGTAGAGAATATGCAGTATTATTATATGGCGACATCTGAATATTGCAATGTGACGCACAATCCAATGCATTCCGGCACAACGAATTATTCCAAATTATTATGTTGTATGAAATCGTCAATCATGTGAGAATTGGAATGCAAAATATATATTTTCCCTACATCTTTCTATTCAGTCCCACACACATGCACATGCATGGAGAGACAACAGGTTTGTGAGCTGCAATATTCTTTTTTTTTTCTTCTTTTTGACAAGTTAAAGGGATGACGACCACTCTAAACATTATCATGAGGGGCCGCACATCCACTAGAAAATATTTGGATTGAGTCATAATTATTCAAAACCACCCATTCCTTGAAGCTCTAAAGTTTGTTAACCTATCATTATGTTTTTTTTCTTAATAAGAATTATTAAGTCATTTTTTTTTAAAAAGAAAACACAAAAGTCATTTATTTGGTCAATTAATAGGTTAGTTCATAATTAATCTTATTTCATGTCATCATTCTTAGTGTAGGTTGCATATGTGTAATAAAAAAATCATTAAAAAATCATAAAATGAACATGCATATAAATTACCACGTCATACATCCCATATCATGTAGCACATGCATATTTAGGATTAGGTAAATTAGATTGTACATATATGGTGATGGTTCAAATTATGCCATATGAATTGCATCTCACATGTCATTAAAGTAAAATTCATGCATATTAAGTTTAGATTAAGATTGCATAAAATTAAAAAGAAAAAATTAGGTGTCATGTCATTTAGAAAATCATGTTTAGGGCATGCATTTTTATTAGCATTTCTGTAAGTTGTTTTTAGAGAATAGACCTTAATAAGGTTGTAGTTTATAATTTCTTACAATCTATCACTTCGGTTTATTGAATGTTATTTCATTGATTGTGTACCCGCATGATCACCCTTTGCATGTTAGTAGCTTAGGTTAAAATTAATCAAGATTGCCTGCAAAATATTTTTGAAATTAAAATGACAAAGTACCGAAAGGGGGTTAGATTTTTCTAGCGTAACCATGTCCCCGGACCTATTGAATCTCCGGTTGGCAAAAGTAAAGTATTCTCCCATACTTTACTTGGGTTTCTAACCAACCCTAATTGGTTAGTGGCGGCTCTAAATTGAGTATAATTGCATGTTTAAATGAGTTAATTTCTTAATATCAAGTTGCGATTGGTAGGACTTGGGAGGGTTCGTGCCAAGTCTTCAGACTTAGTAATCCAATAGCCTTCTTTGAGTAATTCACATTTGGGAAGGTTGCGACAACTTGACAACTCCACTGGGGACATTGTTAAAACTCATACTGGAGATAGGCCTATTTCTTTTTTAAAAATATTTTGTTTGGTAGCATGGAAACAAGGTACGCTCCTAACATGAAGTGTTAAATGTTTTTACAGAAAGGAGGTATAAGGGGAGTAGTGTTTGTTGACTCGTTGTTTTGTAGGGGTGTTGGGATTGAATGTTTTTCTTATCATTGAAGTGTTGCTTGTATTATAAATTGTTGTGCATGATTTCCAAATTGTTTTAGCACTACACATTGCACACATAACCCGCCGTCGGACCTGGACCGCATTTAAGGATTCTAGGATGGTGTTGAGAAATGAACCAACCTTGAACATGAGACCGCGATGTAGAGGTTGCCTTTCTCAACCCTGAAATTTGTTTTCTTTGTGTCAAAATGTTTATCCTTGTCCGCGAGACTGCGTGATCATGGGATTTTCCTTTTGACCGAGCCAAAGTTAAGAGGACCTGACATTTGTACGTGAGACCGTGACTAGTCAGCCCATCCTTTTGGCTCTAACTTGCTAAGCCTTGTAGTTTAGGTGTTAACCTTCACATCTCATGCACCTGTCTATGTGGTTGCCATTTTCCTTTGTGAGTAAGTATTCTTACCTTATATTATGCAATCTATTTACTTTATTGCACTTTCTTTTGGTCCATGACAAAATGTTGATCGTGAGTTTTAATCTATATACAATGGGGAGATCCAATGTTCAATTCATTCCAACTTCTAAGATTGAGCTCAGAGGGTGGTGGAACAAATTAAGTAAAGAAGGTCAGGATTATGTGGAGTCAATACTGGGACAACTCATCCCCCTTTTGGATATTGTAGTCCATAGTGGTGTTTTGCAAGCTATATCACACTTTTGGTGTCCCGAGATGACTACTTTTATTTTTGGTAAGAACGAGTTTACTCCAACACTAGAAGAGTATAGCGTTATCATAGGAATGCCCCTTGAGATTGAACTTGTTAAACCACCTCTTGGTATGGAACCCACATCAATTTTATCTCAGTTTCTAAGAATTAAAACTGATGAGGTTAAGAAAGTTTTGAAGCTAATTGTAATGCATGCCCAAAGCTAATTGTAATGCATGCCCTTTCTCCTTTTTGGTTGATCATTTTTTAAATCAATCTTCAATGCGCCAAAAGGGTAGGATATTCATCTTAGCATTCTTTGGACTTATAATCTTTCCTCATCGAAGAAATGCTATTGATCATTCGATTGCATGGGTGGTTAGACAAGTATGTGCTAGCATGAACTTTATAAACATGATTTTAGCTGAGATATTTTTATCCCTCAACCATTTTAAACAAAATGGAGAAAAAAATCATGAATGCCTCTCTTGAACTTTTACAAATTTGGTTTTTTTCTTACGTGAAGGAGTTTGGTCATTTCATGCGTCGAGGTGAAATTGATGATTCTAATCACCCAATAAAGAGATTTTCAATCTTAGAGAAAAAGTATAACGGAAAATCATTTTCCGATCGGGTAACTTTTCTTAAAGATCTAGATCTTAAGGGCTTCCTATGGTATGCTAAATGGTTCCATGTTAGCGTGGCTCGTTTCTCTCACAAGACAGATAATCCAATTCCACTAATGGGAATTACTAGTGCGACATTTTACTATCCTTATAGAGTGATCCGTCAGTATCAAGTGCTCCAAGATATCCCACCTCCTCTCCGAGTGGATCTGTTTCAAGCCTGTTTTGTGCGCAAGGATCACAAATACCTCAATGAGATCGAATGCCTTGAAAATGCATGGAAGGAATGCCATCCGAAAAGGATAGTGGTGCCTAGAAGATTGAAAGGAAAAGAGAGGGTTTTTCATGCCTCAGATGATTATATCCACCATCATGAGATCCCTCAAGCTCTACTTCCCGTGATACCTGAAGTGACCATGAAGCCCACTCGTAAAGCACAAATTGAACGTCTTGAAGAAACGGTGGAAATGAATGAGGCTTGTATCTCTGAGTTGGTTCGACAGAACAAAAAGCTTCGAAAGACTGTAATCTCCCAATTGTATATGAAAAAGAGTCGCTAGATTTAAGAGTTTAATTCTAGCTTTAGGGTGTTATTTCAATTTCTTAGATTGATGTTTTAGGGATTTAATTTCCTAGGGAGTTATTTTAATGTCTTAAGTTGATGTCTTTGGAATTTGATTTCACTTAATAAAATAAACAATTGATCGTTGTCATGGACCAGTCTCATTTGTTGTGATGCTTACTGTATTTTTTTTACGTACCCAGGTAACAACGCGACTCGCCCAAGATTGCCAATCCGTACTCGTTCTAGGGCAACAATGGCTGATAACACCGAACAAATGCGTGTTGCTGAACAAGCTCGCGTCGCTACCCTCGAATAAGAGATGAAGTAAGTCCTGAATGTTCTTGAGAAACTCTCTAAACAAATCAATTCTCTCCAAGCAAACACTACCCTACCAGCTCCGCAAGTTGAAGTGGTGTTACCACAACATGCTCCTATGGCTGATCCAAGAGATAAATGCAAGAATACGTCTGCAGTTGGGCCATCTACCTTTGATGATCCCTCCAGGGTTAAAATTATTGACGCGCCTCAAATTGTTGTTGATGATGAGGTACAAGTGATACCTTTGGCTGTACCGAAAACTGAGCAAGAAAAACGCTTGGCAAAAATCGAGGAGAAACTTAAACAGTTGCAGGGTTCATTTAGCCAAGACCCAACTGATCTGTCCCATTATGCAAAGATCAAGATGCCAAAGAAGTTCAAAATGCCAGACTTTGAAAAGTATGATGACACCTCTTGCCCGAAGATCCATCTACAAACTTATGTGGTCAGGATGACCCAATATGTTGATAACATACCCTTGATGATTCAACAATTTCAAGCAAGGCTGATAGGATCGGCACTGCAATGGTACATGATGAAGAAAATTAATTTGCTAGAGACTTGGGAGGATTTGACTGATGCCTTCTTCAAGCAATATAAGTATAACATTGATGTCACTCCATCTCAAGAAGATTTACTTCGCACTGAGAAGAAGATGACGGAATCTTTCAAGGCATATGTCACGAGATAGAGGACCGTAGCTGCTCAAATTACTCCGGAGTCGATAGAAAAGGAGCTGATGGATTTGTTCATGAAGACACTCTTGCTTGAATATTGAAATCGAATGCTAGGTTCGACTGCTGAGTCATTCAATCAGCTAATCCCCGTCGACGAGCGAATTGAAGTAGCATTGCGTGATGGATGGGCGTATGATCAAACCAGCTTGTATAGAAGAATCTTGACTAAGAAGGATAAGGAACTTGCAGCGGTGGTTAATGTAGCTTATGTTCAACCACCTCGCCCTACCCCGAACACCCAATAGGGAGGAGTACGACCATTCTTTGGCCAGTAGAAAAACTCTTCTAGGTGTCAATCTACACCACTTCCTAAGCTCTTGTCTAAGATCTTGCCGACCTTTCAAAAGAAATGATTACTCGCTAAGGAACCTAAGCGATCTAATCCCGAGTGTTTCCCCAACTATGATCCGTCCAAGACATGTGCTTACCATATGGGGGAGGTAGGGCATTCTGTTGATGATTGCTATACGTTGCGACACAAAATCCAAAATCTTTTGGATGCCAACATGGTCTCATTCCGAGATGCACAGCCAAACATCTAGAATAACCCACTCCCTGACCACCTAGAAGCCGTGAATGCCATTTTTAGTTTTGATGCCGGTAGAAAGAAGAGCTTGAAAGTGCATGTAGACGGTGTTTATAATGGCTTAGTTCGAGCTAGATATTATTCAGATGCAAAAGAGCCCACCATGTTTCAGATGATGCATGAGGAAGAAGGGGCGATCGATACTTGTGTTCAATACTCTAAGCCTCTAGGTGTTGATGTCAATGTTATTCATGTCGGATGGGGAGATAAGTTGGTTGCAGACACCACTCGATCTACTAAAAAAGATGATGCACTCGAAGGAATGACTGAATTATTCGAAGAGAATTTAGTGTTTGCCATCGACGAAGCTCGAGAGTAGGAGAATTCTAATTATTTGCACATTCCTCTAAGCATGAGTTTTTATTGCTTTCCTTATTTGCATGTTAGGGTTTTCATTTCTAGGATTTCTCTCATTTTAGTAATGTAATTTGCTTTTCATCTAATAAAATACATGGAGATTTTTCATGTTTTAAGGGCATGTTGAAGTACACCAAACTAGCCCTGTGATGAAATCCTACCAAAAGAAAACGACAAGGAGCTAATTCTGAAGTCTAGGCTTCTTCATGTTCCTTTTTTAAAACAAATTTCAAAATAAAACGATTTTCCAGCATGCATCTAATTAACCCTGTTTGTTTCTTTTAATTATTTACTCTATGTTTCGGGTGCTTTACTCTTAGCAGAAATGGATGGACGGGAATTCATGAATAAAAAGGGATCATAAAAGCCTTTTCCCTCGCTCAAAGTTGGTCAAATCTCTAGTGTATAATGATGCATGTTTTATTTTTGCAGGGGCAAAGAACGAATGTGAACGACGGTGTCTTTTACCTTTGTAAGGAACCTCTATGAGCTCCGTTACAAAGAGAGGGCAAGACATGGACACCTAATAGCTTTGACTTTATGAGCCGATGTGCAAAAATAGAGCATGGCCTTTTTATCATTATAGAATGCTTTCACATGATATTGAGCAACTCACCAATTCCACTTGAAATTTATCAAAATGGATAATTCAGTGAAGGATGTTGAGTTACTTGAACATGCTAAATGATGCTAAATGGGGCGTGAAAGGCAAGCCTTATCCCATACACAGTCCCTTGTCTATACATTGTGAGGTGAGTATGGAAACGTTTTGTGTTTTAAGGTGAAGAGTTTTCTTGCAAAAAGTAAGACAACTAAAATGATGAGGGGCAATTCATTTCTCTATTAGTGAACCCTTGTTTAACCCTTCTTTGAGCCTAAATGCTTGAAGAATTTCTTTCATACTACCCCTATCAAGGACCACTCCACATCGGGGCAAATGGAGAGGGAAATGGATAGAAATTTTCTTGCTCTCACTTGCATCAATCTTCAATTGTGCTATTACATTGAATTCATGTGGTAATTTAAGTGCCTTAGGACGATGAAGAGCAGTTCTTTCTCTATCCTATACACTTTATCCATTGCATAGCCCCCTTGAGCCTATGAATTCGTTTCATATTAAACCCATTTGGTGATCATCCCCCACACTAGGGCAAGGCAAGAAAAATCAAACAACTCAAGTAGCATGGTTTACAATGCTGATAAAAGATGAAGGCTGCGTGAGTCCAAAGAAAGTAAGTACAAAAAATAAGGGGCATAAAAAAGCAGTGTGCCTGGTAAAAGCAAGGCCAATGCCCAAAGAGGAAAATCAAACACTTGATATAATGAGTCGTATCCCCAACAACGCGATACTAAAAAACTCAAATGTTGTTGCAATCAATAGAGGTGTGATATGAAGAAAATCTTCAAAGGTGGAAAAAGAAAACTGATGGTAATGTCAAAATGATCACCAACTCTCACCCTTTACACACATTTTGAGCCTAATGATCCTTTCGTTTTTCAACCCATGAACCCAGCCTATGTTACGTCCCTTATAAAGTCTCTTCAGATTATAGCACTTGAATTAACATGGGAGTTCACATGTTTTAAGCATTGTTCGAAGAAGTGTGAGCAAGATTATTTCTTTCTCATTTTGCAGGGTTCTTGACTTGTAAACCCGGAGATGATTACAAAAATTAATCTTCAATTCCTTTGACTCAAAGAGTCCCTTTGTAAAGCCATTGACCAAACCCACATTACAGTACCTGTCAAAGACCTCTAAGATTGGTAAGGTCGTACCGCTTGCAAGAAAATTCGAACTCTTGTCGACAAGATGATGATAAAATAGAGTGATATATTCCTGCATCAATGGTCATGACAAATAGCCCCTCCTAAATGAGAGTGAGTGAAAAAGACTTTCACATCAAAGGTGTCTCATTTAGCATGTTCAAGAGATTCACAGCTTAGTGAAAATTGTCTTAATGATAATTTTTCCCAGTGGAAGTTTGAAAAAGCCATCATGCATGGACCTTCATTGAATTTAAAAAATAAAATAAAAATGAAATGAATGTTTCCTCGAAGACCAAAGGATTTGTCTTTGAAGTCCTAAAGTTTGTTCAGTCATCTTTGAATACTTGATGAGAATTCCAAGTACCCATTTATAAAATGTTTTCAAATGTCTAGTGTGAATTCTAGATATTTAAACCTTTAAACGCTTGATGTGACTTCCAAGTGTTTGTCTTTTCAAACATCTAATGTGATTTCTAGATGTTTAGTAAATGTTTTCAAATGTTTGACATAAGAATCGGATTTTTGAAATTTCAAGTACTTGATGCAATTTCCAGGTGCTTGGAATTTGATGAGAGTTCCAGATCCCCGAAGACTTTGAACCTTTCAATTATCTGAAGAGAGTTCCAGATGTTTGTTAGGCCTCATAAGAATCATTTCACAAATACGACAAGTACGTGTTCTTCTTTGCATTCGCATTGGGCATAGACACATTGAGATCTATGTTTCTGACCAAATCATTGCATTTACATGGCATTCTTTATTGCATGACCTTGCATTTCAAAAGGGATTAAATTTATTTGAGTCCATTTCTTAAAAAAAAAAAGAAGGTCATTACAATTAACATTTGCATATTCATTTTGCATAGTTTAAATTTAGGTGTCATTTCTCTTTGAAGGAAACCTCTACGAGCTTCCCTTCAAAGAGGGGCAGCTGTTGACACCTAATATTCTAGAAAGTAATAAATAAAATAAAACATTTGGTTTTGAAAATCTTTGTTGTTGAAAATATATCCTCATTTCAAAATTCAAAAAAATTAGTTGTTGTGTGATTTTGGAGCCATTTTTTTTTTTTGTTAAGTGGTTGAGTGAATATCTCACTTGCAAAAACAACTTTGAGTTTTCCTCTATAAATAAAGGATGCGAGGCTTCGAAATTGGGGAGGGCTTCTCTTCGTCTTCGTTGAAGGAGAAAAGAATACAAAAGTGAAATGAAAGAAGAAAAGTAAGGAGACACGAGGGGGGTTTCTCTGGATCGAAAGAAAAGAAGTAGCCGAGGAAGTTTCATTGAAGAAAAAAAGAAAAGTCAAAGGGAAAATCAGAAAAAACAAGAGAGCAGAGTGTATGAAGACGGAGTGAGAGAGATAGGTGAGTGATGTGAAGGCATAAGAAAAAAGAAAAGAAAAAAAGGAAAGCATTGTTCATCTCCTTCACGGGCTGTCTTTGCCGGCCACAACAACAAAGACCCCTCGCTAGCACTGCATCGCACCGCACCACTGCCGCTCTCCGCTCCGTCACAAAGCAGATCGACACCCACGAAGTCTTCGCTGCTCAACCGCAAGCCCTTCGCTACTGTCGTCCTCCACACTAGCGACGCCGTCGTCCCCGCTCGCCTACCACCACCAAAGCCCAACACTGTGGCTCGGTGACTCGCGGCTCATCAACCTTTGTTTCTCGATACTCTACCGATCTTGCCCACGATGCTCGCCGTGCTGCCGTGCCCGACCACCAGAAGCCCACGACCTGCAACTTGCGCCCAACAATCTGGTGGTCTACCTCCACTCAGCCGACGCCACTGCACTAACACCTCTACCCGGTCGCCATTGCTGCTCTGCTTGTTGACCCATGATGTCGGAACTGAATGCTGAGCCACCACACACCCGTGAGACGCCACCTCTACTGGACCATCATCGTACCTCCGGGAGCTCTCCACTGGCGCTTTGCCTCAACCCGAATCAGTCCCACTAGCTCGACGCTCCTACACACGACGTTGCTGCTCCTCTGCTCGTTGTTAAACGCTTGAACAGAGCCACCTGCTGCCTCCCCTGTTTTGCTGCAGGTTCGGGAGTCAGAGCTCCAATGGATAGCCCCTGTTCCGAATGACGACCCATCACCGAACCACCATCGCAGCTCGGCCACCACTGCTTCCTCGCCATTCCTCAAGTCAACCATGAGTTAGACTAGGTAAATTTTTAGATATTCGGTTTCATAGTTTTTATTTTATTTTATTTTATTCTAAATTGATTTGTTTTGATTTATTTTTATCATTATCCGATTATGAAATTTGTCATATTAAGTCATAATAATAAAAAATATTGAGCCGCGAGACGTCGGGTTAGATTTTTTATTATTTCAACTTTTCATGGCAAATTCATGAATTGCTGCATCATTGAGATAATATGTTATTGATTTACATTGATGAATTTTCAATAGGACAATATATTTTGGTTTGTTATCGTTATTTGCTCCTCACATATCATGCATCATATGTAATATCTAAGATTTGGGTATTTAGGTCCATATACTTCATGTTTAAATCAACGATTCATATAGAATTAGGATAATTTTCCTTTCATAAAACCAAAACAAAAAAACAAAAAAAATGTCATTTAGGTTATATAGATTTCATAATGTGCACATTACATGTTGTGCTTTAGTTAGTGGGTCATAGGTTAATGTTTTAATATTCCCATCATATAGTTTTTTTAATTAAAAAAAAAGCCAAAGATTAGTATTGCATCATTATGTTTTTTTTTCTTAATAAGAATTATTAAGTCATTTAAAAGAAAAGAAAGCACAAAAGTCATTTATTTGGTCAGTTAATAGGTTAGTTCATAATTAATCTCATTTCATGTCACCATTGTTAGTGTAGGTTGCATATGTGTAATAAAAAATCATTAAAAAATCATAAAAAGAACATGAATATAGAATTACCACGTCATACATCCCATGTCATGTAGCACATGCATATTTATGATTAGGTAAATTAGATTGTACATATATGATGATGGTTCAAATTATGCCATATGAATTGCATCTCACATGTCATTAAAGTAAAATTCATGCATATTAAGTTTAGATTAAGATTGCTTAAAATTAAAAAGAAAAAATTATGTGTCATGTCATTTAGAAAATCATGTTTAGGGCATGCATTTTTATTAGCTTTTTTGTAAGTATTTTTAGAGAATAGACCTTAATAAGGCTGTAGTTTATAATTGGGATAAGAACGCTTCAAGTGCCAAAAGTTAGCACAAAGAGACACTTAAGTGCCAAAAGTTACGAAGGGTACATTTAAGTGTCACATACGAGGAAAAACGGATCACTTAAGTGTCACTCCGGCCAAAAGGCTGACGTGGCATTTTTCCGACGAATTTCCGGCGAAGAGAACCCAAAATGACGCCGTTTTGCATGCTGATGTGGCAAATAATGTAAAAACGGCGTTGCTTTGGGTTGACGTGGTAAAAAAATAATATAAAAATTAAATTTAAAATTAGATTTAGTTAAAATATTAAAATAATAATTTTAATAGTTAAAATATTAAAAATAATAATTTTAAAACTAAATTTAGTTAAAATATTAAAAATAATAATTTTAAAACTAAATTTAGTTAAAATATTAAAAAAATAATTTTAAAACTAAATTTAGTTAAAATATTAAAAAAATAATTTTAAAATTAAATTTAGTTAAAATATTAAAAAATAAAAATTTTAAAATTAAATTTAGTTAAAATATTAAAAAGAGTAATTTTAAAATTAAATTTAGTTAAAATTTTTAAAAGTAATTTAAAAATTAAGAAATTTTAAAAATAATTAAAAGCTAATAATTTTAAAATTAGATTTAGTTAAAATATTTAAAAAAATAATTTTAACATTAAATTTAGTTAAAATATTAAAAAAGTAATTTTAAAATTAAGAAATTTAAAAAAATAATTAAAAATAATATTTTTAAAATAATATTTAGTTAAAATATTAAAAATATAATAATTTTAAAATTAAATTGAGTTAAAATATTAAAAAATAATAATTTTAAAATTAGATTTAGTTAAAAAATTTTAAAAAATAATTTTAACATTAAATTTAATTAAAATATTAAAAAATAAAAATTTTAAAGATAAAAAATTTTTTAAAAAAATTATAAAATAATAATTTTAAAATTAGATTTAGTTAAAATATTAAAAAAGTAATAATTTTAAAATTAGATTTAGTTAAAATATTAAAAATGTAATAATTTTAAAATTAAATTTACTTAAAATATTAAAATAATAATAATTTAAAAATTTAAAAAATAATAATTTTAAAATTAGATTTAGTTAATAAATTTAAAAAATAATAATTTTAAAATTAAATTTACTTAAAATATTAAAAAATAAAAAATTTCATGATAAAAAATTTAATAAAATTACAAAATAATAATTTTAAAATTAGATTTAGTTAAAATATTAAATAAATAGTAATTGTAAAATTAAATTTATTTAAAATATTAAAAAATAATAATTTTAAATTTTAAAAATTAAAAAAAATGGGAGCGGTGGTAAGGCTGCCCTCAGCCACCGCCCCTTTTTATTAATTTATTAATTTTTTAAAATTTTTAAAGTTTTTGTTAATTTTTGTTAATTTTTTTAATTTTAATTTATTAATTTTTAATATTTAAACTAAATTTAAATTGAATTTTTTTTATATTTTAACTAAATCTAATTTTAAATTTAATTTATTTAATCTTTATATTATTTTTTTTATCACATGAGCAAAAAACGACGCCGTTTTTGCATTATTTGGCCATGTGAGCGTGCAAAACGGCGTCGTTTTGGGCTCGGTTCGCCGGAAAAATGCCACGTCGGTATTTTGGCCGGATTTTGGCCAAATTGGCACTCAAGTGATCCATTTTGCTCCGATTTTGGCACTTAAGTGTACATTTCGTAACTTTTGACACTTAAGTGTCTCTTTGTGCCAACTTTTGGCACTCCAAGGGTCCTTGTCCCATTTATAATTTCTTACAATCCATCACTTCGGTTTATTGAATGTTATTTCATTGATTGTGCACCCACATGACCACCCTTTGCATGTTAGTAGCTTAGATTAAAATTATTCAAGATTGCCTGCAAAATATTTTTGAAATTAAAATGACAAGGTACCGAAAGGGCATTAGATTTTTCTAGTGTAACCATGTCCCTAGACCTATTGAATCTTTGGTTTGCAAAAGTAAAGCATTCTCCCATACTTTACTTGGGTTTCTAACAAACTCTAATTGGTTAGTGGCGGTTCCAAATTGAGTATAATTGCATGTTTAAATGAGTTAATTTCTTAGTATCAAGTTGCGATTGGTAAGACTTGGGAGGGTCCATCCCAAGTCTTCGGACTTAGTAATCTAATTGCATTCTTTGAGTAATTCACCTTCAGGAAGGTCGCGACACCCCAAAAGGCTCCGGACTTCCTTCACCGTCAACGGAGGTTGCAACTCGCGTATGGCCTTAGCCTCGGATGGGTCAATCTCAATCCTCTTACTACTCACAATAAATCCGAGCAATTTACCGAATGTCGCTCCGAACATGCATTTAGCAGGATTTAGTCAAACATTGAACTCACGGAATCAATCAAACAACCTCTTCAAGGTTTCAACATGGCTTTTCCCGAGTTGGGTCTTTGTAATCATATTATCGACATAGGCTGCGTTTGGTTTAGCATTTCCAAGGGGCTTTCAGCTCTGAAAGCCCCTTTTGGAAATGCTGGACCGTTTGGTTCAATTTTTTTGCTAGCTTTCAACTTTCAACTAGCCTTCAAAATGTTGAAATTATTTTTTCTCTTTCAAAACTACCCTCACTAATTTTTCACATTTCCGATTGTGCCCCGGTTTATTTATTTATTTATAATTGAAAAAGGAGGTAGCCCTTCACCGGTTCGGCGAGCCAGATTTAGCGCCGGTGGTCGTCGGCTGAGGTTGCCCGAGGTTGGGCTCGGGCAACCTCCAGCAAGGGTTATGCGACCCAGCCAAGGGCCATTGGAGGTCGCCGGACCTCAGGCAACCCTCGGTGAGGGTCGCTCGACCCTGGGGCTGCGCGACCCAGGCGATCGCCACCTGGGTTTTGCGGCCACATGCGGCCCTCACCTGGGTCTCGCAAGGGTCGGGCAACCTCCGGCGGCCCACGACTGAGTCGTGCGACCCTCGCCGAGGGTTGCTTGAGGTTGGACGACCTTTGGTGGCCCTCGGCTAGGTCACTCGACCCTCATTGGAGGTCGCCCAACCTCGGGCGACCTCAGCCGATGGCACCAGATCTGGCTCGCCAGCAGCTGTAGCCCTTCGCCGGACCAGCGAAGGGTTTAATTTAATTTTCAAAATAAAATAAAATAATATATATTATATACCCATCAAAGCTTATTGCGAAATTTTTCTATACCAAACGCAAATTCAACTCAAAGTCCATTTGCAATTTTTTTTTATAAAACATGATTGCATTTCCCTAAGTAGCTTTGGACTTTCAGATTTGCTTTGGACTCAAAACCTATTGCAAATGATGAACCAAACGCAGCCATAGACCTCGATCTCTTGATGCATCATATCGTGAAATAGTGTTACCATGGCTCACTGGTAAGTTGTCCTTGCATTCTTGAGTCCAAAGGGCATGACCTTATAATGAAAGGTTCCCCACAGGGTGATAAATGCAGTATTCTCCTTGTCTTCTTCCTTCATCCTTTTCTGGTTGTATCCAGAAAACCCATCCATAAATGAGAATATCTCAAATCCGGTAGTACTATTTACAAGAACATTTATGTGAGGTAACAGGAAATCATCCTTTGGGCTAGCCTTGTTCAGATTTCGATAGTCAACACAAACTTGAACTTGACCGTCCTTCTTCATTACTAGTACAATGTTAGCTACCCATTCAGGGTACTGTGAGACTTCAATGAATCCCACATTCAAAAGCTTCATCACTTCTTCCTCTATCTTCTTAGAGAGCTCGGGTTCAGTTCTCCGCAACCTCTGCTTCTTTGGTGTCACGTCCAGATTAGCAGGTAGGCAATGTTCAACAATCGACAGGTCCAAACTAGGCATGTCAGCATAGGTCCATGCAAAGACATCATGATATTCTTTTAGTAGCTAAATTAGGCGCTTGGCCTCGTCTTCAGAGAGATTCGCCCCAATCTTCACCTCCTTGGCTTCTTCGGTGTCACCTAAATTGATAGTGACGGTTTGTTCGGACATAAGGGCCTTGGCTTTTTCATGTTGTTCCCAGCTACGCTGCACCTCAACGAAATCTTCGAGATCATCAATATCAACATTTGTTGTATTGAATTGGACTATTTCCACACCTTTGATGCTGTAAGACTGTTCTTGAAACATGAAGTAGATAAATTAGAAAGACCAACAGAGTAAATTACATCTTTTGTTTTTATTTTTGTTTTATAAAAGATTTTTGAAAAGCACTTGCAAAAGCACTATTGAAACATTTTGACATGAGGAAGCATGATGAAGCCCAGGCCTCAGAATTCTCCTTGGATTTTTCTCTTTTTTTTTAATCAGCTGGATATCATCACCGGGCTAGTTTGGTGTACCTCATCATGCCCTCAAAATAAAACTTGTAATTTTATTGAAATTCATCAATCAATTACTTTTATTGAATGTGAAATGCGATCTTCAAGCCCTAAAAGAAAAGCGAAAAAAAAGAAATTGAAAACAAATCCTAGGAAGCAATAAAGATTCCCACGCAGGGGAATATGGAAAAGCAATAAACGAGTTACTCTTGTGGGCTAGGGCCCATTTCTTTTGGAGGTCCTTCATCGATGGCTCCTATGCAGAGGTTCTCAAACAAGCTTGTAACTTCTTCCAATGCATCATCAGGGTTCTCTGTCTCCAGGAGAGTCAGATCATCCATGCCACCCCATCCATCTAGGACTATGTCGCGAGGGTCGATGTAAAAGCTAGGAGGAGCCGAATACTTCACCAAATAGTTGAATTTTCCGCTTGGGTGCCCCAGGGTGTCTATCACTTCTGCTTCTTCTTGCATCATTATCGGAGGACCAGGGAATGTCTCGTAAATGTTTGGAGGTAGTGAGTTTTGTCTCCCTCGCCCTTGGTTAGGTGACGGGTTCTGCCTTTCCTGTCTTTGCTCTTTTTTAGGAAATTCCCTTCATGTGTGGACTTTTCATGTAAAAAAAAAAATGAAAAAATCGATTAGATCATTGTCATGAATTGACTCTCTATTTATACCTCATGCTTACATGTTCCCGTTCATTTGAATTAGGTGATTATGGAGCGATCCCACTCACCCATCCATTCACGATTGAGAGCTAAAATGATGGATCAAAAAGAGCTTATCTCGTCAAGCAAAAGTGTTGCGATCTATCTTCAGTGAGAAATTGCGACTAGAAGAAAGAACCATCTCAAGCACACATGATTCATGAGCATTATTTTCTTGGCCTGATAAGAAATCACATGCAAAAGGCACATTAGGTTGCGATAATAGATCAATTGGCCCAACTGTTACTCAACAAGTTTGAGAACACATTTCCTAAAGACTTAATCAAATGAGGGGCAAGTAAAAAGAGCCATTGATGAAGGTTGAGCTGTCGTGACCAAAATTTCGGGTGCACCACCTAAAGTTTAGCTAATGGACTACTGAGTCTCTAAACTTAGCTCGGGCTCTCCAGAACTTTCTCTGCCTCTTCCATGGCACCCTAATTCAGTAGAGTGAGACCTCTGAGGGGCTTCAATGGGGTTTCAAATGCCCTAGCCATTTCTTCCAAGATCGCTACTAGGAACGAAATCATTTCCAACCATCACCCTTCCTACCATGAGAGCAATATCTGAAACTTCAGGAGTTGGTGGTGGTGAGTCTCGAGAAGCATGAATAATGGGTACCAACTCAAACGAGTGGTAACTCGATTCGAACTCAAAGTCTGGTTCCACATAAGGGATGACTGTCTCATGATAAATTCGGTGATCTTCTTCGCCATAGACAGTGACCATCTTCCCTTTGATCACGAACTTCACAGCTTGATGCAGACTTGAAGGCACCGCTCCAATAGTATGTATCCAGGGACGGCTTAACAGGAAATTAAATGCGGTAGGAATGTCCAACACTTGAAAGGGAAAGTTGAAGATGACCGGCCCTATTTGCACATCAAGATGAATCTCACTGATCACCTTCTTCTTTGTGCAAGCTCGCACAGAAGTCTTAGCAGCATGTATCCTAGATGGATCTATTTTGAGGCGGTGAAGAGTGGCCAACGAGCATTTGTTTAGTGCGGACCCATTATCAATAAGCACTCGGGACACATGAGAAGCCTTGTGCTTGACAGATATGTAGAGTGCCTTGTTATGCCCCCTACCCTCAAGAGGGAATTCCTCATCAGAAAAAGCAATCAAGTCCTTGAGAAGGACTGATCCCACAAATTCCTCCAGCTTGTCCGCCTCGACCGTCTCTGGCACTCGGATTTCACTCTGCACCTTCATCAGCGACTTTTGATGCAGGGGAATATCAGCAAGAGCTCAAGCAAAGAGATCTAGGCGGGCATATTTCGCAATTGGTCAACCACGTTATACTCACTCACCTTAATCATAGCCAGAAATTTCTTAGCCTCTTCATCAGTGACAGGCTTTGTAGGTTGAGTGCTAGCTTGAGCATAGGTTCGACCAGACCTCGTAACAAGGTTAACATCTAGATCATAGGACTAGGGCACTGTCGTATTGTTAACATACTCATACGGCTGAGGCATTTCAATCACTATCTCCTCGTTGGATGCATCCTCTAGCGGGGGCATGTTCATGAGCGAAGGATCAACTTTGTCCTTATCAACAACGAGCGCGGCCTGCTCCTCCTCCCAATTGATGATGATGTGGGAAATAGTAGAAACTATGCAGTTATGGTCAGCATGCACGATAATTTCGTCATCCACCATTCTGGCAACTCTTTCCCTCATCAGTGATAGGGGAATATTCTCATGATCTGGATAATACCCAGCTCTTACTAGGCTATTGTAAGCATCTGCCACATGTACTTTCGAATCCTTGATTCGACTAACATCAGGTTCTAGGATAGCATTAACCGCACCCTCATGTTTCGGTAGCGGATTTTTCTGGACGTTCGGCCGAGTAGTTTGAAACAAAAAGGCTTTTGTGTCCAAGAGGTTTTGGATCTTGTGCTTGAGAGTGAAACATTCATCAGTTGAATGCCCCAATTCATCGCTATGGTAGTCACACTTCTTCGTCGGGTCGTAACCTCGAATGCTTTCGCGGTTAGGGTGCTTTGGTTCGCTAGTAAGCAAACATTTCTTTCTTAGGATTGCCAACACTTGAGATAGAGATCCAGGGAGAGGAGAGAACTGCCTTCTTGCTTGGGCAAATGATTGACGGTCGGTAGTTTGCTGTTGCCTTGGATTCATCTAGATAGTTGGGCGCGATTGGCACTTTCCTAGCTATAAGCCACATTTACATCAATGGCGGCTTCCTTCTCCTTTTTGGTAGAGAATCTTTTACTTGATGGCTCAGTAAACCATCTTTCCCTTATCCTCATCTCAATTTGTTCTCCCATAGGAATAAGCTGATTGAAGCTCTCAACGTACGTGCTGGCCATTCGGTTACGGAATTCAGATGGGAGAGTCTTGACAAAAAACCTCATCAACTCCTTGTCAGTAGGCTTAGGAGTGATTTGAGCTACCATATTTCGCCATCTCATGGCATACTCCTTGAACGATTTGCTCCTTTTTTTCTCCATCCTCTCAAGATCTTCTCGGGAAGGTGCAATGTCCATGTTGAACTTGTACTGTTTGAGAAATGCGTCAGCCACCTCATTACAAGTCTCGAGAAGATTCACATTCTTCATCACATACCAATTTAGTGCGGGCCTAGTCAAACTCGCATGAAATGATTGGATCATGAGAGGCTTATTCTTGACATACCAGGCCATGCATACGTGGTACATCTGCAAATGAGATTTTGGGCAAAAAGTACCATCTTATTTCTCAAATTCCGGCATTTTAAACTTCTTCAGCATTTTGACCTTTCCATAAACTAAGAGGTTGAACGGGAGTGAGCTCTGTGACTCCTGCAGTTGTTTCACTTTTTCTTCCAATTTCGCGAAGCGTTCATCCTGCTCCGTCTTAGGGACATTGACGAGCATAGCCTTTTCCACATTGATTAGGAATGGGTCCTCTTCCAGATCAGGCACGTCATCATCACCCATTTGGGTCTTGTTTGCCTGCTTTGGGATAACTATCTCGAGGAGAGCGGGTGCAGGAGTTGGATTCGCTCGAAGGGATTGGATTTGAGTTGTTATAAGCTACATAGAGGTGGCTAACTGTTGGAAATGTTCTTCCATAGTGAAGATACGATCACGCATTTCTATTTGTTTGGCCATTCAAGCTCTCAATTGCATGATAATGGGCGAGCGTAGAGGATCCGTTACCACCTAAATAATAAAATATGAATACACATAAGTATTTCATGTAAAACATGCCGGTCCATGACGAAAGTCTAACCGCTTTTATTCATTAATGAAATTGTTTGACATTGATAATGTAAAAATACTTGAAAAGCCCTAGACAAAAAAGGTAAATGACTCAACTTCCTAAACATTAAGCTAAAGTGAAAAGACTAAGTATATTCAAGCCACTTTATTTGGCCCGATCCATAAACAAATAGGAAGCCAACGCTCGATGTAATTGCCCTTTCTCTTTGGCATCCTTCTTGGCTTGCTTCTCAAGTTCTTCAATCTTCCTCTTGTGACGATTAAGCTCCGCTTGCTGAGTGGGCTTTTCAGTCACATCTGCGGCCTTTAGGAGATACTTGGTCGGAATCTTGTGATGACGGATGTATTGAGCCGTGGCATAGTAGGTCTTTTCCTTTCCTTCAAGCTCATCTTCAGGCAAGCTCAACTTTTGTTCGAGACATGTGAGCCAAGCTTGTTCGATACAACGAAGATTCTTTTTGTGATCACCATCCTTGGTAGTGAATCGGACTTGAAACAAACCCAGCTTGAGAGGGGGCGGTAGATCCTGCACAACTCGATATTGACGGGCCACTCGGAGTGGGTAGTAGGAAGTGGCACCGGTGATCCCCAATAGCGGGATCGGCTCATTATCACCATGAGAGAGATGTGCCTTGGAGACTTGGAACCATTTTGGCATGCCATAAGAAAATCTTGGTGTTTGGATTTTTCAACAATTTGACCTATTTTGAGTAAGAAAGATTTGGAGTTCGATCCTGATGGTTTTTGAATACCTCGATGGGATGATGGGAATTGGTGACATTAATAATATTCATGTGAATATCGATCTTACTCATATGAGAAAAGAACCAGATTTGTAAGAGTTCAATTGGTGCACGAAAGGTTTTATCTTCATCTCCTTTAAATCAGGTGAGTGACAAAAATGTTTTAGCTAGAATAGTGTTGACAAAACTAAGCCTAACACACACTTGTTTGACCACCCATGGCGCCTTTACGAAGAGGAAAAACAATAAACCCGAAAAAGGCTAGGAGGAAGATCTTACTTTTTAAGAGAGTGTTAGCATTAACAAAACTCTGATCTAGGAAGGAGAAATGACATGCAAGACAATTATCTTTCAACACTCCTTTAATCTAATTCTTATACATCCTAAGAAAGTCAGACAAAATTGATTCAGGTTATATTCCAAGAGGTGGGTTTATTAGTTCCAATTCCAAAGGTTTTCCTATGGCAATGCTGTATTCCTTTAGGGTCGAGGTCAGCTCGTGCTTACCGAATATGAACGTTGATGTTTGGGGGCACCAAAAATGAGCTAGTGCTTGCATGACGCCACTTTGAACATCAATGTCGAGGAGGGGAACAAGGCGACCGAGTCTGTTTTCCACATAGCTTTGACCATCGTGGCCTAGACGATCCCACCATGATTTGGGTTCAGCCTTCAGTGTGGGCACGAATCGAATGTCGGATCTTCCCATTGTTTATAGACCAAGACTCGACCAACCTAATGTCATTGACCGACCAAAGACATAGTAAAGTAAGTAAATTGCAAGAGTAAAGGGTAGGAAACTTACTTCACCAGGCGATTAAAGCAACCACATATACAAGCGCATGAAGTGTGAGGTTCGATTTCTAACTAGGAAGGTTAAGCAATGTGGAGTTAAAAGGGTAGGATGACTTAGTTACAACCTCGCATACTAAGTCAAGTACTCCTAACTCCGGCTCAATCAAGAATGATACCCCGATGTGACGCAGCCTCGTGCGCAGAGGTAAACATTCTTGACACCAATAAAAACTTTCGGGATTGAGTTGGGCAACCTCTACTACGCGGCCTTGCGATTGAAGTCATATCCAACTCAATGTCATCATCCTAAGTGTCCTAGTGCGGCCCAGGTTCGGCGGCAGGTTGTGTGTACAAAATTGTAGTGTAAATGCAAAGCATGCACAATAGTTTATATCAACCAACACTTCAACAAGAAAATAAACCATACATTCCTACATCTCCCTACAAAATAAAGGTTAGCAATCACTACTCCCCTTATACCTCCCAATCTGTAAGAACATTTAACACCTTAAATGTTAGGGACATATTTGGGATCATCGCTGCTAAACAAAAAATATTTTTAAAAGAAAAAGAAAAATTGGCCTAAATCCACTAAGTGTTTTAACACAAGTCCTCAATGGAGTCATCAAGCTGTCGCGACCAAAATTTCGGATGCACCACCTAAAGTTTGGCTAATGGACTACTAAGTCTTTAAACTTAGCTCGGGCTCTCCCAAGCCCATCCCAATTCACGACTTAAGATTCAAATATTTAATATGCAAATGATTATTATCTAGAAATCGCCACTAATCGGTTTACAGTAGGTCGATTAAACACCTAAGTGAAATAATTGGAGAATTATTTTATTCCTACGAACTAGAGACTAAGAGTACGGAGATTTCATTACACTAGATTTCTCTAATGCCCTTTCGGTACCATTTCTTTTTAATTTTCAAAAATATTTTTGCAGGCAACTTTGGATTGATTTTAAATCTATTTCCCTAATATGTGAGGTGATCATGCGGGTGTGCAATCCACCAATTTAACATCCAAGAAAACAATGAATAAATTACGAAACTTACCTCTTAGCAATGAAAGCATCTACGTCGTTAGATCAGAATTTACATCAACCCTAAATATGATTTCTAATTAACACGCAATTTCTTTTTTTTTTTCACTTAATTAATGAGAGTCATGCAATGCAATGCAATCTAACTTAATGACATGCAATTTATAGCTAAATGGATCTAACCACAATCACTAAGTAATATGCATTTCATGAACCTAATTCTATATGGCATGCACATGACATTTTCTATTTTCTTAAAAAGCATTTAACCTATCCTAGAGATTGAAACTAATTTATCTTAAGACATTTTTTGTATTTTTCATGAAATTCGAAATAAAATGTGAAAAATTATCAAACTAAATTAAGATTCTATCTAACATATATTAATGATTAGGTCAGGCTAAACCTTAATTTAAACCAAGATTATCTTAACTTAGCAATCTCTAACCTAAGATGCAATTCCTCTAAACTTATAAAATATTATCTAGAATTAAACTATCCTAATATGCAATGACGTGCAAATGATGCCCTCATTCTAATTTTTTTCTTTTTTTTTATTTATCAAAATTAGCAAATAATTAAACATGCAATTGAATTCAATGAAACGAAAATCTAACATCCTAAATTTATGTTTTTGGTATTTTCTATTTTTAAAAATTTGAAGTAATAAAGTTCCTACCCTAAACATACAATATAATCCTAAAGCATGCAATATTCTAACTCAAACATATTTCAAGATAAATAAAGCAATCAAGACAAGACGAGCCATTTAAAATCATCAAAAATATCAAACATTGTTCAAATGAAGGGATAATATTTCGCTAGTAAAATCAATAAATTGATCTTAAGCCTTAAATATCAAAGTATCAATTTTATTCCCACTTGATTAATTATTTCATCTAAAGCCTTATAGATAAAATAAAAAACCCAGGTGCGGTTGCGAATCAAGTAATATGTTGGAATTTCCAATCATATATTAAGGACTAATTATACTAAAAAAGAACAAATAAAGTAAAATAAAAAAATAATATAATAATATAGATAAATAAAAGAAAAAACTACCTAAATTGATTTTTTTTTCTTTTTGTCTTTCTCTTTTTTTCCAAGCAAAGTAGAAACGTAGTGGTCGCCGGCTTTCCGGTGAGGGGCAGCGGCGGGCGTCGGAGCTCCGGTGAGGGTGGACCGATAGACGAGCGGAGCAGTGGGTAGCAGAGAGTAGTGGAGCAAGGGCTCGACATGACGTCCGGCAGGGCAACAGACCAGCAATGGAACTTCGAGCTGGGGGCAGAGCAGAAGTAGTGTCACGAGGATTCCAAATCTGGTGCTCGGGCAGACGCGCAGGGATATAGGTGCTGGGTTGTGAGCTAGTGGGTTGGATCTGGACTTGCTATCGTCAAGGGCCGTGAGCAGCAAGCGAGGAAGCAGGGGCGATGAGTCGGCTCGGGATTCGCTTGGTCACGGGTTGCAGGTGAGTCGAGGGCGAGATTGGCGTTATGGCGTGGCAGAAGAGGGTCACGGCGGCAAGGATTGGCGCAACAAGGCAGCAGAAACGTCAGATTGTCGCCGGATTTGGAAGTTGCAGGTGACAAAGTAGATCTACTGGGTCGATGGGCGTTGGGCAAGACCAGTGGAGAAGCAAAATGGCGATGGAGCAGAGGAGGCTCGTGGGTCACTGGCGTGAGTGGTGCTAGCGCGGTCGGGGGTCCTCTGGGGAAGGCGAATAGTCGCCACTAGGGTTTCGGCCCCCCTCCCTTTTTTTTTTTTTTCCAGTTTGGTCTCTCTCTCACGTCACTCCATACGGTCTCTACCCACTGTTTCTTCGACCAAGGCAAACTGGAGTTGACCTTTGACTTTCAACTCTCAGAAAAAAAACCCTCTTCACGTATTCACTCTCCAATTTTTGAATTTTTTTTCCGTCTCCGTACACGCACCACACCTTTTATAGGGGAAAAATTTAAATCTTTGTTGCACATTTTATTTCCAATTTTGCTTGCGCATAATCTCCTAAATATATCGTTGCACTCCGCGCGATATTCTCTTTTGTTTTTTTCGAATATTCCATCCGAAAATTTCCTTTTTGCTCAAAATATGTCTCTAGTGTATGTTACTTGAATATGTGAAAAATCTCAGCGGAATATGTGAAAAATCTTGCCCTTACTGTTTGCCCAATAAAATAAAATAACACAAAATAACATAAATGTTTCTAAACTATATGTCGTGCAATTTTTATTATTTATTTTTTGGGGTAAAAATTAACCCATTTTTATATGCAAAAATTTAGGTGTCAACATTAGGCCTTTAGTTGCTCGTATATTGATTATATTGCATGTTTAATTTACTTGATTAACTATGTTTGCAATTGCTTAGTGGCATGTGTTAATTTTACTGCAATTAGGATCTTGATAGCTATGATTGTTACGTTAATGATTGTGTTCCCGCATGATTACCTCACATGTTAGTGGATAGGTATAAAATCAACCCAAACTGCTTGATAAAAATATTTCGTTTTAAAATGAAAAAAATTAGGTACCAAAAGGGCACTAATTGGTCAATTAGTGTAATCAAGTTCTCGACCCTAGATTCTTTAGTTGCGTAAGAAGTGAGGTAGTGAGGTATACTCACATGCCTCACTTAATTTCTAACCGACCTCAATAGGTTAGTGGCGACTTATTTTTGCAAAATTTTAAAAAATATCCCGATGTCATGCGGGGTATGGGCTTGGGAGAGTCCACGCCTAATCATGGGCCTTAGGCCCGTCTTTTAGGCAATACCCCTAAACTTATTCTCTCCCCCAAGGGTAGGTCACGACAATCTTATAGGACCCTATATGATACTATTGTGTAGAAATTTTTTATTTCAATATAGTCATTTACAACCATTTCTTTTGTAAGGAAAAGTTTGAATCTCTAGATAAATTTAAGATTTTTTTCTAACTAAAAATTGAAAAATAGTTAGGATAAGTCTTAAAGGTTGTCAAACCCGATCGTGGTGGTGAGTATTTTGGCAAGTGTGGCAATACTACATAGCTTAAAAGCTATTGTCAAATACTTAGAAGATTTGGGATAGTAACTTAATTTACTATACCCAAAAATCCCGAACAAAATAGTATGGCCTAATCGCATCATAATGGACGTAATGATCAGTATGATTATTAGGACTATTTTACTCTGTTTTCTATGAGTTGATACTTTGAAAGTAGCCTTTTCACATACAAAACTGTGTTTCTACCAAAATTGTTCCATTAATTCTCTTTGAGTGATGGGTTTAACGTAAAGCTAACTCGAACCATCTTAAGGTTTAGAGTGTGCTGCAGAAGTGAGATTATATAATCCCATGTTAAGTAAGTTGGAATCCGAAACCACTCGGTATTATTTTGTTCTTACCAAGATAATTCAAAGGGGTATTAATTTTAATGAATGTACAAGAATTACGGAATCACATACAATAAAGTTTTTAGAGTTCGACATAACCGTAGAAGATAACTGCTCTAAGACTATTAAGGATAATAATACGGTGGAGATCACTGTGTCTTTGTCTTTGCCTATACAGACAATTATGGAGTCTCCTACACCACAAACTAAGCTTGTTGAGATTTAGGATATTGGTCATGAGACAATTCTTGATGAAATTTTTCAAGCTTCTCAGATGCAGAATGAAGTGGTTATAACTTTACTCAGGAGATTTGTTAGGAAAAGAAGATCAATTATACCATCAGACTATATAATCTATTTGTGAGAGCATAGTTGATCTAATGACTTATACAAATGATGTTTTATTGTCCTCAATCATATTTGTGATTAGACGCGATGAAAGACGATATGCAATTTATGAAACACAATTGTGTTTGGGAACTTGTTGAGTTGCTTGCAAGGTCATGAACTCATTAGTTGCAAATGGGTATATAAGATGAACAGATATTCTAAAGAAAGATTGGAGAGTTTAAAGCCAAATTGGTAGCCAAGTGTTTCACTAAAAAAGAAGAGAATGAATAGTGAAGAAATTTTTTCTAATCTCTTCTAAAGATTCTTTCAAAGTGAACATGATATTAATAGCTCATTTTTATATGGAGTTACACCATATCGATATTAAAATTATCTTTCTAAATGTATACTTTGATAAAGAAGTCTATATGGTGTAGCTGGAAGGTTTTGTAGCAGATGATTTAGATAAGCTTCTGTGTAGACGAAAAGTGTTAAAGTTTCATAGTGTTGTCACTTCATTCAATTGAGAACAAAATAAATCAGTATATATATTGTAAGGTTAGTAGGAGGAAAACTCTTTTTCCACATTCTATGTACATAATATTTTGCTTACAAGTAGTGATCTTAAATTACTGCATGCGAAAAAGTGGATATTATCAAAAAACTTGACATTGAAGCCCTTGATGAGGCGTCTTTTGTTCTTGGCACTAAGATTCATAAGGATCATTCTCACCATATATCGAGTTTAGCCCAAAGGACATTTGGTAATTGAATTTTGGAAATATTCAATATATATCATTGCAAACCAGGAATTGCTCATGTCATTAAAGGTGATGAATCGAATGTCACATTATCCTTATTCGGACATTGAGAAAACTCAATTGAAGTATGTACCTTGTGTTAGTGCACTTGAAAGCATCATGCATGTGTAAATTTGCACTAAAACAAATATTGCTTTTGCGACAAGACTTCTAGGCAGATATTAGTTAAATCTAGAACATGATCACTAGGTCAATGCCTATGAGGTTTTTATATACTTAAAGAGGACAAAAGACTATATAATGATTTACACACATGTTCAAATCCTGTAGCTAGTAAATAATTCGGAGACAAACTTTGTTGGCTATTAGGATGATATGAAGTCGACAACGGAATACATCTTTATATTAGCAAAAGGTGCAATAAACAAAAATCTATGCCATTCTCTACCATGTAAGCGGAGTTTATAACATGCTTTTCAGCTATTACTCAAACTATTAAGCTTCGGAACCTCATTAGGAAGTTGATTGTATTTGACTTTATAGATAGACCCATGCCATTGTATTGAGACAATAACTCTTCAATGTTGTTTATTACCAATGACAGAGGACTCAAGAGGTCTAAACATATGGCGGTCAAGTTTTTGACTATAAAGAAATGGTATGGAATAGTAACGTCATAGTGGAACATATTTTCACAAATAATATCTTGTACATCCATTAATTAAAGACCTTTGCCCTTATGTTTTTGAACGACATGTCGTTAACATGGGCTTTGGAGCATCATGAGATGCCGTTATTTAGTGGGAGCCTTTTTTAGTTTTGCTCTAATTAAGTTTACATCTATATTTGTTACACTTAGTAACGGTTTGATATATATCAATTTTTGCATTCAATAAAATATTTATGAATGTACTGTTATTATGTTGAATACATATTGATAAAAGTCTCAATGTATTGTAAAAGCCTTAATTGAAGGCTAGAGGCATCTAGTTATTAGTTTTGAGCATATGTATTGTTACATATAAAGAAATATTAGCCATAAAGACAAGGCATATCGAGGTTCACTAAAACCATAAAGACATTCTTTAGTGACCCAGGTTTTTGTGACATTTAAGATAAAAGAATGGTGACTAAGAAATGGGATCTTTTTATGAAAGTTGTTATTTATTTGCCACACTACTATATTGAATCCATATCAATAAAGTTAAAAGCACTCATGATCATGAAAGAATTAGTGTGTGTACATATAGTTACCATCGTGATTCGGTGTTTGAGACTTTATCGAATAAGATCGATTATTAATAATTATTTCTAGACCAAAGTATCAATTTGAATTAATATAACCCGAGTGAGAAAATGTAAGAGTTTTCCTAATATGAACTACATAATTGATTTTGTAATTTCCCATTTTACGGTGTTGATATAAGGTGAGATAGAATGTTTCTTAATTAATCTAATATAGAATTGACTAGTGTGGGCCTAGTTGAGCCCGGCCCCTAATGAGAAAGCTTGATTAGAAACTCTATAAATAGTGTTTAAGTCTCTCTTCTAACCCTAACATATATAATTATCCTCACAAAGGAGCGTTTACTAAGCATTAAGGGTAAGAGACCATCTTATTGAGCCAGTGATACAAGAGGCAATAAAAGAGAAGTTCTTGAGATTGGATCATCGTTATTCTGCATCAAGAACAGTGGTCCAAATCAGGTGTGTAAATCTCTTTACGTAATTACATATGTGCTCTTGGTTCTGATTATGAAGATTTGGGTTGCACTTTCGCGTCTTACACTTATAAGTTGGACAGAAATATGAGTCTACTACTTAAATAATCAATGAGGTCCAAAAAGTCATGTTTTGGGTCCTCCTACTGTCCCGTGGAGAAAAAGGGGACCGATCTCGCTTGATGAATCGTGGATTTTTCTTTGGCTTTCATAATGCTCCTCTCTAATTAATTTACTTGTTACATGCGATTCGTAACTTTTCTAAATAGGACGCAATTCCTCCTTTGTCGTCGGTTACTACAATCTGTAATGTTCCATAAAAAATTTTGATTGGCCTAAATTTACCGTATATATCTCTTCCTCTTATTAGTAAATTACTTAAGGGATCTTAACTTTCCTTTGGCGTACATAATTGTCATCACTAATAGTTTTTTAATTGTAAACTATCCTTCCGCAACTTTTTCTTGGAGGGTGCAACTTTTTCTTGGAGGTCACAAATTCTCTTAAGTCCCATGGTTCGTAACAGTTCAATAAATAGTAATCAATCTCAGTTAATAAGCAAGCTTCTTTTGTATTATTGTTAGTACGATATCTAATTGATTTTGTAAAGTTTTACAACCTATGTGTCTGGAATTTTCTTCATGCATCGCAGCTTTTCTTAATCAAACATAAGTGTGATTATCTTTGCATCCGTAACTTTCATTTAACGTGGGCTAAGTTACGAAAACAAACCAGTTTTGGAAGGCAAAATCGACTAATCACATCTTCCCCTTTTAATCCAACGGTCCACGTCGTGTATGGGACCCGTCTTAAAATATCAGGTAGGTTGCCCGTCCTTTTCGTCCCCTCAACAAGTCTAATTGTCCATCAGTCAAAGAAGTGGGGCAGCTATCTTCGATCAATAATTTCTTATATGTTTCTGCAAGCAAGCCGTGTGGAATGATTCTATTTACGTCTGCCCGTATCAACTGGTTCGATGTATCTTCTTGTCCGGACACATGCGCTGAAGCTTGCTCTTTTAGCTTGATTCGATGAGTTCAAACCTATTCGTCCTCGAGCGAGCAAGTTGCCTCGTCAGTTTCTTTAGTCCAATTCCAAGTCCACCCCAAAATTGGGGAGAAGTACACTATTAGTGCCATAACTTGTGTACGGTGCTCACTTTGGTGCCAAAAGTTTCTATCAGATCACTTAAGTATCAAAAAGTTTGAAAAACGCTCACTTTGATGCCAACTCCGATTTGGTTGGCCGGAAATTCGACGTGTCACTTTTTTATTAATTTTTTAAGCTGATGTGGCTCGCCAAAGAGTATAGTCAGCATTTAAATAACAAAACGACACCGTTTGTGTCTTTCCCCCAAATTCAAAACCCTAATTCCCCAAATTAAAAGAGAGAAGGCATCGTCTTCTTCCCCGAAGAACAGCACCAGCAACACCAGCAGCGCACTAGCACAACACTAGTAGTAGTTTTTTAGAAAAGAAACCACGCACTTGCCTCCGCCCTCCCCCGGTAGTTTTCCCCCATTTTCAATCACCTTGTCGACCTTTCAAATCCCCGAATCTCAGCCCCACCACCGCCTTTTCCCAAGGAATATTGCCGGGCGCAGAGGAAGCGCGAGCTCGAAGAATTTCCAAAAGCACGAGCGATCCGACCAATGGTAGCCGTGAAGATGTGGAACGCCATGGAGATCATCGACGAAGCCAGCTGTGACGACGGCGGCGACTGTGGCCCCCATCCCCTCCTCCACCCTCGCCATCAACACCTCCCTCTCCCTCAGGATTTTTTTTTTTTTTTTTTTTTTTCATTTGTCTTGCTATGGCAAGCAACTACGATGAAGGTCAAGGGACGGCGGTCGAGCGACGGTGGCCGACGGTGGCCAGCAACGGTGGACAAAAAAACCCTAATTTCAATCCCCAAATAAAAAAAAAATCCCAAATGAGTTGTGCGGCGTCGATTTTGTGAGGCCATCCACATAGGACAGCAAAACGACGTCGTTTGTTTTCTTAAGGAAGATGGAAAATGACGTTGTTTAAAAGGCTTCTCGATTGTTTTTCAAAATATAAAAGTCACGTAATCATTGGTCGGAATCTGTCGCCGGTGGCACTAAAGTGATCGTTTTTCCTCTGATTTAGCAGTTAAGTTATCTAACGGACACTTTTGGCATCAAAATGAGTGTCGTACATAAGTTATGGCACTGATAGTGTTCTTCTTCCCCGAAATTGAGTTTGAACTTTCAATTGAAGAGGCAAAGTCTGTTGTGACTTCTTGCTTACGACTTACGTATCCTCTCTATGACAAATACATTTTATCTAGAAGGAAGGGTCACGACCTTTTCTGATAGTCTCACACGATCGCGCATTGATCTTGCAGGAATCGAATAAATCGAGCAAGATGCATTCCGTGTTCTTCATGCTAATGGCCCACCTCATTTATTGCATATTGACCAAAAGCACAGTGCTGTGCAAAGCCTCATCCCTAAACCTTATTTTATAAACCCTAAACCCCCATAACCCTAAATCCTATATAAACTCCAAACCTAAACTCTAAATAATCCTAAATGACCCACAAACCCCATATAAACCCTAGTAACCCTCAGACCCTAACCCTTTGATAAACAATTTCCGGAAAATAACTGATAAAACATAGTAAAAGTCGGTCAAAGACAATGGCGAAAAGGAGGAAAGTGGATATTGTCATTTCCATAATTTTTCAACATTACTCGGTCACGTGTTTTGATTTGACAGGCTTTAATATGGCAAGAATGTACAAAACCTTAACCAACCAGTCCACTCTAAATTGATCCGCACTTCCATCAATACATCCTCGAATGAAAAGATGCTTTATAAATAGACCTATACAAAATCATCTATGTTAACTAACAGTCTAAAAAAGACTTGGTCCTATTAGTCTTGTTGGTCTTAATATCTCTATAAGTTACTAGTCTTACCACCACTTTTAACCATCATCTTGAGGTCCATATGTCACTTACGTCAATCTTTCGTACAATTTATACCTCAAAGAATAAATTATTATAGTCTCAAATGATGTACACAAATTATTATTATTATAAATAATAAAAGCTCCCCGTATATAAGATATACTCCTAATTTTCTTACGAACACTTATCCAATCCTCAATGGTATCTTTGGGAGCACTAGTCTAAATGTCCCCAAACTCCGAACTTGATCAATCTATAAAGTATTTTGGAGTGAGCCTAAGCTCATTAAAAAAATAAAAATCTAGGTCCAAATTGGGAATTCTACTCACATATTGACTGGAGATCACAATAGCATGGGCAGAAGTCCAGCACAAGTGCCATAACTTGGCACAGGGGGACACTTAAGTGCTATAACTTCAAAACGGTACACTTAAGTGCCACTTTTTTTTTTTCTAGTGGGACACTTAAGTGCCACCTCCGGCGACCCTTGCCGGAAATCCTACATGGCAATATTTTATTATTATTTTTTGCCTACGTGGCTCGCCGTAGAGCTGAGTCGGCTCTAACTCCGAAACGACGTCGTCGTCCCGCATAATAAAAGCCCCAAATCTTCCAAAAACGACGTTGTCTCCCCAAATGCCCTAAATCTAAAACCCTAAATCGGCCAAAATCCCTATTGAAGTGCTCGAATTGAAGTCTCGAACCCTAATTTTCGTTTGCCCAAAATTCCTTCGTCGAATCTTGGAAATGGAGAGCAGGACTTGCAGCAGCGCCTCAATTTCCTCTCACCGAAGTGAAGGAGAAGGCCAGCGTTTCTGTTTTTGTGGGTTATCGAGTCCAAGAAGAACATCGTGGACTCAAATCAATCATAGGAGAAGATTTTATGGATGCACCCGATATAAAGAAGCGTCGAAGTGCAAATACTTCAAATGGATCGATGAGAAGTTCTCTGACCGAGCCACAGAGGTGATATTGGATCTACTTCATAAAAGACAGCAATCTCCATCTGTGTTCGTGGATGACTTGGACGATGTTGACTCAATGCAAGCTCAAGTGTCTTCAGTTAAACTTTTCAAGAATGAAGTCTCAATGCACGCTCATGCATCTTCAACTAAACCTTTCAAGAATGAAGTTTCAATGATGAAAATTGAACGAAAGTGTTACCAAGCATGTATTATGGTGTTGTTTTGTTGTCTATTGTACTTTATGATGAAATGTAAAGTACTTGAAAATGAGAAATAGTTTCTCCAACTGCCATAGTTAAAAATTGTGTTGTTTTGGATTAAACGTAGGGTTTTTTCTTTTTGAAAGATGCAAAGAAGTTTGTGTTGTTCCACAAGATCATAGTGGCTTTGTTGTTGTTTGTGCTATCGTATGGACTTGCCATAAGTTTACCATCATCTTCTCTGTTTTGATGCAGAATCATCTTCTCTGTTTTGATGTAGACCAACATATACACAAGACAAACATGAGTGATTACCCGAGTGCCATAAGTTGTATTTAGTAATTAAGTAAGTGCTAGTCGCGATGAAAAAAGGATCACTTAAGTGTCAAGTTATTGTTAAAATGATCGGTTAAGTGTCACTTGTAGTTAAAAGTGAACAGTTAAGTGCCAAGTTTTTTTAGAATAGGATCAGTTAAGTGCCAATTTTTTTGTGGATTTTCTGTAAAAATTGCGCTAGCCACCAGCACCGGCGGCACCACCAACCATCACCACTAGCCACACTACACACTAGGCGCTCCAGCTACCACCATGCTGGTGGTGTTGCTGCACAAGATACTAGTATAAGCTGAGCCTTGCACTAGTTTGCACCAGTACACATGGTGTAAGATGTGCAAACTGCACACTTGTACCAGGTGTAGGTGCAGCTGCTTAAGCCTATAACTCCCACCACAAACCGATAATCACTAGGCATCACCACCAGCCACACCAGCACCCCAGCCACCACATTAGCACCCCAACAACAAACTGACTACCACCAAACATCACCATCCACCATCACCAGATACACCAAAGCACTCCGGCCTATCACCACAGAACACCAACAGCAGCAGCAACAAGTAAAAGCATAATCCATGATAAACAACAACATAAATTGACAAGCAGCGCAAGATCATTTCATTGATATTTCATCAAGTCTGAGTCTGACAACATCAATGAATGACAAACTAAAGAAAAAAACAAAAGATAACCATCCATAGACTTTCTATATGCACGACAACATCAACGTTTACATAACTATTTTGACTCCTAAGCTCCACAAATCCTATCACATCTCATCTCATCAATCAATATGCACGACACCCCATGTTCGTGCTCCTTTCGATGGGCCTTTCACTTGATTCATAATTCTGGCACTCTTTCTAACTGGACGTGCAACTTCTTCTTCAACCTTCTCAATATCCACTGACTCAGATGGAGCTGCAAATGTCCTAGGCCGAATTGAATCAAAAGGAGCTGGAGCTAGAGCTGGAGCTGGGTTCTTTCTCTTATTTTTTTGTTGGCACAGTTGATGTTCATGTTTTCTTTTTTGTTGGTGCAGCCGTCGATTCTTGAGTTGGGCCTGAGATAAGAACTTCCGAACTTCTCCCAGGCTACAAAAAAACAATAAATTGTTAGCAAAAATCTACAGCATAAATTAAATTAAATGCAGCCAATAAAACTTACATTGAGAATGACTGTTCTAGTACACTCATCTGTATAAAGGCCATAGCCATATTGTCTTAACCTCTTCCCAAGTGCCCCTTTTGTTTGAATAGGGGCGTCACTTTCAGGAACTTGCGATTTGTTGCCCCTTTTTCCTGCTTTCTTGGGCCCTTTAACTACAGCCGGGGCTTCTTCGACCAATTGTGCTGGGCGTCTTCTAGATGGCCTTTGTGTACCGCCCCTTCACCTGGCCTTGTTCTAGTTGTCCTTCCGTGTAGCCCTTCAACTTCAAAGTGACACCTCCTTCGTTGGGCCTTCCGGTGGTACCGGTGGTGGTAATTGTGGTGTCCCTTGCGGTGATTCTTCCGGTGGCTCCGTGATGATCCTTGAGGTGGCTCGTGATGGCTCTTCGGTTGCGCGGTTGAGTTCCAACTTGCTTTCTTCGAACTCGAGAAAGAGGCCAAAAGATACCATAAATATAATATCGAGACATATAATAATAAAAACTGAATACAAATTGGTTGAATTTACCACTTGGGTATTTCTTTCGCTTTGAAGAACGATCGAGTGCACCGGCCGTGATGCTTTGCTTGGGCTAATCCTTCGTTGGCCCCGATCGCTTGGGTCAATCCTTCGCCTGGCCGTGATGCTTTGCTTGGGCCAATCCTTCACCTGGCTGTGTTCTACCTTGCCTTCTTCGAGCAATTCGTTCGGTTTCATGACTTGCGAGGTTCTTCTTGTGACCTAACAAACACATTACATACAAGGCCAAATAGAATATTATGTACATTTTTATGATAAACGACAAGAAAGCAACATAAACATAAAATAAATTTCATGACTTACCGAGGTTCTACTTGTTGACTAAAGAACAGTCGACTCATTTGGCCCTGCTGTGTGCATTTCTCCAACTGTCTCTTCACTAGGCTCTTCACCTTGCCTCAATGGTTGTTGTTGCTTCCTCAATGACAACCTTTAATATTGTGGCCTGTTAGGCGACAATAAGAGCACGTGATCTTTGCACCCTGCCTGCTCATTCTTTGCTGACCCGAGACCTCTCCCTCCGCCATTCTTCGTCTTCGTTTTGTCCTTCCAATTTTCTTCTTTAGTGGCAAAAGTTGCGGTGCTTCATGATCCGTGGGCTCCCAAAACTTGCTACTTCTAATTGGCTGCATCATGAACTGATAGGAAGCAAGATATTTTGATTTATGGTACCAATCATCGATGTAATCATCTGTATTGTCGCCCTTCAATTTGGATGGCACATATGGCATGTGCACATGGAATTCCACTTACTTGCCATGCTCTACATGAACACTTCCTACTTCCTAGATTGACAACATACTTATCTGCACCCTTCATTATCTCATATCCGTCATCTCCATTCCAAATGGGATGACAATGCGTACTTGCAGCCAAGTTCTCATCCAATTTCTTCACAATCTTAGGACCATATTGTCTTGTCCACTTTGCAGCCTCATCTCTTTCTTTTTGCAGCCGAGTCATAACCGCAACTCGTATATCATCAAGCATTGAGATGACTGGTTTGCATCTGGCATCTATTATCTTTGAATTAAATACTTCACAAATGTTGTTGTTGACGTTATCGCACTTCAACTCCTCACTGAAGAATGCCCTGCACCAATGCTTCGGTTCTAGTTGAAATAAGGTAGCACAACCTTCCTTTGTCAACTGAAGCAATCCTTCTTTGGCTATTCTAAAGTCAGCCATGTTTGCACTCTTTGCTAATTGCCAAAATTGCAATTGCAGCTTATCCATTTTATAGTTCTTTGCCTAATTTCCGTATATGTGCCGCGTACACATTCGATGTTCAGCATGGGGCAACAACTCGGCTACTGCCAGAACCAATCCCTGCAATAATTCAAAGTAAGAAATACTAGAGCAAATTACATGTTCATATTACAAAGCAAAGCAAAGTATTGACTAAATTTTTCAAAAAGCAAGCATTACCTTTTGTTGGTCACTCATGAATGCCCACCCTTCCCTGTTTGTTATCTCCAAGTCAGCCATTAGATTTTTCAAGAACCAGGACCAATTGTCCTTGTTCTCAATCTTTACAATAGCCCAAGCTAGTGGGAACATTTGGTTATTCGCATCTCTTCCAATCGCTACCAACAATTCTCCCTTGCACAAGCCCTTCAAGAAACAGCCGTCCAATCCTATAGTCCGTCTACAACCAGCTAAAAATCCTCGTCTGCATGCATCAAAGCACACATAGAACTTATCAAACTTGGTCCCATGATCAGGAAGCGGTCTCTCAATCACCTCTACATACACTCTACTTGTAGGGTTTTACAGCCTACACTCCCAAGCATACTCCCACACCTGCCCATATTCCTTAGCATACTGACCAATAAGTATCTTTATCACCTTTTGCTTTGCTCGTTTGCACTGATTCCTAGATACATTGATGCCTACACGCTCCTTCACCAGCATCCTAAAGTTAGCAAATTTCAAGTTGGGCATCACCTTGATCAGATCGAAGAAGTGCTTGGACAACCATGCACTTGTTACCCTTTTGTTTTGAAAATTAATGGAACAAGTATGTTCCTCTTGGTAGGCTCTAATCTGAAAAGACCCACTCTTCTTAACAAACGCACCATAAATCTTCCATGGACAGTTTTGCTGCGAACACCTAGCTCTTACAAATTTCTTGGTATTTCTAATGAAATCAACATTTCTTTGTGCAGCAATGGAGTTCTTCAGTATAGCTTCCCTAAATTGTATCACATCATGGAATTTCATACCTACTGACAAAGTAGGAGACGCAACAGATGGATCATAGGAATGAAACTTACTTTTCCTTCTACGCACAGCTCGTTGATCTTCTTCAACTTCGTCCTGGGAAGTTGTGATGTCGATGCTTTCTTCATAATCTGTCTCCGGGACCTGGCCAGCAACACCAACATCTGCAGGGCCTTCGTCTCTGTTTGGATGAACAACTACATGCAAAG
The DNA here is from genome assembly GCA_016097595.1 of Eucalyptus pumila. Taxonomy (NCBI): domain Eukaryota; kingdom Viridiplantae; phylum Streptophyta; class Magnoliopsida; order Myrtales; family Myrtaceae; genus Eucalyptus; species Eucalyptus pumila. The sequence continues at coordinate 24,579,286 of CM027851.1, forward strand.
TTGCAAATCTATCTGACAAAAAGTCCCTTTGTTTTTTCCTTGACTGTGTAAGCTCCTCATCGTCGGCGTCACTTAAGATTAACAAATTTTCAGCTTCAGTAGCCAACCCTTCATCGTCATCGTCATCATCACCGTCACTGGATTCAGCTACTTCCCAATCTAATTCAGTGATGGTGACATCACCCATGTCACAATCGCTCTGGTGAACAGCATTTGCGCCCCTCTCCTCCCCATCCTGTCCATCATGACCTACTTCATCCCTAACCTCAGTACTAGCTTGAATACCATCTCCTCCTTCTCTTACTTGGGTGTTATCTCTGTCATCATCTTTGTCCTCACTATCACTATTGTTTTCAACAAACACTTTCGCATCTTCGCCATGAAGATAATGATATAAGACATCCCTAAAACTATTATCATCTTCCAAAACTCTCAAACCATCTCTCAAGCCTTTCCCAGAAACACAGTACAGTAACTTTTGTACTCTACAAGGCAAAAATGTCACTATATCCCTAACAAATCCAATATAAGATGCCTTCTTTATATCTACAAAGATAGTACCCTCATTCCCCCTCATACTCCCACTCATCCTCCCCAATCACAAAATCTCCACCGTAGTAAACGATGACAGCAACATAGTCTTTATGCGCCATTTTTGCAACAAAAGAGGACAAATATACAATTAACTTTTGGGACCACATTCACAAAGAACAAACAATTGCAAGTGGAGGTCCCTACACTCTTTATTAAAGAAAAGAAAATAAGAAGAGAGAGGGAAGATGCGGTTAGACGACAGCTGCAGCTTGAAAACAAGAGGCCTCAGGACAAGGACAAATAAAAATAAAGATGGGACCTGACAACTGCTTTGATTATGCCGTCACATTCCTTTAAAATATGGAGAGACTCAGCATGGGTCCTCAACGATGCAATTTATTAAAAAAATATCCAGAAGTCCCCATCCCCACAACCTTCGATTCGAACATGTCCAAAGTCCAATACTCTGAACCCTAACAATCACCAATCATCGCACATTTCACATCTGACAACTACAAATTACTTTCGCACATCACAATTCAACACCCTGAATGAATCACACATCACAGTGGATGAGGCGACGTCGAGCCCTACACCGAGCCCTAATTTTCCCCTCGCCGAGCCCTACACCGAGCCTATATTTCAATGCCACTCCTAAACTGTCAATCCGAACCCCCCAATAGGATTGTAGCACCACATCTGAGCCATAAATCTCACATCAAGCCTGACCTTTCCCAGCCGACCCCCAAATTTGAAGTCTGAGCCCTAAAAAACGAGTCGGAGCCCTAATTTCACCACAGGGGAGAGGAAGAAGAGAAAAAACCTGAGAAAATCGACGATGGCGAGCGATGATGGCGAGCGACGATGTCAAGCGACAAAGGCGAGCAACGACGGCGAGCGACAACGGCGAGTGACGAAGGCGAGCGACGACGGCGAGCGATCACCTGCGAACGGCGAGCTGTGAACGGCGATGGATGGAGAGGACGTCAGACCTAGTGTGAACTGACGAAAGGTTAAAATCCAAATAAACCAAACGATGTCATTTAACACTAAGGAAAAACGACGTCGTTTAGTTTGGCCAAATGCACAGTGGATGGGGCGACGTCGTTTTCCTCCTCCACGTGTGCTTTTTTTTTTTTTTTTATAAAAAAATTGCCACATCAGTTAAGCATGTCGCCAGAAAATACCACGTCTGCATTTTGGCCGGTTTTTGGCCGGATTGGCACTTAAGTGTTCCATTTTACTCCGATGATGGCACTTAAGTGTAACATTTTAAAGTTATGGCACTTAAGTGTCCCTCCGTGCCAAGTTATGGCACTCCAGGTGTCCTCACCTCCAATAGCATGGTAACAATCAACAAGTAATATCATATACGATTGTCAATAGATAAATGAACATATTATTTAAGCTCATTGAAGATAATGTAACCATGTGTTATATATGAACCGCTATAATTATGAGTTCAATAAGAAAAAATAGATTATATGAGCCAATATTTAGTTAACACTCAAATGCATACAAATGAACATACAAATCTCATGATGCGCAAATGCTTATCAATATACATTGGTGAGTATCTATTTTATACTTAACACTAGCTAAGCCTCATCTCGACTAATGAGATATCGCAACCACCAACTCATGGAAAAAGAATCATATACACCTCTTTGTCACCTCTCAACCCATCCATCACAAGTGTCCTCTATATCAGCAAGGATAAATATACAATTGCATTATTGCAGGATGATATCTATTCCATGTTCATTCTCATTGACATTCGTACTCAATTTTTTTTTTCTTTTCTTTCTTTTCTAAGTCTTGGGCCACAAGTCCATAATATCAACAAAGAGGCTATTCAATCCATGTGGCACCCCCAAACATCTAAGGTCACCACGGATACCTATCGCTCCTCCTAATGAATACCAGTTACATCTCTTAGCGGAAAGCACCGTAGTTCATAGGCATTTTTTTTTTTTTTTTTTTTGAAAACAGTCCTAGCGCAGCTTATTAGCGGAAGCATAAACAAATCTCACCATTTCTCCCTCCAATAACCATAGTGCAATGCACACCAACTACGCACCATAAGAAAAGATAAAGCCGAGCCACTTTTATTTATATTTTTATGATGGATTTCTCGGGTCGGTACAACCAAAAAAGAAAAGCCAAGACTTTTAGCTAAACTTGGCCACAGCTCAAAAGAGAGATCTCGACCCCCTATATCGATCACGTGTCATCCTCCATCTACAAGTGTCGGCTATCCTCAAAAAGTGTCAGCTCCCACTCCTCACATGGGCCATCACACCCACCCCGGTGCGTTGGGCGGTGGCGGCGGCAACATCCCCCACATCACTTCGTCATGGCAGACGTGGACCGACAAGAACTCCGGGATGACCGAGCCCCCAGCCAAGCCCACATCATACATCACCAGCACACGAACTCGTATAAACGTCAGACCGGGGATTGTGACACAATCGAGCTCCAGACAATCGACCTCCACGTCAAAAGGAAGGCCGTAAAAGGTATCCCGCGTGACCAGAGGGAGAGGCATCTTTCTAATCTGAAATGTTAGTCCCCAAAGGGGTGAGTACAATCACTCAGTAGGTAAAAGATCCATTAAACTAAATGCATCAAACAGAATAATCATGACATCATAGTAAAGTACATATCATTCATGCATCTAAGCATAACTTACCTTGCAGCCATGCATATGTCATCATACCATATGTGCATACACCATCATGCACTTATCATCAATCATTCATGCATATACCATCATGCCATAGGTGCATATACAACCATGCACTCATACATATCATATCATACAGCCATGCATACTTGTCACCATATCATATGTGCATACACCATCATGTACTCATAATCAAGCATTCATGCATATCCATGCCTTATGTGCACATACTCCATGCACTCATACATATCATATCATACAGCCAGGCATACATGTCACCATACCATGCATGATTCAATTTCAACTTTTTATCTTTCAATTGGGTCACCGCATTTTTCTTTCCCGGGACCAGTGATTGCATCCCACATTTTATCGCTCGCACCCCACCTGGCATCGTGAGGAACCTCCGGCACACACCTCTGGGCATTCGGCACCCCCACATTTCAGGCATCTTGTATCCCAACTAGCATCACGAGATATCCCCTTGGCACACACCTCCGAGGCTTCCGGCACTCCCACATCCCGAGCATCTCGAAACTCCCAAGGATATCTGTCACCCCCACATCCTGGGCATCCGGCACTCCCCTTTCCGGGCATCCCAACACTCCTGGGGCATCATCGACTCACCCCTCCGACGGTATCCTCATTTATCATAACCCATATTCACAATTTATGTCTCAATATCAACATGGCACATGATGTGATGGCAACAAGGTCAATTTCATCTTTTGATTTTATATGCAATGCCAAACATCATCACATGTGCAGCAAGATTCAATCACTTAAAACAATATAATTTATGGGGCTCATACAAAACAGAATAGTCCATGCATTACAGCTTTTGAAATTCGCACAATCCAGCTTGCACCGTTTTAGAAAACATTTTAATCAAATACCCAAATGACCTTAAAAAATTATGAGATCCGAACATGTAATATTCAAGACATAAAGGTAGATATTTCATGAAGAACTCTACACCAAAAGACTCTTATATAATTTGGTATAGACCATGCAACACAGCACTACTATTCTAACAATTCAATTTGCACAGTTTTTGAAACATTTTTAGTTAAATAGGCAAATGAACTTCAAAAATTACGAAATTTGAATTTTTTTAGGGAAAACATAAAGAGAAATATTTCATGAAGAACACATTGCCGAAAGAACCTCATACAAAATGATATAGTCCACGCATTGCAACTGACCAAGTCTGAACACATCAGATTACATGGTTTTAGAAACATTTCCGATTAAATACCCGAATGACCTTAAAAAATTATGAAATTCGACTATGTGATATTCAAGACCCTAAGGTAAATTTTTCATGAAGGCATCAAAGTCGTATTCATCCTAGGTAATTAAATACAGGTGGTTAAAACTTCTGTTCCTAGTACCGAACTTTCCAGATCTAACTACCTCCGAAAAACCACAATTTCACCAACCTATTCTTGTTGGTTTTCCCTAAATTTTTTATATGTTAAACCTCAGGATGTCTTTTACATCTTTTGTTAAGAAATAGAAGTGAAATTTCAACAAAAAGATAGCCTTACAGTCCATGCATTCGTCAAAGGTGGGTACCAAAATCTCCAGATCCAGTCTTTCCAAAGAATAACGATTTCACCCACTTATACATGTTTTTTTTGTCCCAAATTTTATTATGTTATTCTAAAAGAAGTCCTTAACAACTTTCATTTAGAAGTCAAAGCCAAAATCCAACTCGAACATCACATGCAAGCCACTAGAACATCCAAGGTCAAACTGTTTTCTCAAGAACAGTTTACTAGTCTAGAACACTACTCTTAAAACTTCAATTTTTCACATCCTAAACATCCGAAATTTGTCACCATTAAATCACATACACTAGGCACAACATGCAAGAGTAGATCAAGGATCCCACTTGCCTCTAGACCGAGCAAACTGCGAGCACAACGACGAGACAACGGTGGCGACGAACGACGGACGCACAACGGATGGTCGACGAACGGTCCTCCTCCTTCCTCTCTTCCTTTCTTCCTTTCTTCCTTCTCTTTCTCTCCTCTCTCTCTTTCTCAGACTAACTCTCCTCTCTCCTTTCTCGGACTAACTCTCCTCTCTCTCTCCCTCTCTCTCGCTTAAACCGGCCATCATCTTTCCCTAATTTCCTCCCCCTCCATCATTAGCCATCATTAGATCATGCATAGAGGACACTTGGCAACCACCTTGGGACAAATGGGGGAGGCATGCAACTGGATCCCCCCCTCCTTTGCGCGTCGACAGCCCCTCATGGGCTTGGGCCAACCTTGGGCCGGGCGGCTTCTCCCTCTCCTTAGGCTTCGTGGGCCGGCCGAAAAAGGGGGTGAGGCTATGGGCTGGTTTGGCCTTTAAATGTCCAGCCCGCCCTCATCCTAATAATCCACCTTAAGCCTTAATTTTATAAATACCTAATTGAAATTTATAATTCACAAAACTTTGTGACCTAATTTAACAAATTCCAACCCATAAATCACATGGCCAAAAATAGAATTTTCCTATAAAATAATTACCCACCAATAGCTTGGCCAAAATCTCAATGCAAAACATGAATTAGAGCACCTCTAAGGATTGACAAGAAATTCTAGGATGCCACAATCCGTACCAGGCTACACAAGCCATATCAATTGGAGTATAAATTGTAGGACTTTATGTCACCCTATACAAACCCATGTTAAACGACAAAACATCTTTCTTTTTTAGGAGTTTTATACACATACACAATGAAGGACTTCACTCTCTCGTGAATAAGCCATGACAAAGATACTCATCACATGGCATCATTCAGATGCACATCATTATAACACAACAATTGCTAAGTACAATTATATATGATAATGCAAATAATATCAAACTATTTTTTTGTCATTTTCCATTTTAATAAGGAAAACCAAATATCTATTTATCATCATTTGCAAATCCACAAACTCACATCCATTAAACAATCATCATTTAGAATAAGAGTTCACAGTATTCTTACATCGCATGAATTTATTGTTATTCGGAACTTACTATTAAAAACTAAAATGTATGTCTAACCACGTGATCCATTCCACAAAAGACACTTAGGGGCTGTTTGGCAACGTGCCAAACAGTGTCTGATTCTAATTTTTTGTTTTCGGGATTAATTTAGGAACAAAATCGCATTTGGTAAAAATTTTCTTCCCGGGAATAGTTTTAGAGTAGAATCAAGAATAAAAAAAAAAATTGATTCTTGATCTGGAACAAAAAAAAGAATAAAAAAAGTGAAACCCTTCTCTTCCCACTCTGTTGCCGTTCACCACTATCCGCCACTACCCGTCGCTGCCGTCCACCGCCGTCCACCGCCGTTTGTCAGTCGCCAACAACCAGTCCGACAGGCTCGCCAGGCCAAGGCGAGGTCCGACGAGCTCGCCAGAGGTAAGCCCAGCCACCGGCGAGGCTCACTTAGCCCTGCCGGTGGCCAGGCAGGCCTCGCCCAGCCCCGACGAAGCCGACCTAGCCACTAGCGAGGCTCGGCGTCACCAAATCCGGCTAGGTCAAGCCTCGGCGAGGCTGGGCAAGGGCTGGGCAAGCCTCACCAAGCTACCGTCAAGGCTTGGTCGACGAGGGTCAGCGACACTCCAGTGAGGTCGCTGGCCCTTGTCTGGCCAGTCGCCGGTTCTAGCAACCGGCCTGAAGAAGAAGAAGAATAGGAGAAAAAAGAAAAGAAAAAAGAAAAAAATTATTTAAAAATTAAAATAAATTGATTTGAAACAGAATCAATGAGTACGATACTAAACGCAATTCTATTCCACAATAAAAAAATTTGGACAGTTATCAAACAGCTTAAAATGCTTAAAATCTGTTCCCGAGAATAGATTAAAAAAGAATAATTTCTGATTAGAATCTATTCTTGGAAAAAAAATCGTTACCAAACATGCCCTTAACTTTCTCATTTCACCTCGTACATGGCATCAATCACATGCATATATAACAACAATAATATAACCTTGTACATGTCACAAAGAATATCAACATAGACATTCCTCCATAATTGTGCATCAATTTACACTACATTAATCTCTTGATGCGTTCCATATGATAAAATGGGCTCTTACAAATCATATCCGCCATAATCACTGCATGTCGCATAATCTCATCAGTGCAAATCACATGGCATAAATCCCAATGTGGCTTACATCTCAAAATCTCTTAATCTAGCTATGAGAATCAAATCAATTAGTTAAGGTCATTCATTTTCTCATTGATCCATATGAATCTTATCGATACTATATAAATTTCCTGATTTTTGTAAAATTACAAAACAACCCACTTTTTAAAATATGTGTAATTAAGTCCAAATTTTGAGTAGTTAGATAAATTGTCTAAATTAGGCAGTTAATTTAAAACGAACTAAGAACCTCCAATCATAAGCATCCTTAACGTGTCAATAGCCCCCCAAATTTTCAGTTTTAGAAGATGAGACATCTAATTTGCTTTAATTATTAAATAGCATCTAATATGCAATACCAGATTTGTTACCCAATTCCTTTTCCTTTATTTATCCACCTTATGCACTTACTAACAATCGTTTTAATTAACAAAGTTCACTGTTCTTAGAAGAATGTATATGCTATGAATTCACATTTTTGCCCTTGTATTAAACTAATCTACTATTTATGCTTTTACATACCCATTTTAATTATGTCAATTCAATCATAAATATTTTTTGTCAATTAAATAATAAACATTTTGCATTTATGACAATTCAATCTATCTGACCAATTTGATCGGAAATCGTTGACATAGACACCAATCATCTTTTGTGGTGCAGTCGGAGCTAAGTAGACAAATTTTTTAATTTTTAATATTTTTTCGATTATATATATATATTAGCTTTTCCATTTTTATTCCTTCCTTCTTTTGTTTTTGTTGGCAAGCTGTGGCCAAATAAGGGTTGCTAGAGCTCACCGGCCACTAATGAGGGTTGCAGCCCTCATCCAGCCTAGCACAGAGAATTGAACCGAGACAAATTGCAGGAAGACTGACAAGTGCAATGGTTCATCGACAAAGCATGCATGGTTTCAAAATATCCACAACAGCGAACAACACTCATAATATGAAGTCAAAACAACCGAAGCGCATGAGAGAGCAAAATAATTTTGTTACCATTAATATGATACTGTGACATTTTGATTTGTCGCCAGTGTATCTAAGGTGACAGCAATTGTTGGTCATGATTCTAGAATTATCATATGGCACTCTGCAAACGGTTATTTAATTTAGTGGACACATTTAAATAAAGGACAAAATACAGCCACATACTTTGCAAATAATTATAGACGGCGAGTCTTAGTCGCGTTGTTCTTTCCAAATTCAAGTCGATCCATAAAGTGGGATTTGAAGGATTGTGCTGATGCTCTAAAAGTTGACTTTCTGCCCTTAGATTTTGCGCATTAGATGAACTTCGGAATTACGATGAACACTGATAATGTAATCTGTGCTATTGTACATACAACCTGAGCAGAGAACTAGACGCAAATGGACAAGCAATACACGGAATCTATGCAAGGTTAACCATGATTGCCTCGACCTGTTCTTCTGATCTTAAACCAAATCAGGTGTGCAACTGGACAAGCAATACACGGAATATGCAAGGTTAACCATGATTGCCTCAACCTGTTCTTCTAATCTTAAACCAAATAAGGTGTCTCTAGCATTTGAACCTGAAGGGAATTTTTGATTCCCAAAAACCGGATTCGACACTAAATTGAACCCTTAAACTTGTGCGGAAGACGAGCCCGGGAAAAACACATGCATCACCGATCCTAAGGCACATCCTAGAATCGAGCGTACCTTGTTAGCACAGATTAAGCACCGACGCTGATATGAGGAAGAGAATTTGGCCCTGTTCGATTCGATGACGCCAATTCATCTTGAAGAAAAGATGGGTGTCACCTTTTGCTTACTGTTCTTTCTTTTTTAGAAGGGAGAGAGGGAGGAGGAACGTACATATTGCCAAAAGGTGCGTTCCTCCCTCTTTATTTCCCCTTATATACGTTCCCTCCAAAAAGAAACATGTCCCTTCATCATATCCCTTCATCCATGGGCCCTAATCTTGTGGGCCAGGCTTTTAGGCCCAACATGGGCAGACGGGCCAACTTAGGCCCATCACATTAATTAAAACCATCATTTCTCACTCGCACATGGTGGGCCGAACAGGATCATCTTTACCTCTCTTCAACATTCATACTAGTGAGTAATTCGTGCGACCAGTATACTTTGAGAGCTCGTTGCCATACATCTATTAGGAATATATAGCAGCTCATAATGGGCATCACACTCTGAGTAGATTTAGTATGCAGTATCCTAGATCGATCGATCACATTTATATCTCTCTTGATCTCTTTTAAACAATGATATATATATTGTATTCACAATTATGATTATCCCAAAGACAGTCATAATTGGTCGACTAGTGAATACACAAACTAAAATGTGATTCTCCAAATTCGATCTTCCTCTTTCCTTCAAACTCTCGATTTCATATCAGCTTGCTTTTCTAGAAATGTCCCATTAGATCGAATCAAATCATGACCATTGGCAACATCCTAAGATAGCAAACACTAAATAGAAATCTTGAGAATAAGTAAGAGTCATGAGGGCACTCAAATTGAGGAACTCTTTTCCTCAAGAGTCTCACACAGCATAAAAGTTGAGATCAAACTTTTGCCACTCTTATTGGTCGTTTCATGCGTACGTAGTATGAAATACGTATTACGGTATTAACTCCTTTCCCATGGAGCGTATGTCTACACCTTCAATACTGTACAAATGATAGTTCAGACATATCTAATGTCTAACTTGAGTTCACGTATCTATTCATTCACAAAATTAATCAACTCACATATGGCATCTTAGACAGATAAAGTAAAATATGTTGGTATTTTACTTTCGGACATAGTAAATATTATGTCCTCATCTTAACACTTAGTTAAGGTGACATAAATGTTTTAAGCTTGAGCTCTCGATTATCACTTAGATAATAAGCTTAAAAACCGTCTCATCTCTATTTATCATATAATAAATAGAGGCGATTACTTGTGTGAGTGGGCCAATCTTATATCTGTCTGACATACTTTCTCAACTTAATATAATGCACTGAGCATTAAGATGCATAAAGATCAAACAAAGATTCATAGGCATTAATAATGAAAAAACACTAGTTCATAAATGTGAACAACTCAGGGAAATTACAATATCCAGTACATCAGACTCTACGCAATCCTAGAGATTTTACATTACCACAAAACACATCTCTAGGTATTGATAGGATCTGCTACCATTTTATGCGTATATATGTACTGTAAGTTCACATCCTTTCGTGCAACCATATATTTGACAAAGTTATACTTGGTATCTATATGTTTGGTCTTGCCATGATATTTTGGATCTTTGGTGTACGTTATAGCTGCTTGGCTATCACAATTAACCAATAATGAATTTGCAGCTTTCTCAATAACACCTAAATGATCCAAAAATCTCTTAAGCCAAACTCCTTCTTGTATCGCTGCTGATAATGCCACGAACTCAGTTTCCATCGTGGACAAGGCTATACATGTTTGCTTCTTACTGCTCCAACATATGGCGCCATTATTCAGTAAGAAAACAAACCCAGAGGTAGATTTCCTTTCATCTAAATCTCCTCCTCAATTGGCATCTGAATAACCTTCAAGTCGTAGATCATTTCCTTGGTAATTCAGCTTGTAATCAGCAGTTCCCTTCAGATACTTCAGTATTCTTTTAACGGTTTTCCAATGTGCTTGACTTGGATTGGATTGGTATCTACTCACCATTCCAACTGCAAAACATATGTCAAGTGTTGTACACATCATAGCGTACATCAAGCTCCCAACAGCACTAGCATAAGGAACATGTTTCATTTGTTCCTTCTCTTGTGGAGTCCTTGGACACAGTCTATGACTCAATCCTTCACCTTTTGCAATAGGAGTGTCTATGGGTTTATAATCTTGCATACAAAATCGCTCAAGAATCTTATTTATATATGTTTCTTGCGAAAGAGATAATGACTTCTTCGAACGATCTCTTGAAATTTTAACTCCAAAAATGTATGCAACCTCACTCATATCTTTCATCTCAAAGTTGGAAGATAACCAACTCTTCACAGTATTTACAAACTCCATATTGCTTCCGGCAATTAGTATATCATCAACATATAATGATATGATCACAAATTGATCTTTGGATCTTTTGATATATACACAATGATCCTCATCTATCATTGTAAAATCATATGCCATTATGGCATTATGAAAACGTATATATTATTGTCTTGACGACTGCTTAAGGTCATTTATCGATCTCAAAAGTCGATATACCTTTTCTTCTTGGCCTTTCATTATGAAACCAGCAGGTTGTTCCATATATATTTCTTCCTCTAATTCTCCATTGAGGAAAGTAGTTTTTACATCCATTTGATGTAACTCAAGATCCATACTAGCCACTATTGCTAGAATAATGCGAATTGAGGTAAATCTTACTACAGGAGAAAATGTTTCTTCATAATCAATTTCTTCCTGTTGATTATACCATTCGCCACAAGGCGAGCCTTATGCCTTTCTGTTGAGTCATCAGCTTTTCGCTTTATTTTGAGAACCCACTTGCTCCCAATAGTTTTGCGTCTCTTTGGAAGATCATCTATGTCCCAAACTTGGTTTGGCTTCATTGACTCAATCTCCTCTTCCATTGCATGAATCCATTTTTCCTTACTAGGGCAATTTTGAGACTCATTAATATTTCTTGACTCATCCTCATCTTGCGAAGCAATCATAAAAGTTTCCCCTTCAATGTTAAGACGTCGACGGGGAATACTTTTGTGACTTGTTCGCCATATGGGAGATTGTACACTTTGTACATCATTCCCCATTATGCTCCCACTAGGATTAGATAATGATGATGTCATCTCATCATGTGGTTGTAATTGAGAATGAGTTGAGTTCAATTCATCACTTCTCATATTACTCCCACTTGGACGAACTCCACTAATATCATTATCTTGATCCAAGGTTTCAAATATGGAGTAATCTTCACTTATTTCGCCCTTCTTAGAAAATTCATTCTCTAAGAATATGACATCCCTGATTCAAATTCAGTTATACTCCCACTTTCCTGCTCACCTATGAACACATACCCTTTCGAGTGTTCAGAGTATCTTATGAAAATACTCTTATTTCCTCTGAGACCCAATTTCCCAAACTTGTGAGAGGGCTCATGAGTATAGGCAGCACAACCCCATGTCTTAAGAAAACTTAAGTCCGGTTTTATACCTGTTCATAACTCGTATGGAGTGGAAGTAACTGATTTTGAAGGCACTCGGTTAAGTATATAGGTAGCAGTTAACAACGTATCACTCCAAAAAGTGATAGGTAAGTTAACATGCACCATCATGGACTTAACCATTTCCAGTAGGGTTCCACAACACCATTTTGTTGAGGAGTATATGGAATAGACAACCGTCTTTCTATTCCTTTTTCATCAAATAATTTTCTGAACTCATCAGATAAATATTCTCGACCTCGATCGGATCTTAACACTTTTATTTTCTTGTCTACTTAATTTTCTACCAAGTTCATAAACCTTTTGAAACAACTTAATGCTTCAGATTTATGAGAAATCAAATAGACATATCCGAATCGAGTATAATCATCTATAAAAGTGATGAAATAAACAGCCACATGCCTTCCTCTCACATTCATTGGACCACAGACGTTAGAATAGATTAAATGCAGAGGAAATTCAGCTCTTTTACCTTTTCCAAATGGTTTCCTTGTCGTTTTCCCTACTAGGCAATGCTCACATATAGGCAAATCGACTTTTTCAATGTTGCTCAACAAGCCCTTTTTGGCTAGTCTATTCATACGTTGTTGGCCAATATGACCAAATCTAGCATACCACACATTGACATCATTATCATATGAAGTGGAAGACGTGAAAAGGGAATAACAAACATTGACATTATCACAGTCAACATTTAGTACAATAAAACCATCCAGAAAATGACCACCACCATAGTAGTTTGTATCCAAATACAAATCTACACCGCTATTATGGAAGTTCACACCAAAACCAAGCTTAACCAACACCAAAACAGACACTAAATTTCAACGAATTTCCGGAGCAAATAAAACATCGTGTAGGAACAAGGTGCATCCACCACACATGTTCAATTGGCAGGTGTCAATCCTTTTAACTTCAGCTCTGGAGTTATTTCCTACATAGATCCATTTAGTTCCAGTCGGAAGTCGTCGAAATTCTACGAAGGATTCTCTATCCTTCGCTACATGGTATGTTGCTTCCGAATCTACAGTCCACAAAGGATTAGATACAGTTAAGAAGACAGAACTTGACACATTAGCAAAGCTCTTAAAAGTACAAGGGGTGAGTACCTCCTTTAACTCGCAACAGTCGCGAGCGTAGTGACCATTTTGGTCACAGTTGTAACACTTCACCCTTGAAATACTCTTCACTTAAGGACGTTTTCCTCTCTTATGTTAGTCAGGTCTTGGTTTCTTGCAAGAAGGATTTGATCCATTGCATTTCCACATATTGAACGAATCAATGCGATTGCGCTTAGAGCTCGAAGCTCCTTCTAAGCTGGAAGCAATATAGCAAAAATGCGTTTCCTTCTCAAATGCCTTGAGACAGTCCTCTGCTAGCTCAAGGTGGCACACAACATCCTCAATTTCTTCCATAACATGGTCAAGAGCTTCTAGTGCTTCTTGCTTTTCAAGCACACATTGAATTTTCATATTCAATATTTCACAATTCTCGCCGTTCATTTTGTTTTCTTTGTTCAAATCATCAATTATGTTTTTAGTTGCTGAATCCATCGATCTGAACATATCAGACACATTTGCACGAATTATTAATGCCTATCATTTATGCATCAATTTTGCACAAACCCATCATATTAATGAACAATTTCAAGTAAGGTTTCAAAATCAAAAGGTCACTATGTTTCCAATCATCCTCCAAAAATCCTAACTTAAAACTATCATTAATATAATTGTCTTATGCAAAATAAATTCTATGAAGCTACAAAAACTTCTATGAACTACCCACAGTAGTCAACAATAACAGAAAACAAATAATATTTGATATCCAATAGAATAATAATACTTTCACATAATACAACTAACATATCAGTTGTCACGCCAACAATAACTAGGTAGAAAAACATTACATAAGATGTCCACAAAGTACACTAAACAAAGACCAGCCAATACATCTAACACCAAGTCAGTACATGAACTGGGAGAGATCATCTTTTGTTCAATTTCTTGATCTTTTCCCTTGTAACAATCCAGTAATAATCATCTATAAAATCCATCACAATTTTCCTATATGAAGCGGCTTTATTGACATCCCATATGCAATTTAACACTCCTTGTCATTCTGGTGGAAGAGCGTTCATGAAAAATCGCACCATTTCAGACTGTGGCAAGAGACAACCATTCCATATGACCTTTTGAATTTTCTCGTTAACTTCAAAAATGTGATCTATTAAGTCACCACTTTCCCATCGATAATCAGTCAGCTCAGCTATCAACTTAGAAAGCCTTTCCTTTGGTTCATTGGTAATTGCGTGAACAGGTGTGCGCAACCTAAGGGGAGGCATTGTTCCTGCAACAAATGCAAAACAAATAAGGGATCACATATAATCCACATAGACTTAATTGGAAAAAGAAACACATTCTTTTCCTCCTTTTTTTTCCAACGGTCAACGGTCAAAGTCAACAGTCAACAGTCAACGGTCAACGGTCGCCAGTCGAGCCGGGTCGGGTCGCTGGGTTAGGTCGAGTCGGGCCGGGTCGAACGAACCAACTTGGCATGTGCGGCACGCATGCAGCTGACGTCACAATGACGATAGTTGGCGCGTGCGAGGCACGCGCCAGCGACGGCGTATGCGCACGTGGGTCGCACCTGCGCACATCGGCCATGCACGCGCGTGCGACGCATGCGCCTGCCCTTGCGAATCAGCGCCTGCAACGCACGCGCCGAAGACGCCGATTCGTTTTGGCTGCACGTGGGGGTGCGTCCGGTGGCCTTTGGCGGCGTTCCGCCACTTGTCGCGCTCGTTTCGACGAGACATTCCATCTAACGCCATCATAAATGGATTTCGACTTACAGAAACTTGAAAAAATGGATAAACAGTGCTCGGGTGTTGGGATTTTTCCGCCCCGATTGGTGTCGGCCGATTAATTTCACGAAATTAATAAGAAATCATCCATAAACATGAAAGGGGTCGGGAAAAACATGGAAAAGGATTGGGAAACAAGAACTACGGCTCTGATACGATTGAAGGAAATTTTTGATTCCCAAAACCCAGATTTGACACTAAATCGAACCCCTAAACTTGTGCGGAAGACGAGCCCGGAAAAAACACATGCATCACCGATCCTAAGGCACATCACAGAATCGAACGTACCTTGTTAGCCACAGATTAAGCACCGACGCCGATATGAGGAAGAGAATTTGGCCCTGTTCGATCCGATGATGCCAATTCGCCTTGAAGGGAAGATGGGTGTCACCTTTTGCTTACTGTTCTTTCTTTTTTGGAAGGGAAAGAGGGAGGAGGAACGTACATACTGCCAAAAGGTGCGTTCCTCCCTCTTTATTTCCCCTTATATATGTCCCCTCCAAAAAGAAACGTGTCCCTTCATCATATCCCTTCATCCATGGGCCATAATCTTGTGGGCCAGGCTTTTAGGCCCAATATGGGCGGACGGGCCAACTTAGGCCCATCACATTAATAATTAAAACCATAAGAACCCAAGGTGGTTCGCTGTTGCATAAATTCCTTCAGAATAAGAAGTTGCACAACGCTGATCAAAGTCAACCTCCGCCTTGCATATCAAGTCTGGCGATGCTTTTAATTTCCACAGATTGTGTCGACTGGCATGATACCATCACTTAATTATGCACAAAACCAACATGCTTAAGGTAAAACCGTATCGACATGTCAAAAGTCTTTATTTTTATACAGTGTGGCAATGATACCTACCATAGCAAATTTGAACCACGAAGTTAAATCCATAAAAAGCATATATATATATATATATATATAGAGAGAGAGAGAGAGAGAGAGAGAGAGAGAGAGAGAGAATGACTACACATCATTGACAGCAAAATCATTAATAAGGATGAACATTTGCCGAGAGCGGATCTCCTTGTGCAGCTATCAGTGGATCAATAATGCTTCTCTATCCATCATAATCTATGGTCGAGTCACTATCTGGCAACAAGAATCCATTGACAAAGAAAGTAGGCGTGCCAAATACTCTTCTTGATGTGCTATACTGCAACAGCAGAAGCAACATTCCAAATGAGCGAGTTGTACTGAGATATGCTTAAAGCAAGTAATGCCGCATCTATAATTCCAGCGAGGTTGTCTTGCTGAAGCTACAGATTTAAACTGAATTGACCCTTGAATCAATATCCAGAACCCGAACTAACCTTGAAAGAAACCCTTGTTTTAAGATCAGTTTGCCTATTCTGGAACCCTGACAGAACTGCAGATTTCAAGGAGTTCTTAACCACTTGTGTGGCAAAGTTTACAATGTAACTCACCACAGCTGCCTTTGAAATGTTTACAGTCTGGGCATAATAAAATTTTACCTGTACCAAACATAGTTAGAACACTTAATCCCTTCAACGAATTCAAGTATTTCAAAACCAAAAAGACTGAAAACAAAAAACATACATAAACTATTTCTTTTTTGCATGCAACAAACATTTTGTGCTACTAGGGCTCGTTTTAGAGGGAGGAAAGTTTGGAAAGGAAATAAAAGAAAATTTCTCTTTTCTTTTCACAAAAAGTTCTGAAAGTCTCCATATTCCAAAACACCTTCCATTTTCCTCACCTCCCCTGCTTCCACAAACAAAGCCTAGGAGCAAACAACTGGCCAAGCATCAATGAAAATTCAGTAAGATGTGAAAAGCAACCAAGAAGAGCTGCCTATGCAATGAAAGAAAACAACCAAGAAAGAGAAATGTCAGAATGTGCGTAAAGTGAAGTTTACTGCTGAAAAATCTACATGGTCACCATAACATCATAGCATAAGTTGTCACTTTTTTTTATATCGACATTTTGAATGAGACCACCAGAAGGGGGCTAGAGATACTTACAGGTTGTCATTGTGTGAATCGAGATCTTACACGGATTGTAGATAGCTGAGTTTTCCAAGTTAGATATTTGAGTTAAATCTACTATTACAATGGATGCTACGTAGTACCAAAAGCATTACAGGCTAGCTAGTCACTATGGTTAAAAAGAAACTAGAAAATTAACCATGCCTTGCCTTGAACGAAAATATTTCAAAATCATAACATTATCAATCTTTTCACAACATCGTAGCTTGCATGTCATTTTTTTTATTTTTTATTTTTAACATTTGTAGCATTCTCTATAAATCTCAATCTATCTAAGTACTTTTTTATAGTAAGGTTCAAACAGTTCCATACATGTATATCAACATATTTGGAGACCCTTCTATCAACCAAATGAAAAAATAACTCCAAAGCTACCGTCCTATATAGAAATGCTAGTCAAATTAAATTGAGGGTATGAATGGTTTTGGGACAATCCATGTTTTGTCACAACAAAACTAATAGGATACTCTTTTAAAGGGTTGATACCATAAAAAAGCCCAAACTATACCCATTGTGATACAAAAACCCTAAACTTGCCTATTGTGAAACGAATATCCAAGCTTTTTATAATTAAAAATCCTGAATTTATATTAGTATGACAAATATGCCTTTGATGGAACTAAAATAGAGGGTATATACGTCACACGTGTAAATTTAAGTTCTTTTTGTGACACAAAACAAAAAGTTAAGGGTATTTGTGTCACAATGGACAAACTTAGGGTTTTCAATTACAAAAATAGAAAGTATGGGATGTTTGTGTCATAGTGAGCATAATTTGTTGTTTTTTTGTGGTATTTGCCCTTTTTAAAATGGTATCCTATGTTCATTTCAAATATTTTGGGGACTCCTGAGCATAAAACTAGGTAATCAATAATAGATTGTTTCCTCTACAAATAGTGAACTCACAACCATGTATGACATTTTCTTAATGCAGTCATTGTTATTAAAATTATGAAGTTGTATATTAATAATGTGAACTTATTTCATTGAGAAGCTTAAACAGAAATTTTGACACTTATAAATGTGAGCATCAAAATTCCTGATTGTGCTACAAGTTTTATGATTTAAGAAAATTCTAATTAAATTAGAAAGAATGATATAATATAGTTTCAAAAATAAAGTACGGGAAATTTGATATAAAAAGGGCTGAAAGAAAGAAGGAGAACAATGGGCAAAGGTAAGAATTAATAGACAATTAGTGAATATAGAAGTAAATATGATAAAAGTAAAGAGGGGAGCAAGGAAAAAGGACATATGTCCTTCTAAAACTCTCAGTCAGTAGCATAGTAGTAGTTAGGACAGAATAAAATAGAGGGTTTTATGCACCATTGTTGCAACCTCTTTTTTTGGCACCCGATTAAGACAAGTGCCGACGGAGGCTAATGGTTTGGCTAGGTCTATTAGGCTTAGCCTAGACTCTCCCAAATCCACCAATTCATAACTTAATAGTCCAAGTTTTTAATCTGTAAGTTAATTTTAAAAAAGAGTCGCCACTAATTGGTTTAAGATGGGTCGATTAGAAACCCAAGCGAAATATCGGGAGATGTACCCACTCCTGCGCAACTAGAAAAATTAGGATTGTGGACTTAATTACACTAGTTAATCACTAATGCCCTTTCGATACCTAATTTCTTTAAACCCTAAGGCTTTTTAGATTTTTGAGGGATTTTCCATGCATTTGTGAAGGAAAAACATTTTTTGGTCTTTTTTTGTTTTTTAGACATAAAAATTATTTTTTGGATTTTTGACCTTTTTCTGAAAATATAAATCATTTTTGGCTTTTTTCTGATTTTTTTGGCTTTTTTGGGGAAAATATGGGATTTTTTTTATTTTTCTGAAAATAAATTATTTTTTTATTTTTAATTTAAAATATTATTTTTATTATTGCAATATATTAAAATATTTTTTAAAAACGACCCGGGTCAGATCCTCGGGTAGCGTCTGACCCGAGTCGCCCACCAACGGCCCGAACATGCCCATCGCATGAGCCCAAGTTAGGCTTCCGTATTTCCTTTAAAAGGAATTCGGCCTATAAAGTTAGCCCACGAATTTTGCAAGGCCCACACGCAAATGACCCAAGATGGCCGGAGCCCTACCCGGTTAAGACCCATGCCCAACCCGCTTTTGGCCAAAAAAGCTACTCGATTGAGGCTTTTGCCTAACTTGGTGCTGACCTGATTTTGGGGCTCTCTTTCTCCTACCCCTTTGCGGCACCAATGAAGGATGGACGGGACATCGCTAGGCGGCGACACAGCAACGGTGGCAGTGTAGCAGGCAACGGCACGCTGGCGATGTTAGGAGTGAAGGCAGCCCAACCTAGCAAGGGATCTCGGTGAATCGTTGAGGACGGCGTTGAGGGTTGTAGGATCGGGTGGAGTCATCGGTGGTGGCTGGACGATGATAAAAGTCCGGTGCAGCGATGGCATCAAGGGGGTTAGCAGTAGGACGTCGAGGAACAGCAATAGCCTAGCACCACAAGGGGTCATGGCTTGTTTATTGGGGACGGCATCGAGGCTATGGTGGCAGCATAGCTTAACAGAGATCTGGTCCGGTGCAGCGATGGCATCAAGGGGGTTAGTAGTAGGACGTCGAGGAACGGCAATAACCCAGCACCACAAGGGATCATGGCTTGTTTATTGGGGACGGCGTCGAGGCTACGGCGGCAGCACAGCTTAATAGAGATCTAGTGTTGGGGGGTGGAGAGCATCACAGCGACGACGTCGAGGCTGGCGGCTTGACTCCCAGATCTCGCGGTGGCTCGATGCAGCAGGGACAATGTGATGCTTGACTCCTAGATCTGATCATAAACAGTTAGATATGAGCTACAATGACCTTCACTTTCCCTCTTGGGTCGACTCGCTCGGTGTCAGGGGGGAATGGTGGTACATCTCGAGGCGGCCGACCTCAGATCTCGGCCTGCTCGTCCTCAAGCCTCCCTTGAAGTCTCTCAAAGGGAAGTCGTTGAAGTTGGTGTTAAAATATGTCTCGAGTTTGAGTCCAACGTGAAATTCCGAATATTCCGAATTGGATATGTTGCGGACATTCGAAATTGAGTAAAGAAGATTCGAAGATCAACTTCCTAAAATTCGAATCAACGTTGGATAATTTGGCCGCTAAAATAGGAAAGTCCAACTTTCACTTGGATTTGGATTTTGATATATTTTGGTTAAGATAGGCAAGTGAGGAAACAAAATCCTATGAGAAGTTAGCAAAATAATAAGGATCTCACTTATATGTATATAGACTTGTGGCTGTGGATGGAAGAGAGTTGATCATGAAGAATTGGTCTTGAAGCGCCACCTCGTCATCGAGTGCTTGAGAGGGATTTTCTTTGTCGTTCTTGTTCATGAATTACATCCAAGAAGATTTAATATTCAAGCCAATTAAATCTTGTGGTAAGATTTGCGTGTAATTCATTGGTGAGATTGAGAGATTATTTCTTGAGGAATTCCGAGGCTAAACATTACGTGCGTTATTGGGTGTAATTAAGGCTTGGGAAACACCGAGAGAGTGTTTGAGTGACTCAAGTGTGTACTCTCATTGTATCAATTAATCTATAATGAAATTCGTTGCTGCTCTCCTCGTGGACGTAGGTTTTTACAATTGAACAATGTAAATCCAGTGTCTGATTTATTTTCTTCTTATGTCTATATTATTGTTCGATCACTCGCCCTATTGCAACAATTGGTATTAGAGCCAGGTTTGGCTAAGTTTAAGCAAATCGATGGCGACAGAAGAAGTAAAAATAAGAATCGGCATATTTGATGGGAAGGATTTTAGTTTCTGCAAGATGCAAATTGAAGATTATCTTTACCAAGTGAAACTGCACTTGCCTTTATCTGGGGAGAAACCAGAGTCGATAGCAAGCTGATTAGGATTTGCTGGATAGACGAGCTATGGGTGTTATTCGGCTAACACTGGCTCGTAACGTCGCGTTTAACATCTTGAAGGCGAAGACCACTGTTGATTTGATGCAAGCCCTATCAGATATGTACGAGAAGCCCTCTATGATCAACAAGGTCTATTTGATACGACGTCTATTTAATTTGAAGATGAGCGAAGGTGCGTTAGTTGCAAATCATATCCATGAATTCAATGTGATTGTTAATCAATTGAGTTCAATTGAGATTGATTTTGAAGATAAGGTACGTGCTTTGATTTTGTTATCCTCATTACCTAATAGTGGGAATACTATTGTTACTACTGTAAATAATTCCTCTGGGTCAACAAGTATGACGTTTGATGGGATTCGAGATTTAATTCTGAGCAAAGACATCCGTACAAGAGAATCTGGCAAACCTGTATCTACTGCTTTAGTATGTGAAAATAGAGGAAGATCTTGAATACGTGTAGGTAAGACTAGTACAAATATGAACAAGCATAGTCAACCTAAGATTGTTGATGTTGTCTGTTGGAATTGTGGCAAGAGGGGGCCTCTTAAGGAATTGTCTTAAGCCAAAGAATGAGAATGGTAAGGAAATTATAGTTGATTCTGCAGATAATGTTGCAGCTGTAGCAGATAATACCGATTATGTCTTGTCTGTCACTGATTATTTATCGTTTGATGGATGGATTATGGATTATGGTTGTTCTTTTCATGTCACACCAAATAGAAACTGGTTTATCACTTATCAGTACACGGGTAGTGGTAAAATCCAGTTAGGGAACAACGCTGAGTGCGATGTTGTGGGTGTTGGTGATGTTAAAATCAAAATGCATGATGACATTGTGAGGACATGGACTGGAGTAATACACGTTCCAAAATTGAAAAAGAACTTAATTTCCTTGGGTGCCATAGATTCAGCTAGTTGCAGGTATTCTTCAAAAGGTGGAGTTCTGAAGGTTGTTTGAGGTGCCCTAGTGATAATAAAAGGAATCAAACATGGAGGCCCGTATAAACTTCAAGGTGAGACAGTGACAAAATTCGCTACGGAAACGTCTGATGTATCTGTTCAAAAGTCTTTTGATTGCTCGAGGAAGACATTGGTGTTTGTGTCAATGCACAAGTTTGATGTTGGTGTCAGGATCACGCAGTCGAGAGCTTTGATTGAGACGGAGATTGGTAAGTCAATCAAGCATGTGCGGACTGACAATAGCATGGAGTTCTGCTAAGAGCTAGTAAATAAATTCTGCATGAAAGAGGGTATAGTGAAACATCGCACTAGTGCCAATAAATCATAACAATTTGCAGAATTGATGAGAAGAACATTACTAGCGACGGCCCGAAAAATTATCTCTAATGCTGGTATTGCTAGGAGAATCCTAGCTTATGTGCTTAGTATGATAAGCTGCTTGGTGAATAGATCCCCATCAACTGCTATTGAATTGCGGACTCCTGAAGAAGTGTGGTTAGGTAACGTTGCTGGTTATTCTATTATTATAATGTTTGGTTGCCCGTGTTATTTTCAAGTGAGTGATGGTAAACTCGATTGGAGGGCAAGGTGAATATTTCATGGCTATGCACAAGGTGAGTGGGGGGATCGATTATGATGCCTAGATATAAATTCACATGTTAACAGCAGAGAAGTTACCATTGATGAGTCTTCGGTACTTCTAGCTACGAGTGTTTATAACAATGTTAATACAGATCTGAACGGTGTTCAACTTGAGGTGAAGTTACGACCAGAAATTCTTGAGGTAGCGTATATGGGTACTAGCAAAGTAATGGCACATATGGTGTTTGTAGCGAGGTAGAGCCTATAGAGCCGACAATTGCTGTAACTGCTGATATTGACAAGGTACGTATTCAATCTCCTGACAGATATGGATGCAACATTGGTTTTATTTTATTTGCAGTTAAGGAGGTTGCGTCGGAAATTCCTTGTGAAGCAGTTAAAGGTGCATGTGAAGTTGGTATTTTGATGAGGTCCTCAGTTATGGCGAAGTTCAAGCGAAGCTTGGACTTAGATAATATCTGTGGCGGTTGAGCCCATCGGGGGCTATGGGAAAGTAGCGGCGGAGTTTGAATTTTTGTGAAGCGATTGTGACTTGGCTCAAATGTCGAGCCAAGGTGGAGATTGTTAAAATATGTCTCGAGTTTGAGTCCAATGTGAAATTCCAAATATTTCGAAATTGGATATGTTGCGGACGTTCGAAATTGAGTAAAGAAGATCTGAAGATCAACTTCCTAAAATTCGAATCAGCGTTGGAGAATTTGGCCGCTAAAATAGGAAAGTCCAACTTTCACTTGGATTTGGATTTTGATATATTTTGGTTAAAATAGGCAAGTTAGGAAATATAATCCTATGAGAAGTTGGCAAAAGAATAAGGATCTCACTTTTATATATATATATACTTGTGACCGTGGATGGAAGAGGGTTGATCATGAATAATTGGTCTTGAAGTCCGCCTCGTTGTCGAGTGCTTGAGAGGGATTTTCTTTGTCGTTATTGTCCGTGAATTACATCCAAGAAGATTTAGTGTTCAAGCTAATTAAATATTATGGTAAGATTTGCGTGTAATTCCTTAGTGAGATTGAGAGATTATTTCTTGAGGAATTTTGGGGCTAAACACTGTGTGTGTTATTGGGTGTAATTGGACTTGGGAAACACCGAGAGAGTGTTTAAGTGACTTGAGAGTGTAATCTCCTTGTATCGCTTGATCTATAGTGAAATTTGCTGCTGCTCTCTCCGTGGACTTAGGTCTTTACGACAGAACCATGTAAATCTGGTGTTCAATTTATTTTCTTCTTTTGTCTATATTATTGTTCGATCGCTCGCCCTATCACAACAATTGGCAACCCGTGATCCTTCTCAGCGTAGTTTTGGCCTTCCCCAGACACCCTATTTATAGGTGCAGGGGGCGGTCGGCAAAGGCTAGGCCGGCGGTCCTTGGTGCACCGACCGGCCTCCTTCTGCCGAACGAACCGATGTCAGCTCTGCCGCCCACCTGCGTCCCCTATTCAGCATTGAAGGCTTGTCTCCTCACTGCTGGTCTACCCTCATCATAGCTCGTCCTCTGGCGCATCGCCAGCCTCTGCGCGTGAGGCACAAAGGTAATGGAGGAAGAAGACAATAGAAGAAAGAAAAATGGAGGGGGGCGGGCCAAGGAAAAGAAAGGGAATGGGCCTGGGGGCCCACGCGGAAAGTGGAAAAAAGTGGGCTGGGCTCAAGGCCGAGCCCCAATGGGTTGTTTTTATTCTTTTATTTTTATTTTTTTATTAATTTTTTTGTTGTTTTTTCTTGTTATTATCTATTATTTATTATTCAAAAAAAAGGAAAAAATACATAAATAGAGAAACTAAGCCCTAATTAAAAACCTAATAAAAATTTGTGTTAATAACCATCCTTTAATATATATATATATATATATATATATATATTTTATAGATGGATAGAAATGAAAAAAAAAAAATCCACTTGCAAATTGAAAATAGAGAAAGACGAAATAAAAGGCGAAAGCCAAGCCAAACATGTCATAGTCTACAATTAATGCATCAGATGTGAATTAACAGTTTTTTTTTTTATAAGGTGTATATTATTACTTGAATAAAACAATATACTAAATAATGAAAGTACACAATGTGGCACCCCTCGACGGCCCCTAATCCGTTAAGGTCACCACAGATACTTGTCACTCATCCTAACACTTACTAATAAGGTAACTTTTTAATTAAAGTGAAACCATAGTTCATTAGGGTTGATCAATAGAATACTTTTCCATTTTTTTTTTTGTAAAGGTCCCAGCGTAGTTCATTAGCGGAAGCATAAACATATCTCACCACTCCTCACTTCAAAAACAATAATGCAATGCACACCACCAACACTTCAAATGAAAAGACAAAGTCAAGTCACTTTTATTTATATTTTCACGATGGATATTTCGGGTCAGTACAACAAAATGCCAAGATTTTTAACTATACTTGGCTATAACTCAAAAGAGAACTCGACCCTACATCAACATGTACACCTCTCCATCAACAAGTGTCAGATATCCCCAAAAAGTGTCAGCTCTCATCAGCTATATGTGCCATCACACCCAACTCGATGCATCAGGCAGCAGCGGCGACATCATCCCTAGCATCACTCCACCACGCCGAATATGAATAGACAAAAACTCCTGGATAACTAGGCCATCAGCAAAACCCACATTGTACATCACTAAGACACGAACTTGGACATACACCAGACCAGACAAACTAACATAGGAGTGCTCTGTGCACTCCACTTCGACATCATATGGCAATCCATAATAAGTACCGCGTGCAACTGGTAGCAAATGCATCTTTTTAATCCGAAATGTTAATCCCCAAAAGGAGTGAGTACAACCACTCAGCAGTAAATATCCACCAAATTACAAAATGCGTCAAACAGAACAATCAAGGTATCATGAATAAAACACATATCATTCATGCATTTACCTCACCTTACAACCATGTATATATCACCATACGACGTGCATATATCACCATGCACTTGCACTTATATGAACAGCCATGCATATATCACCATGTAACGTGCATATACCACCATGCACTTATCATCAAGCAGCCATGCATATATCACCATGCAACGTGCATATACCACCATGCACTTCATGCTTGCGTTCCCATGAGGTTCATCCCATGCCATATGTACACATTCATGCACATGATACTGTCTTAATTTTTATCTTTCCAAGGACCAATGTTTGCATTCCACAATTTATCGCTCGCATCCAACCAGGCATCGCGAGGAACCTCCAGCACACACCTCCGGGCATCCGACACACATACTCCAGGCATCTCGTACCCCAACTAGCATCACAAGGTATTCCCCCGGCACACACCTCCAAGGCTTCCGGCATACACCTCCGAGCATCTCGAAACTCCCGAGGACATCCGGCACACACACTCTAGGCATCTCGAAGCTCCCGAGGCATTGTCAGCTCACACCTCCACCGGTCTCGTTATTATCACCATTTATGATCACATATATGTCTCATTTTCAACATGGCATTTGATACAATATAACATGCCATATGTCACCACATATGCAGCATAATCAACCACTCAAAACATCATATCACATGGAGCAATTTCATTTATTTTTGAAAATACAGCAATTTCGGATAAAAACATATTGCACTCCTCCTTCTTCCTCTTCTTCTTTCGCACGCTCGCTCTCTTTCTCTCTTCATTTCTTTCTCTCGGACAACCACACTCTCTCTCTCTCTCTCTCTCTTCTCTTTTCTTTCTCTCGTGCGACTCCCTCTCTTTCTCTCCCTTTCCTCGCTTAATTTGCCCCCCTCTTCTTTCTTCCCCCTCATGATTAACTTGTAATCATTTCTTTGCATGTAGGTGACACTTGGTAATTACCATGCAAGATGGGCTCTATCTAGCTGGGCTTGGGCCAGCCTTGGTCAACAGCAGCTCCTCTCCCCTTTGGGCTTCGTGGGCCAGGCCCAAATGGCCAAATGGTGGGAGCTTGTGGGCTGGTCTTAGCCTAGAATTTTGGTCCACACTTCTCTAGTTGCTCCTATTTAATTACCACCTAATTACCCATCATATAATTACCTAATTACACTTATTCACTTGGCCATAAAACTTACAACATTAATTAATAAATTCCAGCCTATGAACCACATAGCCAAGAATAGAGTTTTCTTTTCTATCAAATAATTTTTCATTAAAAGCTTGGCCATAAATCTTATTGCAAATCGTGGATCAAATTACTACAATACAACATGATGGTACTTCTATCACCTATTCATAGGCCTTAATGTATCTGGAGGTTGCCATGAATTTTGGGATGCCACAATTCTCCCCTCCTTAGAGAATTTTGTTCTCAAAATTAGACATCACTTATGCCTCTTTAAACAAGTAGGGGTACTTTTCCTTCATCGATTCCTTACTTGCCCATGTGGCTTCCTCTACACCGTGATGTTGCCATAATATCTTTACCAAAGGAATTTTCTTGGTCCTAAGAATTTGCTATTTTCGATCTAGTACCTGCACAGGCTCTTCAATGTACCTCACTTTCTCGTCCACTTTGATAGCTTCATAATCGAGTATGTGACCAAAATCCGGCTGGTACTTTCTCAGCATCGATACATGAAACACATCATGTAAATCTCCCAATTTTGGAGGCAGTGCCAAACGATAAGCTACATCTCATATTCTTTCAAGTATCTCAAAAGGTCCAACAAATCTAGGACTTAACTTACCCTTCATTCCAAATCGAGATATTCCTTTCATAGGGGATACTTTAAGGAATACATGATCTCCCACATTAAACTCTAAAGGCCTTCTACGCCTATCGGCATAGTCTCTTTGTTGGTTCTGGGCTGTCTTAAGTCTTTTCCTAATTATCTTGACCGCTTCTGTAGTAACTTGCACTAGCTCGGGTCCTGTCAGTTTTCTTTCACCTACTTCATTCCAACAGACAGGGGTTCTACACCTTCTTCCATATAATGCTTCATATGGAGCCATACCTATACTTTTCTGAAAACTATTGTTATAGGAAAACTCTATTAGGTGCAAATTTTCATTCCAACTTCCTCTAAAGTCAATAACACAGGCTCTTAGCATATCTTCTAGAGTCTGGAACACTATTTCTGTTTGTCCATCTGTCTGAGGATGAAAAGTAGTAATAAGTCGAAGCTTTGTCCCTGAGGCATTTTGGAGACTACGCCAAAAATTTGAAGTAAACCTAAAGTCTCGATTGGAGGTGATCGTTACAGGAATACCATGCAAGCGTATTACCTGGCTTACATATATCTCAGCAAGTTTATTCATTGAATAGTTCATGCGGATAGCTAGGAAATGAGCAGACTTTGTCAAGCGATCCACTATCACCTAAATCGAGTCATGACCATTTGATGTCCTTGACAGTCCTTGCACAAAGTCCATCGTTACATGCTCCCATTTCTATTCTAGTATGTCTAACGGTCTTAATAGTCCTACAGGTTTGCGATGTTCCGCCTTCACTTGTTGACACGTTAAACATTGAGAAACGTGTTTAGCCGTATCTACTTTCATGTCATTCCACCAAAATTGCTAACGCAAATTCCTGTACATCTTTGTGCTACTCAGATGAATACTATAATTACTCTTATGTGCCTCCGACAAAATTTCCTTTTTCACTTCTTCATTGTCGGGAACACAAAGTCGTCCTTGGCATCTTACCACACCATCTTCAGAGACTTGAAATTCTGGTCTTTTTTCTAAAGACATAGCGTCTTGTATCTTCAAAATCTCCGAGTTAGATTTTTGTAAAATCTTAACTTTCTGAATGATTTCAGGCTCAATCCTTAATGCAGTAAGCATACCAGTAAGGTGGTCCATTTCCAACTTGAAGTCTGAATCCACAATAGACTTTAACAAATTCCACTCTATTATTCTTAGACTAGCCATGTCCATAGCTGACTTTCGACTAAGGGCATCTGCCACCTTATTTGCTTTTCCTGGATGGTATCGTATCTCACAATCATAATCTTTCAATAACTCCATCCACCTCCTTTGTCTCATGTTCAACTCTTTTTGCGAAAACAAATACTTCAAGCTCTTATGATCTGTATAGATTTCAAACTTCTCTCCATACAGATAGTGTCTCTATATCTTCAAAGCAAACACTATAGCTGCCAATTCTAAATCATGCGTTGGGTAATTCAGTTCATGGGGTTTCAATTGCATCGATGCATAGGCTATGACCTTTCCATGTTGCATCAAAACACATCCTAGTCCTTTGTGAGATGCATCACTATATACTGTAAAACCATCAAACCCATATGGTATAGTCAGCATTGGAGTGGTGGTTAATTTTCTTTTAAGTTCCTGAAAGCTCCTTTCACATTCTCCACTCCATTCAAACTTTACATTCTTTGGCATTAATTTCGTTAAGGGGCCTGCCAGTCATGAAAACCCTTCAATAAATCTCAGTGGGTGTTGTCGGTCTCGGCCAATTTATTATCATCTCAACTTTCGCCGGGTCCACTGCAATTCCTCCTTCTGACACCATGTGTCCCAAAAATATTATCCGGTCCAGCCAAAATTTGGCATACAACTTATGATCACTGAGTTTGCAAAATTAAAAATTATGCTCAAGTGTTGCTCGTGCTCTTCAGGTCCTCTAGAATATACCAGGATATCATCAATGTAGACAATTACAAACTGATCCAAATAAGGCTTAAATACCCTATTCATCAGATCCATGAATACGGCTGGTGCATTCGTCAATCCAAAAGGCATAACTAAGAACTCATAATGCTCATAACGAGTCCTAAATGCAGTCTTATGAATGTCTTCTTTCTTTATCCTTAACTGATGGTATCCCGATCTCAGGTCAATCTTAGAAAAGACCGAACGTCCTTGTAGTCGGTAGAATAGGTCATCAATTCTAGGTAGAGGATACTTATTCTTTATAGTCACTCCATTCAACTGTCTGTAATCAATACATAGACGCATCGACCCATCTTTCTTTTTCACAACTAGAACTGGTGCACCCCAAGGTGAAGCACTTAGCCTAATGAATCCTTTATCAAGCAACTCTTGTAGTTGCACCTTTAATTCCTTTAGTTCCACTAAGGCCATCCTATACGGGGCTTTCGATATTGATCCTGTTCTAGGCATTAGTTTAATTTCAAACTCAATCTCCTGCTCTGATGGTAATCCAGGCAACTCCTCAAGAAACACATCCTGAAATTCCCTGACTACTTAAATCTCACCGAGCTTAGGTTATTCCCTAGCAAAATCCTTAGCCATTGTCAGGTACCCTTGACATCCTTCGTCAAGTAATGCATGAGCCTCTATTGCTTAAATAAGTGTTATAGATAGATTAATCTGACCTCCGAAAAATTCACAACTAGACTGGTTCGGTAAAACAAAATGGATCACTTTCCTATAACAATCCATTTTGGCCCGATACTCACGAAGCCAATCCATTCCTATGATAATATCAGAGTCATACATAGCCATTACGACTAGGTCTATTTCCATATCCGTTCCTCCTATTGATATCTTACATTTTGCACACATCATCGTAGATAATACTATATTCTTTAAAGGTGTGGAAACACAAAGAGGTGTCTCAAGAGGCGTGACTTCTATTTCACTCAATTGTCTATATCTTTCAAATATAAATGAATGCGTAGCACTCGTGTCAAACAATGCATATGCCTTCTTGCCATTTATGAAAATCGTACCTGATATAACATTTTTGGAAGCTTCCGCTTCCTCTTGGGTGACCGCATACACCCTTCCTTATGCTAGTGGCATCTGAGGATTCCTTCGTAAGTTTGGTCTAATAGCACTTTGTTGTGCCTGTCACACTGAGCCAACACTCATTTGCGACCTTCCTTGTGGGCAATCTCTCTTAAGATGACCTACTTGTCCACAATCATAACATCTCAGCCGTCCATTGCAAGGTCCTGGGTCATGCCACCCATCACACCTTCGACAAACATCAGGCTGATAGGGTGCTTTCCCTATATTCAGGCCATCCCTAGCTCTTTCAAAATTTCCAAAATTGCTCTTTTTCCTTGCATCCCAAGTCTGACCTTGACCAGGATAGGGTCTCTTACCCCTTTTGATATCACTAAAGCTCAACTGTCTCTTAAACTCTGATTGCTCTCTCACCAGCTCTTGCTCCATTAACTATGCCCTTTCATAAACTTCATGATAATCCCTTATATTCAAAGGCACAAGTTGTTTCCTAATATCAATCCTCAACCCTTTCAGAAATCTCTTAGCTTTTTCCTCACGATCCTCAATCAATTTGGGAGCATACCTAGACAATTCAAAAAATTTTACCTCATACTAATCCACTGGCAGCTCCCTTTGTTCCAATTGAACAAATTCAGTGATCTTCTTATCCTTAGCATAGTCAGAGAAATGTTTCCTATTAAAAGCTCTAACAAACTCATCCCAGTTCACATCAGTACCTAGTGGAAAGATAGTATCCCTCGAATCTCTCCACCAAAACTTTGCATTTCCCTCCAGCTGGTACTCTGTCAAAACTATCTTCTCAGCATCACTGCAGTCTAACAACCGGAAAATCTGTTTTATCCCATCAATCCAATGTTCCGCCTCCTCAGGACTTCCTATTCCACTGAACTTAGGTGGCTTCAACTTCAGAAATTGCTCCACCAGTCCTTGAGGGCGACATTCCACTCCAGGTTATTGCTGCGCTTGCCTTTCCATCAGTTTCCAATATTGGCCAATGCCTGCAGGATATCTTCCATCCGGGGTTCAACCCTTGCAGCAAAGGCTTCAGCTCTCGATGGATGAGCACTTCCAGCTCGCACCATGACTTTCCTACAGTTTCCAAGCATTTGCCTCAGGAATTATCTAAGACTCACTATCTCCATTTAAAAGTAACTATAACTACATAAGTAACATAAACATGTTACTGGTACCTAAAAGCAACTCATACTAGCTACTAGGGATCTACGAGTGAATACCCATCACCCGTTATTCGAAGTTACTCAACTATTCCAGTTAATATCCTATGGTGTGCATTGTCATCATATTCCTCAATTTCCAAATGAGGCTCCTTATCACTCCAACTCTAACCATTGCTCTGATACCAAAACCGTTGTGGCACCCCTCGACGGCCCCAATCCATTAGGGTCACCACAGGTACTTGTCACTCATCCTCACACATACCAGTAAGGTAACTTTTTAATTAAAGTGAAACCATAGGGGTTGATCAATAGAATACTTTTACATTTTTTTTTTTTGCAAAGGTCCTAGCGCAGTTCATCAACGGAAGTATAAACGTATCTCACCACTCCTCACTTCAAAAACAATAATGCAAAGAACACCACTTACACTTCAAATGAAAAGACAAAGCCGAGTCACTTTTATTTATATTTTCGGCGATGGATATTTCGGGTCGATATAGCAAAAGGCCAAGATTTTTAACTACACTTGGTTATAACTCAAAAGAGAACTCGACCCTATATCAACATGTACACCTCTCTATCAACAAGCGTAAGCTATCCCCAAAAAGTGTCAGCTCCCATCAGCTATACGTGCCATCACACCCAACTCGGTGCATCGGGCGGCAACGGCGACATCATCCCTAGCATCACTCCACCACGCCGGACATGAACAGACAAAAACTCCTGGATAACCGGGCCATCAGCAAGACCCACGTCGTACATCACTAAGACACGAACTCAGACATACACCAGACCAGGAAAACTAACACAGGAATGCTCTGTGCACTCCACCTCGACATCATATGGCAATCCATAATAAGTATTGCGTACAACTGGTAGCAAATGCATCTTTCTAATCTGAAATGTTAATCCCCAAAAGGGGTGAGTACAACCACTTAGCAGTAAAGATCCACCAAACTACACAATGCGTCAAACAGAACAATTAAGGTATTATGAATAAAACACATATCATTCATGCATTCAAGCATACCTCACCTTACAGCCATGCATATATCACCATGCAACGTGTATATATCACCATGCACTTGCACTTATATGAACAATCATGCATATATCACCATGCAATATCCATATACCACCATGCACTTATCATCAAGCAGCCATGCAGCATGCATATACCACCATGCACTTATCATCAAGCAATCATGCATATATCATCATGCAACGTGCATATACCACCATGCACTTCATGCTTGCATTCCCATGAGGTTCATCCCATGCCATATGTACACATCCATGCGCATGATACAGTCTCAATTTTTATCTTTCCAGGGACCAGTGTTTGCATTCCACAATTTATTGCTGGCATCCAACCTGGCATAGCGAGAAACTTCCGGCACACACTTCCGGGCATCTGGCACACACACTTCGGGCATCTCATACCCCAACTAGCATCATGAGGTATCCCCCCCGGCGCACACCTCCAAGGCTTCCGACACACACCTTCGGGCATCTCGAAACCCCCGAGGACATCCGGCACACATACTCCGGGCATCTCAAAACTCCCGAGGCATCGTCGGCTCACACCTTCGACAATCTCGTTATTATCACCATTTATGATCACATATATGTCTCATTTTCAACATGGCATTTGATGCAATATAACATGAAATATGTTACCACATATGCAGCATAATCAACCACTCAAAACATCATATCATATGGAGCAATTTCATTTATTTTTTAAAATACAGCAATTTCGGATAAAAACAGATTACACTCCTTTGGTCATAATTCTTGAAAAATTATTAAAAAATCTCAATAAATTATGAAAATTTGACATAATGTAAAAAAGATACAGGGGAAGATATTTCGTGAAGAACACCATATCAAAAGAACATCACACAATTCGGTACAGTCCCCACATCACAGTCTTTATAATCTCGAAATATTGCCATACACAGTTTCATTCACAAATTCAGTAAAAATCTTAAATAAACTTAAAAAATTCTGAAATTTTTATATTTTATAGAACACATCCATAAGTAAATATTTCATGCAGAAATCGAAACCAGATTCATAATATATTAAAAACTATAGTAGCCATAATCGTCCATAACCCTTGGCACCGAATTCCAGTTCTGACCGTTTTGAATAAGGATTTTTTCACCAACCTAAACTCATCAATTTTCTCTAAAATTTTAGTATGTTACTCATTTACATGTCATATTCAACTTTCATTCAGAACACGAGATCAAATTTCAACCGGAGAATTTTATAAAATTCACAAAAGCATACTAGGTCAGCATTTCGATTCCAGATCTGACTTCTCCAAAGAAAAATAGTTTTACCGGTCTATACTTGTTCATTTCTTCTGAAATTTTGATATGTCACTCTCCAAGAAGTTCTATACAACTTTCATCAAGGATTCAAAATAAGATTCAAACTAAAAAGTCACATGCAGCTCAAGAATTCATCAAAGGTTGGACTGCCTTCCTAGAAAACAAAATGCAAGGCTACCATACCTTTCCCTAGAGCTTCGAATTTCCTCACTTCTACCACAACCAAAGTCTACCATTCATCACACACAGAACACAGCAAGCAAAGGGTAGGTTTTAGGACTCTACTTGCCTCAAATTCGAGCACAAGCACAGCTACAAACGGCGGGGAAGGCGGCGAACAAACACCTCCTTCTTCCTCTTCTTCTCTCGCACGCTTGCTCTCTTTCTCTCTTCCTTTCTTTCTCTCGGATGACCACTCTCTCTTTCTCTTTCTCTTTCTCTCGTGCGACCCCCTCTCTTTCTCTCCCTTTTCTTGCTTAATCCGCCCCCCCTCTTCTTTCTTCCCCCTCATGATTAGCTTGTAATAATTTCTTTGCATGCAGGTGACACTTGGTAATTGCCATGCAGGATGGGCTCTATCCAGCTAGGCTTGGGCCAACCTTGGTCGACGGCAGCTCCTCTCCCCTTTGGGCTTCATGGGCCAGGCCCAAATGGCCGAATGGTGGGGGCTTGTGGGCTAGTCTTAGCCTAGAATTTTGGCCCACCCTTCTCTAGTTTCTCTCATTTAATTACCACCTAATTACCCATTATATAATTACCTAATTACACTTATTCACTTGGCGATAAAACTTACAACATTAATTAATAAATTCTAGCCTATGAACCACATAGCCAAGAATAGAATTTTCTTTTCTATCAAATAATTTTCCATTAAAAGCTTGGTCATAAATCTTATTGCAAATCATGGATCAAATGACTACAATACACCTTGCTGGTATTTCCATCACCTATTCATAGGCTTTAATGTATCTGGAAGTTGCCATGAATTTTGGGATGCCACACACAAATAAGGAAAAAAGAAAATTAAAGAAAGAAAGGTGAGTGAGAGATGAGAGTATAAAAAATGGACAAAAGAATGAAGGTAGAGTATGTGCCCTACTCTCCATAAGGTGGGGCTAAAAAGACCTTCCTTTCATCCTTTGACACACAAAAGACAATATAGAGATCATACAGTTTTTCAGAAAGTTTATCAAGGCTCTGGATTTACCCCAAAGATATTAATATCACAAAACCTCATGAGCTACTCTTGACTAAGGCTGAGCATCGGTCCAAGGTCAACCCTGAACCAACTCTGGACTGGCCCAACCCTACCGGTTCTGGTCCAGTTCCTAAGGAGACCGGGTCGGTCATTGATCCTGGAATTTCTAGACAAGCATTGTGTGGGTTGATCCTCGATCCTAAGAGTTTATGGTCGGTCCAACTCGGACCAACCCCGATATATATTCAATATATTATTATAATTTTTTTATATAGAGAAAATCTTAAAATAAACAATGTCAACAATATTAAACAACTCTATAGTGAGAAGTTCAAGTAATTTTATATTGTTATTTAATAACTTAGATTTTTAATATCTTTTAGGCGTCAATAGTCATAATTTACGTAGGAGTAAAATGTTTTTATGAGAAGTCCTCACGGCGTCCAAAAGGACATAAATAGCTCCTTACGACATTTTCCTTTAGTAATCATTCTTTTTTGTTTTATTTGTCATCTTAGTCTTCAATTTGCCAAAATCGAAATAAACAACTTCTCCGCTCGTCACTCGACACTCGCCTCACTTGATTTGGGTCACTCTTGCTGCTTGCCGCTCAATGCACGCTTGGCTTATTGCTCCATGCTCGACACTCGATGCTCACTCTATTCGATGCTCACCCCACTCGACCCTCATCACTTGTCTTTCTTCGCTGACCTTGCTCATCATCAAACCCATTAGGTCGGTCCGATCCTTGGCTGCCATTTCAAGGAGTAAAAAAAATAAAGTAAAAAATTATTGGTTGGTCCCGAGTTGACTCTAGAACCGGACTAAACCCATTGGGTTAATCCGATCCTCAATCGCTTTTTTAAGGAGTACAAAAAAATAAAATAAAAAAATTTATCGGTTGGTCCCGGGTTGACCTTAAAATCGGACCGAACCCACTAGGTCGATCCGATCCTTGATCCCAAGCTCAATAGGGTCGGTCCTCAGTCCCAAAAATTGAGAACCAGCACTGTGCGAGTTAGTCTTAAGGTTAGGGGTGGACTGGCCCAACTTGGACCATGCTCACCACTACTCTCGACCGCACCCCAAAAGCTCCACCATGTAAGAATTATTGTGACCCACATGATATGATTTATTGTATGGTTTAATAATTATTGAAATGTTATAAAATAAATAATTATTGATTACGAGAAGTTGCGACTCTAATAAAATGAAATGGTATATCGCTTTGATGGAATGCACATTTTCAACGAACTTATAAATGGAGTCTGGTCCTCTCTCCACCTACAATGAACAATAATAACATAAAGGAATTGGGTATTCTCTCCTCCATCGACAGAATATATTAAAGTATAGTGGGTTAAGGGAGAGAAATCGGATTTCTCCTTTTGGTTTGAGATTCTTCAGTTTTCTACAACGATTATCATCAAGTGTAGCGCTATGGATAAAGGTATGTCTTCATCTATTTGTGAAAATCATGAAAATTCAAATATCATTGTTTTTACTTTGAATTTCCGAATCAAAGTATTATATGTATAATCTAATAGTTGATATCAGAGCGTGGCTTATAATCTCATGATTTTCCGTTTATAGAAATATTATGATTTATGTATGATGATTCGTTGAACGATCATGTTCGTACTATTTGTTGTTGTTGAAATGTTTTCGGATGGTTATGTTGAAGAAAATCCGAATGATGAATGTTTTCATGGAGAAAAATGTCGAAAATGGAAGAATTAGGGCGAAACAGGGGATCAAAGGATGAAAAATGGCGAAGAAAATCACCTCTGTCGCGCGGGGAGAAGGTGCGTGGGTCCACGCGCACGCTACGGTTGCAGGCGCATAGATCCCATGCACCCGCACCGTCAAGCGCGCGAAATCGCTACGCGTGTGGGATACACGCGCGCGCTAACCGCTGGCGCGTGGAGTCCACGTGTGCGGAACTATGCGGCGGTTGGCAAGCGCATGCAATGCACGCGCGCGTGCGGGGCATGTGCCTGCGGCAGTTGCCAAGCACGCGCCTGCGCACCGAACGCGCACGCGCGGGGCACATGCCCCACGCGGCACTTTTACGCCTTTGCCCCTCCCGCGGCTCCTAATTACCGTTTTGCCCTTCTCTTGATGGTTATTTATAATTATGCCCCTATTTAATTTAATAATTACGATTCTGCCATTACTAATTATTTACCATTTTGCCCCTGGATTATAAATTTATGATTCTACCCTTATGGAATTATGATTTTACAATTTTACCCTTATGCTTTGATTACGGTTGTGTGCAATTTGGTAAATATTTGTATTTTACAATATTAAAAATTCATATTATGAATGGTTTGTTAGTCACCAAAGTGGCCAAACCTCAAAGTATTTTGAATTTTTGATATTGTAAATTTTTTTATTAAATTACCCATGATTAATTGATGCTATATATGAAATTGATATGTTTTGTATCATTATTGGAGTTATGGATATATTAAAGTTCATTTATTATAAGAACTTAGGGATTAACCCAAAGGTTAATTATTTTCTTATAATTCATGAACATGATGGTTGATAATTAATATGAATTGTTAAATTTGTTTGTATATCCAAAGATAGCAAATAAATTTTAATAAGATATATTTACAATTATCAAATAAAAGTTATTAGCATCATTATGGTATATATATATATATTTGTATATCATAGAATCGCCCAAAGGAAACTATGATGTACATGTGTCGTTTTGTTTGAATCTGATTAGGTGATATTCTCAAAGCATTAATGTATGAGTATTTTCTTGCACATTTGCAGTATCTATACCCGTTTCACTCCATTCGCACGCCTCATATGTTCCCTTATTCAATGGGATAAATTTTCTTGATTGGAGTGAACAAGTCTAGTTTCACTTAGGTGTCCTAGATCTTGATTTAGTGCTTCAAGCTGTTATTACTGATGAAAGTAGTGATGATGAAAAGTCTTTCCATAAAGCTTGGGAAAGATCGAACAGACTGAGCTTAATGTTCATACGAATGACAGTTGCAAACAACTTAAAGACTTCTCTTCCTAAAACTAACAATGCTAAGGAATTTATGAAATTTGTGAAAGAGAGTTCTTAAACTGCTGATAAGTCACTTGCTAGTACATTGATGAGCACACTAACCACCATGAAATATGATGGTTCGCGTACTATGCATGAGCATATACTTGAGATGACGAATTTAGCAGCAAAATTAAGGACTTTGGGAATGAACGTGGATGAGTACTTTTTAGTACAATTTATACTTAATTCCTTACCTCATGAGCAATATGGGACATTTCAAATGAATTACAACACTATAAATGATAAGTGGAATGTAAATGAATTGGTCAGTATGCTAGTTCAAGAGGAAACAAGAATAAAGAATCAAAAGGCTCATTCTGTTCATCTCTCAATTCATCAAGAAGTTCGAAAGAATTTCAAGAGGAAAGGTGGAAGGAGCAAGAAGAAAGGACTACACGTCTTGAATGACTCTTCAAAGGCTTCTCAAATCAACAAGAAGGAACACAATCTTATTAAGTGTCATTTTTGCAACAAAATTGGACACTTGAAGAAAGATTGTTTGAAATGTAAGGCTTGGTTCGAAAAGAAATGTAAGCCTTGTACTTTAGTATGTTTTGAATCAAACTTTACCGAAGTTCCTCATAATACTTGGTGGATTGATTCTGGTGCCACCACTCATGTGTCAAATATGATGCAGGGATTTCTTACGATCCAAACTATAAAGCCAAATGAAAGTTATGTGATTACGGGGAACATAAACAAAGCTCCAGTTGAAGACATTAGCACTTACCGTTTGATCTTAGATACTAGGCATTATTTGTATTTGTTTGGAACCCTTTATGTACCTACATTTTCTCGCAATTTAGTTTCTTTGCCAAGACTTGATGTGGCGGGATTTTATTATAAGTTTGGATCTGAATCTTTCAGTCTATTTAATTTTACCAAAAAAAAAAAATCTTTCAGTCTATTTAAGAGTGATACTCTTATTGGAAGTGGAACTTTATGTGATGGTCTCTATAAATTTAGACTTGATTATACTTTTGTTGAGACATTAATGACCTTGCATCATAATGTTGGCATTAAACGAAGTTTGGTGAATGAAAATTCTGCTTACTTGTGGCATAAACGTTTAGGTCATATATCCAAGGAAAGAATACAAAGATCAGTGAAGAATGAAATTATTCCAAATTTGGATTTTACTGACCTTGGAGTGTGTATTGATTGTATTAAAGGTAAACAAACAAAGCACACTAAGAAAAGTGCCACAAGAAGCACAGAGCTTCTTGAGATTATACATACTGACATATGTGGTCCTTTCGATGTTCTATCTTTTGGCAAGGAAAGCTATTTCATGACCTTTATTTATGATTTTCGTGTTATGGTTACATTTATCTATTGCATGATAAGTCTCAATCAGTGAATGCACTTGAAGTGTATATTAAAGAGGTTGAGAGGCAATTAGATAGAATGGTGAAAATAGTAAGATTGGATAGAGGCAGTGAATATTATGGAAAGTATGATGAATCAGGACAATGTCCAGGTCTATTTGCTAAATTCCTTGAAAGACATGGCATTTGTGCTCAATACACAATGTCAGGTACACCACAACAAAATGGTGTAGCAGAAAGGCGTAACCGTACTTTAATGGAAATGGTTAGGAGTATGATGAGTCATTTATCTTTACCCTTGTCTTTGTGGATGTATGCTTTAAAGACTTCTATGTACTTATTAAACATGGTTCTTAGTAAGGCAGTTCCAAAGAACCCTTTGAATTGTGGACGGGAAGGAAACCTAGTTTACGACACCTACATGTTTGGGGTTGTCAAGCAGAAGTAAGAATTTATAATCCACATGAAAGGAAATTGAATTCAAGAACGGCCAGTGGTTATTTCATTGGTTATGCAGAGAAATCCAAAGGGTATAAATTTTATTGTCATAATTATAGTACAAGAATTGTTGAATCTAGAAATACTAGGTTCATTGAGAATGGTGACATCAGTGAGAGTGAAAGAATGCGTGATGCTTGCATTCAAGAAGTAAGGGTAGAAGTTCCTATACTCAAAACTTCTAAAATTGTTGTTCCTGATATTATAGTACAATTTAACAATAATCGTGAACAACAAATTAATGAACAAACACTCCATAATGGAGATGTCAATATTGAACCTCCAATAGCTGAGTCACAAGAAATATTATTAAGAAGATCTCAAAGAGAAATGAGGTTGGCTATTTCTAATGACTACATGGTTTATCTACAAGAGTCAGAAATTGACTTAAGAATTGGAAATGATCCAGATTCATTTTCTCAAGCCATAGAATGTGAAGATTCTAATGAATGGTTTAATGCCATGGAAGAAGAGTTAAAATCCATGCATCAAAATCAAGTTTGGGACATTATTGAATTGCCTAAAGAATATAAGAATGTCGGGTATAAATGGGTCTTTAAGACCAAGCGCGACTCAAAAGGCAATATTGAACGATATAAAGCTAGACTTGTTGCAAAGGGTTTTACGCAAAAAGAATGCATTGACTATAAAGAGACATTTTCACCGGTCTCTAAGAAGGACTCACTTAGAATCATTATGACTTTGGTGGCTCATTATGACTTGGAGTTACACCAAATGGATGTAAAAACCGCCTTTCTTAATGGGAATTTAGAAGAAGAGGTTTACATGGACTAACCCGAAGGCTTCTCAATTAAAGGTAATGAACACATGGTATGTAAATTAAAGAAGTCAATATATGGACTTAAACAAGCTTCCCGACAATGGTATCTTAAGTTTAACGATACCATAACTTCATTTGGATTTAAGGAAAACACCGTTGATCGGTGTATATATATGAAGATTAGTGTGAGCAAGTTTATTTTTCTAGTTCTATATGTTGATGATATTTTGCTTGCTGCTAATGATCTTGGTTTGTTACATGAAACCAAGAAGTTTCTCTCTATGAATTTTGAAATGAAGGATATGGGAGAGGCAACATATGTGATAGGAATAGAAATATTTCTTGATAGATTGCAAGAATTATTAGGATTGTCTTAGAAAGCCTACATTAAGAAAATTTTAGAGAGATTTAATATGAGTAAATGTTCAGCAGGAATAGTTCCAATTCAGAAATGTGACAAATTTAGCCTTATGCAATGTTCGAAAAGTGAATTGGAACGAGAATAAATAAAAAATATTCCTTATGCATCTATTGTGGGGAGCTTAATGTATGCACAAACTTGCACCAGACCAGACATCAGTTTTGTTGTCGGAATGCTAAGCAGGTATCAAAGTAATCCTGGAATGGATCATTAGAAAGCTGCAAAGAAAGTTCTTAGATATTTGCAAGGAATGAAGAATCATATGCTCACTTATAAAAGATCCGATCATCTCCAAGTGATTGGATATTTAGATTCAAACTTAGCCGGATATACTGATACAAAAAAATCAATGTTTGGTTACTTGTTTCTTCTGGTTGGAGAGGCAATTTCATGGAAGAGTGCAAAGCAATCAGTTATTGTTGCATCCACTATGGAAGCTGAATTTGTGGCATGCTTTGAGGCCACAATTCATAGATTATGGCTGCGGAATTTTATTTCAGTAGGGGTGATCGGTTCAGTCCGGTTCCACCCAAGAACCGAGAACCGGACCGGGAGGACCGGTTCCCACTTTTCTGGACCATGGACTGGATTGGCTATCTTGGAACCGAGAACCAGACCGGACCAACCGGTCCCGTCTGGTCCGGTCTGGTTCCAATGAACTATCACTTGTTTTCATTTCATTTAACAAAAAAAAATAAATAGTAATTACTAGTAAAGTAATGCACGAGATTATGATCCAGTCAAGTTTTTTTATTCACTTTGTGACCAACAAAGTGACGCCCTATTAAATTAAAAACGTCAACTTTGTGGAAACAAAGAGAGCCAAGAGATTGAAATCCCCTAACGAAGCGTGCTTTTACCCACACCAAAATGCGCGGAGGAGACGAAAGCCAATCACCCACCGCCCCCTCGCCCCAAATGCGACATCAATACAACACAATCGCATGTCGGAAACAAACGAAGATGGGACTACAGAGTATAAATGATCAAACAACAAAGCCGCGTGGCAATGAAAACATAGCAAAAGAGCTGATCGAGGACGGGACTCGGGACTCACCTCAAAGAAGGAGAGGGCCTTGGGAATCGTCAGGCAACGACGGGAGACGGGAGAGAGCGAAGAGATGATGACGCTATAGGGAGGAACTAGGAAGGGTTTGGGAAAATGAAAG
Organism: Eucalyptus pumila; assembly: GCA_016097595.1. Lineage (NCBI taxonomy): Eukaryota > Viridiplantae > Streptophyta > Magnoliopsida > Myrtales > Myrtaceae > Eucalyptus > Eucalyptus pumila. Next base: position 24,621,846 of record CM027851.1, read on the forward strand.
TTGAATCAAATTACCGCCAAGTTGGATCACAAAAATTGAGAAAATAGAAGTTGATGTGATGGTTACTGTATATTAAAGCAGAAACTAACAAAAAAAAAAAGAGAGGGGTTTAGCCGTTCGTTTAGGTTTCAAGAGGGAAAGGCAAGTGAGGAGAATTGAAAGTATTTGGAAAATAAAAGCTGATGTGATGGTTACTGTTGAGTGTAGTTCAGATGCAAAAAAGGGGAGGGATTATTAGCTTTGAGTTATGAGAGAAGAAATGAATATGATGGTAATGGGTACTATAAATTATTTCAGAAATTAAAATATATATATAAATGGTCGGTCCGGTCCGGTCTGGTTCCGACCCCGAAACCGGGAACCGGACCAACCGGTCACCAGTTCCAAAAATAGGAACCTAAGACCGGACCGAGACCCTCTAGAACCGCCCGAAACCGACCGGTCCGGTCTGGTTTAGCCGGTTCCCGGTTCGGGCGGTTTCCGTTGCACACCCCTATATTTCAGGGCTTGTGATTATCGACAGTATTGCCAAGCCGCTGAAAATTTATTATGATAACTCTGCAGCAGTTTTCTTCTCTAAGAACAACAAGTATTCTAAGGGTGCTAAACATATGGAGATCAAATACTTGTCTGTCAAAGAAGAAGTTCGAAAACAAATAATGTCAATTGAGCACATTAGCACCAATCTTGTGATAGCAGATCCCTTAACAAAAGGACTGCCGCCCAAAATATTTAATGAGCATGTGAAAAGATGAGCATTATTGGATGTCATTAATGTTTGTATTATGATTATATTAAGTTTATATATTTGACACTTTGAGCTCACTTACGTGTTTATGATATTTCTTGTTTTCTATTTAGTATACATTATGGAAATAGATGAATGTTAAACATGATAATTTCTAAAGAAACATTATGGTTGGACTATTACTGTACTTCTCATTTATGGATCATGTTAAGTAAAGTGCTATAATTGTAGTACATAGAAGGGACTATGTCGATTAATGACATACAACTGCTATGACTCACATTAGTTTTCTTTACTTAATTGTGATTATTATGTGATTGCCAATTTAATGAAATTTTATAGCATAATGTTATTGTGCACATTATACTCTTTATTAAACCATGAAAAAAATCATATGGGCCAAGTGGGAGAATGTAAGAATTATTGTGACCCAAATGATATGATTTATTATATGGTTTAATAATTATTGAAATGCTATAAAATAAATAATTATTAGTTACGAGAAGTTGCGACTCTAATAAAATGAAAGGGTATATCGCTTTGATGGAATGCACCTTTTTAACGAACATATAAATGGAGTCTGATCCTCTCTCCACCTACAATGAACAACAATAACACAAAGGAATTGGGTATTCTCTCCTCCATCAATAGAATACATTAAAGTATAGTGGGTTAAGGGAGAGAAATCGGATTTCTTCTTTTGGTTTGAGATTCTTCGGTTTTCTACAACAATTATCATCAAGTGTAGCGCTATGGATAAAGGTATGTTTTCATCTATTTGTGAAAATCATGAAGATCAAAGATCGTTGTTTTTACTATGAATTTCCGCATCAAAGTATTATATGTATAAGCTAACACACCAAGGACGGCACAATAGGTCAAATATCAACGTCAATCCCTCGTATGACATCAATTCAGGCAATATCACCTGTAAGTTATCCATCAAGCTTTTCTTCATCGTTAGAAGAAACGCCAATGACACAAGAATAGGAGGTACTGACCCGCTCTTTGAAGAACAATTCCAGCAGCGGGAACATTGCTAATGTATTTAGAAAATTCACAATGTTCAGCACACGAGATGCAACATAAGCATTATCATGATAACTGCATGTTCAAAAGGTTAGAAAGCAAAGTTAGTAGATAGTGATAACAATATTGAGATCTCTAATCCCAAGAAAAACTATATACAACAATCAGACCTGTTCTCTCGATCCAGATAATTTATGAAGATGACTTTGAAGATAAAAACTTCAATCTAGTGTGGAGAATACCAGACTAGAAGAGCGGATCCATGCATATAGTAATTCAACCACACAAGCTAATGAAACGGTTACATGCATTGCCATCATAATGATAATTGGATGTCACTGAACATGTGAAATATCGATTGAAGGTCATTTATGTGGCATTTGGCAAATCTTTCCAATGGTATATGGCAGTGCAGACACAGATAAAATACCATATGAGAAATCGAACCTCAAGAACCAGATAAGCTTTGAGAGTATAAAAACCGTACATCCATTGGAAAGTTGAAGTAAAAAGAAGCAATTGATAATGCCAACAACGACAAGAGAGAGAGATTCGCGCCACTCACGGCAGAGGGAGGAGGTGGACGACAAGCCAAACGCGAGGCCCGTAGTAATCGACAGCCTGCTTCACTAGCGGCCACGAGTCCCGACTGTATGGGCAAAGCGGGTCTAGGAAGGCCTCGATCACGACGGTGCAGGCACCGACCTGGTGCTCCGCATACACAAACCCATCGAACCTCGCCAGCGGCAGGGGCAAGGCGCTCCCAATAATGGTGCGATGGGTGGCGAAGAAGTAGAGGGCCCAGAGCAGCGCCACCGAGACTAGAGAGCTCGATGTCATCACCACCGTCATTTTGACTAGAAACTGAATTTGACAGGAACGAATGGATAGCAAGAAAAACAGAGGTCAACGCACGGAAGGAGGCACTAGGGAAGGAGCATTTTAAAGTTTCGTTGATTTTAAGCGGGCGTTTGGTAATCATTCAGTTCCCCTGAACAATTTCTGATCAGAAATTATTCTTTTTTATTCTGTTCCCATGAACAATTTCTGAGCAAAAGAATGATTTTGGTGACTGCACAAAATTTTTAATTTTGAAATAGAAAAAGAATACAAATGCATTTGGTAATTACATAAAATTTCTATTCCAATTCTAAAATCTTATCCAATCATAGAAATTATTTTGATTAATTATATTTATACTAAGTAATAAAAATATTAACTAATCAACCGGCCGGCAACGAGTGAATGGATGAAAAAACTCTTGGTTTATCAAGTGTCTATAACTCTGACGCACCTTTGCCGTTCATTTACATGAATTTCGTATGTGACTCAAACCACAAATAGACCCTAGTAACCCTTAAAGCTTAACCCCTGGATAAACAATTTCCAGAAAATAGCTAATGAAACATAATAAAAGTCGATCAAAGACAATGGTAGAAAGGAGGAAAGTGGAAATTGTCATTTACATAAATTTTCAACATTACTCGGTCACATGTTTTGATTTGACAGACTTTAGATATGGCAAGAATGTACATAACCTTAACCAATCAGTCCACTCTAAATTGATCCATACTTCCATCAAGACATACCCGAACGAAAATATGTAAGAGTTTTTCTAAGTGTGGACTACATTAATTGATATTGTAATTTACCGTTTAATGTTTACCGTTTTGCAGGATTTGGTCTAAGGTGAGATAGAAGGTTTCTTAATTAGTCTAATATAGGCTGGCTAATGTGGGCCGAGTTGAGCCTGGCCCGTAATGAGGGGGACTGGCTGTGAACTCTATAAATAGTGCTTAATTCTCTCCTCTAACCCTAATTCTCACTTGTATCCTCACCTAAGGGGCGTTTACCTTCATTCCTATATAATAAAAAGGGTGGGTGTAAGAATCCACCACTGATCATGTCCTTCAAGTCGCACGTTGCTTTCTACCACATCGTTTCAAACGAAGTTTTACCATAACATTCCTCTAGTTTGGAACTAATATGTAATTGATTCAATTAGGGAATCATGAATAGTCATTTTTTCGGTCGTTCCATTGGTTTCTAAAGAAGTCTTAGAAAGAATTCAATTTAATCCTCGATTTTCTTTTTATTGGATGAATGCAATATTTTTATTTTATTTATTAATTTCTAATATTAGGAAGAAAAAAGTTCTTTGTATTGAATCTACATTGCATCTTCAAGTAACTTGAGAGGATATATTCAACAATCTTAGACTTCTTCGAATATCAAATACTCATAAGAAATCATTCAATTCAAATAGTTATTGAATTGAAAAAAAAAAAAAAAACTACCTGGATATCACTATTTGAATAAAGTTTTCCTAAAGATTGCATTTATCATCATAAATAATTCATCTTTGAATTAAACCTCAGTGATTAAAAAAATCTACACGTGAGGGGGCTGCCTCATTGAGCTAGTGATACGGAGGGCAATAGAGGAGAATGACTTGTGCGTGGAATATTGTGTTTCCGCTTCCGCTTCAAGAACAATGGATCCCAAAACAGGTGCATTAATCTTTCTACTTAATTATGCATATTATTGTTCTAGTTATGGAGATCTTGGGCTTACGCAATTTGCGTCTAACATGTGGTATCAGAGCCTCCATAACCCTAGAACACGAACGCAAAGAATTTTGCCCTAATTTGAGATTTTCGAGATTTTTCGTTCAATAAAAATATTGAATTAAATAAAATTCTATATTCGGACTGGGCTCGATGAGATGAGCAAGACGGTCGGCGGCGCGTCGCTGGAGGAGGCCGCACGCGCCCCCACGCGGCGGCCATGCGCCGCACGTGAGCTCCACGCGCCACGCACTCAAACGGCGCATGTGGTTACGCGGAGCTTCCGTTCGGTGCATGGTTGGTGGCGTTGGATTCGTATTGCCATATTCTATCTTGTGGTATATTTATTTTTCATTTTTGATGATTTTATGGATGTGAAAATACATGCAAAGCCCTAAATATGTGATTTTTAGTGTATTTTTGCGTATTTTTCTAGTATTCTCTGTGTTTTTGAAAATACATATGTTGGATATGATGCCCCTATCACTAAAGTTAAATCACATGTATACGGTGTATGTGAGAGGTAAAGATTATATCCCTGGTATGAGAGAGTTTCAAGGATTCAATTGAGTTGTGATCGCCAAAGTGGCACACTTGATTGGGTTTGAGAAATTTCGATTTCGTATATTGATTGGGATGTCTCCTGATCTAATGCATAGTCATACTCCCAAAGGAGGTGATTGTGTATTAGTTCATGGAGGGATACATGATAGTGTGGTGGAGGAGTGACCGATCCTAATGGTTCATATGCCCAAAGGTGATGAATTCACAAAAATTGAAATATATTCTCATAACCCTTATCATGTGGGGAGTGTACAATTGCATGTCATGTATTCTGCCTAAATGTGATTATGTGATTTTGCATGTAACTCTCTGTATGTGTACTTGTACTCAAGTTACACAATGCTCACATGATGCTAATTATATATACTGCTTGTCTTTCAGTCACCTTTTCTGTAAACGGTAATTTTGTCACTATTGAGGTTCTTGCTGGTTCAAACTTTAAGAAATGGAGAGAAGATTTTCTATTTACTATGGAGATGGCAAATGTTCATATGGCTCTTACTATCGATCAGCCGGCAGATCTTACTGCTGAGAGTACAGAAGCTCAAAAAGCTCATTTTACTGCATGGGAAAAGAGCAATAGAATTTGCTTACTATCGATGAATCATTCCATTCAGGAACACTTGAAAAGTGGTTTGCTTGCAAACTGCACTGCTAAACAGATGATGGAAGCCTTGATGGCTAGAAACTGTGTCTCACTTAATGCTGAGATAGGAACACACATGCAAACACTATTTACTATGAAGTATGATGGTTCTAGTGGAGTTAGAGATTATGTTATGAGAATGGTAGATTTGCAGACAAAGCTTGAGACTCTCAATGTTGTTATTCCCACTGCTTGCATTGTGCATCAAGCTCTAAATAATCTTCCTCCTAATTTTGGGATTATCAAGACCAATTATAGTTCACAAGATGAAACCCAATCAGTTAATGACCTAATTGCAAGGCTGGTGGCAGATGAAGAAAAATTGAAGAAAGATAAAGGGCACGTTGCCCTTTATGCTTCTAACTCTAGTAGTGATAAGGGAAAGAATGTGAAAACTTATACTCATAAAGGCAATTCTGAAGTTGTTGGACCTTCCAACAATAAAGGAAATTCTGAAGTTGCTGGACCTTCTAACAATTTGGGTCCCAAGAATACATTCACCAAGAAGGATGGTGTTTATTGCTACTTTTGTAGGGATAGAAGACATGTAAAGAAATGTGGCAGCAAATTTAAGGCTCAGTTGTCTAAGAGAACTGAAAGTGAGCCTAAAGGTAATGATTCTTTGGCATTTGTTTATGAATCTAATCTATCTGAAGTTCCGACCAATTCCTGGTGGCTAGATAGTGGTGTAACTAATCATGTTGCATTTACCATATAGGGGTTCATAAACCGAAGGACGCCAAATCAGGATGAATCAAAGCTCACTGTTGGAAACAGCATTGGAGTTGACGTCGAGTTCGTGGGAGATGTTATTTTGATTTTAGATTCTGGTTTTTGGATGGTGTTAAGAAACACTTTTTACATACCTTCTTTTAGGCGGAATTTAGTTTCTATGTCTTGTTTGGACATGTGTGGATACTCTTTTGAAATAAAGAGTAGTACTGTTTCCATGTTTTATGATTCAAATAAGATTGGGTGTTGCAATTTATCCGATTGATTATATCGATTGAGTTTATCTCCCAATGACATGTACGTTGCTTATTCAGTTGAAAAAGTTGTTTCCAAAAGGCTTCTACCTAAGGAACAGTCTTATGCTTTGTGGCATAAACGTCTTGGTCATATCTCTAAAGAAAGAGTAGAAAGGCTTATAAAGACCGATATCTAGCCTACTCTTAAAGATAATCAAGAGACTTGCGTAGACTGTTGCAGAGGTAAAATGACTAAGATAAAGAAGAAATCTGTTGTACGAAGTTCAGACTTGTTGGAGGTTATTCACACTGATATTAGTGGATCATACACGGCTACTTTGTGCAGAAATTTTTATTTCATCACATTTATTGACGATTATTCCCGATATGGATACTTATACTTGATTAAAAAAAAGTTCGAGTCTCTTGATAAATTCAAGAGTTTTCAGACTGAAGTGGAGAAATAGTTGGGAAAAGTTATAAAGATTGTCAGATCTGATCGTGGTGGTGAGTACTTTAGTAGGCACGGTGATGTTGGACAACTTAAAGGGCAGTTTGCTAAATACTTAGAGGATTCTGGGATAATAGGTTAGTTTACTATGTCCGGAAGTCCTGAACAAAATGGTGTAGCTGAAAGGCGCAATCGTACTCTTATGGACATGATGAGAAGTATGATTAGTATGACCAATTTACCTAATTTTCTGTGGGGTGAAGCTTTGAAAATAGCTCTTTATATTCTAAATCGCGTTCCTACTAAAGCGGTTCTATTGACTCATTTTAAGTTGTGGACTGGATGTAAACCTAGCTTGAATCATCTTAAAGTTTGGGGATGTCCAGCAGAACTGAAGATATATAATCCAACATTAAGTAAGTTGGATTCCAAAACTACTCGGTGTTACTTCGTGTCTTACCCAGATCACTCAAAGGGGTATCGGTTTTATAACCCTAATGGAGGTACAAGAATTGTGGAATCTCATACTGCAAAATTTCTGGAATTTGATGTAGCTGAAAAGGGTAGCTGCTCACAAGCTATCAAAGATGATAGTATGGTGGGCATTACTGGATCCATGTCTCATCTTGTGCAGACAATTATGGAGCCTCTTGCACCACAAACGGAGCTTGTTGTGGCCCAGGATCCTATTGTTGAGACAGTTCCTGATGAGATACCTCAAGCTCCTCAAATTCAAAATGAAATTGAAGTAGCTCCACTCAGAAGATCAACTAGGAAAAGACGTTTAGCTATACCACCAGACTATGTTGTCTACCTAGGAGAACATGATTATGATATTGGTTATATCGTTGATCCGGTAACTTATATGGATGTTATCTCATGTCCTCAATCGGATTTGTGGCTAGATGCGATGAAAGATGAGATGCAATCTATGAAACACAATGGTGTTTGGGAGCTTGTTGAATTACCTGAAGGTTATAAACCTATTGGCTGAAAATGGGTATTCAAGACTAAAAGGGATACCAAAGGAAAGATTGAAAAGTTTAAAGCCAGACTGGTAGATAAGGATTTCACTCAAAGAGAAGGAATATATTATGAAGCAACATTTTCTCCAGTTTCTTCTAAAGATTCTTTTAGAGTGATCTTGGCATTGGTAGCTCATTTCGATATGGAGTTATACCAAATGGATGTTAAGACTGCTTTTCTAAATGGAGACCTTGCTGAAGAAGTTTATATGGTGCAACCTGAAGGTTTTGCAGCAAATGACTCAGGTAAGCTTGTTTGTAAATTGAAAAAGTCTATTTATGGCCTTAAGCAAGCTTCTAGACAATGGTATTTCAAGTTTCACAGTGTTGTTACTTCATTCGGATTTATTGAGAACAAAGTATATCAGTGTATATACACCAAGGTCAGTGGGAGGAAATATATTTTTCTCATACTTTATGTAGATGATATCTTGCTTGCTAGTAGTGACATTGGTTTACTATATGAGATGAAGCAGATGTTATCGAAAATTTTTGACATGAAAGACCTTGGTGAGGTGTCTTTTGTTCCTGGCATTGAGATCCATAGGGATCGCTCACGCCGTTCATTGGGTTTGTCTCAGAGGGCGTATATTGATCGCGTTTTAGAAAGATTCAATATTCAGGATTGCAAACCAGGAATTGCTCCTGTTGTTAAGGGTGATAAATTGATTCTTTCATAATGCCCTACTTTAGATTTTGAGAAAGCTCAAATGAATGATGTACCTTATGCTAGTGTGCTTGGTAGTATCATGTATGCTCAAGTTTGCACTAAGCCAGATATTGCTTTTGCAACAGGGCTTCTAGGCAGATATTAGTCTAATCTAGGACACGATCACTGGGTTGCTGCCAAGAAGGTTTTAAGGTACTTAAAGAGAACAAAATATTATATACTAATTTATAGATATGTTCCAGACTTGCAACTAACAGGGTATTCAGATGCAGATTTTGCTGGTTGTCAATATGATAAGAAGTCAACGACAGGATACATATTTATGTTGGCAGGAGGTGCAGTATCATGGAAAAGCCAAAAACAGAAATCCATATCTTCTTCTACCATGCAAGCGGAGTTTGTAGCATGTTTTTCAGTTGCTACTCAAGCTATTTGGCTCCAGAACCTCATTAGGGAGTTATCTGTTTTTGATTTTGTGGATAGACCCATACAGTTATACTGTGACAATAACTCTGCAGTGTTGTTTATTAATAACAACAGAAGTCTCAAGGGGTTTAAACACATGGAGGTCAAGTTTTTGACTATAAAGGAATCAGTGCAGAATGGTGACATTGCAGTAAATTATATTCCTACAGATGATATGATTGCAGATCCACTAACTAAAGGCCTACGCCCGTGTGTTTTTGATCGACATGTCATTAGCATGGGCTTAGGAGCGTCTTGGGATGTTGTTATTTAGTGGGAGCTGTGTTTTATTTTTCTTTAAATAAAGTTTACATCTGTTTTGATACAATTTAGTAACACTTTGATATATATATATATATATATATATATATATATTGTTGAAAGTCTCAAGGGATTGTATAAACCTTGAGTGAAGGCTAGGGGCATCCGAGCGTCCGGTTATTAGCCTTAAGCATATGTCTTGTGATACATAAAGAAAGGTTAACCGTAAGGACAAGACATATGTGGGTTCATTGGAACCATAAAGCATTCTCTAGTGGCACAAATTATTGTGTCGCCTAAAGTAAGAGAATGGTGACTGACAAATGGAATCTCTCTATGAGAGATATTATCTATTTGCCACACTACCATATTGAATTCATATCAATAAAGTTGAGAGCACTCATGACCATGGAAGGCTCTGTGTGTATACATGCAATTACCGTCATGATTCGGTGTTTAAGACTTTATGGGATATGATTGACTATTAAGAATTATCTCTGGACCAATGTGCGCACATAAGGTATGATTTCAATTAATATAGTCCAAGTGGGAGAATGTAAGAGTTTTTCTAATTGTGGACTACATTAATTGATATTGTAATTTACCGTTTAACGTTTACCGTTTTACGGGGTTTGGTCTAAGGTGAAATAGAAGGTTTTTTAATTAGTCTAATATGGGCTGGCTAGTGTAGGTCGAGTTGAGCCTGGCCCATAATGAGGGGGACTGGCTGGGAACTCTATAAATAGTGCTCAAGTCTCTCCTCTAACCCTAATTCTCACATGTATCATCACCTAAGGGGCGTTTACCTAACGCTATATGTGAGGGGGCCGCCTCATTGAGCCAGTGATACGAAGGGCAATAGAGGAGAAGGACTTGCGCGTGGAACATTGTGTTTTCGCTTCCGCTTCAAGAACAATAGATCCCAAAACAGGTGCGTTAATCTTTCTACTCAATTATGCATATTCTTATTCTAGTTATGGAGATCTTAGGGTTACGCAATTTGCGTCTAACAAAAGATGCCCTATAAACAGACCTATACAAAACCATCTATATTAACTAATAGTCTAAAAAAGACTTGGTCTTATTAGTCTTGTTGGTCGTTTATCTCCATAAATTACTAGTCTTACCACCACTTTCAACCATCATCTTGAGGTCCTTTTGTCACTTACATCAATCTTTCGTACAATTTATACCTCAAAAGAATAAATTATTTTACTCAAATGATGTACACAAATTATTATTATTGTTATAAATAATAAAAACTCCTAATACATAAGATATGCTCCTAATTTTCTTACGCATGCTTATCCAATCATCAATGATATCTTTGGGAGCACTAGTCTAAATGTCCCGAAACTCCAAACTCGAGCAATCTATAAAGTATTTTGAAGTGAGTCTAAACTCATTAAAAAATAAAAAGTCTAGGTCTAAATTAGTAATTCTACTCACATATTGATTAGAAATCACAGTAGCATAGTATTTAGCAAGTAATATCACATATGATTGTCAATAGAGAAACGAACATATTTTTTGAGCTCATTTAAGATAACGTAAACAGTGTGTTATATATGAACCACTATAATTATGAGTTCAATAAGTAAAAATAGATGATATGAGCCAATATTCAGGTTAACACTCAAATGCATAGGAATGAATGTACAATCCTTAGGATGCGCAAATGCCATGTAGTAGCTTACCGATATACATTGGTGACTATCTATTTTCTACTTAACACTGGATAAGACTCATCTCAATTAATAAGATAGTGTCACCGCCAACTCATGGAGAAAGAATCATATACACATCTTTGTCACCTCTCAACCCATCCAAGTGTTCTCTATATCAGTAAGGATAACTATACTATTGCACAATCGCATGATGACGTCTATTTCATGTTCATTCTGGTCAACATCCATACTCTTTTTTTTTCTTTTCTTTTCTTTCCCAATCTTGGACCTCAAGTCCATAATATCAACAAAAAGGCTACTCAATCTGTACCAGGCTACACAAGCCATATCAATTGGTGTATAAATTATAGGACTTTAGGTCCTCTTAATCCTATACAAACCCATGTTAAACGACAAAACATCTTTCTTTTTTTTTTTCTTTTTTTTGGAGTTTTGTACACATGCACAATGAAGGAATTCACTCTCTCGCACCTCGTACAAAATTGAAAAAGCAATGCTAGTCAAAAATTGATTTCTGGAACAAATTGGTTATCATACATGCCCTTAGCTTTCTCATTGCACCTCGTACATGGCATCAATCACATGCATGTATAACAATAATAATAGGCAAAAGAACACCTCAAGTGCCAAAATTTGACACAAAAAGACACTTAAGTACTAAAAGTTAGGAAAGTGACACTTAAGTGCCACTTTTTTTAAAAAATGGACACTTAAGTGTCACATCCAGCGAATTCCGCCGAAAATCTTACGTGGCAATTTTTTTTATTACTTTTGTTTGCTTACATGGCTAGCCAAAAGGCTGACTAAGCAAAGAAACACAAAAACGACGTCATTTTGGCACAATTTGAATTTTAATATAAAAATATTTAAATTAAATTCAAAACCAAAATTAAAAATTAAAAATTAAATAAATAAATAAAAAGATGAACAGCAATCGGCAATTGAGGGCTTAGCCCTTGCCGTAGCCGCTACCTTGCCGTCATAGGGAAGGTGGGGGAAGGGTTGGTCGGGGTCACAAACCCTAGTCGATCAGCGGTGAGGGCCCCGGCCAAGCGAGGGTTGGCAACCCTTGCCAAATCTAAGGGAGGGCAGCGACCCTCACCCCAGATCTAGGCGAGGGTTCACAGGCCCTCGCCGTTGGTTAGCTAGGGTTGCCGGCCCCTGGCCAAGGCATAGCAACTTCGGCCAACCCTCCCCCCACCTTTCCGGCCACAGTAAGGTGGCGATAGCGATGAGAGCTGAGCCCTTAGCCGCAAACTGCTATTTATCTTCCTCCTTTTTTTTATTTGATTTTAAATTTAATTTAATTAATTTTTATATTAATTAGTTACCCACGTCAGCAGTAAAATGATGTCGTTTTGACACATGTCTAATCACATCAATGCGCAAAACGACGTCATTTTATGCTTGACTTGTTCGAAAATCGCCACGTAAGCATTTGGCAAGATTTTTTTGCCATTGATACTTAACTGATCTATTTTACTCCGATTTTAATACTTAAGTATCACTTTCCTAACTTTTAATACTTAAGGTTCTTTTGTGTCAAGTTTTGACACTCCAGGTAACATTTTCTCACAATAATATAACTTTGTACATGTCACAAAGAATATCAACACAGACATTCCCCCATAATTGTGCATCAATTTACACTACATTAATCTCTTGATGCGTTCCATATGATAAAAAAGGGTCTTATGAATCATATGCGCCATAATCACTACATGTCGCATAATCTCATCAGTGCAAATTACATGGCATTAACCCCTGTAACGACTTGGGCTCCACTACTTAATATTGTCCGCTTTGGACACTAAGTCCTCGCAGTTTTAAAACGTGTCTTACAGGTTAAAGAGACCCTAAGCCTTATAAACTAGTCCAGGACTCCCCCCTAAGCAATGTGGAATTAGAGAGGACCTCTCCCCTTCCTTGGGTTGTTACACTCTCTACCCCTTAAGAGCACAGTGTCCTCCCTATGACCCCCACACGCGGTCGAGAGTCGACTCCGATACCATTTGTAACGATCCGGGCCCCACTGTGTAATATTGTCTGCTTTGGACACTGAGTCTTCACGGCTTTAAAATGCGTTTCACAGGTTAAAGGGATCCCAAGCCTTATAAATTAGCCCAGGATTCCCCCCTTAAGCGATGTGAGACTAGAGAGGACCTCTCCCCTTCCTTGGGTTGTCACAACCCCAGTGTGGCTCACATCTCAAAATCTCTTAATCTAGCTCTACGAATCAAATCAATTAGGTAAGGTCATTCATTTTCTCGTTGATCCATATGAATATCTAATCGATACTATGTAAATGTCCCAAATTTTGTAAAATTACAAAAACAACCCACTTTTTAAAATATATGTGTAAGTGAGTCCAAATTTAGACTAGTTAGATAAATTGCCTAAATTAGGCAATTAATTTAAAACAAACTACAAACCTCTAATCATAGGCATCCTTAACGGGTCAACAGCCCCCCAAATTTTCAATTTTAGAAGATGAGACATCTAATTTGCTTTAATTATAAAATAGCCTCTAATCTACAATACTAGATTTGTTACCCGATTCCTTTTCCTTTAATTAATCCACCTTACTCACTTACTAACAATCATTTTAATTAACAAAGTTCACTGTTCACAGAAGAATGTATATGCTGAATTCACGTTTTTGCCCTTGTATTAAACAAATATACTATTTATGCCTTTACATGCATAGTTTCATCATTTTACTATTGGAAAAATTACCAAAACCGTTCTAAACTTATTTTAATTGTATCAATTCAATGATAAACTTTTTTTTAACCAATTAAATCATTAACATTTTTCATTTGTGGCAATTCAATCTATATAGCCAATTTTGACTGAAAATCACTAACATAGACGACAACCATCTTATGTGGTGTAGTCGGAGCTGAATAGACATTTTTTTTTTAATCTTTCAATTTTTTTCAATTTTTTTTTCAATTTTTTTCCTTCTTTCTTTTGTTTTTGCTAGTAAGCTGTGGCCGATAAGGGTTGCCAGAACTCGCCGGCTGCTAATGAGGGTCACTGCCCTCGCCCAGCCTAGCACAAAGAATTGGACGGAGACAAATTATAGGAAGACGGACAGGCGCAATGGTTCATCGACAAAGCACGCATGGTTTCAAAATACCCACGATGGCAGACAGCACTTGGAATCTGAAGTTAAAACAACCGGTGCACACGAAAGAGCAAAATAATTTCGTCACCATAAATATGATACAGTGATATTTTGATTTGTCGCCAGTGTATTATGCTGATGTCACGGGCCTAAAGAGAGTCGACCCGAGAGGTTCCCTAGAGTCGACCCTAACTCGCCCGTGGACCTCCTACTCTCACTCAGATTCTCACCAAGTCTTCTCCCCGAAGGTTCCAAGGGCGGGCGAAACCGTCATTGAGCCATATTCTAGGTTTTTGTTCCGTTATTTATGTCGGTAGATGGTAGTTAGACATTATGTCGGTAGTTGAGGCGGTGTGATCTCGCCCGCTAGATGAAAAGTAGATCAACGGTTGTAAGCTGAGGCCCTCAATTATAAAAGGGGTATCATCCTTCATTTGTAACAATCGAATCCAATCCTTTCAGCAATATAGAGTTCCTTTCCTTACAAAGCTCCTCTCTCTTACTTTCTCTCTCAACGATCCGGGTAAGCGAGCGGGTAGGCGTCCGATCGAGCAAGGCTTGGCTTGGGTGATCCATAGTTGCCTGAGTCGCCGGGAGGTCACGATCCCAATCGATCGGCCCGTGACAAGTGGTATCAGAGCAAAAGAGAGATCCGTTCAAGAGACCAAGGAGCGCCAACTGTTTGAATGAATGTCGAGCCAAGAAGCTGTCATGGATGGAGAGGCCGCACAAGTCAAGGAGACCCGTGGCCGAGCAAAGAAAAGAGATGCCTCGATGGATGCCGTAGCTGCGTTCGATGAGAAGATTGGGAAGGTCCGAAGCACCGTGCTCGAACTCATGGAAGGTCTTGATGATGTACGAGATCGGATCATGGAGATTGAGAGTTCGCTCTATGAAGACTTCATGATCAGCCTCAACGAAGCTACCGCACCCTTACACAACAAGGACAAAGCCCTCGAAGCATCGATCGATGTGTTGAAGGAGCGTGTCCAAGTGGTCGAGGAAGAAGCTCCACGTAGGGACGAGGTCGAAGCCATGAAGGCCGAGATCCAAGAGCTCAAGATCGAGCTCACCCTGTGCAAACTGAGCATCACCAATAGTGCTGTGCCTACCCAAGCGGTGCCCAAAATTGAGGTGCCAAAGCCGAAAGAGTTCAAAGGCGAACGATCCGCTAAAGAGGTGGACAACTTCGTCTAGAGCATGGAGCAATACTTCGGCGCCGTCAACATACACGACGAGTCGACCAAGGTACGAGTGTGACACCCCAAACCCTTCGGAAGTCGCCACAGGCACCAACGTTACACCTTACTACCTCTCTTGAGAAGAAGCGTCGTAATTCATAGACACACATTTTATTTTTTTTAAAACGGTCCCAGCGCGACTCATTAGCGAAAGCAAAATAAAACATCGCCATCTCTCCCCCCACCAACCATGATACAAATACACACCACTAATCACCATGATTAATAGACAAGCCACGACACTTTATTTACATATATTTTCAAGATGGGATTTCTTTGGGTCGATACATCAAAAGGAAAAGTCAGGACTCAGCCATGTCCGGCCTAAAACCCCAAAAAGAACGCTTGACCTGCTACAACTCACGTGCAACAATCCCCATCATCAACGTAGGCTAGCTATCCCAAAAAAAAATCCAACTCCTACTCGTCACGCACGGGCCCTCACACCCAACCCGGTGCATCAGGCGGTGGCGGCGGCAACATCCCTCGCATCACCCCATCGCGATGAATGTGGATGGAGATGAACTCCTGGACAACTGGGCCCCCTGCCAGGCCTACGTCATACATGACTAAACATCGCACTCGAATATACGTCAATCTAGGAACAGAAGGACAGCCAAACTCCTCGCACTCAACCTCGACATCGGATGGTAGACCGTAAAACACACCCCGCGTGACGACAGGGAGCGGCATGATGCTAATATGAAATGTTGGTCCCCAAAAGGGGTGAGTACAACCACTCAGCAGGTAAAGGAATCCAATAGCCACTCAAAGCATCATACAAATCATACATGCATTCCAAGCATTACTTACCTTGATGCCATGCATATACCATCATGCATGATATCATACATCATCATCATCATCATGTCATACTCATATCATTGTCATCATGACATCATCATATCATATCATATCATATATATCATCATCATCATCCTCATCATCATCATATCATGTCATATGTGCATATCATCCTCATCATCATCATCATCATGTCATATCATATCACGCATAGCATCATGCCATAGGTGATCATCATCATCATGTCATATCATATCATGTCATATGTGCATATCATCATCATCATCATATCATGTCATACATGGTTCAATTTTCCACTTTTTAACTTTCCATTCGATCACCATATCACCCTTCCTCGGATCACCAATTTCATCTCATATTATACACTCGCGCCTCATCCTGACATCGCGAGAAAAACCTCCGGCATTCAGCCATTCCAAGCCACCGGGCATCCGACCCCCCACATTCCGGGCATCTTGCATCCCAACTGGCATCACGAGGCATCCCCTCGAGCAAAGACCTCCGAGGCTTCTAGCATTTACACTCCCTAGCTAGGCATCCCGCATCCCAACTGGCATTGTGAGGCATCCCCCTGGGCACAAACCTCCAGGGCTTCTGGCACCCCCAACTTTCCGGGCATCCTGAAACTCCCAAGGCCATCCGGCCTTGTATCTCAATACAATCCGGCTTCCGGCACCCCCCCATCCTGGGCATCCTGAAACTCCCAGGGCATTATCATCCGCCACAACAATCTCCTCATTTAATATTATTCATGTTCACCAATTTCAGTCTCAATTTAGCCTGGCATATGATGTAATGGCAACTAAAAATCATATTCAACATTGAATTCATACATGCATCTCAATTCATTGTCATGCATACATCAAGACCTCATCATACATGCAACATGGTACAATTATTCATAAAATAAAATTTATGGAATTTATGCCAATTAAAATAATCCATTTATCATGCCCTTTTTACATTTATTTAAATTCCAGCTTGTACCATTTTCAAAAATACTAAATTTAATATCCATATATTTCTCAAAAATTATAAAAATTAAGGCAAGTGATAATCAAGACAATAGGATAATGATTTCATGCAAAATACATGGCCAAATAGAATTCCACATAAATCCATAATTCACACAAAACAGCATGTAATTTTCGGATGAAATCAGAATGCACAGTTTCCGAGATAATTTGATTAAAATATCCATACGACCTCCAAAAATTACGAAATTTTACCAAGTTATAGCCAAGACACTAAAGTACATTTTTCATGAAGACTTCCAAGTCAGATTATTTTTAGATTATTTTCTACAGTCACACGAAACTTCTGGATCCAACACCGAATCGTCCAGTACATGCTTCTCCGAAATACTGAGTTTTCACCTACCTATTCTTCTTTGTTTCCTCTGAAATTTGGATATGTTTTACATCAAGATGTTCTATACAAGTTTCATGAAGAGATCTAAGTCAAATATCCAGAGTATAGTCATCATTTAGGTCCATGAAGTCTCGGGTGTCCTGTACCACATCTCCAGAATTACCGTCTTCAAGATTAAGTCGATTTACTAGGTTATACTTGTTCATTTTGCTTCAAATTTGAGTATGTTGTATTTTAAGATGTCCCCTACAAATTTCATGAAGAAATAGAAGAGGTATTCTTAGCACAAATCAACATGCAACCACAAATCCATCGAAAGGTCAGTGAAATCGTTCCAGATCTGAGGTCTCCGTAGGATGAGAGTTTAACCCATTAAATCTCCACCATTTTGTACCAAATTTTAGTATGTTGTATTATAAGATGTTAGCTACAACTTTATTGAATATATCAAAGTCAAAATCGAACTCAAAACATGCATGCAAGCTCTCACAATGTTCTGACTCAAACTGTTCATGCGAAAACAGCATGCATCTCAAGTACCAAACACATTTGCTTCACTCCCATACCTCCAAACATCCTAGATTTCGACCAAACATGAAAAACATTGATGCAAGAGTAGAAAGTGAACTCCCAACTTGCCTCTAGACTGAATGAACGGTGGCACACGGCGGCGAACACGGCGGCACACGGCAGCGAACGGCGACGACTCCTTCCTCTCTCGGCCTCCCTCTCTCGGCCTCACTCTCCCTCTCTCTCACTTGGCCAAATCAACCGGCCACCCCTCGCTCTCCTCTTCTCTTTTATTTCCCCTAAACCTCATCATTAGTAATGATTAGGTTGCCTCCCAATTGGCCAATGCATGCCATCCCTTCTTGCCACTTGTCACAACACATGCATGGGCTTGGGCTTTGGGCTTGGGCCTCCCTTGTGGCCGGCGGCCACACCTCCATGGGCCTCAATGGGCCGGTCGACAGCCCCTCCATGGGCTCCTATTGGGCCGACTAGCTTGGCCCACTAAAGCTTAGGCCAATGGGCCTAAGGCCCAACCTAATTAAAATTAAATTTTCCCCTTTTCAAAATTTCTTCTATAAATTTTAAATTTTAAATTTCAAATTCCACATGGCCAAAGTCTTGTAACATTTTATTTATAGGAATTTAATTCATAAGATGCATGGCCAAGCATAGATTATCATCATTAATCTATCAAATTTAAAATCTCATGAACATAA
Source organism: Eucalyptus pumila (assembly GCA_016097595.1). Taxonomy (NCBI): domain Eukaryota; kingdom Viridiplantae; phylum Streptophyta; class Magnoliopsida; order Myrtales; family Myrtaceae; genus Eucalyptus; species Eucalyptus pumila. Next base: position 24,640,724 of record CM027851.1, read on the forward strand.
GCATAAATGACCTAATCTTTAAAAAAAAAAGACTAATGGCTAAAGCATAAACCATAGGTAATTTCATTACCTAATTAGAGGCTTTAACACACCTTATAACTTGACTTTGAATTTTGGGATGCCACAATTCTCCCCTCCTTAGAGAATTTCGTCCTCGAAATTAGACACCACTCGTGCCTTCTTGAAACAAATAAGGGTACTTTTCCTTCATCTGATCCTCACTTTCCCATGTGGCTTCCTCCATATCATGATGTCGCCATAATACCTTAACCAGAGGAATCTTCTTATTCCTAAGAATTTGCTCCTTTCGATCCAATATCTGCATAGGTTCTTCAATGTACCTTACCTTCTCATCTACTTTGATGGCTTCATGATCGAGTATGTGACCAAGATCCGGCTGGTACTTTTTCAACATCGATACATGAAACACATCATGCAGATTTTCTAACTTAGGAGGTAGCGCTAAGCGATAAGCTACATCCCCTATCCTCTCGAGTATTTCAAAAGGTCCAACAAATCTAGGGCTTAACTTACCCTTCATCCCAAATCGAGATATCCCTTTCATTGGAGATACCTTAAGGAATACATGGTCTCCTACACTAAATTCCAAAGGCCTTCTACGCCTATTTGCGTAGCCTTTCTGCCTACTCTGAGCTATTTTAAGTCTTTCTCTGATAATTTCGACAGCCTCAGTGGTAACTTGTACCAGTTCAGGTCTTGTCAATTTCCTCTCACCTACTTCATTCCAACAGACAGGAGTCCTACATCTCCTTCCATATAATGCTTCATAGGGAGCCATGCCTATACTTTTTGAAAACTATTATTATAGGCAAATTCTACCAAATGCAATCTTTCATCCCAATTTCCTTTGAAATCAATTACACAAGCTCTTAACATATCCTCTAATATCTGGATTACTCTTTCTGTTTGTCCATCTGTCTGGGGATGAAAAGCAGTACTAAACTGAAGCTTAGTTCCTAATGCAATTTGAAGACTTCGCCAAAAGTTCGAAGTAAACCTCGAATCCCGATCTGAAGTAATAGTCACTGGAACACCATGTAAGCGTACCACTTGACTTACATACATGTCCGCATACTTATCCATTGAGTAGTCCATGCGAACCGCTAAGAAATGAGCCGATTTAGTCAAACAATCCACTATTACCCAGATAGAATCATGACTGCTTGACGTCCTTGGCAATCCTTGCACAAAGTCCATCGTTATATGCTCCCATTTCCATTCTGGAATGTCTAATGGTCTCAAGAGTCCTGCGGGTTTACGATGCTCCGCTTTTACTTGCTGGCACGTCAAACATTGAGAAACGTGCTTAGCCGTATCTGCCTTCATACCATTCCACCAAAATTGCTGACGCAAATTCCTGTACATCTTTATACTACCTGGGTGGATACTATAATTACTCTTATGTGCCTCCGACAAAATTTCCTTCCTCAATTCTTCATTGTCGGGAACACAAAGTCGTCCTTGACATCTTACTATTCCATCATTAGAGACTTGAAATTCCGATCTTTTTCCTAAAGATATAGCGTCTTTCACTTTCAAAATTTCTGGGTCAAAGTTTTGCAGGATTTTAATTTTCTGGATAATCTTGGGTTCTATTCTTAATGCACTAAGCATACCAGTAAGACAATCCATTTCCAATTTAAATTCTGAGTCTACTATAGACTTTAACAATTCCCATTCTGCCATCCTCAAACTAGCCATTTCCATAGCCGACTTACGACTAAGAGCATCCGCTACTCTATTTTCTTTCCCTGGATGATATCTTATCTCACAATCATAATCCTTTAACAACTCCATCCACCTCCTTTGTCTCATGTTCAACTCCTTTTGTGAGAACAGATACTTCAAACTCTTATGATCCGTATAAATCTCAAACTTCTCCCCATACAAATAGTGTCTCCATATCTTCAAGGCAAACACTATAGCTGCTAGTTCTAAATCATGCGTTGGGTAATTCAGCTCATGGGGTTTCAATTGTCTAGATGCATAGGCTACGACCTTGCCATGCTGCATCAAAACACATCCTAGTCCTTTGTGAGATGCATCACTATACACTGTAAAACCATCAGGTCCAGTAGGTATAGTCAAGATTGGAGCTGAAGTCAATTTCCTTTTGAGCTCTTGGAAACTCCTTTCACATTCCCCATTCCATTCAAATTTCACATTCTTTCGGGTCAACTTAGTTAAAGGTCCTATCAACCTTGAAAATCCTTCAATGAACCTCATATAATAACCAGCCAGTCCTAAGAAACTTCGTATTTCAGTAGGTGTCGTCGGTCTCGGCCAATTTATTACCATTTCAACTTTTGCCGGGTCTACTGCAATTCCTTCTCCTGATACCACATGCCCTAAAAATATTATCTGGTCCAGCCAAAACTCACACTTACTAAACTTAGCATACAACTTATGCTCTCTCAGGGTCTGCAAAACTATCCTCAAATGTTGCTCATGCTCTTTAGGCCCTTTTGAATATACCAGAATATCATCAATAAAAACAATCACAAACTGGTCTAAATAAGGCTGAAATATCCTATTCATTAAATCCATAAATGCAGCCGGCGCGTTAGTCAATCCAAATGGCATAACAAGGAACTCGTATTGTCCATAACGAGTCCTAAAGGCAGTCTTAGGAATGTCCTCCTTCTTAATTCTTAACTGATGGTATCCCGACCTCAAGTCAATCTTAGAGAAGACCGAACTTCCTTGGAGTTGGTCAAATAGGTCATCAATTCTAGGCAAAGGATACTTATTCTTAATGGTCACCTGGTTCAGCTGCCTATAGTCAATGCACAAGCGCATCGATCCATCTTTCTTTTTCACAAACAAGACCGGTGCACCCCAAGGTGAAGCACTTGGTCTAATGAATCCTTTGTCAAGCAACTCCTGCAGTTGCACTTTCAACTCCTTCAATTCGACTAAGGCCATCCTATATGGGGCTTTTGATATTGGTCCTGTTCCAGGCATTAATTCAATTTCAAATTCAATCTCCCGCTCTAGTGGCAATCCAGGCAATTCCTCAGGGAATACATCTTGAAATTCGTTAACTACACGAACTTCCTCAAATTTAGGCTCCTCCCTTGCATAATCTTTAACTATGGCTAGGTATCCTTGACATCCTTCGTCAAGTAACTTACAAGCTTCTACTACCGAAATAAGTGCTACAGGGAGATGGGTCTGACCTCCTAAAAATTCACAACTAGACTGATCAGGTAAAACGAATTGGATCACTCTCCTATAACAATCCATTCTAGCCCGATACTTACAAAGCCAATCCATTCCTATAATAACGTCAAAATCATACATAGCCATTACAACCAAGTTTATTTCCATATCCTTTCCTCCCATTGATATCTTACAATTCCCACATACCAACGTAGACAATACCATATCCTTTAAAGGTGTGGAAACACAAAGAGGCGTCTCAAGAGGCGTTGCACCCGTATCAAACAATGCATATGCCTTTTCACCATTGATAAGGATCGTACCTGAGATAACATTCTTGGAAGCTTCCGCTTCCTCTTGGGTGACCGCATACACCCTTCCTTGTGCTGGTGGCCTCTAAGGATTTCCTTGTGGGTTTGATCTAACAGCACTCTGACATCCCTGTCGCACCGAGCCAACACTCACTTGCGACCTTTCTTGTGGGCAACTTCTCCTAAGATGACCCACTTGTCCACAACCAAAACACTTTGGTCGTCCATTGCAAGGTCCCGGGCCATGTCGCCCATTACACTTTTGACAAACACCAGGCTGATAAGATGCTTTCCATATATTCAGACCACTTCTTGCTCCCCAAAATTTCCAAAATTACCCTTCTTCTTCACATTCCAGGTCTGACCTTGACTAAAATAAGGTCTCTTACCCCTTCTCACATCATTAAAATTCAACGGTTTCTTAAACTCCGACCGCTGTCTTAACAGTTCTTGCTCCACTAATGTGCCCTTTCATAAATCTCATTATAATCTCTTATGTTCAATGGCACCAATTGCTTCCTAATGTCAGTCCTCAGCCCTTTCAGAAATCTCTTAGCCTTTTCCTCCTGATCCTCAATCAATCTAGGAGCATATCTAGACAGTTCAGAAAATCTAGCCTCATACTGATCTACTGTCAGCTCCTTTTGTTCTAGCTGAACAAATTCTGTAATCTTCCTATCCTTAGCACAGTTAGAAAAAATGCTTCCTATTGAAAGCTCTCACAAACTCCTCCTAGTTAATATCAATACCTGGTGGAAAGATTATGTCCTTCGAAGCTCTCCACCAAAACTTCGCATTTCCCTCCAGCTGGTACTCTGCTAAAACTATTTTCTCAGCATCAGTGCAGTCCAACAGCCGGAAAATTCGTTCCATCCCATCAATCCATTGCTCCGCCTCCTCAGGACTTCCAATTCCATTGAACTTAGGTGGCTTCAACTTCAGAAATTGCTCCACCAGTCCTTGAGTACGGCGTTCTGCTCCGGGCTGTTACTTGCGCCTGCCTTTCCATCAGATTTCCAATATTGGCTAATGCCTGCAGGATGTCTTCCATTCGGGGTTCAGCCCTTGCGGCAGAGGCTTTAGCCCTCGTGGATGAGCACTTCCAGCTCGCACCATGACTTTCCTACAATTTCCAAGCATTGCCTTAGGAATAATCTGAGACTCACTGCCTCCATTCAAAGCAACTACTACTACTACATAAGTAACATATACATGTTACTAGTACCTAAAGGCAACTCAAAATGAACTACTAGGGATCTACGAGTGAATACTCATCACCCGTTATTCAATTATTTCGTTTTATATCCTATGGTGTGCATTGTCATCATGTTCCTCAATTTCCAAATGAGGCTCCTTATCACTCCACCTATAACCATTCTCTCTGATACCAAAAAGGGGCGCTGTGACACCCCGAACCCTTCGGAAGTCGCCACAGGCACCAACGTTACACCTTACTACCTCTCTTGAGAAGAAGCATCGTAATTCATAGACACATATTTTATTTTATTTTAAAACGGTCCCAGCGCGACTCATTAGTGGAAGCAAAATAAGACATCGCCATCTCTCCCCCCACCAACCATGATACAAATACACACCACTAATCACCATGATTAATAGACAAGCCACGACACTTTATTTACATATATTTTCAAGATGGGATTTCTTTGGGTCGATACATCAAAAGGAAAAGCCAGGACTCAGCCATATCCGGCCTAAAACCCCAAAAAGAACCCTCGACCCGCTACAACTCACGTGCACAACCCCCCATCATCAATGTCGGCTAACTATCCCAAAAAAAATCCAGCTCCTACTCGTCACGCACGGGCCCTCACACCCAACCTGGTGCATCAAGCGGTGGCGGCGGCAACATCCCTCGCATCACCCCATCGCAACGAATGTGGATGGAGATGAACTCCAGGACAACCGGGCCCCCAGCCAGGCCTACGTCGTACATGACTAAACAGCGCACTCGAATATCTGTCAATCCAGGAACAAAAGGACAGCCAAACTCCTCGCACTCAACCTCGACATCGGATAGTAGACCGTAAAAAACAGCCCGCGTAATGGCAGGATGCGGTATGCTGCTAATCTGAAATGTTGGTCCCCAAAAGGGGTGAGTACAACCACTTAGCAGGTAAAGGAATCCAATAACCACTCAATGCATCATACAAATGATACATGCATTCCAGGAATTACTTACCTTGAAGCCATGCGCATACTAATCATGCATCATCATCACAATCATAACACATACATGCATACCATCATGTCATACTCTTATCATTGACATCATGACGTCATCATATCATATCATATATGCATATCATCATCATCATCCTCATCATCATCATATCATGTCATATGTGCATATCATCCTCATCATCATCATCATGTCATATCATATCTTGCATATCATCATGCTATAGGTGATCATCATCATCATGTCATATCATATCATGCATATCATCATCATATCATGCATATCATCATGCCATAGGTGATCATCATCATCATGTCATATCATCATGCCATATCATATATCAATCATCATCATCCATCATATCATTCATAATCATCATCATCATCATATCATGTCATTCATGGTTCAATTTCCACTTTTTAACTTTCAATTCGATCACCATATCCTTCTCGGATCACCAATTTCATCTCATATTATACACTCCATCCCACGAGAAAAACCTCCACATTCACCCATTCCAGGCCACCGGGCATCCGGCCCCCCACATTCCGGGCATCTCGCATCCCAACTGGCATCACGAGGCATTCCTCTCGGGCAAAGACCTCCGACAAGGCTTCCGGCATTTACACTCCTTGACCGGGCATCCCGCATCCCAACTGGCATCGCGAGGCATCCCTCTGGGCACAAACCTCCAGGGCTTCCAGCACCCCCATCTTTCCGGGCTACCTGAAACTTCCAGGGCCATCCGGCCTTGTATCTCAATACTCCCCCCATCCCGGGCATCCCGACACTCCTAGGGCATTATCATCCACCACAACATCTCCTCATTTAACATTATTCATGTTTACCAATTTTGGTCTTAATTTAGCATGGCATATGATGTATTGGCAAATCAACAATCATATTCAGCATTGAATTCATACATGCATCTCAATTCATTGTCATGCATACATCAAGACCTCATCATACATGCTACATGGTACAATTATTTATGAAATAAAATTTAATGGAATTTATGCCAATTAAAATAATCCATTTATCATGCCCTTTTTCATTTATTTAAATTTCAGCTTGTGCCATTTTCAAAAATATTAAATTTAATATCTATATAATTCTCAAAAATCATAAAATTAAGGCAAGTGATAATCATGACAATAGGATAATGATTTCATGCAAAATACATGGCCAAATAGAATTTCACATAATTTCATAATTCACACCAAATAGCATGAAATTTTCGGATAAATCAGAATGCACAGTTTCCGAAATAATTTGATTAAAATATCCATACGACCTCCAAAAATTACGAAATTTTATCAAGTTATAGCCAAGACACTAAAGTAAATTTTTCATGAAAACTTCTAAGACAAATTCTTTTTAGATTAATTTCTACAGTCTAACTAAGCTTCTAGATTCAACACCGAAACGTCCAGTACATGCTTCTCCGAAATACTGAGTTTTCACCTAACTATTCTTCTTCTTTTCCTCTGAAATTTGGATATGTTCTACATCAAGATGTTATCTACAAGTTTCATGAAGAGATCCAAGTCAAATATCCAGTTTATAGTCGTCGTTTAGGTCCATGAATTCTCGGGTGTCTTGTAATACATCTCCAGAATTACCGTCTTCAAGATCTAGTCGATTTACTAGGTTATACTTGTTCATTTCACTTCAAATTTGAGTATGTTGTAGTTTAAGATGTCCCCTACAACTTTCATGAAGAAATCGAAGATGATTCTTAGCACAACTCAACATGCAACCACAAATCCATCACAAGGTCAGTGAAATCGTTCCAGATCTGAGGTCTCCGTAGGATGAGAGTTTAACCCCATAAATATCCATAATTTTCCACCAAATTTGAGTATGTTGTATTTTAAGATGTTAGATACAACTTTCATGAAGAAGTCGAAGTCAAAATCTGACTCTAAACATGCATGCAAGCTCTCACAAAGTTCTGACTCGGACGGTTTTATACGATAACAGCATGCAACCAAGAACAAATCATCCAAGCTTCGGTTTTCCCATACATCCAAATCACCCTAGATTCGACCATACATGTAACAAAACACATGCAAGAGCAGGAAGAGGACTCCAACTTGCCTCTAGACCGAACGGACGACGGCACACGGCGGCGAACATGGCGGCACACGGCGGAAGGACGGCGACTCCTCCTCGTCTTCTTCCTCTCCTTCTCCTCTCTCGACTCTCTCCCTCTCTCTCATCTCTTGGCTGAACAAAGCCGGCCTCTCTCTCTCTTCTTCCCTTTTTTATTCCCCCAAACCCTAATCATTTGCAATGATTAGATTGCCTTCACCAATGGCCAATGCATGCATCCATGCCACTCTCAAATGCCAATGGGCTTTGAAGACCTCTTGCCACTTGTCTTCACGGCCAATCCTTTTGGGCCTCAATGGGCCGGTCGACAGCCCCACCGTGGGCTCCTATTGGGCCGACTAGCTTGGCCCATCAAAGCTTAGGCCAATGGGCCTAAGGCCCAAAATTAAAATTAAATTTTTTTTTTATAATTTCTTCTATAAATTTTAAATTTCAAATTCCACATGGCCAAAGTCTTGTAACATTTTATTTATAGGAATTTAATTCATAAGATGCATGGCCAAGCATAGATTATCATCATTAATCTATCAAATTTAAAATCTCATGAACTTAAGCATAAATCACCTAATCTTAAAAAAAAAAAAAAAAGACTAATGGGTAAAGCATAAACCATAGGTAATTTCATTACCTAATTAGAGGCTTTAACACACCTTATAACTTGACTTTGAATTTTGGGATGCCACAAACCCCCGCCATCTCCTTGCTTCATTTGCCAAGGTCCACACTGGACCCAAAAATGCCCGAAGAAGGGTCGAATCAATGCCCTCCTTGCCATCGAGGAAGAAAATGAGGAGTCCAAAGAAGATAAGCGGCAGATCCGGATTGGAGTTGTGAGGATGATCAACTCAGTCCAAGCCCGATTGCCAACCAAAGAAGAAGGAATTGCACCAAACACCGACATGTTCTTTGTGGAGGTCGAAGTGGGTGGCCGAACGCTTTACGCTTTGGTCGACACCGGCGCATTCAATATGTTCATGTCGACCGAGGTTTCAAAGGCCTTCGGACTTCACGTGGAACCATCCTGGAAGTCGTACAAGCCCATCAATTCGGGCGACTTCCATGGCGTAGGAGCAACACCCGACGTGGATGTCAAGATTGGCGGGTGGAAGGGCAAGATGGCGTTCGAGGTAATCCCTCTTGACGATTACGATCTCATTCTTGGCATGCAATTCTTTGAAAGTGTGGGAGCGATGATCGACATGAGGACCAAGTGCATGATGATCCTCAACCAAAAGTGCCCGTCGATGATCCCCATGATCAAAGGGGTGGTTGACACCAAGACCATCACGTCAATCCGACGCCTTGACAAGAGCTTGAAAGCCGTGATGCGCATCAACAAGCTGCCCGAGGTGAAGCCAAAGGTTGAGTTGGATCCTACTCCAACACACGACATGCCCATCCAAGCGCTCTTCCCCGAGGTTGAGTGCGCGCCGCGTGCTCCGTCCAAGCCGAAGACTGAGCCGCGTGCCAAGTCCGACTTCATCATCGAAGGATGCAGCCCTTCATTCATGAGCGTCCGAGCGAAACACAACAAGAACAAGAAAGCTCAAGCCAAAGCCTGCAAGGCTGCTCGTGAAGCTGAGAGCGACGAGGACGTCGCTCGATTGAATGGGGGAGAATGTCACGGGCCTAAAAAGAGTCGACCCGAGAGGTTCCCCAGAGTCGACCCCAACTCACCTGTGGACCTCCTGCTCTCACTCGGATTCCCACCAAGTCTTCTCCCCAAAGGTTCCAAGGGCGGGTGAAACCGTCATTGAGCCATATTCTAGGTTTATGTTCCGTTATTTATGTCGGTAGACGGTAGTTAGACATTATGTCGGTAGTTGAGGCGGTGCGATCTCGCCCGCTGGATGAAAAGTAGATCAACGGTTGTAAGCTGAGGCCCTCAACTATAAAAGGGGTGTCCTCCTTCATTTGTAACAATCGAATCCAATCATTTCAGCAATATAGAGTTCCTTTCCTTCCAGAGCTCCTCTCTCTTACTTTCTCTCTTAACGATCCGAGTAAGCGAGCGGGTAGGCGTTCGATCGAGCAAGACTTGGCTTGGGTGATCCATAGTTGTGACACCCCTCGACGGTCCCCGATCCGATTTGGGTCGCCACAGTTCGCTTACCTTTCACTTTCCTTATTAACATATCACTCTGATACCGTTTCTATTGTAGCGGGTCCATACAACCATGGGGGTTTACGTCTTTTATTAACGGTCCCTTGCGCCATTTACATAACGGAAGCATATCCAACAATTCCCTTCCCTACATTCGAAATTGATGCACACCAACTAAACATTTATAGGTAAAAGCCGTACACTTTTGTTTACATAACTTGATGAACATCATTAGTCGATACATCAAAATTGCCACAGTCTTTCTATACTTGGCTATATTTCAAAAGATGACCGACATCTTCTCCCACAATCGTATGCTTAAGGTCCATCAACTAGTGTCGGCGTCAAAGGTTCCTCCTTTGCTATCCTTCTCCTCACGGTCATATCCAACCGCTCAAACCATCTACTAATCTGAAATGTTGGTCACAAAAGGGGTGAGTAAACCATAACCATGAGATAGGGAAATCCAATAACAACTCAATGCATCATGCAATCATACATGCATTGTAGGCATTACTTACCTTGAAGCCATGCGCATTACTATCATGCATCATCATACCAATTCATAACACATTCATGTGTATCATCATTGTAATATACATGTCATGGCATCATTACATCATACATGACATCATCATCATAGCATCATTTCATCATACATGTCTTCGAGCCATATCATATATCATCATCATTAACATTACCATGCATATCATCATGCATATCATATCATAGGTGATCATCATATCACGTCACATATCATCATCATCATCATCATCATTATCATGCATATCATCATGCATATCATGTCATGGGTGATCATTATATCACATCACATATCATCATCATCATCATCATCATCATCATCATCATCATCATGCATATCATCATGCATATCATGTCATGGGTGATCATCATATCGCATCACATATCATCATCATCATCATCATCATGCATATCATCATGCATATCATATCATGGGTGATCATCATTATTTCACATCACATATCATCATCATCATCATCATCATGCATTTCATCATGCATATCATATCGTGCATATCATGATTTAATTTCCACTTTTAGCTTTTAATTTGATCACCACATCACCCATTTCTCAATTCATCAATTTCATCATCCCTTCGGGCAAAGACCTCGACGGGGTTCCCAGCATTCCAGCCATCCTATGGCCCACGGGCTTCCGCCCCCACATTCCGGGCATCTCGCATCCCAACTAGCATCACGAGGCATTCCCTTCGGACGAAACCTCCGACGGGGCTTCCGGCCTTTACCCTTCTAGCCAGGCATCTCGCACCCCAATCCTGGCATCGCGAGGCATTCCTTTCGGGCAAAAACCTCCGACAAGGCTTCCGGAATTATGTACCGACATACCACCAGGCCTCCCCTAGAATTACGTACCGTATACCACCGGGCATCCCGACACTCCCGGGGAATCTCTGGAATTACGCCACTAGGCCACCGAGCATCATCATCCACCACAACCACTTCCTCATTTACCATCATCCACATTTGCCAATATTTTAATCTCAATTTAACATGGCAATTGGCATGGTATCAAACAAATCATACTTGACATGAGATTCACACTTGCATCTCAATTCATATGTAATACACATGCCAAAACTTTATCCCATACACATCTCAATTCAATACATGTACAAAGACCTCATCACACATATGCCACACAAATAGAATTGAATCCATGGCCAAATAAAAATCCATTTTATTTTATTATTATTTTATTATTTTATTATTATATTTATTTATTTCCATAAATAAATATTAAACTCAATATCTATGATTTTCCCAAAATCATAAAATTCAAGCAATCATTAATCAAACCAATAGGATGACAATTTTATGCAAAATTCATGGCCAACTTGAATTTCTCATAATTTCACAATTTCCACAAATTAGCACATGATATTCGGATAATGACCAGAATTGCACAGTTTCCAAATAAATTCGATTAAAATACTCATATGGCCTCCAAAAATTACGAAATTTTACAGGGTGATAGCCAAGACATTTTCTCACAACTTTCATGAAGAACTCCAAGTCAGATTATTTTTAGATTATTTTATACACCCTCACGAAGCTCCTGGATCTACTACCGGATCGTCCAGTGAACACATCTCCGAAATATTGAGGTTTCATCCATCTATTCTCTTTAGTTTCCTCTGAAATTTAGATATGTTATACATCAAGGTATCCTCTACAAGTTTCATGAAGAGATCTAGGTCAAATAACCAAATTATGGTCACCATTTAAGTCCATGAAGTCTCGGGTATCTCGGAACACATCACCAGAATCATCGTCTCCAAGATCTAGCCGATTTACTAGGCTATACTTGTTCATTTCACTTCAAATTTGAGTATGTTGTAGTTTAAGATGTTACCTACAACTTTAATGAGACATCGAAGTGAGATTCTCAACAAAAACCAACATGCAACCATGAATCCAGCAAGAGGTCAGTAAAAACTCTCCAGATCTGAGGTCTCCGTATATCAGGACTTTAACCACTCAAATCTCCATCATTTTCCACGAAATTTCAGTATGTTATAGTACAAGATGTTATCTACAACTTTCATGAAGACATCGAAGCCAAAATCGGACTACAAACACACATGCAAGCTCAAACAAGTTTCTGACTCACATGATCCGAACGAAAACAGTCACACTCTTCACACACGACTCATCCATGCTTCGGTTTTTCTCATCTAACATCCAAAAATTCGACATGCAAACATCATACAAGCATGCAAGAGAAGCTAGAGGACTCCACTTGCCTCTAGACCAAAGAAAACGACGGCGTAGGGCGGCGAACACGGCGGCACATGGCGGCTCCTCCTCCTCCTTTCTCTCTCGGCCGCTCCCCCTTCTCTCTCGCACAGCTCTCTCTCGCTCAACTCTCTCTTGGACGGCAGCCACTCCCCTCTCTCTCTCTCTCTCTCCCTCTTTTTCTTTTTAGTGGCTTTTATATTGCATGTGGCCGCCCAAGATGGCCAATGGGGGCAGCCACACCTTGCACAACCCCCATGCCACTTGGCAGCTCGCATGCAAGGCTTGTGGGCTTGGATTGGGCTGGCAAATGGGCTTGGGCCGGCCACTCTTGGGCCTCCCCTTGGCTGGTCGACAGCCCCCCTTTAGTGGGCCTTATTGGGCCGACTAACTTGGCCCACTAAAATCTTAGGCCAATGGGACTAAGGCCCAACCTAATTAAAAATTAATTTTACCCCTTTCTTATTCTTTCTTTTAAGAATTAAATTACTAAATTCCACATGGCCAAAATCTTATAATATTTTACATATAGGAATTCAATTTATGAGGTGCCTCGCCAAGCATAGATTTTTAATTTATCCTATAGTCCTAATTTCAAAATTCATAAACACAAGCACAATAACACATAGCCTTAAGAAAACTAATGGCTAACACATAGACCATAGGTAATTTCATTACCTAATTATAGGCTTTAATTTCTCTAGAGGATGACTTGATTTTTGGGATGCCACAATAGTTGCCCGAGTCACCGCACGGTCACGATTCCAATCGATCGGCCCGTGACACTGAGGTGATGGTAATTGTTGGTCACGATTCTAGAATTATGATGTGGCACTCCGCGAACAGTTATTTAATTTAGTGGACATATTTAAATAAAGGACAAAACTCAGCCACATCACTTTGTAAATAATTATAGAAAGCGAGCCTTGGCCGCATTGTTTCTTCCAAATTCAAGTCGATCCATAAAGTGGGATTCGAAGGATGACGCTGATGCTCAAAAAGTTGACTTTCCGCCCTTAGATTTTGCGCATTAGATGAACTTCGGAATTAGGATGAACACTGATAATGTAATCTGTGCTATTGCACCTACAGCCTGAGCAGAGAACCAGACGCAACTGGAAAAGCAATACACGCAATCTATGCAAGGTTAACCATGATTGCCTCGACCTGTTCTTCTGATCTTAAACAAATCAGGTGCCTCCAGCATTTGAAACGAGGCGGTTCACTGGTGCATAAATTCCTTCCGAATAAGAAGTTGCACGTTGCTAATCAAAATCAACCTCGGCCTTGCACATCAAGTCCTGCAATGCTTTTAATTTCCACAGATTGTGTCGACCGACACGATACTACCACTTAATTATGCACAGAACCAACATGCTTTAAGGTACATCGACATATCAAAAGTCTTATTTTTATACAGTGCAGCAAAGATACCTACCATAGCACATTTGAACCGCGAAGTTAAATCCATAAAAAGCATACAGAGAGACAGATAGACAGACAAACAGACAGACGGAGACAGAGAAAGACGGAGAGAGATTTGCAATGACTACATATCATTGACAGCAAAATCGTTAATAAGGATAAACATTTGCCGAGAGTGGATCTCCTTGTGCAACTATCAGTAGATCAATAATGCTTCTCCATCCATCATAATCTGTGGTCGAGTCACTATCTGGCAACGAGAATCCATTGACGAAGAAAGTAGGCGTGCCATGTACTCCTATTGATGCACTATACTAGAACAGTAGAAGCAACATTCAAATGAGTGAGTTGTATCGAAATATGCTCAAAGCAAGTAATGCCGCATCTATAATTCCGGCGAGGTTGTCTTGCTGAATCTACAGATTTAAACTGAATTGACCCTTGAATCAATATCCATAACCCGGTAAAATAATGCTTCAAGTGCCATAACTTGGCACAAAGGGACATTTAAGTGCCATAACTTACAAAATGTACACTTAAGTGCCACATTTTAAGAAAAGTGGGACACCTGAGTGCCACCTTCGGCAAAGCCAGCTGGAAATCATATGTGGCAATTAAATATTAATATTTCTCGCTGATGTGGCTCGCCGGAGAGTTGAGTCAACTCTAATTCACCCGAAACAATGTCGTTTCGGGTGTTGGCCGAAATAAAGCCCTTAAATCGGCCAAAACGACGTCGTTTTGGCATAATTTGAATTTTAATATAATATAAAAATTAATTAAATTAAATTAAAAAAATAATAATATAATTTATATTTATTTAAAAAAAACAGAGGAGGAGGAAAGCAACCGACGGCCGAGGGCCGAGCCCTCGCCGTTGCCGAAAGGTGGGGGAGGGTTAGTCGAGGCCGCCGCCCGCCTCCCTCCTCCTCCTTCTCCCCCCGACAGATCGGGCGAGGGCCGCAGGGTCGACAGCCCTTGCCGGCCGGGCCAAAGGCCGCCGCCCACTAGGGGTCGCCTTAGTGGGCGATGGCCCTTGGCCCGACCGAGTGAGGGCTGCCGACCCTCGCCAGATCTAAACAAGGGTTACAACCCTCACCCCGATCTAGGGCAAGGGCTCGCAAGCCCTCGCCGTTGGTCGGCCGGGGTTACCGGCCCCTGGCCAAGGCCCGGTGACCCCAACCAACCCTCCCCCCTCCATCGCCGATCCTTCCCAGCGACGGCAGGGAGGCGATGGCGATGGCTGAGGGCTCAACCCTCAACCGCCTTCCCCCATTTTCTTTTTTTTTCTTTTTTCTAATTTTTAAATATTAATTTTAAATATTTTAACTAACTAAATTTAATTTAATTAATTTTTATATTTTTTTATCACGTCAGCCCAAAATGACGCCCTTTTTGCATTATTTGGCCACATCATAGTGTAAAACAGCATCATCTTGCACTCACTTCGCCAAAAAAATGCCACATATGCAATTTGGCTGGATTTTGGCCGAATTGACACTCAAGTGATCTATTTTGCTCCAATTTTGGCACTTAAGTGTACTTTTCGTAAGTTATGGCACTTAAGTGTCCCTTTCTGCTAACTTATGGCACTCCAAGGGTCCGCATCTCTCCAGAACCCAAACTAACCTTGAAAGAAACCCTTGTTTTAAGATTAGTTTGACTATTCTGGAACCCTGACATAACTGCATATTTCAAGGAGTTCGCAACAACTTGTGTGGCAAAGTTTGCGATGTAATTCACCATAGCTGACTTTGACATGTTTACAATATGGGCATTATAAAACTTCACCTGTACCAAACATATTAAGAACACTTAATCTCTTCGACGTATTCAAGTATTTCAAAACCAAAAAGACTGAAAACATAAAACATACATAAACTGTGTCTTTTTTGCATGCAAGAAACATTTTGTGCTACTAGGGCTCTGTTTCAGAAAGAGGAAAGTTTGGAAAGGAAAGAAAAGAAATTTTCTCTTATCTTCTCACAAAAAGTTCTGAAAGTTTCTCCATTTTCCAAAACACCTTCCATTTTCCTCACCTCTCCTGCTTCCACAAATAAAGCCTAGGAGCAAACAACTGGTCAAGCATCAATGAGAATTCACTAAGATGTGAAAAGCAAGCAAGAAGAGCTACCTATGCAGTGAAAGAAAACAACCAAGAAAGAGACAAATGTCAGAATGTGCGTAAAGTGAAGTTCACTACTGAAAAATCCACATGGTCACCATAACATCAAAGCATAAGTTGTCGCTATTTTGTATATCATTTTGAATGAGACCACTGGAGGGGGGCTGGAGATACTTACAGGTTATCATTATGTGAATCGAGATCTTACATGGATTGTAGATAAATTTGCTGAGTTTTCCAAGTTAGATATTTGAGTTAAATCTACTATTACAATGGATGCTACACATTACCAAAAGCATTGCAGGTTAGCTAGTCACTGTGGTTAAAAAGAAACTAGAAGATTAACCCATGCCTTGCCTCGAACGAAAATATTTCAAAATCACAACATTATCAATCTATTCACAACATTGTAGCTCGCATGTCATTTTTTCAAATTTTTAACGTATGTAGCATTCTTTATAAATCTCAATCTATCTAAGTACTTTACTGTAGTAAGGTTCAGACAGCTCCACACATGTATGTCAATATATTTGGAGACCCTTCTATCAACCAAATGAAAAAATAACTCCAAAACTACCATCCTATTTAGAAATTGCTTGTCAAATTAAGTTGAGGGTATGAATACTTTTGGGTCCATCCATGTTTTGTCACAACACAACTAATAGGATACTCTTTAAAGGGTTAATACACAAAAAGCCCAAACTATGTCCATTGTGATACAAATACCCTGAACTTTTTTTGTGTCACAAAAAACCCTGAACCTACCCATTGTGAAAAGAATATCCCGAGCTTTTTGTAATAGAAAACCTCGAGCTTATATCAGTGTGACAAATACGCCTTTAGCGGAACTGAAATAGAGAATATATATGTCACATATATATAAGTTTGAGTTTCTTCGTGACACAAAAAAAAGAAAAAGAGTTAATGGTATTTGTGTTACAGTATACAAACTTAGGGTTTTTGGTGACACAAAAAAAGAAAGTTTTGGGTGTTTGTGTCACAGTGGGCAAAATTTGTGGTTTTTTTGTGCTATTTTCCTTTTTTAAAATGGTATCCCATGTTCAATCCAAATATTTCGAGGACTCTGTGAACATAAAAATAGGTAGTGGGTAACAGATTGTCTCCTTTGCAAATAGTGAATTCACAACCATATATGACATTTTCTTAATGCAGTAATTGTTATTAAAATTATGATCTTGTATATTAATAGTATGAACTTATATCATTGGGGAGTTTAAATAGAAATTTTGACACTTATAAATGTGAGCATCAAAATTCCTGATTGTGCTGCAAGTTTTATGATTATGAAAATTTTTATTAAATTAGAAAGAATGATATAATATAGTTTGAAAAATAAAGCATGGGAAATTTGATATAAAAAAGGCTGAAAGAAAAAAGGAGAAGAAACGATGGGCAAAGGTAAAAATCAATAGACAATTAGTGAAATAAAAGTTGATACAATAAAAGGAAAGAGGGGAGCGAGGAAAAGACCTATGTCCTTCTAAAACTCTCCTTTAGTAGCACAGTAATGGTTAGAACAGAATAAAATAGAGGGTTTTCTGCACCATCCTTTAGTATCTTTTTATAGATAGATAGAAATGAAAAAAAAAAAAATCCACTTCCATATTGAAAATAGAGAAAGACGAAATTAAAGGTGAAAGCCAAACCAAACATGTCATGGTCTGGGATTAATACATCAGGTGTGCATTACTATTTGAATAAAACAATATACTAAAATAATGAAAGTATACAAATAAGGAAAAAAAGAAAAGAAAGATGAGTGAGAGATGAGAGTATCAAAAAAGGACAGAAGAATGAGGGTAGAGAATGTACCCTACTCTCCATAAGGTGGGGCTAAAAAGCGTTCCTTTCATCCGTTGACACACAAGACAATGTCGAGATTATACAGTTTTTCAGAAAGTTTATCAAGTTCCGGATTTTCCTTAAAGATATTAATATCACAAAAACCTCATGATCTACTCTCGACTGCATCACTAAAGCTCCGCCATGTAACATGAACAAAAAAGGACAGCGCAATGGGTCAAATATCAACATCAATCCCCAGTATGATATCAATTCAGGCAAAAATCACCTATAAATTATTCATCAAGCTTTTCATAATAATAAGAAATGCCAATGACACGAGAACAGGAGGTACCGACCTGCTGTTTGAAGAACAATTCCAGCAGTGGGGACGTTGCTGATGTAATTAGCAAATTCACAATGTTCAGCGCACGAGATGCAACATAAGCATTATCATAATAACTGCAAGTTCGAAAGGTTAGAAAGCAAAGTTAGTAGATAGTGATAACAATATTGAGATCTCTAGTCCCAAGAAAAACTATATACAGCAATCAGACGTCTCCTCTTGATCCGTGTAATTTATGAAGATGACTTTGAAGATAAAAACTTCAATCTAGTGTGGAGAATACCGGACCTAGAAGAGCGGATCCATGCATATAGTAATTCGACCACACAAACAAATGAAACAGTTACATGCATTGCCATCATAATGCAAATTGGATGTCACTGAACACGTGAAATATCGATTGCAGATCATTTTATGTGGCATTTGGCAAATCTTCCAATGGTATATGGCAGTGCGGATACAGATAAAACACCATATGAGAAATCCAACCTCAAGGACCAGATAAGCTTTGAGAATATAAAAAACTGTACATCCATTGGAAAGTTGAAGTAAAAAGAAGCAATGGATAATGCCTAGTTGGTCCATTACTGTATGGCCTAAGCTTTTGAGTAAAGATAGATCCAACTAGAGTGTTTTTAATAAATTGCAATTTGGCTCAACAGACCAAATCATAACCACGATTTAGCCCACCCTGCAACCATGTTTTGACTTGGCAAACCAAGGCCCGACAGCAAAATAGCTGCCATATCAGATTTGTAGATGGAAATTGCAGCATTTACTGAGATTTGCTCGCCGAATCACTGCTCTGATCAGGCGTGAACCAAATTGTGGAGGCAATTTAGCCGACACTTGGGTCAGCCCTTTTGATTGCTCAAGCGCCCAGATGGCAAAGATTCACCAACTGTCGGAACAATCAATTCGATCAAGACATCCATGTCTCCCCGAAGCTAAGGAAAACGATACCCTGCATCATCTAGCTAGCTAACCATAATCTCAAAGTTATCTGAACCAGACACGATACAACAATACTCTCTCAAGTTCCTGATCCTATCACATCCTACTCTATCCAATTCCATATCCAGGAGATGAAATCCAATTGAGTTCGACCTCAGCAAAACACAATTATCAGCCGAGCTAATCGCATCCCAACCTAGAACCGGGAACCGCCCGCTAAGAACAGGTTTCGAAAAATTGGAACTGGGAACCGCCTATTAGTTGCATAGATCCACGCGAGAACCGGACCGTCGGTCCGGTCCGGTTCCTGGGTGGATCTATAGAACCGGTCCAACCTCCATGCCTTCCCTTTTTCGCCTTCAATTGGTTGCGACCCTCGCTCCGCTTCTGTTTCAGCCACCACCACCATCTTGGCCACTGCCTCTGTCGTCTCCCACTCCTCCCTTGAGACCAACAATGAGGAGGACACCAGGGACGATGAGCCATTCTTAGACCTAGAGTTCGTCTGTCCCCGAAGATGAGGATGATGGGGAGAAGTCTGAGGAGAGGGAGGAGGAAGAGGGGAGGTAGAAGCGGGACGAACCCAACAATGAAGATGACGATAGTGATAGTGAATGCGGAGGTGGCGACAACGTGTAGAGAGAGTCCAAGTTCAAGGGAGAAAAAGAGAATTAACTCATTGTTTCGCCGAGTTCGGACTAAGACTCAAAGGGAGATTAGTAGATCCGGAGGTGAATCAGAGAGGAAGAGGGAGCTCGAGGAGATTTTAAACTAAGAGAGACGAGATGGAGTAAGAGAGTAGTGAATTGAAACAAGATGGTGATTGGAGTCTTAAATTTTAGATTTACTAATTTCAAATTTTTTTAATATTAAAAATTAATATATTATAATATAACCGGTCTGGTCCGGGTGGGCGGGTGGGCAAATCCGCCCATGGAACCGAGAACCGAACCGGTACCCACCAGTTCCCATAAATTGGAACCAGGAACCGGACTGGTTTCCTTAAGAACCACTAGTTTCGGGCGTTTCCAGTCCGGTTCTAGGCAGTCTGGGCGAGTCTCGGTTCTTTTGGACACCCCTATAGCGAGGAAAACAGAGGTCAATGCTCGGACAGAGGTACTAAGGAAGGAGCATTATTACACATGATTTGGTTGGACCACAAGGGGGTAAAAAAAAAAGATTACAATAATTAAAAAAAAGGATCGTTAAATTAATAAATTTACATTTATGTTTTTACACATGATTTGGTCAATGAATTGTTGGACCACAAGAGGGAAAAAAAAAAACAAATATTCGAAGAATTGAAAAAGGATTCGTGAATAATAAATTTACTTTTATGGATATTCTAAATTCCTCCAAAAAGGCCAAAGATAAGGGCTAATATAGCATTGCTCATGATGCCTCATGCTAATTATTAATATCCATAATTATCATCTTAAAATATATTTTTCTAAAGATAGTTGCTCATGTCACTTACAAAAAATATTGAAGGTAAAGTATTTTCGTCATCTCCAAAAATGTTTAAACTAAGTTATTATTGATTATAGAAACATTCTTCGTTGATTAATTATTTTAAGTAATATGAACGATTTTTTTAGAAAAGTATCTCATAAAATCTTGTAAATCATTTATTTTCCATAAAATTAAAAGAGTCATGACTTTTTTTTTTTTTGTGACCCGAGAACCACTGTATAGCTGGCAGCCGGCGGTGTAAACCCGGGGCGAATTGAGCCACCACCACAGGCCCAGCCGCAGGTGAGTCGCGCAATGGGGACGCGGGGTTTCGAACCCCTCCCCCCGGATGGGGGAGTAAAGTTCTAGCCATCGTGGCCACCGCGGGCGGTGGTAAAAAGTCATGATTGTTTCTATCTTGTCAAGATAAGATGCTTTAAAACACGTCACATACCATAATTCCATGGTAATTATAGTTATAGTTCGTTTATTTTAAAGAAAACTCAAGATTCTAAAAAATGTATTTCACTAAATGATCGTTAGTATCACTTTAAAAAATAAGTGAATGAAAAATATTTTCACCACCCGCAAAATAATTAAACACAAATTATAATCAATAACAAAAATATTTTATTTTGTCTTGTTTTCAAGCTATAGAAGTAATCATTTTTTGAAAAATATCTTACAAATCTTGAATTTGAATTGAAGGAGATAAAGCCCTATATTTTGCCGTAACTCCAAACACGATGCGGGAATAATTAACAAATTCACGAGAGAGATTTGCTCACAATTTTCATACCAACAAGCAATAGCATATGCGGAGGACCAGACCAGATCCTCGCAATCCCTAGAAACGCTCACCATTTTCGTCCCGAGCCTTTCCTTGAAAACAGAAAACGAAAAAGCCAATCGACGATGGCCTGCTTCACGACACTCTCCACCCACCTTCAACAGTTTCTCAAGTTCAACACACACAGAGAGCAAGACCCAGGAAGAAAGAGAGAAAATGCTTCTCTCGGTGTTCTTGGCTCTCTGTCTTCCGTTCTGTGAGAAAACGAAGGAAAGCAAGGAACGGACGAGGTTTTGGAGCAAAGACTTTTTGTATTTCTTCACTTTTAATCAATGTACAGGATTTAGTAGTTATATTACAAGATGTACATATAGAAAAGGCAATGTAATATTCTACAAATCAATTTAATAGTTCTATCTAATCTTTGATTGATTCTATAATCAAAATCAGATCAACCAATTTCCCAGTATATCTCCCTGATCTTCAGCATATCTTCCAACACTCCCCCTCAAGCTGGTGACTTGTAAATGTCCAAGACGCCTAGCTTGTTCAGTAGATATGCATGTTGTCTTTGACATAGGGCTTTGGTGAAAACATCCGCAGGTTGTTCAACAGTTCCAATCCCTCTTATCTCAATTATCCCTTCTTGAATCTTCTCCCAAGTGAAATGACAGTCCACTTCTATGTGTTTGGTCCTCTCATGCATTACAGGATTTACTGCAAGCTTGAGAGCCGATTCGTTGTCACCAAATAACTTCATTTGACCTTTTAGTTGTACTCCGAGGTCACCAAGTAAACCTCGTATCCACACAATCTCACATGTGGTTTTTGCCATGGCTTGATATTCTGCTTTAGTTGAAGATAAAGAAACCGTTGCTTGCTTCTTGGTTTTCCATGAAAGAAGAGAATCTCCAAGTTTAATGCAAAACCCATTTATGGATCTTCGACTCATAGGGCAAGTTGCATAATTTGCATCGCAGTACGCCGTCATTTCCATGTTGCATCTTCTAGATAGAAGTATCCCAAGTCCTGGACACCTCTTCAAATACTTCACAACTTTTAGAGCGGCATTCATGTGGGATTCTTTCGATTTGTGCATAAATTGACTGAGGTTTTGCATTGCATATGATATATCAAGTCTGGTCATAGTCAAGTATATAAGTTTTCCAATGAGCTTCTGATAACTCGTCAAATCCTGTAGTATAGGATCATCATCCTGAGATGTTCCCCCAATATGATCTACTGTAGTCAATCTGGTATTCTGCTCAATTGGAATAGCTGCTGACTTGCATCCTGATAAACCGGTCTCTGATATAATCTCCAATACAAATTTCCTCTGACTAAGGGAAATTCCTTGGTGAGATCAAGCAATCTCAATCCCAATAAAATATTTTGGTGCTCCCAGATCTTTTATATAAAATATTGTATGCAAATATTTCTTAAGGCTCTTTATTGCAACTTCATCATTTCCCATGATAATCAAATAAATAGATAATGTACCTTTAGTCCATGTAAACAAGGCATAATCGTACTTGAATTGTTTGAAGTTTGCATTGGTGAGAGCATTAGCAAACTTAGCATACCACTGTCTGGAAGCTTGTTTCAGCCCATAAAGGGATTTATAGAGACGACATACTTTATTCTCCCCTTGTCTCCGTAAGCCCTAAGGAATATCCATGTAAATTTCTTCATCCAAATCGCCATGAAGAAAAGCGTTGTGGACGTCCATTTGGTGTAACGACCAATCATGGATTGCTGCAACCGATAAGAAT
Organism: Eucalyptus pumila; assembly: GCA_016097595.1. Taxonomy (NCBI): domain Eukaryota; kingdom Viridiplantae; phylum Streptophyta; class Magnoliopsida; order Myrtales; family Myrtaceae; genus Eucalyptus; species Eucalyptus pumila. The sequence goes on from CM027851.1 coordinate 24,664,102, forward strand.
GAGCGAACGATGACATCTTTAGCAACTGGAGAAAAAGTTTCGTGATAGTTGAAACCTTCTCGTTGGGTATATCCTTTCGCCACCAACCGAGCTTTGTATCGCTCAATGGATCCATCAGCTCTATACTTTACTTTATAAACCCATTTGCATCCTATGGATTTCCTGTTCAGGGGCAAATGAACTATTTCCCACATGTGATTATCAGTCAACGCTTGTAACTCTGCTGCCATAGCTTGTTGCCACCGTGGGTCTTTGGATGCCTCATCATAACTGGATGGTTCATTTTCATCGGATATGCGACTAAGGCAACATCTATGTTCCGACGAAAGCTTATCAAAGGAGACATAAGAAGATATTGGATAGTTAATACCTGGTCCGTTAAGTGAGGCACAGACATAGTCTTTGGTCCACGTTGGTGGTCGTGTAGCTTGCCCCAAACGACGTGGATGATCCGTTGGTGGTGGAGGAGGAGATATCTTCGCAGTATTGTCTTCTCTCTGGTCACCAGAATCATTCTCAATATTTAGTGGAGCAGCAGGTACACTTTCCAATATTTTCGTCAAAGGCAGTTGATCAAATGAAGAGGATGGAATAACTTGTCCCGGGCATGCTGTGAGGAAATATTCAAGAGACATATTTTCCTCATTTAAGAAACGATGAGAATTGGTTGAGATATCAAAATCCTCTATAGACTCACGAAATGGAAAGATAGTTTCGTGAAAGATGACATCCCTACTCACGAAAAAATCTCATGTTGATGGATCAAGAACATAATAACCCTTCTATAGGTTAGGATAATCCATGAATATGCATCTCTTGGCACGTGGACTCATTTTGTCTCGAGGTCCCATAGTTGCAGTATAACATAGACAACCGAAAACCCGTAGATGATCTATTGCTGGTTTTTTTTTTCCATAAAGTAATTCGAAAGGTGATTAACCAGCCAATATCTGAGTAGGCATGCGGTTGATGAGGTAGGCTGCAATAAGGACACAATCTCCCCAATATATCGCTGGAATAGATCCCTGAAACTTCAAAGCTCGTGTGACTTCTAACAGGTGACGATGTTTACGTTCCACCACTCCATTTTGTTGTGGAGTATAAATACATGAGCTTTCATGTAAAATTCCATGAGACAAGAAAAGTGAGCTGCAGTCATGATTAAAAAACTATTTCCCATTGTCAGTCCGAATTCACTAAATTGATTTCCCAAACTGATTTTTAGTCAAAGCGATGAATGTTTTCAAATGATAGGGAACTTGAGCTTTAGACTGCATCAGGAATACCCATGTGGCCTGAGAGTGATCATCCACAATTGTGAGAAAATATCGTGAACCATCACGATGTGCTATGTGATATGGTCCCCAGACATCCACATGAATTAAAGAAAGAATATCATTGGAACGTTTTTTAGTGGAAGGGAAAGGTGTGCGAGATTGTTTTGCAAGAGGGCATATATGACATTTTGAGTATGGAAAGAATGCATTATGACCCATTCTCGAATGTTTAAGAAAATCTTTATCATTGGCAATGACATTACACAATGACAATTTATTCAAGGGAATTGAATTCAAATCAAAATGACTTGGAAAACTAGTCCAGAAATATAAACCTTCAGAAAGACTACCCAAGCCCATCAGTTTTCCCGTCGAAAGGGCCTGAAAAAAATATGTGTCAGAATCGAAGAGTATTTGACGGGAATTTTCCTTGCAGACTTCGGATACGGAAATGAGATTGAACTGAAATTGTGGGACATAAAGGACATTTTGTAGGATAATTTGAGAGCTTAGTTGAACAGTGCCTGTAATGTGACATGAGAAATATTTTCATTTGGAAGTTGCACAAAAATAGGTGTATCCAATTTCTTATGCATTTTCAAAAAAAAGAAAAAACTTATATCACAAATGATATGATCACTTGCTCCTGAGACAACTATCCATGCCTTTTTTGAAATAGAATTGATCAGGCAGTGGGATATACCTAAGAAAATTCCACCTTTATTTCCAATGTTTGCCTTTTGCAATGCCTGCATCAATTATTGATATTGCCCATAGGTAATTGGTCGATCACTACTTGGTCTAGTAGGTCCAATGACCTGGTAAGCTACAAAATATTCTTTCTTTTTTCCTTTTTCTCCTGGCTTTCCATGTAATTTCCAACAATTATCTATGGTATGATGTGGACGTTTGCAATGTTCACAATATAATTTACCTCTCCCCCTTGAATTTTGGCCGAAATTCCTTAGTGATGCGGAAAAAAATTGGCCGTTGGATGCTTTTATTACGGAATTATTTCCACCGTCCGATGTAACGGACAGATTGAGCCCTTGCGGACCGTCAGATCGCTGGAGGAAATCTAGACCGTTGCTACCGTCCCTTTTAAGGGTTCTTTCGCTAAAGGCGAACCCTAGCCCCTCGCGATTTTCTCTCTCCTAGGCTAGGGTTTTTACGCCTAATTCTCTCCCGTGGCGTTCCCTGTGAAGAGCAAGAGTGACGCTGTCGCCTCCTCGTGTTTGCTCCGGAGTCGTGAGCCATTGGCTCTCTTCTTGGACAACCAGCTGGAAAATCCAGCCGACGGGCGACACCGGATCCATCGCTAGGATCTGCAAACGAAAGGTTAGGTATGTTTCGTTCAAAATCAAAAGAAATCGAGTGGATTTCTCCCTATCCTTCATAGATCTATATTGTTTGAGAGTTTTTGGAGGTCCCTCGAGTTTTTCTTCCGTGGCCTCGAGCTCATTCCAAAGCAATGAGAGTTTGTTGTAACACGCTGTGACGGACATATTCCCTTGCTTGAGATTTGTGAGTTCCTGCATGAGACAACAAATTTTCGCTTGGTCTAACTTCCCGTACATTTCTTTAACGTTGTCCCACATGACTTTCGAATCCTCCATTGATGGAAGGCCGGCTGCAACGTCTGGAGAAACACAATTGCCGATACATGTGCGGATCAGGTGATTGCACTTTCTCCAATGTCTGGCCAGTCGTTCGTCCAACGGAATCGCTACGATTCCGTTGAGGAAACCGTCTTTATCTTTTGTCACAAGGGCCTGCTGGAAGTCTTGTGACCATTTGTTGTAGTTTTTCGACCCGGTCAGTTGCAGACTGATCAATCGCAGTTCTGGATCGTCGGCGGTTGACACATGCAAAAGGTCGCTTGGCTCTAGTCAGCCGGTGATGGCCGCGATCGAAAATGGTATAAATCGGGGTGAAAGGTTCTGGTAGGGATTCATCCATGTACCCGATCCATTGAACTCGATTCCATGACCCGCATTGAAAAGTCCCGGGTAGGGATTTGTTCCCGAACCCAGTTCTCTAGACCCACTGACTTGTTCTGTCTCGACGGATGGGCTTGCCCTGCTTGCGACTGGTAGGCTCCCGTCGGGCTGAACGTTACTCTGGTAACTCATTACCCCCGGCAATGATGGATTTGGGCCTGGCCTGATGTACCATGGATAGGGTACCCATTGGTAAGGATGGCTCGGAATGGGCTACCCCATATTTGACTGAGCCGAGAATAATTGCCATTGTACACCTTGGGTCTGGATTTGTTGCTGGATTATGGGAATTGCAGGTATCGTGCCGATGCTGTGGTCTTGTGTCTCTCCCGTCGATGTGGTGTCGCCTGTGGATGGAACGCCAGCAGCAGTAGGGAGCAGATTCTCTGGATCATTCATGGTAAAAATTCCTTTCCGTTTCTTCTTCCTCCTTACAAAAATTGATTCCTTCGTAACAAGGCGTTGATCTGTCTTGCAGATTCAGGGACGTAAGAAGGTAATCAGGTGCGGAAATAGAGCTTAAAGCCAAGCTCTGATACCATGTGAGAAAACGAAGGAAAGCAAGGAATGGACGAGGTTTTGGAGAGAATAATTTTTGTATTTCTTCACTTGTAATCAATGTATAGGATTTAGTAGTTATATTACAAGATGTACATATAGAAAAGGCAATGTAATACTCTACAAATCAATTTAATATTTCTATCTAATCTTTGATTGATTCTATAATCAAAATCAAATCAACCAATTTCCCGGTATATCTCATGGATCTTCAGCATATCTTCCAACACGTTCACCAGTGGGAGCGCAGTGCTCCTAGTCTATGTTTGCCTCCTCTGGTATGTCTCCGGTGTCGATCGCCAGGCCAGAACGGACAAGCCGGCCCAAGGCGAAGGGCTGTCGGCTCAGGAGCTTGCAGAGCTGCTGAAGGTCGCTGGGAAGGAGCTAGCGGTGGGGATAGAGTGCGCGGTTTACCCTGAGGAGGTTGCCGGAGAGGAGTCGGCCCGGGTGGTCCCCGGTTGCCACCATGGGTTCCACCAGGAGTGCGCCAACACGTGGCTCACCTAGCGTTCAGTGTGCCCAGTTTGCATGGCCAAGCTTGAGCCCCGGTCATGGGCCAAAGAAGCCAAAGATGATCAAAGCTTGTGCTAGCTTTCGATTCTTTTCACTCTCTTTCCTTTTTTCTTTTATTTTTCTAATTTCGAGAGAGATAGAGAAGCGTTTTATGCCCAACTGCCACCGCGATGATTAATGCTTTGTGAAACGGACGGACAGAAAGTCTCTAATTGATTTGAGCAGGTTGGTTACTCCGCTGTGCATGGTGGCGACTGGCGGGCAATGAGTGAGTGGATGAAATACTCTTGATGACTTGAGCGTTTGAATCTAATGCATCTTTACTATTCATTTACATGAATTTCATATGAAACTCACATGATTCAACATTTAAAATGAATTGGACTCGTGTTATCAGTTCAAATAATGTCTCGAGCAATTTATGTGCTGTAGGCATAAGAAATAGAGTCTTCTTCATTGTGGTGACAAATTTGTGTGCCTATTGTAGATCAAGTAGCTCTAACTATCGAAATTTCTATAGCATCTTAAAGAGATGAAAAAAGGTGCAATGCGATTTCAATTTGTGGATACGTTCTCATCTCAATCCTAGCCTATTCGGAGATCAGAACCAGCCCGACCGTCTTTCCAGTCCGAATTCTAATTTTGAAAACTCATAGGCTGGCTCGAACGCCGATCACTCGTGCCGTTCTTTGACACGACGGCGTCCTTCAAGAGAATTTTTGAAGCAACTAAGTTAGCGGAGGCCCTCTTGAGCCTGCTTTAACGGTGGCAATTGGCAAATGGGATAGGGTGTGCCCACCGTGCCTTGCACTATATTGGTCGAGCCAGCCTGGCCTGGCCCTTTGTATTTTTTCTTCCGGAGTGGCCCACAACCACTTAGCCCAAGAAACATTTAAAGAGGGCTTTACACCGAAATGGACAAGTCGACTCCTCGTCACCACAAGCTCGGGCTGGCCCCACCCACCACAAGCCTGCGCCGTGCTACGCCAACGCAATAGGACGAGCCAGTCTAAGCATGACCTGTCATGTTGAACCGCCCGGGACGGCCGAACCGTGCAGCGCTTGTTTAGCACCCCTGGCCTACCTCCTTTTTCCCATTGAAGACATAAAAATTATATGACACTACGGTAAATAAGATGAGAGAATGGAAAATGAGAAGAAAGATGGTGAGGATGTGTTTGGTACTAGCTCCGACTATTTTTATTCTTTTGTTCTCCGAAATAAAATAAATAGAAATCCGTTTGTTAACATCATCTAATTTTTATATTTTTGAGAATAGATTAGTTCTGAAAAAAATTACTTCTTTATTTTCAATAACAATACTAAAATCAATCCATTTACGTTCTTTTATTTTCCTCTTTTCCTCTCTTCTTTTTCCTCCTCTAGCCAATTGCAAGACACAACAAAGGCTAGCGACTAACTAGAGAGGAGTGATGCAGCCGACTCACCCTATACCAATAGGAATCTCCTAAAATTATTTTAAAGAAAATGCTACATTACAAATAAAAATCGAGGGTTAAAATAAACACATTCTTGTTTAATTTATATTTAGAAAACATAATTTTATGTAATTACTAGACACGTCCGAATACTTATAAATTCGTTTCGGATATGGAATCAGAAAAAATTATTTTCGAATAAAAATTATTTTTGAGAATCAAATGATTACTAAAGACGCCTTAAGAAAATTTCAAAAGCAATCTCCATTCCCCCCTATTCACTCGAAATTCAATTTCCCAACGACCGTTTCTGAAGCATGACGCAATTCTCACAGAGTCCTCATCTCGCCGTATCTCATCAGTTATCTCAATCCAGCTTTTACGTCTGCAATAATGTCGCGGTTCATACAAGATAATGCACAAATCCTGGGCGCCCTTGCGTCGTCGGAACCCAGATGCAGCAATGCGGCCTAAAAAGGCCGATCGAATCCGATCATCCCAGCTGTCGAAGGTGGCCACGCCCGCAACCGCGAGTCCGTCGACGCCGTTGGATCCGAACGAACGCTCGTGGGGGTCCAAACAGTAGAGTTCCGTACGCGGATGGAGACTAGGGGTGAGCGGGTCCAGGGTGGATAGGCTCTAGACCTGGACCCTGTTCCCTACCTTGTTATAACCGGTTCTCCTTTTTTGGACCCTGTTCCCTACCTTGTTTTCATTGGACCCTGTTCCCGGCCCACCCTGTTTTTCCGGTCCGGGAACAGGGTTGACCCTGTTTATATTAACCAGTATTATAGGTAGGGTGGCATAAAAAGAGTTTTTCTTCGGCCTTTTCTTTTCCTCCTCAATTATCAAATTCTCAGGGTGTCTCTCAATGGATCATCATCCTCATAATCCAAAATCAAGAACTAAGATACTTCTAACCAATACAAACTTACAAGGGGAATTGTCCCAAGGTATGCAGAAGGCTCAAAATGAAATATTTGCAGATGGAAAGATGAAAACTTTATGATATCCTAGGCAAAGAAACTATTTCTTTCCAATGCATCACGAAAAAAAAAAAATCAAATCTTTGCAGTGTAAAAGAACAACGGTGAACAATGCCACTATAAAAGGGTAGAACACAGACAATACCATTATAAAAAGAGCAGAACACAGAAAAGGCAGGACACAACAGCCTACCCTGAGAAGCAACACTTGACAATCTTGAGACCTTATATAAAATTCAATCTCATGCCAACTTCAAGACCCAGAAAAAGAGACTCCAAAAGCATAACCATCTCTATAATTCTATAATTATTAATCAAGTATACTGAGCAATTGAAAACAGAGATCCCAACCTTTAGTGCTCCGCTTAAAATTGCACAAAGGGCACTTGGCAAACTTGACCGAACTTAGCATAAGCATCGTCCCACAGAAGTCACAAAACAAGAAATCACGATCTCGGGAACGTGCCATGAGTTAGCCTGCAAAGGACAACTCAAAATCAGATTTTTTTTCCCCTCCTCCGTTTCCCTTACAAAGGGCTGAAAGCACACAAATTCATATGAGGGTGTCGGCAAAGAACCATTCTAGAAAAAATCGAAATTTCTACAAGCTACTCTACTTCTTAGAACCCAACCCATTCGATAGCTTCAAAGGGAAGACAAGACTCATCCTAGCGTCGACGTTGAATCAGCGAGCCAGGCGTGGGCGTCGGAGCAGATCTGTTGGGCGTCGAGCAGAGGAGGACCCAGCAGCAGGGAGGTGGTGGTGCAGGGGGCTCAAACAGACGAGCTAAGGATGGAATCGCGGCAGGAACGGCGGCTTTTGGCATCTGGTCGCAGCGGCGGTGGCACCTAGAGGTGGTGAGCGAACTAGCAGACGTCGGCAACGAGGCTCGGGCGAAGCAGCAAGGCAGCGGCAGCTTCGCGAAGGGGGGCGATGGTAGATTGGCAGCAGGGGAGCTCAGGAAACAGCGCACGGTGAGATCTGCGGGTCAGGGGCGTCGGCGAGGCAACAGCAACAGGTGGAACGGCGATATCAAACGGAGGCGGTCGGTGCTCGAGTGCGAGCTTGGCGGGGGTTAGCAGCTTCGCGATTTCGGGAGGGGAATGGCGGCGGTGGTGCGAGCGCGAGGGGTGTGACGAGAGCAGTAGAGGCGGCGTCGGCTTCATGATTTCGGGAGAGGAGCTCAAGAAGTCTCTAGTTCTCTGCGTCTGCGGGTAAAGATAGAAAGTAAGAATAAAATTAGGGTTTTGGGATGGCGTAAAAATCGATTCTCAAACCAGTCCGGTCGATCCGGTTCCCGGGTGGGTAATCCCTCGGAACCGGTTCCCGGACCGGTTTAAACAGGGTCTGAGTTTTGGGAACCGATTTTAACCGGAACCAGTTCCCGACCCAGTTTTCTGGGTGGGCCAGACCGAGAACCGGGTAAACCTGGTCCGGTTGCACACCCCTAATGGAGACCCCACTTCATCATTTTCCGGGGAAAAGAGGAGGGGCCCCGAGATCCCGGCCCCCCTGCGAGGGAGAAAGATTAAGAGAGACAGAGAAAGCCAAGGACGCCAAGACAGGTGTCCCCCGTCCTTCGGTTCTCCTCTCGCTGCCGTCGAAAAGTATCGTTTTTCCATAGGCTTTCATGATGACGCAGGGGGCCCCTCCACGCCAGAACGCCGTAATCATCCGGTGCTTCTCGTCTCAGCGTGAAGCGGACGTCCCGAGCTCGCAGATCATCAGACATGTCCTAGGACGTCAGGGGTTGCGTTGACTGGGTGGGGGAGCGGGGTCGACGCAGTGGGTGGCGATGGGAGCGTGAGGTGAAGACTGATGAGTGGGGGCGGGGCGTGTCGTGCTGCGGTCCGGTGCGGGGGCGGGAGCCACTCGGGTTGCGGCTCGCGAAGTGCTACGTGTTGCTCTGCGGATGAGGCGAGTGGTGGTGGTACTGGTGGGGCCTTTACTTGCATAGGGATGGGACGAGATGATGTGATGCTCGTTGTGCCAGAACATATCCAGTTCTTCTTGTAATTTCCAAAAGCCAAAAGACCGAAGCGCGTGACGCATTGGAAAAAATTCCTTGTGAAGGATGTTTGGACCTTGGACTTCATGAAAGGAGTTGATACTATCAAACCCTGTAATGGTTCCGTCGCTTAACGAGTCGCATTTTATGTAAAATATATGATTAACGGAAAATAAAAAAAAAAATGGATAAGTTATGTCAATTTTTATGCTCAATCAGATTTCTTTTGGTCTCTTAATCATATTTAGTCATATCAATCTATTGGCTAATCTCGATTTATCCATTATTTATTCCCATCCTCTGGAAAGCGTGCCCTTTCGTCCATCCTTTAGAGAGAGAGAGAGGGAGAGAGGGAAAGGGAGAGAGAGAGAGAGGCTAGAGGTCGAGGAGATGAACTCTGAAGGAGGAGATCGAGACGACGAGATCACCAGCCGGGTCGAAGTCGCGTCGAACGGCGATGCTGAGAAGGTCTCGAGCTCCAGATTCACGCCTCTCTTGGCCTCCAAAGATCGCGACTCTTGGCCTCCAAAGATCGCGACTATCTTCTCTCTCCAACTGGGTCTCAGGTTCTCCCTCTCACTCTCTATCTCTCTCTACCGCAGAAGTAAGTAGAGCTTCGTGTCATCGCCGGCATAAGACAACAGTCGCACGAGCAGCGGTTTGCAGACGTCTTGTTGTGTAATATTCTTTCGATGTTTCCTATGTTTCGTTAACTAATCTTCTATTAAAAAAGAACGAGTTGCGTAGAAACGTTGCATCAGTAAACTGATCTACAGTGGAAAAGAGACGGGGGATCCGTTGAAAAATCCACTCGTGTAGGATCAAGATGGGTTTGTACCTTCCTTTCTTCTGGTTTTTCGCTTCATTCTTTCCTCAAGATAGCGCAAGCGATCTCTCGAAACTACTCTATTATCTTTTACATGGGAAGTAAATCAGTCGTACGGCAAAGGATTCTTCTGAGGTCATTTGGAGGATTGGATTCAGGTTTGGTCTGATAACTAGAGAACAAAGCTCAGATTTTTAACGTGGGTTGTGGTCTAAGTCAGTCTCCAAGAGAGCAGTCTTGATAGGTATTATCAAAAACCCTAATAAGGTAAAGGTGCGCGCAGCAGAATTAGATGTATGCAATCATGAATTTAGGATCGAAATACGACGCTCGCGGGACTAATTTACATTGAAACAAAGGTTAGTTTGGTTCGTTGAAGGAAAGACTTGCCCACTTGACCAGAGCCAAGCTTAGAGAATAGAGGAAGACATAGATTTTTTGTACGCTTTTCCATCTCTATATATACGACTATATCTGCTACGATATACCGTATTTTGATGTTATTGTGTCAATTTTTTTATACCAATCCACTTACGACACGTGAAACCACAACTACCACAGCATCTCGGTGATTAATGAAGTGCTTGGACATTTGATGCATATGTCACAGTCCGTGAATCCTCCCGTACTCGTGACACTTGTGAGTGATCTTGGAATTATCTAGTGAAGAATGTGAGGCAGAAGGGTAGAACACAACTGGTTCGTGGGAGTGGCGTCAGGACGGTTAGGAGTTCTAGGATAGAAGGATTACATCACTTAGGAACTCTGAAGAAGGGATAGGCCTCCCGTGCACAAACTGGTCGGGAGCTGATGCCGCTCTCCTGACGAGGCTATAGCAGGCCGAAACCAGTTGTTGTGCCTAAAGAGAACTGCTGCTTTACTCGATGGACTAGACGCCCGAGCGAAGCTGGGCGTGGTAGGATCTCGTACGAAGAATCATTCACCGTATCGTTCATGGAACAGCTAAAGAATGAAGGCTGGCTTGGCAAATTTCGCTCGCTAGGCGCCCGCAGGTCGTTCCGAGGCCAAGGAAACTCTCGGCCCGTGACAAGTGGTATCAGAGCAGGAATTCCTCCAGTAAGCAAGTGAGCAAGTCGAAGAATCGAACTCCTCGCTCAAGTGCGGGTCAAGCAGATAGTGGATGGGTGCTAGGACAAGTCGGCTTCTCCTCAAGCGGAATGCGAGTTAGAGAATAACCGAACCCTTGCTGAATGGGGATAACGTTCCTGGATCGATCGGTGAATTCGAAGAAGAGGTCTACTATCACGTTTTCAACAAGAAAAGAACCTCCATTGGTCTGCTGGGGTCAAGATGCTGGTTAGGTTGAAATGGTGCTGCCAAAAGATGCGGTTGGCGAAAAATGCCACACTTGCCAAAAAGCGCAAGTGACTAAAAGGCCGAGCGGCTGAGATCAAAAGAGGCCACCAATGGAGCAAAACCTGTTTTGTTGGGTGAGCGTGACCATTCGATGTGAATTCCCAAAAGTGGCACATCAATGGTTAATTTACGCAAGGAAGCGACAGAACAGAGATCGCAACGAGGGCGTTGAATTAAGTGGGGGAGAATATCACGGTCCGTGAATCCTCCCGTACTCGTGACACTTGTGAGTGGCGCTTGGGATTATCTGGTGAAGAATGTGAGGCAGAAGGGTAGAACACAACTGGTCCGTGGGAGTGGCGTCAGGACGGTTGGTGCTAGGAGTTCTAGGATAGAAAGATTACATCACTTAGGAGCTCTGAAGACGGGATAGGCCTCCCATGCACAAACTAGTCGGGAGCTTATGCCGCTCTCCTGACGAGGCCATGGCAGGCCGAAACCAGTAGTTGTGCCTAAAGAAACTGCTGCTTTACTCGATAGACTAGACGCCCGAGCGAAGCTGGGCGTGGTAGGATCTCGTACGAAAAATCATTCACCATATCGTTCGTGGAACAGCTAAAGATAGAAGGCTGGCCTGGCGAATTCTGCTCGCTAGGACCCTGCGGGTCGTTCCGAGGCCAAGGAAACTCTCGGCCCGTGACACGTACCTGTTGGTTTCAAAGGCGTGTGCTATCTCTTTATTATTTCCTTCCATGAAATTAAGTAGGTTTTTCCTGTAGCAATCTTACCAACAAAATTTTCAAGCGATTCTTTATGTAAAGTTTACACGGTAAGGGATTTTACTCACAAATGCATAGAAACTTTCTAGGTTGAAGTGCATTTTATTAAGACTTTATTGGTGATATACCGAGTGGGATTCTTTTAAAGTCCACGTAAAGATGCTTTAGGGATACGGCCGATCTAAACTGATTGTGCTCGATCCCTTAGTCAAAAGTGATCACTGAGCATTCCACTCTTAAGCACGCAGTATCTCGCTTCCTTGCGAAACGCCTTGAGAGCAGAGAATAAAACATGTCACTCATTGCATGGTTAGCGTACAACGATTGTTTTCGTCTCTCGCCTTCCCTCTTGGGAAACTGGAGCTTTGTCGTGTCGTATTCGGTGGAGGGCCGTGCCTGGCTTGGCTAAGAAGCTTCTAGTCAAGAGGCCATGCTCTGCTGCCACCTACCAAATTCGCATCGGGCAGTCCTCGTCTTTCCCTCATTGCGAGCGTCCCACCTCTTTTCAAACTCCACCGCAAACGAAAAAGCAACACCTAATCATCAACTTTCCAGGGCTTTTTCGCTTTTCCTTTTTCCCTTTATCTTTTTCAAATATCCCGTTCCAGCTAGCCTAGATACGTGGATCTCAGATGAGCTCCCAAGTGTTGTCATGCGGTGGGACGTCGTTTTCGTACTTTTTATAAGCTATGGCCGAATGCAGAAGATGGTATTCCATCGTGGCATGCAGGTCCGGTCCCGATGTGCAGAAAATGCATCGAAAAAACTTGCCCTTTCAAGCATTTGCTGGTCTTTAGGTTCTTAGCACTATTGCTGTTACAGGGTAATGATCAGCATCGTAGATTAGAAAAGTACAGTTCTGTGGACGATGTCCCAATCTTCATCACGGATTCAGGATTTAACTGTCGATTAAAGAATTAAACTTAGGTAAAGGCTTCGGTTTGTATGCTGCACTGTAGTGAGAATGGATGGAATTATTTGGCTGTGACAGGTAACGGTCTCCGATCTGGAAGGCCACGTAGTGGGCCTCTACTTCTCGGCGAATTGGTATTCGCCATGTCGGAACTTCAACTGTGTCCCGTCAGAAGCTTACGAGCAGCTGAAGACCAACCAATCCAAATTCGAGGTCGTCTTTGTCTCTGCCGACGAGGACCTGAGCGCGTTCAACAGCTATCACTCCTCCATGCCGTGGCTCGCAATCCCCTTCTCCGACCTGGAGTCAAGAAGGCTCTGAGCCATAGATTCGACGTTGAGGGCATCCCATGCTTGGTCATCCTTCAGCCCGATTGTAATAAGGAAGAGGAGATACTGCGCAATGGTGTTGAGCTCATCCACCGATACGGGGTCGAAGCGTTCCCGTTTATGAGGGAGAGATTGGAGGAATTGGAGAGGGAAGAGAAGGAGAAACATGAGAACCAGACATTTACCAGTCTACTCAGCAGCCATGTGAGTTGTGACTGGTCGGGTTAGTATCGTAAGTTTCGCTCAAATCTGATCACGAAATTGATAGTTGGCCCGGCTTATCTAGATTCGAAATGCAAACTATCTGAGTCTGGTGACAAATAATGTTGGGTCCGACCTCGAGCTTAGTGAGGTTTGGTCTCCTTAACGAAAATTTCTTCCTTATACTTGATCCATTGGATTGGGTTAACCTCAACCATTAATTTAGTGGATCCCGTGTAAGCCACATAAGGAGTTTATTACTTCTTATAATTGTCCGTGGATATGGGAGCAACCATGGATTTCTACGTAGAGACTGTCATGGCTGATCTAAATAGTATAGTCAATATGGAAGTAAAATCATAGGGATGCCACGTGATAGAGCTAACTTTGTCGCCCTAGCTTGAGGCCAGATTGGGTCAGGCGCAAATTGAATCAAGTGAGGGAAGATAGAATAGTACTAACCAAACTCAATTTGATTTAAAACATAACTTGGCAATCCTAGAAAAACTTGAGATATCAGTAGCCAAAAGGTCAAGTGATATTTAAATACATGGTAGATCTCACTGTTTCAAAGTGCAGGTACCGGTTGCTTCTTTAGTTGGTAAAACACTGGGCCTATTCTTCTCGGCCCAATGGTGCCTTCCGGGCATGAAGTTCACTCCCTAGCTGGTCTCCATCTACCACAAGATCAAGCACGCGATCTCCGAGCGACCAAGCGCCGAGGACTTCGAGATCGTCTACGTGTCAAGCGACCGCAACAGGGCCTCGTTCGATTCCTACTTCGCCCTCATGCCCTGGCTCGCGCTGCCCTTCGGGGACCCCAAGATCAGGACACTCACCAGGCATTTCGACGTGCAGGACATTCCCTGCTTGGTCGTCTTGGGCCCGGATGGCAAGACCGTCACGAAGCACGGCCGGAGCCTGATCAACCTGTACCAGGAGCAGGCGTACCCTTTCACGGAGGCCCGGCTGGAGTCGCTGCACAGGCAGATGGACGAGGAGGCAAAGGGCCTCCCGAGGTCGGAGCTCCACGCGGGGCCACCACCATGAGCTCACCCTGGTCTCGACGGCACCGGCGGCGGGCCCTTCATATGTTGCGACTGCGCGAGCGAGCAGGGGGCGGATGGGCTTACCTGTCCGTGGACTGTGGGTACGAGGTGCGCCCGAAGTGTGTCCGGGCCGCAGGTGGGGATTCGACCGTCGGCCCGTGAGGGCCTGCTTTGTTTCGGTTGACCAGATTTCTAATGGGGCGCGCGGCATGAAATCGCAAAGTAAGTCGTTGAGTTCCGTTCCGTTTATCCGAATTGAATTAATGATATGATCAAGAGGGTTCAAAGTCTTCTTCTTGATGTACGCTTGTCGATGGTGAATGTAAGTGTTGACACCTAAATTTTGCCTAATCATTTAGTAATCAGTTGCATGAAAAAAAATTAAAATTAAAAAAATAGTAAAATTGCATTTCACGTTGTCGCATTTGCATCGGTACTAAAAGTGCAACAAGACGCAGCGGCTCGCAGTTGATTACATGCACGAAGGGATGGTTTCTCGCCACTGGCCTGAGCACGCAAAAGAGCGAAAGTCAAAAAGAGAGGAAGGAAGTTCTTGCACGACTGTTGTCTCTCCCTCATTAATGCATGCGCATGCACGCACAAATTCGGCGGACGTGCGGAATCCTCAGAGAAGCAAAATGAGCCCTTGATATAATATTATATAATATGCTCTCTCTCAAGTGTGGGTTGTGAGGAGAAGCAACGAGAAATTTGCTGAAGGAGGAAGCAAATAACAAACAAGAAAAGTCAAAAGTTGTGGCTATCCTATAGAAGAGAGGGACAAGTAGCCGTATAAGAAGCCCCAAGCATGCAGAAGAAAGAAGAATCCATGAACGTGCATTTTCTCCCCCCTCATTAATGCATGCACATGCACGCATGGAATGGGGACGTGAAAATTCTACAAAGTCTGCAAGAAGATGGGCTCACAATTTTATAATATTTCAAAGTGAGTTGCTGCAAGGAATTCTCTCCTCCCTGGAGAGCAAATCGGCTGAAGAAGAAAGAAGCTCTTGCACGTCCATTGTCTCTCGCTCATTAATGCATGCACATGCAGGCACACAATTCGGTGGATGTAAGGAGCCTCAACGAAGCAAACTGAACTCATAAAATATTATAAAATAGGTGGATTGTCAGGCGGTGGCCACCATATTTGAAAAGAAAGAGCCAAACCTGAACAAGCAAGGGAAAGTTGCGGCTGCCTCCTGTTCACCTCGTTGCCTATAAATAAGTGAGGAAAGGAGCAAAAGGGAAAAGAGGAGAACGAAAATTCGGAGAGGTTTTGTGAGAGCTACTAAAAAAGAGAAAGCCCGTAGAGAGACACACGACGAGAGCATTCACTGGAGAGGTTTTGTGAGAGATTAAAAAAAAAAAGGAAGAGATGCTCGTTAGAGAGAACCAAAGAAAATGAAGTCAGGGGGAAAGTAAAAAGAGAGGAGGAAAGAAAAAAAAATATGAAGTCAGGGGGAGGAGATTAAAAAAGAGAGAAAAAGCAGAAAGAGAGACTGCAGAGAGTGAGACGTGAGAGAGAGACAGAAAAGAAGTGACCGAACAGCAGAAAAAAAAAAAAAGAGAGAAAAAGAGGAAAAGACCCCACGTTCATCTTCTTCGGAGTTCCTCGCTGCTGGTCGCCCGCGCGCAGCCGCCCACCCGCCTCTTTCCTCCTTCCGGCGAGCCCGAGCCCGCCGCGCGCGCCTCGCCCTCTCGCGCCACCATCACCGCGCCTCTGCACCGCGCTATCACTGTGGATGCGCCTGGTGCCCGACGCCCGCCAGCCTCCGCCTGCAACTCGCGCCCGACGCCAGCAACCCGCTCCATCTTCGTTCCACCAGCCGCCGAAGCTCCATCTCACCCGCGTCCTGCTGCTACAGACGCTCCCTCCGCCACCATTGCTGCCGTCGCCCAGATCCGAGCCGACCCGACACTCGCAGCCCGCTCACCACCGTACCCGGCGGCTGCGCCGCCGGCCGCTCGAGCGCGTCGCCACCGCAGCCCACCACACCAGCAGCACCTCCGAGCTAGCACCACTGCGTTCCGCTGCAACCTGCCCCTCCGCCCGAGCGCCGACGAGCCGGTCGCCGTGTCACCAGCCACCGTCGCGTCCCGCCTCGCCTGTAGCCCGCACCGACCCGCGACCACTTGACGCTGCTCCTGCTCCGCCCGCGGTCGCTGGTCGCCGTGCCGGCCTCCGCCCGCCACCGGCGACGTCGTAACCCACTCCACGCGGCATGCCTCGGCCCTGTCCGCCACCGTACCAGTAGCTCGCCAGCAGCACCTCCAAGCCAACACCACCGCGTTCCGTTGCTCGTCGTGGCAGCAACCGCTCGAGCCCGCCACTGCTCTCCACCGCCGCTCAATCCCTCGCAAAACCAGCAGCCTGCGAAGCCACCGTCTCAACTGGCGCCTACACCTCCGCCCCGGCTCTTACCACCGTGCCGGTCCGAGACCCGTCGCTGGTCACGACATCATCAGCCACCGCCCTTCGCCGGAGCTCCGACAACCGTGCCCATCGCCCACGGTCGCCCGTCGCGCAAAGCAGCAGCCATCCCGGCCGTGAGCTGAGTCTCCCTGGTGATCCACAGAAGCTGCCCAGCCGTGGGTGAAGAAAGCAAGAAAAGAAAAACAAAAAGGAAAAATCAATTTAGGTAGTCTTGTCTTTTATTGATTTATCTTCTTTTACTTTATTTGTTCTTTTTAGCATAATTATTCCTTAGTGTAAGGATGAGATGTTTGACATGAAATAGCCTATTAAATTTGGGATTGACAGTCCGATTTTCGCGCCCGAAAATCCGACTCGCAATCACTTAAAAAAATCGCTAATCTAATCTCCCGCCCGAGATTCGATTTGTGATTTATTTAAAATTGGCCAACCCGATCTCATGCACGAGATATGGTTTGTCAATTTGGATGTCAATCTTGCTCGATTTGCTGTCGTGCCGTTTAAGTTAATTTCGCTTTCATAACATAAAAATAAAAAATCCAAAAAAATGTAGGCTAGAATTAGGTTTATATCGCCATTTAGGGTTTGCATATTTAGAATAGGAATTTTATAAAATAAAAAAATCAAATCAATCCATTTAGGTTGCTAGTTTTTTAGCTTAGGTTTCATGTTTAATTGCTTGCCAATTTTTAATTTCGAAATTAATACAAAAACATGAAAAAAAAAAAATGCAAGTTAGATCAGGGCTAGGGTTAGCATATTTAGCTATTTCGTTTTAAAAAAAAATAAATAATAAAAAAAATAAAAAAATGCATTTAGGATATTAGTTTTTTTTAAGAACCGCACGTGCCAATTTAGAATAGGATTTTTGATTTCAAATTAAAAAAAAAATCCCAAGAAAAATTAATTAATTTAGGATTCTAGTTTTTTTGTAGGTTGCATAATAGGTTTTTTAAAAAATGCATGTTTTAGAAGAGATAACACGTCCCTTTAATTTTCACTCTAGTAGTTTCTTTAGTGTTTTTTTAATTACGAATTTTCATAAAAAAAATCATCATGCATTTTAGAATAGAATTGCATGTCTCATTTTAAGTTTAGATCAATTTGCATCTTAGGTTAGAAATTGCTAGATTAAAATAACGTCTTAGTTTAAATTAGGATTTAGCATGACTTAATCCTAAGTTTAAATTGGATGGAATTTTAATTTAGCTAGGTATTTTTTGCATTTTTCTTAATTTTGCATATCATGAAAAATACAAAAAAAATTTGTCTTTAGATAAATTAGTTTCAAGTTTTAGGATAAATTGCATTTTTAGGAATAGAAATATCATGTGCACGTCATGTAGAATTAGGTTCATATAATCAAAAATTGCCCGTCATTATAATTATGTCATTTTGATTTGCATATTTAATTATTGCATGTTCATTAAGAAAACACGAAAAAATATGTTACTCATGTCATGTAGTTTAGAACACATTGTCACGCTATTTCATGTTAGATTAGATGCATTGCATATTGCATGATTTTCATTAAAAAGTAAAAAAAAAAACTGCGTGTTAGAAATCATATTTAGGACTGTTGATATGAATTCTGATTTAACATTGCAGATGCTTTCATTGCTATAAGGTAAGTCCTGCAATTTATTCATCGCTTTATTGGGTGTTAAATTGGTGGTTTGTGACTCGCATGATCACCTCACATGTTAGGAAGATAAATAAAAAATCAATTCAAGCTGCCTGCAAAACATTTTTTTCGAAAATAAAAGAGAAAGGTACCGAAAGGGCGTTGGAGAAATCTAGCGTAACCAAGTCCCCGAACTCACAATCTCTGGTTCGTAGGAGTGAAGTAATTCTCCCATTACTTTACTTGGGTTTCTAATCGACCCACCAAAAATAGATTAGTGGCGACTCCATGATAAACATCATTTGTATATTAAGAACTTAAACCCTAAGTCGCGAATTGGTATGGGCTTGGGAGAGCCCGAGTTAAGTCTAGGCTTAACAATCCATTAGCCGAACCCTTAGGTGGTCCAACCCGCTTCGGGGAGGTCGCGACAGCTTGGCGACTCCGCTGGGGACTTGAGTTGAAACTCTTAGTGGACTTAGGCTAATTTTTCTTTTTTTTTGAAAAATGCTTTTGTTGGCAGCGAGGATTCCAAGTACGCCTCTAACATTTAAGGTGTTAAATGTTTTTGCAGAATGGGAGGTATAAGGGGAAGTGTTTGCTGACCTTTGTTTTGCGGGGTGGTGTAGGAATGAATGGTTTACTTTCACATATGAAGTGTTGCTTGATATAAACTGTTGTGCATGCCTTGCATTTGCACTACACTATTACACACACAACCCGCCGCCGGACCTGGGCCGCATAGGATCATCTAGGATGGTATTGAGATGGATACCACTTCGACCACATGCCCGCGGTACGAGTCGCCCATCTCAATCCCGAAGTTTCTTTTATGGTGTCAAGAGTACCCACCTTGGTTCGCATGCCCGCAACCCAGGTCGGCTCTTTGACCAAGCCGAAGTCATGAGGACCCGACTTAGTTCGCACGCCCGCGGCTAGTCGATCATTCTTGTGGCTTCACTTTGTTAAGCCTGATAGACTAGAAATCGAGCCACTTACTATGCGCATGTCTATGTGATTGCCCTTTGTTTATTGGTGAAGTAAGTCTTCTAAATTCGCACTCTTGCAATCTACTTACTTTATTATATCATCTTGTCGGTCCATGGCATTAGGATTGTCCTGAGTCTTGATCAATATACAATGGGAATACCGGACATTCGAATTATTCTCCCTCCAAAGGAAGAGCTTAGCGCATGGTGGGACAAGTTAGACCAAGCTGGCCGTCAATTTGTAGAGTCACACATTAGTCGACTACTTCCATTGCTGCGTATCAACATCCATGGCGGCCTCATCCAAGCACTTGCTCATTGTTGGTGCCCGAGACTTCCACTTTCATCTTCGGCGGTAAGCATGAACTCACGCCCACCTTGGAAGAGTATAGCATTGCCATTGGGAAACCTTTGAAAGCTGAATTAATTAGCCCACCTATCGGAATAGACCCTGTTGTGGCCTTATCCGATTTTCTGAGAATTAAGGAGGATAATGTAAGAAAGGTTTTAAAAGCTCACCGCAATACATGTCATTTATCTTTTCTAAAAGAATGTTTTGAAAATGGCAATTCATTTCAAATGAGAAGGGTTTTCCTTTTAGCTTTCTTTGGGTTTATACTTTTTCCTCATTGCAAGAATGCTATTAACCCTTTGATGGCTCACTTAGTTGAACAAGTGTTGGGAGGAAAAAATTTCGTAAACACTATTTTGGCTGAAACCTTTCTTTCCCTCACTCGATTTAAAGGAAGCGGTGATAAGACCTTCCATTCCTCTCCTGAGCTTTTACAAATTTGGTTTCTTTCTCATATAAAAGGGTTTGGTGGTTCAATGACTATACTCGATGTTAATAGCTCTAATCACCCTATTATGAGATTTGAGAACAACCAAAAACATGCACCGGATTATCATTATTCTAGGTGGCTAGCTTTCATGAAAAAACCAACTTCCAAGGGTTTCCTATGGCATGCTAAGTGGTTCCAAGTTCGTGTGGCGAGACTTTCATGTGGAGGTGTTGGCCCAATTCCTCTACTTGGGATTCACCGGAGCAACGGAGTACTATCCAACTAGAGTAACCCGTCGGTATCAAGTTGTGCAAGAGCTTCCCCGGCATTGCAAGCGGATCCACTCCGAGTCAGCTTCATTGATGGAGACCGAGGCCATGAAGATTCCATTCTCACAATTAAATCAATGTGGGATATGTGCCAGCCACGAAAACTCAAATGGCCCGAGGAGGAGCTGAAGGGCAAAGAAATGAAGTACTATGCCTCAATTAAGTATATTCAACAACACAAAATTCCAGAGGAGCTACTTCCAAAGATCCCAGAGGTGCCGCTGAAGATCACCAACCGCGCTGAGAATAAACGCCTCAAAAGGGTTGCTGAAAAAGCTCAAGAGGAGAATAAGCGATTGCGCCGAGTGGTGTCCCGAGTGTATATTGATCAAGCTAGATGAAGTGTTTGAGTCAATCTTGTTGTTTCATTTCTAGATTAATGTTTAGGAAGTTGAGTCATTTACTTTCCTAGTTTGTTTGTTTAGGGCATTTTAAGCTTCTATTTCATTAATGAAGTGCTTGAATCAATCTTGCTTCTATTTTGTTAAGATTGTCAAAAACTCCATTAATGAATAAAAGTTTTAGACCATTGCCATGGACCGGTGTATTTCATATGAGATACTTATTTTTGTCCGTTTCTTCAAATTAGGTGATAACGGATCCTCCACGTTCGCCCATCATTACACGATCAAGAGCAAAGATGGCCGACCAAACCGAAATGCGTGATCGTATGACCGCTGTGGAAAATCAACTCCACCGGTTGCTCACCTCTATGCAAGCGATGACAGATCAAATGCAATCCCTCCAAGTGAATCGACTCTTGCATCCGCTCTCCCGAGATAGTAGTCCCAAAGCGAGACGAACAAGGCCCAAATAGGTGATGATGACATGCCGGAACTGGAGGATGACCCACTGTTCGTCACAGCTGAAAAGGCTAAGCCCGACAATGTCCCTAAGGCGGAGCAAGATGAACGCTTCGCCAAACTTGAAGAGAAACTGAAACAATTGCAAGAATCGCAGAATTCACTCCCATTCGACTTGTCGGTTTATGAGAAAGTCAAAGTGCCGAAGAAGTTTAAGATGCCGGAGTTCGAGAAATACGATGGTACTTCCCGCCCAAAAGCTCATTTGCAAATGTACCACGTACGCATGGCCCAATACGTCAAGAACGAGCCTCTCATGATCCAATCGTTTCATGCAAGCTTGACGGGGCCCGCACTCAACTGGTACATAATGAAGAATGTAAACCTTCTCGACACACGGAATGAAGTGGCGACGCTTTCCTAAAGCAAAGTATAAGTTCAACATGGACATTGCACCTTCCCGAGAGGATCTTGAGCGGATGGAGAAGAAGAAAAGTGAGTCATTTAAAGAGTATGCTATAAGGTGGCGAAACTTGGCAGCTCAAATCACTCCTGAGCCTACAAATAAGGAGTTGATGAAGTTGTTCGTCAAGACTCTCCCGTATGAGTTCCGTAACCGGATGGCTAGCACATACGTTGAGAACTTCAACCAACTTATCCCAGTGGGTGAACAGATCGAGATGGGGCTAAGGGATGGATGGTTCAATGAACCGACTCATCAAGGCAAAAGGTTCACCATGAAGAAAGATAAAGAGCCAACCATCGAAGTCAATGTTGCATATGCGCAACCAGCCCCTAGTAAGCCTCCGATGGTTCGTGTGCCGGGAATCGGCAAGATGGAGGCCGAGTGCCTCGCACACGCGGCAATTCACCAAAAGGCAGTTCTCTCCTCTTCCTGGCCCTCTATCTCAGGTCTTGCCGATACTCCAAAAGAAGGGATTGATCTCCCACGAACCAAAGCGGCCCAATGCTGAAAAATTCTCCAACTATGATCCCTCCAAAAGATGTGAGTATCATATGGGAGAGGTCGGCCATTCAAGCGATGAATGTTTGACTTTGAAGCACAAGATCCAAAATTTGTTGGATACTAAGGCATTTTCTTTCCGTACCACCCAACCGAATGTCAAGAAGAATCCGTTGCCGGAACATCAGGGAAGCGTGAATGCAACTTTTGAGTTCAATACTGGCAAAAAAATGAACTTGAAGGTGTCTGTCAAAGATATCTATAGCGGATTAGTTAGAGTTGGTTACTATCGATAGATGAGAATCCTCCCTTGCCTACCATGAGGGAAAGGGTTCAAGAAATGGTTAAGGCTGGCGTAATCGTGTATGCTGACCAAGCTGGAATAGTATCAACTATCTCCGAAGTCATCATTGATTGGGAGAAAGAATTTGCTAAGCTAAAGGCCGAAAAGAGTGAACCAGATCCATTGATCGAGGACATGCCCCCACTTGAGGATGCCTCTGACCATGAAGGATTGATAGTAGAAGTGCCTTCAAGGCGATGAATAAATAATTATTGAGATGCCCCGGCCTGTATGAGTACAAGGATAACAAAGCAGTCCATGGTCATACGAGCTAGATGTTGACCGATTACAGTGCTGGTCGGACCTATGCTCAAGCTAATGCCCAACCCGCAAAGCCGATTCGACGAAGAGGCCAAAGAATTTCTGGCTATAATCAAAGCAAGTGAGTATAACGTGGTCGACCGATTGCGGAAATTGCCCGCTCAAATCTCTTTACTTGATCTCTTGCAAACATCTCCTACACATCAAAAGTCTCTAATGAAGGTTCTAAGCGAAGTTCATGTACCGAGACGATCGAGGTAAACGGGTTGGAGGAATTTGTAGGATCAATTCTTCTTAAGGATTTAATAGCCTTTTCTGATGAAGAATTCCCTCTTGAGGGGAGGGGACATACTAAGGCATTATATATATCCGTCAAGTGTAAGGCTTCCCATGTGGCTCGAGTACTCATTGATAATGGGTCTCGCCTTGAATATCTGTCCATTGGCGACTCTTCACCGCCTGAAAATAGATCCTTCAAAAATAAGTGCTGCAAAGACCTCCGTCCGAGCTTTTGATGGTACGAGAAAGGAGGTGATAGGGGAGACCCACCTTGATCTACAAATAGGGCCGGTGATGTTCAACGTCCTTTTCCGGGTGATGGACATTCCTACGGCATTCAATTTCCTATTAGGTCGTCCTTGGATTCATATCTTTGCGGGAGCTGTGCCATCAAGTCTCCACCAAAGCGTGAAATTTGTTGTCGAAGGAAAGTTAGTCATCGTTCATGGCGAGGAGGATCATCGGATCTATCATGAGACGGCAATCCTCTATGTCGAGCCGGAGCGTAGGGAGGAGTCAAGTTACCAATCGTTCGAACTTGTATCCACTATTCATGCATCTCGAGGATCGACAGCACCTATCCCTGATGTGTCGAATGCAGCAGTTATGGTAGCAAGAGTGATGGTTGGAAATCGTTTTATTCCTGGCCGTGGACTTGGTAAAAGAGAGCAGGGTATCCGGAATCCTATTGAAGCCCCTCGAAGGTCTCGTTCCGCCGGATTAGGGTACCATGGAAAAGGTGGAGGACACAAACAAGAGAGGAAAAACTCATTACTCCTTGATATCCGCGAGACATTCCCCGGCCCTGCTAGAATGATGCATGATGAAGGAGAAGTGATCGCCACCCGTGGTATCGTGCCCGATGGATGGAGTAGCATGGATGACTCGACAACTTCAAAGACAGAGGATCTAGATAATGGGATGGAAGGGATCACGACCCTATTCGATGATCTCCTTATAGGTGCCATTGATGAAGAACCATCGGAGGAAATGGGTGCTGGCCCACAAGAGTAACCCATTTACTTTTCCGCACTCCCTGCGTGGGAATCTTATCGCATTTAGGATTTGATGTTTTCTAGGGTTTGCTTATCGTATTTGCATGTCGTTTGTCGGAGTTGATGTTTGCTAGGGTTTGATTGTAAGGGTTTCATTTCACTTTGATTGCCGTACTTTTCAATCCAATAAATGTAATTTGATTGATGAATATCAATTACAATTACAAACTTTATTTTGAGGGCATGATGGGGTATACCAAACCAGCCCGTTGATGATATCCAACCGATGAAAGAAAAGAAAAATCCAAGGAGAATTTCGAGGCACGGGCTTCATCATGCTTCCTCGTGTCAAAAAGTTTTTCCAAAATGTTTTGCCAAAATTCTTTAAATAAATTAAAAATTCGGAAAAACACCAAAAAAAAAATTCAAAACGAAGGAAAATTCGAAAAAATAGAAATTCATGCCTTTTAGCCCTGTTTGTCTTTTTGAACTATCCATTTTATGTTTCGGGAGCAGCCTTATGACGGGCAAAGAGGTGAAAATGGTCCAATCCAATGTCATGAGCAATAACGGTGATGACCCGATGATCCAAATGGTGACTCCATTGGAGTACAACAAAGTTGGGAGCAACATGAAAAACCCAAAGTTCTCACCTCCGAGCAAACCGTCACTATCAATCTGAGTGATACCGAGGAGCCCAAAGAGATAAAAATCGGGGCAAATCTTCCCAAAGATGAGGCCAAGCACCTGACTCAGTTGCTAAAAGAATATCAGGATATCTTTGCTTGGACATATGCTGATATGCCGGGTTTAGATCCGTCGATTGTGGAACATTGTTTGCCCACTAATCCAGACGTGCATCCTAAGAAGCAGAAGTTTCGGAGGACTAAACCAGAGCTCTCGAAGAAGATAGAAGAGGAAGTAATGAAACTCCTCAAAGTGGGGTTCATCGAAGTCTCGCAATACCCTGAATGGGTGGCCAACATAGTACCGGTCATGAAGAAAGACGGTCGAGTCCGAGTGTGTGTTGATTACCGGGATTTGAACAAGGCCAGCCCAAAGGACGACTTCCTATTGCCACATATCGATGTTCTCGTGGATAGTACTTGCCGGATTTGAATTATTCTCTTTCATGGATGGTTTTTTTCGGCTACAACCAGATAAGAATGAAGGAGGAAGACAAAGAGAAGACATCATTTATCACCCCGTAGGGGAACCTTTCATTATAAGGTCATGCCATTCGGACTCAAAAATGCAGGGGCAACTTACCAACGAGCCATGGTTACATTGTTCCATGACATGATGCATGAAGAAATCGAGGTATATGTTGACGATATGATTGCAAAAACCCGGCCTGGGAAAAGTCATGTTGAAACCCTCAAGAAGTTATTTGATCGGCTTCGTGAATTCAAACTCCGTTTAAACCCTGCCAAGTGCGTGTTCGGGGCAGCATCAGGAAAATTACTTGGGTTTATGGTGAGTAGCAAAGGGATCGAAATTGACCCATCTAAAGCCCAGGCAATATGTGAGCTGCAACCTCCATCGACAGTGAAGGAGGTCCGGAGTCTCCTAAGGAGACTGAATTACATTGCACGATTCATTTCCCAACTCTCGGAGACCGCTAAGCCATTCTTCAAGCTCTTGAGGAAAAACGTACGAGTTGAGTGGAATGATGAATGTCGAGAGGCGTTCGATAAGCTGAAGCAATATTTGATGAATCCACCAGTTCTTGTCCCACCAATATCAGGGCATCCTTTGATTTTGTACCTCACAATCCATAGTGAGTCACTCGGCGCGATGTTAGCTCAGAAAAGTCCCGTGGATCAGAAGGAACGAGCCATTTATTACCTCAGTAAAAAGTTCACTGTCTCGGAGCTAAAATATTCTGATGCTGAAAAAACTTGTGCTGCGTTAGTATGGGTATTGCATAGACTGCGACAGTACACCTTGCATTACCAGACGTTTTCAGAATCGAGAACGATCCCATCAAGTATTTATTTAATCAACCAGCTTTGGTGGGTAAGCTAGCCAAATGGCAGGTCTTGATTTCGGAATTCGACGTGCGTTCATGCCACAAAAATCAGTTAAAGGCCGAGTAATTGCTGATATATTGGCTGAGAATCCTAGAAACTTGAATGATGATGATTGTCCTTTGGATGATCGTATTTTGGCCATAAGCGAAGATGCATGGTCTATGTTCTTTGATGGAGCTGTGAACTTGTCCGGTTCTGGTACTGGGGCGTACTAATATCCCCAGACGGACAACATCACCCAGTAGCCGCGAAATTAATATTTCCATGCACCAACAATATTGCTGAATACGAAGCTTGTATTCTCGGACTTCAGGCCGCAATTGAAATGGGAGTGGCCAAATTGAAAGTATATGGAGATTCTGCACTGATCATACTCCAAACCGTAGGTGAATGGAAGACCAGGGATGCCAAATTACTGCCGTATCATAAGTACCTCGAAGAGTTGGTGAAGGAGTTCGATGAAATCTCGTTTGACTACTTGGCTAGATCTCATAATCAGTTCGCCGATGCCTTGGCAACGTTGTCATCTATGTTGCAGGTTACCGATGGTTTAGAAGTTGAACCTTTGAAAATTGAGGTTCTAGCCAAACCTTCTTATTGTATGGTCGTGAATGGAAAGCTTGATGAGAAGCCATGGTATTGCGACATCATGAACTATATTCAAAAGCAGGAATTTCCTGAAGGAAGCACTCCAGCCGATAGAAAGTACATAATGAAGATGGCCTCAAAGTTCTTCGTCAGTGGTAAGAATTTATACAAGAGATCTTATGATTCAGTTTTATTGAGATGCGTAGATGAAGCAGAAGCCACCCACATCATGCAAGAGGTGCATGAAGGAGTTTGTGGCCCACACATGAATGGGCACATGTTAGCCAAGAAGATCATGAGACTAGGTTACTATTGGCTTGCATTGGAAAGTGACTGCATACAGCATGTTAGAAGTTGCCATCGTTGCCAAATTCATGGAGATAAAATAAATGTTCCTCCGACGGAGTTGCACCAGTTATCTGAGCCATGGCCTTTCTCAATGTGGGGGATCGATGTGATTGGCCCAATAAATCCCAAAGCTTCAAATGGGCACCGATTCATATTGGTGGCGATAGACTATTTTTCAAAATGGATTGAAGCCGCATCATATGTTAATGTCACAGCTCGAAACGTGGTGAAATTTATTAGGCGTGACATAATCGCCCGTTATGGTGTCCCCGAAGCAATTGTCACTGACAATGGGACAAATCTGAATAACAAGTTCGTTGATAAGTTGTTCAGTAAGTTCAAAGTCAAGCATTTAAATTCATCACCTTACCGCCCACAAATGAATGGAGCTGTTGAGGCAGCTAATAAGAACATCAAGAAAATCCTGGCTAAGACAGCCGAGAATTATCGAGATTGGCATGACAGGTTACCCTTTGCTCTAATGGCGTATCGGACATTGATCCGAACATCCACTGGGGCAACCCCTTTCTCCTTGGTTTATGGCATGGAGGCGGTCTTGCCTGTGGAAGTAGAAATCCCTTCTTTGAGAGTCTTATCCCAAGTGGAATTGTCCGAAGCAGAATGGACGCAACAAAGGTTCGAGCAGTTGAATCTGATTGATGAGAAAAGGTTAAAAGCTCTTTGCCATGGTCAGATGTATCAACAAAGAGTAGCCAAGTCTTTCAATAGGAAGGTACGGCCGAGACACTTCGAAGTGAATGATCTAGTTCTAAGAAAGGTGTTGCCGATTTTTCCGATCCGGAGGCAAATTTGCTCCAAATTATAGCGGCCCGTATATGGTGAAGAGGGTACTCCGGAGGTGCCTTAATCCTTACAGAAATGGATGATCGTGAATTTTCTAATCTGTTAACTCGATCTTTGTGAAGAAGTATTACCCTTGAAAGAATTTGTTGTGAATTGAAGGTAATCATTTCTTCGTTGAATTGTGTGGGAATGGATTGAATGAGATGAGAAGTAGGCCCTGTTCCATACACATATCGAATTCATTTGATTCGGTATATCAGACGTGTTGACCCAGTGTCAGTTCAATTAAATAAAAAAGGAAATGCCCTGAGGACACCACCAACGCCTCGGCCTGGTGGCATGGGGAATGAAAAGTCCGAGAGCGACCAGGGTTCGATCCCTGGAAATGGCAACAAGTTTGCCACAAAAAAAAAAAAAAACAACAATTTTTTTTACCAATCCTTTTTCTTTCTTTTTGAGCTGCAAACTCTTTGTGTTCGAAGCTGATGAGTTCATGAAGTACTTGTGACCTTTCAAAGGAGAATTTTGCATGATAGTTTTACTTGTTTAATTACCAATTCCACTGAAGATTATCATCGCAAATCAAGTTAATGAATGATGTGGAATGAATTGAACATGCTAAATGAGACATGTCAGGATGATGAAAGGCACGCCTTATCCTATACACAGTCCCTTGCTCATATACTGGTGAGATGAGTGTAGGAAATTCCATGTTTCTAAGGTAAAGAGCTTTCTCGCGAAAGGTACGATGATCGAAATGATGAGAGGCGGTTCATTCTCTATCCCAAACACTACGTGATCATCCATTGTTTAAACCCTTTTGAGCCCACGCATGTGAATAATTTTAAATTGCCCCTGTCAAGAACCACCCCGCATTGGGGCAAGCTGGAGGTAAGACGACATCATGAGGTGAGGAATTTGATAGGAATATTATTGCTCTCACTTGCATCAATCTTCAGGTATTGCTATTACATTGAATTCATACGATAATTCAAGAGCCTTAGGATGATGAAGAGCAGTTCTTCCTCTATCCTACACACTTCATCCATTGCGTAGCCCCTTGAGCCTGTAAATTCGTTTCATTTAAACCCAATTGGTGATCATCCCCCACACCGGGGCAAGGCAAAAGGCAAATGTTCAAGCAACAAAATCCCGAGTGCTGACAAAAAAATGAAAACTCCTCAAGAACCCAAATGTTAAAGCATTACGTGGTTATTAAAAAAAAAAAAAACAAAACAAAACAAAAGGGGCATGAAAAAGCAGTGTGCCTGGTAAAAGCAAGGACAATGCCCATAGAAAATGAAAGAAAGAGTCAAGATAAATGATTATCAGTTGTAAAAGGGTGTATTCCCAATGGAGTGGTACTCAAAGAACTCAAATGCCAAGTTTTTATAGTACCTATGAGGAAAATCCCAACGGTGAAGAAGAAGACCGGTGACAATGCCAAGATGATCACCAATTCTCATCCCCCTGAACACATTTTGAGCCTAATGATCCATTCACTTCTCAACCCATGAACTTAACCTACGTTACGTCCCTTACAAAGTCTCTTCAGATTAGGGCACCGAAATTAACGTAGGAAGTCACATGCTTAAAAGCATCACTCGAAGAAGTGCGAGCAGGACCATTTCTATCTCATGTCGCAGGTTCCTTGACTTGTAAACCCGAAGATGATTGCGAAGTTGTTCTTTCAATAGCCTTGACTCAAAGAGTCCCTTTGTTAAGCCATTGACCAAGCCCACATTACGGTCCCTATTAAAGACCTCTCAGATTGATAAGGTCGTACTGCTTACGAGAATACTCGAATCCTTGTCGACATGATGATGGTAGGATGGAGTGATTCCTGTGATCCCACATTGATGGTCGGGACAAAATAGCCTTCTTAATGAGAGTGAGTGAAAGTCCTTTCTAACTGAAAGTCTCTCATTTGGTATTCTTGAAAATCCATGTCATGAGTGAAAATTGTCTTAAACGATGATTCTCCCCAGTGGAAGTTCGGTGGTGCAAATATGGTAAAGCCATCATGCATAAATCTTGATTGAATGGATAAAAGCTTCAGTGGACTTTGGAGTGTGCTTAATTGCTTACTTCTTTGGCAAAGGCATGTATTTTTGCTCTAATCATGTCTCGACGGGTAATGTTTCCTTGAAGACCCAAGAGCTCTTGATATTTATGTTGCCTTTCAGAAGCCTCGAGGTGAGAAACCTCCATGAATATTCGAAGTACATCCTCGATGTTCCAAAACTTCTTTCTACCAAGAGGTAAGTGACCTTCACGAATATCCCAGGTTTGTCCTAGGTATTCCCAAATTCTTGATATATGTCTCAAAACTCTTCGTTAAGCATTTCATTCTGGATATGAATGCTTTCCGATCTTTTTCGTTATACCTTAGTCTGGATCTAGGTATTTCGAATCGTCTTAATCCAATATTCATCTCACCTAACATTGAGTGTTTATTGGTTAAGTTCCAAAATTCTTGACATCTCATGTCGGATCTGGATGTCTCAAAACTCTTCGTTAAACATTTCACTTTGGATGTGAATGTTTTTCGATATTTTTCGTTATACCCTAGTTTGGATCTAGGTATTTCGAATCTTCTTAATCCAATATTCATCTCACCTAACATTGAGTGTCTATTGGTTAAGTTCACAAATTCTTGACATCTCGATCTGGATCTGGATGTCTCAAAACTCTTCGTCAAGCATTTCACTACGGATGTGAATGCTTTTCGATCTTTTCGTTATACCTTAGTCTGGATCTAGGTATTTCGAATCATCTTAATCCAATATTCATCTCACCAAACATTGAGTGTCTATTGGTTAAGTTCACAAATTCTTGACATCTCGATCGGATCTGGATGTCTCGAAACTCTTCGTTAAGCATTTCACTCTGGATGTGAATGTTTTTCGATCTTTTTCGTTATACCTTAGTCTGGATCTAGGTATTTCGAACCCTCTTAATCCAATATTCATCTCACCTAACATTGAGTGTTTATTGGTTAAGTTCACAAATTTTTGACATCTCAGTCTGGATCTGGGTGTCTCAAAACTGTTCATTAAGCATTTCATTATGGATATGAATGCTTTCTGATCTTTTTCGTTATACCTTAGTCTGGATCTAGGTATTTCGAATCGTCTTAATCCAATATTCATCTCACCTAACATTGAGTGTCTATTGGTTAAGTCCCCAATTTCTTGACATCTCAGTCTGGACCTGGATGTCCCAAATCTCGTTGATCTTACTCGCTATACCTTAGTGTGAATCTAGGTATTTCGAGTCATCTGAATTCAACAAGGCATCTCACCTAACATTGAGCGTTTGTTGGATAAGTTCATGCGGACTCTTCGGGGAACTCGGACACTTGCCGAGCGAGATAAAAATTCATCCTGTACTTCATGATGCTCGATTTGGTAAGTAATTACAGGTATGCTCCCTCTTTATCTCATATTTGCATTACCATTTTCATGACATTGCATATAAAAAAAAAAAAAAAAACAAAAAAAAAAAACAAAACAACAACAAAACATAGTCCCGCCAAAGTATCATCCATTGCATGCTCATGGTCAAAAATTAGGTATCATATTGTCTTTGTATGCAACCTCTGTGAGCTCACCTTCAAAGAGGGGCAGCTGTTGACACCTAAATTTTGCCTAATTATTTAGTAATTAGTTGCATGAAAGAAAAATTAATTAAAATTAAAAAAAAAATTGCATTTCATGTAGTCACATTTGCATCGGTACTAAAAGTGCAACAAGACGCAGCGGCTCGCAGTTGATTACATGCACGAAGGGATGGTTTCTCGCCACGGCCTGAGCACGCAAAAGAGCGAAAGTCAAAAAGAGAGGAAGGAAGTTCTTGCACGACTGTTGTCTCTCCTCATTAATGCATGCGCATGCACGCACAAATTCGGCGGACGTGCGGAATCCTCAGAGAAGCAAAATGAGCCCTTGATATAATATTATATAATATGCTCTCTCTCAAGTGTGGGTTGTGAGGAGAAGCAACGAGAAATTTGCTGAAGGAGGAAGCAAATAACAAACAAGAAAAGTCAAAAGTTGTGGCTATCCTATAGAAGAGAGGGACAAGTAGCCGTATAAGAAGCCCCAAGCATGCAGAAGAAAGAAGAATCCATGAACGTGCATTTTCTCCCCCCTCATTAATGCATGCACATGCACGCATGGAATGGGGACGTGAAAATTCTACAAAGTCTGCAAGAAGATGGGCTCACAATTTTATAATATTTCAAAGTGAGTTGCTGCAAGGAATTCTCTCCTCCCGGAGAGCAAATCGGCTGAAGAAGAAAGAAGCTCTTGCACGTCCATTGTCTCTCGCTCATTAATGCATGCACATGCAGGCACACAATTCGGTGGATGTAAGGAGCCTCAACGAAGCAAAATGAACTCATAAAATATTATAAAATAGGTGGATTGTCAGGCGGTGGCCACCATATTTGAAAAGAAAGAGCCAAACCTGAACAAGCAAGGGAAAGTTGCGGCTGCCTCCTGTTCACCTGTTGCCTATAAATAAGTGAGGAAAGGAGCAAAAGGGAAAAGAGGAGAACGAAAATTCACTGGAGAGGTTTTGTGAGAGCTACTAAAAAAGAGAAAGCCCGTAGAGAGACACACGACGAGAGCATTCACCGGAGAGGTTTTGTGAGAGATTAAAAAAAAAAAGGAAGAGATGCTCGTTAGAGAGAACCAAAGAAAATGAAGTCGGGGGAAAGTAAAAAGAGAGGAGGAAAGAAAAAAAATATGAAGTCGGGGGAGGAGATTAAAAAAGAGAGAAAAAGCAGAAAGAGAGACTGCGAGAGAGTGAGACGTGAGAGAGAGAGAAAAGAAGTGACCGAACAGCAGAAAAAAAAGAGAGAAAAAAAGAGGAAAAGACCCCTTTTGTTCATCTTCTTCGGGAGTTCCTCGCTGTGCTGGTCGCCGGCGCCGCAGCCGCCCACCCGCCTCTTTCCTCCTTCCGGCGAGCTCAGGAGCCCGCCGCCGCGCCTCTGCCCCCTCTCGCGCCACCATCACCGCGCCTCGCACCGCGCTATCCTTTGTGGATGCGCCGGTGCCCCCGACGCCCGCGGCCTCCGCCACGCACTCGCGCCCGACGCGCAAGAACCCGCTCCATCTTCGTTCCACCAGCCGCCGAAGCTCCATCTCACCCGCGTCCTGCTGCTACAGACGCTCCCTCCGCCACCATTGCTGCCGTCGCCCAGATCTGAGCCGACCCCGACGCTCGCAGCCCGCTCACCACCGTACCAGCAGCTCGCCAGCAGCCGCTCGAGCGCGTCGCCACCGCAGCCCACCACACCGGCGGCACCTCCGAGCTAGCACCCTTGCGTTCCGCGCAACACCCCTCCGCCCGAGCGCCGACGAGCCGGTCGCCGTGTCACCGGCCACCGTCGCGTCCGCCTCGCCGTAGCCCGCACCGACCCGCGACCACTTGACGCGCTCTGCTCCGCCCGCGGTCGGCGGTCGCCGTGCCGGCCTGCGCCGCCACCAGCGACGTACGCAACTCCACGGGCGGCCACCTCGGCCGTCCGCCACCGTACCGCAGCTCGCCGGCGGCACCTCCAAGCCAACACCACCGCGTTCCGTTGCTCGTCGTGGCAGCAACCGCTCGAGCCCGCCACGCTCTCCACCGCCGCTCAATCCCTCGCAAAACCAGCAGCTCGCGAAGCCACCGTCTCAGCGGCGCCTACACCTCCGCCCGGCTCTTACCACCGTGCCGGTCCGAGACCCGTCGGCGCCGGTCACGACATCATCGCCACCGCCCTTCGCCGAGCTCCGACAACCGTGCCCATCGCCCACGGTCGCCCGTCGCAGCGACGGGCCAGCCATCCCGGCCGTGAGCTGAGTCTCCCCAGTGATCCACGAAGCTGCCCGGCCGTGGGTGAAGAAAGCAAGAAAAGAAAAAAAAAAAGGAAAAATCAATTTAGGTAGTCTTGTCTTTTATTGATTTATCTTCTTTTACTTTATTTGTTCTTTTTAGCATAATTATTCCTTAGTGTAAGGATGAGATGTTTGACATGAAATAGCCTATTAAATTTGGGATTGACAGTCCGATTTTCGCGCCCGAAAATCCGACTCGTTAATCACTTAAAAAAATCGCTAATCTAATCTCCCGCCCGAGATTCGATTTGTGATTTATTTAAAATTGGCCAACCCGATCTCATGCACGAGATATGGTTTGTCAATTTGGATGTCAATCTTGCTCTGATTTGCTGTCGTGCCGTTTAAGTTAATTTCGCTTTCATAACATAAAAATAAAAAATCCAAAAAAAATGTAGGCTAGAATTAGGTTTATATCGCCATTTAGGGTTTGCATATTTAGAATAGGAATTTTATAAAATAAAAAAAATCAAATCAATCCATTTAGGTTGCTAGTTTTTTAGCTTAGGTTTCATGTTTAATTGCTTGCCAATTTTTAATTTCGAAATTAATACAAAAACATGAAAAAAAAAAAAAATGCAAGTTAGATCAGGGCTAGGGTTAGCATATTTAGCTATTTCGTTTTAAAAAAAAAAATAAATAATAAAAAAAAAAAATAAAAAAATGCATTTAGGATATTAGTTTTTTTTAAGAACCGCACGTGCCAATTTAGAATAGGATTTTTGATTTCAAATTAAAAAAAAAAATCCCAAGAAAAATTAATTAATTTAGGATTCTAGTTTTTTTGTAGGTTGCATAATAGGTTTTTTTAAAAAATGCATGTTTTAGAAGAGATAACACGTCCCTTTAATTTTCACTCTAGTAGTTTCTTTAGTGTTTTTTTAATTACGAATTTTCATAAAAAAAATCATCATGCATTTTAGAATAGAATTGCATGTCTCATTTTAAGTTTAGATCAATTTGCATCTTAGGTTAGAAATTGCTAGATTAAAATAACGTCTTAGTTTAAATTAGGATTTAGCATGACTTAATCCTAAGTTTAAATTGGATGGAATTTTAATTTAGCTAGGTATTTTTTGCATTTTTCTTAATTTTGCATATCATGAAAAATACAAAAAAAATTTGTCTTTAGATAAATTAGTTTCAAGTTTTAGGATAAATTGCATTTTTAGGAATAGAAATATCATGTGCACGTCATGTAGAATTAGGTTCATATAATCAAAAATTGCCCGTCATTATAATTATGTCATTTTGATTTGCATATTTAATTATTGCATGTTCATTAAGAAAACACGAAAAAATATGTTACTCATGTCATGTAGTTTAGAACACATTGTCACGCTATTTCATGTTAGATTAGATGCATTGCATATTGCATGATTTTCATTAAAAAAGTAAAAAAAAAAAAACTGCGTGTTAGAAATCATATTTAGGACTGTTGATATGAATTCTGATTTAACATTGCAGATGCTTTCATTGCTATAAGGTAAGTCCTGCAATTTATTCATCGCTTTATTGGGTGTTAAATTGGTGGTTTGCGCACCGCATGATCACCTCACATGTTAGGAAGATAAATAAAAAATCAATTCAAGCTGCCTGCAAAACATTTTTTTCGAAAATAAAAGAGAAAGGTACCGAAAGGGCGTTGGAGAAATCTAGCGTAACCAAGTCCCCGAACTCACAATCTCTGGTTCGTAGGAGTGAAGTAATTCTCCCATTACTTTACTTGCGTTTCTAATCGACCCACCAAAAATAGATTAGTGGCGACTCCATGATAAACATCATTTGTATATTAAGAACTTAAACCCTAAGTCGCGAATTGGTATGGGCTTGGGAGAGCCCGAGTTAAGTCTAGGCTTAACAATCCATTAGCCGAACCCTTAGGTGGTCCAACCCGCTTCGGGGAGGTCGCGACAGTAAGTTAGCTTGTTGTCTCCGAAGAACGTAATCATCGCTCTTAGATATTACCAAGAAAAATTGCAAGCTTTGGATGGCCTTAATTGTGATTTAGCGTGAGTTGAAATGGATTGACTCCTACATGGCAATTGACAATCCTAATGATAGATGTGCTGTCTGTCTAATCTGCAAATACAGGTTGATTTAATAGGCACACGACACTAGTGAGTCTGCTTGTTTGAAGGAAAAATAGTTTTCAAAGAATTAGTTTTTGATTTTTTACTAAATTAATCGATTTACCGAAAATATATGGATGCCTAAATTTAGCAATCCATTGAGGCATTCATGTCATAGAAACTAGAAGTGAGTCTAGATCCTATTGTTAAATTGCATAATAAGAGCATCTGTCATTTAATAATGGCAGTAATTATTGGCCCATATAATTGCATTTTAATTGGATCGGTGCATGGAGGTTCCAAGCCTAAGTGAATCAATTGGATTAAGCCCATCAAGTGGAAATTAGCGCCCAAGCTCTTTAATCTCATATGGTGGCTGAATTCATAATATGGATGCCCAATTATAAAAGTTGATCGAAATTGAAAGCGAAGGGGCATTATTTCATCAAGTTTGCGACCCAAAGAAGATTAAGAGTGAAAGAAATATTGAGATTTGATTAAAAGATGTATTCTAATTAACGATTGGATACAAAATTCGGCCAAGCTCTTCTATTTTTACACTCTGCCTTGCACATGATGGCCAAAATTCACATCATAGGAAGATTGCATTATTAAATTTGGAAAGCGGTGGGGGGGGGGGGGGGGCGCTACTGCAACGAGAATAGGAGAGAGAATTATTTCAATTCCCTGATTAGGATATCCTTCGGATTTAAATTAGGAAAAGTAATACGGTGCATGGAACTTCTAAACCTACATGCGCTGGGGACATTATTCTAGGACACGTTCACAATATAGAAGTCCACGATACCCAAAAAAAGAGGCCAAAGAAGGAAAAGTGAAGTGACAAAAGAGGCAAATCTGGAGAAATATATATAATCAAGAGTCAGGACCAAGGAAAAACTAGGGTGGATGCACTCACAAAAAGAAAGGGAATTCTCTTATTTTCCTTGAGGGCCCAACTTTTTCCCACTCGTAAAAGAGAGGATACATCCACAAGGATCTGGGTTGGGGGTGAGCATTGAAATGGGACCAAGTAGGAATCAGGAAGGAACAAGCCGATTCTTAAAACTTGGAACTGGTGATACGATTCGGTTCCCAATTGATTTCAGGAGTAGACCGGATCCATCATTGGTTTTTACAATTCTTATTATTAAAACATATTTTTTTAAAGTTAAATAAAATTGAAAGAAGCGGACAACCCTTATAGCCCGATTGCCTAGGCCTGAGCTTCTCACATGCATGCCTTAATGCCTCCCTTAGTCCCTCAATTGTGATTTAGCATCAATTGAAATGTATCGACTACTACATGGCAATAGGTGATGCTCATGATGACGCGTCCAACGTCTAATCTACACATATAAATTGGATGATGCGTCAAATGTTTAATCTACACATACATATTTGTTCTATAGGCATACGACGTTATGGGTCCGGTTCTTTGAAGAAAACTTATTTCTAAGGAAGCGTTTTTCGGTTTTTTGCCACTTTTTATAATGAAAAACTAATCGATTTGCCAAAAAAATATTACTACCTAAATTTTGATGATTCATTTAAGTATTTATGGCACAGAAAACCAAGAGTTGGTCTTGACCCCTAATAAAAGAATATTCTTAAATTGCATAATAGGAGCATCCGTCATTTAATAGCATTAGTAATAACAGGTTCATATAATTGCATTCTAATTAAACTGGTGCCGGAAGGTTTCGGAGCTTAAGTGAATCAATTGGATTAAGCCCATAAAGTGGAAATTAGTCCAAGTCCTTTAGTCTCATATGGTGGCTGAAATTCATATTATGGATGCCAAATTAGGAAATTTGACCGAAGAATGAGAGAAATACTGAGATTTTTCCCTCCCCCTATTTTGTTAGACCTAATTCTCTCGGACGCTATGGAAGCGGGGTGTAAAGTTACTTTAACTTGAATGAAGTTTTTCTGATCAAAAATATATATATATTTAACGATTGGATCACGCGCAAGGGAATAGAAATTTGACCAAGCTTCTCTATATTAACAGCGTGCCTTGCGCATGATGGCCGAAATTCACGTCAAGGGAATATTGCATTATTAAGATTGGAAAGGCGTCTCATATTTCAGCTACGAAGAGAAGAGGAGAGAGCATAATTTCAATTCCCTTATTAGGATATCCTTTGAATTTAAGATAGGAAAAGTAATATGGCGCGGGGAACTTTCTAAACCCTTCATGTGCTGTGGACTTTATTCTAGGACACGTTCGCAATATAGAAGTCCACAATGCCCAAAAAAAGAGGCCAAAGAAGGAAAAGTGAAGAGACAGAAGAGGCAATCTGCCAATCTGGACATAAATATAATAAGGAATAACTAAGGAAAAAGAAATACTTATGCACCCACTCACAAAAAGAAAGCGAATTCTCTTATTTTTCTCAAAGGGCCCAACCTTTTCCCCCAAATAAAAAGGTATGAGTTGGAGGGAGCATTGAAATCGAACCAAATCGAAATCACAAACGAATAAGTCGATTCCTAAAAATTGGAGTAGGTGATGCAATTCGGTTCCCAATTGACTTCAGGAGTAGACTGGGCTCATAATTATTCTTTTACAGTTCTTATTATTGAAACATATTTTTTAAAAGTTTGAGTAAGAATGAAAGAAGCCAACAACCCTAACAGCCTGACTGCCTCAAACTGACCCTCTCATGGGCACGCCTAGCCTCCATCTTGCTTGACGCCTCCCTCTCGCAGTCTCATCTTGAGTCAACTCCCACCTCCTCTACTTTTAGCTGATCATGACCGTAATTATATCTCATCAAGAAAAATACTAAATGC
This sequence comes from Eucalyptus pumila, assembly GCA_016097595.1. NCBI lineage: Eukaryota > Viridiplantae > Streptophyta > Magnoliopsida > Myrtales > Myrtaceae > Eucalyptus > Eucalyptus pumila. Next base: position 24,702,633 of record CM027851.1, read on the forward strand.
TCTGGTTTTTTTTTTTTTCCTTCTATTCTTCGTACAGCATATAGGGTAAGGATTGCCATGAATCCATGTAGGATATATGTGATTTCCGTGACTCTATCTATGAGTTTCACAATTGTGAACCTCACTTAGGGTGTGTTTGTTTTGCGAAAAACAATTTCTAAGAAAATATTTTCTTCATTTTCTAGCGTTTGGTTCATTTAGGAAAATGAGTCAACAGAAAATGTCTTCCTAGTCAACAGAAAATGTTTTCATTCCAAAGCTTAAATTTAGGAAAACAATTTTCCCTTTGAAAGAACCGAAAAACGTTTTCTAAAATATTTTAAGGTCTTTGCTTAATGAAAAAATTATTATTAAAAAAATTTAATTAAAAAATTTGAATTTGTTATTATTATATCTTTTCTATTCTTTCTTCTTTCTTTTTGTTGTCTTCTTTTTTTTCTTGTTTTCTCTTTTCTTTCTTTGCCTGTAAATGTAAACCCTAACTTCTCCTCCCCTCTCTCCTTCTCCTTCGCCCCCTCCCTTTCGTCACCGCCGCCTCCTCCAACCCTAGCCCCTTCTGCTCTCCTATTGGTTTCGCTCCCTCCTCTTCCTCTTTGTCGGCGTCTTCTATATTTTCAATCATTTTTCAAATGCAATCCAAACACCAGAAAAAAAATTTCAATCACGTATTACCAAAAAAAAAAAAAAACTAACCGTTTTCCTGAAAAATGGTTTCCCGAAAAACATTTTTCAAAAGCGTTACGTTTTTCGTGAAACAAACAAACCCTTAGATCTAGCTTCTGGACCAAGACGCCCTCCAAATGTTCGCTTGTTTGTATTACTTTATTTCGAGGCTCTCGATTTTCCGCTCATACATGAACTGGAACATCACGAAGTCTTGGGAGGAATAAGAAGAAAGGAAAAAAGAGATATCACCGTCGGTTTCTAGAGTGGACCGGTGTACGGGGGAATTGATCCTTCTTGTCCAATTTCCCGATTCTGGTTCGAATTCTTTTTCCAAAGTGAGATTGACCCACTCTGGATCCCATCACCTTTACGGGGATTGATTTTAAAGAACGGAGACGCGCAAGATGGAGAAAAAGAGTCGCTGCCTGCCTTGCACGTTTTTGATAACCGCGAATCGCACCGCCAGCACCGCATGGTACTTCGCGTCACCGCTCGTCAATTCTCAACGCGAGGCTTTGCTTCCAGCTTGTTCCAAAAGCCTTTCTGTCGACATCATGCTGCTTCCTGGTGTCCCGGGCTCCTGCGAATTTCCACAGCCCTTGACAAGTCCTTGACGTCCCCAGGCCCGCCACTCAGCACCCCCGCCGCCCTACCAGGTAATACTGTTTCCTAATTTAATTTAGGATATGATATACTTCAAGAAGTTTCATGTTTTAGTTTTAGAGAAAATTATAATTATAATTAAAAAAAAAAAGACACATGTTTCATATAGAATTAGTTTCATCATCATCACATTATCATTACCGTGTCCTCATTGTTAGATTATCATATTATCGTGTCATGATACTTATGTCATCGTCATAATCATGTATCTTCATTAAATATTGCATGTTATTTGATAATTATATGTTTTAGGATCACGCATACAATATAGTTTAAATTTTAAGAAAGCACAAAAATAATCATAGCATATAGTTGGATAATAGGATTAATCTATTAAGATTGCATATAGGCGGTATTTAAATAAATAGTAGGTTATTTCATATTCATTTCGCCTGTCATTAAAATTAAAATTAAGGTATTTCAAATATTTTAGTTCATGTCAAATGTCAATAGCTTAGTAGTTCAAGTATCATATTTTCGCTAGTGGTTCAGAGGAACCACGTTATGGTGAGGTAGTGTTTTGGCTTACTTAGGGCTTTGAGGTTTGATTTATTTATTTATTTTTTATGCTTTATTGCTTTGATTTATTGAGTGTTAATTTCTTCATCGTGCACTCGCATAATTACCTTCCACATTAGTGGTTTAGGTTTAAATTTGACCAAAATTGCTTACAAAATATTTGAAAGAATGTTAGATTAACCTAACATAATCAAGTCCTCGTATATATAATGGTTTGAATAAGTAAAGTGTTCTCACGTTTTACATGAGTTTCTAATCGATCCATAGTAGATGATGACTCTTAACTGAACTAAATTATTTGTTTAAATTGATTAAATCAAAACCCCAAAGTTGGGATTGATAAGGCTTGGAAGAGTCCATACTAAGTTTTTGATTTAGTAATCCATTAACTTTCCTTTCAGTGATTCACCTCAAGAAAGGTCATGATAAAACCTTTTCCACGGATTGAAAACAAGAAATTTAGATTGGAGGAAAATAACTTCCCCTTCTAGTAAAAATGAAATCACTTTCCCTAATTACCAAACAAATGAAAATTAACCATTTTCTTAAAAAAATATTCTTTCATTATGAAATTTTCATTTAAATAAACGCACCCCAAATTAAAAACAATATTCCATACACTAGCTCTTCTTTGGCCAAGAGATGTTATATTAATAAAGTGTGAAAGATTACAATTTAAATTTTTTATCACATTAAAAGTACACGGATTCAAAGATAAAAAAAAGACAATGCATTAGAATTTCGAAAAGTTGAGTGTATGATCAATTAATGTAAAGGTTTGAATCATTGAAATACGAGGTAATTTGAATCTTTAGTCATATCAAAAGCACATGAAATATAGTTGTTGACACCCAAAAATAACAAACTTGTAGTTATAATCGACAAATGACAAACTAGTCAATAATAACAGAGTTTGGTGAACAACAATTGCCATCAATATAAAGAACAATATCAACAACTTGCAAGAAAGTTATTGACAACAAATATCAATGATGAAGTCATCAACGTCTACATGTAACTATCGAATAACAATATTTTCGAATATGTAACTTTTTTTAGATAAGTGTTACTAGATGATAGGTAACTGTTAGGCAATTATGTTTAAAGCCACTATTTTAGGATTTTGTAGCTTCTTGTAGATATGTGTTATTGTAACTTCTTGTAACCACAAATAAGATTAGGAAGTTATTTGTTCTAAAGATAGGATTAAAAAGTCATCTTTTAAATTTAATGGTCCTTTGTAACCATCAACTGTAGGCTAATAGCCACATTGTAATCTTTGTAGAGATTTCCAATCAATCATAGAACTTAATTTTTTTTTACAAATTTATCTTTATTTTTACTTTTTCCCAATTTAAATGATTGGTCGTGATTGCCTCTAATTTTCGTATTTTTAAATTTTTTGTCATTTACTTTTCTGTCCAAAACTAACAACCGTTCACAACCTTTGTCAATTCGCTCCTCAATCCATCAATACATAGAAAGATATTTCCTTGACACTTTTCAACAAAATATATTTTTAGCACACTTGGTAAGAAGCATTTTATTGATCTCAAGGAGATTGCAATGGCAAGAACGAGAAATCAGTAAGAGCTCGACAATGTTGCCGAAAACAATAACCATTACCGCAAAGTGGCAATGAGGCTGCCGCACATTTGGAGTCCTTTGCCACTAGATAAGTGGCAGAGGGTAACCAAAAGGAGATGTTAATCTTTTAATGCATTATACTGATAAGCTGTTAAAGGATGCTACTCCAAAATCAAGAATGGCATCTACCATGAGAATATTGGCCGAAGAACAGCAAAATAAAACAGTTCATTACATCGTAAGTAACATATCGAAATGCAATCAAATTAATTGTGATCAATGCTTGAATGATGCTTTATCAAGTCGTACTGTCCAATCAGCCACTATTATTCCAAGTCAATCCAGTGGTAACAGCGTACATTCCTAGACTCTCTTTCAATTTATTGATGTTAATCATAATAATCGGACTAAAATTAACAATTTCGCAGACCAAAATGGTTGACAAAATGGACCAATGCCAAACGTCGAAAACATAAGACCAATCAGTGTACCTATGCCACTCAAAGGGGCTAATATACTTACTAAGCTTAACATGCCATTTAACATAGATTACCTGACAAAATCAACTTTACCACCTAGGGGCAAAGATGGCCAGCTAAATCCACAGTCGAACCTAGCAGATATTGTCGAAGAAGTTCAACAACAATTGGGGTTAGACAATTGTGTTATTGTACATTTTTATGGAAACCACATCTTGAATGGGTCGATAATCAACATCTTCCAAGAGGCTTCAAAATCCTATGTAATATTTGCAATTTTCTACACTGAAAATACTATTTAATATGATTATCAGAATACGATGCTTTGAGATTAAATAGATAGATATCATCACTACGTCGGTCAGTAGAATGACCGTTATTAAATTTAACCCCATAATAGTTGTAGGAAAGGGCTAGTATAAGTTGAATTTCATATTTGAAAATTTTCAAGTTTGAATTAAACGAATTGAGACTTTCCTAATATTCAGTATTGTTTACCAATAATTTTAGTAGATTTAAGATATTTTCCAGATTTATCAATATTCAGAACAAGTATTGGTTTCCTTGTTTATATATCTAGAGAGAGGAACAAGAACAAGAAAAGAAAAAAAATGTAATAAAATTTTTAAAAAATTAAAACAAATTCTAACTCAGAGAAAAATTTGAGTCATACCAAATGAATTTATATTCTAGGAATAAGAATTTTATAAGGTTACCAAACGCACTCGAATGCTTAGAAGTTCATCCAAGAAACAAATTCAAAAAAAAAAAAAAACTATTTTTGAGTAGAAATTGTTCCCCAAGAATAGAATAACTATCAAGCGCACCATAACTAGGGATGAAGTTCAATATTTCTGGATCTTGTCATTCCATAATAAAATAATAATACCCCATGAATTTGGTTTTCAATAGGAAAATGCTTGGCTCGCGGTACCAAGAAAAAGACGGTCAACACCAAGAGATGGCCTCTTCTGATAGAAAACAACAACACGTTATCCACACACCTCATCTCAACACCAAGAGATGCCCTCTTCTAATAGAAACTCTCTTTTTTCTCTTTTGGTAAACTTCAGACAGAAATTTATCTTCTTCAAGCTTGGACCATCACTGGACTCACAGCCAACACAACCAATCCCCTCACTCTCATCACGTTTCGTCAATCCAAGTCACCATGAGAAATTCAGACCAAACCGGTGTGAGTTCGTGTCCCCTACTTATCTTGCCAGAGCCATCAACTTAGCCTCGACAGTCGTTGTCGTTGTCACGCCATTGTCACAATCCGTTATTCAGGGCATTCTCCTCCATTCTCACCGTAAGATTAGTTGACAAGGTGCCATCGCCAGATCATAGCTCCAAATCTATAGGCATAAACTCGACCTCACCGTCAAGGCTTGCAGCCCACCAAGGCTTCAGCCTTGGACAAGCAGCCGTCGTCGAATCTAGAGGTGAGCTTGAGACCTAGGACTGCCTAGACGGTGAGCCTGAAGACCTGCGACCGCACATGCACCTATGGCTCAAGCTTGCTCAGCATGGTGTAGAAGAAGAAAAAAGAAGGAAGAAGATGGTAAACGGTAAAATGAAAAATGAAAGAAAAAAGAAAAGAAAAGAAATGCTTTCAGATAAAAATGGCCCCTAATCATGTCGCCAGAATCAACACATGAGATGGATGTGTCTGCTAGCTATTACAAATTCAACCGGTCGGGGAGCAAGGCTCTCGTTTGAGATTGAATAAGTCGCTTCAGACCCTCTTTAACTCTCTTTTGAGAATATAATGGCATTTCAAGCCTTTATTTGAAATTTTTACACCACTATTTAAGGATTTCATAATTTCGTATGGGTAAATGTTGTAATTTCTTGTGATTGCAAATACGATTATAAAGTTATTTGTTCTGCAAATAGGTATAGAAAGTAATCATTCAAAAAAAAATAATCGTTTGTCTCTCGTGGCCTTTAAATAACCATATATTACTTTTTGTAGAGACTCCACTCAATTACAGAACTCAACGATCTTTATAAATTTTTCTTTATCTTTAGTTGCTACAATTTTCGTACCTTTAAATTTCTTGGCATTTACTTTTTTGTCCAAAATCAACAAATGACATTCACAACCTTTGTCAATTCACTCATTGATTCATCAATACTTCGAAAGATATTTTCTTGAAACTTTCTAGCGAAACAACCAGATCTAGACTATGGGTGAACATAGTTCTCGGGTAGAACCCAGAACCTATAAACTAGACTAGTAGAAACCTATCCAGTTCCAAATTCCAAAAATTGAGGAATATAATTCGAAAGATAGATTCTAGGTTCTAGATAGGTGAAACCTAAAAGTTGGAATAAGTTATATATATTATATTGCTTTTTGTCTTTGCAAAATCTCAAGGTATTTCAGGCGTTTGATGATGAATGTAAAGCACTAGCTTGACCTTTCATTTTATGACTAAGGCTTTTACGTTATTAATATTTTTTATATTTTTCGTGTGTTTAAATATAAATTATAATCAATGGATTATAGCAACAAGTGATGATCATTAGATATGATATTTATTGCAACCATTCAATAAATAATATAAGTGGAACTTGAGATCTTGCTTATTGTCATATGATAGATTCTAGGTTTTTGGATATATGGGGTAGGCTTCAAGTTCCAAAAAATAAAGAATTTATTCCAATGCGTATGTTGTAGATTCCATGAACCTATACGTAACCTAAAATTACTTGAGTATTTGAAAAGTTGAGCGTATAATTGATTAATCTTAAAAACCTTGACTCACCAAAATAGAAAGAAATATCCGGCGGTGGAAATATCCGGCGGTTTGTTAGTACCACCTTAGCTGCTATGTGTTTTCACTCAAATCCAATAGAAAATCGACAGATGTCCGCTAACGCGGAATAAAAATGAAAAATAAAAATAAAAAAACACTCTGCTATCTATTCACCCATAGATGCTTTCCCTCCATTGTGCTCTTGCTCGCCTCCGTCTTCCAACGTCGTCGCTCATGGCCGGCTCTGTCGCCCCTTGCAGCCGGCTCGTGGTCGGCCCCATCGACGGCCGAGCCACCCCTTCATCATCATGGCAGCTTGTAGTCGTTTTGTCCGGATCTAGACTAGAGTCGTGTCTCCAGATCTGGTTTCTTCAATGGCAACGGGCAAAGAAGGGATCTCGAAGGCCATGGACAGATCTCAAATATCAAGGAAAAGAACAGAGAAGCCGTCTTCTTGCAGTCGGCTTTGGCTGGCCATGGCGATAGGCGAGGACGAGATCTTGGATGTATGGACAGAGCTCAAATATTGAGATCTGTCGTCCCTTGCAATCAGCTCGTGGTCGACCGTGGATGAACAACGGAGATTACGCCTGAACACGTTCGACCGTGGATGAACGATGCCGACGACGGGCATGGACGAGTGCAGACGATTTCGGCCATGAAAAGACAGATCTCGAGACGGGGAAGACGAACAGAGTTGGCCATGCTAGCTTAGATGCAGCGGCGGTCAACTTGGTCACGGCGCCCGCGACTCCGATGGTGGTGATGGCGTGGGAGGAGCGGAGGTCCAGCGGCCGTGGATTGAGGAGGAAGAAGAAAGAGATAGATTTTTAAATTTTTAATTTAGACTTCACATCAGATCAGTTGCTGACATGGATTGCTGACATGGATTGATGGATAGAAGTGAATACATTGGATATGAGTGAAAATAATATATGCCACCTCGATGGCTAATGTGGTACTAAGGGGCTATATGGCAACGTGCCAAATAGTATCCGATTTTGATTTTCTGTTCCGAGAGTAGTTTTGGAACATAATTAAAAAATTTATTCCTAAGAACAGATTTAGAGTAAAATCAAGAATAAATAAAAAATGATTCTTATTTCGAAAACAAATTTGATAATCAAAACCAACTCTTCTTCTCTTTTCTTCTTCTTCATCAATCACCATCTATGACCGCCGCTCGCCACCATCCGCGACCGCTCACCACCGTCGATCCGTCAGTCACCTGCAACCAATCCAGCGAGCTCGCCAGAGGCAAGCCTCGTTGGTGGCACCTCATTGGGACTGGGCGAGGCCTGCCTAGCCACCAGCGGGGCTAGGTGAGCCTCGTCGGGGCTAGTCGGGCCTCGCCCAGCATCGACGAGGCCTGCCTGACCATTGACAAGGCTCGGCCTCGCCTAGGCTGGGCAAGCTTCACGACGCCCAGCCCCGCCAGTGGGTAGGCGAGTCTCGCCCAACCCCACCAATGGCCAAGCAAGCCTCACCCAGGCCTTGCAAGGCCCGCCTAGTCATCAGCAAGGCTCGGCCGACGACGGTCGATGACACTCCAGTGAGGTTGCCAGCCGGCGATTGGCTATAAGAAGAAGAATAATAATAATAGGAGAAAAAGGGAAAAAAAGGGGATAAAAGGAAAAAAGTAAAAAAATTATTTAAAAATTAAAGAAAAAATTGATTTGGAATAGAATCAATGATCATGGTACCAAACATAATTATATTCCAGAATCAAAAATTTTATAAAGTTACCAAACGGCTTAAAATGCTTAGAATCTGTTCCCGATAACAGAATAAAAGAATCATTTTTTATCAGAATCTACTTCCTGGAATATAATCAATATCAAACGCGCCCTAATAAACCACTGAATATTTCCTGCACCTGACCCTCTCACGCAGCAAGTTTGTAGAGTGTTGGGAAGCTCAATTCATTGCGTAAGGGGAGGGGTGAATGAAACCATGCCCCGTCTCTTAAAACGTTATACAGAGATGACCAATAAAAAAGCTTACACGAGCAAAAAGAGAGAATTACAAATGGAAAATGCTTGGCTCGCGGTGCCAAGAAAAAAGATGGTCAAACATCAGCCAAGCGTTTTTCATCTCCAAAGTGGGAGACTGGGCCAACAGGTTTTTTCGTTTTTATTATATGAAATTACATTTTCCATATAAAAAAACAATTTTCTTGTCTTATTTAAAGGAACAAATCATAGTGATAATATTCAAAAAAATAAGAAATATCTGAAAAACTCAATTGCGACTTTTAAGATAGTGTATATTTTTCTCTAGTCAAAGAAAATCGACGAAGAATTTTTATTTTTTTTAACTTTAGCTTTGACTCACGTGATCCTAAGAATGATTTTATAATGTTTTAGGTCATTGTACATCAACTACAAGATTTGGATCAATTGAGAAATCTTTTTTTCTATTGAGTCATTATTCTTATCTTGAATTTTTCTTTACTTTATTTGTTTTATGCATAATCAATATATGGTCTTAATTTTAGGTTACCAAGAGTTCTTCTAGAGCAATCTAATTTGAGCGAAATGACTAAGAAGCCATTTCATTGCACAATGATTTTGTTATTAGTTGCAAAGCCAATGTTTTAAGTATTTTTTCATCTTTTAAATTTAATAGATCTATATAATGATATTAACGGTTTCTTTTTAATAAGTGACAATATGTTTTACTTGTAATTATTTATATTTTGATATCAAATTTAATTTTTCTATTTTATATTCAAGAAAATTAATTATGTGGGTCCTCTCATGATTTTTTGCCTCTTAATTTGAGTTTGTAATAAGGAAACGTAGAAATAATTACAAATATTCTATGGACTGCCCAAGTGAGAACGCAAAGCACCCAAAGCGGAAAGCTAAAGCTGGCAATCGAGAAGGAATAACCCCTTACCCCCACAAAAGAGAGAGAGAGAGAGAGAGAGAGAGAGAGAGAGAATATCATAAATGATTATAAAGAAGACCTTCTTTCTCTTCACTTCATCATCACCCCCATATAATCTCCCGAACACACCAGAGCAACGAGAGCATCATCAGTCATCACTCTCTCTCTCTCTCTCTCTCTCTCTCTCTCTCTGTGTGATCGCCAGCAATGGGACTCTGCTGCTCCAGATCCCAGGACATCCCCATCTCTTCTTCCTCGGAGTCTTTCCCTCGTCACCCCTCGAAACAGTCCGGAAAATCCCATCCACCGCCACAACCGCAGCCAAGGCCACTCTGGCAACCGGCGGGACCGCCGCCTTCACGTTCACTCACCAAGCAGCGCCAGCCGTCCTCCCAGATCGGCCGCGTCCTCGGCAAGCCCTACGCGGACGTAGAGGCCCTGTATAACCTGGACCGCGAACTCGGCCGTGGCCAGTTCGCGGTTACCTACCTCTGCACGGAGCGCTCGACCGGCATCCAGTACGCGTGCAAGTCCATCTCGCAGCGCAAGCTGATAACCAACAATGACATCGGGGACGTCCGGCGAGAGATCCTGATGATGGAGCACCTGTCCGGGCAGCCCAACATCGTGGAGTTCAAGGGCGCGTACGAGGACCCGGAGTACGTCCACCTGGTCATGGAGCTTTGCTCTGGCGGCGAACTCTTCGACCGGATCATCGCCAAGGGGTCGTACTCAGAACAGGAGGCGGCGAAGATCGAGCGGCAGGTAGTGAACGTGGTGCACGTGTGCCAATTCATGGGGGTGATGCACCGCGACATCAAGCCCGAGAACTTCCTGTTCGCCAACAAGAGCGAAGACGCCCCTCTCAAGATCACTGACTTTGGCCTCTCCGTCTTCATCGAACCAGGTTGGTTGGTTCAGTTGTTTTGCTACACGTTGCTTGGATTAGAATTTTCCTTGTATAGCTAGAAACGCGATCCCAGCCATCAGTCCATTCGCACCAGCCACGTCTGGAGGCTAGTTACTCACCTACTGTAAACTTTCTTCGTCGTAATTTAGAAAAAAAAAAAAAAAAAAAAGAAAAGAAACTAGGCCAGCACAAGGAAGGCATAACTAATAACTATCTTGTTCTTTCCATCATCTTGTTGGCTACAAAAGAATAAGAACAGACGCCATGAAAGTCCTTGCTGTCCTTGATGCTTAGCTTGCCGTTATGTTTATGGTGGGGGTGCGATTAGATTTGCGTCCAAGTTTGCATCTCGTCGACGTTGGAGTCATGTGTTCGAAACTTTCTCCCCTTTCTTGTTCGTAATCCAGCACGGGATTTTCGGGCGATGCTTGTCTTGCTCTTTGTTCCCCAAAGCACGTGAAACCGCTTTCTTCGTCGGTTCCCCACACGCTTTAATCTTTTGTCTTCTTCAAGCCTCCAATCTCCACGAGTCTTTCCCGGAATCCTTTTGAGTTGTAAAAGGCAAATGATGTCGAGGAGAGGTAGAATGACTGCATTCTTGCCTTTTGGGCATCCGGGGTTGCGTTTTCTTCACGGGGTCCTGTCTGCGAATTAGAATTTGCAGAAAAGGAGGATGACGAGGAATCCGTGTGCGGATTGCGAAATTGGAAGCTGATGATGCCTTGGATATGGAGTTTTTTCTTCATTTTTTCCTGGTGAGTGATGATGATGTTTCGGGTCGGGTCAACGGGCGGGTCCAGGATGAGAGGGACAGGTCAACGGGGGGTCAGCCGTTGTTAATAATTGAATCGATAAAAGTTAGGAGAAAAGAGAGGCAGACCCCATGAAAATTTTCTTGATTAGGAGAGCCCACTAGGTGGACCTCCGATGATTCAAGTGTAACTCGCATGATCCAAAGATCGAAAGTGGACCCCATTCATTTGAGTGCGCGTAAAGCTTGCTCTATGACCCCATAACCTAGTCCCGGATGTTCAGTTAGTGTGCAGACAGGAGAACAGGCTCCGGGGGGATCATTACAAGGTTGGTGTTGGAGAGTACCGCGATTATTCACGGTTTACGATTGGGTAATCGATCAGGGACAGAACTGAGAATTTTGTGGGAATTTTGTCGAACCCGACCTAACCCATCGGTTAGGTTCCAGATCTGTTTCGAAAGAGCACAAGTTCTGTTCTCCGTTTATGAAACTTGGAACTGGTTTAAACTGGTCGGCTAACTAATTGGACGTCGGAACCAGCAGAGAAATCGATCCACTAGGAGCTGCAATTAGATTTTTGTTGTTTGGTTACTTAACAAGCATTTAAGGGCGCTATTTCACGAAATCCTTTTCTTTCATTATATATAGATGTGAAAAATCCCGTGAAAGAAATTTTATATCTAATGTAATCTTACATGTTAGATTGTAATCTTTATTTTGAATCAGAAAAAACTCCCGTTGCTTCCTAAGTTCATGAGTTCTGCAGCATAATCCTTTCTGCCTCCCTGTTTTTTACTGGGATAGAGTTGCTTCTCACTCTTCGTTCTCTCTCCGAAACGCTCTAATGCTAATGATGTGCTTTTACAAACAAGTTTAATGGAATTTTACTTGTGTCCATGTCTCTCTGTAGATTAATTTGTGTAGGAAATTTTGTCTATTTTCAATGAGTAACTTCTATATTTGTTAAATTTATGTACATTTTATACCATAAATTCTACTTCTGTTTCTGTCTTATCGTACGATGCGTTGCCTGGAATTGTGGAATCAGCAAAGTTCTGTGTTCTAGGAAGTTTTCCAAAAGTTACCGTGCAAGTTTTAGGCTCTACAAAGATTTGCTGCATGTACATCACGTGGTGATGCTTAAGTAACTACATCAGTCCATCTCATAGGTTTTGTACCACCATGAGTGACATCTGCACATTCTAAAATCATGTCTGCATTGGGGAAGAGGAAGGAGTTTCGCAGCAGCGTAATGTTGCTCTTATTCTAGTACAACCTTTAAAGGACTAGCCGCTTGGTGTTTGACTCGCTTATTTTCCTTGTGAATTGATCTTCTAGAGTTGTAATTAGTAAATCATAATGAGTAATTTGAGCCATCATTGGCAGGGAAGGTGTATAGGGAATTTTTGGGAAGTGCATACTATATGGCACCGGAGGTGTTGAATGGAAATTATGGGAAGGAAATCGATGTCTGGAGCGCAGGCGTCATCTTATACATCCTCCTTTCTGGTTCACCTCCCTTCTGGGCAGGTAAGCCTTTGCTTGTACGACAGTTTTCACTATTAACTATCTTGTTAGGTGTTTTCCGGATTCAATTGTACTTTTCCACATCCTTGTAGAACATTTTCGAGAAAACAGGCGTTGTTTGTTCCATTGGACATCATCCAAATTTCACGATGATCAGCTCTTGATGGACTAGTATCTCCTGATTTTACTGTGAATCTGTAACATTTTTCTCCCTCTCAGAGAACGAGAAGGATATATTTGGAGAAATATTGGCAGGCAACCTAGATCTACAAAACCCTCCTTGGCCATCCATTTCCCCTTCAGCAAAGGATCTCATCAAAAAAATGTTGACGAGGGATCCTAAGAAAAGGATCACCACCACGGATGCCCTCGGTAAGTGCTCCCTTTTCTAGTGAAATTCTGTGGTTTCATATCAAAATCAAACAATTCCTAGGGAGTTCATGAAATGACATACTTTGATCAAGTCAGTCCACATTTATGCATTAACAGGATAATGAATTAGATCATAATCTAATTGGCAAATCTGAACCAAACCTGAAAATCATTAAAAGAACACTGACATATTGTTTGCATACAATGTATGGACAGAACATCCTTGGCTCCGGGAAAATGGAGTGGCATCTGATAAACCTATGGACAATGCTGTCTTGCGGAGGATGAACCAATTTAGCGCGTCGAACAAGCTGAAGAAACTTGCTCAGAAGGTACTGTTTTTCTACTACTCTACGGATACTTTCCTTGCATAATTGGACATCAGGTTCCAGAAATAGATTAGACAGTCTAGCTTTGAACACTTCTGGAACAATCATCATCTCGGTTTTACTTGATTTCATAGCTCTCATCAGTAGTCTCTATTTTATGCTTTTGGCAACAAAGGATGATATTCTATGTTCATGAGGTGCAGTGGAAGAGCTGCTTCAAAGTTTCACTTTCCTTACTGAAATTGTTATTGAGTGAAGGTAATTGCGCAAAACCTCACGGAAGAAGAAATCAAGGGCTTGAGACAAATGTTCAGCAACATGGACACCGACAACAGTGGTACGATCACATTTGAAGAATTTAAATCGGGATTGTCTAGGTTGGGATCAAAGCTCTATGAACCAGAAGTAAGGCAGCTAATGGATGCTGTAAGCACAATCAATCATTTGAACTCTCTTTCACTTCTTCTCTGTGGAACAACCAGGTACAGTTGAGGAGCTTTTCTCTTTGGGAAGTCACTCCGAAAATGAATTTCTTTTAACAGGCCGATGTCGATAAGAGTGGGGCCATCGATTACACCGAATTCATCACTGCCACGATTAACCGCCACAGGCTTGAGAAGGAAGAAGATCTGATCAAGGCTTTCCAATACTTCGATAAAGACAACAGCGGGTTAGTGCTGCTTTCACCTTGATTCTGCTAGGCTCCAATGTGTTATGCCTCATGAATAATGTGAGTTACCTTATTCGGAGGACATTTCACGACTGCTGTTCGAAGAGAGATTAAGGTCTGCAAACACAATTGAGGGGCCACTGTATCTCAGAACTCCAAAACCTGTGAAATCAAGAACATATCATGCTCGGTGTTGTTAGGGTCCAAAGCTTTTGTATTTTGCTTGAATTTTTTACTTGCATTTCGGCTTGCTTAACCTTCTGTAGGTTCATCACGAGAGACGAGCTGAGACAAGCTATGACACAATACGGAATGGGGGACGATGTCACCATAGACGAGATCATCGAGGATGTCGACACAAACAAAGTATCAAATCTTTCCTTGAGTTTTTACTTTGATTTCTCGATCCTTATATCCCCCAACTGACTCAAGTTCATTATGATCCCACCTGTGTGATGCAGGATGGGAGTATCAACTACGAGGAGTTTGTGGCCATGATGAGAAGAGGAACTCAATATCATGATGGAAACGGGAGATAGGAGGAAAGGTTGATGAATGATTATTTGCTTTCCTTTTGTACATCCATCTCTATAATTAAGCCTATGTAGAGAATATGTAGTATTATTATATGGCGACATCTGAATATTGCGACGTGACACACAATCCAATGCATTCTGGCACAACGAATTATTCCAAATTATTATGTTGTATGAAATCGTCAATCATGTGAGAATTGGAATGCAAAATATATATTTTCCCTACATCTTTCTATCCAGTCCCACACACATGCACATGCATGGAGAGACAACAGGTTTGTGAGCTGCAATATTCTTTTTTTTTCTTCTTTTTGACAAGTTAAAGGGATACGACCACTCTAAACATTATCATGAGGGGCCGCACATCCACTAGAAAATATTTGGATTGAGTCATAATTATTCTGCACCACCCATTCCTTGAAGCTCTAAAGTTTGTTAACCTATCATTATGTTTTTTTTCTTAATAAGAATTATTAAGTCATTTAAAAAAAACACCAAAGTCATTTATTTGGTCAATTAATAGGTTAGTTCATAATTAATCTCATTTCATGTCATCATTGTTAGTATAGGTTGCATATGTGTAATAAAAAAATCATTAAAAAATCATAAAATGAACATGCATATAGAATTACCACGTCATACATCCCATATCATGTAGTACATGCATATTTAGGATTAGGTAAATTAGATTGTACATATATGGTGATGGTTCAAATTATGGCATATGAATTGCATCTCACATGTTATTAAAGTAAAATTCATGCATATTAAGTTTAGATTAAGATTGCATAAAATTAAAAAGAAAAAATTAGGTGTCATGTCATTTAGAAAATCATGTTTAGGGCATGCATTTTTATTAGCATTTTTGTAAGTTTTTTTAGAGAATAGACCTTAATAAGGTTGTAGTTTATAATTTCTTACAATCTATCACTTCGGTTTATTGAATGTTATTTTATTGATTGTGCACCCGCATGATCACCCTTTGCATGTTAGTAGCTTAGGTTAAAATTAATCAAGATTGCTTGCAAAATATTTTTGAAATTAAAATGACAAGGTACCGAAAAGGGGGTTAGATTTTTTTAGCGTAACCATGTCCCCAGACCTATTGAATCTCTAGTTGGCAAAAGTAAAGTATTCTCCCATACTTTACTTGGGTTTCTAACCAACCCTAATTGGTTAGTTGCGGCTCCAAATTGAGTATAATTGCATGTTTAAATGAGTTAATTTCTTAGTATCAAGTTGCGATTGGTAGGACTTGAGAGGGTCCGTGTCAAGTTTTCGGATATAATAATCCAATAGCCTTCTTTGAGTAATTCACCTTTGGAAATGTCGCGACAGCTTGGCAATTCCACTGGGGACAGAGTTAAAACTCATACTGGAGATAGGCCTGTTTCTTTTTTTTTTAAATATTTTGTTTGGCAGCATGGAAACAAGGTACGCTCCTAACATGAAGTGTTAAATGTTTTTACAGAAAGGAGGTATAAAGGGAGTAGTGCTTGCTGACTCTTTGTTTTGTAGGAAGGTGTTGGGATTGAATGTTTTTCTTATCATTGAAGTGTTGCTTGCATTATAAAATGTTGTGCATGATTTTCAAATTGTTTTAGCACTACATATTGCATACACAACCTGCCATCGGACCTGGACCGCATTTAAAGAACCAACCTTGAACACGAGACCGCGATGTAGAGGTTGCCTTTCTCAACCCCGAAATTTGTTTTCTTTGTGTCAAAATGTTTATCCTTGTTCGTGAGATTGCGTGATCATGGGATTTTCCTTTTGACCGAGCCAAAGTTAAGAGGACCCGACATTTGTACGTGAGACTGCGACTAGTTGGCCCATCCTTTTGGCTCTAACTTGCTAAGCCTTGTAGTTTAGGTGTTAAGCTTCACATCTCATGCACCTGTCTATGTGGTTGCCATTTTCCTTCGTGAAGTAAGTATTCTTACCTTATATTATGCAATCTATTTACTTTATCGCACTTTCTTTTGGTCCATGACAAAAGGTCGATTGTGAGTTTTAATCTATATACAATGGGGAGATTCGATGTTCAATTCATTCCAACTCCTAAGATTGAGCTCAGAGGGTGGTGGAACAAATTAAGTAAAGAAGGTTAGGATTATGTGGAGTCGATACTAGGACAACTCATCCCCCTTTTGGATATTGTAGTCCATAGTGGTGTTTTACAAGCTATATCACACTTTTGGTGTCTCGAGATGACTACTTTTATTTTTGGTAAGAACGAGCTTACTCAAACACTAGAAGAGTATAACGTTATCATAGGAATGCCCCTTGAGATTGAACTTGTTAGACCACCTCTTGGTATGGAACCCACATCAATTTTATCTCAGTTTCTAAGAATTAAAACTAATGAGGTTAAGAAAGTTTTGAAAGCTAATTGTAATGCATGCCCTTTCTCTTTTTTGGCTGATCATTTTTTAAATCAATATTCAATGCGCCAAAAGGGTAGGATATTCATTTTAGCATTCTTTGGACTTATAATCTTTCCTCATCGAAGAAATGTTATTGATCCTTCGATTGCATGGGTGGTCAGACAAGTATGTGCTAGCATGAACTTTATAAACATGATTTTAGCTGCGATATTTTTATCCCTCAACCGTTTTAAACAAAATGGAGAAAAAATCATGAATGCCTCTCTTGAACTTTTACAAATTTGGTTTCTTTCTTACGTGAAGGAGTTTGGTCATTTCATGCGTCGAGGTGAAATTGATGATTCTAATCACCCAATAAAGAGATTTTCAATCTTAGAGAAAAAGTATACCGGAAAATCATTTTCTGATTGGGTAACTTTTCTTAAAGATCCAGATCTTAAGGGCTTCATATGGTATGCTAAATGGTTCCATGTTAGCGTGGCTCGTTTCTCTCACAAGACAGATAATCCAATTCCACTAATGGGAATTATTGGTGCGACATCTTACTATCCTTATAGAGTGGTCTGTCAGTATCAAGTGCTCCAAGATATCCCACCTCCTCTCCGAGTGGATCTGTTTCAAGCCCGTTTTGTGTGCAAGGATCACAAATACCTCCATGAGATCGAATGCCTTGAAAATGAATGGAAGGAATGCCATCGGAAAAGGATAGTGGTGCCTAGAAGATTGAAAGGAAAAGAGAGGGTTTTTCATGCCTCAGATTATTATATCCACCATCATGAGATCCCTCAAGCTCTACTTCCCATGATACCTGAAGTGCCCATGAAGCCCACTTGTAAAGCACAAATTGAACGTCTTGAAGAAATGGTGGAAAGGAATGAGGCTCATATCTCTGAGGTGGTTTGACAGAACAAAAAGTTTTGAAAGACTGTAATCTCCTAATTGTAAATGGAAAAGAGTCGCTAGATTTAGGAGTTTAATTCTAGCTTTAGGGTGTTATTTCAATTTCTTAGATTGATGTTTTAGGGATTTAGTTTCCTAGGGAGTTATTTTAATGTCTTAAGTTGATGTCTTTGGAATTTGATTTCATTTAATAAAATAAACAATCGATCGTTGTCATGGACCAATCTCATTTGTTGTGATGCTTACTGTATTTTTTTTACGTACCCAGGTACCAACACGACTCACCCAAGATTGCCAATCCGTACTCATTCTAGGGCGACAATGGTTGATAACACCGAACAAATGCGTGTTACTGAACAAACTCGCGTCGCTGCCCTCAAATCAGAGATGAAGCAAGTCTTGAATGTTCTTGAGCAACTCTCTAAACAAATCGATTCTCTCCAAGCAAACACTGCCCCACCAGCTCCGCAAGTTGAAGTGGTGTTACCACAACATGCTCCCATAGCTGATCCAAGAGATAGAGGCAAGAATACATCTGCAGTTAGGCCATCTACCTTTGATGATCTCTCCAGGGTTAAAATTATTGGTGCGCCTCAAATTGTTGTTGATGATGAGGTACAAGTGATACCTTCGGCTGTACCGAAAACTGAGCAAGAAAAACGCTTGGCAAAAATCAAGGAGAAAATTAAGTAGTTGCAGGGTTCATTTAGCCAAGACCCAACTGATCTGTCCCATTATGCAAAGATTAAGATACCAAAGAAGTTCAAAATGCCAGACTTTGAAAAGTATGATGGCACCTCTTGCCCGAAGATCCATCTACAAACTTATGTGGTCAGGATGACCTAATATGTTGATAACATACCCTTGATGATTCAACAATTTCAAGCAAGCCTGATAGGATCGGCGCTGCAATGGTACATTATGAAGAAAATTAATCTGCTAGAGACTTGGGAGGATTTTACTGATGCCTTCTTCAAACAATATAAGTATAACATTGATGTCACTCCATCTAGAGAAGATTTACTTCACACTGAGAAGAAGATGACGGAATCTTTCAAGGCGTATGTCACGAGATGGAAGACCGTAGCTGCTCAAATTACTCTGGAGCCGACAGAAAAGGAGCTGATGGATTTGTTCATGAAGACACTCCCGCTTGAATATCGAAATCGAATGCTGGGTTCGACTACTAAGTCATTCAATCAGCTAATCCCTATCGGCGAGCAAATTGAAGTAGCACCGCATAATGAATGGGCGTTTGATCAAACCGGCTCGTATAGGAGAATCTTGAGCAAGAAGGATAAGGAACTTGCAGCGATGGTTAATGCAGCTTATGTTCAATTTGTTGGATGTATGCCCTAAAGCTACTATGTAATGGTTACATATTAGGGATTTCGGTTGTACTTTTATTATTATTATTTAATTAATGGCAATGGCGTATTCATTCATTTGTCCAATTATTTTATATTGATGAATGATTCCATAAGATCAGTTGCAACTAGACCTATCCTTGAGACGTCAAGAATGTATGTGACAGGTTCATAGTTAGACTAAATCTTTAAATCGTTCCCGGTTGATGGATTATTGAGTGGATATTAATAATCCTATTGAGACCGGTGTGTTCTTAACTTCACCATTAAGTATTGGATACTTAAGAGAATGATGAGTCACATGTCATTGGGTATTATGATGCCTGAGTTAGAACACGTGTTTGTATTAGACGAATTCACTGAATGTGACGCATATGGAACGATTAGCGACATGGAAGCTTTTAGCGTGGTCAATGTCTAATTGTTCATGCTTTGGTCTTGTATAAATAATCCTTAGACCTGAGGCACAGTGTTAACTTGTGTATTGAACAACTATGGTTCACGGGTGCACATAATGCCGGGTCGTTGATCCGTCTTTATACCCGATGGTCATAGTTTGTTCATATATGAAGTTACACGTGTGCGCAATATGGAATCTGTCTCCTTGTTATATGCAAGGTATGATAATGATGTCCTATGCAATCTAATTGTGACAATGCATTGAAATCCTCGGCCGGGGTTGTAACCGAGAATAAATTGTTTATGTCTCAAATAAAATGCATGTCAATTAGATTTGTGCATATGATCGAATTAATGACTTGACTAATATTCCATGGTTTTGTTTGATCGGGACATAGTAAGACAGGGGGATTGAATTACACTGTAGCCAAAGCTGACCGGTTCATTATGTTCTTAAAATATTCACACCATCTGGGTAGCCATGACATATTGCTAGATGTCAATCATGGCTTGTAAGATCCAAAAAATTAATCGGGGCAATTAATTCTTGTGGGAGTACTAATATGTTAGTACAAGTCTTACTACCAGCTTGGTGATGAACCTAGGGATGTCACACACCATAAACAATTAGGATAACATGAAACAAGAGAAAAATATAATTGCAAATGTGTTTGCAATTACTACAATCGAATTGACTCGATTTGAAATTAAATTAAATTAGATTTAATTTAATTTGTATTATAGTCACGAGCCTACTTGCATATGATACACACGCATTCTCAAAGTGGATACATGTTAATGTATTCCAATTGTACATATAAAATTATGTTCCTTTTATTTTTAAAAAGGGAATTGATTGATTAATTAATTAACTAATTAAAAAAATTAAAGATTCATGCACGTGCACGAATTCGTGCACATGCACGAAGCGTAACGGTCAGTGGTTGTTGACCATTATGCACGAAGCATGGATGGTCAGCAACCGCTGACCATCATGACAAGATCGTGCATGAGCGGTTGCTCATGCACGATCATCTGCTATGGATGATCAGCAACGGTTGCTGATCGTCCATCGATTAGCAACCGTTGCTGGTGGTTTTATTATTAAAACAATTGAGGGACGAGAGTAAAAGGGCTGCTGAAAAAATTAAAAAAGGAAACTTCGTGTGTTTTTGTCTTCTTGTTCCGGATCGGCTCTTCACCATGAACAAAAACTTGAAGTTCTGCTAGTTGTTGAATATTGAGTAAAAGTGTGCATGTGTTCTTGTGTCTTCGAGACACGAGAAAGAAAAACAATTCTCTCGTTCGGGCCGTGACTATTATACATCAAGAATACAACGGATTGTTTCCACGAGATTGCTAGCAGAATCATCGTGGTAAATATCCGAAAGTTCTCTCTTCCGTTCAACATTCGTTGTTGGTGTGTCTGAACTAGAGGTCCGACGCTTGTGGGACTCGAATTGTAGAACATCCGAACCGACTTGTTTCAAGCGTGCTTCAAGAGGTAATTCGTTTAACTCCCTTTGATGTTTAGATTTTTTATTAAAACGCACGAACAACGCCTTAGGAGAATCATGTGTAAAATATATCTTTGTTTCCACTGCATTCTTCATGTTAATTTTTCTTATACATGATTCATGAAACCCCAATAGTGGTATCAGAGCCAACCTGAGGCGCTTTTCATGCGTTTAATTGATTTATAGTTCAAATATGTTTTTGTGTTTTAATGGCCAATTTATTTTTATTAAGAGAATTGGTTCTCTTGCTCAAATGTGGCCTATAGAAGTTGATTGATTTATGTGATAAATTTAATCAACAAAGCAAAAATTAGAACTAAATCAATTTTGAATCTAAAATCCGTAACTTGTTATACTTTATGTTTATATTTTGCAAATGATATGCAGAATTTTATGCATACCTACCAGAGCTTTAAATTTTGAATTTATGGCTCGTAAGGAAGGGTGGTGATCATGGAAAAATCCCTAATTGTTATGATTGTTGTATGGAGAATGTATGATGATTACAGGTATTCTTTTTGGGGATGTAATTATTAAATGGAGGCTGCGTCCTTCCTTTTATTTTATTTTAATATGTAATTTTAGTATAGTTTAGTATTTTATTTATTGATGTAAATACTACAAGAGAGGAGGAGCCATTGGAGGAGCCATTAAACCGGTGAGCTCTCTGGGCCCAGTCTTTGAAGAGTTCAAAGATTGAAGAAAAAGTGAAGAGCATGTCCTTATTATTAAAATATTAAAATTGCTAAATGGGTCTCTTTGGCTCGAGACCCATTGAACCATAATTCCATGATCACCACATAGGATAGATGTTTATGTGATATATATTTATTTATTGTGTTTATGGTATCATGCATGTTAAACCGGTTAATGTGCAAAGTGATACCATTAATAACCACCCAAATCTCCTTACAAAGAATATTAAGTCGAAACAGGTTTTGGACTCGTGGCCTTCCATCGTCGTGGTTTGATCCAATATTATTGTGGTTAACTAACCAGTTATGGATACATAGGGGTTAATTACCATTTATAATATTGGACCACTCCATTATGCATATGATGCTGTGGGGTTGGAGCCAAATGATTTCTAATAACTGTCAGGTGAGGGAATCATTTGTGTTTTCAATACTTGCATGAGACGATGGGCTAGACTTAACTATGATCATGATGCCAATAACTGTTAGGTGAGGCTTTCATGGTCTAGAGGCTGAAGTTATGATTGGGACTCGCATATGATGCGTTGAACAAACTAGTTCACTCACTAAGTTCATAGGACACTAATAACTGTTAGGTGAGGTGAACTTTGGGCTAGTGGGACTCCAATCCCCACTAGTAATCTTTACCCAACAAAGATTACCGCTTCCCATCTTAAGGAGTATAGGATTCGAATATAAATTTAGTGGGAGGATCTATTTCATTTAAAAGCCAAAATGAAATAGTTACTTTGAAAGATACAACGGCTAACAATTTATTTTCTGCAACAGATATATTATTACTCTGAAAATGGTGACCACAAACCCACTCGCTTCTATACTTGACAAGAATTGTTTGACTGGACCCAATTTCACTGACTGGGTGAGGAATTTGAGAATTGTTCTCAATTCAAAAAAAATTGGGTATGTGCTTGATGAAAATATGCCAGCCGCCTTTCCTGAGGGTGGGACCCAAGAGGAACATGTCACTTATGATAAGTGGCATGATGATGACTCAAAAGTTAGGTCATATATGCTTGCTTCGATGAATAATGAATTACAAAAGAAGTATGAATTTATGGAAGATGCTAGGTCGATCATTTTGCATTTAAAGGAATACTTTGATGAGAATGGTCGAATCTCTAGATATGAGATATCTAAGGCATTGTACCATATGAGGATGGCTGAAGGATCATCGGTTAATGATCATGCTTTGAAAATGATCTGGCACATTGAAGAATTGGCTAGGCTGATCTCGTTATGGACAATGAGTTAGCTATGGATTTGATCCTCCAATCTTTACCCGATTCCTTTTCTGGTTTTGTCCAAAACTTCCACATGCATAAGATGGAGAAAACTCTTGCTGAGTTACATAGCATGCTGGTAGTTTATGATAAGGAAATGCATAACACGAGGCTAAATGTAGTGGCTATGGCTAAGGCTTCTTCTTCAAGGGGTAAGACTATTTTAAAGAAGAATAAATGGAAGAGGCCTGCTAAACCTGTTGTGCAACCAAAACCCAATATTGATAAAGGGAAATGTCATTACTGTGGTGTCAAAGGGAATTGGAGGAGGAACTGTAAGAGGTACCTCGCGAGCTTGAAGGTCAAGCCCAAGAACCAACCTTATGAAGGTATGTTGTCTATGCTTATTGAAACTAATCTTATGGTTAATGCTGAATCCAGCTCATGGGTTCTAGATTCTGCTGCAACTTCACATATTTGTATGTCTTTGCAGAATCTGGAAATAAGCAGGATGCTAGGTCGAAATGAGATTGTCCTGACGTTTGCCAATGGAGCAAGAGTTGCTGCATTAGCTATAGGGACTTTTCATTTATGTTTGCCTTCTAGACATGTATGGGCTTTAAAGAACTGTTTGCATTATAAGAATGTTGTTAGGAACATCATCTCTATACCTCGTTTGGGTAAAGAGAATTATGAATTTTCTTTTGCTAATGATGTATGTTCTACTTATCATAATAGAATATGTGTTGGTTCTAGCTTGTTAACCAATAATCTTCATACCATTACAATGTCCGGTAATGCGATTACCAATGTCAATAAGTAAAATAGAATTGATATAAATGCTATAACTAATAAACGCCCTAGAGACGGTCCAAATAAAAAGTATGTTTGGCATCTCCGATTAGGTCATATTGGAGAAGACATAATTAACAAGTTGAGTAATGATGGATATATTGATCCTTCAAATTTTGAGTCATACTCGACTTGTGAGGCATGTCTTCTAGGAAAAATGGCCAAGTGGGACAAAGTGCGCGAGCTGCTGACATATTAGAATTAACACATACAGATGTATGTGGACCAATTAATGAAACTGCTAGAGGTAGTTATAATTACTTCATTACCTTCACCGATGATCAGTTACGGTATGGTTATTTATACCTCATGAAATATAAATCTGAATCCTTTGAAAAGTTCAAGGAATTCAAGGCTGAAGTTGAGAAACAAACAGGAAAATGTATTAAGGCTCTTCGATCGGATCGAGGAGGTGAATACCTTAGTACTAAATTCTTGGACTATCTTAAAGAGAATGACATTTTATCACAATGGACACCTCCTGGAACTCCAGAACATAATGGTGTATCTGAACGAAGAAATCATACTTTATTAAATATGGTACGATCTATGATGAGTTACACCGATTTGCCAATATCCCTTTGGAGATATGCCCTTGAGACAGCTGTATATATACTGAATAGAGTGCCATCCAAATCTATTCCAACTATGCCTTATGAGATATGGCATAGTAGGAAACCTAGTCTTAATCATATTAAGATTTGAGGTTGTCCAGCTTTCGTGAAAAATCTAAAAATGGAAAAATTGGAGGCAAGATTTGAACAAGGTCGCTTCATTGGATATCCAAAGAAAACTCTTGGATATCATTTCTATTTTCATTCAAACCAAAGAATTTTGGTATGCAAGCATGCTTCTTTTTTGGAGAATCAGTTCGTCCAAGAAAGTGGTGCTGGATGGAAAATAGTCTTACAAGAAGAAAATAATGAAGTGCCAAACAACCAAGTTCATATACCAATCTCTGATTCAGTGGGAGCTTCTGATACATAACCTCTTAGGAGAAGTGCGAGAACGTCTCGTCCACCTGCTCATTATAGACACCCGGTTGATCATATTGAACCATTATTCATTGTGAATGATAGTGATCAACTCGGTGATCCTAAAACCTATGAGGAGGCGATGTTGGACATTGATTCTGGTAAATGGCTAGAAGCCATGAAATCCGAAATGGATTCAATGTATTCCAATGAGGTTTGGACCTTGACTAACCTGCCTGATGGTATTATACCAATTAGCTGTAAATGGATCTTCAAGAGGAAGATGAATGCTGAAGGTCAAATTGGAACTTACAAAGCATGGCTGGTGGCGAAAGGATATCGTCAAAAAGAAGAAATTGATTATAACGAAACTTTCTTACCTGTGGCCATGCTAAAATCCATTCGGATTATGTTGGCTATAGCTACACACCTTGATTATGAGATATTTCAAATGGATGTCAAAACGGCTTTTCTAAATGGTTTTCTTGATGAGGACATCTATATGGAACAGTCACAGGGTTTTGAATCCAATAGTGAAAAACGGAAGGTGTGTAAGCTTAAGAGATCCATTTATGGACTCAAACAAGCCTCCAAAAGTTGGAATATCCGTTTTGATGAGGTAGTCAAATCGTTTGGTTTCATCAAAAATCCGGATGAACCTTGTGTATATAAGAAGATCAGTGGGAGTGCAACTGCATTTCTGGTTTTGTATGTCGATGATATACTTTTGATTGGAAATGATGTACCAATGATATCATCGATAAAACTATTCTTGTCACAGAAATTCTCCATGAAAGATTTAGGAGAGGCAACCTACATTTTAGGTATCAAGATCTATAGAGATAGATCAAGATGATTGATTGGCCTCTCACAATCTACGTACATAGACAAAGTGTTAACACGGTTTAACATGCAATGTTCCAAGAGAGGATTATTGCCTTTTAGGCAAGGGATCCGTCTTTCTAAGGAGACGTGTCTCAACATTCCTGAAGAAATAGAGCGGATGACAAAGATACCATATGCATCCACTATTGGAAGCATAATGTATGCTATGCTATGTACTAGACCTAATATTGCACATGCTATAAGTATTACTAGCATATATCAGTTTGATTCAGGAGAAGAGCACTAGATAGCAATCAAGAATATTCCTAAGTACTTGAGAAGGACTAAAGATTTATTCTTGATATATGGAGAAGGAGAATTTAAAGTTGTAGCTTATACTGATTCCGATTTTCAATCGGATCCTAATGATTATAAGTCTACATTTGGGTTTGTCTTTACATTCAATGGTGGTGCAGTTAGTTGGAAAAGTTCCAAACAAAGCATAACTACAGATTCCACCACTGAGGCAGAGTATGTAGCTGCTTCTGAAGCAGCAAAGGAAGCTGCTTGGATGAAGAAGTTTATTTCTGAACTTGGAGTAGTTCCTTCAATTGAGCAACCGATTACATTGTTTTGTGACAACAATGGGGCAATAGCTCAAGCTAAGGAACCAAGGTCTCACCGAAAGTCCAAGCATATTGAGAGACGCTTCCATCTCATCAAAGAAATTGTTGGGAGAGGTGATATCGCCTTGCAGAAAATTGCCTCAGCAAAAAACGTGGCAAATCCCTTCACTAAGGCCTTACCTCAGTCTTCTTTTGAAAGACATATTGACAAAATGGGTTTGAGGTACTAGACAAGTTGGCTTTAGTGCAAGTGGAAGATTGTTGGATGTATGCCCTAAAGCTACTATGTAATTGTTACATATTAGGATTTCGGTTGTACTTTTATTATTATTATTTAATTAATGGCAATGGCGTATTCATTCATTTGTCCAATTATTATATATTGATGAATGATTCCATAAGATAAGTTGCAACTAGACCTATCCTTGAGACGTCAAGAATATATGTGATGGGTTCATAGTTAGACTGAATCTTTAAATCGTTCTCGGTCAATGGATTATTGAGTGGATATTAATAATCCTGTTGAGACCGGTGTGTTCTTAACTTCGCCATTAAATATTGGATACTTAAGAGAATGATGAGTCACATGTCATTGGGTATTATGATGCCTGAGTTAGAACACGTGTTTGTATCAGACGAATTCACTGAACGTGACGCATATGGAACGATTAACGACATGGAAGCTTTTAGCGTGGTCAATGTCTAATTGTTCATGCTTTGGTTTTGTATAAATAATCCTTAGACCTAAGGCACAGTGTTAACTTGTGTATTGAACAACTATGGTTCACGGGTGAACATAATATCGAGTCGTTGATCTGTCTTTATACCTGATGGTCATAATTTGTTCATATATGAAGTTATACGTGTGCGCAATATGGAATCTGTCTTCTTGTTATATGCAAGGTATGATAATGATGTCCTATGCGATCTAATTGTGACAATGCATTGAAATCCTCGGCTAGGGTTGTAACTAAGAATAAATTGTTTATGTCTAAAATAAAATGCATGTCAATTAGATTTGTGCATATGATCGAATTAATGACTTGATTAATATTCCATGGTCTTTGTTTGATCGGGACATAGTAAGACAAATGGATTGAATTACACTGTAGCCAAAGCTGACAGGTTCATTATGTTCTTAAAATATTCACACTATATGGGTAGCCGTGACCTATTGCTAGATGTCAATCATGGCTTGTAAGACCCAAAAATTAATCGGGACAATTAATTCTTGTGGGAGTACTAATGTGTTAGTACAAGTCTTACTACCACTTAGTGATGAACCTAGGGATGTCACACATCATAAACAATTAGGATAAAGTGAAACAAGAGAGAAATATAATTGCAAATGTGTTTGCAATTACTATAATCGAATTGAGTCGATTTGAAATTAAATTAAATGAGATTTAATTTAATTTGTATTATAGTCACGAGCCTACTTGCATATGATGCACACGTATTCTCAAAGTGGATACATGTTAATGTATTCCAATTGTACATATAAAATTATGTTCCTTTTATTTTTAAAAAGGGAATTGATTAATTAATTAATTATTCATTTACTTAATTAATTAATTAACTAATTAAAAAAAATTAAAGCTTCATGCATGTGCACGAATTCGTGCACATGCACGAAGCGTAATGGTCAGCAGTTGCTGACCATTATGCACGAAGCATGGATGGTCAGTAACCATCATGCCAACCGCTCATGCACGATAGTTTGCTATGGACGATCAGCAATCGTTGCTGGTCGGTTTTATTATTAAAACAATTGAGGGACGAGAGTAAAAGGGCTGCTGAAAAAATTAAAAAATGAGACTTCGTGTGTTTTTGTCTTCTTGTTCCGGATTGGCTCTTCACCATGAACAAAAACTTGAAGTTCTGCTAGTTGCTAAATATTGAGTAAAAGTGTGCGTGTGTTCTTGTGTCTTCGAGACACGAGGAAGAAAAACAATTCTCTCGTTCAGGCCGTGACTATTATACATCAAGAATACAACGGATTGTTTCCACGAGATTGCTAGCACGATCATCGTGGTGAATATCCGAAAGTTCTCTCTTCCATTCAACGTTCGTTGTTGGTGTGTCTGAACTAGAGGTCCGACGCTTGTGGGACTCGAACTGTAGAACATCCGAACCAACTTGTTTCAAGCGTGCTTCAAGAGGTAATTCGTTTAACTCCCTTTTATGTTTAGATTTTTGATTAAAACGCACGAACAACGCCTTAGGAGAATCATGTGTAAAATATATCTTTGTTTCCGTTGTGTTCTTCATGTTAATTTTTCTTATACATGATTCATGAAACCCCAACACAACCACCTCACCCTACCCCGAACACCCAACATGGAGGAGTATGACCATTCTTTGGCTAGCAGAAAAACTCTTCTAGGCATCAATTTATGCCACTTCCTCAGCCCTTGTCTAAGATATTGCCAACCCTTCAAAAGAAAGGATTACTCGCTAAGGAACCTAAGCGATCTAATCCCGAGTGTTTCCCCAACTATAATCCGTCCAAGACATGTGCTTATCATATGGGGGAGGTAGGGCATTCTGTTGATGATTGCTATACATTGCGACACAAAATCCAAAATCTTTTGGATGCCAACGTGGTCTCATTCTGCAATGCACAACCAAACATCCAGAATAACCCACTCCCTGACCACTTAGAAGCTGTGAATGCCATTTTCAGTTTTGATGCCGATAGAAAGAAGAGCTTGAAAGTGCATGTAGACGATGTTTATAATGGCTTAGTTCGAGCGAGATATTATTCATATGCAAAAGAGACCACCATGTTTCAGATGATGCATGAGGAAGAAGGGGCGATCGATACTTGTGTTCAATACTCCAAGCCTCCAGGTGCTGACGTCAATGTTATTCATGTCGGATGGGGAGATAAGCCGGTTGTAGACACCACTAGATCCACTAGAAAAGACGACGCACTCGAAGGAATGACTGAATTGTTCGAAGAGAATTTAGTGTTTGCCATCGACGAAGCTCGAGAGTAGGAGAATTCTAATTATTTGCACATTCCTCTGCGTAGGAGTTTTTATTGCTTTCCTTATTTGCATGTTATGGTTTTCATTTCTAGGATTTCTCTCATTTCAATAATGTAATTTGCTTTTCATCCAATAAAATACATGGAGATTTTTCATGTTTTAAGGGCATGTTGAAGTACACCAAACTAGCCTTGTGATGAAATCCTACCAAAAGAAAATGACAAGGAGCTAATTCTGAAGGCTGGGCATCTTCATGTTCATTTTTTTAAACAAATTTCAAAATAAAATGATTTTCCAGCATGCATCTAATTAACCCTGTTTGTTTCTTTTAATTATTTACTCTATGTTTCGGGTGCTTTAATCTTAGCAGAAATGGATGGACGGGAATTCATGAATAAAAAGGGATCATAAAAGCCTTTTCTCTCGCTCAAAGTTGGTCAAATCTCTAGTGTATAATGATGCATGTTTTATTTTTGCAGGGGCAAAGAACGAATGTGAACGACGGTGTCTTTTACCTTTGTAAGGAACCTCTATGAGCTCCCCTACAAAGAGAGGGCAAGACATGGACACCTAATAGCTTTGACTTTATGATCCGAGGTGCAAAACTAGAGCATGGCCTTTTTATCATTATAGAATGCTTTCACATGATATTGAGCAATTCACCAATTCCACTTGAAATTTATCAAAATGGATGATTCAGTGAAGGATGTTGAGTTACTTGAACATGCTAAATGATGCTAAATGGGGCGTGAAAGGCAAGTCTTATTTCATACACAGTCCCTTGTCTATACATTGTGAGGTGAGTATGGAAATGTTTTTTGTTTCAAAGTGAAGAGTTTTCTTGCAAAAAGTACGACAACTAAAATGATGAGGGGCTGTTCATTTCTCTATTAGTGAACCCTTGTTTAACCCTTTTTTTTTGGTAAAAGATGTTTAACCCTTCTTTAAGCCTAAATACTTGAAGAATTTCTTTCATACTACCCTTGTCAAGGAGCACCCCACATCAGGGCCAATGAAGGTAAGTCGACATTGAAGGAGAGGGAAATGGATAGAAATTTTCTTGCTCTCACTTGCATCAATCTTCAAGTTGTGCTATTACATTGAATTCATGTGGTAATTTAAGTGCCTTAAGACGACGAAGAGCAGTTCTTTCTTTATCCTATACACTTTATCCATTACATAGCCCCCTTGAGCCTATGAATTTGTTTCATGTTAAACCTAGTTGGTGATCATCCCTCACCCTAGGGCAAGGCAAGAAAAATCAAACCACTCAAGTAGCATGGTTTACAATGCTGATAAAAGATGAAGGCTGCGTGAGTCCAAAGAAAGTAAGTGCAAAAAATAAGGGGCATAAAAAAACAGTATGCCTAGTAAAAGTAAGGCCAATGCCCAAAGAGAAAAATCAAACACTTGATATAATTAGTCGTATCCCCAACAATGCGATACTAAAAAACTCAAATGTTGTTGCAAACAATAGAGTTGTGATATGAAGAAAATCTTCAAAGGTGGAAAAAGAAAACTAGTGGTAATGTCAAGATGATCACCAACTCTCACCCTTTACACACATTTTGAGCCTAATGATCCTTTTATTTCTCAACCCATGAACCCAGCCTATGTTACGTCCCTTATAAAGTCTCTTTAGATTATGGCACTTGAATTAACATGGGAGTTCACATGTTTTAAGCATTGTTCGAAGAAGTGCGAGCAAGATTATTTTTTTCTTATTTTGCAGGGTTCTTGACTTGTAAACCTAGAGATGATTACAGAAATTAATCTTTCAATTCCCTTGACTCAAAGAGTCCCTTTGTTAAGCCATTGACCAAACCCACATTACAGTACCTATCAAAGACCTCTCAGATTGGTAAGATTGTACCACTTACAAGAAAATTCGAACTCTTGTTGACAAGATGATGATAAAATAGAGTGATATATTCCCGCATCAATGGTCGGGACAAATATCCCTTCTAAATGAGAGTGATTGAAAAAGTCTTTCACACCAAAGGTAACTCATTTAGCATATTCAAGAGATTCACAGCTTAGTGAAAATTGTCTTAATGATAATTTTTCTCGGTGGAAGTTTGAAAAAGCCATCATGCATAGACCTTCATTGAATTTAAAAAAAATGAAATGATTTTTTCCTCGAAGACCAAAGGATTTGTCTTTGAAGCCCTAAAGTTTGTTTAGTCATCTTTGAATAGTTGATGAGAATTCCAAGTACCCATTCATAAAATGTTTTCAAATGTCTAGCATGAATTCCAGATATTTGAACCTTTAAACGCTTGATGTGACTTCCAAGTGTTTGTCTTTTCAAACATCTAATGTGATTTCTAGATGTTTAGTAAATGTTTTCAAATGTCTGACATAAGAATTAGATTTTTGAAATTTCAAGTACTTGATGCAATTTCCAAGTGCTAGGAATCTGATGAGAGTTCCAGATTCCCGAAGACGTTGAACCTTTCAATTATCTGAAGAGAGTTCCAGATGTTTGTTAGGCCTCATAAGAATCATTTCACAAATATGACAAGTATGTGTTCTTCTTTGCATTCGCATTGGGCATAGACACATTGAGATCTATGTTCCTGACCAAATCATTGCATTTACATGGGATTCTTTATTGCATGACCTTGCATTTCAAAAGGGATTAAATTTATTTGAGTCCATTTCTTTAAAAAAAAAAAAGTCATTACAATTAACATTTGCATATTCATTTTGCATGGTTTAAATTTTGGTGTCATTTATCTTTGAAGGAAACCTCTATGAGCTTCCCTTCAAAGATGAGCAGTTGTTGACACCTAATATTCTAGAAAGTAATAAATAAAATAAAACATTTGGTTTTGAAAATCTTTGTTGTTGAAAATATATCCTCATTTCAAAATTAAAAAAAAAAATTAGTTGTTGTGTGATTTTGGAGCCATTTTTTTTTTTTTTTTTTGTTAAGTGGTTGAGTGAATATCTCACTTGCAAAAACAACTTTGAGTTTTCCTTTATAAATAAAGGATGCGACGCTTCGAAATTGGGGGGGCTTCTCTTCATCTTCGTTGAAGGAGAAAATAATACAAAAGTGAAATGAAAGAAGAAAAGTGAGGAGACGTGAGGGGGGTTTCTCTGGATCAAAAGAAAAGAAGCAGTCGGGGAAGTTTCATTGAAGAAAAAAAAGAAAAGTCAAAGGGAACAGTAGAAAAAGCAGGAGAGGAGAGTGTATGAAGACAAAGTGAGAGAGATAGGTGAGTGATGTGAAGGCAAAAGAAAAAAGAAAAGAAAAAAAGGAAAGCGTTGTTCATCTCCTTCACGGGCTGTCTTTGCTGGCCACAGCAACAAAGCCCCCTCACCAGCACCGCATCGCATTGCACCACCGCCGCTCTCTGCTCCGTCACGAAGCAGATCGACACCCACGAAGTCTCCATTGCTCAACCGCAAGCCCTTCGCTACTCTCATCCTCCACACCAGCGACGCCATCGTCCCCGCTTGCCTACCACCACCAAAGCCCGACACTGCGACTCGGCGACTCACGACTCAGCGACCTCCACACCCTTGCCATTTCTCGACACTCTACCAATCTCGCTCGCGACACTCGCCACACTGCCGTGCCCGACCACCCGAAGCCCACGACCTGCAACTTGCGCCCAGCAATCCGATGGTCTACCTCCACTCAACCGACGCCACTGCACCAGCACCTCTGCCCGGTTGCCGTTGCTGCTCTGCTTGCTGACCCACGACACCGGAACTAAACGCCGAGCCACCACACACTCGTGAGATGCCACCTCTGCCGGACCATCACCGTACCTCCAGGAGCTCTCCACTGGTGCTCCGCCTCAACCCGAATCAGACCCACTAGCCCGACGCCCCTACACATGATGTTGTTGCTCCTCTGCTCGCTGCTAAACACTCGAACAGAGCTGCATGCTGCCTCCCATGTTTTGCTGCAGGTCCGATTACTACCCGAACCTCGCCAAAGCTCTGACGGATAGCCCCTATTCCGAACGACGACCCATCACCGAACCACCAACGCAGCTCGGCCACCACTGCTTCCTCACCATTCCTCAAGTCAACCGTGAGTTAGACTAGGTAAATTTTTAGATATTCGGTTTCATAGTTTTTTATTTTATTTTATTCTAACTTGATTTGTTTTGATTTATTTTTATCATTATCCGATTATGAAATTTGTCATATTAAGTCATAATAATAAAAAATATTGAGCCGTGAGACGTCGGGGTAGATTTTTTATTATTTCAACTTTTCATGGCAAATTCATGAATTGCTTTGCATCATTGAGATAATATGTCATTGATTTACATTGATGAATTTTCAATAGGACAATATATTTTGGTTTGTTATCGTTATTTGCTCATCACATATCATGCATCATATGTAATATCTAGGATTTGGGTGTTTAGGTCCATACACATTTCATGTTTAAATCAACGCATTTTAATTTTTAAGATTCATATAGAATTAGGATAATTTTCCTTTAATAAAACCAAAAAAAATGTTATTTAGGTTATATAGATTTCATAATGTACACATTGCATGTTGCGCTTTAGTTAGTGGGTCATAGGTTAATGTTTTAATAAAATAAAAAAAGCCAAAGATTAGTATTGCATCATTATGTTTTTTTTTTCTTAATAAGAATTATTAAGTCATTTTTTTAAAAAAAAAGCACAAAAGTCATTTATTTGGTCAGTTAATAGGTTAGTTCATAATTAATCTCATTTCATGTCATCATTGTTAGTGTAGGTTGCATATGTGTAATAAAAAAATCATTAAAAAATCATAAAAAGAACATGCATATAGAACTACCACGTCATACATCTCATGTCATGTAGCACATGCATATTTAGGATTAGATAAATTAGATTATACATATATGGTGATGGTTCAAATTATGCCATATGGATTGCATCTCACATTTCATTAAAGTAAAATTCATGTCTATTAAGTTTAGATTAAGATTGCATAAAATTAAAAAGAAAAAATTAGGTGTCATGTCATTTAGAAAATCATGTTTTGGGCATGCATTTTTATTAGCATTTTTGTAAGTTTTTTTAGAGAATAGACCTTAATAAGGTTGTAGTTTATAATTTCTTACAATTTATCACTTCAGTTTATTGAATGTTATTTCATTGATTGCGCACCCACATGACCACCCTTTGCATGTTAGTAGCTTAGGTTAAAATTAATCAAGACTGCCTGCAAAATATTTTTGAAATTAAAATGACAAGGTACCGAAAGGGTACTAAATTTTTCTAGTGTAACCATGTCCCCGGACCTATTGAATCTCTGGTTCGCAAAAATAAAGTATTCTCCCATACTTTACTTGGGTTTATAACCAACCCTAATTGGTTAGTGGCGGCTCCAAATTGAGTATAATTGCATGTTTAAATGAGTTAATTTCTTAGTATCAAGTCACCATTGGTAGGACTTGGGAGGGTCCATGCCAAGTCTTCGGACTTAGTAATCTAATAGCCTTCTTTAAGTAATTCACCTTCAGGAAGGTCATAACACCTCAAAAGGCTCTAGACTTCCTTCACCGTCGACGGAGGTTGCAACTCGCGTATGGCCTTAGCCTCGGATGGGTCAATCTCAATCCCCTTACTACTCACAATAAATCCGAGCAATTTACCAAATGTCGTTCCGAACACGCTTTTAGCAAGATTTAGTCAAAGCTTGAACTCACGGAGTCGATCGAACAACCTCTTCAAGGTTTCAACATGGCTTTTCCTGAGTTGGGTCTTTGTAATCATATCATCGACATAAGCTGCATTTGGTTCAACATTTCCAAGGGGCTTTCAGCCCTGAAAGCCCCTTGGGGAAATGCTGGACCGTTTGGTTCAATTTTTTGCTAGCTTTCAGCTTTCAACTTTCCTTCAAAATGCTGAAATTATTTTTTATCTTTCAAAATTACCTTCACTAATATTTCATATTTCTGATTGTGCCCCGGTTTATTTATTTATTTTAATTGAAAAAGGAGGCAGCCCTTCACCGGTCCGGCGAGCCAGATCTGGTGCCAGCGGCCGTCAGCTGAGGTCACCCAAGGTTGGGCTCGGGCAACTTTCGGTGAGGGTCGCATGACCTAGCCGAGGGCCGCCGAAGGTCACCCGACCTTAAGTGACCCTCGGCGAGGGTCACTTGACCCAGGGGCCGCACGACCCAGGCGATCGCCGCTTGGGTCTCGCTGCCACAGACGGCCCTCACCCGGGTCTTGCGAGGGTCGGGTGACCTCCGGCGGCCCTCGGCTAGGTCGCGCAACCCTTGCCGGGGGTTGCTCGAGGTCGGGCAACCACCGGTGGCCCTCGGCTAGGTCATGCAACCCTCATTGGAGGTCGCCCAACCTTGGGTAACCTTAGCCGACAGCACTAGATCTGGCTCACCGGCAGTCATAATCCTTCACCAGACCGGGAAGGGTTTAGTTCAATTTCAAAATAAAATAAAATAATATTTATATTTATATTATATACCCATCAAAGCCTATTGCGAAAGTTTTCTTTACGAAATGCACATTCAACTCAAAGTCCACTACAAAATTATTTTACCAAACACGATTGCATTTCCCTAAGTAGCTTTGGACTTTCAGCATTTGCATTGGACTCAAAGCCCATTGCAAATGATGAACCAAACGCAGCCATAGACCTTGATCTCTTGATGCATCATATCGTGAAATAGTGTTACCATGGCTCGCTGGTAAGTTGCCCTCGCATTCTTGAGTCCGAAGGGCGTGACCATATAATGAAAGGTTCCCGATGGCGTGATAAATGCAGTCTTCTCCTTGTCTTCTTCCTTCATCCTTATCTGGTTGTATCTGAAAAACCCATCCATAAATGAGAATAGCTCAAATCCGGTAGTACTATCCACAAGAACATCTATGTGAGGTAATGAGAAATCATCCTTTGGGCTAGCCTTGTTTAGATTTCGATAGTCAACACAAACTTGAACTTGACCGTCGTTCTTCATTACCGGTATAATGTTAGCTACCCATTCAGGGTACTGTGAGACTTCAATGAATCTCACTTTCAAAAGCTTCATCACTTCTTCCTCTATCTTCTTGAAGAGCTCGGGTTCAGTTCTTCGCAACCTCTGCTTCTTTGGTGTCACGTCCGAATTAGTAGGTAGGCAATGTTCAACAATTGACAGGTCCAAACTAGGCATGTTAGCATAGGTCCATGCAAAGACATCCCGATATTCTTTTAGTAGTTGAATTAGGCGTTTGGCCTCATCTTCAGAGAGATTCGCCCTAATCTTCACCTCATTGGCTTCTTCGGTGTCACCTAAATTGATAGTGACGGTTTGTTCGGACATAAGGGCATTGGCTTTTTCATGTTGTTCCCAGCTACGCTGCACCTTAATGGAATCTTTGGGATCATCAATAACAGCATTTGTTGTATTGAATTGGACCATTTTCACACCTTTGCATGCTGTAAGATTGTTCCTGAAACATGAAGTAGATAAATTAGAAAGACCAACAGAGTAAATTACATCTTTTGTTTTTATTTTTGTTTTATAAAAGATTTTTGAAAAGCACTTGCAAAAGCACTTTTGAAACATTTTGACACGAGGAAGCATGATAAAGCCCAAGCCTCAGAATTCTCCTTAGATTTTTCTCTTTTTTTTATCAGGTGAATATCATCACCGAGCTGGTTTGGTGTACCTCATCATGCCTTCAAAATAAAACTTGTAATTTTATTGAAATTCATCAATAAATTACATTTATTGAATGGGAAATGCGATCTTCAAGCCCTAAAAGAAAAGCGAAAAAAAAAAAGAAATCGAAAATAAATCCTAGGAAGCAATAAAGATTCCTAGGCAGGGGAATATGAAAAAGCAATAAATGAGTTACTCTTGTGGGTCAGGGCCCATTTCTTCTGGAAGATTTCATTGATGGCTCCTATGCAAAGGTCCTCGAACAAGCTTGTAACTCTTGCAATGCATCATCAGGGTTCTCTGTCTCCGGGAGAGTCAAATCATCCATGCCACCCCATCAATTTGGGACTATGTCGTGAGGGTCAATGTAAAAGCTTGGAGGAGCCGAATACTTCACCAGATAGTCGAATTTTCCGCTTGGTTGCCCCAGGGTGTCTATCACTTCTACTTCTTCTTGCATCATTATCGGAGGACAAGGAATGTCTCGCAAATGTTTGGAGGTAGTGAGTTTTGTCTCCCTCCCCCTTGGTTAGGTGACGGGTTCTGCCTTTCCTGTCTTTGCTCTCTTTTAGGAAATTCCCTTCATGTGTGGACTTTTCATGTAAAAAAAGAAAAAGAAAAAATCGATTAGATCATTGTCATGAATTGACTCTCTATTTACACCTCATGCTTACATGTTCCCATTCATTTGAATTAGGTGATTATGGAGTGATCCCGCTCACCCATCCGTTCATGATCGAGAGCTAAAATGACGGATCAAAAAGAGCTTATCTCGTCAAGCAAAATTGTTGCGATCTATCTTCAGTGAGAAATTACGACTAGAAGAAAGACAAGAGACTTTTGAACCATCTCAAGCACACATGATTCGTGAGCATTATTTTCTTGGCCTGATAAGAAAGCACATGCAAAAGGCACATCGGGTTGCAATAATAGATCAATTGGCCCAACGGTTACTCAACAAGTTTGAGAACACATTTCCTAAAGACTTAATCAAATGAGGGGCAAGTAAAAAGAGCCATTGACGAAGGTTGAGCTGTTGCGACCAAAATTTCGGGTGCACCACCTAAAGTTTGGCTAATGGACTACTGAGTCTTTAAACTTAGCTTGGGCTCTCGAGAACTTTCTCCGCCTCTTCCATGGTACCCTAATGCAGTAGAGCAAGACCTTTGAGGGGCTTCAATGGGGTTTCGAATGCCCTGGCCATTTCTTCCAAGACCACTACCAGGAACGAAATCATTTACAACCATCACCCTTCCTACCATGAGAGCAGTATTTGAAACTTCAGGAGTTGGTGGTGGTGAGTCTTGAGAAGCATGAATAGTGGATACCAACTCAAACGAGTGGTAACTCGATTCGAACTCAAAGTCTGGTTCCACATAAGGGATGGTTGTCTCATGATAAATTCGGTGATCTTCTTCGCCAAAGATAGTGACCAGCTTGCCTTTGATCACAAACTTCACAGCTTAATGCAGACTTGAAGGCACCGCTCCAATAGTATGTATCTAAGGACAACCTAGCAGGAAATTAAATGCAGTAGGAATGTCCAACACTTGAAAGGGAATGTTGAAGATGACCGGCTCTATTTGCACATCAAGATGAATCTCACCGATCACCTTCTTCTTTGTGCCATCAAAAGCTCGCACAGAAGTCTTAGCAGCATGTATCCTAGATGAATCTATTTTGAGGCGGTGAAGAGTGGCCAACAGGCATATGTTTAGGGCGGACCCATTATCAAAAAGCACTCGGGACACATGAGAAGCCTTATGCTTGACAAATATGTAGAGTGCCTTGTTATGCCCCCTACCCTCAAGAGGGAATTCCTCATCAGAAAAAGCAATCAAGTCCTTGAGAAGGACTGATCTCACAAATTCCTCCAGCTTGTTCACCTCGACCGTCTCCGGCACTCAGATTTCACTCTATACCTTCATCAACGACTTTTGATGCAAAGGGGATGTCAGCAAGAGCTCAAGCAAAGAGATTTGGGCGGACATCTTTTGCAATTGGTCAACCACATTATACTCACTCGCCTTAATCACGGCCAGAAATTTCTTAGCCTCTTCATTAGTGACAAACTTTGCAAGTTAAATGCTAGCTTGAGCATAAGTCAGACCAGACCTTGTAACAAGGTTAACATCTAGATCATAGGACCAGGGCACTGCCTTATTGTTGATATACTCATACGGTTGAGGCATTTCAATCACTATTTCCTCGTTGGATGATCCTCAAGTGGGGGCATGTCCACGAGCGAAGGATCAACTTTGTCCTTATCAGCAACGAGCGCCACCTGCTCCTCCTCCCAATCGATGATGATGTGGGAAATAATAGAAACTATACAATTATAGTCAGCATACACGATAATGCCGTCATCCACCATTCTGGCAACTATTTCCCTCATCAGTGATAGGGGAATATCCTCATGATCTGGATAATACCCAGCTCTTACTAGAACGTTGTAAGCATCTGCCACATGTACCTTCGAATTCTTGATTCAACTGACATCAGGTTCCAGGATAGCATTAACCGTACCCTCATGCTCCGGTAGCGGATTTTTTTGGATGTTCGGCCGAGTAGTTTGAAATGAAAAGGCCTTCGTGTCC
This sequence comes from Eucalyptus pumila, assembly GCA_016097595.1. NCBI lineage: Eukaryota > Viridiplantae > Streptophyta > Magnoliopsida > Myrtales > Myrtaceae > Eucalyptus > Eucalyptus pumila. The sequence goes on from CM027851.1 coordinate 24,742,313, forward strand.
AAGAGGTTTTGGATCTTGTGCTTGAGGGTGAAACATTCATCAGTTGAATGCCCCAATTCACCGCTATGGTAGTCACATTTCGTCAAGTCGTAACCTTGAATGCTTTCGTGGTTAGGGTGCTTTGGTTCGCTAGTAAGCAAACCTTTCTTTCTTAGGATTGCCAACACTTGAGATGGAGATCCAGGGAGATGAGAGAACTGCCTTCTTGCTTGGGCAAATGATTGACAGCCGGTAGTTTGTTGTTGCCTTGGATTCATCTAGATAGCTGGGGCGCGATTGGCACTTTCCTGGCTATAAGCTACATTTACATCAACGGCGGCTTCTTTCTTCTTCTTGGCAAAGAATCTTTTACTTGATGACTCAATAAACCATCATTCCCTTATCCTCATCTCGATTTGTTCTCCCATAGGTATAAGCTGATTGAAGCTCTCAATGTACTTGCTGGCCATTCAGTTACGAAATTTAGACGAGAGAGTCTTGACAAACAATTTCATCAACTCCTTGTCAGTAGTGATTTGAGCTGCTAGATTTCGCCATCTCACAGCATACTCCTTGAACGATTCACTCCTTTTTTCTGCATCCTCTCAAGATCTTCTCGGGAAGGTGCAATGTCCATGTTGAACTTGTACTGATTGAGAAACACGTCAGCCACCTCATCACAAGTCTCGAGAAGATTCACATTTTTCATCACATACCAGTTCAGTGCGGGCCTAGTCAAACTTGCATGAAATGATTGGATCATGAGAGGCTTATTCTTGACATACCGGGCCATGCATACGTGGTACATCTGCAAATGAGATTTTGGGCAGAAAGTACCATCCTATTTCTCAAATTCCGGCATTTTAAACTTCTTCGGCATTTTGACCTTTTCATAAACCGAGAGGTCAAATGGGAGTGAGCTCTGTGACTCTTGTACTTGTTTCGCATTTTCTTCCAGTTTCGCGAAGCATTCATCCTGCTCTGTCTTAGGGACGTTGACAAGCTTAGCCTTTTCCACATTGATCAGGAATGGGTCCTCTTCCAGATCAAGCATGTCATCATCACCCATTTAGGTCTTGTTTGCCTGCTTGGGACAACCACCTCGAGGAGAGCGGGTGCAAGAGTTGGATTCACTCGAAGGGATTGGATTTGAGTTGTTATAAGCTGCATAGAGGTGGCTAACTGTTGGAGTTGTTCTTCCATAGCGAAGATACGATCATGCATTTCGGTTTGTTCGGCCATTCGAGCTCTCAATTCGTGATAATGGGTGAGCGTAAAGGATCTGTTACCACCTAAATAATAAAATATGAATACACATAAGTATTTCATGTAAAACATGCCGGTCCATGACAAAAGTCTAACCACTTTTATTCATTAATGAAATTATTTGACATTGACAATGTAAAAATACTTGAAAAGCCCTAAACAAAAAAGGTAAATGACTCAACTTCCTAAACATTAAGCTAAAGTAAAAAGACTAAATAGATTCAAACCATTTTATTTGGCCCGATCCATAAACAAATGGGAAGCCAACGCTCGATGTAATTGTCTTTTCTCTTTGGCATCCTTCTTGGCTTGCTTCTCAAGTTCTTCAATCTTCCTCTTGTGACAATTAAGCTCCGCTTGCCGAGTGGGCTTTTCAGTCACATCTGAGGCCTTTGGGAGATACTCGGTCGGAATCTTGTGTTGACGGATGTATCGAGCCGTGGCATGGTAGGTCTTTTCCTTTCCTTCAAGCAAGCTCAACTTTTGTTCGAGACATGCAAGCCAAGCTTGTTCGATACAACGAAGATCCTTTTTGTGATCACCATCCTTGGCAGTGAATCGGATTTGAAACAAACCCAGCTTGAGAGGGGGCGGTAGATCCTGCACAACTCGATATTGACGGGCCACTCGGAGTGGGTAGTAGGAAGTGGCACCCGTGATCCACAATAGTGGGATCGGTTCATTATCACCATGAGAGAGATGTGCCTTGGAGACTTGGAACCATTTAGCATGCCATAGGAAAATCTTGGTGTTCGGATTTTTTAACAATTTGACCCATTTTGAGTAAGAAAGATTTGGAGTTCGATCTTGATGGTTTTTGAATACCTCGATAGGATGATGGGAATTGGTGACATTAATATTATTCATGTGAATATCAATCTTACTCATATGAGAAAAGAACCAGATTTGTAAGAGTTCAATTGGTGCGCGAAAGGTTTTATCTTCATCTCCTTTAAATCGGGTGAGTGACAAAAATGTTTTAGCTAGAATAGTGTTGACAAAACTAATCCCAGCACACACTTGTTTGACCACCCATGGCGCCTTTACGAAGAGGAAAAACAATAAACCTGAAAAAGGCTAAGAGGAAGATCTTACTTTTTAAAAGAGTGTTAGCATTAGCAAAACTCTGATCTAGGAAGGAGAAAGGACATGCAAGACAATTATCTTTCAACACCCTTTTAATATGATTCTTATACATCCTAAGAAAGTCAAACAAAATTGATTCAGGTTATATTACAAGAGGTGGGTTTATTAGTTCAAATTCCAAAGGTTTTCCTATGGCAATGCTGTATTCCTTTAGGGTCGGGTTCAGCTTGTGCTTACTGAATATGAACGTTGATGTTTGGGGGCACAAAAAATGAGCTAGTGCTTGCATGACGCCACTTTGAACATCAATGTCGAGGAGGGGAACAAGGCGACCAAGTTTGCTTTCCACATAGCTTTGACCATCGTGGCCTAGACGATCCCACCATGATTTGAGTTCAGCCTTCGGTGTAGGCACGAATGGAATGTTGGATCTTCCCATTGTTTATAGACCAAGTCTCATCCAACCTAATGTCATGGACCGACCATGATTTGAGTAAAGGGGAGGAAACTTACTTCACCAGGCGATCAAAGCAACCACATAGACAAGCGCATGAAGTGTGAGATTCGATTTCTAACTAGTAAGGTTAAGCAATGTGGAGTTAAAAGGGTGGGATGACTTAGTTACAGTCTCGCATACTAAGTCAAGTACTTCTAACTCCAACTCAGTCAAGAATAATACCCCAATGCGACGCAGCCTCGCGGGCAGAGGTAAACATTCTTGACACCAAAAAAAAAAAAATTGGGATTGAGTTGGGTAACCTCTACTACGCGGCCTCGCGGTTGAAGTTGTATCCAACTCAATACCATCATCCTAAGTGTCCTAGTGCGGCCCAGGTTCGGTGGCAGGTTGTATGTGCAAAAGTGTAGTGTAAATGCAAAGCATGCACAATAGTTTATATCAACCAACACTTTAACAAGAAAATAAACCATACATTCCTACACCTCCCTACAAAACAAAGGTTAGCAATCACTACTCCCTTTATACCTCCCAATCTGTATGAACATTTAATACCTTAAATGTTAGGGACATACTTGGGATCATCGCTACTAAACAAAAATATTTTTAAAAGAAAAAGAAAAATTGGCCTAAGTCCACTGAGTGTTTTAACACAAGTCCCCAGTGGAGTCGCCAAGCTGTCGCGACCAAAATTTCGGGTGCACCACTTAAAGTTTGGCTAATGGACTACTAAGTCTTTAAACTTAGCTCGGACTCTCCTAAGTCCATACAAATTCACGACTTAAGATTCAAATATTTAACATGCAAATGATTATTATCTAGAAATCGCCATTAATCGGTTTACAGTGGGTCGATTAAACACCTAAGTAAAATAATGGAAGAATTATTTTATTCCTATGAACCAGAGACTAAGGGTACGAGGACTTTGTTACACTAGATTTCTCTAATGCCATTTCGGTACCATTTCTTTTTAATTTTCAAAAATGTTTTTGCATGTAGCTTTGGATTGATTTTAAATCTATTTCCCTAATATGTGAAATGATCATGTAGGTGCGCAATCCACCAATTTAACATCCAAGAAAATAATGAATAAATTACAAAACTTACCTCTTAGCAACGAAAACATCTACGTCGTTAGATCAGTATTTACATCAACCCTAAATATGTTTTCTAATTAATACACAATTTCTTTTTTTTTCTTTTTCACTTATTTAATGAGAGTCATGCAATGCAATGCAATTTAACTTAATGACATGCAATTTATAGCTAAATGGATCTAACCACAATCACTAAGTAACATGCATTTCATGAACCTAATTCTATATGACATGCACATGACATTTTCTATTTTCTTAAAAAGCATTCAACCTATCCTAGAGATTGAAACTAATTTATCTTAAGACATTTTTTGTAACTTTCATGAAATTCAAAATTAAAAAAATGTGAAAATTATCTAACTAAATTAAGATTCTATCTAACATATATTAAGGATTAGGTCAGGCTAAACCCTAATTTAAACCAAGATATTATCTTAACTTAGCAATCTCTAACCTAAGATGCAAATTCCCCTAAACTTATAAAATATTATCTAGAATTAAACTATCCTAATATGCAATGACGTGCAAAGGATGCCCTCATTCTAATTTTTTTTTTTTTTTTTTCTTTTTTCTTTTTTATCAAATTAGCAAATAATTAAACATGCAATTGAATTCAATGAAACGAAAATCTAACATCCTAAATTTATGTTCTTGGTAATTTATATTTTTAAAAATTCGAAGTAATAAATTTCCTACCCTAAACATACAAGATAATCCTAAAGCATGCAATATTCTAACTCAAACATATTTCAAGATAAATAAAGCAATCAAGACAAGACGAGCCATTCAAAATCATCAAAAATATCAAACATTGTTCAAATGAAGGGATAATATTTCGCCAGTAAAATCAATAAATTGATCTTAAACCTTAAAGATCAAAGTATCAATTTTATTTCCACTTGATTAATTATTTCATCTAAAGCCTTATAGATGAAATAAAAAACCCAGGTGCGGTTGCGAATCAGGTAATATGTTGGAATTTCCAATCATATATTAAGGACTAATTATACTAAAAAAGAACAAATAAAGTAAAATAACAAAAATAATAAAATAAGATAGATAAATAAAAGAAAAAACTACCTTAATTGATTTTTTTTCCTTTTGGTCTTTCTCTTTTTTCCAAGCAAAGCAGAAACGTAGTGGTCACCGACTTTCCGGTGAGGGGCCGTGGCAGGCGTCGGAACTCCGGCGAGGGTGGACCGGTAGATGAGTGGAGCAGCGGGCAGCAGTGATCGGTGGAGTAAGGGCTCGACGCGATGTCCGGCGATGGAACTTCGAGCTGGGGCAGAGCAGAAGCAATGTTGTGATGATTCCAGATCTTGTGCTCGGGCAGACGCGCAGGGACGGAGGCACTAGGTCGTGAGCTGGCGGGTCGGATCTGGACTTGCTATCATCAGTGGCCGTGAGCAACAAGCGAGGAAGAAGGGGCGGTGAGCCAGCTCGGGATCCGCTAGGTCGTGGGTTGCAGGCGATTCGAGGGCGAGATCGGCGTTCTGGTGTGGCAGAAGAGGGTCACGGTGGCAAGGATTGGCACAACAAGGCAGCAAAAACGTCAGATCATCACTAGATCTGGAAGTTGCGGGCGACGGAGTAGATCTGCTGGGTCGACGGCCATTGGGCAAGACCGGTGGAGAAGCAGAACGGCGATGGAGTAGAGAAGGCTCGTGGGTCACTAGCGCGAGTGGTGCTAGCGCGGTCGGGGGTCCTCCGGGGAAGGCGAACAGTCGTCGCTAGGGTTTCGGCCCCCCTCCCTTTTTTTTTCAGTTTGGTCTCTCTCTCACGTCACTCCCTACGGTCTCTGCCCACTGTTTCTTCGACCAAGGCAAACCAGAGTTGACCTTTGACTTTCAACTCTAAAAAAAAAAACCTCCTCACATATCCGCTCCCCAATTTTCAATTTTATTTTTCGTCTTCGTACACGCACCACACCTTTTATAGGGGAAAAATTTAAATCTTTGTTGCACATTTTATTTCCAATTTTGCTTGCGCATAATCTCCTGAATATATCATTGCACCCCGCGCGATATTCTCTTTTGTATTTTTTGAATATTCCATCCGAAAATTTCATTTTTGCTCAAAATATGTCTCCATTGTATGTTACTTGAATATGTGAAAAATCTCAGCGGAATATGTGAAAAATCTTGCCCTTACCGTTTGTCCAATAAAATAAAATAACACAAAATAACATAAATGTTTCTAAACTATATGTCGTGCAATTTTTATTATTTATTTTTTGGGGTAAAAATTAACCCATTTTTATATGCAAAAATTTAGGTGTCAACATTAGGCATTTAGTTGCTCGTATATTGATTATATTGCATGTTTAATTTACCTGATTAACTATGTTTGCAATTGCTTAGTGGCATGTGTTAATTTTACTGCAATTGGGATCTTGATAGCTATGATTCTTACGTTAATGATTGCGTACCCGCATGATTATCTCACATGTTAGTGGATAGGTATAAAATCAACCCAAACTGCCTGATAAAAATATTTCCTTTTAAAATGAACAAAATTAGGTACTAAAAAGGCACTAATTGGTCAATTAGTGTAATCAAGTCATCGATCCTAGATTCTCTGGTTGCGTAGGAAGTGAGGTATACTCACATGCCTCACTTGATTTCCAGCCGATCCCAATAGGCTAGTGGCGACTTATTTTTGCAAAATTTTAAAAAATATTCAAATGTCACGCGGGGTATGGGCTTGGGAGAATCCACGCCTAATCATGGGTCTTAGGCCCATCCTTTAGGCAATACCCCTAAACTTATTCTCTCCCCCGAGGGTAGGTCGCGACAATCTTAAAGGACCCTATATGATAATATTGTGTAGAAATTTTTTATTTCAATATAGTCATTAACGACTATTTCTTTTGTAAGGAAAAGCCTGAATCTCTAGATAAATTTAAGATTTTTTCTAACTAAATGTGACACCCCTCGACAGCCCCCGATCCGTTCGGGTCGCCACAGTTCGCTTTCTTTTCACTTTCCTTATTAACATGTCACTCCGATACCGTTTCTATTGTAGCGGGTCCATACAACCATGGGGGTTTACATCTTTTATTAACGGTCCCTTGCGCAATTTACATAACGGAAGCATATCCAACAATTCCCTTCCCTACATTCAGAAATTGATGCACACCAACTAAACATTTATAGGTAAAAGCCGTACACTTTTGTTTACATAACTTGATGAACATCATTAGTCGATACATCAAAATTGCCACAGTCTTTCTATACTTGGCTATATTTTAAAAGATGACCGACATCTTCTCCCACAATCGTATGCTTAAGGTCCATCAACTAGTGTCGGCGTCCAAAGGTTCCCTCTTTTGCTATCCTTCTCCTCACGGTCATATCCAACCGCTCAAACCATCTACTAACTGAAATGTTGGTCTCAAAAGGGGTGAAGATAACCATTTTCAAATAGATAATGAAATCCAATAACAACTCAATGATCATGCAATCATACATGCATTGCAGGCATTACTTACCTTGAAGCCATGCGCATACTATCATGCATCATCATACCAATTCATAACACATTCATGTATATCATCATTGTAACATACATGTCATGGCATCATTACATCATACATGACATCATCATCATCGCATCATTTCATCATACATGTCTTCGAGCCATATCATATATCATCATCATTAACATTACCATGCATATCATCATGCATATCATATCATAGGTGATCATCATATCACATCACATATCATCATCATCATCATCATTATCATGCATATCATCATGCATATCATATCATGGGTGATCATTATATCACATCACATATCATCATCATCATCATCATCATCATGCATATCATCATGCATATCACATCATGGGTGATCATCATATCATCACATATCATCATCATCATCATCATCATCATCATCATCATCATCATCATCATGCATATCATATCATGGGTGATCATCATATCACATCACATATCATCATCATCATCATCATCATCATCATCATCATCATGCATATCATCATCATATCATATCATGGGTGATCATCATTATTTCACATCACATATCATCATCATCATCATCATCATGCATATCATTATGCATATCATATCATGGGTGATCATCATTATTCACATTACATATCATCATCATCATCATCATCATCATCATCATCATCATCATGCATATCATCATGCATATCATGCCATGCATATCATCATGTCATGGTTTAATTTTCATCTTTATCTTTCAATTTTGATCACCACATCACCCATTCATCAATCTCATCATCAACCCTTCGGGCAGAAACCTCCGACAGGGCTCCCAGCATTCCAGCCATCCCATGGCCATTGGGCTTCCGGCCCCCCACATTCCGGGCATCTCGCATCCCAACTAGCATCACAAGGCATTCCCTTCGGGCAGAAACCTCCGACAGGGCTTCCGGCCTTTACCCTTCTAGCCAGGCATCTCGCACCACAATCCTGGCATCGCGAGGCATTCCTTTCGGGCAAAAACCTCCGACAAGACTTCTGGAATTATGTACCGACATACCACCAGGCCTCCCCTGGAATTACGTACCGTATACCACCGGGCATCCCGACACTCCCGGGGAATCTCTGGAATTACGCCACTAGGCCACCGAGCATCATCATCCACCACAACCACTTCCTCACTTATCATTTTCCACATTTACCATTATTTTGATCTCATTATTACATGGCATATGATTCACACATGCATCACAATTCATGGTCATACATACACCAATGTCTTATCATACATGCAACAATGCATAATTATTCAATGGAATTTATGGCTAATAAAATAATCCATTTTATTTTATTATTTTTTATTTTATTATTATTTTTCTTTATTTTTATTATCATATTTATTTATTTCCATAAATAAATATTAAATTCAATATCTATCATTTTCCCAAAATCATAAAATTCAAGCAATCATTAATCAAACCAATAGAATGACAATTGCATGCAAAATTCATGGCCAACTTGAATTTCACACAATTTCACAATTTCCACTAAATTGCACATAATATTCGGATAACAACCAGAATGCACAGTTTCTGAATAAATTCGATTAAAATATCCATATGGCCTCCAAAAATTACGAAATTTTATAGAGTGACAGCCAAGACATTTTCGCACAACTTTTATGAAGAACTCCATGCCAAATTCTTTTTAGATTATTTTTCACGACCTCACGAAACTTCTGGAACCACTACCGCATCGTCCAGAATACACATCTCCGAAATATTAAGATTTTACCCATCTATTCTCTTTAGTTTCCTCTGAAATTTAGATATGTTATACATCAAGGTATTCTCTACAAGTTTCATGAAGAGATCTAGGTCAAATAACCAAAGTATGGTCACCATTTAAGTCCATGAAGTCTCGGGTGTCTCGGAACACATCACCAGAATCATCGTCTCCAAGATGTAGCCGATTTACTAGGCTATACTTGTTCATTTCACTTCAAATTTGATTATTTTGTAGTTTAAGATGTTACCTACAACTTTCATGAATACATCGAAGTGATATTCTCAACAAAAACCAACATGCAACCATGAATCCAGCAAGAGGTTAGTGAAAACTTCACAGATCTGGGGTCTCCGTATAACAAGACTTTAACCCCTCAAATCTCCATCATTTTTCACGAAATTTCAGTATGTTATATTATAATATGTTAGCTACAACTTTCATGAAGACATAGAAGCCAAAATCGGACTCCAAACACACATGCAAGCTCAAACAAGTTACTGACTCACAAGATCCGAGCAAGAACAGTCATGCATTCCAAGCATAAGCCAACCACACCTCGGTTTTTCTTACTTAAACACCCAAAATCTAACAAACAACCAATATACAAACATGCAAGAGAAGTTAGAGGACTCCACTTGCCTCTAAGACCAAGCAAACACGACCACACGGACGGCACACCGGCGACGGACGAACGGACCTCCTCCCCCTGCGCAGCTTCTCCCTTTCTCTCTCGGCTCACTCTCTTGGCCGAACAAGCCACTCTCTCTCTCTCCCTCTCTCTCTCTTTTTGGTGCTTATATATTGCATGCATTTTAGGTTTGCATGAGGGACAAGTGTAATTGTGGAGGAAGACAAGTGTCCACCATGCTTCACCTCCTCCATGCCACTTGTCCTATTGCATGCATCATGGGCCTTAGAGTTGGGCTTGGGCTTGGGCCATCCGGCCACTCCTCCTTGGGCTGGTTGACAGCCTCCTTGTGGGCTCTAATGGGCCGGCCAACTTGGCCCATTAGGGTTCCACTCTTGGGCTTAAGGCCCAATCAAATTTTAACCTCTTTTTCCCTTTTTTTTTTTTTTGAAATTCTTCTATAAATATTTTTGAATTCCAATTTTTCATCTTGGCCAAAGTCTTGGGATATTTTTGCTCATTGAAATTTAAATCATATGGCCAAGCATAGATTATTAATTTAAATTTCCACAATCACAAGCACAAATCATCAAATTAAAAGACTAATGGCTAAAACATAAGCCATGGAAATTCTACCACCTAATTAAAGACTTTAACACATCTTATGGCTTGGCTTTGAATTTCTGGGATGCCACACTAAAAATTGAAAAACAGTTAGGATAAGTCTTAAAGGTTGTCAGACTGATCGTGGTGGTGAGTATTTTGGCAAGTATGGCAATACTACATAGCTTAAAAGGCTATTGTCAAATACTTGGAAGATAGTAACTTAATTTACTATACCCGAAAATCCTTAACAAAATGGTATGGCCTAATCGCATCATAATGGACGTAATGATTAGTATGATTATTAGGACTATTTTACTCGGTTTTCTATGAGATGATACTTTGAAAGTAGCCTTTTCACATACAAAACAGTGTTTCTACCAAAATTGTTCCATTAATTCTCTTTGAGTGATGGATTTAATGTAAACCTAACTTGAACCATCTTAAGGTTTAGAGTGTGCTGCAGAAGTGAGATTATATAATCCAATGTTAGGTAAGTTGGAATCCGAAACCACTCGGTATTATTTCGTTCTTACCAAGACCATTCAAAGGGGTATTAATTTTAATGAATGTACAAGAATTATGGAATCACAGACAATAAAATTTTTAAAGTTCGATGTAACCGCAAAAGATAAATGCTCTAAGACTATTAAGGATAATAATACGGTGGAGATCACTGTATCTTTGTCTTTGCCTATACAAACAATTATGGAGTCTCCTACACCACAAACTAAGCTTGTTGAGATTTAGGATATTGGTCATGAGACAATTCTTGATGAAATTTTTCAAGCTTCTCAGATGCAGAATGAAGTGGTTATAACTTTACTCAGGAGATCTATTAGGAAAAGAAGATCAATTATACCACCAGACTATATAATCTATCTGTGAGAGCATGACTACGATATCTACTACATAGTTAATCTAATGACTTATACAAATGATGTTTTATTGTCCTCAATCATATTTGTAATTAGATGCGATGAAAGACGATATGCAATTTATGAAACACAATTGTGTTTGGGAACTTGTTGAGTTGCTTGCAAGGTCATGAACTCATTAGTTGCAAATGGGTATATAAGATGAAAAGATATTCTAAAGAAAGATTGGAGAGTTTAAAGCCAAATTGGTAGCCAAGTGTTTCACTAAAAAGAAGAGGATGAATAGTGAAGAAATTTTTTCTAATATCTTCTAAAGATTCTTTCAAAGTGAACATGATATTAATAGCTCATTTTTATATGGAGTTACACCATATCGATATTAAAATTATCTTTCTAAATGTATACTTTGATAAAGAAGTCTATATGGTGCAACTGGAAGGTTTTGTAGCAGATGATTTAGATGAACTTCTGTGTAGACTGAAAAGTGTTAAAGTTTTATAGTGTTGTCACTTCATTCAATTAAGAACAAAATAAATCAGTATATGTACTATAAGGCTAGTAGGAGGAAATTTATTTTTCCACATTCTATGTACATAATATTTTGCTTACAAGTAGTGATCTTAAATTACTACATGCAACAAAGCGGATATTATCGAAAAATTTGACATTGAAGCCCTTGATGAGGCGTCTTTTGTTCTTGGCACTAAGATTCATAAGGATCATTCTCACCATATATCGAGTTTAGCCCAAAGGACATTTGCTAATTGAATTTTGGAAATATTCAATATATATCATTGCAAATCAAGAATTGCTCATGTCATTAAAGGTGATGAATCAAATATCACATTATCCTTATTCGGACATTGAGAAAACTCAATTGAAGTATGTACCTTGTGTTAGTGCACTTGAAAGCATCATGTTTGTGTAAATTTGCACTAAACCAAATATTGCTTTTGCGACAAGACTTCTAGGCAAATATTAGTTAAATCTAGAACATGATCACTAGGTCAATGCCTATGAGGTTTTTATATACTTAAAGAGGACAAAAGACTATATAATGATTTACACACATGTTCAAATCCTATAGCTAGTAAATAATTCGGAGACAAACTTTGCTGGCTATTAGAATGATATGAAGTCGACAACGGAATACATCTTTATATTAGCAAAAGGTGCAATAAATAGAAATCTATGTCATTCTCTACCATGTAAGTAGAGTTTATAACATGCTTTTCAGCTATTACTCAAACTATTAAGCTTCGGAACCTCATTAGGAAGTTGATTGTATTTGACTTTATAGATAGACCCATGCCGTTGTATTGAGACAATAACTCTTCAATGCTGTTTATTACCAATGACAGAGGACTCAAGAGGTCTAAACATATGGCGGTCAAGTTTTTTACTATAAAGAAATGGTATGGAATAGTAACATTACAGTAGAACATATTTTCACAAATAATATCTTTGTAGATCCATTAATTAAAAACCTTTGCCCTTATGTTTTTGAACGACATGTCGTTAACATGGGCTTGGGAGCATCATGAGATGCCGTTATTTAGTGGGAACCTTTTTTAGTTTTGCTCTGATTAAGTTTACATATGTATTTGTTACACTTAGCAATGGTTTGATATATATCAACTTTTGCATTCAATAAAATATTTATGAATGTACCGTTACTATGTTGAATATATATTGATAAAAGTCTCAATGTATTGTAAAAGCCTTGACTGAAGGTTAGAGGCATCTAGTTATTAGTTTTGAGCATATGTATTGTTACATATAAAGAAATCTTAACCATAAAGACAAGGCATATCTAGGTTCACTAAAACCATAAAGACATTCTTTAGTGACACAGGTTTTTATGACATTTAAGATAAAAGAATGGTGACTGAGAAATGGGATCTCTTTATGAAAGTTGTTCTTTATTTGCCACACTACTATATTGAATCCATATCAATAAAGTTAAAAGCACTCGTGATCATGAAAGGCTTAGTGTGTACATATAGTTACCACAGTGATTCGGTGTTTGAGACTTTATGGAATAGGATTGATTATTAATAACTATTTCTAGACCAAGGTATCAATTTGAATTAATATAACCCAAGTTAGAAAATGTAAGAATTTTCCTAATATGAACTACATTAATGTCGCAACCTCTTTTTTTTCGGCGCCCGCAATCGGGTACGAGTGCCTAAGGAGGTTAATGGCTAGGCTGAAATTTGTTATACCCGGACTCTCCCAAGTTCACCAATTCACGACTTTAATAGTCTGAGATTTTAACCTGTAAATTAATTTTTAAATGGAGTCGCTACTAATCGATTTTGGGTGGGTTGATTAGAAACCCAAGTAAAGTATCGGGAGAAATACTCACTCCTACGCAATCAGAGAAATTAGGATTGGGAACTTGATTACACTAGTTAATCACTAATGCCCTTTCGGTACCTAATCTTGTTTAAACCTTGACGTTTTTGGATGTTCGAGGGATTTTCCATGCAATTTGGGGAGGAAAAACATTTTTTTTTAGGTCTTTTTCTAATTTTTTGGACATATAAGGGATTTTTGGATTTTTGGTATTTTTAGAAAATACAAGTCTTTTTGGCTTTTTATGAATTTTTTTGGTTTTTTCATGAATTTTTGGCTTTTTTTGGATTTTTGGCATTTTTTGGAAAATATGAAATTTTTTTGATTTTTTGATTTTTCGGAAAATGATTTTTTTAAATATTTTTGATATTTTTTAAAATAAATTATTTTTTTATTTTTCTTGATTTTTTTGGAAAATAAAACATTTTTTAACATTTTTAAAACATTTTTCGGTTTTTTCGGAAATTAAAATATTTTTTAATATTTTTCGAAAATAAATTATTTTTGATTTTTTTATTAAAATATTACATAAAATAATATAAAAAGCCGACCCGGGTCGGATCCCGTGGGTTGGATCAAGCATTGCAGCCCGACTCGAATTTTTTTTGTCTTTTTTTTTTTTGCTTTATTGAAACGGCGTCGTGGCCGAGCGTTTGGAGGCGCTCGGCCCGGCCCGACGAACCGCTCCGAGAACCCATTGCACAACCCGGCTCCCCTGTGAAAACCCTACCCGAATCAAACCCGAATCGCGACCCAGTTCCTGCTGTGCCCAAATTGCAAACCCTACCCGGTTTTCTAGGTCCAGATCCACTTCGCGACCCGGAAAATCGCAAACCCTGGGGTTTGTGAATCCGCGGCGCCGAGGACGGGAACCAAGGCGTTGGCGGCGATGGTGACTACGGCGACAACGAAGGCGACAACGGCGACGACGACCACGACTAGGTCAATGAGAAACGGCTACGATGAACGGCAACGGTAACGGCGACGTTTTTTTTTACCTTCTCTCGAACGGGGACGGCGACAACAGGGGTCAATTTACGACGGCAGTGGCCACGGCGAGCAACGACGAAGCTGGAGGATTTGATTTGTGACGATGAAGACCACGGCGGACAATGACAGCGACGCTTGAGATGGCGCCTTAGGACTCAGCTACGGTGACAACGAAATGATGGCATGGTGGGATTTGGCACAGCAGCGGCATCGGGGGGTGGTGTCAGCGCTGCGGAGGGGCTCGGTCCCGCAGATTTGCAACGCAGCTCTCGGCCGGACCTTCCTCGGCCTTGGTTCTCTCTCACTCCGACCAGATCTGAGCCTCCACCGGCCAGATCTAACCTCCTCGGACTCGCTCGCCGACAGCCTCCCCCGAAGTCTCTCAGTGGGAGGTCGGCAGAGCTCACGACCCGATTTCTCTCTCACTTACTCTTCGATTCCTCCCCCGAAGTCTCTCAGTGGGAAGATTTGGGAGCTCGCTTCTTTCCCGATGGAGCTTGTGGCCTGCTATTTATAGGCGAGGGAGCGACCGGCCGATGAAACTTCGACTGCTGGTCTTCGCACACCGAACGGTCCTCCTCGGCTGAACCGGCGTCCCATCCGAGCTTATCCAGCAAAGCATGCTCAGCATTGAAGGCGCCTGAGATCTTATCCTCTCCAGCCGACGTCGGCCTACTCCCCTCGGCCATAGGCCGTCCTTCGCACGTCGATGTCCTCTGTGCGCGTGAGCTGTAGAGGCGTAGGGGAAGATGGAAGAAGGAAGAAGAAGAAGAAGAAGAGAAGGGGCTGGGCTGGCTTGCGCAGGCCAAGCCATGGGGCTTGTGGGAGATAGAAAAGAGGGGAGGGGCTGCTTTTTTTTCTGTTTTTGTTTTGTTTTTTATTCCGAAAAAGACAAAATAATAAAAACTTAATTAATAAAATAAAATAAACCTAATTAAAATTGAGGCGTCAACAGCTGCCCCTCTTTGAAGGTGAGCTCACAGAGGTTGCATTCAAAGACAGATTGATGCCTAATTTTATCCATGCATGCGTAGCAGATTATATTTTATTTGGGACCTATTATTCTATGCGAAAAAAGAGCAATATAACTTTAAATATACTAAGGCAGATAAGAAGATACTTGTAATTACTTACCGAGAGTGAGTGAGATAGGGTGTGAACCCCAAGTTTAGCAAGTATCAAGGTATTATCTTACTTGGTAATATGAGGAGGTTGCTTTTCCAGGACTCGAACCATTCTTCGGTCGCCTGTTAAAACAATCAATAATTTGTCTAGGACCTGAACCTTTCTTCGGTCGCCTTGACGGGAAATTGCCTTTCCAGGACCCGAATTATTCCTCGATCGCCTGTTAGAGCAATAAGTGATTTGCCTCGGACTCAAACCTTTCTTCAGTCGCCGTGACGGTAAAATGCTTTTCCAGGGCCCAAACCATTCTTCAATCACTTGTCAGAGCAGTAAGTGGTTTGTCTCGAACTTGAACCTTTCTTCGGTCGCCGTGACAAGAGATGCGCCAACCTTTCTCGAGGCATCTATTTGTGGGTGCCTGATCTGTATCGAGGACACCAGTTGGTACCTGACCTTTCTCGAGAGATGCGCCGATCTTTCTCAGGGCATCATATATGTTGGGGTGTCTAACTTCTGTCAAAGACACCGGTAGGAACCCGACCTTTCTCGGGAGGATGCGCCAACCTTTCTCAGGGCATCGATTTGTGGGGTGTCTGACTTCTGTCGAAAACACCAGTTAGAACCCAACTTTTCTCGGGAGGATGCGCTGACCTTTCTCAGGGCATCGATTCTGAAAGATACCTTGACATTCACAGGTATTGAAAGAGTACCTGGATATTCACAAGTACTAACTTGGAGGATATTTGGGCCTCTGCAGGTATCGAAAGGGTACTTGGATGATCACAAGTACAAACTCTTAGAATATACCCAGATGTTCACAAGTATCGAAGAGGTACCTGTATGATCACAAGTACTAGATGCTGGAAAATACTTGATCACTTGCAGGTAGCAAAAGAGTACTTTGATGGTCACCAATACAAACTCTTGGATGGTGCTTGGATGTTTGCAGGCGTTGACGAAGCATCTTGGATATTTGTGAAGGTGTCCCACCTCCTGGCAATTTGGGAAATATCGAGGGCGCACTTGGGATATTCGTGAGGGTCTCTCACCTCCTGGTAGTGGGAATATCGAGGACATACCTCCTGGTAAAAGGGAATATCGAGGACATACCTCGGATATTGAAAGAGTACCTGGATATTCACAAGTACTAACTTGGAGGATATTTGGGCCTCTGCAGGTATCGAAAGGGTACTTGGATGATCACAAGTACAAACTCTTAGAATATACCCGGATGTTCACAAGTATCGAAGAGGTACCTGTATGATCACAAGTACTAGATGCTGGAAAATACCTTATCACTTGCAGGTATCAAAAGAGTACTTTGATGGTCACCAATACAAACTCTTGGATGGTGCCTGGATGTTCGCAGGCGTTGACGAAGCATCTTGGATATTTATGAAGGTGTCCCACCTCCTGGCAATTTGGGAAATATCGAGGGCGCACCTGAGATATTCGTGAGGGTCTCTCACCTCCTGGTAGTGGGAATATCGAGGACATACCTCCTGGTAAAAGGGAATATCGAGGACATACCTCGGATATTCATGAAGGTCTCTCACCTCCTGGTAAAGGGGAATATCGAGGGCGTACTTGAGATATTCGTGAAAGTCTCTCACCTCTTGGTAGTTGGAATATCGAGGACGTACCTTGGATATTCATGAAGGTCTCTCACCTCCTGGTAAAGGGGAATATCAAGGACGTACCTCGGATATTTATAAAGGTCTCTCACCTACTGGTAAAGGGGAATATCGAGGACGTACCTCGCATATTCATGAAGGTCTCTCACCTCCTGGTAATTGGGAATATCGAAGACGTACCTCGCATATTCATGAAGGTCTATCATCTCCTGGTAATGGGAATATCGAGGATGTGCCTCGCATATTCATGAAGGTCTCTCACCTCCTGGTAATTGGGAATATCGAGGACGTACCTGGGATATTCGTGAAGGTCTCTCACCTCCTGGTAATTGATAATATCGAGAACGTACCTTGGATATTCATGAAGGTCTCTCACCTCCTGATAATTGGGAATATCGAGGACGTACCTAAGATATTCGTGAAGGTCTCTCACCTCTTGGTAATTGAGAATATCGAGAACGTACCTTGGATATTCATGAAGTCTCTCACCTCCTGGTAATTAGGAATATCGAGGGCGTACTTGAGATATTCGTGAAGGTCTCCCACCTCCTGGCAACATAAACTTGAATATAGCACAAGGCTTACCTAGATGGCTACAGGCACTCAAAAAGGGCTGAAACACCTGGGTAACCACAGGTGTACAAAGTACTCGAATGCTTGGATAAACACAAGTATTTAATGATATGATCTGGGACCATTCAGGCTGGCTGAGTGTCATGAAAAGGAAGTACCTGGACAACGGTGGATATTTGATGATATGAGGATATCTAGACAGCAGTAGGTATTCCAAGAGATGAAGGGATACTTGATCAGTCACAAGTATCAATACTCTAGGGACAACTCGAACAGGTCGAGTGTCAGGAAAAGGAAGTATCCGAACGGTGGCCGATACTCAAAGACAATAGGGATACCTAGACAGCAGTAGGTATTCAACAATAAAGGGATACTTGGTCAATCACAAGTATCAATACTCTAATGACAACTCGAATAGGTCGAGTGTCAGGAAAATGGAGTATCCGAACGGTGGCCGGTACTCAAAGACAATGGGGATACCTAGGCAGCAGTAGGTATTCAATGATAAAGGGACAACTCAAATAAGTTGAGTGTCAATAAGAGAGTACCTGGACAGTGGTAGGTACTTTAAGACAAATGGGGACAGGGATATGCTTACTTGACGATATCTCTGACCTATGAGAGTATGTCTGTTATTTGCACAATATGCACACATGATTGTCTATGCTGTAAATTTATGAGTTTAAATGTGATTTTGGCATGACAATTTTGTTAGTTTTGCATCATCTGAGTTCCACTGGGGAAGATTTTGAAAGACAACCTTTATTTGGAATATAGATGTCTTGAGCATGTCAAGTGAGGGACTTTCAGTTTGAAAGGACTTTTCGCTCACTCTCATGGAAAAGGCTATCCTGACCATTAATGCATGATTTATAAGGACCACACTATCTCACTGTCATCATGTCAGCAGGGGTCTGAGTATTCTCACAAACGGTACGACTTTACCAATGTGAGAGGCCATTGTTGAAACTGTGATGAAGTCTTGGTCAATGGCTCATCAAAAGGGACCATCAAGGTCAAAGCCGATGGACAAAAATGTTGCACGATCATCTTTGGGTTTACAAGTCAAGAACCATGCGAAAAGAGATAGAGTAATCTTGCTCGTACTTCTTCGAGTGATGTTTATAGACATATGAAATCCTACATTAATTGAAGTGCCCTAATCTGAAGAGACTTTTACAATGGGATGCAACATAGACTTGGCTCACATGTAAGAGGGTGAGAGTTGATGACTGTTTTGGCATTTGTCACTAGTCTTTCTTGTCATATGGAGGTTCTATGGACCACAACAACAACTTTTTCTTGGCTGTATATTTGACTGGGGGGCATTGGCCTTACTTTTACCAAGCACACTGCTTTTTAATGCCCCTATTTTTTATTCCAATTCTTCTTTTATGGGCATTGACCTTGCTTTTACTAGGTACACTGCTTTTTTATGCCTCTGTTTTTCATTCTTGTCGTTAGAGGAACTAGCCTAGGCAAGTTCAATTACGACACTGTTGTTAGACTCTTGAGTCTTTATCTTCAGCTAGCGCTCTAGACTATGTTGCTTAAATGGCAGTAACTTCTGTTTTGCCTTCATGTGATGGTGAAATTATAGACTCAATTAAGTTGTACAATGAATACAAGTGCAGAAAGAATTGCTCTTCGTCATTCTAGGGCACTTAAATTAACGCGAGTGTTCATATGCAATAAAGACACCCAAAAATTGATGTAAGTGCGAGCAAGAAAATTTATATCTCTCTTCTCACCTTGTGATACTGCTTTGCCTCCGCTCTACCCCCAATGTGGGGTGGTTCTTGACGGGGGTATGAGAGAAGCTTCACCAGTGTATGGGGCTCAATGGGGTGAGTGATGGAATGCCTCTCGCTATTTTGGTTATCGTACCATTCACGAGAAAACTCTTTACCCTACAGCCATGGAATCTTCTGCACTCATCTCACAAGTGTATAGATGTGGGGGATTATGTGTAGGATATGGCTTACCTTTCATCATTCTGACGCGCCTCATCCAGCATGCTTGATTAATCTTGTATTCTTCATTTAGCTGTCTATTCTAATAATTCTCAATGGAATCAGTGATTTAGACAGACAAAATCATCATGCAAAATCCATTTGGAAAAGGCATGCAGCATTTTAAATGTGATGGAGTTTGTACTCTCAGAACAAATGAATGGTTTTGGCTCAAAAAGACCTTATTGGTAGCTTTAAGGGTCAACAGAATAGTATTGTTAAATTTTGAACATCAAAAGGGGTATTCACAAAGGGGTGTCGATGTTGTCCCTATTGATTAGGATATGACACATGAATGATCAACCAAGGATTAGGAATTTGATCGGGCATCTCTGCTTTTGCCTCTGTAGAAGAGAAGACGTATAAGTAGATCAATTAGTCTGGCCAAAATCAAATGTGAGTTGAGGCCTGAAGATTTTCTGTCATTTGCTTTGACGATTACTCAGGACACCATTTCATTTAGGAGAGTTTGTCATGCCTCTCATTGATTTGTTATCCTTGTTTTTGACAATCAAGTGATCTTGCAACAAGACATTCTTCTCATTGATTTGTTATCCTTGCTTTTGACAGTCAGGTGATCCTGCAACAAACAAGAGGGAATGTGTTAGTCATGAACTCTTTCAAGAGTCGAATAACTGGAATCGATACAACTTTACCCTTCACTGGTTTGCAAATGATTGGGTGAACCTGAAGTGAGAGGGGGACATGAAGTCCTATGTTCCTTGTTTCGTTGGGTCAATTATTCTCTAAATTGGCTCCTGGATGACATGTCTTTTTACACAAAGCCAGGTAAATTTGATGTGGGTCATTTCCATGTATTAGCTTGGCCAATATTGATTTGTCAAACTACCATCAAGTTTGGCTCTTGAATCCCGATGCTTCCTGCCAATAGGGGGAATATGTCAAAAGTGAATTCAAAGAGGGGGGAGTATTGGAAACGATACCAAATTACTCTTCTCCAAAGTTTGTATTTGCTGACTCCTAGGGATATTTGAATATCGATGACAGCATTTTTCGTCTCAGCACAATTTGACATTTCTTTCGATTAGCCTTCCTCACTCATGGCCATGTATGCATGATTGATGGTTGTTGATTCTTCACGCCTTCCTTTTGTGGAATTATCCAATTCTCTGATGGCAATCATTTCTTGGGAGAGCATGCATTGTCTAGATTTTCTCCCTGTTGACAGTAGCCAATTCAAGAGAAGAAAATCATTTTCTGTGCTTCGTGGCTTGTCAAAGCTGGAAATCCCATTGATGAAACCACCGCATCTAGTTGCTCAGGCATGTTGTGTGGAAAAGATATTGCTCCGACTTGAGAAGGAGTTGGGCAGGAGCAAGGTGGAGTGTACAAAGCTCTTGGGGATGGCTTGATTTCAACCATATGCTTGTACCTATTACGTCCTATCTTTCGTTTTCTTACTAGAAGAGTGTCTTTGAATTCGGCGAGTTCACATGATGTGCTAGTTTCAAATGCCCCATGTCACACTAAGTTAGAGGAGATGGGAATGATCTTCTGAGACACGAAGTGAGTGAGTCAGAAAGACAAACATGATTAAATTTATCATCTTTTTTTTTTTTAAAGATTTTGGTAATGAAGTATTTTCTATTTTCAAAATATGTATTCGGGGGAGAAAAAGCATGAGGAAGCCCAACCCTCAGTATTCTCCTTGGATGATATTCTTTTCATGGTTGGATAGCATCACCGGGCTGGTTTGGAGTATCGCCTCATGCTCTTAGAACAAAATATTAGAACTGTACAATAGAGTACTTGGAATGGAAAATACAACAGTAGCACACTAGACAAGATAAGAAACATGAAATTATAAAAACAAATAAAACCCATGAAAACTCCTGTATAAATGAGTGCTTTGATAATGTTGGTTCCGAAATCAAGCGCCTTTGAGTTCCTCGCCTCCAGTAGACTCGAAGTATTCGCATGAGAGGACCACCTCATTGAAGCTATGGAAGTGTGACCCATGCAACCAACAACGATGCTTGCGAGGTAAAGTCCCTATGAACAGTTTTATCATTTCTTCTTCGGCCAGTTGAGGGTAAGTTTGCATCATAAAAGCCTCCCACCTCCTCGCATATGCTCGGAAATCCTCCATTGGTCTTTTTCTGAACTGAACCAAGTTCTAACAAAGCACTTCAGTCCCAATCTGGCTTTGATACTGAAGTAGGAATGCAGAAGACAGCTCATTCCAATCTCTCATGAGATAGATATCTGCTGTGATGAACCATTATAATTAAGACCCCGTAAGACTTTCTTGAAAGGCCTGAGTTGCGAACAACATCGGGCTATAATACCGACTCATTTCAGTGTGGAGATATTGCAAATGAGCCACGGGGCAAGTTGTGCTTTATACTTACGGAGATTAGGTATCCACATCTCTCCAGGGGTCATGATCCTATGAGCGCAAGACGGGCTTGATGTATCCTGGTTAGGCCACTGGTTTTCCCACTGCATATTCATTGTAGTGGTAAATTTTTCTATTTTAGGGAAGTTGGACTCTACAGATACCCCATTGCTTTCTTCTTGGTCAAAATTTCTGAATGAGGATAAGGTATTAAAGCTATCCTCATGGTCAAAGGACGAGCTTAGTAATTCGTTAGGATCGTAGCGAATAAAGACGTACGTTTCCTCTTCTGACAGGCCTTCATCCCCAGGTGAGAGTAGGAAACATTTATATGATGAATCGTCAGTTTCATCAATATAACGATGGAAGTCATTGGGATTGTATTCTAGGGACGGGAAGTCTTCAGGGTTGTACTTTAGGGGATGGTAGCCTTCAAAACTGTATTCTTGGGAATGCTTAAAGCTTTGGTGCGGTGGCTCGTCGGCAGATGCTAAATTGATCTGCTTAGGCTTTCTTTTCTTAGCTTCTGGTCTGGTCTAGACCTCTTGAGTAAGGCCCTTCGTTTTGCCAGCTTGATTCTGTCAAGGGAAGTGAGAGACATTAGAGTTTCACTGTCTGATTCACTTTCCAGGTTGATAGGGGTCGGTATTCTTTGGACCCTAACACTTGGAGTAAGCTTGGAGAGTTGTCTAATCGTGCCCTGATCTTGAACAGGCTCTGTGTCTTTGATCTCATACAAAGGCTCCTTACCTTTCCTAGTGGGAAACTTCTCAGTAATAAGATGCTGCTCAGTCGCCCATTTATTATGCAAGGCTTCATTGACATGCTCTTCTCCTATCTCAGCGACTAATGGCTCCTCGTGCTCTGTGATCATCAGCTCTTCGTAGGGCAAGGTGATGTCAGGGGTGATGTCAATATTATACTTTTGGTGAAAAACATGAATTAGTTCCCTCTAGGTTTTAAAGGGATTAATCTTCCTAACAATGTACCATCGCAAGGTAGGGCCAGTCAAGCTCGATTGGTACGATTGAATCATCCTTCGGACCAGGTAGGCCTGCAAGTAAGTCTCTAGGCGGGAGGTATCAGCATACCTTTCGCATTCAGGTGCTTTGATTTTTTTAGGGATCTCAATGTCGGCGTAATTGGACAGGTCCATGGGATTCTGCCCCTACAGCTAGTTTAACTTTTTCATGATCTTTTCAAACTGTCTATGGTGCTGGCTATTTTCTGGCAAATTCGCGGGTGTCATGACAGTGCTTAAAGCAACTACGGAGTTGGGCTCAGCTTGAGTAGATTTCATTTGTCTCGAGAGTTGTCGAAGGACGATGGACATCTGTCCTACGCTGTCTTCGATGTTGGCGAGGCGATTTTGTACATCATTTTGATCGGCCCCTATTGCATGAGGCCATTCACAGACGATTGGTGGCCAACGATTCATAATTAACTGTCATTGCGAAAACAATGAATGAGCACGAAAGTAAACAAAGATTGACCCATGGCAATGGTCTAACTTTTTTTTTATTTATCAAAAGAGGATTTTATAGACCGTAGACTTCTGACATCTAAAACTTGAAATTGAAATGATATAAAGAAATACTAGATATTAAACAGAAGTCCCTAAACAATGGGACAAAACTTTCATGATATTAATACTAAGGGGCACATGATTGCTATTTTATATGCGACGGGGGGCCTTGTTCTTGCGAGGATGCCTGCTTCCCTGAACTGGCTCTGAGATATGTATCCAGTCCATTCCCGAATCCCTCTCCATAAGCTTTACTTGCTCATGCTAGCTGCTTTCGCTGATTGAGCGAGGGACCGATGGCTTCAGTTTTGTCGGAATACGATAGTTGTGGATGTAGGATGTAGAGGCGCGGTGGGCTTTTTCTTCTCCCTAAAGCCCTTCAGGTACCACGATTCTTTTGCGATGGCACCTGCTCCATGCTTCCTCAATGATGTCAATCTCGAATGTGTATTCATGACTTTGATGGGTGAAAAAGAGTGGAGGGACCTTCCTTTTGAGAGGCGGTGGGATCTCCTGAAGGGCTCCATACTGTCGTGCTACCAGATATGGGAAATAAGAAATGGCACCGGTGAGGCCAAGTAATGGAATTGGATGGCATCGTTTGTAAGCAAAGCGAGCTCTCTTTTCATGGAACCAACCAGCACACCATTAGAATGCCTCAGGAGCCGGGTCTCTTAGGAAGTTTATCCAATTTAAATAGCTTTGATTGAGAATATACGATCCTAAAACCATAAAGTTTTGTAATGGATTTTCGAAAGCATTTGTTTCAGACGATCGCATGAAGTCTCAGAATTCGCTTAGGTGAGAAAAGAACCAGACTTGTAAAATTTCAGGAGAGGCTCTCATGGTTTTCTCCATGTTGTCTTATGATAAACTTATTTTTTTAACCAATTGAATCATTAACATTTTTCATTTGTGACAATTCAATCTATCTAGCCAATTTTGACCGAAAATCACTAACATAGATGACAACCATCTTATGTGGCGTAGTTAGAGCTGAATTTTTAATTTTTTTAATTTTTTTTTAATTTTTTTAAATTTTTTTTTTAATTTTTAATTTTTTTTCAATTTTTTTCCTTTTCTTTTGTTTTTGCTAGTAAGCTATGGCCGGTAAGGGTTGCCGAGCTCGCTGGCCGCTAATGAGGGTCGCTGCCCTCGCCTAGCCTAGCATAGAGAATTGGACGGAGACAAATTGCAGGAAGACGGACAGGCGCAATGGTTCATCGACAAAGCACGCATGGTTTCAAAATACCCACGGTGGCAGACAGCACTTGGAATCTGAAGTTAAAACGACCGGTGCACACGAAAGAGCAAAATAATTTCGTTACCATAAATATGATACAGTGATATTTTGATTTGTCGCCAGTGTATTATGCTGAGGTGATGGTAATTGTTGGTCACGATTCTAGAATTATGATGTGGCACTCCGCGAACAGTTATTTAATTTAGTGGACATATTTAAATAAAGGACAAAACTCAGCCACATCACTTTGTAAATAATTATAGAAAGCGAGCCTTGGCCGCATTGTTTCTTCCAAATTCAAGTCGATCCATAAAGTGGGATTCGAAGGATGACGCTGATGCTCAAAAAGTTGACTTTCTGCCCTTAGATTTTGCGCATTAGATGAACTTCGGAATTAGGATGAACACTAATAATGTAATATGTGCTATTGCACCTACAGCTGAGCGAGAGAACCAGACGCATAACTGGAAAAGCAATACACGCAATCTATGCACGGTTAACCATGATTGCCTCGACCTGTTCTTCTGATCTTAAACAAATCAGGTGTCTCCAGCATTTGAAACGAGGCGGTTCACTGGTGCATAAATTCCTTCGGAATAAGAAGTTGCACGTTGCTGATCAAAATCAACCTCGGCCTTGCACATCAAGTCCGGCAATGCTTTTAATTTCCACAGATTGTGTCGACCGACACGATACTACCACTTAATTATGCACAGAACCAACATGCTTTATGGTACATCAACATATCAAAAGTCTTATTTTTATACAGTGCAGCAAAGATACCTATCATAGCACATTTGAACCGCAAAGTTAAATCCATAACAAGCATACAGAGAGAGAGACAGACAGACAGACAGACGGAGACAGAGACAGAGAAAGACGGAGAGAGATTTGGAATGACTACATATCATTTACAGCAAAATCGTTAATAAGGATAAACATTTGCCAGAGTAGATCTCCTTGTGCAGCTATCAGTGGATCAATAATGCTTCTCCATCCATCATAATCTATGGTCGAGTCACTATCTGGCAACGAGAATCCATTGACGAAGAAAGTAGGCGTGCCAAGTACTCCTCTTGATGCACTATACTGGAACAGCAGAAGCAACATTCAAATGAGTGAGTTGTACCGAAATATGCTCAAAGCAAGTAATGCCGCATCTATAATTCCAGCGAGGTTGTCTTGCTGAATCTACAGATTTAAACTGAATTGACCCTTGAATCAATATCCATAACCCGGCAAAATAATGCTTCAAGTGCCATAACTTGGCACAAAGGGACATTTAAGTAGCATAACTTACTAAAAACACACTTAAGTGCCACATTTTAATAAAAGTGGGACACTTGAGTGCTACCGGCGAAGCCAGCTGAAAATCATATGTGGCAATTAAATATTAATATTTTTCGCTGATGTGGCTCGCCGAAGAGTTGAGTCAACTCTAATTCACTCGAAACGATATCGTTTCGGGTGCTGGCCAAAATAAAGCCCTTAAATCGGCCAAAATGACGTCGTTTTGGCATAATTTAAATTTTAATATAATAAAAAAATTAATTAAATTAAATTTAAAACAAAATAATAATATAATTTATATTTATTTTAAATATAAAAAAAACAGAGGAGGAGGAAAGCGGCCGGCGGCCGAGGGCCGAGCCCTTGCCGCCGCCGCCTCCCCGCCATTGCCGAAGGTGGGGGAGGGTCGGTCGGGGTCGCCGGTTGCCTCCTTCCTCCTCCTTCCCCCCCCTTTTCTTCCTCCTCCTCGCCCGTCGACTACGTCCCCTCCTCCTCCTTCCCCCCCTCCGCCCCAACAGATTTGGGCGAGGACCACAAGGGTCGACGGCCCTCGCCGGGCTAGGCCAAGGGCCACCGCCCACTAGGGGTCACCTCAGTGGGTGATGGCCCTTGGCCCGGCCGAATGAGGGCTGCCGACCCTTGCCAAATCTAGGCAAGGGTTGCAATTCTCGCCCCGATCTAGGGCGAGGGCTCGCAAGCCCTCGCCACCGGTCGGCCGGGGTTGCCGGCCCCTAGCCAAGGCCTGGTGACCCCAGCCGACCCTCCCCTGTCTGTCGCCGGCCCTTCCCGGCGACGGCGATGGCTGAGGGCTCGGCCCTCGCCCGCCTTCCCCCATTTTCTTTTTTTTCTCTTTTTTTAATTTTAAAATTATTATTTTTAAATATTTTAACTAACTAAATTTAATTTAATTAATTCTTATATTTTTTTATCACGTCAGCCCAAAACGACGTCATTTTTGCATTATTTGGCCATGTCGGTGTGTAAAACAGCATTGTTTTGCATTCACTTCGCCAGAAAAATGCCACGTATGCAATTTGGCCAGATTTTGGCCGAATTGACACTTAACTGATCCATTTTACTCCGATTTTGGCACTTAAGTATTGTGACATCCTGATTTTTCGATTCTATTTTCAATAATTTGAGACGGGCATTTCGTTGGCACGCATATAGTTTTTTTCCTTGAATCGGCCACTCATGTGAAAACTAGTCTATCGGGTGAAGCCGCTAAGAGTTTCTAATGCATCAGACTCGAGAATTTAACTAGGAAGCGACCTTTCGACCGAGCTAATCTGCAAGGGTCATTACGGCACAAATAAAAATCGATTAGAGATCGGAGATAGGTTGACTCGACAAGGGCATGTGATCGAGTGTGGGTGATTCCATCGTGGCAGTGATATAATTCAGTTTGTTCAGTTAGCGTATAAAAGTTTTGAATTACCGAAAGTTGAAGAGGAACTTCAATCCTTGTTATTCGTCACTAAAGATGACTTGGTTCAGGTTGTTGGTTATCGAATCTACATGGCAGCTGTAATGGATGCGTCAGTTGATGAGCCGAATATGGAGAATATAATCGTGGTACATAAGTTTTCTAAGGTATTTTCTGAAGAATTGTCAAGTTTGCTGTCAGAAAGAGAAATAGAGTTCGTGATTAAATTAGCATCCGGAACAGAGCTAGTCCCTAAGGCTCCTTACTGGATGGTGTTACTCGAATTAAAAGAACTAAAGGTGCAAATGTAGGAATTATTGGATAGGGGATTCATACGTTCCAGTGCATCACCTTGGGGAGCACCTGTTCTATTCATGAAAAAGAAAGTTGGTTCGTTGTGTTTGTATGTCGATATTCCTCAAGATCGACTAGAGATCAGGGTATCATCAGTTGAGAATCAGGAAGAAAGACATACCGAAGTTAGCATCTCGTACTCGATGTGGTAGTTATGAGTTCGCTATAATACCATATGATTTGGACACCATAGCTATCTGTTTGGGTCTAATGAGCATAATGTTTAAGGGTACTTGAATCAGTCTTGATCGTGTTCATTGAAGTTATCCTAGTGTGTTCAAAGAGTGCTGAGGAGCATGAGAGACATTAGAAAATGATACTTCAGACCTTGAGGACTCTTCAATTTTATGCTAAGTTTAGCAAGTGTGAGTTTTGGATGACTCGTGTTGTGCTCCTAGGTCACGTGATTTCAGACGAAGAAATCTCCGTAGACCCCGTCCAAGATTGAAGCAATGAACAGTTGGCCGAGATTGACTACAGTGACAGAGATTTGAAGTTTCTGAGGATTAGTATGATATTACAGAAGTTTTATGGAAGGGTTTTCCACGTCAGCGTTGCAGTTGATTCGACTACTGAGGAAGTAAGAAAAGTTTGTGTAGACAAATGAGTGCGAGCGTAGTTTTCAAGAGCTTAAGTAGAAGCCGACTACTGCACCTGTGCTGACTATTTTCATTTGGTCCTGAAAGTTATGAGATCTACAGTGATGCGTTGTTAAAGGATTTGGTTGCTTGTTGATGTGGCATGATAGAGTTATTGCATATGCGTCCCGCCAGTTGAGACCTCGAGAGTTGAATATGAGACAGCGTCGCTGGATGAACTCATTAAGGATTACGACATGATATTTTGTGTTACTCTGGAAAGGGAGCAAAGTCGCAGATTCACTGAATCAAGGGTCCTTAGTTGCATAGTTGGTATGCAAGGATTGGATCTTATTTAAGGAAGTTCGAAATCCGATTTTCAAATCTAAGGTAGGCCACCTTTTGAATCTTATGACTACCCTCCGAATTGAGCCGAGAGTACGGATCAGAATCAAATCGCTTCAGTGGACAGATTTAGAAATTCAGAAGAGATTGATTTTCAGATTTTTAACGCTAAGTTTCTAAGGACGATTGTGTGTAATTGACGATGTAGAAATTAAAGAACAGATCTTATGGGAAGCTCATCATAGTAACTTCAGCGTTATCCAGACAGTATGAAGATGAGTCAGAATCTACATCATCGGGATTGGTAGATCGATATGAAGATAGATATTGCCGAACAAGTTGTAAGTGTTGGATGTATCAGTAAGTGAGAATTTGGTAATATGAGTCAGGAAAGCTTTTTCAAGCACTTGAGAGGATCTTGTGTGGAAATGGAAGTATAGCATGATGGAATGTTATGACAGGTTATTAAGGAGTCGAGAAGAGTATTGATTTCTTATGGGGTTGTGGTCGATAGATGAATAGAGTCAACTCGCCTTAGCGCGGCATGAAAAGATCTTGACTAGAATAGATATACCGAAGTGTGTGTGCATAAGATAATTCATCTACATGGAGTGACAGGGATGAATTGTATTTCAAATCTAGATTAGATGTTCCAAGTTGGCAAAGCTTTCAGATGGTTCTTTCTTAAGCAGTACATAGCTGAGAGTGCAGAATTTCAATTGCTGAGATGAAGTCAGGGAAAGAAAGATCAGGCCAGGGTCAGTACAGTAGTCAGCGATTGCAGTTGCCAAGATCAGTGTCAGAGTTATATCAGATCTTGACCAGAAGTTCCCAGTTTCAGCAGATCAGTCAAATAGTTTCTTTTTAATCAATGCAGAGTAGAGTGTACAGGACTTCCGTCGGTTGAGATAAGATCAGAAAATCGCAGGTCCAAAGTTGGTTTAGAAATCAATGATTCAGTTGCAATTATCAGTAACAGCTTAGAGATTACTCAGAATCGCCAGTTAGCTTCGCCAATTTTGTGTTGGAGACCTTTGGAATTTTAAGTGGGCAAGTCTTCAGTATTTTGTATCCGAAGTGGTTTGGGCAAGATAGCAGTGATCTGGCAGTATTGGTACAGAATGAGCAACCAGAGAAAGAGAAGACTATATGAGACGGCTGTACCCCCACCTTTTCGTTTAAGAATTGGTAAAGGTTTAAATTTCGAGGACGAAATTTTTATAAGAGGGGAAGAGTTGTGACATCCTGATTTTTCGATTCTATTTTCAATAATTTGAGACGGGCATTTCGTTGGCACGCATATAGTTCTTTTCCTTGAGTCGGCCACTCATGTGAAAACTAGTCTATCGGGTGAAGCCGCTAAGAGTTTCTAATGCATCAGACTCGAGAATTTGACCAGGAAGCGACCTTTCGACCGAGCTAATCTGCAAGGGTCATTACGGCACAAATAAAAATCGATTAGAGATCGGAGATAGGTTGACTCGACAAGGGCATGTGATCGAGTGTGGGTGATTCCACCGGATCACACAATTCTTGTCGATCGACACTGGACCGACTTTTCTATCGATTTGGTACCCTGTGTTCGTATTTGAAACCTTGAGATTACCCCGACAACCGAAAGTCGCCAATGTTTCAAAGATGTACATTGTGGCATGAGATGATCAACCACAGGTCAAATGCATGGAAATTTCTAAAGGCTACCCGGTAGGTTGGGCCGCGCTAGTATCGTGCCAAAGTGAAATTAACCGTGAAATTGAGATCGAATTCAGAAATTGGAAACCTGGGTGTGTCACAAATCATTTTAGGAATATTGACTAATCTTCGGAAGATTTTTCATGCAAGCCGAGTTTTTCAGCAATTAAATCAGAAAATGGTTAATTTGACCCGAGAAATTAGTAGGTCCGCCTTTGGTATTGCTATTAGGACTTAAGTTGGTTCTATGAACAAGTGAAGATGTTAATTGAAGCGTGGTGACATTGGATTAATTTTATGGACTTCAATTTGATTCAATTGGAAGGGAATCAAGTGGAATTGGAGAATTGATTGTACAAAATTTCATGCCCCGGCGGAAAAATAAAATGGACCCATTGGAAGATGTTGTGGAGGATTGGGTGAGTGGATTGTGAGGTCATCCTAGGTCATGGTGGGCCACCTTGATTTGGATGAGGGAAAAAGGGAAAAAGAAAAGGGAAAAGAAAAATAAATGGCTCCCCTTCTCTCTCCTCCCTCTCTTCTTCCTCCTCCCGTTGGCTCTCTCTCTCCCCGATTTCTTCTTGTGGCTGGACGGAATCGAGCAGGCCAGCGGAGCCGAAGAAGCCGCCGGACCTCACGCCTTCGCCCGTCCACTCGTCGTCGCCGCCGCCTCATGCCGCCCGCGCCCGCTTGCCGGTCAGCTCATCTCCCCGCTCCGCCTCAGCCTGCGTCCCCAACAGATCTGAGAACCTCGAACCAGCAAGCTGAAGACCGGTTGAAGCCAGCAGCTCCGCCCGTCGCCGCCAGCTTCGCTCGTCGCCGCTGCCCTCCGCCGTTCACCGCTGTGTTTCGCGCCATCGCTCCACCGCTGCTCCGCTCATCTCGGTTTCTCTTCTCGCCCAGTTCTAGAGCTGCTGTCCAGCTCCGTTTTGGCCAGCATAGGCCACGGTTCGGCCGCCTCCAGCCACCATTGACCTTACCGGAGCTCCGCCCGAGCTGCCGCCCCTCTCCTCCGCCGCTTCTCCGCTCGATCAAGCCCGGATCCGCCTCCTCCAACCCCAAAGCAGTGGCTGGAAAAATGGGTATGCAGCGGGTGTTTGGCCCGTTTTGGCCACCTTCCCGAGCCCGGATGCTCGGCCCGCTTTGAGGAAAGTCGATCCTCGCGTCGTCCCCGTCGTTTTGGTCCGCTCGGCTCGCTAATCCGGTGAGTTTAACTCACTAAATCTTGATTAGAGTGTTAATGATGCCCTAAGTGTGCTTAGTTTAAATTAAGTAAGTTTAGGTGTGTGGATTAGTGTATTTAATTATAAATTGGATTAAGAGGTTGGTTTATGTTAAAGTGTGTTTAAATTAAAGGTTAAAAGAAGTTATTTAAAGTTAAGCCTTGATGTGACATAAAAGGATTTTAGTTTTGAATTATTTAAGTGTTTCGAAATTCTGGAAAATATAATATTATATTATAATCCGAAATTATTAAAATATTATTATTTAAAAAAAACATAAAAATTATTTTTGACCCCGGTTACTCAGAATTTCGTGCCGATCGCTGCTGTGTATTCGGATTTTGAAATTGATGGTTGGATATTATAAATTGAGTGTGGATTGCGAAAAATATGGATATTATTATTATATTAATTTTCGGAATAAAATTAATTATTTATTAAAATTCGAAAATTTCGTAGGGACCCTAAACTCTCAGAATTTCGTGCCGATCGCTACTGTGTATGTAGAATTTGAGTTTGATGATTAATTGTGGCAAATTGAGTGTGATTGCGATACATAGGGATTCTTTATAAAATCCAAGTGTTGAAATTGATGGGAGATTGGCCGTGATTAACCACCTATTGGAGGTCGTGCCTAGTAGGGCCGTGATGGACCACCTATGAGAGGTCGTGCCTAATAGGGCCGTGATGAACCACCTAAGGAAGGTCGTGCCTAATGGGGCCGTGATGGACCACCTATGAGAGGTCGTGCCCAGTGAGGCCGTGATGGACCACCTATGGGAGGTCGTGCCCAGTGAGGCCGTGATGGACCACCTAATTAAAGGTCGTGCCGAGTGGGGCCGTGATTACCACTGGTGGTTAAACCTTTCCTATAGGGCCGTAATTAAGAGCAATGATTGATTTGCTAGAATGACATGTAATCGGCCGAGTCGATTGATCGCTGAGACGATCCAAGTGGTTGAATTGTTCTGATGATGTGATTGTGCTGCAGTTGTTTGGTTATTATAATTGCACGTGGTTGAATTATATAAACTGTGCTAACCTGCAGATGAAGACTAATGCGAGGTAAGTCTTCTGTGTGATGTGGCTAGGCCACCTGGGGCGTATTTTCTTTCTAATAGGGATTTAGGGGGTTGAACTTGCTGAGACATCGTCTCATCCCGGTTGTGGGATTAAAATTTCAGGTCCCTAGATGGCAGTCGTGTAGGGCCCGAAGCCCTAAGTCTGGAAAGGTGGAGATTGAAGTATTGGTGAACGTGTCCTGCTAATTGGTTTTAGGATAGTTCCCCTTTTGTCGAGCTGGTCTATTTTGTAGATAGTCTAGAGTTGTATTTAAACCTATGTGTTGTAAATGAGTGTTTGGTATTGTGATTGATTGCCTGCTTTTCTATCACAAGTTAAATGTTGTCAGGGAATTTGTTCCGCTTCCGCATGCGTAAATAAATGAATGGGTCGATGACGTATCCTGGGATGTCGCATATAAGATCGACCGCTGTGGGATGTGTGCGCGCTCGGGGTTCGGGGCGTGACAAGTATACTTTTTGTAAGTTATAACACTTAAGTGTCAATTTCTGCCAAGTTATGGCACTCCAGGAGTCCGCGTCTCTCTAGAACCCAAACTAACCTTGAAAGAAACCCTTGTTTTAAGATCAGTTTGACTATTCTGGAACCCTGACATAACTGCATATTTCAAGGAGTTCGCAACGACTTGTGTGGCAAAGTTTGCAATGTAATTCACCACAGCTGACTTTGACATGTTTACAGTCTGGACATTATAAAACTTCACCTGTACCAAACATTTAAGGACACTTAATCTCTTTGACGTATTCAAGTATTTCAAAACCAAAAAGACTGAAAACATAAAACATACCTAAAATGTGTCTTTTTTGCATGCAAGAAACATTTTGTGCTGCTAGGGCTCTGTTTTAGAGGGAGGAAAGTTTGGAAAGGAAAGAAAATAAATTTTCTCTTATCTTCTCACAAAAAGTTCTGAAAGTCTCTCCATTTTCCAAAACACCTTCCATTTTCCTCACGTCTCCTGCTTCCACAAATAAAGCCTAGGAGCAAACAACTGGCCAAGCATCAATGAGAATTCACTAAGATGTGAAAAGCAAGCAAGAAGAGCTACCTATGCAGTGAAAGAAAACAACCAAGAAAGAGACAAATGTCAGAATGTGCGTAAAGTGAAGTTCACTACTGAAAGTCTACATGGTCACCATAACATCAAAGCATAAGTTGTCGCTATTTTTTATATAGACATTTTGAATGAGACCACTGGAGGGGGGCTGGAGATACTTACAGGTTATCATTATGTGAATCGAGATCTTACATGGATTGTAGATATATTTGCTGAGTTTTCCAAGTTAGATATTTGAGTTAAATCTGCTATTACAAGGGATGCTACACAGTAGCAAAAGCATTGCAGGTTAGCTAGTCACTGTGGTTAAAAAGAAACTAGAAGATTAACCCATGCCTTGCCTCGAACGAAAATATTTCAAAATCACAACATTATCAATCTATTCACAACATTGTAGCTCGCATGTCATTTTTTCAAATTAGTAGCATTCTTTATAAATCTCAATCTATCTAAGTACTTCACTGTAGTAAGGTTCAGACAGCTCCACACATGTATATCAATATATTTGGAGACCCTTCTATCAACCAAATGAAAAAATAACTCCAAAACTACCATCCTATTTAGAAATTGCTTGTCAAATTAAGTTGAGGGTATGAATAGTTTTGGGTCCATCCATGTTTTGTCACAACACAACTAATAGGATACTCTTTAAAGGGTTAATACACAAAAAGCCCAAACTATGTCCATTGTGATACAAATACCCTGAACTTCTTTTTGTGTCAGAAAAAACCCTAAGCCTACCCATTGTGAAAAGAATATCCCAAGCTTTTTGTAATAGAAAACCCCGAGCTTATATCAGCGTGACAAATACGCCTTCAGTGGAACTGAAATAGAGAGTATATATGTCACACATATATAAGTTTGAGTTTCTTCGTGACACAAAAAAAAAAGTTAAAGGTATTTGTGTTACAGTGGACAAGCTTAGGGTTTTTGGTAACACAAAAAAGAAAGTTTTCGGTGTTTGTGTCACAGTGGGCAAAATTTGCGTTTTTTTGTGGTATTTTCCCTTTTTTTAATGGTATCCCATGTTCAATCCAAATATTTCGAAGGCTCTGTGAACATAAAAATAGGTAGTGGGTAACAGATTGTCTCCTTTGCAAATAGTGAATTCACAACCATATATGACATTTTCTTAATGCAGTAATTGTTATTAAAATTATGATCTTGTATATTAATAGTATGAACTTATATCATTGGGGAGTTTAAACAGAAATTTTGACACTTATAAATGTGAGCATCAAAATTCCTGATTGTGCTGCAAGTTTTATGATTATGAAAATTTTTATTAAATTAGAAAGAATGATATAATATAGTTTGAAAAATAAAGTATGGGAAATTTGATATAAAAAAGGCTGAAAGAAAAAAGGAGAAGAAACGATGGGCAAAGGTAAAAATCAATAGACAATTAGTGAAATAAAAGTTGATACAATAAAAGGAAAGAGGGGAGCGAGGAAAAGACGTATGTCCTTCCAAAACTCTCCTTTAGTAGCACAGTAATAGTTAGAACAGAATAAAATAGAGGGTTTTCTGCACCATCCTTTAGTATCTTGTTATAGATAGATAGAAATGGAAAAAAAAAATCCACTTCCATATTGAAAATAGAGAAAGACGAAATTAAAGGTGAAAGCCAAACCAAACATGTCATGGTCTGTGATTAATACATCAGATGTGAATTAACAGTTTTTTTGATAAGGTGTGCATTACTATTTGAATAAAACAATATACTAAAATAATGAAAGTACACAAATAAGGAAAAAAAGAAAAGAAAGATGAGTGAGAGATGAGAGTATCAAAAAAGGACAGAAGAATGAGGGTAGAGAATGTACCCTACTCTCCATAAGGTGGGGCTAAAAAGCGTTCCTTTCATCCGTTGACACACAAAAGACAATGTCGAGATTATACAGTTTTTCAGAAAGTTTATCAAGTTCCGGATTTTCCTCAAAGATATTAATATCACAAAAACCTCATGATCTACTCTCGACTGCATCACTAAAGCTCCGCCATGTAACATGAACAAAAAAGGACAGCGCAATGGGTCAAATATCAACATCAATCCCCAGTATGATATCAATTCAGGCAAAAATCACCTATAAATTATTCATCGAGATTTTCTTCATCATAATAAGAAATGCCAATGACACGAGAACAGGAGGTACCGACCTGCTGTTTGAAGAACAATTCCAGCAGTGGGGACGTTGCTGATGTAATTAGCAAATTTACAATGTTCAGCGCACGAGATGCAACATAAGCATTATCATGATAACTGCAAGTTCGAAAGGTTAGAAAGCAAAGTTAGTAGATAGTGATAACAATATTGAGATCTCTAGTCCCAAGAAAAACTATATACAGCAATCAGACGTCTCCTCTTGATCCGTGTAATTTATGAAGATGACTTTGAAGATAAAAACTTCAATCTAGTGTGGAGAATACCGGACCTAGAAGAGCGGATCCATGCATATAGTAATTCGACCACACAAGCAAATGAAACAGTTACATGCATTGCCATCATAATGCAAATTGGATGTCACTGAACACGTGAAATATCTATTGAAGATCATTTTATGTGGCATTTGGCAAATCTTCCAATGGTATATGGCAGTGCGGATACAGATAAAACACCATATGAGAAATCCAACCTCAAGGACCAGATAAGCTTTGAGAATATAAAAAACTGTACATCCATTGGAAAGTTGAAGTAAAAAGAAGCAATGGATAATGCCTAGTTGGTCCATTATTGTATGGCCTAAGCTTTTGAGTAAAGATAGATCCAACTAGGGTGTTTTTAATAAATTGCAATTTGGCTCAACAGACCAAATCATAACCACGATTTAGCCCACCCTGCAACCATGTTTTGACTTGGCAAACCAAGGCCCGACAGCAAAATAGCTGCCATATCAGATTTGTAGATGGAAATTTCAGCATTTACTGAGACTTGCTCGCCGAATCACTGCTCTGATCAGGCGTGAACCAAATTGTGGAGGCAATTTAGCCGACACTTGGGTCAGCCCTTTTGATTGCTCAAGCGCCCAGATGGCAAAGATTCACCAACAGTCGGAACAATCAATTCGATCAAGACATCCATGTCTCCCCGAAGCTAAGGAAAACGATACCCTGCATCATCTAGCTAGCTAACCATAATCCCAAAGTTATCTGAACCAGACACGATACAACAATAGTCTCTCAAGTTCCTGATCCTATCACATCCTACTCTATCCAATTCCATATCCAGGAGATGAAATCCAATTGAGTTCGACCTCAGCAAAACACAATTATCAGCCGAGCTAATCGCATCCCGCGCCGTCTGCCTCGCGTATTTGAATGAACAAGATTCCGCCAAACGACATGGCCGAACGCATGCCGGACGAAAACCCTTAAAACGCAAAATTCAACGACGAAGAGAGAGAGAGAGATTTGCACCACTCACGGCAAAGGGAGGAGGTGGACGACAAGCCAAACGCGAGGCCCGTAGTGATCGACAGCCTGCTTCAGGGGCGGCCACATGTCCCGGTTGTCTAAGCAGACTAGGGTCCAGGAAGGCCTCGATCACGACGGTGCGGGCGTCAACCCGGTGCTCCGCGTACATGAACCCATCGAACCTCGCCGGCAGTAGTGATTGGGCGCTCCCGACGAGGTCCCGGTGGGCGGAAAAGAAGGAGAACACCCAGAGCAGCGCCGCCGGGACCGGAGAGCTCCACGTCATCGCTGCCATCGTTTTGACCGGGAACAGAATCAGACGAGATCGAATGGATAGCGTGCCGTAGGGGTGTGCATGGTCCAGGCGGGCAGTTCCCAACCTAGAACCAGGAACCGCCCGCTAAGAACAGGTTCCAAAAAATTGGAACCGGGAACCGCCTACTAGTTGCATGGATCCACGCGAGAACCCGACCATCGGTCCGGTTCGGTTCCTGGGTGGATCTATAGAACCGGTCCAACCTCCATGCCTTCCCTTTTTCCCTTTCAACCGGTTGTGACCCTCGCTCCGCTTCCGTTTCGGCCACCACCACCATATTGGCCACCGCCTACGTCATCTCCCACTCCTCCCTTGAGACCGACAATGAGGAGGACAACAGGGACGATGAGCCATTCTTAGACCTAGAGTTCTTCTGTCCCCGAAGATGAGGATGATGGGGAGAAGCCTAAGGAGAGGGAAGAGGAAGAGGGGAGGTAGAAGCGGGACGAGCCCAACAATGAAGATGACGATAGTGATATTGAATGCGGAGGTCGCGACAACGCGTAGAGAGAGTCCAAGTTCAAGGGAGAAAAAGAGAATTAACTCATTGTTTCGCCGAGTTCGGACTAAGACTCAAAAGGAGATTAGTAGATCCGGAGGTGAATCGGAGAGGAAGAGGGAGCTTGAGGAGATTTTGAACTGAGAGAGACGAGATGGAGTAAGAGAGTAGTGAATTGAAACAAGATGGTGATTGGAGTCTTAAATTTTAGATTTACTAATTTCAACTTTTTTTAATATTAAAAATTAATATATTATAATATAACCGGTCCGGTCCGGTCCGGGTGGGCGGGTGGGCAGATCCACCCATGGAACCGAGAACCGGACCGGTACCCACCGGTTCCCATAAATTGGAACCGGGAACCGGACTGGTTTCCTTAAGAACCACTGGTTCTGGGCGTTTCTAGGCGAGTCTCGGTTCTTTTGGACACCCCTATAGCGAGGAAAACAGAGGTCAATGCTCGGAC
The DNA here is from genome assembly GCA_016097595.1 of Eucalyptus pumila. NCBI lineage: Eukaryota > Viridiplantae > Streptophyta > Magnoliopsida > Myrtales > Myrtaceae > Eucalyptus > Eucalyptus pumila. The sequence continues at coordinate 24,781,135 of CM027851.1, forward strand.
GGAGGTACTAAGGAAGGAGCATTATTACACATGATTTGGTTGGACTGCAAGGGGTAAAAAAAAAAAATATTACAATAATTAAAAAAAGGATCGTTGAATTAATAAATTTACTTTTATGTTTTTACACATGATTTGGTCAATGAATTGTTGGACCACAAGAGGGAAAAAAACAAATATTCGAAGAAATGAAAAAGGATTCGTGAATAATAAATTTACTTTTATGGATATTCTAAATTCCTCTAAAAAGGCCAAAGATAAGGGCTCATATAGCATTGCTCATGATGCCTCATGCTAATTATTAATATCCATAATTATCATCTTAAAATATATTTTTCTAAAGATAGTTGCTCATGTAAGTGGAAAAATATTGAAGGTAAAGTATTTTCGTCATCTCCAAAAATGTTTAAACTAAGTTATTATTGATTATAGAAACATTCTTCGTTGATTAATTATTTTAAGTAATATGAACGATTTTTTTAGAAATATATCTCATAAAATCTTGTAAATCATTTATTTTCCATAAAATTAAAAGAGTCATGACTGTTTTTTTTTTTTTTTTTTTGTGACCCGAGAACCACCGTACAGTTGGTGGCCGGCGGTATAAACCCGGGACGAATTGAGCCACCTCCACAGGCCCAACCGCGGGTGAGTCGCGCAATGGGGACGCGGGGTTTCGAACCCCTCCCCCCGGATGGGGGAGTAAAGTTCTAGCCATCGCGGCCACTGCGGGCGGTGGTAAAGAGTAATGATTGTTTTTATCTTGTCAGGATAAGATGCTTTAAAACATGTCACATACCATAATTCCATGGTAATTATAGTTATAGTTCGTTTATTTTAAAGAAAACTCAAGATTCTAAAAAACGTATTTCACTAAATGATCGTTAGTATCACTTTAAAAAATAAGTGAATGAAAAATATTTTCACCACCCGCAAAAATAATTAAACATAAATTATAATCAATAACAAAAATATTTTCTTTTGTCTTGTTATTCAAGCCATAGAAGTAATTATTTTTTGAAAAATATCTTACAAATCTTGAATTTGAATTGAAGGAAATAAAGCCCTATATTTTGTCGTAACTCCAAACACGATGCGGGAATAATTAACAAATTCACGAGAGATTTGCTCACAATTTTCATACCAACAAGCAATAGCATATGCGGAGGACCAGACCAGATCCTCGCGATCCCTAGAAACGCTCACCATTTTCGTCCCGAGCCTTTCCTTGAAAACAGAAAACGAAAAAGCCAATCGACGATGGCCTGCTTCACGACACTCTCCACCCACCTTCAACAGTTTCTCAAGTTCAACACATAGAGAGAGCAAGACCCGGGAAGAAAGAGAGAAAATGCTTCTCTCGGTGTTCTTGGCTCTCTGTCTTCTGTTCTGTGAGAAAACGAAGGAAAGCAAGGAACGGACGAGGTTTTGGAGCAAAGACATTTTTGTATTTCTTCACTTGTAATCAATTACAGGATTTAGTAGTTATATTACAAGATGTACATATAGAAAAGGCAATGTAATATTCTACAAATCAATTTAATATTTCTATCTAATCTTTGATTGATTCTATAATCAAAATCAAATCAACCAATTTCCCAGTATATCTCACAGATCTTCAGCATATCTTCCAACACTCTCCCTCAAGCTGGTGACTTGTAAATATCCAAAACGCCTAACTTGTTCAGTAGATATGCATGTTGTCTTTAACATAGGGCTTTGGTGAAAACTTCTGCAGGTTGTTCAGCAGTTCCAATCCCTCTTGTCTCAATTATCCCTTCTTGAATCTTCGGTTTGTATGCTGCACTGTAGTGAGAATGGATGGAATTATTTGGCCGGGTGACGGTCTCCGATCTGGAAGGCCACGTAGTGGGCCTCTACTTCTCGGCAAATTGGTACTCGCCATGTCGGAAGTTCAACTGTGTCCCGTCAGAAGCTTACGAGCAGCTGAAGACCAACCAATCCAAATTCGAGGTCGCCTTTGTCTCTGCCGACGAGGACCTGAGCGCGTTCAACAGCTATCACTCCTCCATGCCGTGGCTCGCAATCCCCTTCTCCGACCTGGAGTCAAGAAGGCTCTGAGCCATAGATTAGACGTTGAGGGCATCCCATGCTTGGTCATCCTTCAGCCCGATTGTAATAAGGAAGAGGAGATACTGCGCAATGGTGTTGAGTTCATCCACCGATACGGGGTCGAAGCGTTCCCGTTTATGAGGGAGAGATTGGAGGAATTGGAGAGGGAAGAGAAGGAGAAACATGAGAACCAGACATTTACCAGTCTAGTCAGCAGCCATGATAGAGATTTTCTTTTGGGTCATCACCCTGTGACTGGTCGGGTTAGTATCGTAAGTTTCGCTCAAATCTGATCACGAAATTGATAGTTGGCCCGCTTATCTAGATTCGAAATGCAAACTATCTGAGTCTGGTGACAAATAATGTTGGGTCCGACCTCGAGCTTAGTGAGGTTTGGTCTCCTTAACGAAAATTTCTTCCTTATACTTGATCCATTGGATTGGGTTAACCTCAACCATTAATTTAGTGGATCCCATGTAAGCCACATAAGGAGTTTATTACTCTTATAATTGTCAGTGGATATGGGAGCAACCATGGATTCCTACGTAGATACTGCCATGGCTGATCTAAATAGTATAGTCAATATGGAAGTAAAATCATAGGGATGCCACATGATAGAGCTAACTTTGTCGCCCTAGCTTGAGGCCAGATTGGGTCAGGCGCAAATTGAATCAAGTGAGGGAAGATAGAATAGTACTAACCAAACTCAATTTGATTTAAAACATAACTTGGCAATCCTAGAAAAACTTGAGATATCAGTAGCCAAAAGGTCGAGTGATATTTAAATGCATGGTAGATCTCACTGTTTCAAAGTGCAGGTACCGGTTGCTTCTTTAGTTGGTAAAACACTGGGCCTATTCTTCTCGGCCCAATGGTGCCTTCCGGGCATGAAGTTCACTCCCTAGCTGGTCTCCATCTACCACAAGATCAAGCACGCGATCTCCGAGCGACCAGGCGCCGAGGACTTCGAGATCGTCTACGTGTCGAGCGACCGCAACAGGGCCTCGTTCGATTCCTACTTCGCCCTCATGCCCTGGCTTGCGCTGCCCTTCGGGGACCCCAAGATCAGGACGCTCGCCAGGCATTTCGACGTGCAGGACATTCCCTGCTTGGTCGTCTTGGGCCCGGATGGCAAGACCGTCACGAAGCACGGCCGGAGCCTGATCAACCTGTACCAGGAGCAGGCGTACCCTTTCACGGAGGCCCGGCTGGAGTCGCTGCACAGGCAGATGGACGAGGAGGCAAAGGGCCTCCCGAGGTCGGAGCTCCACGCGGGGCCACCACCATGAGCTCACCCTGGTCTCAGACGGCACCGGCGGCGGGCCCTTCATATGTTGCGACTGCGACGAGCAGGGGGCCGGATGGGCTTACCTGTCCGTGGACTGTGGGTACGAGGTGCGCCCGAAGTGTGTCCGGGCCGCAGGTGGGGATTCGACCGTCGGCCCGTGAGGGCCTGCTTTGTTTCGGTTGACCAGATTTCTAATGGGGCGCGCGGCATGAAATCGCAAAGTAAGTCGTTGAGTTCCGTTCCGTTTATCCGAATTGAATTAATGATATGATCAAGAGGGTTCAAAGTCTTCTTCTTGATGTACGCTTGTCGATGGTGAATGTAAGTTAGCTTGTTGTCTCCGAAGAACATAATCATCACTCTCAGATATTACCAAGAAAAATTGCGAGCTTTGGATGGCCTTAATTGTGATTTAGCGTGAGTTGAAATGTATCGACTCCTACATGGCAATTGACAATCCTAATGATAGATGTGCTGTCTGTCTAATCTGCAAATACAGGTTGATTTAATAGGCACACGACGCTAGTGAGTCTGCATGTTTGAAGGAAAAATAGTTTTCAAGGAATTAGTTTTTGATTTTTTACTAAATTAATTGATTTACGGAAAATATATGGATGCCTAAATTTTAGCAATCCATTAAGGCATTCATGTCATAGAAACTAGAAGTGAGTCTGGATCCTATTGTTAAATTGCATAATAAGAGCATCTGTCATTTAATAATGGCAGTAATTATTGGCCCATATAATTGCATTTTAATTGGATCGGTGCATGGAGGTTCCAAGCCTAAGTGAATCAATTGGATTAAGCCCATCAAGTGGAAATTAGCGCCCAAGCTCTTTAATCTCATATGGTGGCTGAATTCATAATATGGATGCCCAATTATGAAAGTTGATCGAAATTGAAAGCGAAGGAGCATTATTTCATCAAGTTTTCGACCCAAAGAAGATTAAGAGTGAACGAAATATTGAGATTTGATTAAAAGATGTATTCTAATTAACGATTGGATACAAAATTCGGCCAAGCTCTTCTATTTTTACACTCTGCCTTGCACATGATGGCCAAATTTCATATCATGGGAAGATTGCATTATTAAATTTGGAAAGCGGTGGGGGGCTACTGCAACGAGAATAGGAGAGAGAATTATTTCAATTCCCTGATTAGGATATCCTTCGGATTTAAATTAGGAAAAGTAATACGGTGCATGGAACTTCTAAACCTACATGCGCTGGGGACATTATTCTAGGACACGTTCACAATATAGAAGTCCACGATACCCCAAAAAAGAGGCGAAAGAAGGAAAAGTGAAGTGACAAAAGAGGCAAATCTGGAGAGATATATATAATCAAGAGTCAGGACCAAGGAAAAACTAGGGAAAAAGAAATACAAATGGATGCACTCACAAAAAGAAGAGTTAATACCTTGAAAAACCCCAAACTGGTACACTTGTGACAAATTTACCCCAAACTATGTTTTTGACTACCAAAAACCCCACACTGATATATTTTTGACAAATTTACCCTAAACAAGTATACTTGTGACAAATTTACCCTTTGTTAGTTTTAGTTAAATTTATTGTTAAATTATAAAGTTAAATAACACGTGACAATTGACCGGTATATCAATTTGAGATTTTACACTCTGTTAGTCACAGTTTATAATTTTTATGATTTTTTTGTGATATTAATCTAATTTTTCGGAGGGTATATTAGTCACAAATTTACCAGTTTGGGGTTTTTTGTGGTCGAATAAATTAGTTTGGGGTAAATTTGTCATAAATGTACCAGTTTATGATTTTTTTTATAGTTAGTCGGGGTAAATTTGTCACAGGTGTACCAGTTTGGGGTTTTTCATGGTCAAAAAAAATAGTTTGGGGTAAATTTGTCACAAGTATACCATTTTGAGGTTTTTTAAGGTATTAACCCAAAATAAAAAAAAAAGGAATTCTCTTATTTTTCTTTGAGGGCCCAACTTTTTCCCACTCGTAAAAGAGAGGATACATCCACAAGGGACTGGGTTGGGGGTGAGCATTGAAATGGGACCAAATAGGAATCAGGAAGGAACAGGCTGATTCTTTTTTTTTTTTTTGGTCAGTCCTACTCTATTCCTACTCTACACTCACTCGCAGACTTGTGCCCTGCCTCTTGCAGGGCGTGGGAGTCGCAACCCACGCTCGAAACTTACGCGTCCCTACCCCCCATCCCCCCTGAGGAGGTGGGGATTTGAACCCCTCACCTCCCCCTTCCATGTTGGAAGGGTGGCCACTGGGGACCAGGCCGATTCTTAAAACTTGGAACTGGTGATACGATTCGGTTCCCAATTGATTTCAGGAGTAGACCGGATCCATTATTGGTTTTTACAATTCTTATTATTAAAACATATTTTTTAAAAGTTGAATAAAATTGAAAGAAGCGGACAACCCTTATAGCCCGATTGCCTAGGCCTGAGCTTCTCACGTGCACGCCTTAATGCCTCCCTTAGTCCCTCAATTGTGATTTAGCATCAATTGAAATGTATCGACTACTACATGGCAATAGGTGATGCTCATGATGACGCGTCCAACGTCTAATCTACACATATAAATTAGATGATGCGTCAAATGTTTAATCTGCACATACATATTTGTTCTATAGGTATACGACGTTATGGGTCCGGTTCTTTGAAGAAAAATTATTTCTAAGGAAGTGTTTTTCGGTTTTTTGCCATTTTTTATAATGAAAAACTAATCGATTTGCCAAAAAAAAATATTACTGCCTAAATTTTAATGACTCATTTAAGTATTTATGGCACAGAAAACCAAGAGTTGGTCTTGACCCCTAATAAAAGAATATTCTTAAATTGCATAATAGGAGCATCCGTCATTTAATAGCATTAGTAATAACAAGTTCATATAATTGCATTCTAATTAAACTGGTGCCGGAAGGTTTCGGAGCTTAAGTGAATCAATTGGATTAAGCCCATGAAGTGGAAATTAGTCCAAGTCCTTTAGTCTCATATGGTGGCTGAAATTCATAATATGGATGCCAAATTAGGAAATTTGACCGAAGAATGAGAGAAATACTGAGATTTTTCCCTCCCCCTATTTTGTTAGACCTAATTCTCTCGGGCGCTATGGAAGCGGGGTGTAAAGTTACTTTAACTTGAATGAAGTTTTTCCGATCAAAAAATAAAATATTTAACGATTGGATCACGCGCAAGGGGATACAAATTTGGCCAAGCTTCTCTATATTAACAGCGTGCCTTGCGCATGATGGCCGAAATTCACGTCAAGGGAATATTGCATTATTAAGATTGGAAAGGCGTCTCATATTTCAGCTACGAAGAGAAGAGGAGAGAGCATAATTTCAATTCCCTTATTAGGATATCCTTTGAATTTAAGATAGGAAAAGTAATATGGCGCGGGGAACTTTCTAAACCCTTCATGTACTATGGAGTTTATTCTAGGACACTCGCAATATAGAAGTCCACAATGCCCAAAAAAAGAGGCCAAAGAAGGAAAAGTGAAGAGACAGAAGAGGCAATCTGCCAATCTGGACATAAATATAATAAGGAATAACTAAGGAAAAAGAAATACTTATGCACCCACTCACAAAAACAAAGAGAATTCTCTTATTTTTCTCAAAGGGCCCAATCTTTTGCCCCAAATAAAAAGGTATGGGTTGGAGGGAGCATTGAAATCGAACCAAATCAAAATCACAAACGAATAAGTCAATTCCTAAAAAATGGAGTAGGTGATGCAATTCGGTTCCCAATTGACTTCAGGAGTAGACTGGGCTCATAATTATTTTTTTACAGTTCTTATTATTGAAACATATTTTTTAAAAGTTTGAGTAAGAATGAAAGAAGCCAACAACCCTGACAGCCTGACTGCCTCAAACTGACCCTCTCATGCGCACGCCTAGCCTCCGTCTTGCTTGACGCCTCCCTCTTCCTCTTTGTCGGCGTCTTCTATACCTTTAATCATTTTTCAAATGCAATCCAAACACCGGAAAAAAATTTCAATCACGTATTACCAAATAAAGAAAAACTAATTGTTTTCCTAAAAAATAGTTTCCCGAAAAATATTTTTCAAAAGCGTTACGTTTTTCGTGAAACAAACAAACCCTTAAATCTAGCTTCTGGACCAAGACGCCCTCCAAATGTTCGCTTGTTTGTGTGGCTAGATTACTTTACTTCGAGGCTCTCGATTTTCCTCTCATACATGAACCGAAACATCACGAAGTCTTGCGAGGAATAAGAAGAAAGGAAAAAAGAGATATCACCGTCGGTTTCTAGAGTGGACCGGTGTATGGGGGAATTGATCCTTCTTGTCCAATTTCCCGATTCTGGTTCGAATTTTTTTTCCAAAGTGAGACTGACCCACTCTGGATCCCATTACCTTTACGGGGATTGATTAAAAAACGGAGACGCGCAAGATGGAGAAAAAGAGTCGTTGCTTGCCTTGCACGTTTTTGATAACCGCGAATCGCACCGCCAGCACCACATCGTACTTCGCGTCACCGCTCGCCAATTCTCAACGCGAGGCTTTGCTTCCAGCTTGTTCCAAAAGCCTTTCTGTCGACATCATGCTGCTCCCTGGTGTCCCGAGCTCCTGCGAATTTCCACAGCCCTTGGCAAGTCCTTGACGTCCCCAGGCCCGCCACTCAGCACCCCCGCCGCCCTACCCGGTAACACTGTTTCCTAATTTAATTTAGGATATGATATACTTCAAGAAGTTTCATGTTTTAGTTTTAGAGAAAATTATAATTAAAAAAAAAAAAGACACATGTTTCATATAGAATTAGTTTCATCATCATCACATTATCATTACCATGTCCTCATTGTTAGATTATCATATTATCGTGTCATGATACTTATGTCGTCATCGTAACCTCGTCATGTATCTTCATTAAATATTGCATGTTATTTGATAATTATATGTTTTAGGATCATGCATACAATATAGTTTAAATTTTAAGAAAGCTCAAAAATAATCATAGCATATAGTTGGATAATAGGATTAATCTATTAAGATTGCATACAGGCGGTATTTAAATAAATAGTAGGTTATTTCATATTCATTTCGCCTGTCATTAAAATTAAAATTAAGGTATTTCAAATATTTTAGTTCATGTCAAATGTCAATAGCTTAGTAGTTCAAGTATCATATTTTCACTAGTGGTTCATAGGAACCACGTTATGGTGAGGTAGTGTTTTGGCTTACTTAGGGCTTTGAGGTTTGATTTATTTTTTTATTTATTTATGCTTTATTGCTTTGATTTATTGAGTGTTAATTTCTTCATCGTGCACTCGCATAATTACCTTCCACATTAGTGGTTTAGGTTTAAATTTGACCAAAATTGCTTACAAAATATTTGAAAGAATGTTAGATTAACCTAACATAATCAAGTTCTCGTATATATAATGGTTTGAATAAGTAAAGTATCCTCTCACGCTTTACATGAGTTTCTAATCGATCCATAGTAGATTAGTGATGACTCTTAACTGAACTAAATTATTTGTTTAAATTGATTGAATCAAAACCCCAAAGTTGTGATTGATAAGGCTTGGAAGAGTCCATACTAAGTTTTTGATTTAGTAATCCATTAACTTTCCTTTTAGTGATTCACCTCAAGAAAGGTTATGATAAAACGTTTTCCACGGATTGGAAACAAGAAATTTAGATTGGAGGAAAATAACTTCCCCTTCTAGTAAAAATGAAATCACTTTCCCTAATTACCAAACAAATGAAAATTAATCATTTTTCTTTTAAAAAAAATATTCTTTCATTATGAAATTTTCATTTAAATAAACGCACCCCAAATTAAAAACAATATTCCATATTAATCTAGCACTAGCTCTTCTTTGGCCAAGAGATGTTATATTAATAAAGTGTGAAAGATTACAATTTAAATCTTTTATCACATTAAAAGTACATGGATTCAAAGATAAAAAGAAGACAATGCATTAGAATTTCGAAAAGTTGAGTGTATGATCAATTAATGTAAAGGTTTGAATCATCGAAATACGAGGTAATTTGAATCTTTAGTCATATCAAAAGCACATGAAATATAGTTGTTGACACCCAAAAATAACAAACTTGTAGTTATAATCGACAAATGACAAACTAGTCAATAATAACAAAGTTTGGTGAACAACAATTGCCATCGATATAAAGAACAATATCAACAACTTGCAAGAAAGTTATTGACAACAAATATCAATGATGAAGTCATCGACATCTACATGTAACTATCAAATAACAATATTTTCGAACATGTAACTTTTTTTAGATAAGTGTTACTAGATGATAGGTAATTGTTAGGCAATTATGTTTAAAGCCACTATTTTAGGATTTTGTAGCTTCTTGTAGATATGTGTTATTGTAACTTCTTGTAACCGCAAATAAGATTAGGAAGTTATTTGTTCTAAAGATAGGATTAAAAAGTCATCTTTTAAATTTAATGGTCTTTTGTAACCATCAACTGTAGGCTAATAGCCACATTGTAATCATTGTAGAGATTTCCAATCAATCACAGAACTTAATATTTTTTTGCAAATTTATCTTTATTTTTACTTTTTCCCAATTTAAATGATTGGTCGTGATTGCCTCTAATTTTCGTATTTTTAAATTTTTTGTCATTGTTGACACCTATTTTTAGCAAATCTAGGAAAATAAGGAAAATAAAAATTGCAGTTTTGGACAAATAAAAAGAAAAAAATGAAATTGGGGGAAATTGATTTGATTGAAGTATGCAAGGAAATTCGAAATTCTAATGAGCATTCAGATTTCGATAAATGCAGAAACAATTAAAAATCAGGTAAACAAATGGCAAGAATTTTTATGAAATGAAATAAATCGGAGCAAAATCGAGTCGATTGCGAAATCGCTTTGATTTGATTTTACGATTTAATGCAACGAAGATGGAAAGCTCGAAAAACGCCATACAAAGCGGCCGTTTGGAATTAGTATAAAAGAGAGCTTCATTTTTCGTAGCTAAGGGGGGAACAAAAGAGTTGATTTTTCGAAAAAATTTCAGAGCAAAAAAAAAATTCGTGCGAGGAAGAGAAAAGAATCCGTGCAAGAGGGAGAGTGAATAAGAAGAGAGGGAAAGGAACCTTTTTCAATTAAGAGAAAAAAGCCATTTTCTCTTTTCTTTCCTCTGACAAGGCAAAGAAAAAGAAAGAAGCAAGTGCAGCAGCAGCAGTGAAACAGAGAGAAGGGGTGCGGGAAGTGACGTGAGGGAGCAGTAAAAAAAAAAAAAAAAGCAAAACACAGCAACTGTTCATCTTCTCCTCCGCGACCTTCGCCCGTCCGCGCCATCCACTGAGCTGCACCGGCCGCCGCACCAGACTCCGCCTCGCTCCGAAGCCCACCGCACCTCCGCACGAGCACCACCGCGATCTGCGGCCCCGACGCCAGCAGTCCGACGACCGGGTCTCAGACTGCCCGGCACTCGCCGCGCCTCAGCCAGCGCGACTCCGCCTCAGCCAGCGCGACTCCGCCTCTGCTGCAGCTGCGGCGACCCGACACCTCCGCTAGCACAGCTCGCATCCCCGCTCGTCGCCGAGTTCAGCCCCCCGCACGCCACCGCGCCGGAGCATCTCCCTCAGCCGAAGCCGCGTCCACACCTCCGCGCAACCAGTAGCCCAGATCACGTCAGACCTCCGCGACGCCGTGCCACCATCCCTGCTCCGCTCGACGCCGCGCCGGACGCCACACCTCTGCTAGTCCCCTCGCCGGAGTCCCGCGCCGCCGCGATCACGCACCCTCTCCATCCGCGCCACTGCCTCCACCTGCAATCCGCTCCCCCGTCGACACCGCTCTCTCCTGGTCCACTTTAGGTAGTTTAGTTTATTCTATTTTTTATGTTATTTCTTCTTATTTTATTTGATAGCATCTTTAAGCTTAGTTAGCTAAATTGCAATATTGAGTGTTAATATTCATGAATTTTGCAGTCATTATTTATAGAGATTTTGTCCGAAATTAAAATAATTATTAATTTGATCGAGAGACATCGGATCATTTTTCTAATTATTTTTAATTTTTAGGTTTTTTGGTAGAATCTCAATTGTTAAATCATAATAATTATTTAATTTGGTCCGTAAGATTTCGGACTAGATTTTTTAATTATTTTAAGTTATTGTGATGACTAGGGTTAGAATAATTGTTAATTTAACTGTGAGGCGTCAGGTTATTTTTTCAATTATTTTGATCCTTTATTTAGTGATTATATTAATTGCTTAGATTTAACCCTAATTTAACAATTATTCAGCTTAAAAAAAACTAAAAAGAAACTAAAAAAAATCAAAATATTCAAAAAAAATCGCATGAGCATATAGGACATTAGGGTTTAATATAATAGACACGTAGGTTTAATTAATCAAATTTTTAGGATTATATTTCTAGTATTGCATTTTTAGATAATATTTTTAGGACTGCATTTTTAGATATTTTAAAAAATAAGTTAGGATTAGACTTAAATGGCCTTTTTAGAGTCTTAGATATAATTGGCATATTTTCATATTCTCATCCTCTTTTTAAAATAAAATAAAATAAAAGATTAAACAATAACTTCCTAAGATAGGATAGGGTTTAAGTCAAATTAATCCCTAGAATAAATTTAGAAAATTATCCCTTATTAGATAGATTAATTAGGATCTTTATCAATTATGAATTTCAATAAATAAATAAAAAATCCAACAATCTAGGTGCATGTTAATTAGTTTGCATAATATGATCATTTAATTAGAATTTATTAGTAAAGTTAGGTCATAAGGTGCATAATAATTAGTTTGCATAATAGACCCATTTAATTAGAATTTGCACATTAATAAGATTAAGTCATTTAGTTTCAAAATGCATTTTATAAGAGAATTTTAATTTTTAAGAAAATCCAAAGAAAAATGATTGCTTGCTTTGTGTGATGCAATTTAGTTATTTAAATGTTTTAATAATGGATGAGCACCGTGTGGTCACCACATTTGCATGATAATTATTTAGCTTAAAATAAATCCAAGCTGCTTGCAAAAATATTTTGAAAATTAGAAGAAATGGTACCGAAAGGGCATTAGAAAATTCTAGTGTAATCAAGTCCCTATACCCTTAGTCTCTGGTTCGTAGGAGTAAAATAAATCCCCTTCATTTTACTTAGGTGTCTAATCGACCTACCATAAACCGATTAGTGGCGACTCCTAGATAATAACCTATTGCATGTTAAATATTTGAACTTTAAGTCACGAATTGGTATGGGCTTGGGAAAGCTCGAGCTAAGTATAAAAACTTAGCAGTCCATTAACCTAGTTTTAGGTGGTGCACCCGAAATATAGGTCGCGACAGCTTGGCGACTCCATTGGGGACTTGTGTTAAAGCATTTAGTGGACTTAGGCCAATTTTTTCTTTTTCTTTCAAAATGAAAAAAAAAATGTTTTGTTTGGCAGCAAGGACACCAGGTACGTCCTTAACATTTCTAAGGTGTTAAATGTTTTTGCAGATGGGAGGTATAAGGGGAGTAGTCTATGCTAACCTTTGTCTTGCAGGTTGGAATGTGAGATTAATGATTTATTTTTCCATGATTAGAAGTGTTGTTTGCATTTAAATTGTTGTGCATGATTTATTGTTTTTAGCACTACACTATTGCACACACAACCTGTGGCCGAACCTGGGCTGCGATAAGATTTCTAGGATGGTGTTGAGAAGGATACTTCCTCCAAAGCGAGACTGCTATGTAGAGATTGACCTTCTCTTCCCCGAAAGTCTTTTCATGGTGTCGAATGTGCTTGTCCATATCCGCGAGACTGCGTGACTATTGGATATTCCATTCGACTGAGCCGGAGTTAGGGGGACCTGACACGTTAATGCGAGACTGCAACGGTCAGATCATCCTCTTAGCTTCACTTTGTTAAGCCGTCTAGATAGAAATCGAGCCTCACATTACATGCGTGTGTCTATGTGCTTGTCATCCCTTCCGGTGAAAGTAAGTTATCTGAATTCTTACTTCGCAATTTACTTATTTTATTGCAATTTTGTCGGTCCATGACAATAGGTTTCATCGCCGGTCTTGTTTTATATGCTATGGGGAGGATCGACATACAGTTCATTTCCACTCTCAAAAAAGAGCTCAAGATGTGGCTGGATCAGTTAGATCAAGAGGGCCAGAGGTATGTGAAGACTAGGATTGCCCGACTTCTCCCACTATTGGAAATCAATATCCACTATAGTGTGATTCAAGCACTACCTCACTTCTGGTGTCCACAAACTTCCACATTCACATGTGGTGAGTACGAATTGACTCCAACACTAGAAGAGTATAGTATTGCCATTGGAATGCCCCTGGAAAAGGAGCTTGTTAGATCGCCTATCAATATAGATTCTATTTCTGAATTATCACAGTTTTTAGAAATCGAAGCCGAAAGAGTAAGGAAAGTTGTCAAAGCCAATTGTTTTGCATGCCCATTCTCGTTTTTGGAAAAGTGTTTTGCAAATCAATCAATGATTTCAAAAGCTAGGATCTTCATGTTAGCATTTTTCGGGCTAATTGTTTTTCCTTATCGAAGAAATGCCATTAATCCTTCAATTTCATGGGTGGTTAATCGTGTTTGTGACGGTTTAAATTATGTCAATATGGTTTTAGCTGAAACATTTTTGTCATTAAACCGTTTCAAACAAAATGAAGAAAAGACCATGCGTGCCCTCCCTGAACTTTTACAAATATGGTTTTTCTCCCACATAAGAGGATTTGGGCATCTCATAAAACAATTTAAGATCGATGATTTTAGACACCCCATACAAAAATTTGCGGTCTTAGAGCGTTTTCTCCAAATAAACAGTACGCTCGTTGGATTAATTTTTAAAAAATCCTAATCCTAAGGCATTCCTATGGCATACTAAATGGTTCCGGGTTGAGGAGGCTCGTTTCTCACACAAGCATGATGAGCCAATCCCGCTGTTGGGTCTTTCTGGTGCGACTTCTTATTACCCATATAGGGTGGCCCGTCAGTACCGAGCTCTTCAGGAAGTTCCTCCACCACTAAAGACAGAGATGTTCCAAGTTCGTTTCATTCGAACAGATTATAACTACTTCAACGAGATTCAGATGATCATTGCCGCATGGAATGAATGCCACCTAGAGAAGATTTTGGTGCCCAAAAGACTGAAAGGCGAAGAAGAGGTCCACCATGCGTCGGCATTCTACATTCAACAGCACCGGATTCCTGCGGCCTTACGTCCGGTGGTCCCTGATGTGACTGAAAAGCCCACTCAACGAGCACAAATTGAGCATCTTAAGCGGAAAGTGGAAATGATTGAAACTGAAAATAAGAAGTTTCGCAAGGCGTTGAAGTCCCGAAAGCATATAAAATGAGATCTTTTGAATTTTGATTCTTAGTCCAATGTCTAGGGAGCTTGATTTCAATTTTTAGTTCAATGTTTAAGGACTTGAATTTCAATTCTTAGTTTATTGTTTGGTTTAATGTTTCTAGTGAATTTTGAATAAAAGTCAGGCGATTAGACCGTTGTCATGGGCCATTTTCTATCTTGTCATTAGTTCTTACATTACCTCTTTTTGTTAGGTAACAACGGATCCTCCGTGCTCTCCCATTATTACGCGATCAAAGGCTAAAACAACTAACCAAGGGCGAGGGAGGCAAAACCCACTACCCCCAGGCATTCATGAGATATTCCCCGGTCCTCCAAGAATAATACAAGATAAAGCGGAAGTGATAGACACTCTGGGGCAACCTAGTGGGAAGTTCGATTACTTGGTGAAGTATTCGGCCCCTCCAAGCTTTTTTATTGATCCTCACGAGATAGTCCCAGATGGATGGGGTGGCATGGATGATCCGACACCCCCGGAGACGGAGAACCCTGTTGATGTGCTGGAAGGAGTTGCAAGTTTATTCGACGACCTCATCATAGAAGTCATTGATGAAGGACCCCCTGAAGAGATGGGCCTTGGCCCACAAGAAGACAGTCTTGTAACATGTGAAGTTGTGGAAATGGTCCAATCCAATTCCGGAGCCTAGGGGCAAGTTCGCTCTAAATTACAGTGGCCTGTATGTGGTAAAGAAGATACTTTCTGAATGTGCCTCAATCTTGGCAGAAATGCATGGTCATGAGTGTTTCACTCTAGTTAATTCTGATGTGGTCAAGAAATATTATCCATGATAGAATTTTCCATGTCATATTTTGAACTGCAAGCATTTCTATGATGAGTAAATCACTTCAATGAGTTGAATCGTTCAAATTTATTGCAAATCTTGCATTTTTTCTCCCTTGATTAATTGTGTGAGATAACTTGAATGTGTCAAATGGGATACTTTGGAATGATGAAAGGCAAGCCTTGTTCCATACACTGTTTATACACTAGTCTCCAGTGAGTTGTGTGAAAAATTCCATGCCCACAAGGAAGAGGGCTATCTCGCAAAGGGTACGTCAACCAAAGTGATGAGAGGCATTCGTTCCTCTATCCCAAACACTACAAGTGATCCATTGCTCAACCCCTTTGAGCCCCATACACTTATGGAGATTTTTTTAAAATTATCTCTGTCAAGAATCATCCCACATTGGGACAAATTTGAAATGAATGGTAGGAATCTTCTTGCTCCCACTTGCATCAATCTTTGAATATTGCTTTTGCAGTGTAACTCGTACGGTAATTTGAAGTGCCTTAGGATGACGAAGAGCAGTTCTTTCTTTATCATATACACTTTTATCCATTGCATAGCCCACTTGAGCCTATGAATTTATTTCATATTAAACCCAGTTGGTGATCATCCCCCACCTGGGGCAAGGCAAAAAGAACTATTCAAGTAACATGGTTTAGAATGCTGCAAAGGATGGTTGTGCAAGTTCAAAAAATAAGTGCAAAATAATGGGGCATGAAAAAGCAGTGTGCCTGGTAAAAGCAAGGCCAATGCCAAAAAAAAAAAAATCAAACTCTTGATGTAGTAAGTCATATCCCCAACAAGGTGGTACAAAAAAAAACTCTCAAATGCTATTGCAATCAATGGAGTTGTGATAAAAAATCTTCGACAGTGAAGAAGGAAAGTGGTGGAAATGTCAAGATGATCACCAACTTTAACCCTCCCCTAAACACTTTTTGAGCCTAATGATCCTTTCATTTCTCAACCCATGAACCAAGCCTACGTTACGTCCCTTGCAAAGATTCTTCTGATTAGGGCACTTGAATTAACCTAGGGGTTCATATGTTTTAAGCATCGCTCGAAGAAGTGCGAGCAAGATTATTTCTTTCTCATTTTGCAGGGTTCTTGACTTGTAAACCCAGAGATGATTACAGAATATCACTCATTCTTTCAAAAGCCTCGACTCAAAGAGTCCCTTTTGTTAAGCCGTTGACCAAGCCCACATTACGGTCCTTGTTAAAGACCTCTCGATTGGTAAAATCGTACCACTTGCGAGATTGCTCAGACCCTGGTTTGGGCATGACGATGGTGAGATAGAGTGATTGACAAAATCCTGCATCAAAGGTCAGGATGAAATCGCCATTTTAATGAGGATGAGAGAAAAAGTCATTTCAGACCAAATGATCCCTCATTTGACACATCCATGACACTCATGTGTTCAGATTGGAATTTTCTTTTGAGATACTTCCCAATGGAAGTTAGGTGATGCAAGATTAATGGAAATCATCATAAACCTCCATTATATTGATGCATGTCTATGATTACAAATGCATGTTGCCTCTCCTATGACCATGTTTTGCAGGAGACGTATCTTCGAAGATCGGAGATGTTACCAGGTAAGTACATCTCTATCCATACCTGGAATATTTGTCATTGCACAGGTATTCCCGTTTAAGCATACCGACACTCAATTGAGTTGTCCCCCAAAGATTTTTCATCAAGATTCAATCGATTAAGGCGACCGAATAATGGTTCGGGTCCTGGTCGGATGATTTCTATCGCAAGGCTAGGCGACCGAAGAATGGTTCGAGTCCTAGCCAAGCAAAACCTTAGTCTAGGCGACCGTAGAATGGTACGGGTCCTAGACAACATTTATTGCTCTAACAGGCGACCGTAGAATGGTACGGGTCCTAGACAACATTTATTGCTCTAACAGGCGACCGTAGAATGGTACGGGTCTGGAAAAGCAATTTCCTCATTCAGGCAACCGTAGAATGGTACGGGTCCTGAAAAATCATTTTTTCGTCAAGGCGACCGTAGAATGGTACGGGTCCTAGACAACCTCGTTCGGGCGGCGACCGTAGAATGGTACGGGTCCTAGACAACCTCAACTCAGGCGACCGTAGAATGATACGGGTCCTAGACACAACCAAACAATGCCATCCTAGGCGGATCGTAGAATGGTACGGGTCTGGAAAGCAGTCACTTTGTGAAGTCATGTTACTATTCTAGGCGACCGTAGAATGGTACGGGTCCTAGGAAAGTAATCTCTCTACGAAGCCATGTTACTATCTTGGGCGACCGTAGAATGGTACGGGTCCTGGATATGTAACACCAATCAATCTTGAGTTACTCTACCACCCCCTAAGGTAAGTAATTCCAGGTAAGTTCCTTTATCATTTGCATTAGCATTTCTGTGCATCATATAAATTTCGTTTCAAAATGGGATTTATTTTCCCACAAAAAAAAAAAAATCAAAAATCACTCAGTACATCTGCATGATTAACATTTAGGTCTCAACTTGTCTTTGAAGACAACCTCTACGAGCTAACCTTCAAAGAGGGGCATTGTTGACACCTATTTTTAGCAAATCTAGGAAAATAAGGAAAATAAAAATTGCAGTTTTGGACAAATAAAAAGAAAAAAATGAAATTGGGGAAATTGATTTGATTGAAGTATGCAAGGAAATTCGAAATTCTAATGAGCATTCAAATTTCGATAAATGCAGAAACAATTAAAAATCAGGTAAACAAATGGCAAGAATTTTTATGAAATGGAATAAATCAGAGCAAAATCGAGTCGATTGCGAAATCTCGCTTTGATTTAGAGCTCTGATTTAATGCAACAGAAGATGGAAACTCGAAAAATGCCATACAAAGCGGCCGTTCGGAATTAGTATAAAAGAGAGCTTCATTTTTCGTAGCTAAGGGGGGGAACAAAAGAGTTGATTTTTCGAAAAAATTTCAGAGCAAAAAAAAAAATTCGTGCGAGGAAGAGAAAAGAATCCGTGCAAGAGGGAGAGTGAAAAAGAAGAGAGGGAAAGGAACCTTTTTCAATTAAGAGAAAAAAGCCATTTTCTCTTTTCTTTCCTCTGACAAGGCAAAGAAAAAGAAAGAAGCAAGTGCAGCAGCAGCAGTGAAACAGAGAGAAGGGGTGCGGGAAGTGACGTGAGGGAGCAGAAAAAAAAAAAAAAAAAGCAAAACACAGCAACTGTTCATCTTCTCCTCCGCGACCTTCGCCCGTCCGCGCCATCCACTGAGCTGCACCGGCCGCCGCACCAGACTCCGCCTCGCTCCGAAGCCCACCGCACCTCCGCACGAGCACCACCGCGATCTGCGGCCCCGACGCCAGCAGTCCGACGACCGGGTCTCAGACTGCCCGGCACTCGCCGCGCCTCAGCCAGCGCAACTCCGCCTCTGCTGCAGCTGCGGCGACCCGACACCTCCGCTAGCACAGCTCGCATCCCCGCTCGTCGCCGAGTTCAGCCCCCCGCACGCCACCGCGCCGGAGCATCTCCCTCAGCCGAAGCCGCGTCCACACCTCCGCGCAACCAGTAGCCCAGATCACGTCAGACCTCCGCGACGCCGTGCCACCATCCCTGCTCCGCTCGACGCCGCGCCGGACGCCACACCTCTGCTAGTCCCCTCGCCGGAGTCCCGCGCCGCCGCGATCACGCACCCTCTCCATCCGCGCCACTGCCTCCACCTGCAATCCGCTCCCCCGTCGACACCGCTCTCTCCTGGTCCACTTTAGGTAGTTTAGTTTATTCTATTTTTTATGTTATTTCTTCTTATTTTATTTGATAGCATCTTTAAGCTTAGTTAGCTAAATTGCAATATTGAGTGTTAATATTCATGAATTTTGCAGTCATTATTTATAGAGATTTTGTCCGAAATTAAAATAATTATTAATTTGATCCGAGAGACATCGGATCATTTTTCTAATTATTTTTAATTTTTAGGTTTTTTTGGTAGAATCTCAATTGTTAAATCATAATAATTATTTAATTTGGTCCGTAAGATTTCGGACTAGATTTTTTAATTATTTTAAGTTATTGTGATGACTAGGGTTAGAATAATTGTTAATTTAACCTGTGAGACGTCAGGTTATTTTTTCAATTATTTTGATCCTTTATTTAGTGATTATATTAATTGCTTAGATTTAACCCTAATTTAACAATTATTCAGCTTAAAAAAAACTAAAAAGAAACTAAAAAAAATCAAAATATTCAAAAAAAATCGCATGAGCATATAGGCCATTAGGGTTTAATATAATAGACACGTAGGTTTAATTAATCAAATTTTTAGGATTATATTTCTAGTATTGCATTTTTAGATAATATTTTTAGGACTGCATTTTTAGATATTTTAAAAAATAAGTTAGGATTAGACTTAAATGGCCTTTTTAGAGTCTTAGATATAATTGGCATATTTTCATATTCTCATCCTCTTTTTAAAATAAAATAAAATAAAAGATTAAACAATAACTTCCTAAGATAGGATAGGGTTTAAGTCAAATTAATCCCTAGAATAAATTTAGAAAATTATCCCTTATTAGATAGATTAATTAGGATCTTTATCAATTATGAATTTCAATAAATAAATAAAAAATCCAACAATCTAGGTGCATGTTAATTAGTTTGCATAATATGATCATTTAATTAGAATTTATTAGTAAAGTTAGGTCATAAGGTGCATAATAATTAGTTTGCATAATAGACCCATTTAATTAGAATTTGCACATTAATAAGATTAAGTCATTTAGTTTCAAAATGCATTTTATAAGAGAATTTTAATTTTTAAGAAAATCCAAAGAAAAATGATTGCTTGCTTTGTGTGATGCAATTTAGTTATTTAAATGTTTTAATAATGGATGAGCACCCGTGTGGTCACCACATTTGCATGATAATTATTTAGCTTAAAATAAATCCAAGCTGCTTGCAAAAATATTTTGAAAATTAGAAGAAATGGTACCGAAAGGGCATTAGAAAATTCTAGTGTAATCAAGTCCCTATACCCTTAGTCTCTGGTTCGTAGGAGTAAAATAAATCCCCCTTCATTTTACTTAGGTGTCTAATCGACCTACCATAAACCGATTAGTGGCGACTCCTAGATAATAACCTATTGCATGTTAAATATTTGAACTTTAAGTCACGAATTGGTATGGGCTTGGGAAAGCTCGAGCTAAGTATAAAAACTTAGCAGTCCATTAACCTAGTTTTAGGTGGTGCACCCGAAATATAGGTCGCGACAGCTTGGCGACTCCGCTGGGGACTTGTGTTAAAGCATTTAGTGGACTTAGGCCAATTTTTTCTTTTTCTTTCAAAATGAAAAAAAAAATGTTTTGTTTGGCAGCAAGGACACCAGGTACGTCCTTAACATTTCTAAGGTGTTAAATGTTTTTGCAGATGGGAGGTATAAGGGGAGTAGTCTATGCTAACCTTTGTCTTGCAGGTTGGAATGTGAGATTAATGATTTATTTTTCCATGATTAGAAGTGTTGTTTGCATTTAAATTGTTGTGCATGATTTATTGTTTTTAGCACTACACTATTGCACACAACCTGTGGCCGAACCTGGGCTGCGATAAGATTTCTAGGATGGTGTTGAGAAGGATACTTCCTCCAAAGCGAGACTGCTATGTAGAGATTGACCTTCTCTTCCCCGAAAGTCTTTTCATGGTGTCGAATGTGCTTGTCCATATCCGCGAGACTGCGTGACTATTGGATATTCCATTCGGCGAGCCGGAGTTAGGGGACGACACGTTAATGCGAGCGCAACGGTCAGATCATCCTCTTAGCTTCACTTTGTTAAGCCGTCTAGATAGAAATCGAGCCTCACATTACATGCGTGTGTCTATGTGCTTGTCATCCCTTCCGGTGAAAGTAAGTTATCTGAATTCTTACTTCGCAATTTACTTATTTTATTGCAATTTTGTCGGTCCATGACAATAGGTTTCATCGCCGGTCTTGTTTTATATGCTATGGGGAGGATCGACATACAGTTCATTTCCACTCTCAAAAAGAGCTCAAGATGTGGCTGGATCGGTTAGATCAAGAGGGCCAGAGGTATGTGAAGACTAGGATTGCCCGACTTCTCCCACTATTGGAAATCAATATCCACTATAGTGTGATTCAAGCACTACCTCACTTCGGTGTCCACAAACTTCCACATTCACATGTGGTGAGTACGAATTGACTCCAACACTAGAAGAGTATAGTATTGCCATTGGAATGCCCCTGGAAAAGGAGCTTGTTAGATCGCCTATCAATATAGATTCTATTTCTGAATTATCACAGTTTTTAGAAATCGAAGCCGAAAGAGTAAGGAAAGTTGTCAAAGCCAATTGTTTTGCATGCCCATTCTCGTTTTTGGAAAAGTGTTTTGCAAATCAATCAATGATTTCAAAAGCTAGGATCTTCATGTTAGCATTTTTCGGGCTAATTGTTTTTCCTTATCGAAGAAATGCCATTAATCCTTCAATTTCATGGGTGGTTAATCGTGTTTGTGACGGTTTAAATTATGTCAATATGGTTTTAGCTGAAACATTTTTGTCATTAAACCGTTTCAAACAAAATGAAGAAAAGACCATGCGTGCCCTCCCTGAACTTTTACAAATATGGTTTTTCTCCCACATAAGAGGATTTGGGCATCTCATAAAACAATTTAAGATCGATGATTTTAGACACCCCATACAAAAATTTGCGGTCTTAGAGCGTTTTTCTCCAAATAAACAGTACGCTCGTTGGATTAATTTTTTAAAAAATCCTAATCCTAAGGCATTCCTATGGCATACTAAATGGTTCCGGGTTGAGGAGGCTCGTTTCTCACACAAGCATGATGAGCCAATCCCGCTGTTGGGTCTTTCGGTGCGACTTCTTATTACCCATATAGGGTGGCCCGTCGCACCGAGCTCTTCGGGAAGTTCCTCCACCACTAAAGACAGAGATGTTCCAAGTTCGTTTCATTCGAACAGATTATAACTACTTCAACGAGATTCAGATGATCATTGCCGCATGGAATGAATGCCACCTAGAGAAGATTTTGGTGCCCAAAAGACTGAAAGGCGAAGAAGAGGTCCACCATGCGTCGGCATTCTACATTCAACAGCACCGGATTCCGCGGCCTTACGTCCGGTGGTCCCCGATGTGACTGAAAAGCCCACTCAACGAGCACAAATTGAGCATCTTAAGCGGAAAGTGGAAATGATTGAAACTGAAAATAAGAAGTTTCGCAAGGCGTTGAAGTCCCGAAAGCATATAAAATGAGATCTTTTGAATTTTGATTCTTAGTCCAATGTCTAGGGAGCTTGATTTCAATTTTTAGTTCAATGTTTAAGGACTTGAATTTCAATTCTTAGTTTATTGTTTGGTTTAATGTTTCTAGTGAATTTTGAATAAAAGTCAGGCGATTAGACCGTTGTCATGGGCCATTTTCTATCTTGTCATTAGTTCTTACATTACCTCTTTTTGTTAGGTAACAACGGATCCTCCGTGCTCTCCCATTATTACGCGATCAAAGGCTAAAACAACTAACCAAGGGCGAGGGAGGCAAAACCCACTACCCCCAGGCATTCATGAGATATTCCCCGGTCCTCCAAGAATAATACAAGATAAAGCGGAAGTGATAGACACTCTGGGGCAACCTAGTGGGAAGTTCGATTACTTGGTGAAGTATTCGGCCCCTCCAAGCTTTTTATTGATCCTCACGAGATAGTCCCAGATGGATGGGGTGGCATGGATGATCCGACACCCCGGAGACGGAGAACCCGTTGATGTGCTGGAAGGAGTTGCAAGTTTATTCGACGACCTCATCATAGAAGTCATTGATGAAGGACCCCCTGAAGAGATGGGCCTTGGCCCACAAGAAGACAGTCTTGTAACATGTGAAGTTGTGGAAATGGTCCAATCCAATTCCGGAGTTCTATCAATTCGGGAGTCTAGGGGCAAGTTCGCTCTAAATTACAGTGGCCTGTATGTGGTAAAGAAGATACTTTCTGAATGTGCCTCAATCTTGGCAGAAATGCATGGTCATGAGTGTTTCACTCTAGTTAATTCTGATGTGGTCAAGAAATATTATCCATGATAGAATTTTCCATGTCATATTTTGAACTGCAAGCATTTCTATGATGAGTAAATCACTTCAATGAGTTGAATCGTTCAAATTTATTGCAAATCTTGCATTTTTTCTCCCTTGATTAATTGTGTGAGATAACTTGAATGTGTCAAATGGGATACTTTGGAATGATGAAAGGCAAGCCTTGTTCCATACACTGTTTATACACTAGTCTCCAGTGAGTTGTGTGAAAAATTCCATGCCCACAAGGAAGAGGGCTATCTCGCAAAGGGTACGTCAACCAAAGTGATGAGAGGCATTCGTTCCTCTATCCCAAACACTACAAGTGATCCATTGCTCAACCCCTTTGAGCCCCATACACTTATGGAGATTTTTTTTTAAAATTATCTCTGTCAAGAATCATCCCACATTGGGACAAATTTGAAATGAATGGTAGGAATCTTCTTGCTCCCACTTGCATCAATCTTTGAATATTGCTTTTGCAGTGTAACTCGTACGGTAATTTGAAGTGCCTTAGGATGACGAAGAGCAGTTCTTTCTTTATCATATACACTTTTATCCATTGCATAGCCCACTTGAGCCTATGAATTTATTTCATATTAAACCCAGTTGGTGATCATCCCCCACACTGGGGCAAGGCAAAAAGAACTATTCAAGTAACATGGTTTAGAATGCTGCAAAGGATGGTTGTGCAAGTTCAAAAAATAAGTGCAAAATAATGGGGCATGAAAAAGCAGTGTGCCTGGTAAAAGCAAGGCCAATGCCAAAAAAAAAAAAAAATCAAACTCTTGATGTAGTAAGTCATATCCCCAACAAGGTGGTACAAAAAAAAACTCTCAAATGCTATTGCAATCAATGGAGTTGTGATAAAAAATCTTCGACAGTGAAGAAGGAAAGTGGTGGAAATGTCAAGATGATCACCAACTTTAACCCTCCCCTAAACACTTTTTGAGCCTAATGATCCTTTCATTTCTCAACCCATGAACCAAGCCTACGTTACGTCCCTTGCAAAGATTCTTCTGATTAGGGCACTTGAATTAACCTAGGGGTTCATATGTTTTAAGCATCGCTCGAAGAAGTGCGAGCAAGATTATTTCTTTCTCATTTTGCAGGGTTCTTGACTTGTAAACCCAGAGATGATTACAGAATATCACTCATTCTTTCAAAAGCCTCGACTCAAAGAGTCCCTTTTGTTAAGCCGTTGACCAAGCCCACATTACGGTCCTTGTTAAAGACCTCTCAGATTGGTAAAATCGTACCACTTGCGAGATTGCTCAGACCCTGGTTTGGGCATGACGATGGTGAGATAGAGTGATTGACAAAATCCTGCATCAAAGGTCAGGATGAAATCGCCATTTTAATGAGGATGAGAGAAAAAGTCATTTCAGACCAAATGATCCCTCATTTGACACATCCATGACACTCATGTGTTCAGATTGGAATTTTCTTTTGAGATACTTCCCAATGGAAGTTAGGTGATGCAAGATTAATGGAAATCATCATAAACCTCCATTATATTGATGCATGTCTATGATTACAAATGCATGTTGCCTCTCCTATGACCATGTTTTGCAGGAGACGTATCTTCGAAGATCGGAGATGTTACCAGGTAAGTACATCTCTATCCATACCTGGAATATTTGTCATTGCACAGGTATTCCCGTTTAAGCATACCGACACTCAATTGAGTTGTCCCCCAAAGATTTTTCATCAAGATTCAATCTGATTAAGGCGACCGAATAATGGTTCGGGTCCTGGTCGGATGATTTCTATCGCAAGGCTAGGCGACCGAAGAATGGTTCGAGTCCTAGCCAAGCAAAACCTTAGTCTAGGCGACCGTAGAATGGTACGGGTCCTAGACAACATTTATTGCTCTAACAGGCGACCGTAGAATGGTACGGGTCCTAGACAACATTTATTGCTCTAACAGGCGACCGTAGAATGGTACGGGTCCTGGAAAAGCAATTTCCTCATTCAGGCAACCGTAGAATGGTACGGGTCCTGAAAAATCATTTTTTCGTCAAGGCGACCGTAGAATGGTACGGGTCCTAGACAACCTCAGTTCAGGCGACCGTAGAATGGTACGGGTCCTAGACAACCTCAACTCAGGCGACCGTAGAATGATACGGGTCCTAGACACAACCAAACAATGCCATCCTAGGCGACCGTAGAATGGTACGGGTCCTGGGAAAGCAGTCACTTTGTGAAGTCATGTTACTATTCTAGGCGACCGTAGAATGGTACGGGTCCTAGGAAAGTAATCTCTCTACGAAGCCATGTTACTATCTTGGGCGACCGTAGAATGGTACGGGTCCTGGATATGTAACACCAATCAATCTTGAGTTACTCTACCACCCCTAAGGTAAGTAATTCCAGGTAAGTTCCTTTATCATTTGCATTAGCATTTCTGTGCATCATATAAATTTCGTTTCAAAATGGGATTTATTTTCCCACCAAAAAAAAAAAAAATCACTCAGTACATCTGCATGATTAACATTTAGGTCTCAACTTGTCTTTGAAGACAACCTCTACGAGCTAACCTTCAAAGAGGGGCAGCTGTTGACACCTATTTTTAGCAAATCTAGGAAAATAAGGAAAATAAAAATTGCAGTTTTGGACAAATAAAAAGAAAAAAATGAAATTGGGGGAAATTGATTTGATTGAAGTATGCAAGGAAATTCGAAATTCTAATGAGCATTCAAATTTCGATAAATGCAGAAACAATTAAAAATCAGGTAAACAAATGGCAAGAATTTTTATGAAATGGAATAAATCAGAGCAAAATCGAGTCGATTGCGAAATCTCGCTTTGATTTAGAGCTCTGATTTAATGCAACGACGAAGATGGAAACTCGAAAAATGCCATACAAAGCGGCCGTTCGGAATTAGTATAAAAGAGAGCTTCATTTTTCGTAGCTAAGGGGGGGAACAAAAGAGTTGATTTTTCGAAAAAATTTCAGAGCAAAAAAAAAAATTCGTGCGAGGAAGAGAAAAGAATCCGTGCAAGAGGGAGAGTGAAAAAGAAGAGAGGGAAAGGAACCTTTTTCAATTAAGAGAAAAAAGCCATTTTCTCTTTTCTTTCCTCTGACAAGGCAAAGAAAAAGAAAGAAGCAAGTGCAGCAGCAGCAGTGAAACAGAGAGAAGGGGTGCGGGAAGTGACGTGAGGGAGCAGTAAAAAAAAAAAAAAAAAAGCAAAACACAGCAACTGTTCATCTTCTCCTCCGCGACCTTCGCCCGTCCGCGCCATCCACTGAGCTGCACCGGCCGCCGCACCAGACTCCGCCTCGCTCCGAAGCCCACCGCACCTCCGCACGAGCACCACCGCGATCTGCGGCCCCGACGCCAGCAGTCCGACGACCGGGTCTCAGACTGCCCGGCACTCGCCGCGCCTCAGCCAGCGCAACTCCGCCTCTGCTGCAGCTGCGGCGACCCGACACCTCCGCTAGCACAGCTCGCATCCCCGCTCGTCGCCGAGTTCAGCCCCCCGCACGCCACCGCGCCGGAGCATCTCCCTCAGCCGAAGCCGCGTCCACACCTCCGCGCAACCAGTAGCCCAGATCACGTCAGACCTCCGCGACGCCGTGCCACCATCCCTGCTCCGCTCGACGCCGCGCCGGACGCCACACCTCTGCTAGTCCCCTCGCCGGAGTCCCGCGCCGCCGCGATCACGCACCCTCTCCATCCGCGCCACTGCCTCCACCTGCAATCCGCTCCCCCGTCGACACCGCTCTCTCCTGGTCCACTTTAGGTAGTTTAGTTTATTCTATTTTTTATGTTATTTCTTCTTATTTTATTTGATAGCATCTTTAAGCTTAGTTAGCTAAATTGCAATATTGAGTGTTAATATTCATGAATTTTGCAGTCATTATTTATAGAGATTTTGTCCGAAATTAAAATAATTATTAATTTGATCCGAGAGACATCGGATCATTTTTCTAATTATTTTTAATTTTTAGGTTTTTTGGTAGAATCTCAATTGTTAAATCATAATAATTATTTAATTTGGTCCGTAAGATTTCGGACTAGATTTTTTAATTATTTTAAGTTATTGTGATGACTAGGGTTAGAATAATTGTTAATTTAACCTGTGAGACGTCAGGTTATTTTTTCAATTATTTTGATCCTTTATTTAGTGATTATATTAATTGCTTAGATTTAACCCTAATTTAACAATTATTCAGCTTAAAAAAAACTAAAAAGAAACTTAAAAAAATCAAAATATTCAAAAAAAAATCGCATGAGCATATAGGACATTAGGGTTTAATATAATAGACACGTAGGTTTAATTAATCAAATTTTTAGGATTATATTTCTAGTATTGCATTTTTAGATAATATTTTTAGGACTGCATTTTTAGATATTTTAAAAAATAAGTTAGGATTAGACTTAAATGGCCTTTTTAGAGTCTTAGATATAATTGGCATATTTTCATATTCTCATCCTCTTTTTAAAATAAAACAAAATAAAAGATTAAACAATAACTTCCTAAGATAGGATAGGGTTTAAGTCAAATTAATCCCTAGAATAAATTTAGAAAATTATCCCTTATTAGATAGATTAATTAGGATCTTTATCAATTATGAATTTCAATAAATAAATAAAAAATCCAACAATCTAGGTGCATGTTAATTAGTTTGCATAATATGATCATTTAATTAGAATTTATTAGTAAAGTTAGGTCATAA
The DNA here is from genome assembly GCA_016097595.1 of Eucalyptus pumila. NCBI lineage: Eukaryota > Viridiplantae > Streptophyta > Magnoliopsida > Myrtales > Myrtaceae > Eucalyptus > Eucalyptus pumila. The sequence goes on from CM027851.1 coordinate 24,809,370, forward strand.
GGTGCATAATAATTAGTTTGCATAATAGACCCATTTAATTAGAATTTTCACATTAATAAGATTAAGTCATTTAGTTTCAAAATGCATTTTATAAGAGAATTTTAATTTTTAAGAAAATCCAAAGAAAAATGATTGCTTGCTTTGTGTGATGCAATTTATTTATTTGAATGTTTTAATAATGGATGAGCACCCGTGTGGTCACCACATTTGCATGATAATTATTTAGCTTAAAATAAATCCAAGCTGCTTGCAAAAATATTTTGAAAATTAGAAGAAATGGTACCGAAAGGGCATTAGAAAATTCTAGTGTAATCAAGTCTCCGTACCCTTAGTCTCTGGTTCGTAGGAGTAAAATAAATCTCCCTTTATTTTACTTAGGTGTCTAATCGACCTACCATAGACCGATTAGTGGCGACTCCTAGATAATAACCTATTGCATGTTAAATATTTGAACTTTAAGTCACGAATTGGTATGGACTTGGGAGAGCCCGAGCTAAGTATAAAAACTTAGCAGTCCATTAACCTAGTTTTAGGTGGTGCACCCGAAATATAGGTCGCGACAGTCATTTACTTTTCTGTCCAAAACTAACAAAGGACTGTTCACAACCTTTGTCGATTCGCTCCTCAATCCATCAATACATAGAAAGATATTTCCTTGACACTTTTCAACAAAATATCTTTTTAGCACACTTGGTAAGAAGCATTTTATTGATCTCAAGGAGATTGCAATGGCAAGAACAAGAAATCAGTAAGAGCTCGACAATGTTGCCGAAAACAATAACCATTACCGCAAAGTGGCAATGAAGCTGCCGCACATTTGGAGTCCTTTGCCACTAGATAAGTGGCAGAGGGTAACCAAAAGGAGATGTTAATCTTTTAATGCATTATACTGATAAGCAGTTAAAGGATGCTACTCCAAAATCAAGAATGGCATCTACCATGAGAATATTGGCCGAAGAACAGCAAAATAAAACAGTTCATTACATCATGAGTAACATATCGAATGCAATCAAATTAATTGTGATCAATGCTTGAATGATGCTTTATCAAGGTCATACTGTCCAATCAGCCACTATTATTCCAAGTCAATCCAGTGGTAACAGCATACATTCCTAGTCTCTCTTTCAATTTATTGATGTTAATCATTATAATCGGACTAAAATTAACAATTTCGCAGACCAAAATGGTTGACAAAATGGACCGATGCCAAACGTCGAAAACATAAGACCAATCAGTGTACCTATGCCACTCAAAGGGGCTAATATACTTACTAAGCTTAACATGCCATTTAACATAGATTACCCGACAAGATCAACTTTACCACCTAGGGGCAAAGATGGCCAACTAAATCCACAGTCGAACCTAGCAGATATTGTCGAAGAAGTTCAACAACAATTGGGGTTAGACAATTGTGTTATTGTACCTTGTTATGGAAACCACATCTTGAATGGGTCAATAATCAACATCTTCCAAGAGGCTTCAAAATCCTATGTAATATTTGCAATTTTCTACACTCAAAATAGTATTTAATATGATTATCGGAATACGATGCTTTGAGATTAAATAAATAGCTATAATCACTATGTCGGTCAGTAGAATGACCGTTATTAAATTTAACCCCATAATAGTTGTAGGAAAGGGCTAGTATAAGTTGAATTTCATATTTGAAAATTTTCAAGTTTGAATTAAACGAATTGAGACTTTCCTAATATTCAGTTGTTTACCAATAATTTTAGTAGATTTAAGATATTTTCCAGATTTATCAATATTCAGAACAAGTATTGGTTTCCTTGTTTATATATCTAGAGAGAGGAACAAGAACAAGAAAAGATAAAAAAAAAAAAAATGCAATAAAATTTTTAAAAAATTAAAACAAATTCTAACTCAGAGAAAAATTTGAGTCATACCAAATGAATTTCTATTCTAGGAATAAGAATTTTATAAGGTTACCAAAACGCATTCGAATGCTTAGAAGTTCGTCCAAGAAACAAATTCAAAAAAAAAATTATTTTTGAGTAGAAATTGTTCCCAAAAATAGAATAACTATCAAACGCACCATAACTAGGGATGAAGTTCATATTTCTGGATCTTGTCATTCCATAATAAAATAGTAATACCCCATGAATTTGGTTTTCAATAGGAAAATGCTTGGCTTGCGGTACCAAGAAAAAGACGGTCAACACCAAGAGATGGCCTCTTCTGATAGAAAACAACAACACGTTATCCACACACCTCATCTCAACACCAAGAGATGCCCTCTTCTAATAGAAACTCTTTTTTTCTCTTTTGGTAAACTTCAGACAGAAATTTATCTTCTTCAAGCTTGGACCATCACTGGACTCACAGCCAACACAACCAATCCCCTCACTCTCATCACGTTTCGTCAATCCAAGTCACCATGAGAAATTCAGACCAAACCGGTGTGAGTTCGTGTCCCCTACTTATCTTGCCAGAGCCATCAACTTAGCCTCGACAGTCGTTGTCGTTGTCACGCCATTGTCACAATCCGTTATTCAGGGCATTCTCCTCCATTCTCACCGTAAGATTAGTTGACAAGGTGCCATCGCCAGATCATAGCTCCAAATCTATAGGCATAAACTCGACCTCACCGTCAAGGCTTGCAGCCCACCAAGGCTTCAGCCTTGGACAAGCAGCCGTCGTCGAATCTAGAGGTGAGCTTGAGACCTAGGACTGCCTAGACGGTGAGCCTGAAGACCTGCGACCGCACATGCACCTATGGCTCAAGCTTGCTCAGCATGGTGTAGAAGAAGAAAAAGAAGGAAGAAGATGGTAAACGGTAAAATGAAAAATGAAAGAAAAAAGAAAAGAAAAGAAATGCTTTCAGATAAAAATGGCCCCTAATCATGTCGCCAGAATCAACACATGAGATGGATGTGTCTGCTAGCTATTACAAATTCAACCGGTCGGGGAGCAAGGCTCTCGTTTGAGATTGAATAAGTCGCTTCAGACCCTCTTTAACTCTCTTTTGAGAATATAATGGCATTTCAAGCCTTTATTTGAAATTTTTACACCACTATTTAAGGATTTCATAATTTCGTATGGATAAATGTTGTAATTTCTTGTGATTGCAAATACGATTATAAAGTTATTTGTTCTGCAAATAGGTATAGAAAGTAATCATTCAAAAAAAATAATCGTTTGTCTCTCGTGGCCTTTAAATAACCATATATTACTTTTTGTAGAGACTCCACTCAATTACAGAACTCAACGATCTTTATAAATTTTTCTTTATCTTTAGTTGCTACAATTTTCATACCTTTAAATTTCTTGGCATTTACTTTTTTGTCCAAAATCAACAAATGACATTCACAACCTTTGTCAATTCACTCATTGATTCATCAATACTTCAAAAGATATTTTCTCGAAACTTTCTGGCGAAACAACCACATCTAGACATGGGTGAACATAGTTCTCGGGTAGAACCCAGAACCTATAAACTAGACTAGTAGAAACCTATCCAATTCCAAATTCCAAAAATTGAGGAATATAATTCGAAAGATAGATTCTAGGTTCTAGATAGGTGAAACCTAAAAGTTGGAATAAGTTATATATATTATATTGCTTTTTATCTTTGCAAAATCTCAAGGTATTTTAGGCGTTCGATGATGAATGTAAAGCACTAGCTTGACCTTTCATTTTATGACTAAGACTTTTACGTTATTAATATTTTATATTTTTCGTGTGTTTAAATATAAATTATAATCAATGGATTATAGCAACAAGTGATGATCATTAGATATGATATTTATGGCAACCATTCGATAAATAATATAAGTGGAACTTGAGATCTTGGTTATTGTGATATGATAGGTTCTAGGTTTTTGGATATATGGGGTAGGCTTCAAGTTCCAAAAAATAAAGAATTTATTCCAATGCGTATGTTGTAAATTCCATGAACCTATACATAACCTAAAATTACTTAGAGTATTTGAAAAGTTGAGCGTATAATTGATTAATCTTAAAAACCTTGACTCACCAAAATAGAAGGAAATATCCGGCGGTTTGTTAGTACCACCTTAGCTGCTAAGGTGGCATGTGTTTTCACTCAAATCCAATAGAAAATTGACACATGTCCGCTAACGCGGAATAAAAATAAAAATAAAATAAAATAAACACTCTGCTATCTATTCACCCATAGATGCTTTCCCTCCATTGTGCTCTTGCTCGCCTCCTTGCAGCCATGGCCGGCTCTGTCACCCCTTGCAGCCGGCTCGTGGTCGGCCCCATCGATGGCCGAGCCACCCCTTCATCGTCATGGCAGCTTGTAGTCGTTTTTGTCCGGATCTAGACTAAGTCGTGTCTCCAGATCTGGTCTCTTCCATGGCAACGGACAAGGAAGGGATCTCGAAGGCCATGGACAGATCTCAAATATCAAGGAAAAAAACAGAGAAGCCGTCTTCTTGCAGTCGGCTTTGGCTGGCCATGGCGATGGGCGAGGACGAGATCTCGGAGGTATGGACAGAGCTCAAATATTGAGATCTGTCGTCCCTTGCAATCAGCTCATGGTCGACCGTGGATGAACGACGGAGATTACGCCTGAACGCGTTCGACCGTGGATGAACGATGCCGACGACAGGCATGGATGAGTGTAGACGATTTCGGCCATGGAAAGACAGATCTCGAGACGGGGAAGACGAACGGAGCTGGCCATGCTAGCTTAGATGTAGCGGCGGTCAACTTGGTCATGGCGCCCGCAACTCCGATGGTGGTGACGGCGTGGGAGGAGCGGAGGTCCAACAGTCGTGGACTGAGGAGGAAGAAGAAAGAGATGAAGAGATTTTTAAATTTTTAATTTAGACTTCACATTAGATTAGTTGCTGACATGGATTGATGGATAGATGTGAATACATTGGATATGAGTGAAAATAATATATGCCACCTCAATGGCTAATGTGGTACTAAGGGGCTATATGGCAACGTGCCAAATAGTATCCGATTTTGATTTTCTGTTCCGAGAGTAGTTTTGGAACATAATTAAAAAATTTATTCCTAAGAGCAAATTTAGAGTAAAATCAAGAATAAAAAAAAAATTGATTCTTATTTCAGGAACAAATTTGAGAATCAAAACCAACTCTTCTTCTCTTTTCTTCTTCTTCTTCATCAATCGCCATCCACGACCGCCGCTCGCCACCGTCTACCATCATCAGTCGCCGACAACCAATCCAGCGAGCTCGCCGGAGACAAGCCTCGTTGGTGGCACCTCACTGGGACTGGGTGAGGTCCGCCTAGCCACCGGCGGGGCTGGGTGAGCCTCGTCGGGGCTAGGCGGGCCTCGCCCAGCATCAGCAAGGCCTACCTGGCCATTGACAAGGCTCGGCCTCACCTAAGCTGGGCAAGCTTCGCGACACCCAGCCCCGCCAGTGGCTAGGCGAGCCTTGCCCAACCCCACCAGTGGCCAAGCAAGCCTCACCCAGGCCTGGTGAGGCCTGCCTAGTCATCAGCAAGGCTCGGCCGACGAGGGCCAATGATGCTCCAGTGAAGTCACCAACCAGCGACCGGCTACAAGAAGAAGAATAATAATAATAGGAGAAAAAGGATAAAAAAAAAAGGATAAAAGCAAAAAAGAAAAAAATATATTTAAAAATTAAAGAAATTTGATTTGGAATAGAATTAATGAGCATGGTACCAAACATAATTCTATTCCAGAATCAGAAATTTTAAACAGTTACCAAACGGCTTAAAATATATTCCCGATAACAGAATAAAAGAATCATTTTTTATTAGAATTTACTCCCTGGAATAGAATCGATACCAAACGCGCCCTAATAAACCACTGAATACTTCTTGCACCTAACACTCTCACGCAGCAAGTCTGTAGAGTGTTGGGAAGCTCAATTCATTGCGTAAGGGGAGGGGTGAATGAAACCATGCCCCGTCTCTTAAAACGTTATACAGAGATGACCAATAAAAAAGCTTACACGAGCAAAAAGAGAGAATTACAAATGGAAAATGCTTGGCTCGCGGTGCCAAGAAAAAAGATGGTCAAACATCAGCCAAGCGTTTTTCATCTCCAAAGTGGGAGACTGGGCCAACAGGTTTTTTCGTTTTTATTATATGAAATTGCATTTTCCATATAAAAAAACAATTTTCTTGTCTTATTTAAAGGAACAAATCATAGTGATAATATTCAAAAAAATAAGAAATATCTGAAAAACTCAATTGCGACTTTTAAGATAGTGTATATTTTTCTCTAGTCAAAGAAAATCGACGAAGAAATTTTATTTTTTTTAACTTTAGCTTTGACTCATGTGATCCTAAGAATGATTTTATAATGTTTTAGGTCATTGTACATCATCTACAAGATTTGGATCAATGGAGAAATCTTTTTCTCTATTGAGTCATTATTCTTATCTTGAATTTTTCTTTACTTTATTTGTTTTATGCATAATCAATATATGGTCTTAATTTTAGGTTACCAAGAGTTCTTCTAGAGCAATTTAATTTGAGCGAAATGGCTAAGAAGCCATTTCATTGCACAATGATTTTGTTATTAGTTGCAAAGCCAATGTTTTAAATGTTTTTTCATCTTTTAAATTTAATAGATCTATATAATGATATTAATTATTTCTTTTTAATAAGTGATAATATGTTTTACTTGTAATTGTTTATATTTCGATATCAAATTTAATTTTTCTATTTTATATTCAAGAAAATTAATTATGTGGGTCTTCTCATGATTTTTTGCGTCTGAATTTGAGTTTGTAATAAGGAAACATAGAAATAATTACAAATATTCTATGGACTGCCCAAGCGAGAACGCAAAGCACCCAAAGCACCCAAAGCGGAAAGCTAAAGCTGGCAATCGAGAAGGAATAACCCCTTACCCCCACAAAGAGAGAGAGAGAGAGAGAGAGAGAGAGAGAGAATATCATAAATGATTATAAAGAAGACCTTCTTTCTCTTCACTTCATCATCACCCCCATATAATCTCCCGAACACACCAGAGCAACGAGAGCATCATCAGTCATCACTCTCTCTCTCTCTCTCTCTCTCTCTCTCTGTGATCGCCAGCAATGGGACTCTGCTGCTCCAGATCCCAGGACAAGCCCATCTCTTCTTCTTCCTCGGAGTCTTTCCCTCGTCACCCCTCGAAACAGTCCGGAAAATCCCATTCACGTTCACTCACCAAGCAGCGCCAGCCGTCCTCCCAGATCGGCCGCATCCTCGGCAAGCCCTACGCGGACGTAAAGGCCCTGTATAACCTGGACCGCGAACTCGGCCGTGGCCAGTTCGCGGTTACCTACCTCTGCACGGAGCGCTCGACCGGCATCCAGTACGCGTGCAAGTCCATCTCGCAAAGCAAGCTGATAACCGACAATGACATCGGGGACGTCCGGCGAGAGATCCTGATTCTGGAGCACCTGTCCGGGCAGCCCAACATCGTGGAGTTCAAGGGCGCGTACGAGGACCCGGAGTACGTCCACCTGGTCATGGAGCTTTGCTCTGGCGGCGAGCTCTTCGACAGGATCATCGCCAAGGGGTCGTACTCGGAACAGGAGGCGGCGAAGATCGAGCGGCAGGTAGTGAACGTGGTGCACGTGTGCCACTTCATGGGGGTGATGCACCGCGACATCAAGCCCGAGAACTTCCTGTTCGCCAACAAGAGCGAAGACGCCCCTCTCAAGATCACTTACTTTGACCTCTCCGTCTTCATCGAACCAGGTTGGTTGGTTCAGTTGTTTTGCTACATGTTGCTTGGATTAGAATTTTCCTTGTATAGCTAGAAACGCGATCCCAGCCATCAGTCCATTCGCACCAGCCACGTCTGGAGGCTAGTTACTCACCTACTGTAAACTTTCTTCGTCGTAATTTAGAAAAAAAGAAAAAAGAAAAGAAAAGAAACTAGGCCAGCACAAGGAAGGCATAACTAATAACTATCTTGTTCTTTCCATCATCTTGTTGGTTACAAAAGTATAAGAACAGACGCCATGAAAGTCCTTGCTGTCCTTGATGCTTAGCTTGCCGTTATGTTTATGGTGGGGGTGAGATTAGATTGGCGTCCAAGTTTGCATCTCGTCGACGTTGGAGTCATGTGTTCGAAACTTTCTCCCCTTTCTTGTTCGTAATCCAGCACGGGATTTTCGGGCGATGCTTGTCTTGCTCTTTGTTCCCCAAAGCACGTGAAACCGCTTTCTTCGTCGGTTCCCCACGCGCTTTAATCTTTTGTCTTCTTCAAGCCTCCAATCTCCACGAGTCTTTCCCGGAATCCTTTTGAGTTGTAAAAGGCAAATGATGTCGAGGAGAGGTAGAATGACTGCATTCTTGCCTTTTGGGCATCCGGGGGTTGCGTTTTCTTCACGGGGTCCTGTCTGCGAATTAGAATTTGCAGAAAAGGAGGATGACGAGGGAATCCGTGTGCGGATTGCGAAATTGGAAGCTGATGATGCCTTGGATATGGAGTTTTTTCTTCATTTTTTCCTGGTGAGTGATGATGATGTTTCGGGTCGGGTCAACGGGCGGGTCCAGGATGAGAGGGACAGGTCAACGGGGGGTCAGCCGTTGTTAATAATTGAATCGATAAAAGTTAGGAGAAAAGAGAGGCAGACCCCATGAAAATTTTCTTGATTAGGAGAGCCCACTAGGTGGACCTACGATGATTCAAGTGTAACTCGCATGATCCAAAGATCGAAAGTGGACCCCATTCATTTGAGTGCGCGTAAAGCTTGCTCTATGACCCCATAACCTGGTCCCGGATGTTCAGTAAGTGTGCAGACAGGAGAACAGGCTCCGGGCGGATCATTACAAGGTTGGTGTTGGAGAGTACCGTGATTATTCACGGTTTACGATTGGGTAATCGATCAGGGACAGAACTGAGAATTTTGTGGGAATTTTGTCGAACCCGACCTAACCCATCGGTTAGGTTCCAGATCTGTTTCGAAAGAGCACAAGTTCTGTTCTCCGTTTATGAAACTTGGAACTGGTTTAAACTGGTCGGCTAACTAATTGGACGTCGGAACCAGCAGAGAAATCGATCCACTAGGAGCTGCAATTAGATTTTTGTTGTCTGGTTACTTAACAAGCATTTAAGGGCGCTATTTCACGAAATCCTTTTCTTTCATTATATATAGATGTGAAAAATCCCGTGAATGAAATTTTATATCTGATGTAATCTTACATGTTAGATTGTAATCTTTATTTTGAATCAGAAAAAACTCCCGTTGCTTCCTAAGTTCATGAGTTCTGCAGCATAATCCTTTCTGCCTCCCTGTTTTTTACTGGGATAGAGTTGCTTCTCACTCTTCGTTCTCTCTCGAAACGCTCTAATGCTAATGATGTGCTTTTACAAACAAGTTTAATGGAATTTTACTTGTGTCCATGTCTCTCTGTAGATTAATTTGTGTAGGAAATTTTGTCTATTTTCAATGAGTAACTTCTATATTTGTTAAATTTATGTACATTTTATACCATAAATTCTGCTTCTGTTTCTGTCTTATTGTACGATGCGTTGCCTGGAATTGTGGAATCAGCGAAGTTCTGTGTTCTAGGAAGTTTTCCAAAAGTTACCGTGCAAGTTTTAGGTTCTACAAAGATTTGCTGCATGTCCATCACGTGGTGATGCTTAAGTAACTACATCAGTCCATCTCATAGGTTTTGTACCACCATGAGTGACATCTGCACATTCTAAAATCATGTCTGCATTGGGGAAGAGGAAGGAGTTTCGCAGCGTAATGTTGCTCTTATTCTAGTACAACCTTTAAAGGACTAGCCGCTTGGTGTTTGACTCGCTTATTTTCCTTGTGAATTGATCTTCTAGAGATGTGATTAGTAAATCATAATGAGTAATTTGAGCCATCATTGGCAGGGAAGGTGTATAGGGAATTTTTGGGAAGTGCATACTATATGGCACCGGAGGTGTTGAATGGAATTTATGGGAAGGAAATCGATGTCTGGAGCGCAGGCGTCATCTTATACATCCTCCTTTCTGGTTCACCTCCCTTCTGGGCAGGTAAGCCTTTGCTTGTACGACAGTTTTCACTATTAACTATCTTGTTAGGTGTTTTCCGGATTCAATTGTACTTTTCCACATCCTTGTAGAACATTTTCGAGAAAACAGGCGTTGTTTGTTCCATTGGACATCATCCAAATTTCACGATGATCAGCTCTTGATGGACTAGTATCTCCTGATTTTACTGTGAATCTGTAACATTTTTCTCCCTCTCAGAGAACGAGAAGGATATATTTGGAGAAATATTGGTAGGCAACCTAGATCTACAAAACCCTCCTTGGCCATCCATTTCCCCTTCAGCAAAGGATCTCATCAGAAAAATGTTGACGAGGGATCCTAAGAAAAGGATCACCACCACGGATGCCCTCGGTAAGTGCTCCCTTTTCTAGTGAAATTCTGTGGTTTCATATCAAAATCAAACAATTCCTAGGGAGTTCATGAAATGACATACTTTGATCAAGTCAGTCCACATTTATGCATTAACAGGATAACGAATTAGATCATAATCTAATTGGCGAATCTGAACCAAACCTGAAAATCATTAAAAGAACACTGACATATTGTTTGCATACAATGTATGGACAGAACATCCTTGGCTCCGGGAAAATGGAGTGGCATCTGATAAACCTATGGACAATGCTGTCTTGTGGAGGATGAACCAATTTAGAGCGTTGAACAAGCTGAAGAAACTTGCTCAGAAGGTACTGTTTTTCTACTGGTCTACGGATACTTTCCTTGCATAATTGGACATCAGGTTCCAGAAATAGATTAGACAGTCTAGCTTTGAACACTTCTGGAACAATCATCATCTCGGTTTTACTTGATTTCATAGCTCTCATCAGTAGTCTCTATTTTATGCTTTTGGCAACAAAGGATGATATTCTATGTTCATGAGGTGCAGTGGAAGAGCTGCTTCAAAGTTTCACTTTCCTTACTGAAATTGTTATTGAGTGAAGGTAATTGCGCAAAACCTCACGGAAGAAGAAATCAAGGGCTTGAGACAAATGTTCAGCAACATGGACACCGACAACAGTGGTACGATCACATTTGAAGAATTTAAATCGGGATTGTCTAGGTTGGGATCAAAGCTCTCTGAACCAGAAGTAAAGCAGCTAATGGATGCTGTAAGCACAATCAATCATTTGAACTCTCTTTCACTTCTTCTCTGTGGAACAACCAGGTACAGTTGAGGAGCTTTTCTCTTTGGGAAGTCACTCCGAAAATGAATTTCTTTTAACAGGCCGATGTCGATAAGAGTGGGACCATCGATTACACCGAATTCATCACTGCCGCGATTAACCGCCACAGGCTTGAGAAGGAAGAAGATCTGATCAAGGCTTTCCAATACTTCGATAAAGACAACAACGGGTTAGTGCTGCTTTCACCTTGATTCTGCTAGGCTCCAATGTGTTATGCCTCATGAATAATGTGAGTTACCTTATTCGGAGCACATTTAACGACTGCTGTTCAAAGAGAGATTAAGGTCTGCAAATACAATTGAGGGGCCACTGTATCTCAGAACTCCAAAACCTGTGTAATCAAGAACATATCATGCTCGGTGTTGTTAGGGTCCAAAGCTTTTGTATTTTGCTTGATTTTTTTACTTGCATTTCGGCTTGCTTAACCTTCTGTAGGTTCATCACGAGAGACGAGCTGAGACAAGCTATGGCACAATACGGAGTGGGGGACGACGCCACCATAGACGAGATCATCGAGGATGTCGACACAAACAAAGTATCAAATCTTTCCTTGAGTTTTTACTTTGATTTCTCGATCCTTATATCCCCCAACTGACTCAAGTTCATTATGATCCCACCTGTGTGATGCAGGATGGGAGTATCAACTACGAGGAGTTTGTGGCCATGATGAGAAGAGGAACTCAATACCATGATGGAAACGGGAGATAGGAGGAAAGGTTGATGAATGATTATTTGCTCTCCTTTTGTACATCCATCTCTATAATTAAGCCCATGTAGAGAATATGTAATACTATTATATGGCGACATCTGAATACTGCAACGTGACGCACAATCCAATGCATTCCGGCACAACGAATTATTCCAAATTATTATGTTGCATGAAATCGTCAATCATCTGAGAATTGGAATGCAAAATATATATATATATATATATTTTCCCTACATCTTTCTATTCAGTCCCACACACATGCACATGCATGGAGAGACAACAGGTTTGTGAGCTGCAATATTCTTTTTTTTTTTCTTCTTTTTGACAAGTTAAAGGGATAACGACCACTCTAAACATTATCATGAGGGGCCGCACATCCACTAGAAAATATTTGGATTGGCAATATTTGGATTGAGCCATAATTACTCTGCACCACCCATTCCTTGAAGCTCTAAAGTTTGTGAACGTATCATTGCGGTTCCATTAAAATACCTGCGGTCGAGAAATCTCTCCACACACGAGAGATGTCCCAGCTATGACAATTCTGAGATTCACTTGCATTGAACTTGTGATCTCGCTAAAGATCTCCTCGTGTGTCCCAACATTTTCCAGGGGAACGGAGAAGATCTCCTCGTGCTCAAGGGGCCGAGCGCACGTGTGTCAAGAGGGAAAGAAGAACCTCCTGCTAAACCCTAAGAAAATCATTCACCTAATTTAGACAAACATCGGCACTTTCACGTGCAAAGACGGATAAAAGAAAGATCAGCGAGCGACCCGTGGGTCATTTCCTTGACCGGATCTTTCTCCGTGACATATGTGTCACGGTCAAGAGGTTTTCGAAGATGAAGGACCGTGCCGTGATGCGGAGGACCTCCTGCACTCGATGGGATTCCTAACAAGTCTCCTTCCAGAATTTTTCAAGGGCAAGCGGAATCGTCATTGAGCCGTATTCTAGAAATCTTCTTTATTTATGTCGGTAGATGGTAGTTGCTATTAACGTCGGTAGTTGAGGCGGTGCGTTCTCATCCGCCAGAAGAATTCTAAATCAATTGATGTAATCAGAAGGCCTCAAGTATAAGAAGAAGTGCCCTCCCCCTCATTTGTATCCATCCAACATTTCAGTAGTATAAAACTCATTTCTTTCCATAGCTTCTCTCTTTAGAAGCTTTCTCTCTCTACGATTCTCTAGAAGTTTTCTCTCTCTACGATTCGGGTGCGTAAGCGAGTGAGCGTTCGAGCGAGCAAGGCTTGGATCCAAAATAGCTTGAGTCGCTGCGTGGTCACAATCCCAATTGATCGACCCGTGACATATGCATTTAACCTCTTGCGCACTCAACCTAATCTGCACACGCATAACATTCAAGATTTAAACCTTCTAAAAGTCAAGAAACGGGAAAGCAAAATGAAACGGGGTACGCGCGTCTTCAGTACTTCCAAGGATATGTTCCAACTGGTTGATCAAATCATACATCGGATGCTGAGGTTGCGTAAGCTTTGACTCGAAGTGCAGTGTGGATAAGTATGAAGACAAGAACATGCATCAGCCCAACTGTTTTTTATTTAATTCTGCTGGCGGTGGTAGGCCCTTTTGCCTCCTTCGCCTTTGACCATGACCCTTTTGACCATTTGATGCAGTCAATAAAGAGCTCCGGAGATTGCTTGTCTTCTGTGTGTGTGTGTGTATACATATAGATGGCTCGGCAACGAGAGGCTGTACGTTCAAAGAAGAGCAGCTCCTCATTTGCGAAGATGGAGAAATCACAGGCCAAGCCAAAGAGCAAGAAGGTGCTGAAGTTCTTGCCAAGAACAGTTTCATCCATCAGCTTCTTCCAAAACCCTCCTTTTAGCCCCGATCGAGACAAGAGACTGCCGTCGTCATCGTCCTCATATTCGTCGGAGCTCATTAACAGCACAAAGCGCAGGCTCAGATCCCATGTCGGCACAGGTTTTTCCGGTCCACTCATATCCCTAATTCCCGACGAAGCTCGAGCCAAGAACAGGAATGACCGAGACTTCGACGTGAACGAACCCACATCGCCGAAAGTCTCGTGCATGGGCCAGATCAAGCACAAGAACAAGAAATCGTGGCCGTCGTCAGCTGCTAAAGCTGATAAACGTTCTTCCTTCTCCTCATCTGCTTCTTCTTCATTTTCCAAGTTGAAACGGGATGTCGATAAGCCTCCAAGATCGAGTAATACTCACGAGAAGCAGAGCTCAACGTTAAAGAGAATATTCAGCAGAGCTAGAGGAGGCAACAAGAAGAAACCGTCTGATACTTCGGGAAATAATTGCCGGAAGCCACCGTTGCTTCCCGACAGAGCCCCGTCCTTGAGTCAGATGAAAAGGTTTGCGAGCGGGAGGGACACGCTGGCAAGCTTCGACTGGTCGGCAGAAGTCGGGCCGGTGTTGGACGCCGACCGCCAGGACTACTATCACTACTACTCGGACGAAGAGAGGAGAGAGAGTGATCAAGAAGAGGAGGATGATAAAGTGATCATTCCTTTCTCTGCACCAATTCCGGTTGGTGGCGGTGGCGTCAGGGTGAATCCACAATCGAGGAAAGAGATCAACCTGTGGAAGAGAAGGACCATGGATCCTCCTAGACCTCTCGAATTGTACCAACCCGCCACGGTTAGAGCAAATTGAAATTGGATTATCCACGTCTCATGAGTTCTTTCTCTTGGATCTGTAATTTTCTGTTCCGGCAAATTATTTTCTTCTTTTCGAATTCTTTGTGTAATTCTCGTGTTGAATCGCTTTGCTGGCATGCAAAAAGAATCTATATGTGGCGAAATAGCCAGTAGGAATGTGCACAGATGACCATCTGCGAACGATATCAATCTTCTGCTAATACATATTGGAAATTTGCTCATCTGAAACGGTGAAAACTCGAAACAAGGTGGCGAAGTCGTGTACTGAGAGGTGTTCCGGTGATCTGGGTATATCCATATTCGTATTCTTGAGTATTCAACTCCATCCTCAGATGCGTGTTGCAGCGTCATTCTTGAACATTCATTTTTTGTTCCTGCAAATTATTTTCTTCTTTCCAAATTCTCTCTGTAGTTCTAGTGTTAAATTGCTTCGCTAGTGTGGTGATATAGCCAGTAGGAACGTGCATAGATCACCATGTTACATATCTGCGAACGATATCGATCTTTTGTTATTAGATATTGGAAATTTGCTCATCTGAAATGGCGAAAAACTTGAAACGAGGCAGCGAAGTCGTGTACCGAAGGGTGTTGCAATTTCTCTGCACGTTCCAGGGATGTGGTATATCGATGTTCATATTCTTAAAAGTTCAACTCCGTCCTCGGATGCGTGTTGTACATTTTCTCCTTCTCATAGGTAGGTCGGCAAGAGCGATAAGACCTTGTGCAAGATTTTTTCCCCTGACAAGGAAGCCGCAGCCCTCCTGGATGGATGGGTGAAAAGTCCTTTTCAGTCCACTATTCCTTGATTAATAATCCTCCTCTGCCATTTATTAAAATCCAATAATGTATCTAGGTGGGAGAAAATGGAAACCAGCAGTCGCTATCTAGGCCAGCTTAGCTTAGCTTAGCCAACAATTTTTCGAAAGATCAAGGCAAGGAGGGAGTCGGTTCTGAGTCTTTTCCTGGGCACCAGCCCCTGGTAACGTTAGCAGCGGTAAAGGATCTCGGACAAAGGAAAAAAACTCGGTCGCAAAACCCCTTTTCGATTTGACTCTCGATCTTCTTTTTAGATACAGTATTTTTATTTCGACTGAACCCCTGCACGAAAGAAAAAGACGAGTTGAACCTCCAGCCCATTGTAATTAAAGCAGTAGCAATGGATCTCGGACAAAAAAAAAAATGACTTGTTTGAAAAATCCCTTTTCGATTTAACCCTCGATCTTCTTTTTGAAATATAGTATTTTTATTTCGATTTAACTCTCTACACGAAAGAAAAAACAAGTTGAACCTCATTATTTTGGATAGCGTGATAGATGGAATCAATCTCAATCCAGAACAATTTAGACACCCGCAGATTTCTGATAGGAGCCAATAATATTTGTCTATAAACCAAGTAATAACTTTTCACCTCTACCTAACCAGCTTGCTACAAGATTATCCATCCGCCAGACATCCATACCTAATGCTCTAGATTTCAAGAAAGTTATAGTTTCATACTCTAGAATCATATAGAAATGCTTTCAGTTCTCCCGAATTCATCAGGGAATCGCGAGTCGCGGAATTATTATGACAATTTTTTTCCTCCCACAGGTCTCCTGAAAAGATTCGAGAATAAACTTTTATATACTCCAGAATAAGATCAATCACGCGAATCAGGAGGTAAGTTCAATATGAGGAGGTCATGGCCTCATTTACTGACTTTTCGTGTAGTTTTCTAGGAAAGAAACGGTCTTCATACAATTAAAATCACCAACTCTCCCCTCACCTTCGGTACGAAGCTTCCTCAGCACAGAAGCAAAAGAGGAGAAGATACGTAAAGAGAGGGGAATCATGAGAAGCTCTTATTTCAATCTCGTAAAAGTCACGGGCGCAAAGCCAAAGAATACAAATCCAATATGTTCTCGTATTTCCTCTCCAAAAACAGCATACAGGGCCAAGAAAGCACAGTGAGAGAAGCAGTATACACTGTTGTCCTTAGTATTTTAGTCCTATTTCGCCATGTTATTATCAGATCAATCAAAATTCCAGTTCTCCAGCTATCTATGCACATTTCCCGTGGACTTCATAGTACAAGGGTTTACTCTTCAAAAAGATGGAAAAACAAATTTCTCATGAGACCTGGTGGTTAGAGAAACAAAGAAGCTTATCGAACATGGGCTTAACAACGTGTTTTAGTCAGCAGGGTTAAGTGATCATTGAACGGACAAGACAGCATCTGTACTGTCGCAGGACAGCAATATTTCCCATAACATGCTCTTGTCTCCCTATTCCTGCCATATCAAACTGATGGTAAGGTTGAAGTGTGACAAACAATAAGAAGCAAAAAAAGACGTATGCTCTGCTTAATGCTTATATCAGAAGCATGAGAGCTCCTGATGAGTTTTTGGAATTTTTACAATCACTTGGATGAAGTAGAACATTATGTCGATTTTGCATTCTTCAAGTAATTCAGATAATCAGAATATCTCTGTGTACTATAAGATTGGTAAAAGCAGGGCATTCAGGATAACTGCACATCAACATACACAAAACCTCAAACAGGCAACAGAGAAACCCCACAAAGAAACTGTCTACCAGCCAATACATGGATATTTAAGTCACAACACCAAGTATAAGAAACTAGTTTCAGCATCGGAAGGTACCTAAGTACGCAGTCACTTAGACCTTATACTCACGGAGATGCATCCACTTTGTAGATGACCACTTGTTTCCACTAATCACAGGGCAACCACCTAAGAAAATGAGATATGATCAGATGATGGAACACAACCACACTATGAAACATTTAACCACAAACGAATAGCAAGACCAAAGCCACCAAAGAAGCCCCATCTTGTTCTCCTTCCTTAATTAGGGACGAGTGGTGGAATGAATGTTATCTGAGATCTAAAGTCTGCAGGAGATCAAGCAATTACTAACCATGCAAACTCGAAGGATCAAGCGTGCCTTCAGGCCTCATGCTCCAAAACAGTAATGCATCACCCATCTTTGGCTTCACAGCCAGACCCTGCTTACCACATTCAGATAATTGATCCCACCAGGGAACTGAACTGATATTTCCCTTGGCGTCAGGAAAAACTGTCTCACCCCCTTCTTCAACATCCGACCTAGATAAGTAGTAATTATACAAACAAATTGCAGCACCAGGAACAAAAACATTGTTAAACAAAACCCAAAGTGAATGGGTTTAAGGGCGGGAGAAAAAAGAAAAAGGCTCAGTGCATGAAGTCAAGGAAAGCTCTTACAGATACATCAGTAGCGTAGCAATTCGTTGACCACCATTCTTGGTGTTAAACTCATCAAGGAAGTAATCATAATGAGCATCATACTTTTGTCCAACTTCATAATGGAGAACCTGCAGACCTTCTCCATGCTCTAGATTTGTTTCAGAAATAAGCAACATCATGTTATCCACATAGTCAATAATAATCGTCTAGATATTTTGATGGGCAAAGAAACAACCCAAGCAGTATATTTTCAAGAATTATGTCTTATAATTCTTACAGCTCAATGTGACGGAACAGAGAAGGAAATGGGGGGTTAAAAATAGTAAACAACTGTGGCCTAGGTTAAGTTACTTGGATAGATGCTCTCATTTTACAATTTGCAAGGTTTTTAGCAAAATATCGACTGAATCATTTAGGACTCTGGATCACACAGTCATTGGACTGAACATCTCAATGCACTGCTGTATAATTGAAACCACTGGGACAATATGATGCATGGTATTTATCCTACCTACAGGAATGAAGGTGAAATCTGCTATTCTTTTTTCTATGTCCCTGATGATTTTATCTCCTCCCCTCTGCAGAAATGTTCCAGAACTTGTGCGGACCCTGCAACCACACGATGTTACAAACATGTCATCCTATGTCTTCTCAAAGAAAGAGTTTGTACATTATCAATAAAGGGCTGATGTGACTAGCCACGCAGATTGAAAGGTCAAAAGGTGCTGGAAATCCAAACCTGCTGTCTTTACTCTTCCCAGTTGTGCTATCAACCACAGTTGACTTTGCCATACGAGGTTTAGCAAGACTTATCAGATATTCACATTCCTCTCTGGACTGCATAAGTATGATTTGTATCGCGTTAATTCAACTTGATTAATAAACCAAGCATATCATTCATCATGCGAAAAAATTCTTCCATTCATATTAACAAATCCAAAATACAAATGGATCAGAGATAGATGTGAAAAGATACTCAAACAGCCCAGACAAGAAGCACACTTTCAGTCGTCATTCAAAGGAGCATCGTTCAAGATCTAACTGATGAACCGATGCAATGTTGTGAACTATTATTAGTGTCAAAATCTAGGTAAAGGAAGACCAGAATCCCAGAATTTTTCATCACCAAGAGACCGGAGCATGACTTCGGTACACAACTAAAATATTCATCAACATGCAGTAAAGATTTTGTGATATAATCTACGCCATCAGGTGCACCAACATCCTCCCAGATTAGAGATCGAATCCTCAACCCTGATCGACAAGCCTAACAACAGCCTTCCCGTACTTAAGCCATCGATCAACCTTGCATCGCCAACAGACTCCTCCAGTTGCATCCCTTACACTACTCAAATACAAAAAACGACATAAAACCCCAAAAAAATGAAAAGCAGAGCCGTACGAGAATGGCACAACCTGGCATCCCCATGACCAAGAACATCTCAATTCCTGCTCTCTAAACTCCATAACCAACCAAAACGAACAGCGATCGAACATCGCCCGCGCGGAAACCGAAAATACTGACCAGGAAACCGTGATAAATGAAAGCTCTGGGCTCCCACGACAGCACCTCGGTCCACTGCTCACCTCTCTGCCCCAATCCGTCACCTCTGAAACAATCAAACCGCAAACGAAATCAAGTCACCCCCAAACAGAAACGATCCAGCTTCAATTCCCAACGGCTACGCATCAATTTTTTTTTTTTTTTTTGGCCTTTCAGGACGGCCAATCAGGCATCAACTACCGCGCGCACCTCTCGAAAGTCCGGCGCCTGAAGGAGCTCCAGCCGTTCGCAGGGGCATCGCCGTCGCCGATCGGCAGGGAGACAATGCCGAGGGCCAGGAGCAGGAGGAGGACGATGGAGAGCGCGAGGAGCATCCCGAGGACGAGCGCCAGCGTGGATCTCCTGCCGTGGTGCGGCCGGGCGTGCTTCGGCGCCCTCGCCATCTTCGGGGCCGCTCGGAACCCTAGCTTCCTCTCGACGGAGACCAGCAGCGATCGGAGGTAGAAGGTGAACGACTTCGGCGCCTGGAACTCGGATTCCATACTCCTCCGGCGCAACCCAAAAAAGAACAAAAAAAAAAGGAACTACTGCGACGCCAAGCACGGAATTTTCCCGAACTATTTTATTTGTCGTTTGCCTCTTTTTTTTTTTTTTTTTTTTTTTTTTTTTTTTGGAAAAATTCAATTCGACCGTGGGAAGTGACTGTTGAAATAGGCGTCGTTCCGGCCCTCCGGGGATTCGTCAGGTGGACCAACGCTCGCGAAATTCCGATACTGTCCCTGGGAATCGAGGACGTTAGCACGGTTAGGGTGGAATGGATGCGAGGGCGTGAGTACGTTAGCACGGTTAGGGTGGAATGGATGTGAGGGCGTATTCGTCAAATCGATCGCCCCTGGTTTCGGCGGTGGTGGGATGCGGCGGCACCAGGTTTTGACCTTTTGGGATGAGGAGCCCCGTTGACGATTAGGAGGCGGTGGGAAGGAAGCATTTCGATTTGATGAAAAGGAGGAAACCTTTCGGATTGACTATTGCTTCGTAAAGTAAAGTTCTTATTCTCATGATGTATTGTTTTCTCAAAGTATAAACTTTTAGGGCTTTTTAATGGCACGGACGGGAGGCACTTGTTCAGTAATCGATTAAAGAAATCACAATTGAGGCACTTTTTCTCGCGTTATGTACGATTAGTGTGTACGTCTTCTGTCCTAAACAGAAGAACAGAAAGCAGAGGTTTTCCATCCCACATCCTCATCTTCATGGATATCAACATTCAAGATCGACATATCGATGAAACCTTTTAGATACTCTTGAAAAGCAAATCCTCTATCCATCCAAGCAGATCATTCAAGGTGTTTCCTATTTTTATTAGATGATGATTAACTTGGATAGAGAAAAAAAGATGGAGTTTCATACTTTGAAAAGACCTAATCACATCTTCATACAATCAAATTGTAAGTTTTATCCATGTCAGATCAAGACTTTGAATGGCTACTAGATCGAGA
The DNA here is from genome assembly GCA_016097595.1 of Eucalyptus pumila. Lineage (NCBI taxonomy): Eukaryota > Viridiplantae > Streptophyta > Magnoliopsida > Myrtales > Myrtaceae > Eucalyptus > Eucalyptus pumila. Next base: position 24,830,126 of record CM027851.1, read on the forward strand.
TTTTGAATGGTTCTTAGACCAACCATTGCAAGTTATCGAGGTATTCATTGCTCAAAACCTCACTTGCGGTTTCAAGTGCAATCGCGCCGCAACAGCCTGTAGCCTCCATAATCCATAATCGAGGTTATCAATCGAACCACAGTTTCTTCCGAAATGGCTGGTATGCAAAGAAATGGGTGCGCCCTCCAACACCCGTGAAAATTTACGAGGTTCGATTTTCTACGCATCATGAAATGTCACATCAATGACATATCAGCGATTCATCGAAAGATCAGACCTAATAATTTCAGTCAAAATGCTAACAAAATGCATAAACACCAGAGTGCAACGATTCATTCACGGGGAATTTAGTTATTTACCGCGCCCCAAGTCAGAAGCGCCTGCAATCTAATTCAGAAGCTCGTTCAGTAAATTCCACAAACACCTGAGCTGCAATCTAATAGCACGATCATGTCGTTCAATAGAAAGACAGCAAGGTATTTGATCACCCTCTTCATGTTAAGGCTAAAGGGCGAGGATAAAGAAAGAAAAGAAAAAAAAAAACTTGAAGGCATTCATCCTCCGATCAGCAAAAACCCACGCGATCACTGCCCCCCCGCACGCTGCTCCTCCATCTGCTGCTCGGCCTGCTTCTTCTCCGCCGCGAGCCTCTCGATCTTCTCCCTCTGCCCCTGGGCGACCTCCTCAAGCGCAGCGTGCACCGCCTCGCCGGCGCCGTCCAGCAACCGGCCCACGACCTCGGGGTCCGTCTCGAGCCGCGCCGCCTCGAACTCCCTCCGCGCCTTCGCCCGCAGAACGTCCCTCATCGGGACGCCGCGCGGGTCGGGCCACTGGAAGAACCGGGTCATGCGGAGGATGGACCGGTAGAGGGTCTTCGGCTCCGGCCGCCTGGCCGGGAGCCGGTCCTCCTCCTCCTCCTCCTCCTCGGCGAAGTCGAAGGGCTTGGCGTCGTCGAAGGGCTTGTCGTAGTGAAGGGCGCGAGAGATGGAGGAGGCGGCGGCGTTCCGCTGCGCCGCCGCGTTCCAGAGGATCGAGGAGCTCCGCCGTATCAGGAGGCTGGCGTTGGGGTTCATCGCTGCTTTGCCGCTCTGATCGGCTTGGTGAATGGGGGAAATCGCGCATGTGATGGGACGTGGGGGGAACTAGGGCTTCTTCATCAACTTAGGCATGTACGGACTTTTCATTTTTCCTTAGCAAAAAAACGACAGAAATTCTATAATATAATCTGTTATGTCCCTCCTGACCAAAAAAAAAAAAAAAAATCTGTTATGTCCCTAAAATTACCGAATAAATCCAATGAAAACATAGTCGATTACTCATCATTTAGACGCCAGCCCGCGCATCATGCGAGGTAGCTCTAAAAACAATGCAATTTCAGTAATATTTGAAGATATTGTATTTCAACATTATATGAAAATTGGCCGATGTTTTAAATGTATTTGTTGAATAACTCGCCAAGTTGTACTGGAAACAAAGTCGGTCTAGATTTTTTTATGCATATTGTGATGTTGAATTAATGTAAAGGTAGAAAATATGTTTTTGATTTTACGGTAAATAATGGCGTGTTTGGTAACATCTCTGTTCAAAAATTGTTTCAGGAAACAGAAATAGAAAAACTACTTTTGTTCCGGAGAACAATTTTTAACCGAAAAAAGACGCGTTTGGTAAACTTATTTCGGGAATAAAAAATGAATAGAAACACGTTTGGTAAATTTATATTCTTTTTTTGTTTCTTTTAATTTTTAATTTTTTTTTCCTTTTTTCCTTTTTTCCTTTCTTTTTTCCTTTTTTCTTTTTTTCTTCTTTTGGTCGGGCCGCGAGGCGGCGGCAGCCTGCGTCGATGGCCGATGAGCTTGGCCTCGCCTAGATCCGGCGAGGCCAAGTGTCGCCAAGGCCCGGGGGCCGGCGATGCTCCGGCGAGGTTGCCAACCCTTGACGGCCGGTCACCGGCATGGCCGAGGCCGGCGACCGGCCAAAGAAAAAAGAAGAAGAAAAGAGAAGAGAGAGAAAAAAATGTTCTTCAAAAGTGTTTATGGAACAAAAAAACAACTTTTTTTTTTTATTTCTCATTTCCATTCTAATTTAGTTCCGGGAACAAAAAAAAATTTGAACAAAAACGCAAACAAACGCGTTTCTGTTCTTTTTTTTATTTCCAGGAACAAAAAAAACAAATTTTTTTTCATAAGCAAGAAAAAATAACATTACCATGTAGGGCCTAAATCACTCAATGTGGCATATTGATTGCATTTACTTCTTCTTCTTTTTTTTAACTTTATACTAGGTTCATTTCCTTTTACAAAAGATGTTAATATTTTCCAAGAAAAATATTTTTTTAAGAAAACGATAATATTTTGGTGTTTAGCTTAAACTTGAAAAATAATTGGAAATATTTTCCACCATTTGAAAAGAAAAATCTAATTTGATTTTCCTAAACACACATGTACTACTCAGACTCTAATAACTTGTGTACGGGCAGTTGAGGAACCAAGCACTAGCACCAAGATCCCCACTCTCTTGGTGAGGACCCATGCACGGGCACTTAGGTCCCAAGCAAGAGGAGAGGAACTAGTCCTAAGTCCATAGAGATCGGGCCTAAGGCCTTAGTGCTCATGCTCGGATCCTAGCACCCAAGTTCCTAATACATAAAGGCTGAGCGTGAGGCCTCAATGCTCAAGCTTGGTCTCGAGTCCGTAGAGACTGGGCTCGGCACCTAGTGCTCAAGCTTGGGTCCCCAACACTCGAGCCTCAGTCCATTGCTAGGCCCAAGATGCTAGTGCTTGTTCTTGGGTCCCCAATAATTGGGTCCTAGTCCTCAATTCCTGAGCCCAGATTCACAAGGGCCAAACTTGGATCCATTGAGACCATACCTATTGCTTGCGTTAGATCCCTAGTGCCCAAAGCCTTGATGAACCCTAGCATGAGCACCAAGGTTCCAAGTCATGGCCTTATTGGACCCAAGCTTAAGTGCGAGGGATTCAAGCATGGGCACCAAGTTATTGAGTTTGATCTCGATAGATTTGGGACCTCAGTAGATATGAGTTCAAGTGCTAAGGATCCAAACCTCAGCCTTAATGGGCATGGGCTTGAGCGCAAGGTGTCCGAGTATGAACTAAAATCTTGTGCTTAGCCTCGATGGACCTAGGCTCGAGCGCCAAGTATACAATCACAGGCATTGGACTCCCGGGCTCAACCTTGATGGACTTGGATGTGGGTGCTAGGGTCCTCGAGCCTCAATCTCAATGGACTTGGGCCCAAGAGATTTGGGCACAAATACTGCGGACCCAAGCCTTAGTATCAAGGACTTAAGCTCAAGCACCAGGGTTTCAGGCTTGGGCATTACGACAATAGGCATAGGCACTAGGGTCTTAGGCCTGGTCTCGATGGATTCAAACACGAGCACAAAGTTTTAAATCAAAGTATCGATATTTAGTCATATTTTAAAAAATTAGTTTCGATTTTTAAGGAATAAATCATTTCTTGAATTTAAATGTATGTTTTCCGTTGAGTCAAATTTTTAAACAATCCAAACATGACAAAAATGATGAAAATGTTTTTCGCGAAACTAAGTAGGATTCATGGTATTTAGAAATTTCATGAATGTTATGATTCACTATGGAGAGAAATAGTTTAGATTCACTGTGGAGAGACATAATTAAGAGATGGTAAGAGTTATGTAATTGATTCTTATTTGAAAATACCTAATCAAAGACGTCTTCGATTGCTCAGGCGACATGTAGGCGGCAATCCACTTTATGGAGAACGAAGCAAAAATGATTTTCGCAACAAAGATAAAGCATCCAGGATTATCAAATTTTCACGCAACCTTTTGGAGAAGAGCTTGTAACGACAGATTTTGAAAGGCTCCATAAAACAATCACTTGTTCCGTAAATCTATCATCAGATCTAATTCAGTGACGAAGAACAAACGATGTAATGCGGGTTTTTAAACCATCCGATGTCGTCTGAACCGCATGGAATCTAATTCAGAAGCTCACTCAGTAATTTTCACAAACACCTTAGCTTCGATCTGCTTCTCCATCCACTCGTTCCCAAACCCCCCCCTTCTCTTCCCCGAACCACCTAAATTTTCTGACCAGATCACGAGGTCCAGCCATTCAAGCAGAGAGACGCACAGAATCCGATCGGGATTCATCATTCTTATTATTCAATTAAGGGGCGAAAGAGAAAGAGAGAAAAAAGTAAGAGACGGCATCACAATTCGTACATCGTTCGATCCGTTCGATCCGCTCGATCACCGCCCATCTCCGCGATCCTTCTCGATCTGCTGCCGCTGCTTCTCGGCGAGCTTCTCGAGAGCCGCCTCCACGGCGTCCCTCCCCCCGATCAGCAGCCGCGTCACCACCTCGGGGTCCCGCTCGAACCGCGCCTCCTCGAACTCCCTCCGCGCGTTCTCCCTCAGCACATCCCGCCACGGCACGCCGCGCTGGTCGGGCCACGGGAAGAACCGCGTCGCCCGGAGGATGTCCCGGTACAGGGCCAGCGCCTCCCGCCGCGTGCTGGTGAGCCGCCGCGCCGCGAGGAGCTCCTCCTCCTCGTCGTCCAGGGACTTCTTCTCCTTCTTGACGACGTGCCTGTCCAGGAGCTCTTCAACTGTGTCCGGCCCGTGGTGCAGGGCGCGGGAGACGGAGGCGGAGGCGGCGTCGCTTTGCTTCGCAGCGCTCCAGAGGATCGAGAGATTCCGCCATTTCTGGAGCTTCGCGTTCATCGCTCCGTGTCTGCGATCGGTTTGTTGTTGACGAGCTGAACTGCGGATGTGAAATTGGAATTGGGATTGGGACAAAGCCAATTGGGCCTTGGGCCTTGGGCCTGTAGCAGAGCATTAATGGGCCTGTTGATCCATCCTGAGCTCGACCTGGTCGAATAGTGGCGCACTCCTTTCCTCCAATAATTATTAATAAAAAGATAATATTTTCATTATCGATAATAACTTTTATTAAATATCTTCATGAATATTATAATTTTTTTTTGTTCATTCATTTTTATATTCCGTTTATTTGGCATAAAATAAATAATATAAAAATATTTTCACGAAAGAGATCCTTTAGAATAATTAATAGATAAAAAAGTTCAATTATTAAACAATAATTTTTATTTAAGCATTTTCATGGACAATAAAAATTATATTATCCGTTCATCTTTGTACAAGAAAAATTATATTTGTAAATTATTTTCCAAATCATTTATTTTTTTATGAAACAACCGCTCCTTAACATGAATAGGTTGATTTTTTTTTTTTTTTGTTTGAATTAATTGATGGTGTAGTCCTTTTTTTTCGATAAGAATCATTGAATTCTTTTTTGCATGGTGAAACTTATCACGCATTATGTTAGTTGTCACTTTTTACTTTTAATCTCTATTTTTCCTTTGAAACATTTTAAATTTGACCTTTACTTTTAGCGGGTTTTCGGTCAAAATCTTTTAACATCGAAAGCCTGCAACGTTCCAAATTGTATGAATTACATATATGTATACTTATTTAAGTTATTCCCTTCACCAATTTATTTAAATATCTTCCATTTCCAAAATTTCGAAAGAACAGTTGAAACAAATATATTGAAATTTGTTGTTTCTCTTATTGATTTTCAAAATTCACACCTTTTTGGTTACCTATCATGATTTCACAGAACAAAAAATAAATAGAAATTCGTTTAGTAAAACTTTTGTTCTCGATAATATATTTGGAACAAAAACAAGAAAGAAAAGAAAAAAGGTAGTTTTTTTTCTTGGAAACAATTTCTAAAAATAAGTCGATTTTTTCTTTTCTTTTTCTTGCTTGTTACAGCCTTGGGTGGTCGCTTACCAACCACCGGCCACCTCCAGCCAGCCGTCATCGTTGCCGTTTGATCGTCATTGCTATCGCCCACAATCCATCAGCCACCCCAACCTCCAATGATTGCCACCGATCGTTGTTGCTGCTGTCAACCTCCAGCCACCGTCATTGCCGCCCCTCGACTGTCATCACGATCGCTGCCATTGCCATCACTCGTTTCCGCCGGCCATTGACCATTGCCGCCAACTGTCGCCGCACGATTGCCGCTAGAGGCGGACGGGCAGCCGTGGGAGGTGATGGCTAATGGGCTGTGGGCAACGATTGTGTGACGGTAGTCGGCAATGGCGATCGATGGCGACAGTCAGCGGTCAGCGATCCTGTAGTGGTGAGCGACGAGTAGATACAGGTAGTGGCAATGAGCGGCAACCACTTTCACCTTATTTTACTCAGAAATTATTCCCCGAGTAAAAATAAAAAATAACTACCTCTAAAAAGAAACTAATAACTACTTTTGAAAAGAAATTATCCCCCGCGAAGAAGCGTTACCATGCACTTTAAAAACAAACAAAAGTCGCCAATCGCCAGAGAAGGCAAGGGGGAGATTGAGATACACGACCGACGTCGTCGTTTCCAGTAGGTAACCATTTCTGCTCAGCCTCGTCTTCGCCCCCCGCCGCTGCAACACCCGACCGACAGCGAGCTTTCTTCAGAAGCCGCCATCGACGATGGCGCTGCTCAAGCGAGGCGCGCGCCTCCGCCTCACCCCTCTCTCCGGCAGTCCTCTCTCTTACTCCACCAGCCACCTTCAAGAACGCGAAGAAGGAGAAGAAGGAGGAGGAGGAGGAGGAGGAGGAGGAGGAGGGCCCGGAAGCCGCGAGCCTCCCGAGCTCGCCCCCTCTCCTCCTCTTTCCCCCGAAGAAACCCTAGTGGCCGACAACCTCCACGCCCTGATCAGGGAGCACCACCGCCGGAACCCCAGCCCCGTCGGAACCCTCGGCCTCGCCCCGCCGGACCCTCGCCTCGCCATCCCCGCCCTCTCCCTCGACCTCGCCCTGGCCTATCCCCCCGGCTCCGGCTCCCGCTCCCTCTCCCCCGCCGTCGTCCGCCGCGTCGTCGAGAAATGCGGGGACCTCCGCCACGGCATCCCCTTCCTCCAGGCGCTCGCGTTCTTCAACTGGGCCGCGGCGCAGGCGGAGCTCGCGTCCCCCGCTCCTTACAACGAGATGATCGACCTCGCCGGGAAGGTGCGCCAGTTCGACGTGGCGTGGCACTTGATAGACGCCATGAAGTCGCGAGGTATCGAGATTAAGATCGGGACTTTCGCGATTTTGATTCGTCGTTATGTTAGGGCGGGATTGGCCGCCGAGGCTGTCCACGCCTTTAACCGGATGGAGGAGTATGATTGCCGGCCCGATAAGGTCGCCTTCTCGATTGTTATCAGTATGTTGAGTAAGAAGAGGAGGGCAGTCGAAGCTCAATCCTTTTTTGATAGTCTGAAGGATAGGTTTGAGCCTGATGTCGTTGTGTACACTAGCTTGATTCACGGGTGGTGCCGAGCTGGTAATATCTCTGAGGCGGAGAGGGTGTTTGGGGACATGAAGAAGCTGGGGATAAAGCCCAATGTGTATACTTATAGCATTGTGATTGATGCTCTGTGTAGGTGTGGGCAAATTACCCGTGCCCATGATGTTTTTGCGGAGATGCTTGATGTTGGGTGCACACCGAATTCGATAACCTTTAACAATTTGATGCGAGTTCATGTGAAAGCCGGCAGGACCGAGAAGGTGTTGCAGGTGTATAATCAGATGAAGAGGCTCGGGTGTCCTGCGGATACAATAACGTATAATTTTCTCATTGAGACTCATTGTAAAGACGAAAGTCATGAGGAAGCTATGAAGGTGCTTAATTCGATGGTTAAGAAAGGCTGCAGCCCCAATGCATCCACTTTCAATCCGATATTTAGATGCATTGCGAAATTGAGAGATGTAAACGGTGCTCACAGGTTGTATGCTAGGATGAAGGACTTGAAATGTCTGCCTAATACAGTGACGTACAATATACTGATGCGGATGTTCTCCGACTCAAAGTCAACTGATATGGTCATCAAGTTGAAGAAGGAAATGGATGAGAATAATGTGGAGCCCAATGTGAACACATACCGGATTTTGATCTCCATGTACTGTGGGATGGGGCATTGGAACAATGCCTACAAGTATTTTCTAGAAATGATCGAAGCCAAGTGCTTGAAACCTGGTTTGCCTGTTTATCAGATGGTTCTAGAGCAGCTTAGGAAGGCAGGGCAGCTGAAGAAGCATGAGGAGTTAGTGGAGAAAATGGTGGATAGGGGATTCGTTACTCGACCTTTGTAGGAATGTGCTCACCTGCATATGCAGGTCAAGTAAGTTACACAATGCCCTAGCATTAGTTCCCTGACAATCTTTTTTGTTTTTCATCATCTTGAAATGCATTTGATTAGAGTTTAGCATTTGACTTTTATTCGGTGCAACAATACATCGGTTCATTTTGGTACTGTAGGTTTTCCCTACATTTCTTCAATGTGGAACTATACTTTGTTGCTGTTTGTAACTCAAAAGCAAATTTTGGTATGAAACATATTTATTGGTGATCTCTCTCGCTCTGGAATTCCCTTTTCTACTTAATTGTATGAGGAAAAATCCTCTTACGGATCATCTCCTCTGTTCAGGTCCAGAAAATAGTGAATAATTTCATCAATTCCAAACTTGAGACCACTGTGTTTTCCCTTTGTTTGTACGAAGTCAATATTTTGACTGAACAACTATGTATCCATAATATGTGGTGTAACATCTAGTGATCATATAGTCAAATTAAAACTGTCATTGCTTTCATCGTGAAACCTTTATTCTTGTAAAACCTGTTCATGTTAACGCATTTCCATGTCGTAGCTCTATTTTACTCCAGTCCCTTGCAAATTGCTATCTGTTCTCAATGTGCTAACTCAAACCAAGCATTAACATTTTGCTCCTTATATCCAAATGCTTTTTCTTGATTGTGGCTGGTGAAGTAGGGGGCTGATGTTGGCTCCTGCCCCCTCCTGATCACTTTTTTTTTCTTTAAAAAAGATATATTCAGCTGAAAATTTAAAGAAATAAGATTGAAAATTTGAGCCAACTTATAGAATTTTTGGTCCTCTATTGGCTGGTTGCCTTGTCGCTTCCTCATATAAAATAGATAGTTTTGCCTAGCTAGTCATGATTTTTGGAAACACTACAAAGTTTTGTTTTGGCAGCTGCCGGTCACCGCTGGCACTTCTAGAGCAACTTTAGAGTTTAATACCTCGTTCTTAGATAATATATGATTGCTTGAAAGACTTCATCCCGATATACGTCAAGTGATGGATATCTATGGAGCTAATGCGTTCCAGCATTCTCAGAATAAGGATTCTGCTTGAATATGTGTGCCTTAAGCACTCAAACTATGGAAAAATGGAGTATTATCTTCCAATCAAGTAAGATCTTCTGCCTTGTGATGCTTGGTGTATGTGAGATGTGCCTGTCTCTGTAGAATTTCATCTTCCAATTAAGCACTTATTCCCAACCAAGTACGATCTTCTGCCTTGTGATGCTTGGTGTATCTGAGATATGCCTGTCTTTGTAGAATTTCATCCTCCTCCAATTTGGCTTGTAACCAAGTTCTTCCATTATAAGACCCTATAAGATGATGCCAGGGAATGTGCATAAGTTTTATTTCTCTCGCCTTTTCGGTTATGAAGAAGTTGATATTTTAGTTTCGTTGGTCTTTGAACTCCTTTCGACTCTAATTGCATTCAGCATAGTACTATAGATGGTAACGTGCCACATATTTTTTCATGCATTTGGGATACAATTTAAACGTTAGACCTATTTGGATAATGATCCATCTGAGATATATGGCATTTCCACCACTACTATGGTGCTGCAGCATAGCATGATGTTGGATATACAGCTTAGTTCGGCACACCTGAATGCAGTTGTACATAAATTTGCAGTGGAGCCTAATGAACGCACTATTGTTTGTGGTTCATATGATAGAGCTGTCCCTTGTCATGTAGCTTGCAATTCAGATTATAGTTCATTTGCTTGATCGTGTTGGTTATTGAGAAACTCCTTTTATTAGTTTTCTCTGCTGGATCTAACTTTCATTTCTGCAAACTTCACTCCCCTGTTGTTGGGATCTACTTGCGTATTGAGATTACGGAGCACGAGCCATTTTCATACGGCTTGAGGATCAAATTGTAACCTTCTTCATAGATTAGTTAGTATAATTATTTACAAAGCTCCTGACCGCACCAATGACTATGAACCTTTGGAGTCAGCATTGCGATAGCCAGGCCCTCCATTAGCACTGGCGTATCGTGACTTAGTGGGCAAATTATTTGCCTCAAAACTCTTTATTTTGACCGAGCGTGATGTTAGATGAATCCATGTCGCTGCTCTGCTCGGAAGACGTGCGCTGCTGATCTGTTATGCATCAACGTATTGGTGAGTCACCAATCGAAATCCATTTACAGTGGTCCAGTTTGAGACGATTGTTTAAAAGTTTTTCTAGGTACTTGTTCAGCTCCCTGCCAGTTCGGATCTCAGATCCGCGAGCCCCGTGAGCTGACGTTGAAGCTTCAGAGGTCTGCGAAGAAGCAGCACTCTAGCTCCCGGTCGTCCCCACATGTGGGGGGGGATCGAAGGTTTGGCATGTTCTTTTGTCTTTCTGCGTGAGCATCGCTTGCCTGAATGTGCTGGTAACAGGTAAGCCGCAAGGCTGTCCCTGGCCCTGTCAGGGGATATGCCAAAGCCAACCCAGGGTGACCCACCATCTTCCTCTTTTAACATGCAGGCTGTTCATTTTCTAAAATGACAAAAGTGGGATGTTCACTCAGATTCCACTTGGGTTTTAAGCTTTCTTGTCCTCCTGTGCACATCTTCGAATTCAGTTCTCGAGCAAAGAGGCCTGCGTTGGCTCGTTGAGAGGGCCGTATACGCTAACGCTTCTGTGAACACTCCCCTCGAAAGAAGTCTTAAGAAGTTATCTGGTTCGAGTCATTCGATACTGATCTTTTTCGTCTTTCTTTGCTCGGCACTTGAAAAATCATACGCTACTCGGTGCTCAATCAGTGTTGGCCGCAACGTAAGAGGAAAGCGATGGACACTGAAGGGCGATAAAGCTGTAAGTCTTATTCCTGACTCACCTGTGCTGGCGGATGATGGACACCCACTTACTATATACTGACTTATCCTATTGACCAGGCTTGAAAATCGTCGGCAGCAAATCAAATCAAGAACCGCTTTTACAAATATTAAGATGCGAACGAGCGGCAGCTGTTCTGATGTGGTCGCACGCACTCTTTTGGACGACTCGCATCGGACATGGTTGCCAACTACTACATCGGCAGCTCAGCTTTTCCGAAGAATGTCGTCACGCGATAGAAAAATTCACCCCCCCCTCCTCCTTTTCTTCTCTCTCTCTCTCTGCTTCTCCTTCTGAATTTTCGAAATTTATACGCATTTTGGGGTTATCCATTTAGATCCATCGGCAAAAATGAGATCCGCTTTTACGATAAGAAAATCCCTTCCGATGCGAGGGGCATAAAACAACGAGCGAAAGGACAAAAGGAGCGAACCGAAAAGTTTGAAAGATCCAAAGCGGGGGTGGGCGGACCCCACGTGGCCTCCCGATTCACGCCCCTCACACTCTCAACCAGCTCATTCAAATCGACTTGCGAAAAAGAGAAAAACGTAAATAAAATAAAATAAAATAAAATATCAAAGCAAAGCAAAGCAAAGCGATCGCGACAAAGAATTCAAAAGGTTTAGAAAAGGTAACAGAGGAGGAAGAAGACGCAGGACGAGCCAACCTAGCCGTTTCAGCTCATGTCCCTCTCTCTCCTCCCCTCCATGTGCGCACCTCGTGCTCTGTCCCCACCACTCTCTCTCTCTCTCTCTCTCTCTCCCTCTCTCCCTAGAGAGGAAGTTTCGCCTTCACTCGCGCGCACGCTCACCCACGTACGCCCTCGCCCCTCGATTCACCGGAAGGGACGAGAAAATGGAGAAACCTAAAATAGATCGGGCCGCGGATCGCGGCGGGGCGGCGGCGGGGAATCCGGCCGATGGCGATCGTCATCTCTCGGCGCAGTGCGATCCAGGAAAGTGAAGGCGAAAACCTTCCCTAAGGGAATCTTTCCCGTAGCTGTCAAAATTCTTGATTATTTTTATTTTATTTTCCTCCTCTTTGACTCGTTTGAGTCCGGGCCTCGTATCTCAGTCCAGATTTTTCAGCGTAATCGCGTCATCAAATGAGATCCCCAAATTCAATATTCATCGCGAGCACGGGATAAAGCACGAACTGGCACTGGCGCCAGCTAAAAAAGTAAGGAAACGCCTGCGATCCAGCCATGGGATTTTTCTGAACCAGTATTCAAATTGCGAAACCCAAAGGTTACAAGGAAGAAGCTATACCCCAAAATCGAAGCAAAAGAAGAAAAGGAAGAAAACCCAGAATAAACCCAGAATAACTTCTCTTCTTTTTTTTTTTTTTTTTTTTTTTTTTTTTTTTTTTTTCTCTTCCCCAGTGAATAATCTTCAGTCATCATCATAACTCAGTTCAGCAACAAAAGAAAAGAAAACGAGAAAAAGAAGAACGAAAAGGGAACCATTGAAATTGGGGTGTCGTTACCATGGGTCGCGGATTTTAACCTAAGAATCGGCGGGGGGCGAGTCCTTGGGCTTTCTGCAGAGGATCATGTGCATCGGGGTGAAGATCCCGGTCTCCCCGCCGCGGGTCAAGTAGTCGGCCGTCTTGAACAGCATGTCGTGGACGTCCACCGTCCCCTTGGGCGCGACCCCGAGCGCCGCCGCGACCTTGATCAGCATGTGGTTCCTCCAGTAGGCGATCCGGCCCATCTTCAGCCTCGTCCACCAGGGGCCGGCGGGAGGCGCCGCCAGGTCCCGCTCCTCCAGCACCTCGAACCCCACCCGCCTCGCGGTGGCGGCGATGTCCGCGTAGCTGCGGAGCCCCGGGAGGGCGTCGCCGCGCTCGATCCCCTGGATGATGTCGACGTGGTCGGAGTCGTCGCCGCGGTACTTGTCAGTGGTGACCCACTCGTAGGAGACGTAGAGGGTGCCGGGCTTGAGGACGCGGAGGACCTCGGCGTAGACCTCGTCGAGGCGCGGGGCGTGGCAGGTGGCCTCGATGGAGTAGGCGCCGTCGAAGGAGGAGTCGGGGAAGGGCATCTCGAGGAAGTTGCCGCAGACGACCTCGCAGAGGCCGTCGAGGCCGGCCTTCTTGTTGTGGGCGCGGGCGCGGGCCACCTGGTACTCGTTGATGGTGATGCCGACGACGCGGGCGCGGGAGTGGGCGGCGATGGCGCGCATGGGCCCGCCGACGCCGCATCCGACGTCGAGGATGCGGTCGTTAGGGGAGGCGCGGATGAGGTCGACGGCCATCTCCTCGTGGAGGCGGGTGGCGTCGGCGTGGGACCGGCCGGGGAGGGCGGGGGAGAAGTGGAAGGACTGGCCCCAGCCCCACTCGTAGATGTCGGTGACGAGGTTGTAGAAGGTGTCGACGAAGTCGGGGACCTTCTCCTTGGTCTCGATCTCCTTGGGGCGGCGGAAGAAGGACCAGTAGCTGTCGTAGTTGTCCTGGACCTTCTCGGCGGAGATGGAGCCGCCGGAGATGTCCGTGGCCCGCTTCCCCTTCTGCTCCGCCGGCCCCAGCACGCAGACGAACCAGTAGATGCCGCCGGCGATGAGGGCTCCGGTGCACCACAGAGCCACCGAGTCCATGGTTTTCCCCCCTAGAGAGAGAAAGAAGATCTGGACAGAGTGGAGAGAGGGAGAGAGAGAGAGAGGTTTGTTGGGGTTTTGGAGAGAGGGTGGGTGGGTGGGTGGGTGGGAGGAGGGGGAGGCTGTGGGACGTATTTGGGGATTTATAGTGGGGCTGGTGCGTTCAGTTTCAGTGGGGAGCGGAGTGAGTTGGGCTTTTTTTCTTCCTCTGCCTCTTTTTGTCACGGACGCGGACGGGCTGTCGTGTGGGGATTTTTTCTCTCCTTGGTCTTTTGTTTTTTGTTTTTCTATTATTCTTGTTGGTGGGGTTGTTATTTTCCGCCGTAAAATATCTTGAAATGTGGGAGAGAATTGGTCGCTCCATCCAAAATGGGTACTTCGGAAAATTCCAATGGTGGCATTTAGAGTACCGTTTTTAAATTTATATGGATGAACTGAGTTGTTATATATGTTGATTATATTCAGTAAATTAATTATAAATGAGTTTAAAATGACGAAATTCAAAATAATATGAATATTCGATGAGTTTACAACTTATTTAGACTCACATGACTTCCTCTTTACTCTCTTTCTTGCCCTTAATTGATCTCACAGTTGTTTGTTCTGTATCCTATGATTATATTTAGTTGTTTGAATTTTCAATTATGATAAAATTGGATATGATAAGATATAAAATTCAATGATTATACTATTTAGTGATTGAATATATTTATATCGTATCATGTATATTATTTGTATAAACGACATATTAATACAAATGAATCGAAAATTTTACAAATGGAAATGGTAAAAATTTCTCGCTACACTTTTGCCTACTTTATTTTTATTTACTTTTTTATTTTAATTTCCTCTCTTTCTAAATTAATTTCTTTTTTATTTCTTTCTTCCCCTTCCATCATTCTCTAATAAAATTTTATTAAATAGTAAACTATACTAATATACCTAAAATATTAAAATACCAAAAATATGTAATAAATATAAATATATAATTATATTTATATATTAAATTTATTTTATAGAACTGGATTATTTTAGAATATATAAATAAAAATAAGATTAAATTAAAATAACTAAATTGTTATTTTTTGTTATTTTGAATTTCTTTTATTATAATTCAATTATTATTTATATTGAAATACAATTTTAATTGTCAATTTAAGAATATCGTCATTTGAGGAAAATAATTTTCTTATTATGGATGTTAGAAATCCTATCCACATTTATCTCACTTTTCTTATAGGATAATTTTATTTGGCATATATCCCCCTTATATCGCAGGCACCGAACGTTAGACATAATAAAATTTATCATGAATTTTTTCCCAACTGTCAAACGCAGCCTATGAGATTCTTAAATTGAGTTAGATGTGGAAATGTTTTAGCGATGTGAGTCGAATTGAATATGCGGTGTGTATGGGTTATGAAATCTGTGTTGCATGGAAACGGGTCAAGACAAATTAAATAGATTAATTTGGCTGGACTATTTTTAACCCGACACAATCCACGCGTTTGACTGATCTAACAAGATGTGAATATAGAGATTTAGACCGAAATACCAACAAGATAAAGAATTCTTGTTTTCTTGTGAAAATTGAAAGGAACGTAAAATGGAGATTCGAACTCGAGCTCGGGAACCTGGGGTGGGGGAAGGTTTGCATTATATTGTTGGTGCTCTCTCCCAGGACATTTATTATATAAGGGAAAAATATTTAGTAGACATCCTTTTGATATTAGTTAGTCTCGCACTAAAAATTTGGTTATTGAACTATGAATTTATGGTATGATGGAAGTGGATCCAATATACAACCTTTGTTTTTTTTTCTTTTTGTTATAATATAGCATTTTGAATGCTATGATTTACTGGTGCTATAAGATTGTCAAGAAATTTAATTTATCTATCAAAATCATTATGTACTAGAGAATGTCCATAAATGTCCTTTACACCTATTGGCATCCCCCCTCCCCTTTTTTTAAAGAAAATGTTCAAAAAGAACCTCTCGATGGCCTATATGATGCTTTAGTATCATTTATATCACTGGATTCGATGACCAATTCGTTAATCAATATGCGCATGGATTTCCTTCCCAAAAGTATATAACGTTTTGATCTATCGAAAATACTCTTAACACCTTCCAAATTTGAGAAATTATTTATAGTAATATTGATGGCTAATATGCATGCGGGGGTGATCATGAGGAGGGCTTGGGCGGGCCGGCCCGATTTTTTTGGTCAAACCCCCCTTCATAAACATTTTGCACATTTAAGATGGGGTTGGGCTTTCCTACTAATACACTTTCAGGATTAGCTCAAAATGTATTAATGCCCTTATTAGGTGTGAGCATGGTAAACCAGTCTAGCACCCAACCCAAAGACCAACTCGCATAGGGTAGATCCCTAATTTTTGGGATCGAGGATCGACCTTGTGATATCCAAAATTTTCATCTTTATTGATAATATTTAGGATATAAAGTTAAGTAGTATTTAATTTGGAATTTCGGATATGGATGGATGTCATCAATTTTGTGGAGTCCGCAACAGTGATTGCCCGGAATTTGATTTGTTAAAAGAAAATTGATAAATGTTGACATGTATGTGATGATATAAAATGATGGTAATGGATTAACCACCATATTAGTTGTATAAGGGAACTAATATGCTCCTTCGGTATTGTTCATTAATAATTTTAGTGGGTTCAAAATATTTTTTAAATTTGCCAATTATTTAGAATGGAAACTATTTTCCATGCTTACTTACTGTTTACTAGATATTTTGGGTAACTTGACAAAACATCTATGTTGGAAAACTATAGATAAATCACTTGGTACTATTTAATTTGTGACACCTCTTCATTTTACCATTTATCTTTTCCCGCATGCTCTTGATAACACCAAACTAAGCCTAGCTTGGACATCATGCATCACATCATCAATGTTAACCTTAGCCCATTAATACCATGGATAACTCATTCCATTTATTTGAACAAAGAGAAGCCATCTCTCATTTGAATCAAAATATCTACTTTAAAACCATAAGATTAAGTCATTTGTAACATTTCAATTTGACCACATCTCCTTTAGTTTTCACCACATATTTTTAACTCATAGTTATCATTACATTTAACCAATGGTTAATTGTTTTTATCATTTTATATCTTTTGAAGGCTTTCAAATACATCCCCCTATTGATCCTAAGAAGCTACTACAAGTATTCAAGCTCTAAATAAGGAGTTTTAACTCATTCTTGCAAAGAAAAAGAGAGTTCCATGCCACATTTCCTTCCCTTTCTTGTCCCATTCTTTTAAAGCAAAGGCGAAGGTCTTACGGTTGTGTCTTTTTATTAATCTCTCACATGTTTTCTTCTTAAAAATATAGAGCTTGGTAGTGATGAGGTCATGTATTACCTCATGAAATTTGACCTTAGTTCATTAAGCTTGGAATGATTGTTGCTCATCTCAACCAGATGAAATGAATCCTTCTATCTTTCAAATAAATATATTTTCTCTTGATTTATAGTATCAAGCCATTTGCACCCTAGCTATTAGCATATGGGGCACATCAATCAATTTCATTGAAACACTTACCCCTTACACTTATTATTTTAACCCTACGACAAGTAATGCCTTAACCATGATTAAATTAATTCTACTCTTTTCTTCCTTGTTTTAGTCAGTGGAGGGAGGAGGGGGGAGGGGGACCACCGAGGGGGACTTGTGAAAGAACACAAGCCCTCATTTCATTAACGTTCACTTATCAACTCATTTCTTCAACTTTCGTTTTCAATTACCGTGACAAAAAGCAAAGGCCTTGCTTTTGTGTTGTTGAAACTTCTACTTTTATCTTTTCAAGTTATCACAATTATTGTATTTCCTCTTCATATTATGTTCTTGATTATTTTCTTTCAAGGTATTTAAAGCTTTGATTTGGTCAAGTCATTTTCAAGGTAAATAAAAACTATAGTGGCAAAATAAAATTGATTTACTTAGTGCTCTTAACTTGGTCATTTGATGGTTGTTAAATTCAGTTTAAACTTGGATATTAAGTGTGAGAAGATTGGAACGATTGCATAACGAATCGTTATGTTCATTTGACTTGGATCAATGAGAAAGAAGATCTAGAGAAAGAAAAGAGAGAGCGGTTTGTTGAGGTTTTGGAGAGAGGGTGGGAGGGAGACTGTGGGGCGTATTTGGGGATTTATAGTGGGGCTGGAGTGTTCAGTTTCATGGGGAGCGGAGTGAGTTGAGCTTTTTTTCTTCCTCCTCCTTTTCCAGGAGTGGGTCACGAATGTGGACGGGTTTGTGTGGGGATTTTTTTTCTCTCCTATGTCTTTTGTTTTTTTTTTCCTATTATTCTTGTTGGTGGGGGTTATCATTTTCCGTCGTAAAATATCTTGAAATGTGGAGGAAAATTGCTCACTCCATCCAAAAAAGGTACTTCGAAAAATTCCAATGATGGCATGTAGACATATCAAAATGAGTACCGTTTCTAAATTCATATGGACAAATTGAGTTGTTATATGGGTTAATTATATTCAGTAAATTAGTTATAAATGAGTTTAAAATGAGGAAATTCAAAATAATATGAGTATTCGATGGGTTTACAACTTATTTAGACTCACACGAATTCCTCTTCACTCTTTTTCTCGCCCTCACTTGATTCGACAGTTGTTATGCACCTTCGATATCGTTCTTTAATAATGACATGTATGTAATGATATAAAATGATGGCAACGGATTAACCACTATATTAATTGTAGAAGGGAACTAATATGCTACTTCGGTAACATTCATTAATAATTTTAGTGGGTTCAAAATATTTTTTGAATTTACTGATTATGTAGAATGGACACAAGTACACTAATGGTGCCATAAGTTGTGTACGGCGCTCACTTTGGTGCCAAAAGTTTCCGTCGGATCACTTAAGTCAAAAAATTTGAAAAACGCTCACTTTGGTGCCAACTCGACGAAATTGGCCGGGAATCCGACGTGGCCTTTTTTATTAATTTTTGATGACGACGTGGCTCGTCGGGAGCTGAGTCGATCCAAACACCAAAACGACGTCGTTTGGTGTCTCCACCAATTCAAAACCCTAATCTCCGGCCGTCGCCGTCCTCGCGGTCCTTGCACTCGGCAGCCACGGCTTCGACCCCGACCTCGACCCCAACCCCGACGATGGCCACTCAACGGCAGCGGCTCCGACCTCGACCCCGACCCCGACCCCGACCCCGACGATGGCCACTCGGAGGCCGTAGCTCCGACCTCGACCTCGACCCCCGACCGCGACGATGGCCGCGGCTCAAACCCCGACCCCAACCCCGACAATGGCCACTCGATGGCCGTAGCTTCGACCCCGACCCCAACCCCGACCTCGATGATGGCCACTCGGCGGCCGCAGCCGACCCCGACTCCGACCCCAACCCCGACGACGGCCACGGCTTCGACCTCGCCGAAACCCTAATTTCTTCCCCATGTGAGCTAAACGGCGTCGTTTTCCATGAAGCCATCCACGTAGGATGGCAAAACGACGTCGTTTTCTTAGGAGACCGAAAACGACGTCATTTAAAGGCTTATCAATTTTTTTTTTTAAAAAAAAAAAAATCATTTTAGGAATCTTTCGCCGGAGGCCGGAATCTTTCGCCGGTGGCACCAAAGTGAGCGTTTTTCCTCCGATTTCAAGACTTAAGTGATCCGACAGAAACTTTTAGACCAAAGTGAGCGCCGTACACAACTTATGGCACCATTAGTGTACTTATCCCCTAGTTTCCATGTTTACATATTGTTTACTAGATATTTTGGGTAACTTGATAAAATATCTATGTTGGAAAACTATAGATGATTCACTTGGTAATATTTAATTTATGTCACATCTCTTCATTCTACCATTTATCTTTTCTTGTATGCTCTTGATGAGACAAAACTAAGCCTAGCTTTGACATCATGCATCACATCATCAATGTTAACCTTAGCCCATTAATACCATGGATAACTCAGTCCATTTACTTGACCAAAGAGAAACTATCTCTCATTTGAATCAAAATATCTACTTTAGAACCATAAGATTAAGTCATTTGTAACATTTTAATTTGACCACATCTCCTTTAGTTTTCACCACATATTTTTAACTCATAGTTATCATTACATTTAACCAATGGTTAATTGTTTTTATCATTTTATATCTTCTGAAGGCTTCCAAATACATCCCTCTATTGATCCTATGAAGCTACTACAAGTATTCAAGCTCTAAATAAGAGTTTTAACTCATTCTTGCAAATAAAAAAAGAGTTCACCATCGCCTATGGTGGCTCAGTTGGATAAATGCCCCCATGATCCTTTGCTAAAGGAGAAGAGTTCGAATCCCGCTAGCTGCACAGGATCTTAAGTGTGGCGTCGGGGTGGTGGGTCCTCCGCTAGCGTCGCCTTAGGGTTTACCCCCCGTTATCCCGGGTTTGTCGGGCTGTCCGTGTTGGTACGGTGCGCGGGTTCCCTGGGTCATCAAAAAAAAAAAAAAAGAGTTCTATGCCACATTTCCTTCCCTTTCTTGTCCCATTCTTTTAAAGCAAAGATGAAGGCCCACATTTGTGTCTTTTTATTAACCCCTTAAAAATATAGAGCTTGGTAGTGATGAGGTCATGTATTGCCTTATGAAATTTGGCCTTAGTTCATTAAGCTCGGAATGATTATTGCTTATACTTGGCCAAATGAAATGAAGCCTTCTATCTTTCAAATATAATATCTCTTCTCTTGACTTATAATATCAAACCATTTGCACCCAAGCAATTAGCATAGGGGGGCACATGAATCAATTTCATTGAAACACTTATCCCCTACACTTATTATCTTAACCCTAAGATAATTAATGCCTTAACCATGATTAAATTAATTCTACTATTTTCTTCCTTGTTTTAGTTGATGGGGGTGGGGGGGAGGGGACCACCGAGGGAGACTTTTAAAAGAACACAAGCCCTCATTTCATTAATGTTCACTTATCAACTCATTTCTTTAACTTTCGTTTTCAATTCCTATGAGGAAAAGCAAAGGTTTGGGGACCACCGAGGGAGACTTGTAAAAGAATACAAGCCCTCATTTCATTATCGTTCACTCATAAACTCATTTCTTCAACTTTCATTTTCAATTCCATTGAGGAAAAGCAAAGGCCTTGTTTTTGTGTTGTTGAAACTTCTACTTTAATCTTTTCAAATAATCACAATTATTGTATTTCCTCTTCATATTAACAAACTAGTTGTGTTGCTTACAAAGATTAAAGGTTATTAATTAGTGTTCTTGATTATTTGCTTTCGAGGTGTTTAAAGCTTTGATATGGTCAAGTCATTTTCAAGGTAAATAAAAACTCTAGTGGCTAAATAAAATTGATTTACCTTGTGCTCTTGATTTGGTTTTGATGGTTGTTAATTTAGTTTAAACTTGGATATTAAGAGTGAGAAGATTGGAACGATTGCATAATGAATCGTTATGTTCATTTGACTTGGATCAATGAGTTTCCATATGTTGAAGTTGTGACTAATCAATTTTCATGATATTCAAAAATAGTATTATCCAAAAAGTGATATTTTCGTGATTTGATTAAGTAACCAATTTACTAGCTAGTGTTGTTGATTATTAGGTTGTAGACGTTTTGTTGTCTATTATTTAGATTGTTTGTATTATGTTGTTGACATTTGGGTTATTGATGTTTTGCTGGATTATCAATGTGTATGTGGCCGATTCTCTAATAATGTTATCATTTGCTTGCATGAGAACTGAAAAAGAGGTAAGCATCTCATTATCATTATTTATGTATGTAATAATTGAAAGGATAATGTGATTCTATTTTGAAAGTAAATTGCTTGAAAAGATGTGTATTAGATGTCAATTTTTGAAATGAACATTGATTTTGTTGTTGATGCAAGAGAGATTATATGATTATAATGTGAGCATGTACATTGTTGCTATGTAAGTAAATATAGAAAGTAATATAAAAAATTACGTCTGATGCTCACATATTAATGACGACGATGCCCTGTAAAGTCGGGATTGCTTGAGAGTGTTTGAGATACCTAAGAGTGGAAATTGCTTGTTTGACAAGATGTCCTAGGAATCATGATGAAATGAGACAAATAAATAATATGATCATGCATAACAATGTGTTATGTCATCCACTTGTATTTGAGTGAATAATTTTATGTGATATTGTTTATGATTTCCATCGACATAACATGATAGGTAAATTAATGCATCCATTTATTTTATTGTCTATCATAGTTATTTTGTATGCACTTAGGCATTGTGCTTTGCATGGTGATCTCCTACTTTAGACTTAGAGATTTCATTTACTAAGTTTCGAATCATCCTTTTTTTTTTTTTTTCATTTTCTAGATTTGTAGGATGATTCCCCTAGACATGGTGATAAAGGGATGATTTAATGTCAAATGTCATTCATCTTTGAATTGGATAGTGGTTTAGTTAGAATGGGTGTAATGGTGTTAGGACCCTAACCTTTCCCTAGACTATGTATTTTGTTTTGCTTGTGTAACTAGTAGTGTCGATATAAAGAAGGGTATGTATATTACTAAACTTGTGCGACATTCTTCTAAGGGATGTTGTGAAATTTTATTGTGTTTTTACATGCGTAATTATAATTATTAGATACATATAAAAAAAAATGTATCACACGTCCTAGAAAAAATATGTATCATATGTCCTAGATGACCCTGTGGATCTAGTTTAGTTCTAGGGTTAATTTGAGACCAATCGATTCTTCTTTTTTTTTCCATTTTTTGTATTTGTCAAAAGGACAAACGTACTCTTTAAAATTATATATACATCGATAATGCAAATGGATTCCTATTTGAAGAGTGCATAATCGCATGGATAAGCTCACACTAATCAATATTTGAGAATCTGACAATATCTCAATATACGTATAGGATAGGATATTAAGAAATGAAGTTGACAAAAATATCCACTTGCCAAAAGTAATAAACCATTGAAGGCAAACACGTGAGATAAAATTAAATAATAAAAAAGTTCCATGGATTATACAACTTCATTTATTCTTTAGTTTTAAAAGATTGCTTCAAATTCTAAAACTTGAAAACAAAACAAACAACATAGTTGATACGTAACAATAGTTTTAAATTGAAATTACTATTAGTGCAATTGATAGAATATCTCACCACTTATATTGATATATGTGAGTTGAATTATAAACCATAATGCCATACGACTAGATCCACCAATTTATGATTTTTGTTTTGAGCATGAGAATGGAGATTTTGATATTATAGATTCCAATTAGTGTTTTAGTGGAATCTAATCGACGAGGATACATCTTTTTTGAAAGTTGTACTTCGGCTTTTGATGAGAGGAGACGGGTTCTGTGGCGACTCCGGACAAGAAATATCTTGGTGGACAAAAATAACTACAAACCTTTATTTCAAACTTCGAACCAAATTGTACATATAAACCGTGTTGGAATTCAATTAACAACAAGGTTTGAAAATACAACAATTTCCACAGCAATACACGTATACGAACTATGTTGGAATTTAATTGACAACAAAGCTTGAGAATGTGCAAAGATGTAATGTTGGAATTTAATTGACGACGTGACACCCATGATAGAGATGCATGCTGGAATTGAATCAACGACGAAACTTCGAGATAAAGATATCTATCGAAATTTAACTGATGAGACGAATCGAAAACTATAATTAAGGAAAAATAAAGTGTAGAAAAGTAAAGATAATAAAAGATTACATTTTGATTGTCGAGGGAGGCCCATTCTAATTGATAGAATTTGGCATTTATAGACTTTCTATCATAACCGTCTCGTAGCAGTCCCTTCGTCGTTGAATTATAGTTTGAGGCTTCGGAAAATAATGATTCCATATTTCCACGTTGTCAACTCCCTTCAAAATAGTAGCCTTATCTCTGAGGAGTTGTTTATTTCCCACATCGTCGATTCCTTTCAAAATAACAACTTCATTCTCCATTTTCACCTAACTATTCTCCACGGTCTCCTCAATGGATTTACATGTGCCTGAGCCTTAGATGCAATCTTCCGAATCGATCATCTGCATATAATATCAACTAATCTTCAATCCATTAAATTGGCTTCCTCCATGGATAATCAAATATGCCCAAATAGTTTTCTCCACTCTTTTCCCTTTTTCTTCATTAATTTTGATAGTTGCATATGAGATTGTCGAGTCCACTTTCGTTGATTCCAAACGATCATCGCATATCGATAATAACTTAATACTGAGCACTTTTGGTTGTCAACATATAGGGACCGTAATTACAAATCCTATTTTCTTATTGTTTTTTCAAATGTTAAGATGTATGTATGCTCAAGTTAATTGTATTCATGTTGAAATATCAAGCATTAATAAAAAGGAATTGATACTATGATTGTTGATGAAGATGCAAAACTATCATGGCCATTCAAGTTAAGATTCTTGGCCTCTATTTCTCCAAGAACCGAGTATGGACATACTTACCTTCAAGATGCAAATTTTGATTGCAAATGATGATCAATCTAACTTGCTAAGATCCTGGAGTCTTCATTGCTAATGATTGGCATTGGAAAAGAATAAACAAGCAGGGAGAGAGAGAGAGAGAGAGAGAGAGAGAGAGAGGAACCTGAAATTGAGGGAGAGAGTGATAGGGAGACTCAAAGAGAGAGGGAGAGGAAAAAGGGCGAACGAAGAGAATGGACAAGGCAATTTAAGTTATAAGTAGGGTGTGGAAAAAAAAACTTACATAGTTGATTTGGACTGAACCAACTCTAAAACCTTAGTCTAATGACCAACTTGCCTAGTACAAGTTCAATGGCCCCAAGACTAGAGATTGGCCAAGTCCCCTTGGAAATCGGATTAGAACTGGCCAGGTTAGGTCCAAATAGGGTTTGTCTAGGATCAACTTTAGACCATTCTAAATTAATGCTCACCCCAAACCCCTATAAGGGCCAAGCCCCGAGATCGGATCTAATGGCACGCAAGCCAAATTGTATCTTTAGCATAGCGCCTATATACAAATATTGTAAAAGGTGGCATGGGGAAGGCCTTCCATTGTTTTCCCTTTCCCATTAGGAATAAAGGACCTTTATCCACGTGACTGTAGGTCCACATTCATGGGATCGCACGTGGAGGGAGAAGATTAGTGATTAGTATTTTAATATTTTGACATATTTTAGTCAGCACATTTGAGGACCAACTATTTTCCATTAAATTATTAAAAAGTGTTGTGAATAAAAGGAAAAACTTGGTTTAGTAGGTGTAATTTCTGGAAATGAACTTAAATTGATATGGGCGAGAGATGCTTCTTCTTGCGTAACAAGTAATGTTCAAGCTAGCTTTCACGCGCTTGATCCGGTGCATTCAATATTTACTCCTCAGGCATTTCAAATGAGGTTTGAAATCATGATCACAAGAAGAGGAATGAGCTCTCATACCATCGTAACCAATTACTTGTTAGTCCAACAAAATATTTGAGAAATGTTACAAGATTTACATAGACTTGATCAATCATGATGCTTATCCGTAGTTGAATATGTATAGTGTGTCATCTCTAAATTAACTTACTCAAAATATTATTCACTTTGGCCCATTCTATATTGATTCTCATGGTTTTATTCTTAAGTATAAATGTGGACACTTTTTTAGAAGATCACTCATTTTATCTGTGCTCTAATCTGAAACTTAAGAGCTAAACTTACCGTTACATTAAAAGACATCTCTATAAGTAAACTCTAATTTTCACATATATGTCTTAGGCACGCTCTGCCTCTGTTTGGTGTGTAATTCGGCTCATTCCTGCCTTTTCATAAGAAGCCTAGCAAGAGCCGTTCTTTGTCCTGGTCATCTGACCTTGGCAATCATTGTCTACTCCTGTTGATCGGGTCTTCTCGTGTAGCACTGCTTTAGGCATGGGATTTCACTGGGGACGTCGTGTAGAAGTTCGAGCTTTCTAAAGATTCCGTTTGCTTTCTGCTGAGATGTGTATATTCTGCACAAAATGGGCACATTAAAAATTCAGTATTTTTGGTATTTTTGGTTCTCATTAAAAATCAATATTTTTTTTATTGATTCAGTTTTTATTAGTTAACTGAATCGAATCACAAACCGATAAAATTAAACAATTAAAAATTCGGTTTTTTTCTCCCCCGACTCCCATCTCCTCTGGCTCGCTTTCACGCGCCTCCCTCCATGGTGGCCCAGCTTGAGAGCCCTAGCCCCCGCCCCAGCAGCAGCAGCTGCCGCCGCAGCAGCGGCAGCGCGAGCGGGACGGTAATGGTGCGTGGGGAAGACGAAGTCGCTGATGTGCGCCCCCGGCCTCATCTCCCGCAACCTCCCCCTGACCCCCAACCTGCTGAACGCCGCCCCAGAAGGGTCCGGTGAGGGTTTTCTTCTCTCGGTCGTTGATCTTTTTGGGGGGATTTTGATGATGCGAAGCGGTTTGCGATGGGGATTCTGCGGCGTTGTGGTGGAATGGGGACCAAGCACCACCGCTGGTTATGAATCCCACGACGGAGCCTCCCCCTCCGCCACTGCCCCTGCCCCTACCCCAGTTCCAAGTCGTTCTCGGCGTCCAAGAACGAGGGTTTCTTCTCCGGCATTTTCGAGCCGCAGAGGAAGTCCTGCGACGTCAGGTTCCAGAGCACGCTCTTCAGCCTCGACGACAACCGGAACCGTCGAAGCGGGACTCGACCCGGAGCAGCAACTCGGAGGGCGTCCAGGCCAAGAACTTGGGCCCGGCCGGCGTTCGGGGTCCGGTCCTCGAGTCCAAAGAAGAAGAGGACGCAGGAGCAGGAAGCGGTTACCAGCAGAGCAAGGAGTACATACCAGCAGAGCAAGGAGTACATCGTGCAGAAAGACGAAGAGGAAGAGGAAGAGATTAGGGCTTGGGAAGAGTCCAATGTAGCACCTGCTGTTGTCGAAAACAGAGTGCAAAAGATCGTGGAATGCCCCGTTGTGGATTATTTTTGTGAATTTTCAAAAAAAAAAAACCAAAACCCAAAAGCTAAAAAAAAAAAAAAAACCGAAAAACTGAACCGAACTAAATTTTCGGTCTGATTCGTATTTAGTTCGGGTCTTATTTGGTTCGGTTCGGAAATTTTTTTAACGATTCAGTTTGGTTCGGTTTTTCAAAAAAATCAAATCGAACCTAACCGATGACACCTCTATACGTTAGCATGTTTATCGCTAGTGGAAATTTATCCTCATTTTTTGCCCTTTTCGTCTTGGGAAGCCATTTTCTTAATTCCGAAGCAAAGACATATTTGGTCGTATTGTTTTGTAGTCGACGATGCTACCACGTCGCAATACAAACGATGGGTGGGCAACTAATGTTTCTGGACTCAGAATAAGTCGATAAGCCCTCGAACGAATGACCACAAGACAATGCATCAAAATATAAAGTATTCTCTTTCACAAGAATATTAATACTTCACATAATGCTTAACACAAGATAATAATGCGTGACATGAGATAATCGGTTTTTGAATTAGGAAGCGACGAGCAGCCCCCAGGATCCGGGCCCAACAATACAACCACGCAGCAAACCCTACATGGCCTCGGAGTCCCGCGCCCCTGCGACATCGCTCGGGACCACAACCGACTTGATTTTCACTTAGGCAAATCCCAAATCTATATAGGTTACATTTATTTAAATTGCAGATATTTTCTGCCATATAATTTTACTGTTGCAGCTCGAATCTCGTTCAATTTGGCTGCCATCACGTGCCTTACACGACATGTGACGTTGGTGTTAAGTTAATGGTCCGAGGGAGCATGCGTCGCCCACATCCGTCGTTACATGGACGACCTACACTGTCGGCTTGTTCCTATCTGGTGCTGTTCATTCGCTTGTCTTTGCCATGTGGGGGCAAGATGCCTCCAAGCGCATCCTCCGCTTTGATAATTGAGGTGGAAAATGAAGACTTTTGTCTTGATTGGATCTCGGGGACCACATGCAAACTTCTTTGATAATTCAAAATATATGTGTGTAGGATAGAGGCTCATAAAACACGCTGCAAGTCTTATCGACCAATTAAATCTAACCCTTGCGTAGACTATTTTGACCCGTAAGAGTTTGCATGTGATTAGCAGGATTAAAATAAGCTACTTTCAGTTCTTCAGCTGAAAAAACTGGCGTACGCTAACTACCCATTTGTTTTGCTTTGGGAATAGATTCCAAAGCCATCAATATATCCATAGAGGGGCTGTAGAAGAAAACATTACGAGAGATTAGCACGCACCCACATGAAAACTTGATTTCACCATTCCTGAGCGGAGGAAAATATTGCCCGGAAATTAAAATGGGTAGAAGTAGTATATAAACCTCATAGAAAAAAGAAAAAAAACAAATCATCTGGGGGATCATACCAGTTACACCAGTATAAGCATGCATGAGATTTCATCCCATCAGGATATTATGAAAAATAAAACAACAGAAGAAATATGGAAAAATTAATATCTCCCTTTAAATTGTATCCTAGATGGTTCACGAAATTAATGTGATGTTTCATCTAATTTTACATGTCATGGAGGTATCGAAAGTGTCGGGCCAGCCTGCTCGCTTCACCCAGTTACTAGTAAGGCCAGTGTCGGGCCAGGCCCACAAACAGCAAGTGGTCCGTTCCTGCCCGACGTGGCTTGAGGCACGTGCCAGGCCGGGCTGGGAAGATGGGCTGGCCCGAGCCCAAAACCCAGTGCCTATTGGCTATCGAAGTGAGCATGAGCAATAGCCGATAGCAATCATTGATCAATGGCCGTCGGTCATCCTTCAAAGGAAAAAAAAAAAGAAAAAAAAAGAGGACCGGGCTTGTTGATATAGTAATCGACGGCCTCGTTGAAATGAAGTACCAAGCCCGGCTCGCCACACAAATGGGCCTGCTTGACCTGCCATAGTGCCCGAACGCGCGGGGGCCACGGGCAGCCGACGTGGCATGCTTCGTCCATCTCTTCCTCGTCATATTCCAATTAAATACATGTAACATGGTGTGCATCGCCTGTTTGTAGTTCTCCCTCGGGAACGGTAACATATAATTATTGTAAAATAATTATTAAGTTGTCGTCGTTCGTAATACCCTATCGCGTGACCGGGAATCATGTTAAGAATATTATGGATAACATTATTCTTAACACATTATGAAATAGTATATTTGTATCTGTATGATAGTATTATGTTATTAGTTAGTTTATAACTTTTTCATATAGCATAATCTACAGTGAATTGGATCATAAATTCTATGGAACATGTCGAATGAATATGGTTGAAACATATCATGAGGTGTGGATTATGCTATGTTAAAAAATTATGATCTACATATAAAATTGAGGAAAGTTTTCGTCATCCTTTTTTTTTCACTTAAAGGAAAGAAGAGCGGGTAGGTGTTCATTTTATATCAGGAAAGTTAGCTCCATTTTAGAAAAAAGCTGAGATTTGAAAAAACTTGAAATGACTTCAACTTGTGAACTTGACTAATCAAGTATGGTAGACATTTGAGGACGACGATGCACGCTACTTGCAATTACAGAAAAGTCAAGCGCGATGTGCCTTTTATCATCTTATAATTTAAACAATTCACAGATATGTTAATTTGAAAATGCTAGTTTGTCATACGCGGTATTCAACCTTTACCCTAAAAAAGAGTTTTTATGCTAAAAAAAAAGAGAGCAAGTTTTTAGACTCTCCTAAACAAGTGAAAAAAAGAAAAAGAAAAGTCACACCGATGGTTATGTGGCACAGAGTGCTCTTAAACAAGTGAAAGCAATCGTGAAGAACAAAGGGCTCGTGAAGAAAACTCCACCAAAAAGGTCAGCTAAATTAGATGCTCCTTCCACATTCGTGGATCGAATGAACGAATCTAATGACCAAAAGCCAAGGAAATATTTCTCTTCTAAGTAACATTCTAAGTCACCTAAACACCTCTCACTTCTCACACTTAAGGGCAAAATCCTTGATCGACCAAGACACCAGCGTCATCAGGCATAAACTCAAGCTTGCACGTCTCAAAGCGTAGGTGTGAAATGCACGCCAACCCCCAAATGGGCCCAAATTCAGCACACTTTGTAATTTTTTGAATGGGATGTGGGAATTATTAGCCTTTGAATGACCCCTTTTTCCTTTTGTATTGCATCCACTTACAAGCTACGCATCGTCACAGGGTTCCTTTCACCCTCCAAATGTCGACACCGCAAGACAACAACATCTCCTTTCTTTCCCCCATGTTCTAGTGCTTACTTCGAGATAATTGCCTCAGCGATTAGATTGCTCAATATATTGACGAGAAGGGCTAGCCAAGCGATCTGATGGTCTGGAAAATTACATCGGGAGATTCGCATTGACCGCCGTGTAAGATAGACCTAACGCAACGCGCATGGATTGAGTGGCTTTATCTACATCGGGGGGGGGGGGGGGGGGGCTTTGATCGATCGGTCCGTGATTGGAGTAGGGTCACCTTCGGGTGCCTCTAGGCAGGAGGAATAAAACCAAAGTGCACAAGGACACAAAAGCCAAAAGGGTGACGAAAATCAGGCTGAACGGCAAAAAGTGTACGCTTCGCCCACCGCGGACGGAGCGCCTTAAATTTACCGTCCTCCTTTCGTTGTACAAATAGGCTTCGCTGCTTTAGTAGAAGCTTCGCTCCAAGGCGCCTCCTCCTCTTCATCATCAGGTTGGTGACCAGTCCAGATCTCTCAGCTACTGCTTTTCTAAGTGGGGAGAGGGAGAGAGAGGGAGAGAGGGAGGGCAGCGATGGAGAAGATGAGGGGGCTGAGCCAACTGTTCATGACGATATTCCTGCACAACTTCTCGACGTTCATGGTAATCCCCGCCATCACCGATGTCACGATGGCGGCGATATGCCCCGGAATGGATGAGTGCTCCCTGGCCATTTACCTCTCCGGATTCCAGCAAGCGGTACGTGAAACTCTTCTTGTTTTGTTCGATGTGCGTTAACTTAGTGCTTCGGTCTGTCGTTTGAGTTGAACGGTGTGTTTGCGATCTGTAGATTAGCAATAGCATCCCCCCTTTCTTGGTTTCTTAGTCGTGGCTGATATGGACATGAGAAAGAAATGCAGTTGTGTTTTAACTTTTTCCTTTTCGCCTTGAACGAGCATGTTCATCGCCTTCCATACCCTACTAATTTCATCGAGTGAATGACTTAAATACATAGTTTATCTAATCATGAAAGTGAGAGGAATAGAATCTATTTCGCTCACGTAATCAATGCACGCATGTAATTCGTAGCACTTGAAATTGATTTGCTAAGTAGAAAGCATTCCTCTCCTCGGGATACTAGCTCTTTCCTTTTCCCTTCAGGATATCCACCTTTGCATATCTTGATTTCTGTTGGCATTTGTTTTCGAAAAAAACCATGGTCTGTATTGAATGGATACGTAATCGATAGTCATTTAGGCCGTTGAATTTGATGGGTTTCATGCGGGAAATAGACAAATCCCCACTATCATTGAATGCATCAAGAGAATGCCTCCAAATCCTTGCCATTATTAAATGCATCGAGCGAATGCCTCCGATGTATGGAGCAAATGCATGCCTTTTGGGTCGCATCAGCTCTTAATTTAGCCCCGAACTTTGACTAAAACCGCATCAAGTTCATGTCCAAACGTGCTGTTTTCCCGGATGGCGGTCGTGCCTTTGAAGTCACTGCTGCACGTGAAGACATTTTTGGCACTGCTCCTGCCTTTGGACGAAACTTCTCACACCCGCTGATCGGGGGACAAAGCTTGAACTTCGTACGGTACAAACGAAGCACCGCCTGGCAAATCATATCGTGACCCACCTTTAGTTTCGGAGCTTCCCAAAAAGTTCATGTCAGAACGGGACAAGGTCACGTCAAATTTCACACGTCTTTCCATGATCCCAACTCGGCTCCATCTCTTTTCGAATCACACCATCTTTAGTTTCTGTTGGGACAGTCGCGTATCGACTTCTCAAGCCCATTTCCTATCAGACAAAAACTGGTGCATGCCTTTTTCGGACCTAAAACAAGCTCGTGGTCGATGGGACGACGTGCTTTTTCTTTTCCAGCTATTGCACTTTGACGTGCTTTCGATCTTATGCTACATGTCACGTAGCGAAACTTCCCCTTAGCTTCGCGTGGCGAGCGCTTTAGAGCTCTCTCCCAATTTCTAGGGCCCGCAATGGTGCTTTCCTCTTCTTCTTTTCGTGCATCGGGACTCTTCAAACCAAACAGTTCGAAATCTCAAAACTGTGATGAAGTACCCTCTTCGTAAATTGCCGTGAAAGTTCTGGAAATCTCCTCCAGCCCACGACTAAGGCCCAATCTTCCAAACACTTCTCAGCTTAGACATACGGGCCTTTGTCCTTCGGTCGTCGCCGGTTCTGTCGAGTACGAACCGGACCGTGCTCTTTCATTCTTTAGTATTTTTCTGATCCATTCTTTCTCTTGCTTCCAAGCATGTCCTGTCTCGCTTCTGAAGCGTCGGTTCCTCCTAGGTAGTTGGCCCTGGCTCAGATTCAGACTACCCCACATGAAGCGATAGGCAATAAATAGAAAACCCAATCGCACGCCATAGCTTATCTATGCCCTCCCCCCATCTGGTTTTTAACCCGAGCGACCGAGCCATGGAGGTAGGTTACCGAGCACAAAGTCCTAACGGGGCCGGTTTCTTCGAGCAAGACGCTGCTTCGTTCTCGGTTCTTTGCTCGAGGAACTCGCGGGGCTGTGTCGATAGCGCTGTCTCAGCGACCGCGACATCAGACGGAGCGCGTGCAGTGCATGTGCTCGCGCGATTATTAGCATATGAATCCGAAGTTGTGTCCGAGCCCTATGACCCTTTCACCTGTTCGTGAGTATCGATACGTCAGAGCAGTAGGTTGGATTACCTTTTCTCCCAGAATGGCTCGCATTATATACCGTCATTATCCACTTTGCGTCCTGTATCTCTCTCTCTTTCTCTCTCTCTCTCTCTCGCTTTTGCTCGCGAGAGATCCCACCCGACGATCGAGCCCGTCCTTTTCTGCCTTCTTTAACTGATTCCGGCAGCTTATTCAAACGCTCCTTTTTAGCAAAAGCTAGCTCCTACCACTCCTGTTCTATATCTGATCTTGATCGCCAGAGTCAGTCTCTCGCTCTTCTGAGCGTGAGAGAGAGAGAGAGAGAGATGGAGGATGCGGGGAGGTTGAGCCATCTGTACATGACGTATTTCCTGTTCTTGTTCTCGGCGACCATGGTGGCTCCGGTGGTCACCGACGTGACGGTCTCGGCTCTCTGCCCTGGCCAAGTTCGGTGCTCCCTCGCTATCTACCTCTCCGGGATCCAACAAGCGGTAAAAACCCTCTTCTTCTCTTTCGTTTTGCCCTCCAGTTTCTTGTTTTCTCCCTGTAAAAACACCCAATCTTTGCATTCCCTTTTCGTCACGCTTTAAGATATTGCATTCGAGCCTCAAGTACGTGCAAAGTTGGAAAAGGTCAACCCGTTTCTTCTCTCTCTCAACACGACAATCGATTGCTGGACAACTGGTCCTAATATGAGTTTAGCAAGTTTATGCTGTTGGTAGAGATTATTACATACATGATGTTTGCTGCATCATTGGGATTATTCAGTCATGAAGCTTATAAGGTTTTCCCTTTTCTAATTGAACTTTCAAACCCTACTAGAGGTGAAAATCTCTCTCTCTCTCTCTCTCTCTCTCCTTCCATTATTTAAAATGCATGTCGGCCATCAGATACCGTGGATCTCACCAAATCCATCCTTCTAAAAGCATCTTGCCCAGTATTCTAATTGTGCCGTCTCGTTATTTGTGTAACCGATAATACATTTGATATAATCTGATATTGTTCTTGTGAGTGCTATAACATTACCAATCCGATCCTCTTATAGCTATAATTGCTTCCGAAAAGCTATACGTGGATTTATCACGAGATCCACATGATTTAGGGGTCGAGATTAATCAACCATCCGAGCTTACTTGAACTCGGGGGCATGTTATACTTGTCTTTCCTCTGGGATTTTAAGTGGATGGTGTTTAGAATATTTCATCTCCCTAACTTGCAGCATCTTCCGAGGGGGGGCCCACGCTCACATCCCACGTGTCAATTCATTCTCCCGTCGTGGGGCCCACCCCATCGACGGTTCCCCGCACTTTGCGCTTTTCGTTCGGCCTTCCTTTTCGTTCGATTGTCATCATTATTCTTCTTTTTTTTTGGTCGGTATCACTTTTCTTCTTTCAAACCTCATTAAATTGCTAAAAGGCCGGCAAATTCAAGAATTAGAAGTCCAAAAATGACGATATTACCCCGTACTTTGGGGCCAATCGTGCCTTGTAACGGTTGGTCCTCTATTCTTTTGACTTTCTTTTGTGGTTACTCCACCATCTCCTCAACTAACTTTTTGCAAATTTCTTTTTTATTTTTTTGTGAACATTTTTTGGAGAAAAATAACAAATTGCTTTCTGGAAGAACGGAAATAATAAAGTTTATTACTTCCCGTGAGATATTTTAATTGCACGCGATACTCGATCTTTTGTCCTCTTAGTCTCAACATTATTAGATTCCGTACATAATGTTCATATTTTTTTTTAAAAAAATCGTACATCCGACGAACCAAACGTGTAGAAACTTCATTGTTAGCTTGGCATTATTTTAGATGTTGTCCGGTAGCTCCTTAGTGTACCCATGAGTCTGTGGCAATCTACTCGTTGATTTCAAATGCGTGAAATTACGTTTTCTAGCTCCTGTTGTTGTGGGTATTTTGGGTAAAATCGAGGGAGGCACCAATTTTTAAAAAGTCTTCTTTGTAACAGCATCGACGGAGGTGACAATATAATGACATGCGCATGTTGAACTAAATCCGTGCAAATTTACACGCAATAAGCTTGATGATGTATGCTTGACTTTTAGTATTTAGTTTACTATTCCATGCGCTCAACAAGCATATTTTATTTTGGTTAGAGAATCACTTAAGGATGGAAATGTTTATTGGGGGTTTGCAGATAGTGGGATTGGGCTCGCTGGTGATGATGCCATTGATAGGGAATCTCTCCGATAAGTATGGGAGGAAAGCTCTGCTCACCATTCCCTTGGTTTTCACCATCATCCCCTTGGGTAAACAATATGCTTCATCCCTAGTTTTCATTCACATAAATTGCAACTTCAAAATCATTGCTTATAAACGTACAGCAGTCTATGAATTTTAAGTTATATATATATTGATATCGACGATGTAATGAAGACGATTTTCCGAAATTTCTTATGCTTAACATTTTTCGGGTTACAGCCATTTTGGCTTATAGCAGGTCAAGGAATTTCTTCTACCTGTACTATGTGTTTCGGACTCTGACCGCCATTTTCTGCGAAGGAAGCGTTCACTGCCTCGCCCTCGCTTATGTGGTAAAAACTTCCCCACTATTTATATGCAAAATCCGTCATGTGTTGTTTTCAAAGGCGAAAAGTTGGTAATTTATAACCCGACCCCTGTAATAGTCTGAATCCAATATTCAGTCCCGCGGTTCGTGTCCCAATTTCAAAATAGTGCGTGAAAAGAGAAAAAAACAAATGCGTCATTTTCCCTCGTTTTTTTATATCGTGCATCGAGCGACGAAGAGCTTTCTTCCGAAGCTCGCTTCGAGTTTCGTTCATGGCGGAATCACGCGTTCCGTTGTCGTCCAGGCGGACAACGTCCCCGCGGGAAGACGAGCCTCCGCCTTCGGGATCCTCTCCGGCATCGGATCCGCCGCCTTCGTCTGCGGCAACCTCTCCACCCGCTTCCTCTCCACTCCCTCCACTTTCCAGGTACGTCTCTCGCTCTCTCGCTGCGCCTCAACTCGTTCGCCGTTTTTCCATCCGATCTTCGAGTCACGATCTTCGCGACCGCTTTGTTGTCCTCCGGCAGGTCGCGACGGCGGTGGCCGTGGTCGCCCTGGCGTACATGAGGTTCTTCCTCCCCGACTCCGTCGTCGTCGGCGACGACGATCCTCTGACTGCCCCGATCGTCTCGAAGGGGATGCCGGACGGTGCTTGCCCGGACGACGATTCGGCGAACAAGGCGCACGCGTTTAAGAAGACGCCTTCCTTGGGGGACACCGTCGCCTTGCTGAGGAGCAGGTTAGTCGAGCTTAAATCTCTCGTGACGACTATCTCAATTCCATGTTGAATTCCTAAGCAGAAAAGATTTGAGGTGCGGAAAGAAGAAGAAAAGCATTCATCTCTGTGCTCGACAGACTCAATGCGAATGGTTCGGGTGTAATGTGATTTTTGGGATTCAATGCCGCGGAATTCACCTGTCTGAGCTTCATGATGCATCTCTGTTTTGCAGCTAACGTATGTCCTAATGTAATAAGGTCTGTCTCTTGTATAACTGTGCGATTGATTTGCAGCCTGACGTTTTTGCAAGCAGCAATTGTCGCCTTTTTTGGCAATCTCGCTGATGTTGGTCTTCATGCTTCAATGATGGTACCTCTCGAACTTTTGTCTGTTTGGTCCATTGTGAAAATTATAGTAGAACGGCGCGAGATTCCATCTAATGTCGAATCATCTCGTCCCTTGAGTACAAGGTCTAAGAACAAGACTGACAAGTACAAATGATAATATCATGAGTAGTCGATGCTCGACTTAATTGCTAGTAGCAAGACCTTTAATTTATTATGGGCGTATGACTCAGCTGAACGATTTTCTTTTTGGTCATGCAGTACTACTTGAAGGCTCAATTCCATTTTAACAAGAATCAGTTTGCCGACCTGATGGTGATATCTGGAATTGCGGGTACCATTTCTCAGGTATTTCTGGCTCTAATCATTCAAAGAATTTGTGCGCATTGTTTTTACTTTTCTGCAGTTTTATGCTCAATGCTCCCCCTTCGGTTGATTTTAGTAATGTGACAATTTTGCAGCTGCTTATCATGCCCATTTTGGCTCCTGTTATAGGAGAGGCAAGACTGCTTTCTATAGCGCTATTTTTTAACTGCGTGCATGTACGTACCTCTCTCTCTCTCGTTCTTTATTTGTGTGTGTAACTGCGTCCTGCCTAGTTAGTGAACATCTGATACATGTGCGAAAGAGTTGTACTATGATTGCACACTCTCCTTCCTCTGAATTTTGTTTGGCATGCAATAATGCAGATGATTCTTTACAGCGTAGCCTGGGCTGCTTGGGTAATCCTCTGCCTCCTTAAATCATAGTATTCATTTTCTGACTTCGCCAATGACAAAATGTGGCTAATACTTGGGAAATTGATAGGTTCCTTATGCTGCTGCTATGTTCTCTGTTCTATTCGTCTTTGCACATCCTTGTGTGAGTATCTTATTTATTTTTTCCGTACTTCTCTAACAGATGTTGAGTGTGTAGTGTCATTTCCATAGCTCTCCAGCAGATGTTGAGTATCTTATTTAATTTTCCATAGCTCTCTAGCAGATGTTGAGCGTGTTGTGTCATTTCTAATCTACCTTTACTGATTGCAGATGCGGACGATTGTCTCTAAACAAGTTGGCTCGTGTGATCAGGTAATTTTAGGTGGAAATAATTCTTTCAAAAAATTTCTTCAAAATTATGGTAGGTTCTCACTGCAATATGTTATTTAATTTACACATGAATAACTGCATCCCTTTTCTCACTTTGAACGTCAAACATCTCCTCTCGAGATGACACTCTTTATGGTCCTTTGGTAGCCAAGGATGCCATTTTACATAGGAACTGCAAAATGGGATATGAGTTTGAATCAACATACTTCTTTCCCTGTGTTTGATAAGGAACTTTGAAGAATGGAATGAAGATGCAGTCATAATGAAGAAAAGAATCTGTTTTCTTATTTTTCACAGAGTGATTACAATGAGTATAAATACATGAACAGAGAATCTAAATTAGGTAAGAAACCTATTTAGGTAAAGATCCTAAGTAGCCTCTAATCTCTATCAATATCTAATTTACAGCTAACAAAATAAAATCAAATCACATAATATCACGTAATATAATCATGTAATATAATCAGGGAGAAATTCTAGAAGATTTCCTAATACATTCCAACACATAATGTTCAAAAGCTGTTATTCAAATAGGAAAAAATAAAACATAGATCTTATTTTTCTGTGTTTATTGTGGAGTTGGGAGGAATAGCATTCCATCAGTTGGTTGCATGAACATTTCATTAGGAACTTTCTTTTCAGCCCAATAACTGACCTATCATGGGATGGGAAATTGAGCTAGAATGATGGCTTCATCCCACGTACCAAATGCAACATCAGCTTTGTACACAGAATGCTGGTAGAAAGTTCAACAGTGAAATACATTAACATGTATAGAGTATTATTGAGTTACTTCTCAAGAATGAAGAGAAAAGAGCTCATCACTTGTTATGTCCATTGGTCCTACTACTTGACAAGTCAGTTATCATTTGCTTAATTAATAGGGCAAGGCTCAAGGATGCATTTCAGGGATTTGCCAACTTGCCAATGTTGTCTCTCCCTTGGTTTTCTCTCCATTGACAGGTAACTGGAATATTTGAGGCTATCCTAATGCCTAACTGATCTACTAAGCTAACT
The DNA here is from genome assembly GCA_016097595.1 of Eucalyptus pumila. NCBI lineage: Eukaryota > Viridiplantae > Streptophyta > Magnoliopsida > Myrtales > Myrtaceae > Eucalyptus > Eucalyptus pumila. Next base: position 24,868,224 of record CM027851.1, read on the forward strand.
AGATTTCATTCATTTGTTTTGCCAGCTTTGTTCCTCTCGGATAGTGCACCCTTCCACTTCCCTGGTTTCAGTATTATGTGCGTTGGCTTTGCATCAGTAAGATTCTTACTATGATTCTACGTATCTACACCAAAGATTCATCTCATTGCCGTTTTTTGTGAGCATATAAGCTCAAAAAGCAAGAATGAGCTAGGCAGCACAGTCTAATGCGGATTAACTCAGTGATTGAGCTTCCATGAACAGCACAAGAAGTTTTGCAATACATCTTGCATGACAAGCTCAGTTCCCTTGAGTGTACATGTATTATATCCTTCATAGTTGTCGCACAACTCCCCAATTTTCTTGGAATGAACTAAAAATAACCTAAAGGGATCCTGCTTGAGTTCTTTCCAGATTGTGGTTAGGCGAAAGTTGTTCATTTGATAATGGGTGACCTGTAGTGAGTCAGCTTATTATAATTAGGTCTGTTGATAAAACTTCCCCCTCACATCACATGCTAGTCCTGTTGAATATGAATAAGCCGTCAATGGTTGTCTTTCACCCTATGAGCTAGTTGAATTGATTCCAGATGCTTATTTCTGCCATACATGTGGTGTTGGTTAGCACTAAGTAGTAACTAGATGCCTGTCTAATTCTTCCCAACGGCTTATCTACGTTTCAGCATCTCCATCTTGTGAGGTCTACATAATAAGTTGTTTCTAAATTTTAAACACCTAGACCGTCACTTGCTTAACATGCCGCGCTAAAAAGCAGGGAGAGGAGAATGCTGCAGAACTCAATATGAGATTGTTGAACCCCTTTGAGCAATCTGCTTGATCTACTGTTTTATCTACCTTTTATTTCCCTGCAAATCTTATATTGAATCTCATTTTCGTTGTAGATGATAGCCTTTATCCAGAGTGTCATGATGAGAGTGGCTCCTCCAATATCAGACGGCAGAGTTAGCAACTGCCATACACTGGCCTAGATTCTGAAGATCTTAATGCCCGGTTTTGCCATAACGAATGTCCTTTGGTCAATTCCGGAGAGAGTCATCGGTCCACGTAAGTTAAACCTGTAAAATAGTGTACTAGGGTCAAGAGTATGTTTTTTTTCCAATGGGGGCAAGTTTTTCTGCAATTCCGTTAGCGATATAGCGCTCATCACAGCTTTTAATCTTTAGAGTTAGTATTAGTTGGCGTGTGAGTTCGCACGAGTTATAGCTGCGCCTCAAGGGGTACAGAAATGGGTCTCACAGCGTAATTCTGGTCACCATGATCGACGGCAATTGTCGACGATGTGTATTACTGGGGAAGCAAGCTGTTGCTTTATATATGATGAAAGATGGGAAAGCTTTGGTCTCGTACTTACAGATGAAATGTTGTGGCGGTATCTTGTAATCATATTTTAGCATTTTTACCAAAACATCATGGCGCACAGGGTGTCATCAAGGACGATTTTAACGATCCCTACGGGAAATCACCGACCGATTGTCCTCGATTGGTAAAATTCATTTTATGACGGTAATTTGTTAAACGTGTTAGTAAGTATTCGTTTAAGGGGCAGATAGTTTGGTCTATTTTGAGATTTATCAATGCATTTAAATTCATCGCTGGTACTTATCAATTTTACTTTTTGTTCTTCCCGTGGTTATCAACGTTTGTATGTTGCCGACTTACTTTTGACTTTTGTCAACGGCTTATTTACCTGTATTATAAATATCAAGCTGCTGTATGTTATTAACAATACTTACATCTGATTCTTATCAGTGGTTATCAAAATTTATTAATATTATTGATATCAAGCTACTTTGGTGCTTTTGTTTTAAAAAATGAATGATTTGAATTTTTTTTAAATGATTGCTTATATTGTTTACTGAAGAGACTTATACCCAGCCCATAACTTACGAAAATAACTGCCAAAAGGCAATTATAGGGAGTTACCGTTCTTAAGACAAAGAACGCTTTTTAAGTGTGGGTGTGTTTGTAAAAGAAAAAGTCTGACAACTCTCTCTCACAAAATTCTTGAAGAACTCTCTCTCATGATGCTGCAATCAATTTAATCTGTGGAATTTAAGTATGTTTTGTTGTGTGATGTTTTTTGTGGTCAATGATTTAAGTAATTCTGGACATGTTTTTCGCGTTTTTTGTATATGATATTTGGGATCCGTTTCAAACATCTAACATTTGTATCAGAGTTATATTATTTGTTTCATGATCATAAATGATATATGTGAATAAACCGTGTCATGAAATTGAAGAAATTTTCATGTTCATATTTGTATTCGTTGGATCATGTTAAGGTAGAATAGCTAATAATTTAGAGACTTTCAAAACATATGATTTTTACATAATGAAAGTAGGCTTAATAAGCTTTCCAGCGGCATATTGTATGTGATTTTTGGCTTAAAATGAGAAAGTTATTAGCATCTAAAATTAGTTATTTGGATGAGATGGGCTGCCGGAGGAGTCTCATGCGGCGAAAAGGCGTGGCGGAAGGGCATGGAGCATGAGGAGGAAGGCGCAAGAAATACATGCGTGTGGCGGTTGCTAGCGCGTGGATCCACTGCGCGCACGGGGTAACCATTGACACGCGCATGACACGCGCCTATACTCTATAGAATTACGATTTTGCTCTTTTTGCAATTTTACGATATTGCCTCTCACTCTTTGCTGATATTATAGTTTTGCCCCTTGCCTGACCCGATCGTTGACTGGCTCGGCCCATCGAGTCGGCCCGACTCGTTGACCGTTGGACAAAAAAAGACTGACAATTCTCTCCGCGTGTGTAGTCATGTGGGAGCTCCGATTGGAGCGTTCTTGGTACCGGTTTGTGCATGGTGGAATGCTCTACGTTCTGGTATATTCGTATTGCATGTTTGATACTTGTAATGACGTGAAAATGTATAATGAACCTTATAATGTGCGTACTTTTGGGTATATGTGCCATTTTCACTTGTAATTCGTTTTGTATTTCCTTATGATTTTGGAAATACGATTACTGGCTCACGTGTATGTAAATGAGCGTTCTCTACCGTGTTGTGCCATGGATTATGAGTAGTCCTTTTATTTTGCAATAGTTGCATGAACAATACCACATTTTATATGCACACCTCTATTACCAAGGACAGATAAACAAATGTCAAGACTTTTAAGGCTAAGAAATGAGTTAGCTGTTTATCGGTGGGATGGTTATGACATGGTGATGCACATTATCAAGGTTAACAAGATGATACAAGATATAATTTGGAATGGTTACCTTATGCAAAAGTTTGTGAAGATTGAAGCACTAACAAACGCCCTTCCATTTGTATAATAAGAAGTGTTAGATGGTCTATGGGAAGTCAACGTTGTTCCAGATTATCAAAAACTTGTGGAGGATTTTCTAAGAAAATATATGAGTGTTGGGGCAATGAAGACGTCAGCCCTTGGGATGAATGCATCCTAGTGCAAAGGGAATGCGCCATGACAGAAACCTAAGGAATTTTCAAGGGTTTTTCCTTGGCTGCCAAATAGCATCATAAAGTTCTCTAAAAGATTTTATGAGTCTTTCCCGACTTATGAGAAGCATTAGTGGCGCTGATGTTATATCTTTAGTTTTTTGTTATTCCGTGTGAATATTTTCCCATGTCGATATTTTTTGTTGGATTTGTACTTTATAGATGGGATATTTAGTTGTGAATATTCAATGTTATTTATTGTTATTATTATTTTATATGTATTTCTAGAGGGAAGTTTAGAGAGATTTAGTAACTTCGATTTTTTTATTTACATAGATAATTATATTAATAATAATTTCAAATTAGGATTTTTTGGATGATGATTGGAAACAAAGTGATTTTTCGACTTTGAAACCTTATTTGAAATTATTCATTAATTATTTTACACAAAATAAATGCATAATTGATAAGTATTAATAATTCATGCATATATGTCTAGAATGTTAAGATACAATGGCTTTTGCATCTAAGAATATAGTGGTTGAGTTGAACAAATGAGATAAATTGAATGATGGTAATTATGAGATTTAAAATATGAAAATCTAATATGTTTTGGAAGAGCAATAACCACTTGAAGCTCGTAACCGGATTATGAAAAGACTTGAATAAGGCACTACTACTCAAAACAAAAGGGATAAGGATGTATTTGCTGCATGGAAGAAAAGAACTCAATATCTTGTATAATGTTGCTGAGTAACGTGAAGGATGATATCATATGAGAGTTCACATGTTTTGAAAATGCCAAAGACATTTGGGTAGCATTAGTAGTGAGATGTAGCCAAACATTTGTGACCAAATTGAGGCAACTCATGATAAGGTTCGATTCATACAAGATGCCTCATGGACAAACCATGAAACAACACTTAAAGCGTATGTCAAACATGATTAGTAAGCTGAAGGATGTTGTCCACATTTTTACTGACGAGCAGCAAGTACAAGTAGTAATTCGTTCATTGCCTCAAAGCTAGGAACGTATGAAAGTGTACCTGACTCACAATAAGAATATAAAGACCTTTGAGAATGTTATGCACTACCTTTGAGTTAGAGTAGGATTGCCTCCTAGCAGCTAAACGAGAAACAAACATTTATTTTGCCGTATCTAGTTCACACGAGGCTTTGGACTCCAAGCACAAGCGCCTAGATAGGTTCAAGAGGTGGAAAAGTAAGAGAGCAGGTTTATCAAGCAAGAAATTGAAGATCAACCAACATGAGAAAGGAAAACATCCTCACATGAAAAACATTTCAAGGGTGAAATGTTTCAATTGTCACAAAAATGATCATTATGCTCGCCACTATGGCGGGCCAAAGAAGGTAAATACCTTTTATGTTCTTAAGAGTACTACTTATGTATCAAGTTTAGTTTTTCTAACTAAATTGAATCTTTTGTGGACCATAAACTAGGGAGCAACAAACCATGAAGTGAAGGACAAAGATGCCTTTGTGGAGTTCCGACAAGTTCCACTTAAAACAAAATGGATTTATGTAAGAAACAATTCCAAAACTAAAATTAAAAGGAATGACACCTATTAATTGATTATACACAGTGGACACACTTTCATACTATATGCTTCGGAAATTTATTGGAATTTAGTGTTTGTATTAATGTTGGTTAAGCTTGGTTTTAGTTTAAATTTTCATAATGCTAGTGTTGACTTGTATTTAGGTAAAAGTACTATGGTTTTGGATTTTTTCTAGATGGTTTTATTGTAATGGATATCAACTGTGGTAATATTAATGTTTATTATTCCCTATTTACATTTTTAAAGTCTTATGATAATGATGTGAATATATATCACGCGTCATGCTAAATTTGGTCATGTTAGCCAACAACAAATAAATAAATTGGTCAAAAAGGGCTTATTGGGCAATATTGAAAAAGTGGTTTGCCTTTTGTAAGCATTATCCAGCGGAAAAAACAATAATCCTTGCAATTAATTCATTTTGACATCTTTGATCAACTAAATGTAAGAGCAAGACATTAGGTTGTATATTTCATCACATTTATATATGATTATATTTGATTTGGATATTCTATTTGTAAATTTGAGGCATTAAGTTGCTTTAAAAATTTATGAGCTTGATAGAAAATCAATTACATAAGAACATAAAATGATTAAGATTCGATCGAGATTAAAAATATTTATATGATTAGTTTAGAAATTTATGTGATGAAAAAGGAATAAAAAAATGATTGTCTATTTCATATATTTTTTCAGCAAAATGATATTGCAAAAAGGAGAAATAGAACCAATTAGAAATGATTAAATCTATGATAGTACATGCTAACTTACCAATCACCTTTTAGGTGATGCTTTATTAACTTTTGCTTATATATTTAACCATGTGCTGTACAAATCAGTTATTTCTACTCTATATAAGTTATGGACAAGTAGAAAACCTAAAATTTTTCTTAAATCTTGGGGATGTGCTATCTATACTAATAAACCCTCTCACAAGTCTAAAAAAATTGGTTCATATAGGCAAAAATATTATTTTCAAGATATTCAAAGTACTCGAAAGGATGTGTTTATTGATAAACAAGTTGCAAAAGTACTCCTCATCGATATTTTGACATTAAAGATGGAGCTTTTATGGTTGCCCTACAAGATGAATATGAGTCAAAGAATGTAAATGAGGTTATAAATTGCCATAATAAGGAAAAATGAATACATGCAATGGAAGAAGAAAATTGAGTCAATAAAAATCAAACTAAGTTTGGGAGTTAGTTGATCTTCTAAAATGATGCAAAACCTTTGGGAAACAAGTGAATTCTCAAAATAAAACATAAAACTAATGGCTCAATAAAAAGACATAAGGCTCGCCTTGTGACAAAATGTTATAATCAACAAAAATGAATTGATTATGAAGAAACTTTTTATCATGTTGTGAGATTTACTTCAATTCATCGTATTATGGTAATTGTGATGAGTATAGATTGTGATTTATCAAATGGATGTAAATATGCTTTTCTCAATGGAATATTAGAAGAAAAGATTTACATGGAACAATTTGTTGGTTTCATTGCAAAAGACCAAGAACAAGCGGTATATTAACTTTTAAGATCAATATATAGCCTCAAGCAATCTTCGAGATAATAGTATATACGTTTTCATTATGTCATAATGGTGTATGATTTTGCAATAATTGATTAAGATCATTATGTATATGTCAAAAAATCCAAAGACCAATTTGTGATCTTATCATTATATGTGGATGATATATATTATTAGAAGTTATATGAAGTTTGCTAATACTATTAACAATTGATTATCTTCCAATTTTAAAATGAAAGATATGAGTGAAGTTATATATAGGAATAAATACATTAAAAGTCCTAAAACTTATTATGAAAATGCAATTGAGTCCTAAAAATTTCAAAAAGTGTAATTAAGTCCTAAAACTTGTCACAAAAGTTCAATTAAATTATAAAACTTTCAAAACATTTAATAAAGTCCTAAAACTTGTCTCGAAAGTGCAACAGTCTTAAAACTTTCAAAAAGTGCAAACTTTGACAAGTTTTAGGACTTGATTGTACTTTTTTAAAGTTTTACAACTTAATTGCACTTTGTGACAAATTTTATGACTTAATTGTACTTTTTGAAATTTTTAAGATTTAATTGCATTTTCATGATAAATTTTAAAACTTCTAATGCACTTATCTATTATATATATTTTTGGAGTTAAGTTTTCAAAAGATCATTCAAAAATATCATTGTCTCTTTCACAAGAGATGTATATAAATAAAATTCTTGAATGATTGTAAGACTATAAACCGATAGATACCATTACAAAAGGAGATGGATTGAGTCACAAATTGTGTCTAAATATTCCACAAGAATGGGAACAAATAAAACATGTTCCTTATTTGGTGTTGTTGGAAGCTTAATATACGCTATAATGTGTACAATATTTGATGTATATTTTGCAGTTAGAATGGTCATTAGATACCAATTTAATTAAGGTGAAGCACATTAAACAACCTTCAAATGAATCTTAAGGTATTTGAACAGTACAACTGATTATTCGCTGAGTTATCAGAGAATGGATATGTAGCTTAAAGGCTATTCAGATGCCGACTAGGGAAAGGGATTTTGATGAAAGGAAATTCACTTTTCGATTTATTTTCTTATTGAATAATGATACCATATATTGAAACAATATTAAATAAACATATATAGCCTTATCCATGATGGAAGTCGAATTCGTGACATTATTAACAACAGTATAAGAGGATATTTGGCTCAAAAAATATTTGAATCACTTAAGTGTTGCTAAGAATGCTGCAAACTTATTGTTAATAAATTGTGATAGCTAAGTAGCAATAATTTACATCGAGGATTCAAAATTTCATTGTAAGACCATACATATAAATACTAAATACAACTTTGTCAAGGGTATAGTTGCATAAAGAGATCCAAACTTACTGTACATATGTACACATAGAATGGTAATATATCTTATGCGAAGCCAATTCCTAGATATGTTTTCCATGGTCATATAATATCTCTAAAACTGCGTAGAGGTTGATATATTGAATATCATGATTTCCCTCACTATTAATGAAATTTTCTATCATTATTAGTGTCCATGAATTTATTTGACATTTATGCATCTTGATGCTTGATGCATTATATTATGAAAGTATATTGGACAAATAAGATATTAGCCCCATTCACACAGGTAATTGCTTCTATTTATTATGTGATAGATAGAGATGAGACAATTTTAAGCTTATTATTTAGAAGATAATTGAGAGCTTAAATTTAAAGAACCAATGTCTCATAAACATAGTGTTAAGATGAAGTCATAATACTTATTAGGGGTGATTGGTTCCTGGTTCGGTTCGGTTCCACCCAAGAACTGGGAACCGGACCGGGAGGGGATTGGTTCCCACTTTTTTGGACCGTGGATAGGATCGGCTGGTCTTGGAATCGAGAACTAGATCAGACCAACCAGTCCGGTCCGGTCCGGTTCCAATGAACCATCACTTGTTTTCATTTCATTTAACAAAAAAAAAAATAGTAATTATTAGTAAAGTAACGCACGAGATTATGATATAGTCAAGTTTTCTTATTCACTTTGTGACTAGCAAAGTGATGCCCTATTAAATTATACACGCCCACTTTGTGTAAACAAAAATTAAAATCCTATATCATACCCTATGTCCTTGCATTGTTATGAAAAAAAAAGAAGAAGTTAAAAATCCACACAAATTTGAAATATCAAAGAAGTTTTTCTTTCCAAACATACTTCACACATTCACCTTCAATCTCATGAACATAAATGTTATTAGAGAGGCAAAAAACAAAGGAAAAACAGAATCCGAACTCAACAAAAATTCAACACATAGTTTGGCCATTGTTCAATACCATTTGTTAGCGGTCATAACTAATCTAGAACAAACCTCCATGGAATAGAAAACAAAATCAAATTCCAAAATTAGCACAAGAGAAAGGCATTCAACATTAAACTACCAAACTCTATACATCTCGCTGAATCACTCAATGTTATATGGCCCGAGAGGAATAGATTATTTGTTCAAGCAAACAAAATATGATCAAAGCCGAGAGCCCAAAACTTGCTAATAGTCCTGCAATAAGTATATATCATAACTCAACGTTAGTTTTAAAAGTAGAATTACTTTTAATTGAACTCAAATAATTAATGAAAAATCTCATAATATATATTTCTTCCACTTGAACTTGCATACTCCATTTACCGGTAAGCTCCGAATGAACATCATTCATATCTAACAAAACAAAATATTAAATAGAGCATTCACTTATTAGATATATAAAAGAATTACAAGATAAAAAGATACATTGATGACTTACCCCATTCAAATCTTTCCGCATTCTCAATGCAATCTTCAACATTAATCGGCATGGTAACATTTCTTAACCAATCTTGAGTGCAAATCAAAGCTTCCATCACTGTAGGAGTTAAAGAACTTTGAAAGCCATCAAGCACATGACCGGATGTACTGAAAGTCGACTCCAAATAAACGGTTGTTACAGGAATAGATAAAATATCTCGAGCCATCAAATAAAGGATTTCAAACTTTTGGTCAGTAGTTTTTTACCACATCAATAGGTCAAGATCACGACTTTCTTCACGTTCTGTTTTAAGATACTTATCGAGCTTAAATAGCTTACCTACTGACACTTTTTTTATATCAAATGCCTTGTTTGAATTGAAATCCTCAACCAAATCAAGATCATCCTTCTTACCCTCCTCATGGTTATTAGGATCTCAACTACTATCAATATTAATACCCAAACTTTTATCATAAGAACTAAAATAAGATTTTTCATAAAAATGAAACAATCTTTCAAGGGCAATTTTCACATTATCATATATTTCATCAACTTTCGCACTATCATCATAGATTAATCTATAACAATACTGCACATAGCTCATCTTTTCTTCTTGGATCCAATATCATGCGATCAACACCATCATATTTACTTTTTCAAAATTCTCATAGTATTTGTCAAACTTCTCCTTTATCTTTGGACCCATAACTTTCAAACTAAGATCCGAAGCCTTCTTCGCTTGTTTCAAAGTTTATATAAAGTTGTTATCTCATTGAAATAATCATTCGCAGTGATATATGGAGTCCCGGACATCTTGTTGGTGGTATCATAAAACTTCTTTAAAAATACTAAAAGAATTCGAATCACGGACACCTGGAATGCCAAAACTTGGCACGTAGGGACACTTAAGTGCAAAAAGTTAGGAAAGTGATACTTAAAGTGCCAAAATCGGAGCAAAATAGATCACTTAAGTGACAATCCGGCCAAAATCCAGCCAAAACGACATCGTTTTGCACGCTGATATGGCTTAAAAATGCAAAAACGACGTCGTTTTGCCTCCGACGTGATAAACATTTAATATAAAAATTAATTAAATTAAATTTAAAACTAAATTTATTTAAAACATTTAAAAATACATTCATATATTTAATAAATAAACAACAACAACAACAACAACAACAACAATAACAATAACAATAACAATAATGATAAAGGAGGGAAGGCAGATGGCTGAGCCCTTGCCATCACCGCCTTCTTGCCACTGTCGCCGGCTTTTCTCGGTGGTGGCAGGGAGGCGACGAGGGCCCGCAAGCCCTCGTCGGATCCGGGCGAGGGTCGCGACCCTCGCCGCCGGTTGGCCGAGGCGACTAACCGGCGACCCCGACCGACCCTCCCCCTCCATTGCCGGCCCCCTTCCGGCGACGGCGGGAGGCTGTGAGGGCTCACGAGCCCTCGCCCCAGATCGGGAGAGGGCTCGTGGGCCCTTGCTGCCGGTTTGTCGGGGGCCGGCGACCCGGCCGACCCTCCCCCCATCGTCACCGGTCATTCCTGGCGACGGCGGGGAGGCGGTAATGGTGAGGGCTTAGCCCTCAGTTGTTGCCTCCTCTCCCCATCTTTTTTTTTTAAAAAATATTATTTTATTAAAAAATATTAATAATTTATTTTTATAATTTAATTAAATTATTTTTTATATTGACATTTGAATCCGCTTAAAAACAACATCGTTTTTGGCTTTGTTTGTTGAGTTAGCATTCCGGCGAGCCACGTAGACAAAAAAAATAATAAAAAAATTGCCACTTAGGATTTCCGGTGGGGTTCGTCGGAGATGGCACTTAAGTGTCCCGCTTTTTTTGAAAAGTGTCACTTTCCTAAATTTTGGCATTTAAGTGTCTTTCCGTGCTAAGTTTTGGCACTTGGGCTGTACTTCTTCCGAAAGAATTCTAGCATATTCTTAATCTTCATGTGTAGGAGTGTCATAGTCAAGCTCACTTAAGATAGAATGATCATCTTCTTCCATCAATTGAAAAGCTTTTATGAATTTTAAGGCAATATCCAACATGAGATAAATAGAGTTTCACCTAGTTGTGACGTCAAGACAAATCAAACCCTTATAAGTGATCATCGCACTTTTAATGCAACCTTGAAATGTTTTAACTATTATGGGAGAACTTCTCACATACTTAATCACGTTTTGAATATGTTTAATAGAATCACGTACCTCAGTCAATTTATCATTCACAATCAAATTTAAAATATGAGCTGTGCACCTCATGTGTAAAAACATTACATTCTAAGATCAATAGCTTATCTATTGATAATTTTTCTTTTAAAAAATCAATGGCAACATCATTAGAACTAGCATTATCCACAGTGATTGTGGACACTTTTTCCTCTATTCTTCACTCATAAATGCATTTCTCAATTATTTTCCTGATATCCTTGCCTTTATGACTAGGTATCACCACAAAATTGATTATTCTTTTATGCAATTTCTAGTTGTCATTAATAAAATGTGTGGTGAGATATAAATAATTCAAATTCTGAATGGAACTTCATGTATTAGTCGCGAGTGTAATCCTAGACTTAAGCTTGCCAAAGTAAGTCTTCAAACTTTTTTTTTTCTCACAAAGATATAACTTCATGCAATCTCTAGCCACCATAAATTGTGAGATGTGATGAAAGAAATGTTGTAACTGATTAATAAAATCACGGAATCCAACACGCTCAACCATCGAAAAAGGTAGTTCATCTGTTATAATCATTTGAACAAGTATTTGTCTACAACAATTTTGATTGAATTCCCATGCTGATAAGACATTTGCACTACCATTAGTACTAGTATGTCCCATTATTATCCCTTGTGCTCTACGTGGGGTGAATTTTTTTTGCTTCTTATCTATATTGCGAGGATGCTTATTGCACATTTTTAAGTGCTTCAACATAGCGGAAGTACCATTATCAATAGAGTACGTATACTTGGCCCCACAATAATTGCAAATCACCATAGTTTTCTCCTTATCGATTTTGCCCTCACGAAAATGAAGCCAGACTGTTGATGTTTGTTTACTAGAACTAGGAAAACAAGTATTAGATATCTTGTTTGTGTTTGATGCCACTTCGAGGTTTTCAATTTCTTCACCTTTATGTTCTAGTGAGTCCATCATAGGATTCATATCAACATTTGATTGATCCACTTCCATTGACATATAAATAGATCGCCTGAATCAAACAAAACATTATAATGTGCCATCAAACCATCATATTCATTTACAGTAATAGGGATACTAAAGATATGATTGCAGCCTTACTTCTTAATGTCATGTCCATATTTATCATATAACTAAACCTACCTAAATAGATACTAAAAAAATTAAGCAGATATTAAGTTGCAACTTGAGCAAGAGTAGATTTCCAGCAGCCAAAGTGATACTTTTTCCTCCAAAATGGATCATAGACATACCAAAAATGGAATTTCATATACTTAAACCGATCGAATAGAGAATGCTAATGAAAAATGGCTGAATGAATACTCCAAAACTACAACTCCTCCAACACAAACTCACTCAAAAAAAGAAAATTGAAAACTTCCACCAATTCATAACTAGTCAAAGCATACAAGCGATCTACATGCTTCTCACGACCTATCAGCAGACACATTTAGAGACTAAACAACCAAGCAAACTCCAATGAGACCGCTGCACCTATATCAAGTGAGATCATACTGAAACAAACGCTACAAAAAGATAACGATCTAAAATTGACAAAAGTGAAGCCGAGAAACGCACCTGTGTCAGTTAAGAGGCAAACGTCACTCCAAAGAGCAGGAATGCACAGATCTCGAGCAAAGCGTAAAAGGAAGAGAGCCAAGCCTAAATGCGTAGATCTCAAGTGAGGCAGAGGAGGAAGAGAGCCAAGCGTCAGAGTGAGTGAGGCGTCAAGGCGAGGCACTCGCCGAGTGTTAGAGCGAGTGAGGCATTGAGGCCAGGAGCTCAAAGAAGGAAGAGAGTCAAGTGTCCGAGCAAACGTAGTGTGAGGCGAGACCTCACGGATAGGCGCTCGGAGGAGGAAGAGAGCCGAGCGTCAGAGCGAGTGAGGTGTGAAGCAAGGTGTCGGGGCTAGGTGCTTGGAGGAGGAAAGAGAGCCAAGCGTCCGAGGGAGTGAGGTGTGAGGCAAGACGTTGCGGCAAGGCACTCGGAGGAGGAAGAGAGCTGAGCGTCTGAGGGAGCGAGGTGTGAGGTGGGATGTTACAACCAGGCACTCGGAGGAAGAGAGCCAAGTGTCGAAGCGAGTGGGGCGTGAGGTGAGGCGTTAGGGGTGAGGCATAGAGCGAGCAAGAGGGGAGGGGTTACGGTTTTGAGAGGGAAAGGCAAAGTGAGAATTGCGACAATTGCCACTGAATTAGATTGCAAAATTTGGGAAAATGGAAGTTGATGTGATGGCTACTATAGATTAGAGCAGAGAGAGAGAGAGAGAGAGAGAGAGAGAGAGAGAGAGAGAGAGAGAGAGAGAGTGGTTTAGGTTTCAAGAGGGAAATGGAAAGTGAGAATTGCAAAGTTTGGAAAAGAAAACCTGATGTGATGGTTACTGGAGATTAGTTCAGAAATGCCAAAAATGGGAGGGATTAGCTTTGAGTTATGAAAGGAAAAATGAATATGATGGTAATGGGTATTGCAGATTAATTTAGAAACTAATATATATATTAGTTTGGTCGGTCCGGTTTCGACCTTGAAACTAGGAACCGGACCAACTAGTCACCAGTTCCAAAAATAGGAACTTGAGATTGAACTGAGACTCGGGGTGAGTTGGTCAGGGTTGGGCTGGTCCACCCCTTAACCCTAGAACCAACCTACACAATGCTGGTCCTCAATTTTTGGGACTGAGGACCGGATCGACCTAATGGGTTCGGTCGGTTCTAGGGTCAACACGGGACCAATCGATAATTTTTTATTTCATTTTTTTTACTCCTTAAAAAAGCGATTGATGATCGGATTGAGTCAATGGGTTCAGTCTGGTTTCAAGGTCAACCCAAGACCAATCAATAATTTTTTATTTCATTTTTTATACTCCTTGAAAGGGCAACTAGGGATCGTATCGACCCAATGGATTGATGATGATGGTCAAGTGAGGTGAGCATCAAATAGAATGAGTATCAAATGTTAAGCAGGGAGTAACAAGCCAAGTAAGCATTGAGCGGCGAGCAACACGGGTGACCCAAAGCGAACGAGGTGAGTGTTGAGTGGCAAGCGGAAAAATTGTTTCTTTCGATTTTGGAAAATTGAAGAGTAAGAGGACAAATAAGATAAAAGAGAATGAATGCTAGAGGAGGATGCCATAAGGTGCCTTTTTGGATGCCATGAGGACTTCTCACAAAATTTTTTTCCTCATTCGTAAATTATGATTATTGACACCGTAAAAGATATTAAAAACCAAAGTTATTAATAAAAAAATGTAAAATTACTTGAACTTCTCATTAAAGAGCTGTTTAATGTTGTTGATACCGTTTATTTTAAGGTTTTCTATATTAAAAAAAATTATATATATATAGTTAGGGTGGGTCCGGGTTGGACCGACCCAAAACTTTTATGACCGAGAATCGACTTGCACCCAGTCCCATCGGGAACAGGACCAGGACCGGCAAAGTTGGGTTGGTCCAGGGTTGGTCCAGGGTTGACCTTGGACCGATGCTCACCCCTAATCGAGACCCTCTAGAACCGCTTGAAACTGACCAGTCCGATCCGATTCGACCGGTTCCCAATTCGGGTGATTTTGTTGCACACCCCTTATACTTATTATGTTAAAAAATAAAATAGCCCATATATTTTATTTTATTTGTCTTTGATGCTAGATGTGAGTTCTGATGAATTCTTTAAAGAGAGTAGATTTGTGAACTCAAGTTAGACATTAAAAATGTTTGAACTGTCATTTGTACGATATTTAAAATAAAGACATATGCTCTACAGGGAAGGAGTTAATATTGTAGTACGTATTTTATACTACGTAAGTATGATACGACCGATAAGAATTGACAAAAGTTTTGATCTCAAATTTTAAGCGGTGTGATACTCTTGAAGATAAGAGTTCCTCAAATAAGTGACCTTAGGACTCTTATTTAGGCCTTGTTTGGTAATTAGCCAAATAACATTTGATTCTATTCTTTTATTCCCCTAAAAAAAAAATACCAGAAATCAATTAGGTAACTTTTTTTGTTCTCGTGAACAAATGTTTCTAGAAATAGATTTTGAACAAAAAGAAAAAAAATTATTTATTTGTTCTTAGGAACAACTCTAGAATCAAGTCCACTCTCTTTTTTCTTTCCTCTTTTTTTTTTAATTTTATTTTCTTTTCTCATTTTCTTCTTCTTCTTCCTCCTTAAGCCGGTCATTGACCTCAATCATAGCTAACAACTGACTAGACAAGGGCCGACAATCTCATTAGAGCGTTGCCGGCCCTTTGCAAGGCTCAGCCTCGCTTTGGTTGGGTGGGGTCAACCTTGCCTAAATCTAGCAAGGCTGAACTCGCCTAGCCATTGGTGAGGTTCAACCTCATCGAGCCACCGCGAGGTTGTCGTCGCTTGGCCATGGTGAGGTTCAACCTCGCTAGTGGTTGGGCAAGGTCAACCTCATTGGTGGTTGGGCAAGGTTGACCTCACCTAGCCAAGGCGAAGCTCGGCCTCGTGGGGGCTAGTGACACTCTAAGGAGGTTGCCGATCCTCATCTAGCTAGTCGTCGTCCATGGTTAAGGCCGACGACCAGCTTAAGAAAGAAAAAGAATAAAAATAAGAAAAAAGAGTAAAATGTAATAAAATTATTAAAAAAATAAAAGAAATTTTAAGTTATAAAATAATTTGAGAGTTGAATCAAACACATTTCTAATTTCATGGATAGAAATTTTGTACAGTTACCAAATGTCTTCAAATGCTCAAAAACTTATTCAAGGAATAAATTAAAAAAAAATACCATTTCTCAACAGAAATTTTTCCTGTGAGAATAGAATGATTACTAAACACAACCTTATTCTCAAAATTTATATTCAATGTTTGCTATATTAAAATGTTGCCAATGATCATGAATTGATTCGATATAATGACAATTCTAGAAAAACAATTCGAAAAGCATTACCTACGTAAACAATTAGTGACTTGGTGTCACTAATCGTGTAAATGCTAATGGAATCGCATCAGTAACATATACATGTTACTGGAATACACTAGTAACTTACAATCGTTACCCTTACCTTACCAATGATAGTCCATCACTTGTTATTCAAAACAAATAAAAAATATGCATTTAGTGTCTTATTGTGAGCGTCACTCTAGCCCCTTTTACCACTAACGCACCTTGTCACTCCAGTTAAACCTATGCTTTGATACCACTAGAGTTGTAGCATCCCCAACACAACATGCCTAATGTAATTATCCAATTATTTACACTTTTTAAGTATGTGGAAGTGTTTTTAGACCAATAATAATCTAGAACATAGGAAACTCAAAGAACACATGCGGAAATATAAACCAAGCTAACACATTTAATCTCTTATTTATTTACTTTAGGTGACACGATTAGGTATATTGGGGATTTCAAAAGGATTCCTCATCCCAAACTACATCACACATACACCCACGATACCACTCTGACCCTAGGACTACTTACACAAACCTAGCCACCTATTCTTCAACATTGGTACATCCAAAAGTTGTTGCTTGGATCCCAAAAACGCTGCTTCACCTTCTTGCTGTCGTCTCAGTTGATTATACTACTACCATCGTCGTCTCCATCACCACCTAGATATAGGATATGCCCCACAAGCTGTCCTCCTACACATGCGTAGAACGCCAAGAAACCCATGAGTAATAGGCTCGTCAGGGCTCCTATGTTGATGGATAGTATCACTATGCATTGAATGATAGTGAAATCTGGAAAATTTTAGATCTATGAACTCGAAAAAATCCCAGGTGAGGTCCGCTAGGAGACCATAGCTGGTGGAGGTAGAGGCAAGAAGGACCGGTATACTAACTAGTGATTTGAAAAATGATATCAACAACCAATAAGCCTAAAACTAGCAAGTAGAAAGTTCTCTAGTCTATACTACATAAACCAATCACTGTATTGACAAGGAAAGTTTCAATATAAAGAATAGGGAATCATTTCTAAATCAACTTGCTTGAGAACCTTTTTCAAAAGCAACATAGCAGATTAATAAAAAGGGTAGCTTTTTTTTTTTTTAAATAGGTAACCTAGTAATTCAAATGGAATTTAAAAGCACTAAGCCCGTATTCGATATGAATTCATGCTACCACCCTTTTCTAGGAAACTCCGTTGCCCCCTCCCCTCCCCCCGAGGGCATCTTCACACCTATTCGGCATCATGAGGACATCTGAGGGAACCGTGTTTACCCCAAGCATATGAAGGAACCTAGTTACTTCTCTAGGCATCCCTAATACAACCCAAGGCATCGTCATCCTGAGGCCAACGATATTCCCAAGTCACACATTCATACTATGGTGCAGCAATTCCATAATTCAATTCAAGAATACCATTGACTTTATTACTATCAAGAAAACTCAAGTGCGAATCTAACAAATCTTCATTTGCTTATGAACTGCCGGACTAATAAAAACTCACTTGTACATGATATTAGACAAGTTGCAAGAAATTCCATCCCAAAGACCCCAAACTTGCCCTATAATGGTGTTCCGCACGCCTTTGAAAATTGCAAATGTTGTCTAGGTAAATGGATTTAAAAATTATGAAATTTTAACATAAGATAGATAAGATGAAAGGGAAACTTTCCGTGAAGTAACCGATGTCTAATTCGGTTTATACGGCACTATATAATTTTTTGAAACCCGGACTGAAACAATAGGGTATTCTTACACATAACAAAACCAAAAACAAAGTTGTTTTGCCAACTAAACAATTTCAAAAAATCCTGAAAATTTTATATATGGTAATTTAGGATGTACTCTACAACATTCATGGGGACACTCTTAAATTTCTTAACCCAAGATTCTATGGAAAATGGATATTAGGAAAAAGGTCGGTTTCATGTCCGCAAATACAAATTATACACCTGATTGTTTTTCAAATATATTTTTATCATACAAATTTTGAAAAATCAGAGTTTAAATTATGTCGTAGAACAACCAACAAGAGATGCTTTTGTGAAAAACACCCTAAGGAATTGACATCACACAAGTTAGAACAAAATTGGCAAAACTAAGGTCGCACCAAGTCCAAACCTGACCTAGACAATATCCATGATTTTTGGCTCAAGTTTCAACCCTTGAGTATGTACAAGATTTAGTGGATAATACTTTCCATGACACACATACGGACCCAGTAACTACGGATTCAAACATTTTAGCTAGGTAGACTTTTCCTGAAACTTTCGACTAGATAAGAGCATATATGAGGTTATGTAATTCAAAAAATTCTGAGGAAGCTCTCCTTGTCAAACAACAATCAATCAATATAAGATAAAACGGAGGATATTTACTTGGCTCTAGTCCTAGAGGAACTGTAGTCGTGGTTTGGCGAGCTCCCAAGCTGTTGCTGTCCAAGCCAAGGCGGCGGTGCAACTAACGGACAGCAATGTGAACAGTTAAGTTGAGGAGAGAGAGAGAGTGAGGCTTGCGGCCGCTTCTTGGTACGGGTAAGGATGAAATGAGGGAGAGAACTGAAACGATCAGAGATGGAGGGAGGAAATGAGGTGTAACGGTCGGTGCTGTTGGCTTCTGCGTGTGGTAGAGGTGAAATGAAATGAAAACTAAAAGAAATGGAGAGATTTGGCAGTGAAAGCAAGGAGGAACGAGCAACTTTGTTTTTTTCTCATTTACACTCATCCTCCACCGTTTCACCGCTGCTGAGATGTCGCCCGTTGGAGAGAATGCTGAGAAGGAGGCGACACGGAGCTAGTCACCGCTGTTGACTCCGTGGGGAGTAACGTGTGCCAGCAAGAGAAATCAGTAGGTGACGCCTTGAGAAGATACTAGGTGACTTAAGGTTGACGTGGCACAATCGGCGGCTGAGGTGGCGGGGGTGCTGGCTTGGTGTCGTGGTTAACTGATGTGATTCGACGATGACAGAGATGGCTGAGACAAGGCACGACAAGATCCGGTAGTGAAACTCAATGGCGAGCTTGGCGACGTGATACAATGTCTAGACATAGTGACTTATTCGGATGGCGGCTTAATAACACGACATGGGACAATGAAATATGATGCGTTGAGGTGACGTCAACTTGGCAGACTGAGGTGTCTTGATGGTGACGAAGATGGGCTGAGATGGCAGATCTTATGGTGGCGCAAACAGCATAGCCCGATGACGAGCTCGTTGACGTGGCGTTAACCATTAAGCATTCCAATCTTGCTATTTTGTCGAGCAAAAAATCCAAATGTCACAGTAAATTACCGATTAACTACACCTTAGTAAAATTTGAAATTGAAGTCTAATGAAATATTTACGGTAGCTTGATATTAGATCCAATCGTGGGCCTAGTGGCCCGGTGGGCTTCCCAAGATTTGCTCGAGCCAGTAAGCTTCAAAGCACAGTTTGGAAGGTCTATTTCTTATTTATGTAGTTACAACAATTTGAATGTGCAATTTAAGATTAAGTAAAACAAAAATGCAAAAGAGCACTTCCTTTTATATTCTACTCAAAATTTAAAATATTGTTTGATATTGCAATATCTTGTGAAAATATCATATGTGAAAATCCACTGGTCTAATACGTGGATTCCATGAAAGTTTCAGGTATTACGAAAGAAAATCAAAATATGAAAGTTGCAGATTAGATTAAATAAAAAGTAATTGTCCTTCGAACAAGGTCTAAATTGACAAAGATTGACAATACAGTTGGCATGTCGTTGCGCCGAACTTGAATCATTCAATAAAAAAATTCAACGTCAATCTCAAGTTTTGTTTATTAGGATGCGGTTCATACTTCTCATCAATTATATGAAGACAATGTCATTGCGACTCCAGAAGTTGAGCTCATAATTTTTTGATAATTTAGGCTAGAACTTGCGCCCACACGCATATATATATTATGTTTGGATATATATTTGTTTTTTTTTTAAAATTATATATATATATTATGTTTGGATATATATATTTTTTTTTTTTTTAATTTTGTTGGCAGTTTGGGTTTGAGTCCATAAATAACTATTGAATATTTATATTTTGTTTGAATATATATATATATATATATATATATATATATATTCTATTTATCTTATAATTGAGGGATATGGCAAAGAAGTGCAAGGTATTAATTCTAACGGATTTCTTAGGTGAACGTAGCCTTAGTTTAAGAGTGAATCAAAATAAAACCTCGCATCTCAAATTCTTTTTTCTCACTTTTACTCTCTATTTTCTTCATGATTGTACGACAAATCTAACATCTGGTATTAGATCTTGTTTTGAGGTTAGGGTTTCTCGGTAAAGAGAGATCCGAAAAAATCAAATTTTGGGGAGATGTCATCACGTGAATCACAGATTGAATTAGAGAAATTCAGAGAAAATGGTTTCAAGTTATGGAAATTGAAGATGGAGGCTTTGTTGGTGGATAGAGATCTATAGCACGTAATCGAAGAAGATAAACCCGAGGAAAAATCCAAGCGAAAGTCAAAGGAGGACGAGCAGAGGAATCCACATCTACCAAATTGAAGAAGTGGAATATTAGCGATTGGAGGGCGCTGACTATGCCTTGTTGATAACATCCTGATAAACATGACTTTTAAGAAGACGGCAAAAGATCTTTGGATGAAGCTGGAAAACTTTTATCCGAGCAAGTCACTTGTGAACAGATTGTTTCTACGAAAGCAACTGTACAACCTTCAGATGAGTGAGGTGATCCTTTTTTGCACATTTAAACGAGTTTAATACTAATTGTGGGCAACTTGCATCGATCAATGTCTATATGGATAAAGAAGATGAAGCATGAATATTACTATGTTCAATGCCGAATTTATGGGAACATATAATTGTTTTGATTGGCGCTGGTGTTAGTGTGTTAGCCATTGAGGGCGTTGTAACTACTTTATTATCTGAAAGATGAGGAGAGCAGGTTCTGAGAGTGTAACACAAGAGACTTTTTTTCGTAAGTGGAAGGAATGGTGCATGATCCAAATCCAGATTTGGTAATAGGAATAAACCTAGAGGAAGATCTAAAAGCCAAGATCGATAAAAATAATGTGTTAGAAATGCAAAAAGCCTAGACACTTGAAGAAGAATTGCAGAAGCAAAAGTTTTGGTCCAAAGAAGCAAGAGCATGCATCACCCTCTAGTATAGAGAAGGATGATCACAGTTTCACGGGAGACATGTATCTTGTTTGCAATTCATCACAAAGTGACCGTAGTACATGGAAAATTGATATTGGAGCATCATTTCACATAATGCCTCGTAGAAATTAGTTCTATTGTTATGAGCCGTATCAAGGAGGTATAGTGCAAATGGGAGATGACACGACACTTGATACAGTTGGTTGCGGAAAGATGGAAGACGAAAGATAGGACAATCAAAAATCTCCTAGTGATGCATATTCCTGGTCTTACTAGGAATCTTATTTCTATGGAAACTATGGCAGATGCTAGCATTACTTTCACCAACAACAAGTATTCATGCAAGCTAACTTGTGAATCTATGGTGATCGCCAAAGGTGAACGATATGGAAAACTATGAAAGTTATTGGGAAGCATGGTAATAAGTAGTGAGAGTTATATCTCGGAGCAGGTGGAAGAAGATCATTCAATGTTAAGGCATCAGAGATTGGATTATATCAGTGAGAAAGAGTTGATGACCGTTGCTTTAAAGAAGACGATGGATGGATTTCCAAGCTGTTCAATGGGTTTCAAATATTGTGAACATTGTCTACATGGGAAACTATAGGAGGGAGAGCTAAAGGAATTCTAGACTTAATCCATAGCGACGTCTTTGGTCCTACACTTGTAGCATCATTTGAAAAATCAAGGTATTATGTCTCTTTTACTAATGATTATTCCAGATATGTGGATATATTTCTTGCAAAGGAAAGATGATGTGTTTGAAAAATTTCGTGAGTTCAAAGCTTTTGTAGAAAATTAGTTTGATAGAAAAATTAAAGTTTTGCAGACTGACAATGGAGGAAAATTATGTTCAGTGAAATTTAATAAATTATGTGCGACCAATGGCATTGCAAGGCAGAAAAGAACACCCTATTCACCTCAGCAAAATAGGGTGGCTAAAAAGGCTTAATTGGTCTCTCATGGAAAAAGCAAGAAGTATGTTAAATGGTGCAGCTTTAGCATTTGACTTTTGGGCAAAAGTAGTGGCTACTACATGTTATTTGAAGAATAGGTCCCCCACATCAGCTTTAAAGGATCAGACATCATTTGAGGCACTATTCGAAAACAAGCCAAACATATCCCATGTTAAGGTGTTTGGTTGTGAATCATATGTGCATGTGCCAAAGGAAAAGAGAAACAAGGTTGAGAGCAAATCAAAGAAATGTATATTCATTGGGTACAAAGATGTTGTTAAAGGGTATTAAGCTGTGGAATTCTGATACTAAAATTAATATAACAGAGATGTGGTATTTAGAGAATCCATGACAAATCATATTGTTTTACAAGATCCTAAAAAAACTACATGCAGTTGAGTTAGATGTCAATTTGAAAGAAGAGAAAGAAGTTATACCAACTAGAATAGAAAATTCAGATTCTAAAGCTGATGAGCCCGATGGGATGGATGAGATCGTAGATTCCAAAACTAAATTTGAAGATGAAGCACCACCTGAACCAATTTTATGAAGGTTCACATGGCTGAGAAGACCACCTAAGAGGTACACCCTATTTGTCGATAATGAAATTGTGCTCTAACTATTATAGGTGATTATCCAAGTACGGTCAAGGAAGCAAGAAGTGCAGAGAATGCTGAATAGCAGGAGAAAGCCATGAAAGACGAGACAAACTCACTAGATAAAAACGAAACGTGGAGTTTGGTACAACTACCTATAGATCGAAAGGCAATTGGTTGCAAATGGTTGTTTAAGAAGAACATATCTGCAGATGGAGAGATAGAATGATACAAAGCTAGTTTGGTTGCGAAAGGATACATACATATAGAGGGAGTCAATTATGGTGAGATTTTTCTCATTTTGCAAAATTAAATTCCATAAGTCTTATCTGTAGTAGTTGCATATAATCTGGAGGTAGAGTAGCTTGATGTGAAAATAACGTTTCTCCATGATGACTTAGAGGAGCAAATTTTTCATGAAACAACTAGAAGGGCTTGTGGTTAAAGGAAAATAATACTTTGTTTGCAAATTGAACAAATTTTTGTATGACTTGAAACAATCTCCAAGAATATGGTATCAAAAGTTTGACTCATATGGATTGAAACTTGGCTCTATTTGTTGTAATGCTGATCATTGTGTCTACATGAAAAGGTTAGATGATGACTTTATTATCCTAACCTTATATGTTGATGATATGTTACTAGTTGAGAATAGTATGAAATGATTAGCACTGTTAAAAAACTATTAGCAAAATAGTTTGAGATAAAAGATCTAGGCCTAGCATACTTCGTCTTGAGCATACAGATAAAAAGGGAGTGTGAGAATGGGAAGTTGTGGTTAAGTCAAAAGAAATATGTTGAAAGTGTGTTGAAGAAATTCAACATGACATAGTGTAAATTGGTGAAAACCCTATGTCCACAAGTTCCAAGTTATCATCGCCTCAGTGTCTCAAGACTAAAGAGGAAGCTGAAGAAATGGTAATGGCACCATATGCAAACACAGTTGGGAACTTGATGTATGCATGGTATGTGCCCATCCAAATATTGTCCAAGCAGCAAGAATATTAAGCAAATATATGTCCAATCCAAGGAAAAAGCATTGGGTGGTAGCAAAGCGGATGCTTCGTTATTTTCACGTTACATCTGACTTTGAGCTATGCTATGCATGTATGAAAAGCTCAAAGAAATGACGAGCATTAGAATTGAAGTGTTTTGTGGATTTTGATTGGAGAGGTGATATTGACAATAAGAGGTTAGCCAGTAGACATGCTATTTCCTTATTTAGTGGAGATGTGAGTTGAATGAGTAAGAGACAAAGCACAGTTGCTTTATCTACCATTGAGGCTAAGTACATGGCCCTTAATCATGCTATTAAGGAAGTAATCTAGATGTGTAGATTATGTAAAGAGCTTGGTTTTATGGAAAGAGAAGTGAAGGTTGAATGTGGTAGCCAAAGTACTATATTCTTGGCAAAGAATAATGAATTTCATGCAATAACAAAGCATATCGATATTCAATATCACTTCATCCGAGAGAAAGTGGAATAGAAAACCATAATACTGGAGAAAATTAAACTAAGGTGAATAATGCTGATATTTTTAGCAAGACAACAAGTGCAAAAAAGTTTGAATGGTGTACAACCATATTGGGTTTAAGGAAGCACGTGGAGTATTTACCAAGTGAGAGAATATTGAGGTGTGGTTCATACTTCTCATCAACTATATAAGGGCAGTGCTCCTGTGACTCTAGAGATTGAGCTCATATTTTATTGATAATTTGAATTTGGACCCATGAATAGCTTCCGGATATATATATTGTTTTATTGATAATTTGTACTTGGACACTCGATTAACTATTGTTTTTTCTTGTACTTAGAGAGATGTAACAAAGAGATGCGAAGTACTGACTATAGTAAAATCATTAACGACATAACCCTAGTTCAAGGGTGAATCAAAATAAAACCTCACATCTCAAATTCTTTTTTCTTGCTTTTACTCTCTATTTTCTTCACGATTATATGACGAATCCTAATATTGTTGAGTTCTTAAAACTTGAAGAAGTGATCCACCGCAAAGGTATAACCATCTCCAATGAAGTCGTGACAGTGGTCGACATGGTCAGTGGTGGCAACAAGAGAAGATTAAACAGGGTTCATGGCTGTGGTGCGTTTGGTACTTGAGGTGAAGAAGATGTATTTATCCTCTCGTCTTCTCAACCTTCTAGATTTCAGAATTGTCTCAAAACATCGAACTTTTTTCAGACGCTGTGACCTATGCTACTATTTAAGTTATTCGAAACAACACTATGATTATGGCTAGATAAACCCATCGTTTCCCTTTTCAAAAGCAAATACAACATCCCCGTGGATCGAAATTGGAAAGAAATCAAAACCTAGCAGTGACCACTTGCATTACAAATATTTACAATTACCTATTTCACCTTTGTTCTGGTTTGGGAACCCGACGATCCTTGATTCCTTGCTGTCATGGACAACTAATAATCAGTGGACGGTCAATCCTGTGCTGTCTTTGCTATCTGCTGCAAGGTTTCCACAACTGCAGAAAACTCGGGTCGCAGGGATGGCTCTCGTTCCCAGCACCTGTTCAGCAGCTTCTCCAGGTCTGGATGAGTATGCTCCGGAATAGTAGGCCGAAGACCCTAAAATGGAAGCTCGTTTAAAAAGTATATTTGCTGTGAACTTCAAAAGAGACTAAGAATTTTATCATCATAATTTGGTATTATCTACTTCCTCTAAGATTCGGATAGACTGGAACAGGATGGAGAAGACGGGCAATTTGTTGGGATGCCATAGTTACCTTGTGCACCACACCGACTGCTGCTTGTAATGGCGTTAAGTCTTCATAAGGAAGCTGCATCAACGCCAATTACAGTAAATAGTAAACGTTGAATTCCTGAAGAAGAAATATCTGACCATCCCTTGAGGACTGACGTAGCAGAATAACTGCTAATTGAGTGTGAAGAGGGAGTTGACTCGAAGTGGCATCCTCTAAGGGGGCCACTAGATCAAACGTTAAAGATAACAAAATATTTGCTCAGGTGCACGTGTAGGTGCAAGTTCGTGCAAATAAGGAAAAAGCCTGCTATCAGTTACAGCTTGAACTTGTGTCAATCATGTTACCTTTCCTGTAAGCAGCTCCCACAGCACTACTCCAAAGCTGAAGACATCAACCTTGTGATCATACGGTCTATGTTCAATAACCTTCCAAGTATCAACACAAAAAACGGACATGTCACAGGTGCAATGCAGAAAATACTTGAGAAGAGTATTAAGACTGATTTCGAGATCCATCCAACTCATTACCATGCATATTACACGTAAAGACCAGCGACATTTACTGCTGTAATGTTCCCGTACTTAAAAGCAAATGAGTACTGCAGTAAAATGTAAACAAAAGATAAAAAAATGACACGAGCTTGCATTGAAATTTCTCATTTTTAAATGAACTGTGTACTGTGAGATAAACCTGAAGACAGCTCCTGGCAGTTGCATGAAGCAATTGATGGCATTCTCCCAACCTACCAACCTTAGTATTCTTATAATTACCAATCACACATATGCTAGCACCTTTGAGATCTGTCTACATTTCTCTGAGGGAAACATATACCTGTTCCTCAACATGTCTATTTATATAACTCTCAACATGAGCTTGCCTTGATGAATCTATGAAAAATCTTTTACCGTCCATAATAAACTGTATAGATGTTTATGTAAGGCAAAGGAATTATGACTTTTTAAGTTGGATTTCATTAGCTTGCATATTTACAAGGTTCTAAATTGACATTTAAAGTGAATGATTTAAGCCAGATAATGACTTTTTCGGATAATCTAAATGAGCTAGAACAGTATCAATGATTTATATAGTTGGTTTACATGTATCGATGCACAAAAAAATTAATAATCTGGCTCTTCGGCCGTCTCCAACATCAAAATAGCAAAATAGTCCTCCAAAGGATACTTCTTTTGAGGAACTATTGTGCCTACAGACACGAAGTGGGCAAGGAAAGGTGGCAAAACAGTGGCAGAACTGGGAGGGTGACAATGCACTCTTTCAGGCAAAGTAATGATATACTCAAGCTTCTGCTGGGAAATTGGAGTACTTTTGAGGGGAGGTTCAATATACAGTCCTGTTCTTTCACTCCATTGCACAGATTTATACCAGGAGTCGCAACATGTCATTATCTGGTATATTGATCATTGGATTCAAACACTGCGACGATCCTTATCTTCATGTCACAGAAACATCTCTTTGGAAAATCCATATGAACATCTAAAACTTATTGTTGTCTCTATAAGGGATGTGCATATCTGGTCCGGCATCAGAACTCCCTTTTACTTGGTGAGAATTCGAGTCATTATACATCATGACTATTGTTATTTCCATAATAGCGTGCCTTCTGGTTGAACCCTTGCGGTACTCTCTTTTGTGACAAAAGGAGATAAAATTTTTTTTTCTCTTGACAATGCAAGTTAATCGAAATCAATTTTGACCTCTACCCAGGGAACTCTTTTTCTTGATTAATATCAAACTTCTTAAAACCCAACATCAGTAATGCAGTCCTCCTTAAAATCACTTTATTTTGAAAGAAATTGCCTCACCCAAAAACAAAGGGAAAGTACTAGAAACAATATACAATATATATTTTTTGCAAAATGCCTACCTCCGGAGCCATCCAACGGTAGGTTCCAGTTTCAGCAGTCATCACACCAGACCGAGTTTGAACTCGAGCAACACCAAAATCAGCAATCTTAACCACCTGCTGCAGCAGTTTTTTAAATACTTGGTTTGAGCGAAAAGAAACCTTCAACAACTGATGAAATGTCTATGACAAAATCTCTTGAGGAACCAGTGACATAAAATAAGTCATGCACAGAGTCATCCAATTGTCCCTCAAAAGAAGCAGGGCTTACATTCCTGTGAGGCAACCCCAGCACTTGCCTAAACACGTCCTTTTACTGAACAAAATGATGAAACGCATTTTTCAGAAACATCACAAAGCTAAGCACGCATAACAAGTCATTATCACGATGCAGTCTCCTTGGAAAACTTCCACAATGTAAACATTTGGCACGACATTAGTTATGACTGGGCTTAATCATCCATGAAAACTGGGCTTGTCAAATGGTTTATACATTTGTTGGGCGTGACAAATTCATTTCAAATTTCATTTCAGAACAGACCTGTTATTGTTCATCCCATCTGATTTTCATTAGTGTGGCTCTATTTCTGCACATTCACTTTTACCTCACATGATAAGCGATTGCATAAGCAACTTTGCATCTTCATCATCCAGAAACCAATCTTGATCTTGGTTTTAGTTGTCTTTTGCATAAGTTAAAAGATATCAACAGTAAAAAATGACAAAAATAAATCTTAACACTCAACATTGAATAGAACTGTATTATGACAAGAAAGAAAGCTAGCCCAACAGAAAAACTGTCAAGACAATGAGATTTGAAAGATAAATATCTTACCTCATTTTCATCCATCAAAACATTAGCAGTCTTAAGGTCCCGATGGACGATATTATTCCTGTGCAAGTAGTTCATTCCCTTGGAAATATCAATTGCCAGTCTCAGAACAGTTGAAAGTTTGAGAACATCATTTTGCTTATGCAGAAAGTCAAATAGACTTCCACCAGCCATGTATTCTGTGAGGAAAAGGTAGATTACAGACAACAGAACTTCGAAATTTCAGATTTCTTATCGAATTTCAATTCTAGCAAACAAAAAATGGTGCTTTACGATTGCATATTTCCATATGTGGAACTGAAATAACCTGTCACAATACATAGTCCTGGAGGTCTAGTGGATGCACCAATGAATTGCACAATGTTCTTATGCCTAATTTTCCTGCAAGCATTGACAAAGAATGAACAAACACGACCTCTTAATATGTCAGTGCAAGAAGGTGATAAGTCAGGACAAGAGAACAGCCAATGAGGGAATTAGATGACTCTCAAACTCTCTCTCTCTACATGCCATGTGTTTCTACACATGTACGTGAAAATAAGAGTGGGAAATGGAAAATAGCTAGCCTCACTTGCTTTTCACAGAGAAAAAAGATAAATAGAAATAATAAAGGCAATGATTTTGATACAACACTGAAGTTTGTTCACTAATTTTATGTTGAACTAACGAAATCCTTCAGAGGGACAACATTTCTAATAACTAATAAGAGCGTGCAACTCAATGAATCAGACAAGGTCCCACAATAGGGGAATGAACATTACATAAATGGGCATCATCCTAAAAAAAGCTTGAAAAGGAAACAGCAACATTCCTGCCAAAATCATGAATATTATGAAAGCAAACCTCATTATGTAGACTTCCTGAGCAAACTCTCGTTGCACGGCTTTGTTTAGATGCTCAGTCCTAAGAACCTTGATGGCTACATCTTGACTTAAAAACACGCCTTTATACCTATATCAGTGAACTAATAACACTTAATAACCACTTGTAAGCAATGGAAGAATGCAGAAGGAAGACAATTACTCACAACTCGCCATATGATCCAGATGCAACTTTCTCTCCAAAGCTCAACATGTTTGCATCAATTTCCCAGACATCTTTTCCTTCACTGGAGACATTTACATGGTTACAGTTGGACTTGATTCCATTCTGCTTTTGCTTGTCTGTGTCAGAACTGCCATTGCTTTTCTGCTGCGAATGCTTCTGCACCAATATTCAAGAGATCACTTGACGCTAAGATTTGATAAATCAAGATTTTTCAGAACAGCAGAGCTTGGCAAACTTCCCCCACTAGAATGAAATCGTGTATGCTTCTTAACCAATAGCCTAAATGGAAGTAGATGAAGAGAAAGCTTGCAAAAGAAAATACTTCTGAACTAAACATACCATGTTGATCCTAAGAAACATGGAATCAAGAATACTTGTAAATTATCAATGCTGTAGCTTTCCATAAGTGCCAAGTGGTGTAGCAAGCACATGACAAATGCTAATATTCTTTCAAGATGGAACATATCTCTAAAAATAGGAGCCAAATGTGTTACCTCAATCATCAACATTTTCTCTTTCAGTATCTCCTTAAGCTCCTCGGTCTTTGTTAACGACATAATACACAGGAAAAGCAAGTTAGACTCGATGAAAGATGTTCATGACTGAAACTTTCCATATGAAAATGAATAAGAGTACCTCCCGTTCCCAACCATCAACAGCAAAAACGTCCAAGGAATAGCCATCTATGGTGGAGAAGGCATGTGCTTCTTGAATGTTCAGCCCAATCTCAGACATTGAGGATGTCAACTGAACTCATAAACAAGCATGAGAAGAAACACAAGTCAGTGAACTCTACAAACTGTACCCTCTAAAGCAGTCTTCTCCTTATGAAGTACTTTTTCTCAGATTGCAGCCTGTGCTGGAATCGATCACAGTTATACCTTTATTCTTGCTACTAGTTTAACCTCATGCGGGCAATAGCACGAATGCCAACATAAAGTAATGATGCCTGAATAATCTTTGAATATGATGAGCCTTCTTCCTTTCTTTCTTTTTTTTTTTTTTTTTGGTCGACGATATTAATTACGCAGGAATGGCAATATATAATTTTTCATACTCACTGCTTTGACAAGTAAAAGATGATCTATCCCCTTGGCCCTTCTCAAGGTATAGGCAGTTCACTCCTTGGTTTATTTTATACCTGATTAGTCCAATTCTGATTTCAATCTTAAACTTGGTAAAGCATCTTGGTTATTTCCTTACACATGTCAACATGCAGTACTACTCTAAACTCTATTTCTCAGTGGCATGCTCTTCCAGAGTAATTCTTCAATCTATTTAAGATTTAGTTAAAAATCTGGATGTAGTAGATTCTCTTGCAGAAGAGCTGACACTTTTTGGCTACCTGGCTGAGAAATTTCCGCTGGTCATTTGTCGAAATTGTCACTTCATGCATAGTCCTAAAGAATTGATCAAATAAGAGCAGAATATCCCAGTAAGAAAGGATGGCATGTTTTCAAGACTACACAAAAACAATTTCCTTTGTTACACAGTCAACCAAATTCTTTCAGATAGATGGAATGATCACAAACCATCAATTTCCATTGGTAAAGGAAGCTAGTTCATAACAATTTAAGAAAGACATACAAAACCATGTTCTCTCTACCATAAAGAATGATGAGGAATCAGTTTAGCTTCAGTCTAATTCCCTCAAATGGGACCGGTATCGTTCCCTTAATTAAGAATTATAGGGGTTTGCTATCCTCATGCTGTTTATAAGTTAAAGCTGTCTCCGACCATCTCTTGAATGGTGATGGAAAATTCGCTAAATTGATCAAGCCTAATCTGGAATCTTCTGAAAGAGTGTCGCTCCAAATTTATGTGGCCACTCCACAAGTGGAACAGGGAACGTATGGCTTAAACAGAAAAATGCAGGTGGCATTTGACCCAGATTAAGCAGTTTAGCAGATAGTTCATGTTCAAGGAAACTTAGTGGATTTAAAGATGGTGAAAGGGACAACTAAATTAAATGCTACCAAATATCGTGTTAAGCAAGGTCGTATGGAGATCTCATTAACAGTAGCTAAGCTTCCAGGCAAACTCACCTAATGACCGAATGTTGAGAACCAGAATTGGGACTATCCCAATTTTGAGTAGGTAAATCAGTGCCTTCAACTTTGACTTCCATTTTAGAGGACAACCCAAAATCAGGAGTTGGATGGATACTGAGGGAGGAAAATAAGGAACGATCATAAATAGAAAGGATCTGACAAAAACATTCTAGTGACTAAAGAGGGGAAATTTCTGCTAAAGGCCATTTAAGCGGACCTTTGTCTTCTTTTGTAATAAAAGAAATGCGCATCAACATTTCTTGGGGAGGTTGAATGAACAGAGTCGTCACAGTCATCACTGGAAACAGAAGGGACCTGCATAAAATATCGTGAAGAGCATGAATGTTCCGAACTGCAAGGTGCTACCATAACTGAACAAAATGAATACGATAATTGTTTTCAGACGTATTAATGTGAAAGATGCAGGGAATGAGAAGCTTTAGACAGGGAAGCAACATAAGTAGAACTTAACAATCTATGACAAGATTCTTGAGAGATTCCATAAAGACCAGGTCAGAATTGTGCCTATTTACTGACGATTCAAAACTCACTCCAAAAGTGAAAAACAATGTGATAAAAGGAGCATAATATTCAAACATAGGCACTTGCTGTCAACCATAAGCAAAGCATGGCTTTTCACGAAATGAATAGAAAGCTGCCAAAATAAACAAGGCAAGCATGCGCTCCAGAGAACGAATTTATCAGTAACATAGAAACGCACGGGGATGCAGCTAGATGACAATTATCTGCATTCTTATTGATCAAATGACCAATTGACATATGCAGTGTCAGTGGAAGCATAAGAAATGACCTTTAAAGAGCTATAAGACTCATATTTACTCTCTCTAACAAAAGCACATTGGTTGAGGCATCGATCGAAATGTAAGATATGATGAGGCATCAACTTGATGACCATTCGATTGACTTTGTGAATGAAGTCTGCGAAGGTCTATAATCCATTACCTGCACAAGGCGGACTTCAATTGCTGGTCGAGTCTCAGGACTCTGCGCCATGTGAAGCAACCTTTTATGCATAAGAACATCTTCTGCCGTGTCCATATTCACATCCAAAGCATATCTACAATCAACATATTATTAGATTCCACCAAGGGAAGCATGAGGTAACAATCGCACAAGAACACGACGAGTTCATTGAGGAAGCAGTCAGGAGAGAAAGAAAACGAAAATAAAATATGAAAACAGATAACACAAGTGCACTCCAATCAATGGACCAGGAGGAATCCACGACTCTGTCGAGCTCACCGTCAAATAATTCACAACTCTTAAGAGCTGGCCCAAGTTAAGGCAAGTAGAGAGCAACATATTCGTCGAAAAATGTGAAGTTTTCCTTACTTCAGAAGATTCATCATCAAACTGATCACCAAGAATCATGAATTCGATACTCAACGATCGCGAAACAGGGAATCGGTTTCTGAACCGCCCAAATGGCGCACGAAAGGAAAAGAACGATCGTCGTACGAACAAATTTGACCAAATTCAGGCAAAAACACTCGAGTAGCTCGTGATTCCGTCCATCTACGGCTCACAAATAATAATAATAATAATAATAATAATAACCCTCGCTCCCTCAGTTACCAAAGATAAAAAAGAAGAGAGAGAAAACCGCAAAAAACGAACCGAAAAGGAAATAAAAAAATTCAAAAAGAGCCAAAGCGCCGGCGGTACCTGATCGGCAAGCGATTGAAATGAGCCAAGAGATCGCCTTCGAAGCCAGGGTGCGACGCCTCCTCGGGGTCCGCCTCCTGGAGCCGGCGGAGGACCTCGCTGTAGACATCAACCTTCCGCAGCTGCCTCCTGCTCCTGCCGCTCAGCGCGCGCCAATCCACCACCCGGCTGCTGCAGCTATCCGCGCCTTCCCGCTCCATCGCCCCGGTCGCCCCCCACGCGCGCCTCAAGGGAGCTCCAATCGGGGGGGACCACGGCCGCCGCTCCTCCTCCTGCTCCGCACGGTGTCCCGTCTTCGAACCAAGGCCGGCGCTGATCAGCGACATGCACACGGCTCGCGCGTCCCCCCGGCGGGTCCGTCCGTCCGCCCGTCCCACCGGTCGAGTCCGGTCGTACCGCCGGGAAAGATCGCACGAGGAAAACGCCAGAGAGCGAAGAGAGAGAGAGAGAGAGGGAGAGAGAGGGAGAGAGGGAGAGAGAGAATGATATTTGCTAGAGCTGGAGCTGAGCCTGTATTTGCATGTTATTATAAAGGCAAAACAAATGGCCTCCTAACCTCTCCCTCTCTCGCTGCGTGCGGGGGGGAGCTTTCCCTCGTTTTCTCGTAAGCGTGTGATTAGTTTTGAGAGGGAGAGATTAAAAAAGGGAGGGATTAGAGGAACGTTAATTTAAGTGGCGGTGCGCAATGCGCACCCCCCCCTCGAGTCACCCCATTTTCCCCCAATGCTTGTCGACGTGGATTATAACGATGCCGCCTCGCCTTTGCTTATATCACCACCCCCCGCCTTCGCCACCAGCCCCTCCTTAATTATATATATATTTTTCAATCTACATGTCTCTACCGAGGATTCAAAAGAACCAAAAAAAGAGGATTCTGGATCTTAATCCCCATTGGTTTCGGGATTGATTAATGGGTTTATTTTATTTTTTATTTTTATTTTCTGGGGGCTTGGAACAGTGATGGATCCCTGTCAATCTCCGTCGGAGCAATTGCCCGGACAGACCCCCTGGGCTCGCCTCCTTGCGTCACCCGGCACCACCACCGCCCCCTCCCCCTCCCCCCCTCCCCCTCCCTCCTCGTATAAAGACATTTTCTTTTCTTTTTCTTTTTTGTCAGTATTTTCGTCCCAAAGTCCACCCGCGAAGCTTCCTAGGGAAGAGGAGGATGAGAGAGGTATGAAGTAAAGGTGATGGATGAGTGTGACTCTAGGTAGAACCTAAGACCGGAGAATTGGACAGGTGCCCAGTTGTGAACCTGTCTGATTTCAGATTTCAATAATTGGGGAACATGTTTCTATAAGTAGATTCCAAATTTTGGATATGTGGAATCTTTAACAAGTTTTTTGTATTTTTATTGGTCTATGTTTTTGCATGATCTTATGACATTCCAATGAACCAAGTTTTCATTTTTTTATTTTTTTTTCGAATGTCTAAATATAAGTTATGATTAGTGGATCATAGCAGCAAGTGATGGTCATTAAATTTGATTTCACTGTAATCATTCAATTAATAATAAAGGGAGAGCTTGAGTATACCTTAAAAGCTATGACAAAGGTTCTAGGTTCTAGATATGCATAATAGGTTTCAAATTCTGGAAATTGTAGCATCTAGTGATGATCATTAAATGTGATAATTCATTACAATTATTCAATTAATAATAAAGGGAGAGCTTGAGTAGACCTTAAAAGCTGCGACATAGCTTCTAAGTTTCAGCTATGCATAGTAGGTTAATGAAAAACATGTTCCAATATACTTCTAAGTTTCAGCTATGCATAGTAGGTTAATGAAAAACAAGTTCCAGTATAAGGATACATTAATACTCACCTCTAACATCAAGAGTGGGCAAACCACATAGCAATTTTGAAAAAAAAAAGGGGGGAAAAAGAACTGTGGTGATAACTCTTCTTTGCACGTGAGCCTTGATCAAGGGAATGACATGTGAGAATTCAATAAGCGGGGTAACCCCGCAAGCAGGAATCGGTCAGGAAATAGAACTCAGTTTTCCCTAATAATATGTTGGGAGCTCTATCTCAAAAGGGTTGAACTTGTAGATGGAGGAACGGGGCATATATGCATAAACGGATTATAATAAAAGGATATATCAACATCCATGGTGATGAGCTAGGTTGATTGGGCAGGCATCTAATTCGTCGGAAGTAATATAGCGTTCAAATTTAAACAATGCTTTGTTATGTTTTCATCACCCCTTCCCCATCACCACATTTTTAAAGATTCCACTTGTTTAATCAGAAATTAATGATTTATAAAATATATATATTTTAAAATTGATCACTTATATCGGTCATAAAAATAAATAAATAAAAAACGTTTCCATCATTTGTGAAAATGTATATAAGAATGAAAATAATTTTTATTGAGTAATTATTTTAAGTAATAAATGATCATTTTTAGATAAAATTATCTTTCAAATCATTTATGTTCCGTGAAACAAACACAATCACTAAAAAGCAATTTCCTTTTCGATTTCTCTAAGCAAATTATTTATTTATCACATGCAACCTCGTAAACAAAGGTACATAAATACAAAGATTTGTACACAGATCCAGAACGATGCGGACCCCGTCAAATGCAAGACTTCTTTTGGGGTATTCTCTTTTTATATATATAAATTTTTCTAATGAATATCCAATAGGGGGTTCCTATGGTCGGATCACCACTTATAATTATTATTTTATTTTTATTGTTTATTTAAAGGAAAAGGAAAGAAAAAAGAAAAGGTAAAAGCTGATGTCATATATATAGGTCACGAGTTGCATTAGGGGGGAGCGGGGGGGAAAGTATATTCTCCCCCTATTCCCCTATTGAATCTAGCAATCAGCTTATCCAGACGTGGAGATTCCTTTTCGCTGGGGCGATTCCAATATGTCCAACGTGGATGCCTCCAATCGGGCAAAAGTTTTGGTTCTTATTTTATTTCTTATGATTTCTTTATTATTTATGTCGCCTCCCTAGGGCCTATGGGGATACAATCATTGGCCCTTGTTAATCCCGTCCTCACGTCGACACCTTTTTCTCCTCTGTTGACCAATCAGCACACGCAACCTGTCGCGCAATTTCGTCGTCTCGTGTTTTGGATATAATCGATGGCCTACTTTGCTAGAGAAGCCTCCGATCCTATGTTTAGTTTCAATTCTACTCCGAACTTCTCTACCTCTCAAATTATTTCGACTTTCAATCTATTTTCAATTCTAAGTCACTTACTTTTGTCTTAACTTGACGTGACATTTTCACGTCAATAGCAAATCCACATTAATAAAGTGACATGAAAATACATAAAAAATTATCTCCAAAATAAAATTATTTTAAAATATGAAAATTAGGGATGACAATCGTCATCACAACCCCATCAAAATGACAATAGTTAGGAAGTATTTTTTTATTGAGATTGTCTCACATTAATTATGGAAAGAGTTGATGGTCGGTTTATAAGATTTCCATTTTATGATAAATTGGGGACTGTTTTTCCTAAAGTATTCACAATTGTATCTAATTTGGTCACAAGGGATGAAATTATTTACTAGATAATTTGAAACAGCAGTGAGTGAAGGGGCAAACATCACAACACATGTGTATGGGATTTTTATTTAATGATAATATGATGCAAGCCAAGGGTAGGCTTTCTTAAACAATAGGATCGGGAGAGTGACTCGCACACGAGAAAATAGGGCGAACAGAAATTTCAGCATTGCGTAAGCTTAGGAGAACAGTTGTATCTTTGTCAATACAGATCGGATTGACCTGATTCCAAAGCCAAATGAACAAAAACTTATGGATCTACAATTTCTATGTTTTGGGTTTTCTGAAATAAGCACTGTAGGATGGTCGAAATTGGGTTGGAAATAACGAACATAATAGGAAAAGGTAGAAACTCTGTTGGTTGCTCTTCTAGGCCTCCAAGGAAGTTAAGGGGGCACCAATTCTTCTAGATCGATGATTGCAACTCTTCAAGGATGCAAATTTCAAAAGCTCCGACTCTTCAAGGATGAAGTGAAAACTCTTCTAGGTTTTCAAAGGGATGAACTCTACAAGGTTCGCGATACTTGCTTCAAACCAAAGTTTTTTTTTTTTATTCATCAAAAGTCGTTCTTCTTCTACCAGAATTTGGATGGCTTATATCATCAAAGAAATAAAGACAGGGCATTGAAACTAGGAGAAATAAAGACAGAACATTAAAACTATGAGAAACAATAAAAACATAATGTCTTTATAGCTCCCAAGGTGTCTTTCCAGCTTCCGGGATGGACTCAAGATGTCAATACGACTTCTTGGTTTCATCGAGCTTGAATGCGGGCCGATCTTCTTGGTCAAGAGAGCTGGTCTTCAACGTGGGCTGCATCATCCTCCCCATCTTTAAGAGAATTCATCCTCGAATTCTCGCCATCACCATCAGAAGAATCTCCCACATAAGGTGTTAAATGTTGAACGTTGAAGACGTTGTGAATCTTCAAATGAGAAGGAAGATTTAATCGATACGCGTTAGGATTGATGCGCTCAAGAACTTTGAGAGGTCCAAGCTTTCAATCACTAAGCTTGTTATAACTTTCGATGGGATGCCGTTCCGGTGGCAAATAAGCCCAAACAAAATCTCCAACTTCAAAGATAACTTCACGCCGCTACTTGTCAATGTTCATTTTATAGGATTCAGTTTTGCTCTCTAGTCTTTGGCGCACATCTTCATGAATTGTCCTCATTTGAGAAACAATATCGTCGACTTTGCTGCTCGACTTCTCAGCAAAAGGAATTGGTGCAAGATCAAGAGCAGTGTTTGGTTGTCGACCATATACGATCATAAATGGACTATATCCAGTGCTACGGTTCTTAGCACAATTATATGCAAATTCTCCAAGTGACAACCGCGTCTCCCAAGAACGGGGATTATTATCGATCAAAGTCCTTAATAGATTTCCCAATGTTCGATTGACGACCTCAGTTTGTCCATCCGTTTGGGGATGAAACACAGTACTATATTGCAGTTTAGTACCAACATTCTTCCACAGTTGTCACCAAAAATGACTAAGAAATTTTGTATCCCGATCCGAAGTAATGGTCTTCGGAATGCCATGCAACTTATAGACTTCCTTGAAAAACAAGTTGGCAATACCCGAAGCATCCATAGTTTTTCAACATGGAATAAAATGTGCCATTTTTGAAAATCGATTGACAACAACAAAGATCGAATCCATACCTCTGTTTGTGCGTGGTAGTCCAAGAACAAAGTCCATAGAGATATCCTCCCATGGGGCATGTGGAATCGACAAGGGCAAATAAAGGCCATCATTAGTAGCTTGTCCCTTTCCAATTTGGCAACATCGACACCTCATCACATGTCGATGTACATCATGTTTCAAATGAGGCCAAAAATATTTGGCTGAGACGAGTTGTACAATTTTGTCACGCCCAAAATGTCCTTCACGGTGAACTTCATTGATCACCTATTGCCGAAGAGAACAGTCCGGCACACATAAACGGTTTCCTTTGAAAAGAAAACCATCATATACAGTAAAATCAGCAAGCTTCTTTTCATGTGCATCAGGAATGATCTTGGAAAAGTAGGGGTCTTCTTGATATAACTCCCGAAAAGAATCAAATCCAAGAACAGTAGAGTGCATTGTAGAGAGCAAGCTCTTCTTTCGACTAAGGGCATCGGCAACCTGATTCTAAGCTCCAGCCTTATGCTTAATAATGAAAGTAAATATTCAGCCCATTTTGCATGCCTGGAGTTAAGCTTTTGCTGTCCGGAAATATACTTCAGAGCTTCATGATCAGTATATAAAATAAACTCTCAATGAATAAGATATGGCTGCCAATACTCAAGTGTGCGAAATAATGCGTAGAATTCCAGATCATAGGTGCTGTAACAAAGTTTTGCACCATCCAATTTTTCACTAAAGAAGGCAATGGGTTGACCTCCTTGACTTAGAACTCCTCCTATGCTAGTACCGATGCATCACAATGCACTTCAAAAACAAGATCAAAATTAGGCAATGCAAGTATCAAGGCTGTGCTCAATTTTTCTTTGAGCTGTTGCAGCATCTTCAAGAAGTATTATGTGTGTTGAGGCAGACAATTGCATGCGGCTCTTGACAAGTGCTATTCAATAGACTTGCTAAAAATCAAGATATCATCAAAATAAACAACAACAAACTTTCCTAGAAAAGGTGTCAACACCTGAGTCATAAACCTCATGAATGTCGATGGTGCATTCGACAATCCGAATGGCATGACTAGCCACTCATATAGCCCATCTTTTGTTTTGAATGCTGTCTTCCATTCATCCCCGGGCTTGATTCTAATTTGATGATATCCACTCTTCAAATCCAGCTTCGAGAATATAATTGCACCATAAAGTTGATCTAAAAGATCATCAAGGCGAGGAATAGGAAATCAATACTTGATGGTGATCTTGTTGATCACTCTACTGTCGACACACATCCTCCAAGTACCATTTTTCTTAGGCACTAAAAGAGCTGGAACAGCACACGGACTGAGGCTCTCCCTTATAAAACCCTTATTCAATAGCTCCATAACTTGTCAATGCAATTCCTTATGTTTGGTCAGACTCATTCGGTAATGAGCGAGATTTGGCAAAGAGGCTCCAGGCATCAAGTCGATTTGATGCTGAATATCTCTCATAGGAGGGAGACCATTGGGTCAGTCCATCGGGAAGACATCCTTGAACTCTTCCAAAAGAGGTTGAACTCGATGAGCTACAACAGAGGCCACTTCATTCTTCTCACCTGTTTTATTAAGCAAAATATACAAGATATGAACTCCTTTCAAAGCATCCTTCATATCCTTCATTGTAAACAACGTAGGGGAGAAGGAATTCTCAACTATAGGAGTTTTTAAAGGTTCCCTACTAGGTGCCAACGTAATCTTCTTACATCAAAATTCAAAGGAATATGTATTTCGATAACCATCATGCATAGTCCTCCTATCGAATTGCCATGGTCAACCAAGAATAATGTGACTAGCATCCATCGACAGAACATCACACCATATCTTGTCATTATAAACAGAACTAATGGACAGATTAACAATGCATCATTTTGAAACAGTTACCATCAGCGCCTTTCTTCAATCACGACATTTTATAAGGCATAGGGTGCATTTTTAATTCCAACTTCAGCTTGTTTGCTGCTACTTCAAAAATTATATTCTCACAACAACTAGAGTCAATAATTAATTGACACACCTTTCCCATGATTGTGCAAGCAGAATGAAAAATATTGGTACGCAGCCACCTATCTCCAATGTTGTCTCGAGGAGTAAGAAAAATTTTCCTCACCATAAGAAGTTCACCAGTGTCAGCATGCACTATTTGTTCATCACTGCAACTTCTTCATCATTGTTCAATTCCTCTTCAAGTGGATCCTCAGCATTCTCATCAAAATCATCATCCACCAAAAAGGCTTTACCGGCTGGTCGATTCTTATTGATTTGACAATTGCTAGCACGATGACCCAACTCCCCACAAGAATAGCAACGTATTTTGGACGTAGCAGGTTGCATTGAAACATGGGGCTGAGTAGAAGAGATTGCGTTGTAGCCTTAGCAACTTTAGCAGTGCTAGTGGCCCTCTTAGTGGCCTGACTTGCCATGGTAGTTGATTGCTGTCTCCGAGAACGAGAGCGCTCTATTTTGAGTGCCCATTGGCGTGCATCTCCTAAGTCCCAAATGTTGAGGACTTCCAAGGCGTCTTGAATGTAAAATTGAAGACCGTTCAAGTATTTGTTCACAAGCACATCCTCCGGATATTGTTATCAATCAGCAACTCATTGAATTGATTGGTGTATTGGTCCACCGTTTGCATACCTTGTTTTAGATTTTGGTACCGTTGGTAGAGCTCTCTCTTATATCCTTTGGGAAGAAAATATTTTTGAATCTTGCCCTCCATCTTTCTCTACAAAGTGATTGGTGCTTTGCCAACGGCTTGGCGAGTTTGTTTTTCACGTCTCCACCAAGCAATCGTCTTGCCTCGAAATCGCATAGCAATGATCCCAACTCGACGATTCTCCGGAACATTTCGATGCTCAAACACCTCATTCACAAGTGTTAGCCAATCAACAATTTCATCAGGAGACTCAGTACCTGTAAATTCTGGAACATCTTTCTTGACTTCCTTTTTCCATCTGGCTCACGAATATGTTGTAAACGATGTTGAACATGCCTCCGATCGTGAATAGATTGAACACTCTCCGAAGGGGAAGAGTCACCATGGGAATCTTCAGTCCTAAAACGGGGTGGAGAATTATTTGCTTCAGCCCTCAAACGCCGAACTTCTTGCGTCAATTCGTCAATTTGTTGTTGCATATTCTCAGCGAGTGTGCAATTCATCGAGGGGAATGGTTCTGCCGCCACAACATCTAGCTTGTCTTGGAGGCATTGTCCTCTCCTCCAAGACTCTAATACCAAATGATGCAAGCCAAAGGTAGGCTTTCTTCAAACAATAGAATCGGGAGAGTGACTCGCACACGGGAAAACAGGGCGAACAGAAATTTCAGCATTGCGCAAGCTCAGGAGAACAGTCGTATCTTTGTCGATACAGATCGGATCGACCTGATTCCAAAGCCAAATGAACAAAGACTTCTGGATCTACAATTTCTATGTTTTGGGTTTTCTTAAATAAGCACTGTAGGATGGTCGAAATTGGGTT
This sequence comes from Eucalyptus pumila, assembly GCA_016097595.1. Taxonomy (NCBI): domain Eukaryota; kingdom Viridiplantae; phylum Streptophyta; class Magnoliopsida; order Myrtales; family Myrtaceae; genus Eucalyptus; species Eucalyptus pumila. The sequence goes on from CM027851.1 coordinate 24,910,242, forward strand.
GGAAATAACGAACAAAATAGGAAAAGGTAGAAACTCCGTTGGTTGCTCTTCTAGGCCTCCAAGGAAGTTGAGGGGACACCGATTCTTCTAGATCGATGACTGCAACTCTTCAAGGATGGAGATTTCAAAAGCTCCGACTCTTCAAGGACGAAGTGAAAACTCTTCTAGGTTTTCAAAAAGATGAACTCTACAAGATTCACGATACTTGCTTCAAAGCAAAGTTTTTTTTTTTTTTATTCATCAAAAGTCGTTCTTCTTCTACCAGAAATTGGATGGCTTATATCGTCAAAGAAATAAAGCCAGAGCATTGAAACTAGGAGAAATAAAGATAGAACATTAAAACTATGAGAAATAATAAAAACATAACGTCATCATGGCTCCCAAGGTGTCTTTCCAGCTTTCGGGATGGACTCAAGATGTCAATAAAGTTTCTCGGTTTCGTCAAGCTTGAATGCGGGCCGATCTTCTTGGTCAAGAGAGCTGGTCTTCAATGCGGGCTGCATCATAATAGCTCTAGACAATAAAATTATGAGCTGCCTAATAAAACAAACGTGCAACACTCACAGTTGGGTTCACAAGAACCATGCATAAATTGTGAAACACACGAAGAAGCAACAATCTCTACCTCAAATGATTTATAAGTTCCATCTACTCAACAATAGTCTACTCACCTAATGCAAACAAGGTTGAAATTGGGAATAAGGAAGCCCAATCCAAAGTATGTTCTCTCTACAACCCATGAGATCCCAAAGGAGTTGAAAGCAATTAAAGGATCACTAAGTCATATGGGTTGGAGGAAAGCTATGATAGAAGAATTGGAAGCTCTTGAATTAAATTGAACATGTGAGCTAGTACCAAGAACTTCAAAAATAAATATCATCATATTTAAGTGGGTGTTCAAAGCCAAGTTGGATGCGGAAGGAAATCTTGATAAACTGAAAGTACAGCTAGTGGCGAAAGGATACCATCAAGGGGAAGACATTGATTTCGCCGAAACTTTCAATCCCGTCGTTAAACAGGCAACTATGAGATTTGTCCTCTTTGTAGCAATTGTTAAAGGATGCTTTATCCATCAACTGAATGTGAAGAATGCGTTTCTTCAAGGGTCATTGAATGAGATGGATTTTATGGAACAACCATCGGTTTTTGTGAGTTCTAAAATGCCTAACTCAGTTTGTTTACTCAAGAATGCATTATATGGTTTAAAACAAGCTCCGCGAGCTTGGTGTAAAAATTCATCAACTTTTTGCTGGAATGGGGATATCTATTGTTGTTTGTTCTTCACATGAGTCAGCACAACTTGGTATTATTGTTACTATATGTGGATGATATTATTTTGATGGGCAACTCATCATCCCCACTTTGGGAATTAATAGAAGCCTTGAGTAGAAATTTTTCTATGAAAGATATTGGATGACTTCACTATTTTTTACCCAAGTTTACTAGACCAATCCTATTTTTAACACAAAATAAATATGCTGGTGATTTGTTGCAAAAAGTAAAAATGCAAGACAATAAGCCGCTTGAGATCCCATTGTTAACCATAACTCATTCAATGGTACAATACATGGAACATTTTCATAATCTTTACTCCGTTCGAAGTCTTGTAGGTGGTTTACTATATCTAACAATCACAAGATCGGACATCTTTTATTCAATAAATCAAATCTGTTAGAAAATGCATTCTCCTACAAATGGCGATTTCAAACTATTAAAACTGGTGTTGTAATATGTGAAAGAAACTCAGCAATTGGGGCTTTATCCTCACTCTAATAGCACATTGTATTTATATGAGTATGAGGACTCTAATTAGGTTGGCTATTTTGAGATTCGGAGGTCAACGACCGAGTTTTGCACTTTCTTGGGATTGAATATCATTTCATGGTCTGCAAAACGGCAAGTGATGGTGTCGGTTTCATCGACAAAGGTTGGATATAGGGCCTTAATTTCTGCCACAGTGGATGTTACATACGTTTCTTTTGTATTGAGAGATTTGGATATTCAGCTCACAGGTTTGACTTTGCTTTATAGTGCTAACTACTCAGCCATTTCAATGGCAACAAATCCAATCCTTCATGCGAGGACAAAGCACGTGGAGATCGATTTTCATTTCGCTCAAGAGAAAATTGCTCTCAAGTCACATGAAGTCCACGATGTCCCTACTACTCATCAAATTGCTGACATATTTACTAAAGCTTTACTGCACTTTGATCATTGTAGGTTACGATACAAACCGAGACTAGGTTTTCCACCTAATCCCAATTTGAGGGAGGCTGATAAGGTTAATAATATTGTTGGTGAACAATCAGAAGATTAGATTAGATTAGATGAGGAGATAAAATTTGATTCTGCCATCAGAAGATTATATTAGAGTAGGAGATATGATTTGATTATGATTATTCTAATTGCATATTAATTGATCCGATCAATTCATAAGATTAGATATTCATAATATTGAATAGAAAATATTATATATTGAATAGAAAATATTATTATTTCATCTAGTTGTCTTCTTAATATAAATAGCAGTATGTATAGTAAAAGCAAAGAGTATATTATGCCTTTTAGACTCTCTTCATTTCGCGGAAAATAATTTCCGGGAAAATGTTTTCCAGATTTTTCGGTATTCGTTTTACGAAAAATGAATTTCTTGGGGAAAATGTTTTTTGTGAAAGGAAACAAGTCTTCTAAATTAAGGGAAAATGTTTTCAACTTTTGAAAAGTGGAAAACATTTTCCTCACTTAACCTCTTTTATCTCACACATCTACAAATTCCCACTTCCTCCTCCCCTTTTTTTTTTTAATGTTCGAATTATTTTTTAATTTTATTTTTATTTTTTAATTCGAATTATTTTTAATTTCCTTTTTCTTTTCTATTTATTTTCTTTTTCTTTTTCTTTTCTTTGTTTCCCATCTTCTTCTTTCTTGGCCAGTCGTCAATCGTTGCCAAGCGAATATCGAGCTCGTCGATCTCAAGCTCGCACTCTACACTCTTGCTTATAATTTTCTTTATTTATTCTACCATGCAGTTGTATATTACTCAAGCAAATGGCTCTATATGCTTTGCTTCTTTTTTCTTTTGTTTATTAGAACACAAAAGACATAAGGGGAGAACAAGCCACTCAATTAGAAGATTCTCATGAGGGTTGTACATGCTTTGATTCTTTTCTCTTTTGCTTATTTTTAAAATCTATATGAACATTTTTTTTTAGAGTAGATAAACGTTTGGCGACAATGAGGGAACAAAAATATAAAGTAAGTTTGCTTGAATTTAAAGGCAAGTTCATATTTGATGGATTTATAGGTCAGTAAGTGATGCATGTCTAAGTAGTGAAGTCTAAAATATTTTCCTTATCGAACACCGGAAAATATTTTCTGAAACATTTTCAAATTTTAGCCGAACATCAGAAAATATTGTCATTTTCCTAGAAAATGACTTCTGGGAAAATATTTTCTGGAAATGGCTCATTTTCCGCGAAACGAACAGACCCTTAGTAAAGAACATTCTTCTCCCGGGAAATTTATCTTTGAATCATTATTTTCTTCAGTTTTTAGGGTGAGAGAGACTAAAGACCACCCAACATTGGCATCAGAGCTCAATTTACCAACAAATTTGGACTCAATAGTCACATGTGAGAGTTATGGGTTTTTGCGTCTTCGACCTAGGCTTCTTTAAACTAGTTTTTGAGGTGAGAGACGTCCAAAGCCATCCAATATTCTCTGGTGGCATGGGGACAAGTCATTCAGTGCACAAATCGAATTCATGATCTTGTGAAAAACGACGACCCAATTAACTATCAAGCCAATTGATACAGTGACGAATTAAATGAAGTCATCGCATCAACCAAAGGGTTGTCCTTTTTTTTTCCTTTTTTTCTTTTTGGGTTTTAAGACGATGGAGAGAATGTCGGTTCTTTAAAAATAGCGATGACCTTCAATGGACGGGAAAAAGAATTGCAAAAGAAAAAGAGAAAAAAGGTAACGAGGAGAAATAACACTGGCAAGAAATGCCCTTCATCGTCACTTCCAACATAACGTTCCCATCAAATGTCATCAGCAACCCGAAATGCTTCTCCACAAAACGAATATAGACTCTCCTCGGCTTCCTATTAGAACCACATGGCCTCTCTCTCTTTTCGAGCTCCATTTTTGCTCAATTACTGCAAGTTAGAGTTAGGATAGGATGTGATTTATACTCCCATCGATAAAAAAGGCACAAAGGTCCCTCTCCTTGATGACCGGGATAATGCTCCGAGTCGTCAAAAATCAATTAGATTTGTGCCCATGAAAAATTGGGTTTATATAATCTATTTCTTTTCTAATTGAACGTTATAACAATGAGATGGAATGTGTTTATTTTAGTGAAATCAATTGCTGGAAATATAGACATAGTTTAAAGATGAATTAAGATAAATCTTGTGTCTTGATTTCTTTTTCTTGCTTTTACTTTCTATTTCGTTGTGTTTGAGTGCTTAATCCCAATAGTTAGGCTCTGTTGAGTGCCATCAACAACTTGTTACGTCTCAATATTTTCGTAGATGACTAATAGATTTTCTACTCATTCATTTTTGTATGCAATGCAAGCGATTATTTTCACGAAATTTTTTTCAAATCATTCATCTTCCGTGAAATAAGTAGTTTCCCATTTATCTAATGATGCAGGGAAAGCAACTACTTTCTTGTCAGAAGAAGAAGTCGTTTTCTCCCAATTTAAAGTTACTTTCTTTCGGTCCACATACAACGATCGTCCGCATATTGAATTAGCTTTCTGTGATCTAAAAACATCAGGAAAATCATTAAAATATATATATAAATATATAATATCCCGGAAACCGGTTTTTCCTCCGAACGGACACTTAAAATCTCCTATTAAACTAAAGCGACCGCGGCCGAGACATTTATTCTAGGGGCAAGCAGGCGTGCCGGACCGCAATTGGGGAGGCGGGTGGTCCAAAAGAGAAAGCGATGCCGACGTCAGGACTCACGGGATTGGCAAATTGCGAATTCATTTATGTTGACCTCCCCTCCCCCTTATGCACGACCTCTCCGTCGCCTTTGGGCCCAATTAGAAATTGGAAAATCGCGTCATTCGTGTGGGCGCCCACCTGCTCATTCTAATTTATCTTTTCTCCCTCCTTCGCTCATTTCGACACTCATCTACACCCCCCCCCCCGGGCGGATTCCCTATAGTCGCCCCCTCTATGATTTTATCGATATATGCTATTATAATCTTATCTGGATCAATGGTTGGAAATTATGTCAATTTGCATAATTTATTTTTTTGTTTTTTTTATATGTTAGAATATTTAAATAATAAATCACGCGTCCATCTAACAGCTTAAATTTTTAGAATAACCAATTATGATGTCTCCAAGATGATCTCACATGCGAGGTCAATATAAATATGACAAATTGAGCTTTTCTATATATGCTAAGCAAGTTTCTTGTCATTTTTTGCCGGTAGGTGGGAACGGGATCTTCTGGCTCTGTTCTTTTGAACATTGACCAAATTGCCAAGAGACAATCAAATACGTACAGTCTTCTAAAATAGTGATAAGCTGCGAGAACTATTTTAGCCGTCAACCACATAAATTTGAGACGGTGTCGCTTTCTCTTTTTTTGGGATCTTCCGATCATACTGGACTTAGACATTGCGTGATTGACGTCAATGTGCCCTCGCCTAAAAGATTCCCTATTTATTATAGATGTTTGTCGTGAGATGAGATTTGATCGGGAGGCGATGAGTTTCTTGAGCATACATTTTAGACTTTGAAGTGGGTCGCGACATGGATTTTCGCGTCGAACTGGAGCTGATTTTGGCATTTACTAAAGAAAAGACGCCATTTTTGTTGGAGGGTAGAAGTAAGATGTCGAGTATATTCTGGACAGCACCCTTGATTTGGGCTGGGAAAGAAAAGGACTCGTGCCGAAAAGGGAATAATCACCAAGCAGAATGAAAAGAGATTTCGTTGTATTTTGTAAATAATATAGAAGTCGTTTTTCAATATTTGTTATACAAAAATAATTTGTATAAAAAATCGCGATCAAGTTCTACAATTTGTCTCAAAAGTGCAATTAAGAACTTCCTTCAACTCCATTTGATTTGAGTAATGGAAAATGTCGACATCATTTTTCTTAATACTTTTCGAGGTCACGTGATAATAAGTGGGCTTCACATTAAAAGAAAAAAAGAAGAAGCCAAATACAACCAATTAAAGGGAAAGGAACTGTAAAAAGCAATAAAAAAATGCACTGCACGTTGAATCCATCGGAGTGTTTAACTGGAAAGGGGTACCCTTGGGCAGCCCTCCTATGGGCTACGGTGAAGGCCAATGACCCTTTTGGCAAGAATGAGAAAGTGAGGGCCGGCAAGCCCTTGTTAAGTATATAGGAAGAACCTAGAAGGCTAAATGGACTTAATCAATGTTATTCCAAGTACACAACATGAAATGAAGACGACAAAAAACTATCAATTTGCCTAGAAGATTGACTCATAGACTACCTAATTAGTCTAGTAATCTAAACAATATCCGATTTTATGTTTTTTATTCAATTTCTTTAAGAGATGAAACAACACATTTTGTCGTCCCTTATTTAGTCTGAATCCGATTCGCAATTGACCACACATAAACAACAATGAACCCATATTTTTCCTCAGGCGTGTTTTTCACCCGACTTACATTTAGAGCAGTTTTTACTTTGAAACACTAGGGATATTCACAAGACGCGCAAGTCCTCAACAAATCTTTAAAATTGTCCGGGAATACTAGGGTTTTCTTTTCATCAATCGGGATAAGCGCATCGCAAGTGTTCAACCTCTCTGCTCGATGTTCTGCCAAGCGTATGTACATCCTTCTAGATACAATTCCAAGAACCTCGAAAAACCACGATTCAACGTGGCCACGTCGCTAAGTACGTCGTCATGTCTCATGCTCCTCGCTCACGTAACTCGTTAGCTCGACATAAGTCATGCGAGATTCAGGGCTCTTTCCCCGAAAGCGTGAGCATGAATGCATGCCTTCCAAAAATCTCGCTCAAGTGGGGACCAGCATGGATCGGATCGATCACAGCAATCGTATTACGTGGATCTCGGAGGGGACCTGGGAGGGGGACGTTGCTGCTTTTTAATTCGATGGGGGCGGGCGAACGGAAGGATGGCGCCATCGCCTGCCCCTGTTTCGACGGGAGCGCACGTCGAACGTGGTTTTTTTCGGGGTGCGGGGGCTGGAGCTGGGGGGGTGTTGACCGGTCGAGAGTTGAACTGAAACCCCCGTGACGTAGATCGGGGGACAGCGTGGCCTCTCCTGCCCATTTTTGTCTTGTCTCTTTGCGGAGGGGTCCTCGTGGGAAATGATGAAAAGACGTGGTGGTGGTACGATGTCCGGTGGGCCTCGAGTCTAGCCGCAGTAGCCCGGCCTCCCCTCCGTGAAGAACGAGGGAATCGTTTGGTCAAAGCCTGGCGCTGCGTGATCCACGTGGAACTTACGTCACGCGCACAAGGATGTGATTTAATCCATATAATATCTTAATATCACCCACACAAAAAAAAAAAAAAAAAAAATCTCAAACTCGCGCAATCATATCACATTCAACTTCCGAAATTGCACATCTCCGCTATATTCTAAAATAGTACCGCATTGTCCTATTAAGTCTAAAAAAATCTCAAGTCTATTACAACTTGAAGTGGAGAAATGTGACACGTACATATTAATTTGAAATAGATGTGACGTAATAATAATTTGAAATTTTTTAAATGCGAAATTAGTTTGACGATAAGTATAGCATGCATGTGTCGATTTATGAGTTTTTATGACATGAGATAAATGTTGCATAAATAAATCATTTTGAGATTTTTTATGGCATGGCCCTATCTTTTTCATAACACCAAGACTCTAGTCCCATTCGCAGTAGGCATCTCATTTTGTGGGTAGAGGGCCTCCGTTTCAACGCCACATTTAACACGATGATAACAATCAAGGTTTTTTTTTTTTGGTTAAACAATCAAGAGTTCAAACGCATATTCTTTCTTGTCACCTCTTTTCGCTACTAGACAGAAAGTAGCGCTGAAGTGGATATTTGAATACCTTTTCTAGTTCTTAATTTATGGCTTTGCAGAAAGGCGAAATAGAAAGAGGTTTTGCCTAAATGCTCAAGATCTAGAGCTTTTGAAAAATGGAATAGAAATGAGATTAAAAAAAATATTCAAAGTGCCTTTTTATTACAAGGAAGACATATTTAAAAAAAATTAGAACTATATCTGCATTTTTGTCTTCTGGTCTTTGGAGGCAAAAGAGCGAAATGCACACTCATTCCCACTTTATGGAGATGCAATGATCTGATCGATCCACATGTAGGCCAAGCCCTTAAAAGAACTATTTTGAGTAGTCAAATAAGGCATTAATTGTTTTATCCAATTGAATCATGTCATATCCGAATCCTATGATTCAAGAAAATAAAACATGGAAGCCGAATAGGGCATGAGCTTATAGCATTTTTACATATTTGGATTAAGTTGATATCGTAAATGTAAATGTATCTATGTTCTCTAGTAATCGAAATCTATCTAAAACTCTATCATCGTTTTAAAGGCAAAAAGGGTCATTTCCTATTCTAATAAAAGTATAAATTTCCAGATGGGTTTCGAGAAGTCCAACTTTTATTTTCTGGCTGTAAGGTTGCCTGTTGACTTAGTTCCGCTTCTTTGTTCCCTGGAACATGTTTGAAACATAAATTCGTTTGGTAACGTAATTTGATTTCTCTATTTCTAAAACAGATTTCTATTCCGGAAATAGAGAAATTGAAGAAATCAAAAGCTGAAATTTTCAACTTCTCAGTTTCGAAAAGAAATCGAAACCGAAATGAAACCATATAAAAGAACCTTACGCTTTCTTGCTAACTTAATTCACTCATAACCACAACTTCACAAATTATTGTTAATTTTCTTTTTCTTATTTTGCTCATGTTTTTTTTTTTTTTTTTTTTTTTTTGCATTTTTTTTATAACTTCCTCTTTAGGATGAAAGGCGATCGAATGGGTTCCCAATTTTAAAAAATGACCAAAGTTCTTAAATGCTTACTTAAAAACAATGTGGCTCTTTCCTCCTAGAAAAGGCACGCGTACATGGCCAGTTGAAGAAAAAATTTTACGTAATAGATGAATAAAAACGTGCCTAGAAATTTAACCTTATTTTTTTACGGATTCAAAATTCTTGCAAAATCAAAATAATTAGATTGTTACACAATCTTGAATTTTAATTCAAAGGTAAGAGATTCAAGAGAATCTCTCTTTGCTATGTAAGGGCCATTAAAGGTTCATTAAGCAACAATAAAGAAATTAGGATGAGCAACCGAATTGATTCAATTCGAGAATCAAAATAAACTGACCTTCCCCCGATTGGTTTCTAACCATAAACGTTAATTTAAGGTAGAATTCTTATATATTCCTTTACATCATTAATTTTATTTTGTTGATAATCTTGTATAATACTAGTTTTTTATAAAATGACAAGGTCGTATAGCGCCATTGATGGCACCCATATTCATGCTTCCGTAATACTTGTCTGAACCTACGCAAGATGAGCTTGCAAACAATACATTGACCAAGGAGGGAAACCAAATAAATACGCTTAGGAAAACAATTGCTAATAAAATGGCAAGGGATAATAATATGCTGAAAAATCCATGAAATTGTATTTTCAACTTTTGCAATGTATTAGTATTATTTCAACTATTATTTTGTATTTAAGGATTTCCTATGTTGTTTTAGTATTATTTCGACTATTAATTTGTCTTTGAGGAATTCCTATGTTGTTATCTAATTAATTTCTATTCCTTAAATAAATTTTGTTCATATCAAACAGATTGCTTCGTAAATAAAAATTTTGAATCGTTATCAAACGGGTTTTTTCGCTTAAACTCGTCAGAAGAATAGAAATTAAGAAAGGGTGCCTGTTGACTTAGAATCCAGAGAATTTGGGCTAGAAGAACATTACAAGGCCATGTCCAAAATCGTACATTAGATTTTGCCAACACGAGTTTGAAGATCCATCCAAGCCCACTAAGCCCGAGACGTAAATGGATGGGCCTTGGGGACGATACTGTATATCTAAAAAGCCCTTCGCGCCTATCTTTCGGTTTGACCTGGCCCGCCTGAGAGAAATCATACACGTCTTTTCTTTCAACAAGATTACATCCTCGTAGAAATTCAACTCGGTCCACCCATTTCGAGGCAATAGAATTGAAAGCTCTAACGATTGAATTTATCGCGATGAAATTCCGATGGTAAAATGAGCAAGACTTTCCATGTTCAGTTCCTGCTCGGTATGGTTCCTAATGAATCCATTTGACTATTTTGGGCAAAATAATAATTTGAAGTATCACTTCATGGGAAGGAGGAAAGACAAAATGAATCAAAGTTGTGAACACAATAAAATAATTAGGACATTATCCTCCTTTGAGTATTCTTGATGCTCATTCTCTACAGAGGAAGGACAGAAAAAAGAGAACCTTTAGAGATTGATACTTAGAAGTTCGTTATTCTCTCAAGACTCTTGCTCATGGAACCACAAAAAGAAAAAGGAAAAAAAAAAAAAAAATGAACTTCCGCTAGACTGATCTGCATACTGTTGAAGAAATAGCTTTGATTTAGGATCCAGTGTAAGGTACCCATCGAGAGGCGAATTCCCAGATCATTCAATTCCCGATTGGCAATATATCTGTCGATGATGGCGAATGGAGTTGCAGTTCCGCGTTTATGGCCGTCCAAACTTGAAGCTTCATCTGCTTGAGATCTCGACTTAACTGCTCAAAGATCTGCTTTCCCGTGCAGGTCATGGTGCCATGCTCGCATCTTGTGTCACTCGAGTTCATATCATGATCTTCTTGATGACATTTAGATTCTATCTACACCATTCTTTTCCGTTGGAATCAATTCTGCTTGTCGAAGTTCTATGCTCTGCAGTGTTGATACGTTAAGCAAGGATCCCTTTGGCGTGTCATTCACAAGAACAGTGGATTTCAGAAATCAGACATTGATATTAAGCAAGTGGAGCATATATGTTATGACCATGGAGCATATATTCACCACAGAAGGTTGCAGATCACTTTTCAGGACTTTTAAGATCATTGTCACTTCCTGGGAAGTCCATCAAAACACAAGCAAGAGCACACAACTAGCTGAAGAGTGAAACAAGCACGACTTCTTGTAGAAATACTGGTTTTCCAGGATTTTCACATGGATCGGTCCATCAATTTTCCCAGCCGGGGAGGAGAAATTGCAGTGAATTGTGAAAGCAGCGAAAGCTCGAGTAAAGAGACCGTTATGAATAGAAGCAACACTCCCGGAACGTTTGAGAGACCCAGACCCTCGTTCCATGAAGTACTAAATGAAGCGCTTCACCGACAGAGCCAAGACACGTCCGACCCGCTTAGCTATCAATCGAGATCCAGTCCAGATGGTTCTTCCCGCGAGAGCCCATGGACAAAAGTTGTTTGGAGCAAGGTGAAGTCTCAGTTAACGCACCTTCATGGTAAGGAAACGCGTCAACCAGATGAGCACAAGGACGATCTGGTCGAAGATCTCCCCGAGGAACTGAAGAAGATGACATTTGGCGCGTTCCTGATTCTCCAATGCTTGGTTCTATTGATAATTGTGCTTGCCTTGATTTGCAGTCTCAGTATTTCTAGTCTAAAGAAGCGAACCCTGTGGGATCTTCCGATATGGAAATGGGAAGCAATGGTTTTGGCTTTAGTATCAGGACACTTAGTATCAAGTTGTGTGGTCCGGGTTGTCGTCAAAGTGGTCGAACGGGTTTTCCTACTGCACAGGAGGGTTCTGTACTTCATCTACGGACTATGGAGGGCGGTGCGAAACTGCCTCTGGTTGGGCCTTGTTTTGCTCGTGTGGCATCTCGCTTTCCATCCCCAAATGGAGAAGAAGGCTGGTGGCCGGGCCTTGCCCTATGTGACCAGGGTTTTAGGGTGCTTCCTGGTGGCATCAGTGATTTGGCTTTTGAAGACGCTCCTCGTTAAGGTCCTCGCTTCATCCTTCCATGTCAATACCTACTTCGAACGGATTCACGAGGCTCTATTCGATCAATTCGTCATCGAGACACTCTCGGCGAAAGCAGCAATAAGGTACAATGCAGGGGAGGAGGAATGTGGCGATGCCTCCAGGACAACGGGGTTGCAGCATGTCAACGCTCCTTCAAATGATCTCAGAGAGAGACTTCTACTGAAAGGTGGCGGATCGATGAAGAGTGGAAGATCAACAGACCATCCCAAGATCGGAGGAAGCGCAGATTTAGCTGGAAGGAGGATTAATCAGAAGAGTGCGTTGGCTTTGAATATTGGGAGGATGATGGATATCATTCAGCACGAGACTCTATCGACTCTGGATGAGAAGATACTGGATTCAAACTTGGAAGATGGATCTTCGATGGAGATCAGAAATGAGGACCAGGCAAAACAGGTCGCCAAGAAGATGGCCAAGAAGATTTTTCTCAATGTGGCCAAACCTGGGTCCGAGTAAGTGTTAGGTTTTGCTCTTCTTGTTGGGGAGTAACATTCTTATCTGTAAACTGCAAAAACCACCTGAGGATGTTCAGTGATCAGTTCCTATTTTCACCTTTCAGTGTCTTAATTTTCCTCATTTAACAGGCAGATTTGTAAGGATGACCTGATGCAATTCGTGAAGGAGGATGAAGCTGTGAAAATCATAAACCGCGCTGCTCCAGGAAAAGACGTAATTGACAAGACATCTCTTGAAAGTTGGGTGGTGAGCAACATTTTCCCTTCTATAAACAACAGAGGATAAGTCATCAAGTACAACTGATATGATCAGCTCTCTTTCTCTCTCTCCCTCCCTCCCTCCCTCCCTCAGTGACATATCTTAAAGCCATGTGAAAATACTGAGAGTTTGCTTTGTCATAGATTAATGCCTTCAAAGAGCGCAAGGCACTTGTGCGATCTCTCAACGACACCAACACAGCTGTCGACGACCTCCACAACATGTTTAACGTTTTCGTGGCTATCATCACTGCCGTTATCTGGCTTATCATACTTGGAGTCCCCATCACGCAGTTCCTTGTCTTCATAAGCTCGCAGCTCCTTTTGTTGGCCTTCGTTTTCGGGAATAGCTGCAAGATGGTATTCGAAGCAATTATCTTCTTATTCGTGATGCACCCGTACGACGTTGGTGACTTCTGCGAAGTGGATGGAGTACTGGTACGCATCGGGGGGACAGAAAGATCTGTTCTCACCAGTTAAATTTTGTAACCTTTCCTGCTCTTACTCTCGTTCTGGTTCTCAGATGTTTGTTGAAGAGATGAATATACTGACCACTGTGTTTCGGAAGCTCGACAACCTGAAGATCAGACACCCCAACAGCGTCTTAGCCACCAAGGCTATAAGCAATTACAACCGTAGCACGGAGATGGTGGAGATCATTAATTTTTGCCTGCACATCTCCACTCCCATGGGAAAGATCAACAAGCTGAAAAGGAGGATTGAACGGTACGGATATGACTTCATTTCCTTCGTTTTGTCGGAACTTTTATTATGCTAATGTCATCTTTCATCTGCATAATACGAGGTCGATCCATGCTAGAGAAACAAAATCGAATATGGACACAGCCTCAAGATCTAATGTTTCCTTGATGACTTCTACTAACCTGCGATGATTCGTCGCTGGAAACTGCAGGGATGTGGAAAGCCGGAGCGACCACTGGCACCCAAACCCAATGGTCCTAATAAGGGACCTAGAGGACATGAACAAGATAACCATGACGCTGTGGCTCAAGCACAGGAGCAAGCACCACGAGAACAAAGAGAGGTTGATGAAGAGGGCCGCCCTGATCGAAAACTTGATCGAGATATTCAGACAGGAGGAGATCGAATATCGGATGCTGCCTCTCGACGTGAACGTCCGCAACCTGCCAAGCCCGACCTCGGACCGGCTTCCTTCCAATTGGACAGCCTGTGCCACCGAACACAGAAAGCTAACCAACCGGGATGATCAAGAGAAACTAATTCATGGAGTTAAGGCATAACTCCTACTGTGTTCGAAAACAATTAGATGAAGGCGTGAACCGTTGAATCGAGACCGATCGGACGGTTGACATATTAAGTGTCTTTAATCTGACGGTGGACAATACTAACTGTCCAACGGACATACGTTTACTTTAATCCTACAATAAATCCTCAGGCAATAGAAAGATCCCGAAATTACGCTTTCCTCCAAATAAATGTCGTAGATTTTGCGGAAACCCACGATGTACATGAGTTGACTCTTTACCGTTTATTGCTCTTGCTCTGGATGTTTGAACTTCAGTTATGGAACATGATAACGAAATGCTCTCCTTCATTAGCCCTGTTCTTCGATCTCTCCCGCGTTTACTTCAAAACCCAGAACTGCAATCGCCCATTGAGGGCTCGAAGCGCTCTGTCGTGCGCACCGTCGCGCCGGCTCCATTCTTGCTCCGATGCAGACTCGCTTGTGTCGTTTCTGATACTTGCCTTGAGCAAATGCTCCTCCGCCTCTAGCTGCGGGGCGGTTCACGCTCGAGTCGTCAAATCCGTGAGTTACCGCCATGGGTTCATCGGCGATCAGCTCGTGTCGAAGTACGCGGAAGTGGGCTGTGAGGAACATGCGGAGAAGTTGTTCGACGAAATCCCTGAGAAAGATTTAGTGTCGTGGAATTCTTTGATTTCGGGGTTTTCGCGTAAAGGGTGCCTGGCTAAGTGCTTGTATGCATTCCTTAGGATGAGAAATGAGACTTTTATGAAACCCAATGAGGTTACTCTCGTATCGGTCATCTCATCTTGTGCTGATGTGAAAGCTCTGGATGAAGGTAGGTCCATTCATGGGCTCTCGGAAAGATTGGGCATGTTGATGGAGGTGAAGGTTGTTAATTGTTTGATTAACATGTACGGAAAATGCGGGAAATTGGGTGCCGCTTGTCATTTGTTTGACATAATGCCTGTGAGGAGCTTGGTTTCATGGAATTCGATGATTGTTGTATATGCTGAAAATGTGTCACCAATGGAAGGGATCAGTTGTTTTAAATTAATGAGAAGGAATGGAATTCAGCCTGATGATGCCACTCTGGTGGCATTGCTTCAAGCATGTGAAAGTGTAGGTTCTATTAGACTAGGAGAATCTGTTCATTGTGTAATATGTCGCCATGGGTTCTATGGACGGATGTCGATAGTGACTGCTCTTTTGGATTTGTATGCCAAGACTGGGAGGTTGGATGCCTCATGCCAACTTTTTCTCGAGATAAGAAACCCGGATAGTATTGCTTGGACTGCAATGCTTGCCGGCTATGCTGCTCATGGGTACAGGTCAGAAGCAGTCACTCTCTTTGAACTCATGGTTAAGAAAGGTATGAAGCCTGATCATGTCACATTTACTCATCTATTAAATGCTTGTAGCCATTCAGGGCTAGTAGAAGAAGGGAAATGGTACTTCCGAACTATGTTTGAATTTTATGGGGTGGAGCCTACATTAGACCACTATTCATGCATGGTTGATCTCCTCGGTCGTTCTGGGTCCTTAAAAGATGCGTATGAGCTTATCAAAAGCATGCCAATGGAACCTAATACTGGGGTCTGGGGTGCTCTTCTCGGTGCATGCAGAATTTACAGAAATGCTGAACTTGGAAAGGAAGCTGCAGAGCACTTGATTAAACTGGATTCTTCAGATGCAAGAAATTATATTGTGCTCTCAAATATATACTCAGCAGTCAGTCTATGGAAAGATGCTTCAGAAATGAGAGCATTGATGAAGGAAAATTGTCTTACCAGATTGCCTGGATGTAGTTATATTGAACACAGAAATAAGATCCATCAATTTGTCGTGGGTGACCGGTCTCATCCATTGTCACATAGGATATACACCAAATTGACAGAACTGATTGGGAAGATTCGCAAGGCTGGACTTGCTCCTAAAACAGAATTTGTCTTGCATGATGTTGATGAGGAATTGAAAGAGGATATGATCAATGAGCACTGCGAGAAGTTAGCAATCTCATTTGGGATTTTGGTGACTAACCCAGGTAGAACATTAATAGTAAGGAAAAATCTAAGAATATGTGGCGATTGTCACAGCTTTGCCAAGATCATATCGTTGATTGAAAAGCGCACCATTATAATTCGAGATCCAAAGCGGTTTCACCATTTTACTGGTGGAATATGTTCATGTGCTGACTATTGGTGACTCAGTTTCAAATTCACCATTTTCCTAAAGGAGGTTAGAATCTGTACAACAGATGTATAGCTCAATGCAAAGCTTTGTGGTTAATTGGCAATTTCTAACTGAGACAGGTCGCTGTTGTGTATTTTTCAATGTTGGAAACAGAACAAACATCTTGTCCGCTCCTCAAAAGGATTGGTAGAAACAAGAGGTACTTGAATAAAATAGGAATCTGTTTTGCTTAGTATTACAGAGACGTGGCGTAGATTTGATGCAGCTCCTTTTGTTGGCCTTCGTCTCTAGGAGCAGTGGCAAGATGGTATTTGAAGCAATTATCTTCTTATTCGTGATGCACCCATACGGTGTTGGCAACCTCTGCAAAGTGGATGGAGTGCCGGTATGCATCAGAGGGACAGAAACATCTGTACTCACCAGCTAAATTTTGTGACCACCTTTCCTGTGCTCACTTTTGTTCTGGTTCTCAGAAGGTTGTTGGAGAGATGAATATACTGACTGCTGTGTTTTGGAAGCTCGACAACCTGAAGATTGGACACCCCAACAGCATCTTAGCCACAATGCTATAAGCAATTACAATTGTAGCACGGAGATGGTGGAGAATTAATTTTTGCGTGCACATCTCCACTCCCATGGAAAAGATCCACAAGCTGAAAACGAAGATTGTACAGTACGTATATGACTTCATTTTCTTCATTTCGTTGGAACTTTTATTATACTAATGTTGTCTTTCATCTGCATAATACGAGGTTGATCTGTGCTATAGCAACAAAATTGAATTAGGACAGAGCCTAGAGAACTTAGAGTGCAGTATCAGAGCATCCTCTGCTTGGTCATGGGGTCTCATGTTTCCTTGATGACTTCAACTAATTCAGGCTGATTTGTCGCTGGAAATTGCAGACATGTGGAAAGCCAGAGTGACCACTGGCACCCGGGTCTGCTGGTCCTAATAAGGGACCTAGAGGACATGAACAAGATAACCATGACACTGTGGCTCGTGCACAGGATCAAGCACCACAAAAATTCAGAGAGGTGGATCTGGAGAGCCGTCCTGATTGAAAACTTGATTGAGACATCAGACAGGACGATCAAGAGAAACTAATTTATGGAGGCAAGGCATGATTCCTGCCGCGTTCAAAAACAATTAAATGAAGTCGTGATCTGTTGAATCAAGACCGATCAGCCATTGACATAATAACTGTAACCTGACTGTGGATAATACTAACTGTCCAACGGGCATCCGTTGACTTTAATCCGACAGTTTGTCCTTCAGCTATAGAAAGAACCTGAAGTTACATATTTTCCTCCAAATGAATGTCGTAAATTGCGGGAGCCCATGATGTATATGAGTTGACTTTTTGCCGTTTGTTGTTTTTTGTTCTGGATGTTTGAACCTCAGTGATGGAACATGATAACGAAATGCTCTCCTTCATTGGTGCTGTTTCCAATCTCTCCCGCGTTTACTTCAAAACCCAGAACTGCAATCGCCCATTGAGGGCTCAAAGCACTCTCTCGTGCACACCGCCCTGCCAGATCCATTATTGTTCTGATGCAGACTCGCTTATGTCGTTTCTGATATTTGCCTTGAGCAAATGCTCCTCTGCCTCTAGCTGTGAGGCAGTTCACGCTCAAGTCATCAAATCCGTGAGTTACCGCCACGGGTTCATCTGTGATCAGCTCATGTCAAAGTACGTGGAAGTGGGCTGTGAGGAACGCTTGGAGAAGTTGTTCGATGAAATTTCCGAGAAAGGTTTAGTGTCATGGAATTCTTTGATTTCTGGGTTTTTGCATAAAGGGTGCCTGGCTAAGTGTTTATATGCATTTCATAGGATGAGAAATGAGACTTCTATGAACCCCAATGAGGTTACTCTCCTATCAGTCATCTCATCTTGTGCTGATGTGAAAGCTCTGGATGAAGGTAGGTCCATTCATGGGCTCTCGGAATGATTAGGCATGTCGACGGAGGTAAAGTTTGTTCATTCTCTGATTAACATGTATTAAAAATGTGGGAAACTGGCTGCCGCTTGTCATTTGTTTTTAATAATGCCTATAAGGAGCTTAGTTTCATGGAATTCGATAATTGCTGTGCATGCTGAAAACGAGTCACCAATGGGAGGGGCCAGTTGTTTTAAATTAATGAGAAGGAATGGAATTCAACCTGATGATGCCACTCTGGTGGCATTACTTCAAGCATGTGAAAGTGTAGGTTCTATTAGACTAGTAGAGTCTGTTCACTGCATAATATGTCGCCATGGGTTCTATGGACGGATGTCGACTGTGACTTCTCTTTTGGATTTGTATGCTAAGTCTGGGAGGTTGGATGCCTTACACCGAGTTTTCCTTGAGGTAAGAAATCCAGATAGTATAGCCTGGATTGCAATGCTTGCCAGCTTTGCAGCTCATGGATATGGATCGGAAGCAGTCACCCTCTGAGCTCATGGTTAAGAAAGGTATGAAGCCTAATCATGTCACATTTACTCACCTATTACTTGCTTGTAGCCATTCAGGCTTGGTAGAAGAAGGAAAACGGTACTTCCAAACTATGTTTGAACTTGGGTGGAGCCTACATTAGACCACTATTCATGCATGGTCGACCTGCTCGGTCGTTCTGGCTTCTTGAAGGATGCGCACGAGCTGATCAAAAGCATGCTGATGGAGCCTAATTCTGGGGTCTGGGGTGCTCTTCTCGGTGCATGCAGAATTTACGGAAACGCTGAATTTGGAAAGGAAGCTGCAGAGCACTTGATTAATCTGAACCCTTCAGATGCAAGAAATTATATTGTGCTCTCAAATATATACTCAGCGGTCGGTCTTTGGAAAGATGCTTCAGAAATGAGAGCATTAATGAAGGAAAATTGTCCAGCTAGATTGCCTGGATGTAGTTATGTTGAACATGGAAATAAGATCCATCAATTTGTTGTGGGCGACCGGTCTCATCCATTGTCACATAGGATATACACCAAATTGATAGAACTGATCGGGAAGATTCGCTAGGCTGGACTCGCCCCCAAAACAGAATTTGTCTTGCATGATGCTGATGAGGAGTTGAAAGAGGATACGATCAATGAGCACTGCGAGAAGTTAGTAATCTTATCTGGGATTTTGGTGACTCACCCAGGAAGAACGTTAATAACAAGGAAGAATCTAAGAATATGTGGTGACTGTCACTGCCTTGCCAAGATCATATCGTTGATTGAAAAGCGCGCCATTATAATTCGAGATCCAAAGCCGTTTCACCAGTTTACTGACGGAATATGTTCGTGCGCTGACCACTGGTGACTCACTTTCAAATTCGGCCGAGTAACTTTTATCCTCTTTTTTCTTTTTCTTTTTTAAATTATAAGGAGGTTAGAATCTGTACAACAGATGTACACTTCAATGCAAAGCTTTGTGGTAGATTGGCAATTTCTAACTTAGACAGGTCGCTGTCGTGTATTGATTTAGTGTTGGAAACAGAACGAAACTTCTTGACCGCTCCGCAAAAGGATAGGTAGAAATGAGTGATGTTTCATTAAGCTTCACAAAAAAGAAAAAAAAAAAAAAAAAATCCTAGATGTCTTCCTCTAATGACAAGTTACCTTTATTATTCAACTACCATAGCAAACGAAAAAACCGGGTTTTCATGGATGGAGATGATCTCCAAAAATGTCTTTGGGCATCATTTCCTGTCGTGGCCTTAGAGCAATGAGATATGTGGAAGATATCTAAGAAAAAACTCAAGAGTCTCTTTGGAAGGGATTACAATTCACTGGTTTTCAGAAGAAGAAAAGCGATCCAAACAGATCTAACAGTCATTTTATTTTCTTACATCACTGCTTACCTTCTGCATACAATTCCCCTCCCTCCATGTGCACTTCCACATGCAACCTCAAATGATTCTTCATTGCCCACTAAATCAGGTTTCACTTCCGACCCAAAGCTCGAAACTGGGCAATCCCTTGCGAAGAGACCAGAAGCAGCAAATCTGTCCGCTCCTCCCATAATCGGCATTGGTGCTGTTATTTTGACTCTACTCTGGTAATTTGTCTTGTAGGTCTGGCCAAGCACTCCATCGACGCTCGGGCTCAGCGAGTAGAATTTGAAGTTGAGCTCCAAATGGGCATAGCAGTTGTCCTTTGTCACATTGTATCCGTGCACCCGAGATTCCTCTGCTGTAATGGGTACTACCCGAGCAACTATCGCGAACAAATCTTCCATTTTGACCTCCACCTTGTTATTCGTCACGGGCCGTCGGATCTCCAGTCCTGTCTCCGGTGACCACCATCTTTGGCCCTCGTCCATCGGCACCTTGATTTCTTCTCCATCAAAACGGATCAGCATATTGTTCGCCAACTCTTCCCACTTTGAAACTCGCCGTGCCCCAATATAAAGCTTATGGGACCCAAACAAGATGCCGACAGACTCAACCCAGGTGAAGTCCCTTCCCCTGCTGCTACTCTTGCCAATGAAATGGGCATTGATGTGAATGCTAGGATCAGAAACCAAGCAGAAGTCTTTGTCCTTCTTGCCGTGAAAGTAGAACATGACCCCGTCACCTCCGATGAATCGTGGATCTTGGCAGACAGCCCCTGGCCTATCACAAGCTAATTTTGATCCAAAAGAAGTTCATTAAAACATTACTATGTAAGCGATATTTTGATTGGGATTATAACAAGTTAGGAACAGCAATGCGAGAACATAATGAGTATAGTGAATCGTGTTCATTCCAAGGAAATAGGCAGTGCAAATAGGTACCAATTGCGCACGAACTTTCATAAGAGAGATGGTGAAGCGGCAAAGAATCCATTTCTTACCGCAGTAAGGTTTACAAAGTCTGCAATCTACTTCACAAAGTCTAGGACAAGCGGCCGGACAAGTGTGGAGGATTCCATAACACTGGCCAAAGAACGGATCGTGGCACGCCGCTTTCCCCGCGCTCACTCCGATGGTCATGACACCAAGGAAGCACAGCATGCCAAAAAGCAGCGACGGGCCTCCCATGTTTTTCCTCACTCTCTTCCTTGCAGCCTGAGTTCCGCTCAAGAGAAGGGTCAGTACTTAAACACCATCGGATGCACTTGAAGTGCTTGGCAGCACTAAACACTGAACTAATACTGTGAAGTAGGAGAGCGAGGTTAGGTGGCTGCTTGCGTGAGAACTCTGATAAATTGGAACGAGGTCAACTCCCTTGTTTTTCTAAGCATTCGATCGGGCACATGGAAGCAATGCAGTTTGCGAGTACGCATCGAGATTCTGAGCGTGGTGTAGTCAATGTTCGCAGTCTTCCATGAGCAGAAAACCAGTGGTGTTACGAAAGCTGTCAATTGTATATTTTAACATTCGTCCGCCGTTGGATGGATCCAATGTCTAGGGACGAGAGTTGGACGACTCTCTCCATGTGGGATCCTCACGAGGATTTATTGCACTCCAAGACTTTTTCCTTGGTTTCATCGTGATCAGTGTACGTAGATTGGAACTAGTTTCGATGTGTACTGACACTCGAAATTCTCGAAGGAACTTATGTGGACATGTTCTTAGTGAATCGATCCTCTTGTCTAGTAATTTGCCACAACTTGCGCGTCAATCCCAACTTCAGCATTTGGTTAGATATTTTGTAATAACCCCAGTCCGATGAAAGTGAGGAGTAGTGGTCGGGGCCAAAGGGTTTGAACAAAGCTGACAGGCTTATAAGATGGCAAATGGATAGGAACGAACTGAATCATGCACCGAACAAGGAGAGAGCAATCTGGATATATATAGATAATAATATATATATATATATATATATATATGTGTGTGTGTGTGTGTGTGTGTGTGTGTGTGTGTGTGTGTGTGTGTGTGAAAACTAAAATTAACTCGCGGAGACATTTTTTGATGCAACAACAAATTTTCCTTTCAAAGTCCAAAGCTAATCAAGTCCAAGCTAGAGCACTACTAGGATAAGGGTACGTTTGATTCAGCATTTTGAAAACCCATTGGGAAAATACAAAATAGTTTAGCCTAAAAGACTTTAGGCAAATGTAAAGGCCGTTTGATAAATTATGTTTTGAGAAGTAACTTTAAGAAAAATATTGTTTAGTAAAAAACATATTTGAAAAGCCCTTTTAGTGATTAATATTAGTTTTTGTTTAATTTCATTTGTTTAAAATTGAAAAAAAAAATGTATGCAACTTTTTAAATATAAATTTTGGCAATAACACTAATATATATATAAGACCAAACCCTTTATCGAAATTTTTTAATTTTTACTTGCTTAAAACTGAAAAAGAAAAAAATAATGCATGCAACTTTTTAAATATAATTTTTGACAATAAAATGCTAAAAAAATCAAATATATATATATAATTAAAAAAAAAAAAAAGAGATCAACTCCTTCGTCAAAATTTTTTAATTTTTATTTGTTTAAAATTAAAAAAATAATGTATGCAACTTTTTAAATATAAATTTGAAAATAATGCTAAAAAAACAAATACATACATATATATATATATATATATATATATAATTTTTTTAACAGATCAAACCCTTCATTGGAATTTTTTTAATTTTTACTTTTTAGGATTGAAAAAAAATAATGTATGCAACTTTTTAAAAATAAATTTTGACAATAATGCTAAAAAAATCAGATACATATATAATTAAAAAAATCCTTTGTCAAAATTTTTTAATTTTATTTGTTTAAAATTAAAAAAAATAATGTATGTAACTTTTTAAATATAAATTTGAAAATAAATATATATATAATTTTAAAAAAAAAATACCAAACCCTTCGTCGGAACTTTTTAAATTTTTGTTTGTTTAAAATTGAAAAAATAATGTATGCAACTTTTTAAATATAAAATTTGACAATAATGCTAAAAAAATCAAATATATAAATTATTTTTTTTAAAAGACCAAAATTTATTTTAATTTTTTTAGCATTTATGTAAATTTGATTTTTTTAGCATTATTTTGGCATTTAAAGAATGAGTGATGATAGTTTTGGAAAAAAAAAAATAAGTTTCAATATTTGGCCAAATGCTGAAAACTCAAAGCTAGTCCCTACTAGCATTGGGCTTTCAGCTTTCCCAATGCTGACTTTTATTTGAAAGCTACTTCAAAATAGTTGTCAAACGAACTAATATTTTCCTAAGGGGCTTTGAAAGCTGAAAGTCATTTGGAATGTTGAACCAAACGCACCCTAAGTGACCTCTTAGGAACGTACCTATTAGTACATCAAAGGACAAAACCGTGAGGCTTAGTATAAATAAGGCCGAAGTGGACAATACCTCAAGTGAATTAATCTAAGGATGTCACATTATGGTATGAGAGTGGGAACCCTTCTAGTAGGTGTGTGGTTCAAGAACGAATTAGGCGAAAGCTAGTGGACTTGTAACGACCTGGTCCAATGAGGGTAGGGAGTGGTTGTTGGAATCAGAGGGCCCAAACAAGGAGCGACTCCTATCGGACTTCTAGAATGGCAAAGGGAGCAATAATGAAACAAACTATGCATCGAATAAGAGAAGAGCGGTTTTGAAATATATGTGTGCGTGTGTGTGTGCGCGCGTGTGTGTGTGAAAATTAAAATTAATTCACGGAGACGCCTTTTGACGTAACAACGAGCTTTGCTTTAAAACTCCAAAGTTAAGCAAGCCCAAGTTACCAGGATGGGTGACCTCCTAGAAAAATGTCTGTTTGTAAATCATTTGACAAAACTGTGAAGTTCGATAAGGGTCAAGCCAAAGCAGACGATACTTTAGATGCATGAAGATGATCATTATCCTAAAGGGTATTATTTGCATTCACTAGTTGTTTCGTCGGTTTTGGATCCCGCAATGAAATATCTTTCACTAAGTGTTATATTTTGGTTTTTATTAAATAAAGCTCAGGTTATGTATTAGTTTTGGACAGAGAGAGTCAAATATGAATGAGACTATACACCACATAATCTCGAATTCAAAGAAGTTGTTGACTTAACACGAGCTTAATATTAATGATAATCAATGTTGAAACCTAATCAGTGATGACATCTAAACTCACTTTAACATAATGATGGAAGCCCATTAAAATTAAAGTGGTTTATACAATATCAGAGATGTTTTAACAATGCTGGATATTAATAGAATGAATAGAAAGCACTACTCTCTACTAAGTTCGAGGACACAACATCAAAATTTAATTAATGATGTTGGACAATGAGAATAACACCTAGTAGACGCTACTCTTAGATGGATATGAGGACACAACATTAAACTTTGATCGATGATGTTGGATAGTAGTAATAACACCTAGTACACATTGCTCCTAGATGTGTATAAAGACACAACATCAAAATGTAATCGACGTCATTGGATAATAGTAAATAACACCTAGCACACACTGCTCCTAGATGCATATGAGAATGCAACGTTGGAATCTAATCAACGATGCTAGACAATGAGTTAGCACTGGAATTTAATTGATAGCACTACCTGGGATATAGACACTCATCGAAATTGAATCTACAATGGAAATCTTAAGTTACAGCTAAGCTAGACTAAATAAAGATAAAGTAATTTTGTGTGTTGTTCGGGCGAGTCCTTTGTTGGAATACCTGTGATATTTATAGGCCAATTTGATAACCATCAATGGTCGGTTAATTTAAGAGTCGCTTCACGTTATTTTTGAACTACCTTAGTCATATCTTATTTGACAACATTCCCATGGCTTGATCAGCAAGGATTGAATGTTCCTCTTGAATTTGGCGCCCTTTCAACCGTTCCCGCCTAATTCCATTGTTGTTAACACCTGAAAATTTTTTGTCGACATTTTAATTATCCATTTTGCAAAAATATAAAAAGCAAAAGAAAAAAAATGAAATGAAATGAAAAGAGAAAAAAAATTCGAAATAAGAAAAACGAAAAAAAGAAAAAAAGGAGAGAAAAAAATAAAAAGGAGAGAAAGAGAAAAAAATGAAAGAAAGAAAAAAAATAGAAAACAGAATCGGGGAACGCTGGCGGGAAAGAACTCTCTCTTTATTCTCGGGACTCTCTCTCTCAGGGGGATGCCATTCTTCAGATCTACTTTCTCTGACTATAACTCTCTCTCTAAAAATCTCTCTGGAACTGGCTCGAGTTATTTTCTCTCGGAGGGGAAGGCAATAGCTTCACGGATTTTTTCTGTTCGATCATTCTTTGACCCCATCAACAAAAAGCGAAGAAGAAAATTCTCCACGATTTCTCTCTCCCAGGATGTTACGGGTGAACTTCTGCAAATCTGTGCAGAAATTCTCCATTTATGGACTCTTCGTGGATTTAGTCCACTCAATCCTTCGATAAAGGCAACGGATTTCATTTTTTATCGAAGGGAACAATTGAGATCTTCACGAGTTTCGTTGCACAATCCAAGGAGATTATCCACAACTGAAATCAGAACAAGCTGAGATTCTGGATTCGGCTAAGTCTTCTCAATCTCTACACGTATACTTGGTGTGCTTGGACTCTGACTACATCATATTTTGTTGACGTCGATCTCTTCAATTTCGTTGATTAGCGTCCGTTGATGAGTCTCGTAAGTCAAAAATCAGAGATCGACGTCGAATGAAGTCCCGAGCAAAGTCCAATCGTTTCTTCATCAGGCGATCAGTATTTTCAGCAAAGTCCAGCGACTACGATGCACCGATGTGTTCATCTTGAGTGTTGATCTAGAAAAAGGATTAGAGAAGAGTGATCATGATTTGCGAAAGTCATAAAATCTTGAGTGTTGATCTAGAAAAAGGATTAGAGAAGAGTGATCATGATCTGCCAAAGTCATAAATCAGAGCTTGAAGATCGGTGCTGAATAGCTATTATACCAGAATCTGACTCGGTGTTCTTCACGTTCCGTAGTCCTCGAAGCAAAATCAAAGCTAAGCGTTCCATTTCCTTTTTCTGTTTTGATTACAGAACAAAATAAAATTCAACTCTCCGCTGATTTCAATATTTTTTTTATGTTAAATAGCAGTTTCTTCATTGCTAAATGAAGAGATCTTCGAAGGCATGTTCTTCGCCGATTCATTCAAGGTAAATGCTTGAAACTCCTTTTAATAGCATCCGATGAGGCGAGAGCTTCTCGTGTCGAAATGCATTCTTGACAACGAAGGTTCGGGGCCAGGATGCATTGCGAATCTGATTAGAATCAATACTTGATTGATTTAGAGTTGATTACAGTTAGATCTTTTGGTTCTATGATTTTTTGAACTTGGATGACAATTGTTCTGCAACCTCGGATTCCTGACAGACCTCTTTGTGCGTATGCCCAGAATTGAGTTAGTATATGTGCTTTTTGGTGCTCGATGTCTTCATGAAAGTCAAAGATGGTTTGATTAGCTTTCTAACGAGCTATAGCACGTCTTGATCCGATATCATTAGCTATCTGAAATCTTCTTCGAAAATTAGGAGATGATTCTGGAAAACTGATATATTGTAGTTTACCGTTATGCATTGTTCGACCTTGACTGTTTTCCCGATTTTCTACTGAATTTCGTACTTGAATTCATAGATTGGTGTCTCGTGAAAAGTTTCTTGAAATGTCCTTGGCTACAACATATAATTTTTTTCAGAATTTTTTTGAGTTGATTTGATTAGGAAAATGCTCATTAAATCGTCCTTAGTGTGGATTGTCTTGTCTGTGACCCGATTGCTGTTTGCCTTGAATGAGCTAGTAGATGTGTCCAATTGCCTTCGATGTGTTATAGATATTCATAAAGGGCATTTCAGACTTCGAAAAGACACATGGCATATCATATTTGAATCTCGTTTGATGTGAATATCATGCATTCATTTGGCTAATTGCAATTGAAATTTGTCATGCATGACATTCTTAGTTCTAAGTCACTTTGCAATGTTAATGACTTGTGTGATTTCTTTGCATTCTGATTTAGGGTTAAATGTTTACCCAAACTTTTTTCGCATTCAACCTTATGTCATGTGCAAGTTTCACATTTTTATGCATTGTCTAGGTGGTCTTACGAACCATTAAACATGCATTGTATTTTGTTTTGTTTGTGGCAGACATGCGCGATTTCACAAATATCAATTTTTAACCATCAATTAGATCTTGATTGGACTTGAACCCTATTAGGAAGTCTTAAGATTCATCTTAATCTTTCAGATGATGTTAATTTTGCATCATTTACATACCATTTGATTTAAAAATTTGTTTCTTTCACTTGTATGAACCTATTCATATGTTTCTTAGATTAGGTTTAGATTAGGATCTTGAAGATGGAGAAGGCGTGAAGATGGTGGAGGTCGATGTCCATTCCGACCGTTGTCATGTACTTTTGTTTTCCCGACATATGTCTCAGGTTCCATGCATTTTTCTTTCCCAATTGTTTTCTCTTTTATATTTTTAGAATTGCATGATTAGGTTTAACGGCTTTTTCTTGATTGTTTACTTCATGTCTAGCAATTTAATTTTCATTGATTGTTTTCCTTTCATTTTTTAGGAATAGAATAGAATGAAAGTAATCCACCACGCATGATCATTTAGTATAAAATTGACGATCCTGAGAATATAAAAAAAGAAATGCATGGACATGTTAGGAAAAAACACAACATACTGTTTAGGTACCGAAAGGGCGCTAATATCAATATTAACGTAACCCAAGTCCCCAAACCTAGATATCTGGTTACATAGGAATCGAGGGAACACTCCCGACCCTCGATTGGGTTTCTAGCCGACCCCCAAAATGAGGATAGTGGCGACTCCTGTATATTTTTTAGGTTGTTAAATACCTAGATCGTATAAATAAATCCGCTGTCACGCGGGGTACGGGCTTGGGAGAGCTCGTGATCTCGTGAGGAAACTCTTGTGATCAAAGTACCCCTAAACCCGACATTTCCCCTACTTGGACATTTTGAGGGGCGGCAAGATCGGGTTGCGACAACTGTGAATGTTGTGTCTTCAATAGTGACCCTTGGCTTCAACATGTGACAACTAACTGCTTTGAATATCCTTTGTTTCATCACCACTTTTAAGCTAGGTTGATGTAAATTATAGCCCACATATGACAATGAGGGTGATTTTAGAACTTTCTGCTCCATATGACCAACACGTGCTTGCAGGAGTATTTTTGGGTGTCAACATATGCCTTCTTTTAAAAACCATACCTTGTTCTATGCACAGTCCGCTACAGATAATCATTATATATTTTTATTCTCTGACATATCCGCAGCTGATACGAATCAACGGCTCCTATTGTATGTTAACACGTCGCTTTGGCTTTTGGTAGATATTCTTAATTTGGAATCGTCATCTCGTACTCCAAATAGAAGAATCATCGTCTCTTTTTGGTACTTTTGTCTTTTTTTCTTAAACCCTATATCCTTTATACTCTGCTTGTAAGCTTTCCATGGCTACTAAAGCTCCCAAATTCAAATCTAAATTCTATATTTCGAACCTCGGTCTCCTTTTTCATATTGAGGAAGCCAGCTATTGTCGATTTCGACTGTTGAGTATTGTAGAAGAGCATACAAAAGCATTACTCCTTAGGCCTATCCTTTTGAATCACAATCATGTTCCACCTCCTCTCAAGCCTTGCTTTTCAACCGGGAGGAATGAGAAACTCTCGATACAGTTTCCCTCCATCAAGGATATCTAGACATCTACTCCTATCAAGCTTCGAAGCTTCCTTACATTCGAAAAAAATTTCCATGCTTGGTATTTGCAATTTCAAGATGATTTACTGACCCAATTAACATGGATGAATGTGGGCATAGAGATGGCACTGGAGGTTAGCATGCTATCTCATGACCTAAGCAGAGGTTTAGTGGGTTTTGTCGTCTACTTCAGGTCCCCATCTACTAATTGTTTCTTTTTCCCTTAGTGTTCCATATCTGTAATCCTTTTGGATGCTTTCACTGTCTCTGGGTTTATTCTAGATGGTATTCCTATAAATGAAATCGAAGCGCTCAAGGACTTTCCAATTCCCAATGATGTCCTCACTTATGGGACTTTCCTCGATGAATACCATAAAATCTCAAGTCTTATTCGTTTCAAAGAACAAACTACTTTTTTGCTTTATTAGCTGTCAAAATTTGTATTCTTTTGTCCAGCTCTTAAAGTTTGAAAGGATTTCTTTAACTTGCTGTCAATCTTGCAAGTGGAAAGGAAGTAGCTCTTGGTCCACTCGTCTTAGATATCTCGTACAGGAGTCTCACCCATGCTGCCCTTTCAATGACGTCTAAAGAAACTAGATTTCTATTTAGTCCATTTTGAATTTTACAAGCATAGATGGCCCTCATTTTGCCTTCTTGTTTAGCAAAATTCCTTGTGCTTTTTTGTTCGGTCCATCATCAAAATCCAAACAGTCAAAGCCTCAAAGCTTGGATTGTCAATTACTCACCTTATCTCCTAGGAAGGTCCCTGATGGCAATCCTCCATTTATTTACTACCTCCAGGAGATTTTAAATTTCAATTGTGAGCATTTCAAAATCTTTTCTTATGAAACTCCTTAGTTCTATTACATTTTCTATGCATATACTCAATATCTAGATGATTTTGATACATTTCGGTTGTGTGTACTTACTTCAATTGACCTTTCGAATATGGCTCTATAAGAAGGGGAGATTCTACCGTGGGTATGAAGCCTACTCTCCACAATATTGCGTCAAGCAATTTTGTCTTTATCAAGGTATATTAATGACAATCACTCACTACATGGGGGTATCCCTTGATAAATAGATGGAAGTACAACTCCTAGAAAGATTAGCCATTTACATACTGCTCTCAAATAATTGTGATCATGTAGGGTCGGTTCTCTCCAAACTTTGAAGTTTTTCTAGCTTCTCTAGGAGTTTTAGCGAAGTATACTAGCTAGTGAGTTTCTCTCACATTTGAGAATCCATACGAGGAAGCCATCAAGACTGTTTTCAATTGAATAAAGCAATGTCGTCCCAAGTCGATTGAAACATCTAAGAAAGGTAAAGAAGTGTTGGAATATCCTCTTGAACTTGATCTTCCAATTGTATTTACAGCACTCAAAATTAGGGCCTAAGAAGGGATTGATGTTCATATACCAACTCCATCACCACAAGAAGATCCAGAGTAGGAAAATCTAGGAGAGAATCTAGCGCCAGAGCAAGAAGATCTAGAAGAAGAAGAAGAACCATAGGATGAAGACTTTGGAGAAAGGCTAGTCAAGCATCGGCCTAGAGCTCTCAAAGGTATATTCGGTTGCTCTCCTTTAGTCCTGTTGTGCTTTTGCTAACTCCTCTTCCATTATTGTTTAGATACATTTGATCCTTTATTGCATATCAATGATGGAGATACGCTTAGTATTATAATGTCTCAACTCAAGCAGAAGAAAGAAAACTTCTCCCCCTTTGATGAGGAAACAACATTGACTAACTATTGAAGATCTGGCTTTAGTTAGTGTCCAGGATAGCCTCATGTCTCCGAACGAACTTGATAATTTCGAAAATTCACTCAAGGCCATAATAGAAGACTTCCAAGGTGCAGAAGCCCGCCTTTTGACTCCTGAGAATGCTGGAGTTGTGCCTACCCCTGTTCCTCTAGCAATTTGTAGCAAGTATGTTTCTGATTTCTGTCATGTCTTTGTTTGTTTATTCTACTTTTAGGTATTGACATTATTTTGAAATGACAGCTGCTAATGCATTATCTAATGGCAGGGACTCACCCCAGTATACTTCTCCTCAGCCTTTAATCAAAGATGCTATTACACAACTTGGTATGTATGAGGTCTCATTACTCTGTTTTTAGCAAATGGCTTAACTCTGACCTTAACTTCTTTGAATATGACAATATCTACTCCTTAATCTCCTCCAACCATTGCATCTTCGATAGTTGATGTCACTCTGCCCCAAATTTCTCTTTCCATTCTCGTTGAGTCATCCACCCACAAAGAGAATAGGACTCGTCCAGCCATTCTGGCTCGTACCATCAGTGCTTTGGATGAAGCCATTCTTGTCCTAGCTGCTGATACTGGTGGTTTGACCCAAAGAATTTCCTCAGAAGTGGTCAAACTCAATAATCCGAAGGATAAGCTAGCACAATTTCTATTTCTCTCAATGGTGTATTACTTATGATAATGAATGGCCAGCCTATCCTTTCTTAGCTTAAGTCATTGATGGGCGAATTGAATGATGATGATATTGGTGATCTCCTGCCTTCAAATCTTAAGTCTAAGCTTTGGGATTTTTACAAAATAAGAGTTAAGTAATCGAGTGAAAGAGGTAGAACAACAGGTAAAAGAAGATCACCAATCTCTGCAAGCTATCATGAATGAAATTGCTGACCTTGAAAGGAAAGAGTGTACTCTTGAGAAACAGAAAGTAGCCACTGAAATGAGATTGTAGGAAGTTCGCCAGACGTTAGAAATCAAGTTCAATGGCCGAGCTTAGAGTGAAGATCGATTGCACAAATCTGTAGTTATCCTCAGGGGAAGGAAGACAGAAGACTATGCTCATCGAAAGCAATTAAATTCAAAATGTCGTCATGTCTTAAATGAATATTTAAACCAAAACCTTGGTTTCAACCAACTCATGTGTTATCTTTAGCAGGATGTAAAATCATTCTTGTTCCCAAAATCTTTAGAGAGAATCATTCAATTGACATATTCAATCCCTTTAAAAAAAAAAAATTACTTTGCAATGCCGTCATTCTTAACTTCCTCTATTGCACGCCAAACAAAACTATGGCAGGATCTTCAAATGTCACGAGCTCATCCACATTTGTCAAATGTAGGATAATGGGCTAAGTTAGTTATCTTCAGAGCCTATTTTACCCAATAGTCATGCTCTTTCACCGACACCTCTACTTACATACAATGGTAGGCTGTTCTCAAATTCCATGGATGTCGAGGCGCCCTCACACTTATTACGCTGAGATGCACTCCATGTCCGTGAAAAGATGGAAAAGCTCTCCTTGATGTTTATGGACCAAAGTATTAGGACTAGTTATATTACCTTGGGTCCTCATCTTAAGCTCTTGCCTCCCCCATCTCTCCTTGCAGAGTGCTTTCCTTGCTACCATAGAGAAATTATGCCCATACACTAGTCTTCAATATGTACTTTTGCCTGGTCAATTCCCAATAATCTCGACTCCTATCTTCCTTTCGATGGTCAAGTTTTTAGCTGATATAAAAGATTGAAGAAGGAAGTTTCAAGCATGTGGAATAATGCCAAGATCGATGAATGTTTGAAGTTTTGTTGTGTGTCTATTGATCCTTTGGAGTACAAATTGATTGGTAGTCTCTGTTGTTTTTGGTCACCTTCGACTAATTGTTTTTTTCCTTCCAATTGGTGCAGTGACCATTACTTTGCTAGACATATGGTCTTTGATTGGCCTCTCTCCTTTCATGGAATTCGATGATCAATATATAAGTACTTGTCCGTTCTTCGACAAAATTCCTTGCCTGGATTTTTCTTATGATGTGTTCATGGATAGATTCACCAGGACTAGTAGACCCAACTTTGCTAAAGAACATGTCATTTTTTTGTTATGTTGGTTTTGTCGATATATCTTTTGTCACCCTTTGCTAACTGTATCTTGTGAATTCATTGATATGGCTTATGTATTGTCGAAAGGTATCGACATAGGATTAGGTTGTATGGTTCTTGTAGCGTTATATCAAGGTTTAATGGATGCACAAACCTCATTATCTGGAGGTCATCCTGAAACCTTCTTTGGTCCTTTATGGATTCTACATGATTGGCTACGTGTTTACTTTTCCCAGCTATTTCATAAGAAAGGGTGAATTCTAATTCTTTTAACTCCACTCTAGAGTCATACAAGGCATGGTTAAAGTATATAGAGAACATTGAAAAGTGAGAGGAGAAAGTCTTCTTCAAAAGGGAGGAGTTGTCTCGGCAGCGCACCATTTTCGACATTTTGAAGGTGAATGATCATGCTCCCTTACAAACATTACTAATTCAATTAAGGTTAATCACTGACCTGGAGGCAACCTGTGTTTCCTCAGAGCTTATACTATCAGAGTTTGGGAGCAAAAGGGATGAGTACTTTGAAATCAATTGTAACAATAAAGTGCAACTCCATAGCTTTGTGCTAGGGATTAGGCAACACTTAATGTAATTTTGCATATATTCTTGTTCGTATTTGTGGCTTTCATAAACTTTATATTTTAGCTCTATCTTGTAAATATAATTTCCATTTTGGCACCTGTTTATTGTACCCTTTTTCTTTATCCCTCGGCTCCTTGTTATCACAATTTTAGTATCTCTAGCATTGTTCGACTTTCCATAATATCTCCGACATCCTATCACTGTAATTAAAGTACTCATATTCTTATCCTTCATCATGAATCAAGATTCATCTAAATCACTTGCAATCAGCTGTCTTTGTTGCATTTAATGACCGGAGGTTCCTCGCTTATCTCAATCCTTCAATAATTGTGACACTTTAATGAAGGAGCACAATCTACATTGGTTAACCTTCACATCATTTCGATTTCCAACATAATCTTAATTACATGCATCATATTAATCCATTGTTCCACGATGCACAAATTCTTATTTTCCCGGCTATACTACAGTTATGTATGTTCATCCGTTCCTTTATCACATTGGTTCATCAAAGGTCGTGATTGTTTGGCTTATAAGCTCGGTCTATAAATAGTGTGGTTCGTGGCCGCTAGACTTTCATCCACCACTTCAGCTGTCAAATCTTTATGCATCTTCACCAAATTGAAATGGTGCCAAAATCTTCTTCTTTCTCCTCCTCTTCTCCCTACTACGACTGTCATTTCATTGCTCTATAAAGGGAACTACTCTCCTATCTCAACCTTACATATGGCCTACTGACCACCAAGCCTGGTGCCCTTAAGAGGCTCAAGAGCCTCGTGATTCACATTGTACCGAGGAACCTTGTGACATTTATAATTCGGGCCCCCAATTGGTCAAGGAAAATGGCCTCTGAACCAGTCTTGAGCCCAGCCATGAATTAGTCGCGAACTTCGGCCTAAATAAGATAGTTGATCGTAGATAAACGCGAAAAACTCTCACCCAATAGTAGAAGCATCCATATTAGCTTAATTCTTAGGATTGTCATAATGACTTTTGGAAGTTTGTAATTTAATGAATGGGTAAATCATAAGCCTTGTTGTCCCTTGATCATTAATGCAAGAAGATGACTCAATATGTTTGTTGTCCCTTGTCTATTAATGAAGGGGGTGAGTCATGTGCCTTGTTGTCTTGATCATAAATGCAAGAAGGTGACTCATGAGCTCAGTTGTCCAATGCTCATTCAATAAAAGGGATGAGTTATGGTTTTAGGTGTCCCTAAAAACCTAGGGTATCATGACCCTAGAGTTAGCCTTGGAAGACAAGTTTTCCTTACGTGTCTCAAGCAATCAATAAATGATTTTGAAAATAAAAATTCAATGGAAAAACTTAGTAGAAGATTCTAGAAGGAGAGGCTTATCTTGGAGAGTAAGCAATGGATAAGAACAAATCCAAAGCCAATGATTGCACCAAATCTAGGCATTAAATGAGAAGGATGAGTCACAAGGCTTATGTGTCTTCAACATCATTATCCTTCACTAACCACAAGATGATTCATACCTTAGGTGGTTCAATATAAAGAGGGCAAGTGTCTTCCTAAAACCTAGGCACGCCACTTCCTCAATCTAGGGTGCCACTTCAAGAATTCTTATTGGTCCAATTGGAAGAGTAATGATGGGAGGTTTGCCTATAAATAGAGGCACCAACCTATCATCCCTCACACACCATTTCCTCTCCTTTCCCTCTCCCCTTGTACGCCCGTCTCTCCTCTTAGGCATCCTTGTTCGCATGCCCTCCTTGCTTGATTGTCTTAGGCCAAACCGCCATCGCCTCAAGCGGTAAGTAGAACCCCTAACTCTTGGCTAGGGCAACGCGTTACGTTATTGGATTGAGGATGAGCTCACTCGTGTTGTACTATGTGTGTGATGTCGTCGAGTGTCTTTTGTATGATTTACCCATGTTTTAATTGTCCAAGTGTGAACACACCCCGAGTCACGACGGGTTTCCACTTGTTTGTGAGACTGACATCGAAACGTGACTATATGGGCCTTGCTTGGTCTTGGGTCAGTATTGAGATGTGCCGAATTTGAGCCTTATGTGGTTCTAGGCCAACGCTAAGATGGGTCGGCTCAAGCCACGGGTAACATATGTGTTCGATTCATCATTTAGGTTATTTTTGTTAGGTCATGACACACTTGCATGAGCACACCTTCGGATTTTGATTGCAACAACTAACGATCAAAGATAAGATTTGAACTTGTGTAAATGCTTGTTTGTGTGGTCACATGAAGAAACTAGCCATCACCGATGAATTTCAGGATAATGCCCCCACCGATGGATTTTGGGGCGATACTTGATGGATTCCAGAAGAACTGATGGATTTAAGGGCAATGCTGTCATCAATGGATTTCTGGGCGATGCCATCACCGATGGATTTTGGGGCAATGCCGTCACCGATGGATTTCGAGACAATGCCCAGTGGATTCCAGAAGAACCGATGGATTTCGGTTCATTAATAAGTGAATCTCATGTGTTTGACCTTATAATATTCTTGTGCATATGTTAATTGCCATTGCCTTGACCTTGAAAGCCACGTGCATATTTAATAAGCTCTTATGTGGGTCTTGAAAGTCATGTGCATACTTTTTATATTATTATTCAAGTCTTGAAAGTCATGTGCATATTTTATATGTCACTATATGAACTTGGCAATGCCTGTTTTACAAGTAGTTGAGGGTTTTCGCTTGTTTTAGCCAAGGTAAAGCATGTGTTATGCTGTTGATTTGCCACCGACACTTATTTGAAGTCGAGACCGGCATGCTTTGGTCTGGTGAAGAGATGCCATCCTAACCACGATTTAGTGGTTGTATTTACTGGGTCTATGACTCATTCTTGTTATTTTTCAGACTGATAGGTATGGACCATGGACGACGAGTAATGAGCCAGCCTATCGTAGGGGAAACCAAGTTTGTAAAATGTCATCTTTAGAAGAGTTAAGGTTACCACAGCCCTACGGAGAAAAATAAATCAGATGTATAATAGAAATAGTAGAATGCTCGTAACAAGGGCTTGTACAAAGTATAGTCTTGTATAATATAGTATTATGATGTGTTATCCCTTGTTTCCCCATGTTTGTTTTTGTATGGGTGTCGATATATTTACGTTTCCGCATGTTCGTAAGAAAAGATAAAATGAAAACGGGACGGGGACACACCTGGAATGTTGCAATGATAACCCCACGACCTAGATCCGGGTCGTTACAGACCTTCCTGACCTCTTCATCGCCGACAACAAGTTCTTGCTAACCTTCAAGCATGACGTTGAAAGCTTCTAGTCCAACTTAGGGGACATCATAGCCTTCAACGTTGCAAAGCACGAGTACTAGAGTAAGAAGGAAGAGATTGAGAACACTGATGCAATCTACCGTGAGCTCATGAAGGCACAAGGGACCCTTCATACCGTCCATGCTCAACTGTCCAAATTCTAGGGGGTTACCTCCAATAGGGCCAAAGCAATGAAGAAGCAACTGAAGAAAGGGTTGGCCCCTAATGAACAGCAGGAGCACGAGATTAATGAGGCTATGTTGGCCAAGTCCTTGACTTCTGTGGACTCCGACATTTGGACCATTGAGGCTTTACTTGAGAAGGCCGATGAACTAGTTGGACCCTAGCTAGTCCTTTTTCAGCACCTGAAACAAGAGAGAGACGCCCTCGAGACGGTGATCAATAAACTGCAGAAGCCCGAGGAACGTGCCTAGAAAGCCAATGACCACCTTGAGACGCAGCTGCGCCACTTTGTGGTTTGCTTTTCTGCAGTACCTTGACTTGAGTGGGCTAGACTAAGGGCAAGGCCAAGAGTGTGTAGGAACAAGAAGGAAGGAAGGAAGAAGGAAAGAAGGAAGGAAGCACAGAGAAAAAAAAGAAAGAAAAAAATGAGTGGGAGAGAGAGAGAGAGAGAGAGAGAGAGAGAGAGAGAGTTAAAAAAAAAATGGTAACTAAAAAGGAAAAGTTCTTGAAATTCTCTTAGCCTTTTATTTATTTTTTTCGATTGTTTGCATTTCCTACATAGTCAAATAGTATTTCTTTAGGAACTTGCCATTAATTGATCGCTGAAATTCCTTTTGATTTAACTCCATTGATCGATATGCATTCCTAGTAAGAACATCACTAACTATGGACCTTTCCAAGTTGATGACCATTTATTAAATCTTTTGTTATTAGTACTTGTGGGTAAATGGTCTTCCAAACCAAATTACTAATGTTGAAATGCTTAGCCTTCACATGCTTATTGTATGCTCTGGCAACTCTTTGTTTTTGGGTAACCAATTTCTCCAATGTTGAAGCCCTACTTTCATCGAGGTCGTCGACATTGGCACACATTAACTCACCATATTCTTCCTTCGATAAGTTTTTTTGTAATTTCACCCTACGTGATTGTATTGTAATTTCAAATGAGAGGACGGCTTTTTGTCTATATGTTAACATATATGAACTAACTCTAGTACTTGATCTTTTCAATATTCGATAAGCTCATAACACTATTGATAATAAGAAGTCCCATTCTTGCGGATTTTCCTCTAAATGTTTCTTAATAAGATTGTTGAGAATCTTTTTGGAAGTCTCGGCTTGACCATTAGCCTGAATATAATAAGGTGTCAAATGAACCATTCTAATGCCTCTGGACTTCAAAAATCCCGACACCTCTTGTCCTATAAACACTGTCCCTTGGTCAACCATTATAAACTCAAGAATCACGAATCAATGAATAATTCGTTCTTCAATGAACTCCCTTGTAAGCTTTTACGTTACATTCTTATATGAAACCGCTTCTACCCACTTTGTAAAGTAATCAGTTTCCACTAGGATGAAACTATACTTCTTCAATGATGGGGGTAAATCTTTCCCATTATATTCAAAGCCCAACCTCAAAACAGCCATGGTTTAGTGATGGGTTTCATTATCGCGGTCGATACGTGTTGGAGCAAACTATATTTCTGGCAAGGGCTCACACCCTTTAGCATAATCGATATAATCCTTCGTAATAGTTGGCTAGAAGTAACCATGTTAATGCAATAACCACTTCATTTTTATCTCGGCTTAGTGTGCGCCAAAGATTCCTTTATATACTTCAGCCATTACAAGTATCGATTCTTGCCTTCCTAAACATCTTAGCAATAATCCATCCACTGTCATTTGATACAACTTGTCATCAATTAACAAGTATGTCATTGTCTATCTCTTGAAATTCTTGTCATCAGCAATTGGGTTTTTCAAGCAATTTATGAGTAGAGTTCTCCAATCCTGCTCATCTTGACCAACTTAGCTTTCAACCAAATAGATTAGGACCAACCTCACTCCGTTATCTATCAAAGGCACAACTTTTACCTATGTAATAATATATTCTGCAAGCTTCTTCGATATTTTGTAACCGAATGCCATTTGCGCTAATTCATTAGCTTCCGAATTCTCATTTCTCTTGACATGAATTAACTCACATTTGGCAAAATTGACCAATAACTCTTTTGCTAGGACATGATGTTATATTGTATTTTCATTCAAGCACTGATATTCCCCGATCAGTTGCTTTATAACCAATTGTTTGGACCTTCATGTTGATTGGGATCTTAAGACCAACAATCAAAACCTTATGCTCTGCTTGATTGTTCGAACACGGAAAGTGAAGTTTGAACATGAATTTGTTTTTCAGACCTTGTCGAGACACAATCATAATCTCAGAGCCTGATGATCTAGATGTGCTTGATTTAGCAAAATACAGATCCCACAGTAATACTCGAATATAATTTTCATCTTCTTCAATCTATAAAGTGGGTGAGTATTCTGCAATGAATATGCTACTACCTATCCTTCTATTGCTTTGAACAACACATATATTGAATTGATTTCAGATAAGGCAAATGCCCAGTTAACTATCCGACCCCTTATAATTGGCTTAGTTAACATATACTTAATCATATTCCTCTTGTAAATTACATGCACCATAGTTGACAACATATAATGACGTAATTTTGTATATGCATAGTATAACGACAAGTATAGCTTCTCTATAGGAGTGTATCTTGTCTCAGCATCATTCAACATTCTACTTAGATAATACATTATTCATTCTTTTCCCTCATCATTTTTTTGTGCCAACATAGTCCTGATTATGGTATTGGTCGACGATAAATACAGTTTCAACAACCTCCCCGTCTTGGGTGGCATCAAAACCGGTGGCCTGGTCAGACATTCTTTTATTTGACCAAAAGTATGTTAATGCTTCTCTTCCCAGGTAAATTCCTCCTGGTTCTTCAATGTGAGCAATGGGGAAAAGACTTATATCTTTCCCAACAAATTAGCTATAAAGAGACGCAAGAAATTTATCTTCCCAAGTATTATATGGAGTATTTCTTATTATAGGTGGTGGCAATTTTAGAATAGCTTTCGCTTTATACCAAAAACATGGGTTCCTTTTCAACTTAAATTTCCACATCCTAATAAAGGCTTGTTCCAAGTAATCTAGATGATGTACCTAATCAGATTCGACAATGACATCATCTATGTATACTTCCATAAAATAGCCAATCATGTCATGAAATGAAATTCATGACCCTTTGGTATGTAGCTCTAACGTTCTTCAAGCCGAAATGCATTACTAACCATTCAAACCTACCAGTAGCTCCTGGACACCTAAATATTGTCTCGTGAAATATTCTTCCGCTATGAATATTTGATTATATCTAGAATGGCTATCCATTAGGGACATAATTTCATTGTTAGATGTGGAATCAACTAACATGTCGGCCATTGGCATTTGATATTCATCTTTTGGCATTGTAGTGTTTAAGTCGCAGAGGTCAATACATACTCTTAACTTTACATTTTTCTTCTAAATGAAGACCACATTTGAAAGGCATTTGACATACCACGCAGTTCTTATAAAGCTCGTAGACAATAAGTGCTCGATTTTTTCTTTAATTTTTTGTATAACCTCTGGAGCAAAATGCCTTAAGGCCTGCTTATGCAGCCTAAATCCTTTTTTAATTAGCAATCGATACTCCACTACTTTCTCTTCCCAAACCTAGCATTTCATGATAATCCCAAGTGAAGCAATCTTTGTATTTCTTAATACATTTATTAGTTGGGCTTTAAGCTCATCATTGAGTAACTTGCTTATATAAATGGGATGAGAATGGAATTCATCTCTGAGGTTAATTTCTTTCAATGGGTCTTGGGCTTGTATCACTTTATTATTTTCTTTAATTGGCGATTCATCGAAATCCAAGATGCTATCAACAACATCTATTGTTTGTTCGGCTAGTTAGGGTAGGTCATGTACCTCCTAATGAGGTCTTCTGATGATATAAGATATTCCATGAATGACCTTATCCAGACGTCCTACTAGATCCTTTTTAGGGACCCATTCAACACTTCCCTTATTGAAATGGCAGAATGCAATGCTACTAGGATCAATCTCTAGGGGCCTACAAACACACGTTCTATCCTATGATGCCCTCTAGCAAACCTTTGTCATGTCTAATGCTTATGTCTGTATAACACTTGACTTGGTATTGGTCTCGATATACTTGACTTTATCTCCATTCCAAAATGCTAACATTTAGCGCAATGTTCATGGCACACATTGATTTTCATTGATCCAATATCTTCCCATTAACAAGTTGTAGGACCCATCAGCGTAACGACATAAAAGGAATTCCTCGAAGTCTTAGATTCCCCCATTAGGCTGGCTATATATATTCCTTTGACCTCAATAACTTCTCTAGTAAAGTCTGAGAATTGAATGTTCGATGGGATTATTTCGTCATCTTTTTTGCCCAACTTCCTAAAGAACTTATATGGAATAAAATTCAAAGTAGATGCACCATCAATTAATACTCTGGTTACGGGATGACCATTCACCTTAGCAGTAATGTTCAAAGCCCTTAAGTGATTGGAAAGGCTCATAGGTGGCTTCTCAAATTCCATCACTTCTTCATTGTCGAAGGAAAACTGTGCACCTTCCTTTTCATGAACCAGATCTTCCTCAATCACACCAGGAATAGTCTAGTCTACTTGGAATTCACCTGGTAACCTAACTTGAACCATATAAGAACTTAAAGGAGAAACTAACTTGGACAACGGCCTTGGCATATACTCTTTATCTTCATCCCTAGCCAATGTGGTCATTCTATCCCTTCCAGAGTCTG
Source organism: Eucalyptus pumila (assembly GCA_016097595.1). Lineage (NCBI taxonomy): Eukaryota > Viridiplantae > Streptophyta > Magnoliopsida > Myrtales > Myrtaceae > Eucalyptus > Eucalyptus pumila. The sequence continues at coordinate 24,951,609 of CM027851.1, forward strand.
TTGCCACCACTCCGTTCGTATTTGGCTTCCCTTTCCAAACCAAATATTTGGCTTTATAGGGTTTTCATTTGTTTGTCGCAATCAGCGCTGGCTTAACCTAGGGGATATGAATTTGATTAACTTACTGTTGCAATTGACACATTCTTCTTTTCCATTGGACCTTTCTTTTCTAGGTTTGCGTCATAGTACCACTTTGGACCTCTTAAGATTTGTACCATTGACCCTCCGATGGTTTATGAGGCACCTTTAAAGTCCTTCGACGGTGTGATTGTCCCACATGACCATACTCTTTGGCATCATCATCATGAAATCCTTCTCCCCAGCCGAAAGAAATGATCTTATGGGGATAAGAGAGAGGAGTGTGTAACTCATATAATAATCGAACTTCCCATTGGGTTGACCCATTGTGTCTATGGTAGGATCTCTTTCGTTGTATTTTTGTTTAAATGATTTATGGGGTTTTCGATGAGGGGAAAGATCTCCTACATGAACAAATTCATTCTAGCCAAGAAAACTATGATATGGTCTAGAAGTTCTTGCACTTCGATATTTGCCAATGGTGCGATCCCTTGGCAGGTACTCATGTCCTCTCCAGTCTAGAGGATTATCATCTTCAATTATCTGTCTACAATGAGTGCATATATGCGGCAATCTATACCTCTTGCCTCGAGATCTTATTGAAATCATGACAATCATCACTAGAAAAGGGTCTCCATCCACCTCCATTTAGGACTTCCTTTTGTCATCAGCAAACTTTATTTTCCCTTCCCAAATTGCCTCCTGGATGTTCTTCTTTAGGACCACACGATCGGAAGTATTATGGCTTCTTGAGTGATGTAATTTTCAATACTTCTTTCCCATTAATTCGTCTTTAGAGGGAATATTTTGTCCCTTTGTCAGTTTTATTTGACCATCTGCCAGTAATAGATCAAAGATTTCTTCGATTATATTAATATCAAAAGAGTAAAAGACCGATTCTTTAGCCTTAGCCATAATGCTCAACTTTTCCTTTGTTTTTAGCTAGCTTTAACGCCTGGTATATGTATGGCTTTTCAATGACCATCTTAACAATAGCTACTTCCGATAGCTCCATTTGTTCTCCGTCTAAGTCATTTGTCTCCACGAAGTTAACATCTCCTCTTCGACCATGTTTTTTGTCCTCTTCTCGAGGTAAGCTTTCATGTTTGATTGCTATAGTAGATAACTGAAACAAGAATGAATAAGGCTGACCTACCATTCTTTCTTGGATTTTGAACTTCAAAGCATTGAAGGTTAAATCTGCGAATGTTTTTCTCAAGCAAAGGGACCGAGCAATTGTTCCTAGCTCTTTTGTATCTTGATATAGATTGGTTGACCATTTCATTTCCCATATGTCTCATAGTTGATAAGTAAGCAACTGATAAGTTTGGGACAGCTCGCTGGAATTGGGTATGTAAAAGCCATTCCATTTGCTTCCATGAGAAAATCAAATTGGCCGGCAACATTATATACCATGTGAAGGTTGTTTTCGATAGTGAAAGTGGAAACAAGCAAAGTTTCCAATGATCACCATGAGTAGCATCACCATACAGGGCTATAAAATGAATAATGTGTTCAAAAGTTGATTAGTCATCTTCTCCAGTAAACAGCATGAATTTCGACATTTTAAAACCTCTTAGTTATGGAATTGTGTCCATCCAATCTGGATAGAGTTTTATGTAGACATTTCCCATGTGACCAAGATCACCAACATAATTCTTTTGGGTAGGTTTGACAACTATCTGGTTCTCTCTTAGGATGACTATAGGTAATCTTGTTATCTGTTGAACGCCATAATTAGGATGCAACATTAGGTTCATGTTCTACTGTGAAGGCTGATACGATAGGTGCTATTGAACTCGGTGCACTAGTTAGTGTAGAGCCTGGTATATAGGTTGTTGTAGAACCTATACTAGCTATTGTGGAGTCTGATACACCGACTACTATAGGGCCTGATACACATGAGGGATGTTATGGTTGGCTAATGGATTATTTGGTTGTGGTTTAGGATATATAGGTTGAAACTCCTGGTTGGGAATGTCTAGATTAGCATTTGGGAACAATGGTTGAAAGGGTTGGTCCTGCCTCCTAGTTAAAGCAACCGGTTCCTGCCCTCGGTCGAAGAAGCTAACATTGTTCATTGGTTATCAACAACTATGTGTATAGGTAGCACATTGGGTTGAACTATGGATATAACACTAGGAGTACTCATAGCATATTGGGCATTTTCATTAACAACAGGTAGTATATCCTGACAAGGTTGCTGCCTAATTATGCCATTAGGATCAAAGGCTCCTTGAGGATTAGACCCCTTAGTTTGAGTTGTCAAAGCCATTTCCCCTCTTTGCAAGATCCTTATGGGTGTCAAGGGAGGCACATTCTGTCTTATAGTGCTAAAACTTATTGCAAGAGGTAATAGCAAAGACGCGTACCTTAAAGTTATGAGAGTACTCCCACTCTGCTTATCAATGACTTCACCACATCAGTCATCCTTCTCACCATGTAATCAGCGAAGTCATTCTGAGTTTCTTCAATGGCTTGCCTCATTAACAAAAGCATGACTGGGATAATTTTTGCTGCTCTCCTTGGTTCCTCTGCCTGTTGCCTTGAGACATCTACATTCTCAACTTGAGTTTGATTCAAGGCTGGCTACGCAGATGATGACTTTGCACGTAGGATATCCCCCATCAATGGCAAGGGTTTGTCTATAGTTCCATCTATATTTTTGCAACTTCTTATGCGTGGCATAGCACTCTCTTCAACTAACACCTAGTCCCACTAGGCGTGGCAAATAAAAATTTTGCCAATTTTGGATCCTACAATGAAATATCTTTTATCAAGTGTTATATTTAGATTTTTATTAAAGGAGACTCAAGTTCTGTGTTAGCTTTGGACTGAGAAGGTCAATGTGAACGGGACTATACACCATATAATCTTGAATTCAAAGAAGTCACTAACTTAACATGAGCTTAATATCAACAATAATCAATGTTGAAACCTAATCAGTGATGTCATCTAAACTCACTTTAACAAAATAATGAAAACCTATTAAAATTAAAGTGGTTTATGTAATATTGAAGAAGCTTCAACAACGCTATATATTAACAGAATGCCTAGAAAGCATTACTCTCTACTAAGTTCAAGGATACAACGTCGGAATCTAATCAACAATGTTGGACAATGAAAATAACACCTAGTAGACGTTACTCCTAGATGAATATGAGGACACAACGTTAGAATTTAATTGGTAACGCTGGACAGTAGTAACAACACCTAACACACACTATTCATAAATGCGTATAAGGATACAATGTTGAAATCTAATCGACGACACTGGACAGTAGTAATAACACCCGGCACATATTGCTCCTATATGCATATGAGGACACAACGTCGGAATCTAATCGACGACATTAGATAGTGGGCTAGCATTGGAATCTAATCGATAACACTACATAAGATATAGACACTCGCCGAAATTGAATCTACGATGGGAATCTTAAGCTACAGTTAAGCAAGATTAACTAAGGATAAAAGTAAAATAAAGTAATTTTGTGTGTTATTTATAGGGTCCTTTGTTGGATTGTCTATAGGCTAATTTGATAACCGTCAATGGTCGGTTACTTCCTCCTCAAGGGTAGTTCCACATTCTTTGTTGAGCTGCCTTATCCATATCTTGTTCGACAACATTCCCATGGCTTGATCAACAAGGATTGATTGTTTTTCTTGAATTTTGGCGCCCTTTTAACCATTCTTGCCTAATTCCACTATCGATATTGTGTTTTCAATAGTGACCCTCAGTTTCGACGCGTGGCAACCAATTGCTTTGAATTATATGTCTTTACATATATGCCCATTGAAATTTAGCCTAAGGGTTCTCAAAATCCTTGATCTTCCTTTGTTTTATCACCATTTATGGACTGGGCCAATGTAAATTATAGCACACATACAGCAACGAGGACAATTTTAGAATTTTCTGCTCCTTGTGACCAGCATGTGCTTACTGGGGTATTTTTAGGTGTCAACACTAATATAGATATCAGGTTTACAACAATATACCTAAAGGATACACACCAAAGTTATGGAAAAATGAGTCCAACAATTACTTCCCTTTTGATATTTTACTTTGATTGTGTTATCAAACGTGTGAGAAAAGAGAAGACTAAAGAGTGCTGTGAATAAGAGAGAGTAATGAATAAGAGACTTGGTACCATGACCCTACCATTACCACTTTTCATGATCAATCATCACTTCTATTCATGTTAATAATCACTTTTTTTCATATCCAACAGTTACCTATGTTTATCTTCAATAATCACTTCTTTTCATGATAACAAATTATTTCATCGCTAAGTCTCACTTTATATAAGGGGTAATTCATGTAATCCAAAACTGCTTTTGATTTCAAGCAGAAAGCTAAGTTCTATATGAGACTGACATTTTATTTTTCTATTAATGATATATGATCCATTGAACCACTCAATGCAAACAAAAATCCACCATTGACGGACTTGCGATTAGAGGAACTCTCTTTTACATATAACTAGCTTTTTCGCGCGTGATGCACACGTTTCATACTATAAATCAATTGAAAATTTGAATAATTACTTAATAAAAATATATGCGGATCTTTGCTTCTTTTTTAAAAAAAAAATTATGCTTATTGAAAGCTTCAATTTGTGAGAATCAGTCTTAAGTAACACATTATCTAGTCAATTATTAATCTACTGAATGGATATTAATTCAATTTTAAATTTTTAAATTTTTAAATTTTGTCAATTTAGTTTTAGACCTTTTATATGAAATTTCAATGTAGTTTTTTCTATCCAATTTTCGTTTAAAATCGCTTACGCGATGGTCTAATTATTGCTAGCTTTTCGTTGTGGCACAATGCCATGTCAGCTTGTTCTTGTTTTTCATACGTGCATCATCTTGTCACCATACAAATATGTTTTGTCTTCGTACAGAGACAATTGTCCTAGAAGGTCTTTAAATCTGTCTACTAAATTAATATATATATATATATATATATATATATATATATATATATATATATATATATATATATATATATATATATAAATTATATATATATATATATCCTATCTCTAACCCTCTTCTTTCTTTCAGGCTTTTACTTTACCCTTTTACAAAACACGGAAGTTGAACCTTATTAGCGTCCATACCTCCAATTCCCTTGGGCTGCGTCAAACCCGCATATATAACCAAAGCATAATTTTTTCATATTGTCTCTCAATGTAACTATTCTTTCTTTCCTCTGACACTTATTTTTTCACAAGTGTAATCGAGATCTTTGGGTTACAAGTGTCACCGCAAAATGGTAAAAATTCAATACCAAGCTCCAACTACTTCACTAACTTAATATGGATGAGAGGGCATGATTTGAAATGTGGGGCGGGCACCAAAATTCGAAAGTTCCCCATATATATATAATACACAATACATATAAGTATAGATTGAAATTAAAAAAAAAAAATTGCCAATGATTAAGAATTTGGTGGATATACATAAATATCAATAGTGGGCGAACTCTATCTAAAACCTTCTGATGTTCACGCACGTGATGCTATGGACCACGAGACGACATGACCCATGATGGGCCTTCCCTTGTTTCTCTTTCATTCTCTTTAAATTTTTTTATCTCATCCTCTTCTCTCCTATATTAGGGACGAAACGGGTAGGGCCCACGATGCCCTCGCCGTGAGGCTAAATCTATTTAGCAAAAATTAATGATTTTAAAATATATTATCTTAAAAATAATCACTTGTATCAATTCAAAAATTCAATACGAAAATTTCACATAATTTATAAAAATATTTAGATATAAACTGTCGTTGATAATAAAATATTGGTCATTGACGTATTATTTTAACTAATATGAGTAATTATTTTTAAGAAAATATTTTTTAAATTATTTATTTTTTCAGGAAACAAGAGGAGGCTAAAGGATAGTCAAACCTACTGAACTGATTATTTTACTTTTTTGGTCCTCCTAGTCTTCAAAAATATTTATTGTGAATTTAATACTTGGAAAAATTCACCTTTTTTTTTTCCATTATTAGTCATGCTTCATACGGTATCGAAAAGATAAACTCGATCCGCAATTCACGTGCGATCGGGTCACGGTCGTGGGGCGGACTGACCAGAGCGGGGGGCGCATCGCCGCCGTTGACCCGCACGAATCTTTGATCAAGAAAACCGCGGACTCACAGCCCCACTCGATCCAGGCCGTCGCTTCCCAATCGTACGCCCCCGGCATCGGACGGATAAAGACCGAGATGAAAAGGCCAAGGTAGGGACCCACACTGACACGTGTCAAATGGGTATGCCGAGTATTTTCCTTTTGTTTTTTTTTTGCCCTCTCCAAAATGAATCTACCGAGTGGGGGCGGTGGAATCCACGATAAACTCCAGTCCAAATGCGGTATATGCGTTGGAATATTCTCTCTCTATCTAAACATGAATATAAAATTAATTTTTTTGTTTAAATATAAAATTAATATGACCAGTTAAAAGTATCTACACTCATCATGAACACGACACGCCTAATAAAATGGGTTGTACGATGCGACCAACACAATTACAGAATTGTGCCGATGTTGACACGACACGATTTGCTAATCCATTTTAAAATTATAATCAATATGTAACACGATAATCTTAATATTACACAGCAATTTTCGTTGGCACTTCTCCGGGCAATGTGCAATTTCACTACCTTGAAATAATCTAAAGATAGGGTCTCATCCTATAGAAGGACCATCGAGTGGAAATGTGTTTTGAATCTGATTGCTTATCTTTTTCGTGACATGGGTGCCGTTGTTCTAAAGCCTTAAAAGATTGAAAAAAAAAAAAAAAAAAAAAAAAAAAGAGCCAGTATTCAAATCTTTAGAGCGTGAGCGAATTATGCCATACCAAAGTCGATAATATACATCAGCACAATTTTAAAAACCCGTCGATTCGTATTTGAAAAGGCAGAACAGATCTATTCAAATCAAGTTCAAACCTGTTTAACCAGGCATTAGCTCGTGCGAACGGATCGTGCCGGGAATCGCCAGGTCTAAATCCGACTCGATGTAGGTTCCCAAAAGAAAACAAAGAAGGAAGGTTCGCAAGAAGCGGCTGCGTTGGGATAAAGCCCTCGGGGGACCCCTGGCCCCACCTCCGATTGCAAAAAAGAGCAGAGCACGCAGGAAAGCCAGACAATAAATCAATCCAAAAACCCATCAATCACCGAGTCCCACTCGGTCTCCCGACTCAGCCACCAGCATCGAAACTCGTTCCCAGAACTCACCCCCCCACCACCACCGCGTCGTCATCATCGCTCCGGAGAAGATAAAGAGAGAGCGAGATAGACGAAGGGGCGGAAGAAAGGAAGAATCTCTCTCTCTCTCTCTTTTCTCGCGCCTCAGCCTCGCGCCACCCATGGATTCTCCCGCCACCCCCGCCGCCGCCGCCGCCGCCCCGCTCTCCGATTCCCAGCAGCGCCACCTTCTCCACAAGCTCGACCTCTTCAGGCTCCAGGGCCGGGACCGCCGCGGCCGCGCCGTCCTCCGCGTCGTCGGCAAGTTCTTCCCCGGTACATGCCCGCGACCGTCATTCAAGAAAGATGATCGATGGTGATCTCTGCCCATTGCCTGATTTTATTTTTTTTTTTGTCTCTTTTTCTGCGTTGCTGATGGATGATTAAAGCCCGGTGGGTGAGCGTCGAGGCGTTGACGAAGCATCTGGAGGAGAGTGTCTTCCCCAAGCTGGAGGACCGCAAGTTCGCGGTGGTGTACGTCCACAGCGGCGTCCGGAGGAGCGAGAACTGCCCCGGGATCTCCGCCCTCCGGTCGGTCTACGAGGCCATCCCCGCCGGCGTCAAGCGCAACCTCGAGGCCGTGTACTTCGTCCACCCGGGGCTGCAGGCCCGCCTCTTCCTCGCCACCTTCGGCCGCCTCCTCTTCGCCGGAGGGTGAGTTGCCCTTTCGGTTTTTCACGACGTGTTTCGGATCGACGGACATTCGCAACGTAAACATCGACATTCGACATGGAATTTCCCGAAAATCTAGACGATAATATTATAATTTTCCGACGAATAAAAAACCTTTCTTTACGATCAGTGTCCGGCCCTTAAATTTTCCTCTTTTAGTTCTTAGTTTTTATTTTCTGTTGCGATGAATATTCGAAATCATTATGGACGTAAAATCACAAATTCTTTATTGACGGAAAATAAAATTGATGGTTTTTATTTTTTTGTTCCTTATGGCAGGTTGTATGAGAAGATAAAGTACGTGAACAGAGTGGAGTTCCTGTGGGAGGAGGTGAGGAGGAACGAGGTGGAGCTGCCGGAGTTCGCGTACGACATCGACGACGAGATGGAGCGCCGCCCCGTCATGGCGGACTACGGCTCGGAGAGCGACCACCTCCGCCTCCCCCACGGCGCGCCCTTCATGGACCCCGCCGCCGTCTCCTGCTACTCCATGAGGTGCATCGCCTGAAGTCGGGTTCACAGTAAAACATAGCGACGGTGTCGATATTTTTCGTAAATATTTAATTTTCAATTTTTCTGTCCTTTTTTTTTTTTTTTTTATCCCGGGTCGGTCCTCTTCGGGGACCTGCTTATGTTTCATAGAACAGTTTTGGGACACAGTGTGCCGTGTCGTGTGCGGTGTCGAGAGAGACGGTATCGAACGCAAAAGAAAGGTGGGGATCGCTTTCGCTTCCCTTTGATCCGTTGACTGTTGACTTTTGGGGGGCCAAATATTGCATAGTCAAGTTTAATGCATTGAATCGACCAAAAAAAAAAAAAAAAAAAAAGTTTAATGCATTGAAAGTCTAAGGAGTACAGGGGCATCGCCAAGGTGACAAAAGACGACAAAGACAAATGTTGTTGCAACAGCTTCTTAGGTTGCGTCTGAATGTGGTCTTAGCGTGATCATTTATGTACCATGCGCCGGAGGTATCCCTGTTGAATAGGATTGGTATGCACGATGAAAATTACACATATATAAACCAAGTCAGTGGAAAAAAAATTCATGATCGTGATTAATACAATGTCATGTAAATTTTATGTGAGGTTCATAAAATTTGATGTCTTGATATTCATACGGATAGATGGAACGCTTGCATTGAAATTGGGGTGCATTCAATCTAGTCCCCACAAAAGCCTCTCCCAAATGATAATCTCTTTCAACGCATCCTACAGAATGGTTGGTCGCATTGCAATGGTCAACCTCATCAGGGTTTGCTCTTTAGGTTAGACTTAGGTTTAGACGCTCTCCTAGCACTAATTCTTTACTGTGTACAAATTAATGATCGGTGGTCACGATACCGATCTTGTTCCATATATATATTTAATGATCGACAATAGTTGGGGACTCTCTTTCCCGAAATATATACACATGTTTATTGAATAATTTGGTAGTATCTGTTCTAAAAAAAAAAAATGGTAAGTCTTATTATAATCTCGTTCGAACAATGTGTAATCCTACTCAGATCGCAAGTAACAGAACCGATCTTGTTTTATATTGTTCTTGATTCGCATCCTCGAGAAGCTACGGTGCTGCTCGCTTATCTTGAAAATCATTTTCTTTAGATAAACTTAACATCACTCCATCCATTTGCTAAATCCCCCAAAGCACTCTTATAGCAACTAGAGATGTGAACAGTTCAGTTCGGGTCTCCTGAAAATCCGAACTGAACCAAACTATTTGAGTGTGCATTAACTTTAAACTGAATCAAATATAACCCAAACTAAAGACTCGATTTAGATGGATCGATTTTTTAGTTTTCTTTTTGAAATGTTAAAAAGAAATTTAGTGAAAAATGAAAGAGATTGTGTAAATCGTAATATTTAGAAAAGGAGCGATTTTCAATTCGCTTTGGTTAACCGAACCAAATCGGATGATTTTTTTTATATTATCCAAATTGAAACCCAAACCGGAAAAAAAAAAGTACGAAAATTCAGTTCTAACACGCAACTCCACCTAAAGAAAGATGATCATGGCAAAGTGTATGGCGAAAAGAAGAAAAGCAATATGTATGACTTACACATAAAAGGACAAAAAGAAGGCCAATGAAGAACACATAGGATTTTTTCTTATTAGCCTATCGTAATAAGTTGGGGGCGAGACTATTGAGAGAAAATTATTCAATCAATTTTAAATCAATTTTAAATCTATTATACATATGACAATTCAGTTTTAAATATTCTAATTTTACCAATTTAGTCCTAATAAACCTTTATCCGAAATTCTAATAGTCATTTTAATCAATTTTCACCAAAAATCACTAATGTGGAGATCTGATGTAGCACACCGCCATATCAACAAATTTTGGCAAAAATTGACCAAAAGAAATACATTGAAATTTCGCGCAAAGGTTTTGAACTACATTAGTAAAATTGAAAATTTAAGACTAAATTGCCATTTGTACGATAGGTTTTGATTGGACAATTTTCCCGACATATTGAACACAATTTTACATATCAATAAAGCTGAAATTTCCATGTAGTCGGAGGTACGAGAAAGCTAGTTCACAAACTTCCATTTCAAACACCAAAAAAATCATCCACAACAGATTACCATCACAATACCGACCAGCTAAGCATGCATTTTCTATCAACAGGAAGCACAGTGACAAACTGAACTGCAGAATTCCAGACGTCATTCTCACTCAGCATAAATTAAACAACCTGTAGAAGTTCAAGGCTTCCTCCATAAGGAAAAACCAAAATTATGCTCTTCCATGGCAATCTCAGTTAGAGATGATTGCACCCAGTTCAATCTTAGATGTTTTGCGATAACAGGAAACAATACTAATATGAGCGTATAATGTCAGTGAGTTGGCTTTAGTCACTATATGAATGCTTTCTGGTTACAATATGAAATTGGCATCACTTACCTCCAAAACATCGTTGTCAAGGTCAGTAGTCAGTCCCTCCTCCAAACCCTCAATAACAAATTACAAACCTAGATGCAACACAATCAATGCACAAAGAGGTCCGGCCGTTCACAAATGTCTTAATCTCAAGATAGACACGACGACGTGTTTAGCTTAAAAAAATGGCAAAGAAAAACGTGACTGCAGCTCACTTGCCTGCTTCTCATGCCGTCTCGGATGCCGAACAAGAGCCTAAGCATACATAGGACAGATGTAGAATTTCGCTAAATCGCACAAGCTTAATCTGATTTTTAGGTTTCCAAACTCTTCTAAGTAATGAGAGCGTTGCACAGGATAAGTGTCAGGATCAAATACCAAAGTCACCTGAACGTGGATGGCAAAGACTGATTGGCAAAAGCATCTCAACAAGAAGCATCCTGACATGTCGAACAAACGAATTTCACCACGTCCATGTCCCTTATTCACTGCTCTTATTTTCTGTCAATTCTTGCTTGTCACCAGCACGTAAATCAGGATAGTTACGATGATTCAAAGAATGCAACCAGAGAGCCACAACTCCTTCTTTGTGCTCTGTCAAGGCTATATGAGGGTATATGTGTTTCATTTTAAAGGCTTCTGCCTCTTTCTCATAGTCTTTCATGGAGAGCTCTTCATGGCTATCCTTCCATTTGTTATTATATGATGTGAAAAAGCACTCGTCCAGGTACAGGCCAACTTCAGGAGCCGTTGGCACGTTGACTTTAACATCCCTGAGGAAGATAACTAAAAGTTCAAAATAGCCAAATAAAACAAAGGGAACTGCTCTAAAAAAACAACCCATTCACCCAAGGAGAAGCAACCACCGTACTTACTTCTGCAAAGCATTCACAATCAGAGTCTCCGGAGCACAATTCCTCATGATTGCCACCGCGAGTCCCATCATTTTCCGTATCTGATGAAGCATGAAACTCTGACCCACGACCTCACACTTGACAAATTCCATACCCTCAACGGTGACTACAGTATGCCGTTGAAAGAAAGAATGTACCGTCGTGCTGAGGGATCCTCAGCTTTCGTTCTGGTGGTAAAGTTGTGGAAATTGTGACTTCCCACATAATACCCCAAAATCCTATTGAACCTCTCCTTCATCTCCTCCCCATAACAAAACTCACTTCCTTTCACTGGTTTCTCCTCCCCATTTACTATAGTCTCTGCAATTTTGCCGTCTAAATTAAGCACTGAACCCGTATCCGAATCAGCAGGTGTGCTGTCCACAGAGACTACGGTGTCCACCATAGTGGATGTGTCTACCTTGTCAATTACATCGGAAATGGATTTATCATCAATGCCATTGCTCGAGGAATCAACAATACCCTCCTTACCTTCATTTCCCATGAATGCACAGCAGTCGTTCGACGTAATGCCTGACTCAACTTTGGCGTCGACGGAGTCAACAGTGGCCTCTTCACACCCATTCGAATCACTCACATGTCCCCTTAACTCGAAATTGCGCTTACCCATCACGCCGACAACCTTCCGCCCTCTCTCCGAACACTCCAAGCACTTAACGAGCTCATTCCCAGACCCCAAACTCGCCGCCACGCTCTCCCTGTCGCGGTGCGAGCTCGGATCAAGCGCAAACACCGGGATCAAATACACGTACCTGCGCCGGTCGCAGAACTTCTTGGCACTGAACGACGCCGTCGCCCTCTTGTACCCGAAGATCCGAATCTGCGGGGTAAGGTTGGAGTTGAGCCGGTCGACGAGCCCGGGCGGGTCGATGTAGAACCGCCCCGAGACGACCTGCCCCACGGCGCTCACGCCCTTGTCGGTGCGGGCCGAGCGGGCCCAGTCGTAGCGCTTGGGGTTGCCGCGGTCGGCCTCGGAGACGGCGCCGGAGAGGAAGAGGGCTTCCTCGAGGTCGCCCTCGATGGTCTTCGCTCCGGGGTTCTTCTGCATGCCCTGGTAGCCGACGCCGCAGTACGCGAAGAAGATGGCGACCTTGCGGTGCTTGTACCTGGGCTTCCTGGTGGTCTCGTCGCCGGCGCCGGCAGCGTCGGCAAGGGCGGGGGCGGCTTCGTCGTCGTCGGACGTGGTGGTGGTGGAGGACATCTTGGGCTTCTTCGGGTCGGGCTCTTGCTGACGCGGCGGCGATCGCGGGGCTTCGGCGGCGGCGGGGTCGAGCGAGGGACTGTCGTGATTGGTGGGCGGCTCCATTAGCGGTTCTTAAAGCGAGGGAAAGTCGTAGGAATTGGGTCTGGCGACTGATAAACCCTAATCCCCCGAATCATCAACATGGAGGAGACATTTAAAAACGACGTGTCGTGTGAGTTATGCATGCGTCCGAATGCAACGGAGCGTCACTTGCCTCGCCTTCTATGTCCATCAGTGTCGCGTGACGCGGCGATATCTCAAAATTGATGAGGTCTGAAAATTCTCCTGCAAACCCGAGATTTAATTTTACAAATAGGTACGTACATCGAGAGTTTATTAGTGACATTACTCGAACTTTTCGAGTCGTGTCTACCAGGTAAGAGGAGTCATTTCTCGTGCGCTTTGTGAAATATACTAGCGAGGCTCAACCCCGCCTCATCACTAAAAAGAAATCTATGGCTAGGAATTCAAAGGATGATTGCATGTTGAGCCTTCATATGATAGTTCGGTAGGACCACGATAGGATATGCATTAATTCGATGATTGAGAGTATGGCTGAGATTCTAACTGAGACGGTGAACTATTAAAGAGAACTCTCAACCCATGTTCTGATATGGACTGTAGGAATTCATCCTTGTCTTGCCCCCAACTTAAGAATCCAAAGATTCACAGAATAGGTACCGAACGTGCGCCATGGATCAGGATGAAATCAGATATTCTTTTCCAATCGTTATCGAGGGGATTTCTGATTCAATCATGAAACTAGAAACAACATTTTTATCAGTGAAAGATAGGAGTAGCGCGAGGCATCAACTATGCAAAGCACATCTCCCCCATCATCTCCTCATCGTCTGAACTTGAAACAATTGAATTTAATGAATCAGGGGCTGGTTGATAACCTTCATCCTTCATTTGCTTGCTTAAAATTCGCAATTCCGAGCGTATTTCCTGTATCTGTGGGTGCATCTGGTCACCAACAACAAACACATGAACCCCGCTCTTCAGCTCGATCCAGCTGCATCCAGGCTCTTTACATACCCCCTGAGCTTTCATCAAACTCCTGACCCGTTCCACATCATCCCTCTTGCCCAAGGCGGTATAGATGCTAGACAGCAATACGTAGGCAGATGATTCCGGCGATCCTAACTCCATTAGCTTCTCTCCAGCGTACACTCCCAAGTCATAGTTACGATGGTTCCGACAGGCACCTAGCAATATCCGCCATAAACATAGACCGTGATCGACAGTTGCCGATTCGATGAAGTCCTTGGCTTCATTGAGCTTCCCGGCACGGCTCAAGAGATCAACCATGCAAGCATAGTGCTCTACTCTCGGCTCTATGCCAAATTCTTCAGACATCATCTTGTAGTAAGCCCAACCTCTATCTACCAGTCCCATATGGCTACAGGCAGAGAGAACGTTCACGAACGTTACATAGTCTGGCTTTACACCTTCCATCCGCATTTCCTCAAAGAGTTCTAGGGCTGCGTTGCCAAAGCCATTTTGAGCAAGCCCTGATATCATCGCGTTCCATGACAGTACATCACGGGACGGCATCCTCCTAAAAACAAGGTTCCCATCTTCAAGGCTTCCACACTTTGCATACATACTCGACAGAGCACTTCCAATGGGTACTTTGAGACCCAAACCATGCTTAATAATTCCGGCATGCATTTGCTTGCCTTGCTCCAAAGCAGCAAGGCTTGCACAAGCTTTTAAAACACTGGCCATTGTTAGCTCATTAGCAATGATCCCTTCACTCTGCATTCTACAATATAAATACAACGCACTTTCATTTTCCCCATTTTGTACATACCCTCCAATCATGGACGTCCACAGAACAACATCGGGTTCTTGAAGATAATCAAATCCCTTCCTAGCATCATCAATGCAGCCACATTTTGCATACATGTCAACCAAAGCTGTCATGATATATATCTGCTCCTCGAATCCTAGTTTTACGCAATAGCAATGGGCCTGTCTTCCTTCTTTGACAGCACCAATGTCACTACAAGCATTGATAACACCAACAAGAGTGAATTCGCTAGGAGCAACCCCAGAAAAATGCATGCTAGAAAATAACTTCAAGGCCTCATGAGATTCACCACTTTGTGCATAACCAGTGATCATCGCCGACCACGTAATCGAGTTCTTAGCAGTAGAAAATTCAAATGCCTGAAGTGCATCCTCTAAGCCACCACATTTTGCATACATCGTCACAAGAGCATTCCAAACAGATGCAAATGACAGCAAACCCATTTTAGCAGCAAGACAATGAATTTGCTTACCACAGTCAACAGATTCAGGAGCTGTCAACGCACTAAGAACACTTGTGAAAACAAACTCGTTTTGATCTTCCCCTTCCTCACGCATCAACAGAAACAACCCAACAGCCTCAGCAGCCATACGCAGCGAGGCGTACCCAGAAACCATCGTGGCCCAGGAAACCGAGTTCCTCTCGTGCATTCTATCAAACACCTTGCGGGCATCAGCCACGAGCCCCGCCTTGCAATACACATTCAGCAGAGAACTCCCGACAAAAACATCGCCGAAGCTCGCAGTCTTAATCGCCAGGGCATGCGCCTGCTTCCACCGGAGACATCGACAGCATTCGAAGCGGCGGTGAAAACGCCGGCGAAGGTGTGGGCGTTGGGCAAGACGTTTTCCTCTCGCATGCGCAGCAACAGCCCCATCACGGGGGACGACCCGCCGGGTCCCTTTCGAGAGTACCCATTGATGAGGCAGTTCCACGAGACGACGTCCCTGTCGGCCACGCCGTCGAAAACGAGCTCGGCCTTGTCCAACCGGCCGCACTTGGCGTAGAAGTTGATCAGGCCGTTAGCGAGGTAAGTGACGGTGGAGGCGCCGGTCCGGACGAGTCGGGCGTGGAGGGACTGCCCGCCCCGGAGGTCCTTTTGCTGGGTGCACTCGACGAGCGCGTTGAAGACGGAGCGGTACCGAGAAGGAAGGAGACTCATCGGTTTTACTCCTCGTCCCGCGGCGGTGCACGACGCGGCGGCGCGGTGGTTGAGAGATCATGATTCATGTGTGTGCTACGAGGAGGGAAATTTGGAGAACCTCCGAGCTCACATCGGAGTTCGAAACGAACGGCGGCGGCGGCGGGGAGGTGGAACTCTGAGAACGCGGCGAGAGGAAGAAGACGGAGGAGCGTCCTCGGGCTTGGGCCGAACCGGATTGCCGACTTATTGGGTCTTCCTTGGGCCGGCCCATTATGCGTCCGGTCTTGTAATGTCCGGTCCAGGCTTGTCTTTTATTTTAAAGGGATAATGATGCAGATGATCTATGGTCCTTAAATTTTTAATTTGTTTAATGTGATCTTTGAATGTCGATCCAATATATAACGTAATTATGAACTTTTAATTTATTCGATATGATCCATAAACTTTAGTCCATGTTTAATCTAATAAAAATATTTAATATGACCCTTCTTTAATTTAAGGTCAAGAACAATACTGAATAAATTAAAGATTCAAGAACGACATTATACAATGAACTATATTTAGAAATCATATTGAACAAATTAAAAATTCATGAATTATTTGTCCCTATTTTGAAACCCTAGATTACTATTCATACAAGCCATCATAAGTGAAAGTTTAATTAAATTAATAGAATTGACTAAAAGACGCGCACGTAATTTGGTGGAACAAAGAGCTTCAAAAGCTGCTTGCGTAAGCACTACGTAATCATGGCGTCACTTGCATGGGCACGTCGATTCCCGATTGCGTCTTCAAGTTCGCCCGTTATTTCAAATAAGATTGATATATGGACTAAATTATCAAACTTACTAGAATAGACTTGATATTGTTAGCATATATTATATAAATTTACTTGATTTTTATAGTACCGTTTTTTTCACAACCAAAATTTATTACAACCATAAAAAAGTGATATCTAATTTTCAACTAAATATGATAATTTGAAAATGAATTAACATCCCAATTTCTTATAATTTTATTCCGTTATCTCATACACGTTTTCATTTCCACTCTCTCATAACAAAAACGACACTGCAGCAAACTAAATTGCCAATCATCTAATAAATAAAGTTTTTCAGTTTTTCATGATTCATATGAGAGTCAAATAAGTACATAAGTTTAAATTTGTTGTAGACTTGTCAAGAATGTCTAATGGAAACTAGTTTATCTTTCATGTCTTAATTATATGTGGCATGATACGATTGGTAGAGTAAAAATTATTAAAAAAAGATTTTTTGACGAGTTATTTAATGACTAATAAATATTTGAAAAGCACTCGTCAACAAAATGCGTTGTGCTCGGGATTTTCATCTCAAGGGCATAGCTTTGGCAGGGAGCAAAGTCAAAAATCCCAATGTTATATTCCTTTTGACAATGATGAATGTTTGAATGGATGAGCTGCAAAATTCAATCAATTTGAAGAGAGGGGCGAAGAGAGTTATTTATTTAATGGACCAGAGTCAATTCTTTGGGGCTGCCATAGTAAAAATTAACACGTGGATCCAACAACAATTATTTTTTCGCATGTAATTAATATTTCGAATATGTAAATGGTTAGAGCACCTTGGACGTTCCTAAAAATTCATTTACAGAAAGTATTCATGATTTGAAATATGGATCTGGCTAGCGAGTGTTCGGAAAAGCATCCATCCAAAATTCTCTAAAACGAAATGTTTTAACTTTTAGCGCATTGGTTATACAAAGCACAAGAAAAAATGGTGTGTTGGGAATTACACAAATTTGTATTTTCTGTAATTAGATTTTGTTAAATTAAGGAATGTTTACCATTCTAAATGCACGGCTTCTTTTCTCGTATTATGTTCAATCTCTATTTCAAAAATTGAAATATTCTTAATTAAATGTGCTTAACGAGTGTCTCAAGACATATGACTTGTTATAATTTTTTTCTTTGCAAAATACTAACTTCTTTTATTCGATGATCACAAACGGTGCACTATTTTGGAAAGGAATTATTCTCAATATGTTTAATTAATGTGACTCTTTTATAAGTACACCCTTTAAGGGGTGTCCTAGCCGTGACAGGGGGACGGGTCGGGCCATAAAAAGAAGGATTTCATGGAACTCTGCATGAACAGGATTGACGCAAAAGAGGATGTGCAGAAAAATGTAAGAAAATCCACGGAATTAATCGCTCCACTTGCTTTTAAAGAGACAGTGTAATGCATCCTTATGTACACGTCGTTATTTGATAAATATAATTATTTTTATTAGCCAGGAAAATAGGTTTATCGTTTTAAAACATGTAAACCCACTTAAATATTCGATACATCACGTAATGAAGAAATCTTTTTATACGGATCTTCTTTGAATCTCTACCATTTTGACTGTAAGGTTATCTAGAAGCACGTGGACTTTAAGTTGGGACGGTAGACTAGCGAGTAATATATGTTAAAACTATACGTCTATTTATTTATTTGTTTATTAACTCAAAAGAAAAAAAGGACACATCTAATCCAAACTGGCAATGATGCAGGCGCTGAAAAGATGAAGACACAAAGATATCTATCCACTCATAATTAAGCCATTGAACACACTTTTTTTTATTTATAGCATTTTCTACAAAAGTGACCACATGAAAAGACACCACCCATCTGATTGCAGGTTAGCCATGGACAAGGACTGCATGATGCGATTTGCCTTCTGCGATGGTATGTCTGAGATTCGTAGTGTTCCTGTTCATATAATTCACATCTGAGAAAACTAGGAAGGAGACAGAGGATTACCATAGGTTGGGATTTTATTTTATTTTTGGTAAGAACCATAGGTTGGGATATTGCTGCTAAATACACAAGAAAAATGATTTGAACCAGATAAGCTCTGGTATTTTTGGGACAAGGGATATCCAGTTCGTGAATTGGAGTCATTTTATTCGAATATCACCGCTTGCATATAAAATTTTCAATCAGAGTCACTTATATAAATCAGAAAACTTCATTTAATCAATTCGCATGATTTGTGGGATGTTCTATGGATTTTCACCCAAACAAATTTCTGTGATGATGGTGTAATCATAAAAAGAGAACACTCAAATGAATTATCATCATGGAAAGGAATATATAATTGTCATGATTTCATGAACCTCACAAACAAACTTCCTGTTGCTGATAAACCATCCAATTTAACCTTCTCTTCTTTTCTTTGGCATAGAAAATCTTCATCTCTTCTAGATGAACTTCGGGTCCAACCATTACCCTACTAATTGCATAGATCAGGCAAGCTATCCACTAAAATCCGATTAAGTTATCCTTATGTTAAGTTATCTACATAGGCAAGGAATCAAACATATGATGTGCACTTAATCCACATATGTCTGTTCCTTAACCGATACCAAGCGGGTTTCAATTTGTCAATATAATAAGCACACTAGTACTCGGTACTTTGTTTATAGGATTGCATTATCGTTTATTAAAATTGCGAAAGACTATTGCAATATTTGGTTAAGCTAATCTAAGGGATTTTGAGCCCTTCAAAGTGTCAAGTAAAAGCTAGGTGTTTGGTAAAACATTTTAGACCACTTGAAGGAAAGAGGCAACATTGGCAAAGCCTAAAACTTAAGGCAGGACCTATCTTGCCTTGGGCTTGTGTCATTTCTCTAAAGGTTAATGAATTTTTTTCTTCCAATTATGCCATCACTAACATTTTCAAATTCCTATTTGGTCCTCATTTCTTCTATTCATTGTCTCTGCTTCAATCTTCACCCTCATCATAACGGAGTTGATGAAACTTTATTTGCCTCGCTAGCAATAGGATAATTTGCTTTGGAAAGTGAAACAAACATCGTTTTTCAATCGACTTGTGCTCACTTTTTGGGGAATCCCACTTTCCAACATTTTCTTCTATTCATCGTCTCTATGATTCTTATCATAATAGAGTCGACAAAACTTTCTTTGCCTCTCTAGTAATGGGATGATTTGCTTTGGAATGTGAAACAACCATCGTTTTTCAATTGACTTGTGCTCACTTTTTGGGGGAATCCCACTTTCCAACATTTTCTTCTATTCATTGTCTCTACTTCAGTCTTGATCCTTATTATAACAGAGTCGACAGAACTTAGTTTGCCTCTTTAGTAATAGGATGATTTGCTTTGGAATGTGAAACAACTATCATTTTTCGATCGATTTGTGCTCACTTTTCTGGGGAATCCCACTCTGCGACGTCTTCCTCCCAAAAATTTAGCCTTTCATTTTTCTCTCGATTGCATTTCAACACCGGTCACTCATGACTCTATTGACACCCGCCTATAATGGAAGGTTGTTGGAGGACGGTTGCCGAGAGTTGAGTGTTGTGGAGGGTCAACAATTGGTGGTCATTGAGATTTGGGTTCATGGGATCTGAGTTCATATTCACCCTTGCTGAACTCCAGTATGATGGGTATTCTAGATTTGTGTACACATTTTCAAGTCTTCGATTTTGCTTTGATGAATTTGTTTTCCTTTATATACATTCTCTAGCTTTGCTTTGGTGGCTATTCTTCTGTATTCTCTCTCTCTCTTGTTTATACTTTAAGGGTGTATTTGTTTGCTGGAAATTTAACATTTGAAATTATTGGTTATATAGCTTTAAAAAATAGTTAATAACAAATATTTTCATTGTCGATAACAATTTATACTTAACTATTTTTTTATGAGAAATGAAAATATTTTTCATTAATTAATTTTTATAAGTCATACAAATAATTATTTTTTCAAAATATATTATTAAAATTTTGAGCTTTCTGTGAAATAAATACACTTTAAAGCTATTTTACAAAAAATATATCAATAGACATTTGAGCAAATGGTATTTGTCTTGAGCAAATAAATCCTACGTCAGAGATTTTTGGGGAAACGTGCAAAGTCATTTCCCCAGAGCTCCCCATAGGTACCCAATATATATACTCATTACTTTGCACGAGACCTAACAACGGAAGATAGAGAAGAAAGTTGTGTATTATGTGGTGCTTATTTCATGAGGGAATCGCAGAGGGTTTCCAACAGAGTCCGTTGGCATTCTGTCCACCTCCGACCGATCTTCACCTCAGAACCCTCCCCAAAAAGTAGAACAGAAAAAGGGGAAGGAAGAAAGATTCTTCGTCAAGGCTCTCTCGTGATCTCTTGGAGGTGGGCAGATTGCCAACTGAGCTCTGTTAGGTTCTCTCTGCGAAACCCTTCGTGAATCATTTCTTCATCTCATATTAGCTGTTCTCTTCAACCTTTTTGATAAAGCGAAAACAAGGTAAACACCAACCAACCGTCCCTCCCTCTCTCTCACACACACACACGTTCTGACCTCTCTTTTCATTTATGATGCGGTAAGTTTCCATTACTTTGGTTCTTTCAGATTTGCAGAGATATCTCTCGGCGTTGCTGCTAATTTCTGTTTTTTTTTTTTTTTTTTTCATTTTTGGTTCCTTTAAAGAGGAGACGACAAGACGTATATTCATACTTCCATCGGGGTCGGGGTTCGATCTTCTCTTCTCCGCACTTTTGCTGTTTTGCAGGGCTTAAATTTAGCCGTCGACACGTCTTGTGCATGGGGTTGCCTGGATAAGAGAAGAAGAAGATGACTTCACGAAGTGACGACCGTCGCTCTACGATCGGTCCTTCGACCGGTCCCCTCGGAACCCTAGTTCATCCTGCCCCAACTCTTCATCGTTCGTGGCAAAACCAGAGTTAAAATCCCCGGTTTCTTTCCCAGCAAAACATTACGCATATAATCATAGGTTATTTTTCCATTTCTCTTTTGTGATCGCATCTTCCAAGTTCGTATATAGGGTTATCCCAGTTTTTCTTTTAGCAGAAGAAAGTTAAAAAGTAGGAAAAAAGAAGAAGAAGAAAATCGGAAGGGTTGGCTAGCTAGATATGATTTTTGATAAAGATTGGAAAATAAAAAAGTGAGATGAAATAGTATTTCCATAGGTTTTTTTTTTTTTTTTGGTCTGAAGTATTTCCATAGATTGACATGAAGTAATTTGACTGTGTAGATTACCGTACGCGCCATGTAGCTAGGAGGTAGACCCTGATTAGGTCAAGGTGAAAATAATGAGCGGTGGCGCGTTCATAAAGAGCCAGGCCACATGCATGGAAGTGCCCATTTTTCACATCATTTTTTGCATTAATTATTCATTGAATCCGGATCCTCCTCCTTGAATTCGTGCACGATCAGAGCGAGTTCAAATCTTTTCAGAAATTTACGCTTATTATTGTAATCATTATCATATGAACTTAATTTAATAGATTTGGATGATGATGATATAAAGTCACCAAAAAATATTATAAATTCTTGTACGTAATTTATATTGTTATTGATTTTACTTACGATAAAATTTTTAATTTATGAATCTATTTGGATCACCGCGGTCTAGGAAGTAAAAGATGACCACGAAAATCATGATTGGAAAAACTGACGATGCCACCGCCATCATTAACTGCAAGACGCGGCTGTGGCACCACCGCCATTAATGGCTGAGGAGGACGGTTAACCACAAAAGACGCGAATTCGGGCTTTCAAGTTATAAATGGGAGGAAGCCAAATTGGGGATGTGATTTTGATAGAATTTGTCGTCTAGGGTTTTATTATTATGTCCACCAACTGGAGTTGTGGTCAAAGATGGAAAGAGTTACAGCTCCGCTGATACACCCAAAAAAAAAAAAAAAAAAAAATTCCTTTATATCATCTTTTGTAGGAACCTATTAAATTTTGTCAAGCTAAGTGTGAAAACTATCCTAAAAGTTATCAATTTATTGTATTTTTTTAATTTAGTTTTAAATTTTTTAATTATATCAATCGAGTCTCAATTTTTTTCAATATTTTGACTGAAAATTGCTAATATCGATATTGATTATTCTATATATCACAACTGCATGGATAATTTTTAATATTTATTAATATTTATTGAATTTTTCTTATTATTATCACTTTGCTTTTTTTTTTTTTTTTAAAAAACTCTAGCCATCGACCATCACCTAAGCTAGGCAAGGGCGTCACAGCCCTCATCCACCATAGGTGAGGGTGTGGTAGCCTTGCCTAGACTAGCAAAGGGAATTGTGGGCTTTACTCGTGATTGGCAAGGTTTGTAAAACAAAAAACAAAGAAATATAAAACAATGCGATGCACACCTACCTATTAAGAGTTTTTATTTTTTATTTTTATAAATATACTTTTTAATGTGATTTTATTTTGTTGATAGACCTTCAAAATACTTTGAAATCAAAAGTCCATATTACGAGAATTGGTTATATTTTTCTTGAATCTCTGGTAATCAAACGCGTGATAATAAAAAATAATAATATCATTGTCAAATAATAGAGATGTTATGAATAATCTTTATCCTAATTCATCTGCAGTTTCCTAACGGATAGGTCTAGAAATGGCCGCCACTTACGTTGGCCAGCGTCAATTTTTGTTTCCTCGCATCAATAACAATAAATTTCAAACTACATGCATTTTTTTGGTTGTCCAAATACAAAGATAAGGCTCATATTCTTAATTATGTTTATTTCTGCATAATTGATTTTTCTTATACCCATGTCTTTCGACTTAAGTATACTAATCACATATTTTAGCTATATGATATTAGCATTTTAGGCACGTTAGTATAGAAACAAGGGAGATATGCGAGATGTCTCTGCAGTCCATGAAGTCACCTTGGTAGTGCACAAAGAACATAATCTGGAAAATAGAAACCGCCTACTGTCAAATTACAAGGAAAATTACTATGCATGGAAAAATTTTGGTCTGATACTATAAAACGATTATATCGCATATGTACCATCACAGGCCATTAGAATCCAAGCAGAATCGTGTAGAAATGATCGACCGTCTTAATCAAAAAGCTAGTTTATTGAATTCTCATTAGCTCGCGACAGCACCGCCATTATCGAACTTCCTAGGCGCTCTTGACTAATGTATTTGAGCAAAATTGGTCATGCTCATATCTCAACAAGGGAGTTTTCCACCAAGCCAGAAAGGTCATAAATAATCGATATGTACTGCCGAAGAAAATATCTGATTTCGCTTTTATGGACAAGCATCACAAGATGAACGAATTAATCATAAGCAGCGTCGGATTTAAATTATAATAAACAATATCCGAGAATGAAAGTGGTTTATTGTAAGGTGCTACTAGCTGTCTGTAGACATCTTATTTCTGATTCCTCTTAAAGTGCCTTTAAGAACAACTAGTAACAGCTACACTAGTGATCGATTCGTCGAAATAACACATTTTCGCTCTGACCTAGTTTACAGTGATGACGTCCAACGATGAAGTTCCACAGATCCAGACAGCACAATGCGATTCCTTTCTTTGACCCTCGTCTGATATATGACTCTGCACATTGCAGCAGCCAAAATAAGAACCCGAACACCTTTGAAAAGTAAAGCCTTTTTCACAAAGAAAAGGTTTCATACCTCGAACCTTCAACCCACATTTCAGTAGCCAGAGTTTCCCCAGGGTACACATGTAGAAGAAATCGCCCTGATATGCTTTTCACCATATCTGGGTCTCCTTTGCAGATGCATTTGATGACTGCCCTGACTGCGAACCCCAGTGTGCAAAGACCGTGCAGTATTGGCCGGGAGAATCTTTAGAGAGTTTAGATATGAATCAGATGCCAGTATAAATTTAAGAAAATTACCACTGAGATAGTGCACTAAAATAAAAGCCCAAAAATTACTCTCATAATAGATGAAGCAATCTGCCATATACAGTGTTTAGAGAAGGCAACTATATCACCACTCGCTCACTCCCCTCGTCGTGCACTCTTTCAGGTAACCTCGTCTTTCTCTCCCTACAAATATCTGAGATGTCAATAATGTTGGATGATGTCGGTAACATAGGGGAGAAAATGCAATTGCACTTCATGGTTAAATTATACTACTGCGATGTGTGAAGTACACTTTTCCCTATTGTACTTGGATCGAGAGAAGTGCAAGAAATTGAATGGACACAGTCACCTACGGCATTCTCTCATTTGTTTGCTGATAAAATAGGGAGGAAATGGAAAGTAATTACCTTTGACCCACATTACTTTTTCTTTTGAAGGAGGGAATTATTGAAGGAAAAACCACGAGTAATCATTTTTTCCAAAGCTACCATTTACTTTGATTATAGATGTGATCAGGATAAAAAATACTATTATCTGCTACTATTTTCATTTCCACCTTATAAATTCCCTTCAATGCACACTCAAACAGGAGGAGGAAATTATTGCTTCTATTCACTTCATATCCTTCAATTTCATTTCTCTTCTTTTCCCTCCATTTTCCTCCGAACTTATATTACCAAACAGAATGTATTAAGATGGCTAGGAAATGTCTGAGGAGATAGTAGCATATGAAGAACCTACAGCCCTTTACCCCACGAGTGTAGAACACCCTTGCAAAGGAACTATATGAATGATAAGAAGGTCCTTCCGAATGCCATAAAAGCCAAATAAAAAGATACACGAACACCAATTAAATTTGATCTGCATCACAGGTTTGGAACTGACTCATGAATCGAATTCCAACTTGAGTCAATCACTGAAATACTCTGAACTAGGATCTCGAGTGAAATGCGAATGCACTTGAAAGTCTTAAATTTATTCCCCAATATTATGAAGTCTTCTGCTCCAAATAACAAGTTCAACACTTCTCAACTGACTGAATGAGCTCTAATCAACAAGATATCGAAATTACAGTAGCCATAAAAATTAAGATTAGAAGTAGAGTGGAACTGACCCTGCAACTTTGGCAATCATTGGATCAGAATGCAGAGGGTTATAGTCCCCCGATAGCCTATATAACAGAGCCTACAGAACAGTGTTTAAATGGTTAGCGAAAAATAATCCAAAAGGACATCTGATTAGATAAAGGTAGTAATTGCAATTCAAATTGTCATTGACTAAATACTGATAGAGTAGTCAACTAAAACTACTTTATATCAAGATCAACCGAGTAGACTACAATAGAGGAAATTTTCACTTCCTCAGTCCTTGCTACGTACTTGACATCAGCATATTGTAATAAGTGCTTGCTGTTTGGAGTAGTCACAAATTTACCATGAAAAATCCTATGTGAAAAAGACGAATTCAACATATTTTTTGGTGACAAAAATACAAGAAAATGTGGAATAAAAAGCCCAACGGAAACTAATGGAAACCGGAAGATAAATTAGAAAGATTTTACTTGACACGACTGACTGGATCCATTCTGGTATAGAGTTCAGCATCGACGCATAAGAAGAAACTTAAGCTTTCTATTGCAAGCAAAATGAAGCAAATCTTTCCAGAAGAGATTTAATGCATAGATCCGAAAAAAAAAAAAAAATGCTGAAAATTGAATGAGTAGAAATCCTTTACATTTAGAAATGATGAAATAAATTATAGTATGTACATGCCTGTGATGGTTGAGTACAATCCTCAAAAACAGAAAAGGGTTTCTCCTTGGGGATTTTCACTGCTTGGACTTGGTTGGGTGGATAATTTGAGTAAGAGAATGGTTGAGATGATTTTGAAAAGCCACCGGCTCCACGGAGGTAAACAGTCATCCTGCTCATCAACATTGTATTATGTGATGTCAAATATAGTACAAAAACATAGCAGGTTTGAAATAAGTCTATAGAGTGCAGATCTACAAATTCTCAACATAATTTTTATGTGACAGAGATAAACACACATAGAAAATGTGATTCAGCAACCAATGACAATCTTTATCTCCAATTTTAAGTTGAAAGAATAATTTCTCAAAGTCACCCAAGAGTATCTGCAAATGCCCACATGCAATCAAGAATGCACTGTAATTAAATTTCATTTTCCAGGTTAATATTTATCATTGTCCAGTCAGAATACTCAAATCTTGTACTGGCCTAACTTGAGCAGGTGGCTGGAAGTGCTACAGCATATGTGGAATTTTGAGAGAAATAAAAACCTGACCTGTTCATGCATAATAACTCGCCAGAAGCTTGATCAAAACTTTTGGTTTCTACCTCCAAAACAGCTGCCTTACCTGGAAAACGAATTACAGCACAGAAACAGAAGGAAGATAACAATCATTTCTCTGCAAGGCTGGAGAAAGCTGAAAAAAAGAAAAAGATACGAAAATTTTGGACTCAATTTCGGGAAAATATGTATAAACCAAAATAATAAAGAGAAGTAAAAGCTGCGGTTCCCTTACATGAGTGCTTACATGGATTGTCAACTTGCTGAGATTACTCATATTTTCTACACTCACATGACTAATAATAACCCAATATCTTCACAAAGTACTGTTTTACTTGTTAATAAGAAGAGCCTTCTGATATGTTCTTAAAGTCATCCTAGCACTAGAACAGAAGTCCAAACTGTGTTCACTCATTGAAATGCCACTGTCCTAATTCTAAATCTATAGTCCCTAGTAAGAGAGTCCATTCCTATAACTGATTAGTGGGGCGACAACGCTTTCAAATAGGGCTTGCAACTTTTGACAGGTGAAGTGTGTTCAAATTAAACTTAACTCTGGTTTTGTAACAAACAGCCGTGTAAGAGTAACCCTTTTAACCTACTTATGCTTAAACATGTTAAACTATTTGGGTTAACATGTTATTATTGGTAACGCAACATACGTAGATACATTTAAACACATTTGTTTCCTACAGATTTATGTATGAGAGTTCATATTTTTAAGGAGCTACACGTATTGTGCCATGTAATACAAACAAATGGGTCTTTGTCATGTCAAGATTTGAAAGTTATGACACAATTAAATAATGTACGATGTTTGGGATAAATCTAAAATTGACACAACCCAATACTGACACCAAAACATAGATTGCTAGCACTACTTTCGGATCACCCTAACTCCACCTACATAAGATGTATTTCTGCTAGTAAGACCTACCTTTATCATGCAAGCCGGCGAGACTTACCTTATGTTGTAACTGCAAAGCACAAATTAACCAAGTTCTATTATAAGCAAGAGTGAAATTGCACATTTAACTGTATACAAAAGACAACAATCACAATGAATGGAATAACAGCAAGCATGTCCTTATCAACTTTATCGGTTTGCATAACAGTGCAACAAAAGCCTTCGAAGAATAATCAAGTTCAGACACGTTCAACCAATTCACACTCAAAAGTATCAAACCCAGAAGATCCGGAAACTAGTGTTAGACTCAACCCAGCAATCAAAAAGCATTCACATCATTCTTGTCTCAAAAAAATTATTCAGCATATTTGTTTCCTAAATCCATTCACTCTTCATATAGCAAACATTCTCCATTTCACCTCCATGTCTTCCAAACACCTTTGTTTGTTGATAGCAATTCTCACTATCCAGATAACCAATTATACAATGGTCAATTTATAGGATTTTATTATGGTCGATATGCTCTTGGTTCATGAATAAACTGGAGCTCTAGGTCCGCCGGCTGAGTATCCTTACACATTCATCCCAAAAGTTTTTGTCTTCAATGATGACATCTCAGACTCTTTTCAGTAATATAATTCCCAGGGACGAACTGATAGTCCATATTCATCACGAAGTAGGCTCAATTCAATCCACCTGGAGAAAATTACCAGTTGACCTTTAGCAAGATTCTTACATGTGCGCTGGAAGGAAATGGCTTGTACAGTTCTATGTATTGCTGTCCATGCAACAAAAGCCGCGGATCATATCTGTGAAAAATGGAAGCAGTGACCAGAATGAGGGAAACCAAAATTGGCAAGACAACGAGAGAGATTCCTATGGTGCTGTAAGATCACGCATTCTACCAAACAGACGATGTATTCATACCGAAAAGATCCTCAACAATAGAACACTTACTGCAAACCTGGGAAACGCAATCCCTCCGGCAAAGCCTGCAGAGAGAAAAGAGCAGCAAACGTCGGCAACACCTGCGAATTTTAAAAAAAAAAAAAACGAAACACAAGCGATAGAGGACGAATCACATACACGAGGCGATTAGTAACACAGAAACTAAATTGTTTCGACATCGAAAAATGCGAAACTAAGATAATCTAATTCTCATCACCTATAGAACACTGGACCGAAATGGATAACACACAGGGAACACAATACCTTAATGAACTGCTGTCCGTTTTCATGGTAAACGTACTTGAGCTCGTCCGCATCCAGCGGATCGCGTCCACAAGCTCCGATGCCCAAGGCGTATAGAGCCGCGTCCCTGCACGGGGCCAGCACACAGTTCTTCAACGAATCGCGAACTTACCGACAAAAAAAAAAAAAAAAGGTCGAGAATCCGACATGTTCGATCGTGGACAGGACGTGAGCCTACCTCTCCGTGTACGCGAACGCCGTCTGCAGTCCGTCGCCGTAGAGAGCAGCAGCGACAGAGCGGCCGGAAAACAGAACCGATCAGCCGCGCGCGCGGGGGAACGGGTGGAGCGACGGGAATCGAAAGGGGCGACGAGGGAGGAGGCAGCTTACCTCGGGGAACCTGTGCGAGAGAATGAGCTGAGGATCGGTCTCGGAGCCGGCTCCCGCCATCCCGGAGGAGCAGCCGCCGGTCAGAAGCTTCGGCCGGATTCTTCTTCCGGAACGAGGAGCGAAACGGCACGTCTTCCTGACCAAACGACGCAGCCTCTTAAGCACCTGAATTCTACTCCCAAATGTGACGACCCAGACTTGAGGGTAAAGCTAAGCCTGCGGCCGACCGTGACCTGAAAACGAGTGAAGGTTAAGCGGAAATATTTAATTGATAAGACTTGGATTCTCTATTCCGTATAAAGCGGATAGTAACCTCCGTAGGAATTCGAAATTGAATGTGAAAATAATTTGAGTAATCACAGTGTAAATCAACCGTTTTTCTCATTATATCTGGAGCGTAAATTTAAGTTTGAGAGAATGATTATTTTGATTCAACTGAATTGTACGATATAAAATGTTCCGGTCAAGTCTTGTTTTATTTTAGCGTCAAGTTTAATGTCCATTCGACTTAATAGATATCAATTTGGTCATGTGACCAAATCGAATTGTTTTCATACAATTATTCAAAACAATCTTCTGCCTATGCCAACACTATGGTGTAATGTTTCAAAAACTTGCTACTATATTATCTCTAATCCATGCATAGAAGCATTAGGTCCCCGCAAGATTAGTTGTAACGTTATCATACATGTGAAATAATGTAGCAAGAAAAATTGAAGTGGGAGTCAAAACCATGTTTAATAAAACATGTCTCTGCCATCCTGGAGCAACTAGAAGTAATCAGTTCTCAATCCGATCCAATTCTAAAGTGGAACTGGGAATCATACTAGTTGGTTTTAGAACTAGGAACCAAACTAGACTAGTTTGATTTGGTTCCAATCTAGTCTAATGAAATCAATCGTTTATTTTTTTTTTCACAACCTTTTTCTCATTACTTCTTTTTTTTGCCAATTATTTGGAACCATACTGAGATAGTGTTTAGTTCACATTATACTGGTCCGAGGACCAATAACCAAAGTTGACTAATTCAATTCAGTTCTAATTTGGTCAAATGGAATCGATTATTTATTTTTTCTCACTACCTTTTTCTCATTAGTTTTTATTATTTGGAATAGGACAAATACAGTGATTAGTTCACATTATATTAATTCTTTTGAAAAATAATAAATTTTAAAATTATATTTAGTCTGTCCGATCTAGTCCAATTTAGGCGGTTCTCAATATAGACAATCCGTTTTGCATAACCTCAGGAGCAGCTGCTGGCCAAAAGCTTAGGGCGAATGTGATGGTCCCCGCGACCCGGCGGCGTGGATTGTGATGGCCACGGCGATGGCGATGGGCCTTCACGGATGCGAGCGGAGCTTCGGGAACAGCGAGTGCAAAGGCGGGCACGGCGAGTGGTGGGCTTTTGGCTTTATACGATCGCGGTTTATCGCCAAGGAACGCATGTCGAGACGACGATTCCCGTGTCCTCTTTCGCTTGTCCTTTAGGTTAACGCCAAATTGGCTCGCACGTTGCCAAAAAATTGCCAGCACCGGCTAAAAATTTACCGTCCGTTTAATTCCTGAAAGATGTTGACGACTTATATCTAGCGCGTGACGATATTTTGACCTCGATTTATAATAATCCCTATACTCTCATCTTTAGCAGATTTTTTCAAAAGATAGATGCCTTTAAAATCCTAAAATTTATTACGAAAATATAAGTAAGTACTAAAATTTATAATATTATAATTAAGTTCAGTTTATCATGAACACGTAATCGAGTTCTTCAATCTTTAAAAAATACAATCAAATTCTAAAATTGATCATAAAAATACAATCAAGTTATAAAATTTTCAACAAGTACAATCAATATGAAAATTTAATTAAATTAATTTGACAAGTTTTAAAACTTAATTACATTTTAAAAAAAAAATATTAACACTCCTTTTTGCATTTTTGACAAGATTTTGCACTTAATTACAATTTTTTGAAAATTCCAGAACTCAATTGCATTTTTCTGATAATTTTTAAGACTTCTAGTTTACTTATTCTCAAAAAAAAAAAAAAAAAAATCATCATGCTCTCTCTCTTGCTCTCTCTTCATCTGCTCTTTGGATAACACGACACCTGAGCATAATGGTCGTGGGCTTTGGTGACGGCAACATCGCATGTTGCAGTGCTTAGCCCCGATGAGCCAGGTCAACAATGCATATGTGCCGACAAGAATGCAGCACGCCCCGACTCATCGCATTCGACATTCTGGCATTCCGGCATCTGATTAGCAGTCCGATAGGACATTTTGCCAGAGCGTCCAATACGAAAGCCAGCAACATTACCCCAGGAAAAACATGGTCACGTTCTCATCGCCTTCGCGTTTTAGCTAATGTTTCTTTCTCACGTCCTTGCAAGAGTTCCTCATTCTTCGTTTGTGACGGGCCAGCAACAGGACAACCGAGGATCCATCGCGCGAGAAGAGGATTCCAAAGGTACATAGATCAAACATGACTTCGTAATACGATTATCCACGTCAAGTGCCTAGCTTTTGGAAACATACGATCGCGACAGAAGCATAGATCTTATCATAGAGAGGCTCACTTCTGTTTCCCCAAAAAACCAAAAAAAGCACCTCGAAAATCAACGCCTCACCAAAGAAATTATGGTAGGCTGCATCACCGGGCTCTTAAACCACCAAGACACTTATAGGTACGTAAAATAAGAGACCAGCGGCACCACAAGGTTTTATACAGACAAAACTACAAGCAGCTCCCAAAACTGACCTTACCGTGAAACAGTTCTCAAGGTACTGAAACGAGCATGCTAGTCTCCAAAACTACACAAGGAGAGCCTGGAATCAGGATGAGATGTCGCAAAAAGCCAAGCCATGCGTCGTGACTTCATACCATCAAATTAAACAATGACCCCTTCACAATGAGACGTCGGGAGCCATACCTTTCTTTTTGGTCCCCTTCATCACGTTGGTACAGCACATGATTCGCAGAAATTGACTAAGATACATAGTATAGATTCTTGAATTAACTTTACCCATCTTCACATTCTGTCTTCTCTCTTACGTGGAGCACAAGTAATGATTTCATCAACCCTCAAAATCATCTCGGCAGCCTCAGTCGCAGAGAGTAGAATGGCCTGCTTTACTTTAAATGACTCGGAGATCCCCCGTTCCACCATATCTCCCACCTGCCGCAGGTTAAGATCAGAGTGTGGAGCCAAATGTGTTGACAGTCGGTGAGTTCATTCATTAGTTAAATGGACAAAAAACGGGTGAAAACATGATGTAGACATGTCATACATGTCTCCCTGTACCTAAAAAAGCCACAACATTTTAAGGCCTAATTTCTAGTTCATTTGGC
Organism: Eucalyptus pumila; assembly: GCA_016097595.1. Classification (NCBI taxonomy): domain Eukaryota; kingdom Viridiplantae; phylum Streptophyta; class Magnoliopsida; order Myrtales; family Myrtaceae; genus Eucalyptus; species Eucalyptus pumila. The sequence continues at coordinate 24,984,426 of CM027851.1, forward strand.
AAACATTTCTACACCATCTTCTCCACATAAGAAGGGTAAAGCACAACTCCTATCATCACAAGAGAATATCCAAAACAAAGGTCAAAGAATGAAACAGAAATTCGCAACCGCAACTTACAGAACCGGAAATGACATCAATCCCTGCAGTGCATCCTTCCTTGTGGTGCTCTGCACGAAGCTGAGAAATCAGCTCGGCACTATCCAGACCGGCATTATCTGCAATGATTGTTGGAATGGCCAAAAGTGCCCTCGAAAATGCTTCAATAGCATGGGATTTCTTTCCAGGAGTCCTACGAGCCAGCTCATCAACGTCCTTTGCCATAACCATCTCAGGCCATCCCCCTCCAAGTATAACCCTACTATCATTTACTGTCTGAGACAGCACGCACAAGGCATCATGCAAAGATCTCTCAGCCTCATCCAGCACATGATGGCTGCCATACAGTTGAAGACATGAATTAAAAAACAAGTCGAGAAAAGAAGTGACTGCAATTTCATCCTCTTAATTAACATATATAGTAATGCTGTGTAAACTAAAACCGGTAAGCAACAAAGTGATGTAACAGACTACCAATGCACCTTTAAACATGTGAATTGTATTGCACATTCAAAAAAACTATCACATCGCTGAATATACCCAAACACTATACGATTCTTGTTATGCCTAGCATTGTCAGCATATCTAAAAGTACTAATAGGCATACAATTTTTATACAAGTTTCTAGCAATCGCTTCTCCTAGACAACAGTCATTTTTACACAGATAACAAATAATCGTGCATGACATAAGAGTTTGTACACCAATCGTTGTTAACACTTTATATACCTAACATTACTGCAAATGTAATTTTCACAGGCTAAGTAGGAGACAATTAAGATGGGACTACACATACACACAAACCATGTGCATTTTACATTGTTACGTCAAAATAATCAAAGTAAAACAGCATCCCACTTCACTTGCACATGCAGACAAGCAGCATGAGAAGCTTGCTGAAGAAATGAATAAAGTGAGGCATTTTGTAATATAAATCAAGTTAATCTAAATAACGGTCTTACCAACAAGTGTCCCTAGGACATTTGTTAAAGATACTTCATAAAGAGAGTTTTGTTTTCAAAGCACCTATCAGTTTAGAAGAACAGTTAACGCCAACCTAGAAGTTAGAAATTTGACACTGAATGTAGCGATATATATTCTGATTTCTGAAATAGCCAGCTAAGGAATCACAGAATTTTCACCACGTTTTCCCTACATCATGTATTCTGAAAAATCCAGCTACAAAAGATTATGTATGTCACACATGGTTTTATAACTTGAAAGTAACTCATTGGCTGAGGAATTTAATGAAACAACTTGCAGCTCTCAACATGACAAGAGAAGGAAGAAGAAAGAATTTTGTAAGACAAGGCAGAAAATGTACAATGCCATACCTTGCGCCTCGCAATACAATTGTACATGCCTGACCCATTTCAACACCAGAAAAGTGAATCAGCTTGTCCTCACCAATCATAATTTCCTCAATGAGCTTGCAGTGTCCAAGCTTAACTGACTCTGGATTGTCAAAGGTTGATGCAATCTCACCACCAGTCACCAAGGCCAGGCGCTCAATACCTTCAAAATCAGCATGCTCAATTGCAAGTATTCCTGCATCTGCAAACAGCTCCTCTGGAAAATTGTATATCAACTGTCTATTGACAAAGCAGTTAATCCCATGTGCTATGATTTTCTGCACCTTTTCCCTCATCTTCTCTTTCTCAGCCCCCTCAATCTCAGCGACCTTAGACATAGAATCGACACGAACACGAGCCCCATAGATCTTCACTTTGTCGGTGTCCATTGCAGTATTTGCCACCAAAATCTTAGCATTCTCTATGCGCCTTGGTTGTCCAATACCTATCTTCTTGTCAAGAATAAATCTGCACAAAGGTATAGCGCCCAATCAGTTTTGTTAAGCATTCTTAGATGTCAGGTTTGGCTTTACTATGCAAAATAAACAACAGAAGATGTTACTAAACCATATACGACAGCGATTGAGTGTCGATCATGATGGTTGGAATACACAGTAGAATTTTGACGGAACACTCCAATACCAAAGAAAATGCCAAATATGTGTGCATCAAAATGAGGGAGGGAGTTATTCATCAACTTATTGCCTACTGTATTAGATGTGTGGTTGATAGAGCCCCCGTGAGAACTAAGCAAGAAAGGGAATATTTGGTAATCTCACCCTTCATCCAGAAAAGAATCCTTCAAAGATCCTCCCGGTTTCTTGATTATCTGAATAGCTTCTAAGTCAGTACTACCCTGCAAGTGCCAACAGAAAAGTGGCATCAGATGGTGGAACCAAGACAACAATCCATATGTTGTATCACCGATCTCATCATCATAAAAGTTAACTATGAAGGGAGCATCTGAGGGCAACATAACATTCATCACACTGCTACATTTAAGATCTTGTGGTTTAAGTTTAAGAAATCCTACAGATGTTAAGAACGGGCATTCCTGATAATATCCATGTCTACCCGCTTGAAACTCATAATGAACTGAGTGAGTGAATGTACAATAACCCAATCAAGAGAGCACACGAATCCTCATTTTTCACGGCTATGGTTTGAAAAGCTTCCGAAAATACAAAATTTTATAAATTTGAGAGTATCCATTAACAAAATTAAATCCAAAATTTTTTAGGAAAATCCCTGATAAAGCATCGCTAGTATCCATAACTATAGGGAAATTAACTGCACTCTGACCTCGCCGATCCAGTTTTGGGCCCCTAGTTTGAAGGGGACTTTTCCAACTCAATCAAAAGGCTCTACCTAAAGTCCATATGTGCAAAATTACTTTGATGCACAGATAAATCGAACAGGAAAACAAAAATGCAAAAATATTCACATGAGAGAAGAAGAGACCTAGTCTTAAATTATAGCTTACTGTTGGTTTTTACCTTTATCATTAAGGACAAACACATTGCTCACCTTTAACCTCATAACGGCATCCACAGCCAACTTAGCAAAATGTTCCTTGTCTTGTGACAGAATTTTGGAACTCAAAGTAGTCATTGCAATTTTCATCAAGTCCGACATAAATTTCTCTGCATCATGCAACGCATCAGGCAACAAATAGTATCAGAAAGGGGAGTGCAAATAACTGGAGACATGCATCCCTCAAAGATATAAGCATCCACTACCTAGGATGTAGGATATTGCATGGGGTAAGGATAAACAGGCTAGTAAACTGTTTACCAATCATCACTTTCATTCATGCATTCGGTGTGCACTAAGCAAATTCTAAAATAAAAATAAGGGAAAAAACTTCCTTAGGTGAGCCAATGGATCAAAAAAAAATGCAAGAGACACAAGAAAGCAAACAGAACAAGAGGCGACAGGCATACCTGCATCTGCTTTATTATCCATAACTTTTTGCAACAAAGCATTACGAGCACATTCAGCTGCCATCCGAAAGCCTAAAATTGAAAAGTGAACACCCACCATCATTATTTGAAAACACATAGATTTCACATTCACAGAACAATAATAGAGAAACAGAGATTGTAAAACATTTCAAAAACTTATATTTTCGACTAGTAAAAAGTGAGTTCTTTTAGAATGGAGATCAACTATTACCAATTAACCAATCGACTGAAAATTTGGGAGAATCTCAACAAAATTTAAAAGATATAACATGACATTTAAAATTTTCACCAATTTTATACGAACAAAAATACCACTGCAATTAATTACAACCATGATGAACTTCCTGCATACTGCAGACAAAACTTTTGAGACGACCGACCACATGTTGCATATGCGCATTTAAATAAGACAATAGAGGCCCACCCAAAAAATATAAAATCACAGAAAGACACGAACCGGATATTATCGTCATGGGATGGATCTTGGTTGCAATCAATTTCTCTGCCTCCCTCAAAAGTTCCCCAGCCAGAACGACGACCGAAGTTGTCCCATCACCCACTTCATCATCTTGTGCTTTGGAGATATCTAGTATTTATATTAAGGACGATGATCACATTATACAAAACAAAATCTCATCTTTGGCTACCAAATGAGGACATCCTTTACTTTTCTTGAAGAAATATCTATACCACCGACAAATATCTACAACTTCAAGGATACCAACCAACACTTTAGCAGCCGGATTGTCTACGTGAAGAGATTTCAGGATCGTCGCGCCGTCATTAGTGACAGTAACTTGATGCCCCCGACCGGTCGATTGCAGAATCTTATCCTGCTCCAAACAGGCGGCACATAATCAACTCGAGACGAATAATTCACTTAGCAAACGAGAATTCCTCGCTGACATCGAACGACACACCGAAGCAACAACTAGTGCCTACCATTCCCTTCGGCCCCAACGTGGTCTTCACCAGGTCCGCTATAGCCATGGCTCCGAGGAAGGAGGCCTGCGACAAAAACGAAGCGAACTCACGTCAAATTTCAATCTTTTTTCATTCAAGCACCATCGACAGCAGAAGACACGAGATGGGAAGCCAAAGTAGAAGGGATTCACTGGTCGGAACAGGGGTTGCTTGGTTATCAAGCATCCTCCGAATTCCCACTCACTCGCGACAAGCATGAAAGCACGTTCTCAGCGAGAAAGCAACGCCCAAAAAAAAAAAAAAAAAAAAAGCGGGAGAAAAACCCACCATCCTGGCGCGCTCGCCTTTCTCCTCGCTCGCTTCATCCTTGAGAATTCTGTGGACCTGCAACATCCGCCGAGAGTCAGTAGAAAGACAGAACCGACTCCCACGCCGGAAGGCGAACGGATCCAGAGTCGAGCTCTGAGGAGCCGACGTACCGCCATTGGAAGACCAGCTCGAAGCTGAAATGGCGAATCTGCTGTGACGCGACCGGAGCGATCGGGAGGGAAAAAAAAAGGAACGAAATCGGACGAGGAGACAGTGCAAAGAAAGCAGTGGCGAAGAGTCGCGAAGGCGCTGGAGGAGTCCGGTTGGTTTCGTAGCGAATCGAGCGGTTCTGCATGGGGGCCGGGCCGGATCGGAGGAAATCAGACCGGTTTTCGTGCGCGGTCCGCGATCCGATGTTTTGAACGATTTTTTTCTTCGATGGCATACGTACAACGTGTTTGACAATTATTCTATTCTTGAAAATAATTTTTACTTATAAATGATTTTACTTGATTCTATTCGTTAAATGAATTTCTAAGCATCTGAGAGAATTTGCTAATTGTATAAAATTTTTATTTTAGGAATAAAAATGTATTTGATATGACCTTAAAATTTTTTTATTTTTTTTTAATAAATTAAGCAATTTTATTACATTTTTCTCTTTTTCATCTTTCCTTCTTCTTCCTTCTCTAGTCAATTGTCGAATTTGGGGAGCCTCAACCTCATGGTGGTGGGGTGAGCATGAGCCTCGCCTCGGCCAAATCCGAGCAGTGAGGCTCTAGCGACTAGTTAGAGGAGGAGGAAGAAGAAAATACTTGATTGTAGAATTGTTTTCGGGAATAAAGAAGTAATTTTTTTTTTCCCTTTTGATTTTATTGAACAAAAATGTTACCAAACAGATTCTGTTTATCTTATAATCAGAGAATAAAACAATAGAAATATGCATTGGTTGATACATTATCAAATAGGAGCCCGTAGTGACTAGTGATGTACTAAGTCAACAATAATTGAAAAGTCACCGATATTATCCAATTTTGCATGTGTTTCGCTAGAATTTCTCCTGCAACCAAATATTTTTCACTAAAAACAACTTACAACTTTATATGGAATAGAGCTGCACATACACAAACCATGTCAAACAAATTATGTTGGAATTTAATTAACAACATAATATGAAAACATAAAGATGTCATGCTAGAATTTAAAGGACGATACAACACTGGGGAAAGATAAGTATTCTGGAATTTAGTTGACGACCCGAATTCAAAGCTACAAATAGGAAAATAGAGTACAAGAAAGTAAAGGTACTAAGGCTGCCTTTGGCAGTTAGGATAAAATTCAGGATATGATATGATTTATCCTATCCTACATTTGATGCTTGTTCAAGATAGGATAAAGTAAGATATAATGGGGATATAAACAGGATAAAATTATCCTATAGGGGAAGTGGGATAAAAATAGATGAGATTTCTAATGTTTATAATATGAAAGTTATTTTTCTTGAATAACAAACTTATTAAATTAAAAAAAAATTGAAATTATATTTCAATATAAATAATATTGAATTCTAATTTAAGAAATTAAAAATAAAAAATATTTTTTTTAAAATTAATCTTATTTTAATTTATATATTCAACTGTAATTCTATCTTACAATAAACATTTAATCTATAAATTAAATATTTATATTTATTATATATTTTAGGTATTTTTGTATTTTAGGTGTGTTAGTATAGTTTACTATTTGATAAAATTTTATTAAAGAATGATGAAAGGGAAAAAAAAAGAAATAATAACGAAAATAATATAAAAAAGAAGAAAAATAAATTAAAAATAAATTAAGGAATAATGTTACGAGAGATTTTCATCGCTCAGTTTATGAAGATTTAGGTTTATTTATAATAATATGCCATTTATATAAAAAAATGTATATGATATGATGTGAACATATCCGACTTTAATATGTGATTCAATGTTAATTGATAGAATATAAAAAAATCTTAGGATTTCATTTCCTATTCTATCAAGTTCTATCTTGATTGGAAATTCGGACAACCAAACAAGGATAGTAAACTTGTTAAGTTTGTGCGGGGTTGATCCAAGCCCTAGATTGAGCACGCCGATCCCTAGGGAGATGGTGGCGGCATGGGAGGCGCGTGCGATTAAAGGCGGAGAAGGTGGAGCTCACGAGCGCTTCGCTGGAGCTCACGAGCTTGCTGGTAATGGCTACCGTCGATGGCAACGATGGGGCTGTTGGTAGTCGGGCCGTGCTAAACCGAGGCCGGCAATGAACCCGGTGAACACATTTGGGTGGGCGAACGTGAACTACTAGCACGACACGGGAAAAGCAATAAAGAATGATCTATTGAAATTTTAGGCCATCTTTGGAGAAAATGAAGGCACTTAAAACCCTAATTTGGAATTTTCCCAAGATTTAATTTATTGGCATAAAAGAGTTTGAACAAATGATTCCATCATGAAAAAGAATGCGACCTCAAGCTGAGGCCGTTCCGGAGTTTAGAATGATCTAAGGTCCATAATGAATGACTCCGAAGAATGATGGACTATCTTTATATGTTGCTGATGTCGTTATGCTGCTGCTCAAAGGGGTCGCGTGTGCCGCCCGCTCGCCCTGCCGCACAGAATGGCGTTCTTAGGAATCGGGAACTCGTCCCTCAGCGAAGTCGAGGTGGTGTAGACTTGCATATAGAATTGCTGCCCGAGGTACTGTCTCGCCCAGGACTCCGATCGCAGGTTCCACATTCCGACATTGTCGAGCGGAATGTAAATAGCCGACCAGGACTTGGGGTACACCTGCATTCAGCAAGCACAGGAGAGTGTTGAAGTTAATGTCTAGGAATGGCGAAACACTACGCAGAACTGCAAAAGAGACTTCATTTTCGGTTTTCGCCGCGTGCATAAGCACTCGGTCGAGTCCAACAGCTTCATGAGAATTTTCTCACCTGAATGGTGCAACGAGAGACGCCATCTCGAAGATTGTACTGGTTCCTGCTGGCCGGCGTCCATTGCCCTCCATCCATCCTGTAATATCAGGCAAATCGCAGTCCAACATAAGCAACAGACGGTTGAATGATCATAGACCGATCAATCCAGAAGGAAAACATAGGTGGAATTCTTACCCGACTACAAAGAAAGCATAGCCATTGAGGTGCCAGCTTTGTATGGTGTCCTCACTGTTTTCGAAGACGATCTCGATATAGGATCTGTAGTCAGTTCTCATCACTGACGTGTCGAGGTATATCCCACCACCTGTAGGGTTGTCAGAGATGCTCCCGACGCGAAAAACTCCATTGATCTTGAAGTAGTCGGCAAGCTTTAGAGGAGTATCCGCTGGGATGAAGGACACGCTGTTGACCGCATATCTCTGTTTCCCTTCGACAAGACCAGCAGAATTGGCAAGTCTGATGGTTCTTGTCGTGTTGATCATGCCATAGTGGTATGAACCTTGCGGGTTCGGCCTCGGTCCACTCGCCGTAAGATTCGTCCTGAAACATACCCATTCAAATGCGATGATAAGAAGGACAGATTTGGCAAGATCTTTCGACAATTCTTTCGTCAACACAAATAGGCCTGGAAACACGGCTTTACCGGATAGAGCGTGCCTGGTTCAAGGACCAGTCGATCTGGGTTGTCGGACCACCAGGAACAGGACCTGAGACGGGGCCGGCAGAGTTGCTGTAATGGAGGACGCCTGTTGTGGTCAAAACTGGTGTGGTGAAGCGAGAGGAGACCACGATGTAATAGTCTTTTCCTGGCTGGTCAGCTGTTACGAGGACCGACAGCGATTGGCCCACGTGCACGTCGAGCGACTCATAAGTGTTTTGAACCGTATGTGTACCCTCCACCTCAGCGAGCACCATCTTGTGGCCTTGGATGCGGAAGTTGAGGGAATTCATCAACCCCACGTTAGATATCCTAAGCCTGTAGGTCTTTCCTGCAATAGATACAGAGGAATCAAGCTTAGAATACCAAATGCGCCGAACCACATGCAAACTGAGAGAACTCAAGGTACAATGTCTTCGACGTCTAATGATAATATGTCGCCTTAGAAATTCAAACCTGTTTCATTCTCGAGGAAAAAGCACTGAAATATCAGAAAGAAAGAGCACATTGGACAAGATCTTTAACATACCTTGTTCCACAGTGAAAGAAGCTCCGCTTCCACGGCCATTGATGAGTATACCGTCAGGGAATGGCAGCACCTTACCATTGTCAAGAGTGGCCCTCAAATCCTGCAATTGCACACGCGAGAAAGTTATCTTCGTAGTTCAAGTGCATGCTCTCAGTACAGAAGTTACTTCAATACGCTCGCATACTGCCATCATTTAGAATACTAATTGCCCTTGGGACGTGACCAGCGTGGCGTGAAAGTCATCTCACATCGATGTGGAAATGGAAAAGACAACAAGAACAGAACAATGTTTTTCATTATTACAGGGACCCGTGGAGTAAATCAATGGATCACCATTCATTTCCTAAGTCTTGCAAATTGCTACTATAATCCAAACTTAAATTTGTCTCCATTGTTCATCCTCTACCCCCGCCAATTCCCGCTGATTATGGCGTAATAGCATATCGACAATGAAGACTGAGTCAAGAAAGATAGCTGTCAAATGAAATAGACTTTTGCAATACCATCAACAAGTCAAACGGTGAACCCCCACCTCACTTTTCACTTAAAGAGGAGTTGGAACCACGGAGAAAAATTACCATGAACAGTGGATATTTACCTAGAAAGCTACTTGTGTTTTTAAAAGTTACACTAACAACCATTATGACCTTCAAAAGTAGGTACCGGTCGCCTTTACAAACCATTTAATCAAATTAAATCCACACGATAGTAACTCAACCAAGCCACTTTACTGACTTGTCCGAGTTACCAAAAGGATAAGCTAATACACTCCAGACGACAATGATTAGTTCATAGGTGTACATACCGTGTGATTGGCCTTGTACCAATCTCCGATGAGGACGGTGTAATCGCCAGCAGGGGGCGGGAATGGGACCGGTATCAGTGGTCGGCTGAGGATCCTGATGCCCCCGAACCCGCCGGCAGCCTTGTGGAATGCGAGGGAAGGATAGTAATAGAAGCTTCCGATCTGGTCCTTGACTTGAAGGATGTAGGTGAAGTTCTTGCCTGGAGGGATTGGGCAGGTGGTTCCATAGACTCCATCCTCAAAGGAGTTCCTCCTCTGCTGGATTCCATTCCTGCACATTCATATTTTTTATAGCACCCAATTAGTTTTCCTTCAATTGTTACAGAAAAGACAAAACTCCAATAGAAGTCATCTTATCATTATTGTCTGCTCAAAGTACAAGCTGTTGCAATTGGATGACTATTGAATTGGAACACCATGTGAGCTACGCTATGAAAGCAGGTTAGTGTGGTAGTTCCCACTCGTCTGTCGTGAAATGTAGCAGTGGGAGGAGGCCTAAAACTGAAGCTGGACCACAAATTTGAATGTGGAAAAAGATTGGAGAAGCTGTCCGAGGTACGAGTTTTAACGAAGCAGCTACCGACAGCCCCTTACATGACAATTAATACACGACCCCGATTGCAAAAACACCGATTTGGTTGGTGATATCACATCATTTACTGCTGGCTTTTCATGAAGATAGGAAAATAGAAAATAGAACATATTCCTCTTCCAGCCCATAAAAATCGTTACTTTTTAATCTGATTGGAGGGACCGGTCACTGTGAAGGGACAGATACCAGAATGGAGTGGACTCTCCTCTCTCACTTAGACCATAGGACGACTTAAAATGGGCCTAGGCCCAACCACAGTGCGAATCAATCATGGTGCAATTCGTGCGTTTTAGGTGGAGGTTTCGGTCCGCGGGGCCCACCGCTGATCCCGCCAATCCACGTGATGTGAACCGAAATGGAGCAGCAAAAAGCTTTTTGCAAATCGATAATTCACACGCAAAACTGTGGGAATAACTGTGTGAATTGAAATCTAGGCAGTGTGAAACGAGAACCCTGAAAGGAAAATGGATCTGATCTACAGAGAGAATCTAGAACCTCCCTAGGGAGAGGAGGGAGTTTGATGTCCCATGTCTGGAACACCTGGATTGCATTTATTCTTGAAATTGACATGTGCCAAGAGAAAAAGAAAAACAAGGATCTAATCACATGAACCCCATTACTGTGCACACATTCCCTTGTCGAGGGAGAATTTTTGATAGATTCATGAAAGTTCTGCATCGATTTCTTTCCAGATTCAGTAAATTCGTTTAGAAGGGAAATTCACGAGGGAGAGGGAGACGGACCATGAGAGGAGGAAAGGCTCGTTCAGGCTGTTGATGACGTTGATGATAAGGTTGTCGTTGGTGACGGAGTAGATGTCGGGACCCGGGAATTGTCCATTGATGAGTATGCCCTGCGCAACAAAAAAAAAAAAAAAAAAAAAACAGAGAGACCATCACTACCCATCATCGCTACACGTCGCACGGATTGATAGGGTCGTTCATTTTCAAGATCCGAAGCGGTTTCCTTCTTCCTCTTCATCCTGGTTCGCGTCCATATCAGCATGATAGAGAGAGAGAGAGAGAGAGAGATTGAAGAGTCACCTGCTGGCGAACGCCGAGCGGGTAAATGTCGCCGTAAGTGACATTCCAGTTGAAGAACCTGTAGGGGTCTTCGGCTCCTGCAATGGCGAGAAAAGCAACGCACGCGCACAGGAAGAGGGCGCCCGCACCCTCCAGTCCCTGCCTCATCCTCTCTTTTCACTCAAAGCCAAAGCTACGAAAAACACTCCTCTGCTCTGTTTTCTGCCCTCTGTTTTCCCCTTCTCTCTCTCTCTCTCTCTAGAGGGGGGTACTTAAGTCTGGGTGACAGGGTCGTGGCTTAGGGGGAGAGATATAAAAAGAGTGGGAGTGGGTAGGGGAAGCGAGTGGATTCACCGAGAGACGAACGAAAAGAGAAAGGAGAGCCCAATTGGTGAGCCGCAAAGGAAGGAAGGAAGGAAGGAGGAGGAAATGGGGCAAGCTCGTGATGAATAATTAAGGAGGCAAAGACGTGTCGGTGGTGGGGTCAACGCAAAGGAGGGATTATATTAAAAGCGAAGGTCGCCATTGGAACTCCGCCTGCTTTGTCTTCCACATGGGTGTGGGCTGTACTCTGCTGTTTTCTTGAGAGAGAGAGAGAGATGACTGGAAAATGGTAATTTCCTTTTTTGAGATGATGGGAAAGTGGCGATTTTTCCATTTTTTTTGGATTTTCTGGGGATGTAGAGAGAGAGAGAGAGATAGATATGACTGGAAAAAAAGTAATTCCCCCTTTTTGAGATGATTGGAAAGTAGGTGATGAATTTTCCCTTTCTTTGGATTTTGCGCCCATCGAATGCGCAATTGTTGAATATTTCCCCTTGCTAATTAGGTAAGTCACGTTCATTTTGTGGCAACCAACTCAAAATTAAAGGGCAAGTAAGTGCTTAAACAGAAGTAAATCTCTCTCGATTCTCTTGTCTATTTTTCATGTATGGTAACTCGAATCGTCCTCCTACCATATAAAGAGTACGACAGCCATATTACCTTCATTGCAATCTTGCTAGTTTAGGGACAATCTTTGCACACAATTTGAGAGATCGATGTCATTTAAATCTCTATATTAGGTGACGCTCATTCGAGGCTCATTGTATCCGATGATATTGCGTGATTAGAACGGTGAGTCGTGTGACGGGTTTAAAATAAAACGGGCTATTGCTAGATGAAATGATCAATTTTAATGATATCATGACAAGATTGCACGCAAAAGACGGTCTTTCCCTTGTGCCGTCCGAGAGAATCTGGCCATTAGAAAATAGTGATGATGACGAGGTTGCTCACGGTCGGACAATCCTTAGTCTTTTTCCTTTGTAATTCACCTGACACCATGACTTATTATAGATTATTCACGTTCCACTCCATGTGGCTCAAGGTAAACACAGATATTGACAAGCCAGGTATTTAATCGGGGCCCTTGAGATTTGAGATAATTTAATATCACAGTTTAGGTTCACTAATAACGATACACTCGAAAAGAATGATTTACTCGGAAAAACATGTTAACAAGTTAGCTTAAGCCACTTGCTAGAAGTCATTAATTCTTCAAGTTCAACCACCCTTCCTATCGATGAACGACAAGTTATGGACCCCTGCCGCATGGAAAATTGATTGAATGTAAGGGCGTAAGATGTTAGAGGTCGTAACCCATCGATCATGAGAAGGTCGAGAGGAAATGCTCAATCCCTTTTGCAAATGTGTTAGGGCATGTTTGATAACGATTTTGTTCCCGATAGTATATTTTGATTAGAAATGATTTTTTTTTTTATTCTGTTCCTAGGAATAGATTCTAAGCATTTTAAGCAGTTTGGTAACTATAAAAAACTTCTGATTCTAGAATAGAATTGCATTTGGTATTGTGCTCATTACTTTGTTCCAAATTAATTTATTTTAATTTTTAAATAATTTTTTAACTTTTTTCCTTTTTTTTTCTTTTTTCTCCTATTCTTCTTCTTCTTCTTCTTCAAGTCGATCCTGGACCAGCGATCGGCTAGATGAGGGCTGGCAATCTCACTAGAGCGTCGTCGGCCCTCGGTGAGGTCGATCCTCGTCAGTTGAGCCTCGCCTGCAGCTAGGCAAGGCTTGCCTGGCCATTGGCAGGGTTGGGTGAGGCTCGCTTGGCCATTGGCGACTGGTGGACGACGGCAGACGGCGAATGGCAATGACGAGTAGTGGCGAATGGCGGTGATGGGCAGTGGCGGACAGTGGCAAACGGCAATAGAGGAGGGGAGAGAAGGCTTCCACTTTTTTAATTCTTTTTTTTGTTCCTAGAACAAGAATCATTTTTTTTTTTTATTCTACTCCAAATCTGTTATCGGGAACAAAAATTTTACTAAACATAATTCTGTTCCCAAACTACTCCCAGTTTCAAAGAATCAGAATTTTTGACCCTGTTTGGATGGTTTACCAAAGAGGGCCTTATTGTTTGGTTCTTGAAATGCGTCGACATGTGGTATGATAATTTTGTGTAGCCATGATACATGGGGAAATTTTTTTCCAAAAAGTCAACTTATTTCATGTGGTAATTCAATTCTAAACCTTTTAATTATATCAATTTAGTTTTAACCCTCTCAAAAATTTACTAAGGTAATTATTTCAGCTAATTTTGACTGAAAATTGATATGGTGTGAGCTACACCGATATAGACATTTTTTTTTGAGCTTTAAGAAAATTTTCCGATTTTTTTATTAATTTTTTATTTAATTATTTTTCTTTTTATCTTCATAGAGCTGGGGCGAGGGCTGGGCTTTGCGGCCCTCAGCCAGTGACCGGTACCTGAAAAGGAAAAAAAGAAAAGAATAAATAAAAAATCAATAAAAAATTTGAAAGAAAAATTAGTATTAAATTGACAACTCCATAAAAAGATTAGGATTGAATTGATGATAAATTATTAAAAAATTCAGAGCTAAATCAATATAATAAAAAATTTAGGATTAAATTGGCCTAACATACAATTGATTTAGGATGTTTTCAGACTACCCACTAGTGTCCTCAAGACGGCGGTGCCATTTGCCATTAGGAAAATGAAGCTAATACAGGGGGAAAGGAATAAAGAAAAGAATGGTGATTCGGTCAACTGCACGAAGCAGCCAATCGACTTAAAGTCGCGTTTTCCCATGATGCGACTTGATGAGCGAGAGCTGAGAGCGTGAGGCGGCATCATGAAGCATGGAAGGAGTGTGCATGAATCCGGTCTCCTTAATAATCGCACCGCCTGCTGGACCAGACGATGCCACGTTATTACGACCAACCCTCGCAACGCGGCAACGCCGAACGCACCACGTGCTCAGATGAACAAAAACCAAAAGGAGCAAACCTTCCATGTTACGACGACCTTCGACGCGCTTTCTGAGTCCCCCATCTTTCGTCGATGTTGCGTCCATATACCGCCAAAACCGCTCGTCGTATTTGGATCGAGGGGGAGGGTCCCGCTTTCTTGCGGAATTAGCGGGCCTCGTTGATGCCCGAACGGACCCGGCATGCGCATGGCGAAAGCTACGAGATGGGCAACAAAATCAGGCGTTGGGTCCTTTGATGAACCAACCCCGGATCTTTGTCGTAGGAACTCATTCGTGAGACCACGAGACAATCGAGGGTCCGAAATTTTGAACCTAACATCTCTCGATCAATCGGAGAGAGTTTCTAGCCACTCAGTCAGCTGCCGCTGTGCTGCTACAGGCTAAATTTCTCTCTCTCTCTCTCTCTCTCTGCGACCATGCAGACGGCCATCGACTTAACCAGGAGGAACCAGAGGCCAGTACGTTCCTCCATTTACTGGATTCTAATGGACATCGACATGCTTCGTGACCATATTCTGCCTTCATCTAGAAAAAGAAATCAATGCGGCCGACGCATTTGCTTTCCATCGACTACCTGTATGCGAGTAATGAGGTACGGCGGCTGACCATCATCACGAGGGATGATTATATCCTCTGTCGAAGCAAGATTTGACTGCCTAAGAAGCTGTAAACAGTACAAGATCCAGATATTCATGACACCACCGTGCAAGACACCGGTTACTTGTCCAATAACACGAGACACCAAAGCTAAGTTAGTGTTTGTTTGTATTGTTATTTTTTTTCATGAACATAATTTTTTTTTTTTTTTTTTTTGTTCCGGGGAATAAAAAAAGAATAGAAGCGCATTTATTTACGTATTTGTTCCAAATATATATTTTTATTCCTAAACAAATTTAAAAAAAAACAAAAAAACAAAAAAAACTTATTTTTGGAACAATTTAGAAAAATCAATTTTCCCTGTCTTCTTTCTTTTCGTTTTCTTTTATTCTTCTTTTTTCTTTGGTCGATTGCTAGCCTCGACCATGATTGGCGATCGGCGTCAAGCTGTTGAGGGCCGGCGACCTCGTCAGAGCATTGCCGGCCCTTGGCAAGGCTCAGCCTCGCAAGGCCACCGCCAGGCGACCGGTGGTTAGGCAAGCTCAGCCTCGCCGGATTTGGGCAAGCTCGAGCTCACCGAGCCAAGGTGAGGCTAAGCCTCGCCCAACCATGGTGAAGCTCGGCCTCGCTGGGGCCGGCGAGCCTTATCGTGGCTGGCGAGGCCACTAGCCCTTGTTGGCCGGTCGCCGGCCATGGTTGAGGCCAACGACTGGTCAAAAGAAGAAAAAAAGAAAAAATAAAGAAAAAAAGGAAAAATAAAAATAAAATATTAAAAAATAAATAAAAAAAAAAAGAAAACAAATTTACCAAACGTGTTTTAGTTCTTTTTTTTATTCCTCGGAACAGTTTTTGTAAACAAACGCACCCTAAGATGACTTCCACAATTCAAGAATCCCCTGCCTACAATTGAAGACAATATCAAAGCATCCTGCCTCTTCGGGGATCTCCATTCCGGCACTTGACTTCCAAAATCTCCTAAGGCTCCAGATCGGCAGTTCAAACCACGAGTTCAGAAACGAATACAGGAAAGTAATCTCGAACGCGCGCACGACCATCATTTGCAAATTCACTGCTCCGTTTACTACACTCACCAGGAGCTGAAGCGCAATGGACCGTAACAGTGAACACCCCATCAGATACATCATACTTTTACCATCTATATAGCGCCATCTCCCACAATTCTTTCGAATGAGATCAATAAAGAGAAGCTGTCAGATGGCACGTAGAATTCATACCGACAATGTCAGCTTGTATTCTCGACATGTTGCATAATCTACTACCGCGCCATATGCGAAACTGCCTATTAGCAGCACCAATCCAACGACAGAGAGACAACATCGTGAGAAGTAACAGAGAAGAGGAGAAACTAGAGCCAAACGCATCTAAAGCCCCACCAAAACCTCGCACAGACAAAACTAAAGAGAAAGGGAACCATGAAATGCCGGAAATGTATAAAGATACACAACAGAAAAAGGCCACCGTAATAATTAAGATATACATCAGAAAGGCAGATGGTCAGGTCCACTGACACCTATATATGACTACATTGTATTTTCCTACAAAGCCTGAAACATATCTGTACAAAGTCTTTTTAATGGAAGCTCATGAACAATCCACGGTGGCCTCAAAACTAGCACAAATCCATCAAATCCGCAAAAGGTTTGAAGATCTTGACAGCAATTGCCAGTACCTACAATTGCCTTGAGCCGCCCTGCAGCCGCTGCTGCACATCACGACGCAGCAACTCGATATAATCCTGCAAAATGCGCCATCGTATTTAACGTTTGAGCTTGGACAAATATGCATGCCTTTCACCAAGGGCAATCCTCTCAACGAAACATAGAACAGAGATCTGTACATGCATCAAGATCAGATCTTATCAGAAGAGTACTTACCCTTGCTAAATTCTCATCCCCACGAAGTGCGACTACAATGTCTTCAGAATCATTTCTGCTGCCATACACCCGATTTGCATTTTCAACCATTGAGTTAAATACATCTGACGGAGGATGTAAGTCTTCAATGTTCCTAATTACATGTTCCATGTTGACCTACATAGAACCCAATGCAAACGACACGTTAACATACAAGACATGACCAAGAACATGGAATCTGGAATTTCGTCATTAAAAAGATAAGAGCTGCCTATCTGTTGAAAGCATTAGAAGTGAAATGAATAACCAGAGTTGACCATGTAGATGGTCTTTGGCTAAAAAAGGGGGAGACGTACTTCAAAAAAGGATTGGTGGAGGAAGTGGCTGATGCACGGCAGATGGAGTTCATTTGTTAACTTTTGCTTATTATTTTATGAAAAGTAACTTTGGAAGGGAAGAAGTGAGACCAAAAAAAGCTCTCCAACTATATATTAGACAAATTAGACACCAAAATCTGGTGAGGAGGAGGTTAATTTGTTACAAATGGAAAAATCCTTTTAGATTCTGTTGAAACTTTTGGCCTTTAATTTAAATGTAAATGGCTGTCCACTGCCTTGATGGGTTATATAGACTTCTAGTAACCAGGAAATAAAATATGTTTTAGTGCAGCCAAAACACCACACTTCAACTAACCGTAAGACTATGACAGACAAACTCTATATGGAACATGAACTCAGCATCCTTACCGTCAGACAAAATATGTTCTGGTGACACATACATGAGACTGATTCATGATATGTCTACATTGGCAAAATCACTAACCATCAAATAGGCAAATTCAAGAAACAAATTTCCCCAGCCCTATAGCATTTATCGAAGCAAACATTATGAGAGAAAACCTGAGGAGGGTATTTATCTACAATCGTCACTCTCTGTGACAAGAGCATCAAGAGTGAACAAGACAGAGCATTCTAACCCCAGTTGCTAGTTCTTTAGGTGCAATGTACAAACCTGATCAACAGAATCACCAGTCACGTAGTCTCTGTTAGGTCTATTCTCATTGGAAGGCCTCGGGAAATCAGATTCGAATTCCGGGAACAGTGAACTGCCATTTGAGACACCACCTAAAGCTTGAGATACCATGGGCATCATCTGTTGGACCATCCTAGACAGATCAATTCTACCACCTTGGCCTCCCATCCCGCCAAACATACTACCGAGATCTTGGGGGTCAACCTGTCGAGCAATCTGATTTACAGCATTCATCATTACAGGACTCTGAGTGAGCTGTTGCATCATATTTCGCAAGGCATCAGGAGAACCAACCCCAGTTTGCTCCGAAACCCCTGCTAGCAAACCATTTAATGCAGGACTATGCAGAACCTGTGACATAAGACCACCCATATCAACCTGGCTATCAGGACCTTGTTGTCCTTGTGATAAGCTTTCCGTAACTTGCGTGGAGGCAACAGCTGATGCTCCCAATGGTTGATTATTTGCCTCTGCTCTGTTTGCAGACAAACCTTGAGACAACAGAGACTGCAAAATCTGTTGTCCACTCGTCCTGATCAGCTGATTTTGATCAAGAGAAGCACTTGATGATCCACTATCTTCCTTGGCTGGTGGTTTTGATTGCCTCCCCCGCCGCTGGTTCAGTGTTTCACCATATCAGTTTACAGAGAATGTGTGTGAACAATTTCTTGCAACGGAATAAAAAGGATGATTTTCACATGAAGAAGAAATTTTTAAAACATTTCAACCAATTGAACATGCATATTTTTCAGATCTAAATATATGAACAATCATTGGCCTCCCACCAAAAGAAGACTCAAGGACATCAAAATGCTGCAAAACCAATGTTCCCAAAATGATGATCCCTTCAGCCAAACAAGCAAGTAATTTTGATCAGCAAAAACAATCATGGTGCCTAGGGGGTGCAGACCCTATAAAAAGACGCTTATAAATATATCTAACTTATCAGCATCTACCAATCTAGGGCTGTGCTTAAAGAAAAAGTTACGAAGTAAGTCCTTTGTATGAACAAAATCACAGGCCATCCAGCGGGATTGATGGGAACTGTTCATAAGCAAGAAGATATCATAGACAATGTACGTCAAAAGTCATTCTAACCTTCCTCTCCAAACTTCCAAGTCCTAATCCCTTTGGGACATGTGACTCCCCACAAACATCAGGCTCTTCATTGTGGCTCACAGCACCTTCCTTTACAATAATGGCATCTTCACTTGAACACGTCGGAGAGCTTCCTGATGGACAGCTAGGTGCACCTCGTGAAGTCACATCCATCGACTCCTTAAGATTTGTCCCATGTTAGTAACAAGGCTAAACATTTTTTTTTTTTTATAATTAAAACGCTTTAAAACTATCCAAGACAACCAAAAGGAGTTTCCTGTACAAGGGCATACGTGCAGCGGAACTTTCGTTTGTCTGTACCTTGTGTTCACTTTCCTCAAGTGATGCACCTGAGGAAACAGCGGGTTCCCCAACTCGATCGACTGCCACATTATCTGACTGTACAGTAGCCTCAGCAGATCCAACAGCTGGATTCTCCACATTCATCTCTGCTTGAGCCGCTGACCCAAAAGGTAACCCAAAGAGGTTCAGTACTTTTCAAGAAATTGAATGTATTATGACCCTCAATTGTAAATAATCACCAGGAAACTACCTGACTGCATCTGGTTCCTCCCTTCCTGTAAATTGCCAGCTAAGTTTCTAAGGCGGGAGTTAATTTCAGATATGAGAGATGATGCTGGAGCAGATTCAGAATTTGGCTGTGTCATAGAAACAGCTACATTGGATATTGGTGCATGTGAGCCTCCAAGACCACTAGGCCGTGCGAGAAAAGATGCTGCAGCAACACTACTAGCAGGATGTGATGGCCCTGAACCACCAGAACCAGTAGTATCTCCACGTTGACCCAGCATTCCTTCTGAATTACTCGCCCTGCTACCAAGAGCTGAAACAATTGGAGCAAGCGAGGAGCCTGGCAACCGAGACATAAAATAACTTTGACTGTTGGATGAGAAAAGCAACAAATAACACTAGTTTATGACTATTACCACCAGCATGAATATGAATGTTTATGTGCCTTGGAGGACTCCCAATGCCAACAGGACCAAAGGCCACCGGGTTTGATGGGGGAACTGGACCCCCAAAAAGAGAGTTGGTCTGAAGGGGAAAAGGCTGAAAGAAAACTTTCAAAAGTCAAGACTACATGAGCATTATAATCATTCAAGGGGAACTTGAATGCTACTTGCATATCTCTGTGCCTATGCTTCCAAATCTTAATTTGTGTACAAGAAAGAATCCATATTTCCTATTCATGCATGCAAAAGCCCTACACTGAAACGGAATAGCTACAGCGACAGGACTGCCACAATATTTTGGAATTCCTTAAATTGTACTGTTTCTGTTTGTTCAAGATTTAACTAGCTATAAGCATCATCAAGCGCAACTTATATTTCCTTTCCGATTTGATCAAAGTGAAAGTCAAACAATTAGAAGTCTTTCGCATCATACTTCATTCTTAAACTACATCCAATCAAATGTAGCTATAATACAGTCATGAGCTTCTGAAGAATAGCTACACTAGCCAGAAAAGATATTTACTCCTAATCCTACCCCTACACCTGAAAGATCTAATTACTGCAGCAACCGGACTGATAGATGCAAAGTAAGTCAAATCATCAGGCTGGACATCTAAACAAAACAACATATAGCCAAAAACACTCCCAGACCTGGACCATAATAGGGTTAGGGCCCGAAGGACTGATGTACACTGCAGGCCCAGCATTCACAACTGCTTGCCCCTGTGAAAAGAAAAGAATATAGAACATCAGGGCCTGTTTCTTTCAGCTTAAACAAGGCAAAAAGTATCTTTTCCTTCCTACCAAAATTTAGAATAATATTCAAATTTCTAAAGATCAAGAAAGTTAAACAGGAATCTACTTGTCAATATTTGCATTTTATGAAAGTTTCAAGGGTTTTGAATTTAAAAAAATAAATAAATCAGAGTGTGCAGTTCACAAGATTTTGACTATGCAAAAGACAAAAGTAAAAGGCATTCTAGATGAACTTAATAAATGAACTAATCCAATAAAGTGAAGCATTTTAAAGTTCATACAGGAGATTGTCCCATACGCAGAGTCAGCATAGTTCGCCCAAGCTCCAGAAAAAGAGCACCTAAATGTTGCATTGCCATCCCAGTTTGAGATGCCTCTGCTTGTATTTGTGCCCTTACTGAGGTATCCGAAGATCCTCCCTCTTGCTCCAAGCGCCCTGCAAAGTGCTACAAAGTTGCAGCATTAAAAGTACCACAATCAGAAAGGCGGACAAAAGTGAACAGGAATCTCATATCCATTAAATCATCTCAAAAGTGTTAGCATACAATAAGTTATCTCCATCAAGAAATAGAACAGACTATAATCACATTTAAACCCCATTCAGTCAAATTATCATAAACTACATAATCTTTCATGAAATTGAGTGGCACTGGCCAATTCAGGCACAACATGCAATTGATTCATGTGCATTTCAGTGAGAAATGAAAGAAGTTCATCTGGAGACATTATCACCACGGCACATATCTTGCCGCCTCCCTTGAGCACATATAAACATGTCCGTTGGGAAAAAAATAGAATCAGTGTAAGACTTTGAATAAAAGCTAGGGAAAGGGAAGGGAAACTCTTTCCCCAAAGAGCTTTTTTTTTTTTAATATTGTTGGTCAGCTAAATGAAAACTCACACATCAGCCTGTGAAAAGAATGACCGAAAAGCAATGATGGTCACCAATCAGTGTAGCAATAACCTCAGATCTGAGTAGAATATATTTTCCTCCTCTCAAGCCAACAAGCAAAAAGACATACTTTGAAAATTGATATGTACAAAGCATGCACATGTGGAAGAACGTGAAACCAAATAACACACGAGCAGAGAACTGTAAGACATCCTAACTAACAACCAAAGCAACAGGTGGCAATTGCATGGAAATTATTGCCAAAAACACCACTCATACAAAATGAGCACGAATAAAGTGCAAGAGATAATGCTCTGAATAAGAGCTTACAGAGATTGCAGCAACGGACTGGCCACCAAGAAGCCGCTCAGCATGACGCAGAACATTGCTTAATGCTTCTTGAGAAGGCAATCCCCGAGCATTGGGCCCTAGTTCTTCCAGATTGGGAGAGGGTGAATTCGGCTGATACCCTGATAAAGCAGATAATTATTCACTATGGACTCTGAATTTACTTGAAAAGACCAAAAAAAAAAAAAAAAAAAAAAAAAAACAAGAAGAAGAAGAGAGAAAGGCTATGTCCTAGAGATACCATTTTGGGTGAATGACTGCTCCATGCGGGACATGAACTCTGAAAGCGTGTTCAAAGAATCAGGAAGTGGCTGCAATTCAAAAAGAAAGAACATTCAAATATATCATCTACCGTGAAATGACACTAAATTTTATGTATTACCGCATTGAGTGAAGGAATAGGTATTGCCGCTGTTGCTGCTGCTAAGGGAATTTGTACAACTTGAGGTGTAGACTGGATTGGTTGATTGGAAAATGATTGTCCACTTGATGGCTGATTTCCAGCTTGGTTTCGACCGCCAGCACCAGTTGCCTCAGACTCATTTCCATGGGGACCTCGACCAGGAACATTGAACTGTGAGCAACCAAATATTTAAAGAAGCAGGATTATTACTCATTGATTGAATATTCCCCAAGAGACCTGATTTATCAAGTTCCATGGTCAGAATCAGCAAGCAAACTATAGCACCGAATACTCATAAATAAACCGCTTCTATTAGTTCTTCACATTTTTCTTTAACGGTAAGGCAAGTTCTTTAACTTGCTTCCAGCTGGAAGCTGTAGTTACCACAAAATGCATAAAAGAAATTGCTCTAGAACCCAAAAAATGAGACTTGGCCTAAAAGGAAGAGGAAGCTGTAATGACCAAATAAAGAATTCTGTCCCAGGGTAATCAACACAAATTTTCACTGAAAACAGACTCGTGCAGAATCAGGAATGCTAAAAATGTACAGCACCTCAGAGGAATCACAGAAAAGGCTAAAAAATATGTGGATCTTTACACAGCTCTGTCTCAGTCAAGACTTGTATGATTAAGGAATGTGAAGAGCTGTCAAGGATGGTTACAAAGGTCATAAAACAAGCCCATGAGAAAGGAAAGTGTTTCTGTAGCACACCAGCAATAAAATGCTTAGTCACTTTCACATCCACACACGTGTTCACCCCATCCAAAGAGAATAGCTGATGCAGCATAAGGTTAGTGAAAAAAAAAAAAAAAAACAGAGAGAGAGAGGCAATTGTTACCCACCGACATCGGGGACTGAATGTTGCCGCTACCATTTGCAGCAGTTAGACCACCAAGTCCAATAGAATTGAGAACAGCACCAATGACCTGAAAGTTTAAACCAAAAAGAATACAAAGAATTGGAACCAAGAACAAAATTCAGGATAAACTCTCACAAATGAACTACGATGAAATAATAAAAAAAAAAATAAAAATAAAAATAAAGAAGATATTTACCCGAGAGACGTCCGGGACAACACCTTCACCTTGATCCCCAACATTGAAGGTCCCGAGAACTACACTGTGGGAGATTTGCCCAATACGACTCCTGGGGGGACCAGCATTTGCATCATTCCCTGTAAATTCCCATCAAATAACAAGTTAAATTTTACCACTTGATTTCAGTTGATACATTCTATATATACTACAATACCCAATGTTTTGTAAGTTCAACAACTTTTTCCACAGTAGCATTTTCAGGAAATGCTTAGTAAATTCATGCCCTTCTTCATAAAAATATGTCCAGACACTCTTAAGACAGTTAAAAGTAACAAACACGTGAAGCTCCTTAAAACAATGTTTTAAAAAGTTGGAACTAGGTAAAACTATGGTTGACGAAATAAGATTTGATTATACAACCAAGGGCAGACTTTGAAAGAAAGATTAGGTCCTAAAAATCACAGCAAACCAAATTTTCTCTGCATAAAATAGTGTGTTAAAAGGGCACACTAAAGTCCGCAAGAATAAACGAAGCAGTAAGTGGTGCATGAAATTAGTGAAATTGTGATTATCACTATTGACAGCTACCTAACAACATGACTCAGCAGTGAGACATCTACATCCATACACCAAACAATGGATCCTAGATGCTATAGGTTGAGAAGTTACATTAGGCATGGATCACTAGTATGCAGAATGGAAAAAAAACGAAGTGGAACATCAACATGTCAAAGTGTCGTATGATAGGGGTAGGCTTCTTATGATTATATGTTAAAATAAGAAATGATATTTTAGTTGAAAAATAAGATAGTATCATATACTTCAAACATATCTAAGTCAATAAGTTGCACAATCAAACAAAACTTTTTAAACAGAAATTGCAATACTAAATTTAAGCATAAAATAGATTTCATGTGAAAGTAACATAATTATTTGTATCGGAACATTGGGAACACTCATTTAAGTCTACCAAATCACCACTGTACCATAAAACGGAATGTGTGTAGCAAAGCGCAGATCTCTAGTGAGCTAATACTTTCTTGTAACCATAAGTACTCTCTCGTCTTCCTTTCCATTTTCTTATCCATTTTCCCTCTCTTCTTTTCTTTTGTCAGGTTCCCTTTCTTTACACATACTTCTAATCTTGCTCTCCACAACCGTCTAAAGACAAATTAAGGCACGTGTTACAATGCTCACAAACATTAAGTCAAGAGTATTAGAATACAAGCAGATAATGACTGGATAGGCTATAAGGTGGCATAGTAACTGTGATGATCTTAACATACTTTAGGAAAAACCACAACTTAAATGCCTCTATGACACTAAAAGATCCGAAGACAAGTTCAATGATACAAAATGAAGTTTCAGGTATACATTAACATAGACGTTGAGATTAAGGAAAACATTCAACTTATCACTAGAAATTCTGAAAAGAATATAGAACTGCTGTACTTATTAGGGTACTTATGGACATTCTTCATCAACCTATACCTATTTATTTGTTTCTACTGCTTTTCACCTATCACTCATGGTTTGAGTTGGAAAATAGCTTCGCTGTTATCTTTGTACCTCTAACATTTTTACAACCTTGGCAATGTACTAGTTTCTCTAGATCACATCAATACTAAAGAGAGAAGAAGGGAGGCAAATGTGAAAAGCTTACATATCATCTTATGTCATCAGAGAGCCATCCAGACTAATCTCACTCCTGGTAAAGATTCTAGTAAGAGTAGTATACTCTAAATTTCTAAGTACAAGAGGCCATGAAGGCAACCCCTTCTAAAATCCATACTGTTATTCGAGATGTATGAGAAACCCATACTGCATTTAAAAGTTTAGTAAAATCAAGCACATGTCTATGAATCGCACTCAGGTAGAAGTATCTAAAGAAAAAGAATCACATAAAATAGAAAGAAGATCTTCTATCTCATGGAAACCCGCTCCAGTTATCTCATGACACTTTAGTAACAGATTAGCGACAGACCTCACATATCTAGCTATTTACACGGCCTCGTCAAATGATACAGGTCTTGGATTATAACCTAAACGCACCCCAGAAATGCAAACAAAGCTTCCAGAATCTTGCCAACCGTAAATGTATAAGAACAGGATGAAAAATAAGTACCTTGGTTGACATTACCACCACTAGGCTCGACACCCCCGGATGCAGAAGAAGGCTGTGACTGTGTTGGTTGCCTTTCAACTAAATGCAAAGTGTCACCATTTTCCACATCTTGTACGTGTTAAGGACTAACATAACAGCATTCTCCATATAAAAGAGGAAGTGGGTATGTTGACAATAATCTATGCATTTGAATCAACAGTATTTACTCAAATCCAGCAGCTAGTTTCATGATATTGCAAATGCAGAAACCACAGTAGCATAAACATAAACATTACCATTGTATAGAAGAAAAGTTACAGACTATTGCTAATACAGTTAAAAAAAACACTTCTGTCACAGATCGAGATGAATGCAGCTATCACATTCAATTTTCCAATAAATGAGCCAACTACTGCTTGCTATTGCATGAGAAGTAATGCCTAATGTATACTGAGATATATGGAACTTAAATGAGCGTCATTTAAGTTTGATGCAAAGTAGGATACGGTACTCAGAAAGAGGATGCTCATCCTTCAAAACCTTTCCCCTGAAAATCAACCTCTGCTGACCTACCGAGATGTCCATTACATTGGCTATTTTTTCCTTGAATGCTGAAACCGGCACCTGGAACAGCTCCACAATAATTATCATGAGATGATGGATGAACCATACAACTCTCACACCAGGCAGTTATCAGAGTGTTTTCAGGCCAAATTTTGGTTATGAAAAATGCATACATGGAAAACTTAATCAAATTACATAAATGCATAACCTCAAGATTGGAAGTGTATAAGCAAGATGCAACTAGCATATTGTCACACAAAAAAACCTAGTGAAGCAGACAATGTCCACTTGAAAATGGGATAAGTACAGAACATAAGGTTTAGGTCGTTTGTCAATCCAGCAATTAAGGATTTATTTTAGTCAATCGAAGACTTAAGGTAAAAATATCCCAAATCAGGTCTTGAGCTCGCCATCGCTAGATTTCAGGCGTTGGAAATTTGGCATGCCTTCCACATGGAATATTTGATCATTTGCCATGAGTCACTTCTGATAGCTGAACTCCACCAACAGCAAACTAGAGATCTGCTTGTGGCTTTTTGAAAAACTTAAGTCTTCAGTTGATCAGAAATAAAAAACCTTAAGTCCTACATTGACCATGGGTCAAAACCTTAAATCGCGTTTTTGCGCTATGATTAAATTGCGTATATACATAATGTCGAGAACAGAAGTTTAACAGCAAGTGCAACTAGCATATCGTCACACAAAACAAGTCAGTGAAAGCAGACAGAGTTGATCTTTGGTAACTTACATTTCTGTCCACCTGAAATTTGAAGATTCGTGAATCTAGAGTCTTTATGTTCAGCTCAATATTTGAATCCGAACTTTCCCCTGAAGAAAAACTGGTGCTGGAAGAACCCTCACCACTGAATTGTTCAGCCATGCTACCTGTGAAGCAACAGAACCCAATCACAAACAGCATAACAAGAGATTCCACAAGGACAAAACGTCACCAGAGTAACAAGAAATTAATACGGGAGTTACGTCATGCTATGGACAACAGCCAGCGAGAATAGAGAAACTAATGGGTATGAGTGGATTAATAATAATTAATTAGTGTACTCCTAGTCACACAAAAAGTAATGATGGCAAGAAGTCGTTTGATGAAAAATAGAACTGTGCCAAAGTAATGAAGATACCATAAGCGGAGAGAGCAAAACCCACGTAAGTATTAAGAGAGTGACAAGGAAAGAGAAGGGAAGGCAGTATCTTTAATGCATAATACAAAGCGATCCATGCCGAAAAGTTTATGAAGCTTGACAATGCAGACAATCAAAAATCTCCACCTTGAAAGGATAGCTCAACAATAATTTCTTTCAATAAACCGCGAGAATTGGCATAACGTATATAGCACATCCCAAGCACTGGCTACACACATAAAGAAAAAGCAAAAAGCATTCCGCGCAGCCCAACATCTTACAGTGGACATCAATAATCAAACAGTGTTTACGTGTTGCAATCCCCCGATCATTAAATGACTGTACACTAGTTGCGGAAATGATCGAAATTGGTCACTTTTGAGGACTTCATTCTCGGCCAATGCCATACTAAAACTGGCCACAATCGATTCCGACGCCTAAAGCCAATTAGCCTCGCTCGGGATGGCCGTACAAAAAACCCCTTAAAACCGATCAAGCCAGAACTAGGGCTTCGTTCCGACTAAAGCCTCGCGAAACTGAAGCCAGCAAATTCCATCATGCAAAGCCGATGCACCAGTTCTCCGCTGGGCCATGCTTAAACACCTCGATCGACCGATCAACAACCAGAAAATGACAAACATTTCTTCTCCCGAATCAATGCTCCGAGAAACCCCTCACGGTAGCACCATCGAACGGAATCCGAATCGCAAAAAAAAAAAAAAAAAAAAAAAAAAACGCGCAGGCGGACGTGAACCGTACCTGGAGAGAACCACGTCCGGCGAGAGGAGGCGCCGATCTTGCGGGGGAGACAGAGGAGAAAGAGATGAGGCGGGAGTTCCCCGATCCCGATCGCCGGGAGGAAACGACGCGGCGGGGGGGCGGCGCGGCGGCGCGTGGGCGAGTCGTGCCGAGAGAGGACTTGGGGGTTCGGGAGGAGGTCGCGGGGGGGTTCGGGCACAGTCGCGAGGTGCTCGTGTCCACGGTGTTATCGGTAGAGCAAGCGCTCGTTTATGAGCTCCGATTCCAGAAGGATCTAGAACGCACCGCTCCTGCGTCTGTCCTTTTTTTTTTTTTAAGAGTAAAGACCACGACAGAATTTGTTGTAGAAAAAAAAATATTATAGGCTGTTTTCGTTAATTTTTCTTTATTATCCATCGCCAAGTTAGTAAAACCAGTCCATTGAACTCTGTTCTGTCAACGTATGGAGTTTTTGTTTTTTCGGGATCTGATTTAACGTATAAATTTAGGTAGCCATTTTTCTCATTTAATTTTAGATAATTTCTCAATTTAGACATTATTCCTGATTCCCTCATAAGTACTGCCCTTCGCTTTCTTGTTCAGTACAAGAAAAATATCACGTGAAACGCTTTATTCTCGTACTCTTTCCGTTGGTTTTACATTTTTTAATTGTTTCTATACTGCCCGAGTAATGAGGTATGCGCTAATAACGTCCATTGAATCATGGAGAATAGCGAAGTTTTTCCTGCTGCACTCTTCAAAAGGTGGAAATTAACCCTAATGATAGTTGCTTGGTCAAGACTTGATTCAGAAATATAGCCGAGACGTGTATCGGTCATATTAACAAGAGTAGAAGATCGGTTCCCAAGATATAATCAATTAGTCAAAACACCGATAATTGCCAACTCAAAGAAGAAATTCTAGAATCCTTTGGCAAATTTGGAAGGAACTTAATAGATCTCATCTCTTGTCATGTGAAACGGTTCTCTTATGGGGTGATTTAAGCTTGCATCCTCAATCTTGGTGGTTTTTAACAAAGCCCAAGAACAGTTGCACTCGAGAAGGCACTACAATTCAACATCCCAATCGAACGGATGGAAAGCAGCAAAACTTGGAGAAATATAGATGGGGCTTATTTATCAGAGAAGAAACGAGGAGCTTGGGTTTTCATTGTTAGAGATTAAGAAGGAAACATAGAGCCTGTTTGGTTGAGGTTTGGGGAAATGTTCTTAAGAAAATACAAATACTTTTAAGCTAAGAAAGTTTTTCGAAATGCAAATATTGTTTGATAAATTATAATTGTAAAGTGCATTAGAAAGCAACTTTATCTTAAATGCCGTTCGGTAAAAACTACATTTTGTAAAGGATTTTTGTTATTTTTTTTTTTTTTAAATAAAAGTTTCAAACTGTTTCTAGTGGAGCTACTATTAGTGGGCCAAAATAGCTGTCGGATAACCTCACATGAGGTTGGGTGATCTCAAGTGATGCTTGGGTCACAAGATACTTAGGCCAATGTTAACCTAGGTCTTGTGACTCAAGTGGCAGTTGCTGGGGTCATGTGACTTTAGGCGACAATCATTGTCCTCTATTTGGCTCCTCCATGCAAACCGTGGAGAAGATGAACAATGAACGTGAATAGTGAATATGGCCAAGATTTGTATTTCGAGAATGTTACTTCCCAGAAGACCTCTGGATCAATTTTGGGCTAAAAGCCTTTAGAGGCCTTTGGGAATAAATTGCATTTCCTTAAAGCTGAGCAAAAAATGAACTAGACATTATTTGCATTTGTCAAAAGGATTTTAGAGTTCCAAAGTCTATTTGGAATGCTGAACCAAATGGGGCCGTAGTAAAAGGGAAATCACTAAGCTTTCCATGTAATTTGGCTATACATGCTGTAACGACCCCAACTACATCTTTAGAGTCACGAGCGACCGGTGTTATTTTCACAACATTTGGGGCACGTTGCCGTCCCCCCCTCCCCCTTTTTTTTTTTTTTTTTTTTTTTTTTTTTTTTAACTTTTCATTAAGAATATGACCACTAGCCGCGGTGGCTCCGCTAGTAAGTCTTCTCCATCATGGGGGGACCCACTGACCCCTTCTCGGAGGGCAAGGGTTCGACTCACCGCGGAGACGCTTGGCGTCTTATCCATTCTATGGGGGTGATGGGTCCTCCCGTGGGGCTCCGGGGTTTACTCCAGCTGCCCACGGCATACGAGGCTTCCCTAGGTCATAAAAAAAAAATGCAAAAATGTACATATAACACCCAAACAACAATAAGTAGCCAGGAAAACAACAATTTGCAAACACATAATTACATCAATTACATTTACAAGCATTTCTATCATGGACCATTATATTTACAACCATTGCATCTTTTATGCTTAAAAGGTGGGGGTAAACCTTAGTTACTCTAGCGAGACTGTAACTTCTGAACTAGTGTGTGACCTCTATACCTATAATTTTGAAAATAAATAGGATAAGTTATAAACTCAATAAGTAAAACCCACTACTTTTTGGGTGGAAAGATGCCTCACTTGTTAACAAGCACATAACTTATCCCAAACACATGTCGATGGTAGATTAATAGTAAAACAAAAGCCATGTATTAGTAAGTAATAAGGATAAGAACGCTTCAAGTGCCAAAAGTTGGCACAAAGGGACACTTAAGTGCCAAAAGTTACGAAAGTGGCACTTAAGTGCCACTTTGTAAGAAAAGTGGGACACTCGAGTGCCATCTCCGGCGAAGGCAGCCGGAAATCATACATGGCAATTAAATATGATTATTTCTCGTCGAGGTGGCTCACCGAAGAGTTGAGTCAGCTCTAATTCACCCAAAATAACGTCATCTCCTCAGGTTGGCCAAAATAGAGTCCTTAAATCAGCCAAAACGACATCATCTCCCCCATTACCCCAAATCTAAAATCCTAAATCAGGCAAATTGCCATTGAAGCGTTGGAGCCCTAATCTCGAACCCTAACTCGATTTGTCCCAAATTCTACGGTCGGATATTAGGAATGGAAAGCAGGACTTTTAGCAGCGACTCAAATTTCTTTCGCCAAAGCGAAGGAGAAGGCGAGCGTTTCTGTTTTTATGGGTTACCAAGTCCAAGAAGAACATCGTGGACTTGAAGGAATCCTGGGAGAAGATTCTATGGATGTGCCCAATACAGAGAATGGTCGAAGTGCAAATATTTCGAATAGGTTGATACAAAATTCTCTCACCAAGCCACAGAGGTGATATTGGACCTACTTGATGGATGTCATCTGTGGACAACTCGGACGAGGTTGACTCAATGCAAGTTCAAGCATCTTTTGCTAACCATTTGAAAAATGTAGTTTCGAAGATGAATATTGAACGGAAGTGTTACCGAGCATTTATTGTGTTGCTATTTTTTTTGTCTATCCTATTTTATGATGAAATGTAAAGTATTGGAAAATGAGAAGAAGTTTCTCCGACTGCCATAGTTGTAAATGAGGTCAAGGAAAGGAAATGAATGAATGAATGAGATGCTATTTGAACGAATGAGATGCTATTTGTACTATATTTTTGCTTATTCTCGAATATAAATCGGTGATGATGGAATGTATATTGGGTGGATGTGTTGTGGTGATTTCTTTTCTTCAACTGAATGTAAACTAGTAGCAATGAATCGAATGGAGTTGGCATAAGTTGAACATTCGTATATATAAACCGACTTCTTCTCGGTTTCGCAAATCACCATTTACATAGGATGACATGAGTGATTACTCGAGTGTTATAAGTTGTATATAGTGATCACTTAAGTGCCAGTCGTGATTAAAAAAAAAGTCATTTAAGTGTCAAGTTAGTATCAAAAGTGATCACTTAAGTGCCATTTGTGATTAAAAGTGAACACTTAAGTATCGAGTTTTTTAGAATGTGATTAGTTAAGTGTCAATTTTGTTTGTACGTTTCATCTATAAACCGCACCAACCATCGATGCTATCGCCCACCATGACCCACCATTACGGCGGCCACCATCGGCCTCTAGCCATCACCACCAACCACATCAAACATTCCAAGCATCTACTTGAGCCACCACTATGCTGCTGGTATTCTGTAGTGCAAAAGTTCCTAGTGCCTTACACCAGCTTGCACCAACACTACCTGGTGTAAGATGTGTATATTGCACACTTACATCTTGCACCAAATGCAGCACAAACCCCCAACCCCCCAACCCCTATAATAGACCCACTAGCCTATCAGTAGGCATCCGCACCAACATCTTAGCTACCACACCAGCACGTAGCCACCACCAAAAACCCACCATTAGCAGCCACTGTTGGTGGTGGGTCGTGGGTCTATTGCAAAAGGGGTTCATGCAAACTATACTAGTTGCAACAAAAGGCCCCAACCCAATCCACATAGTGGACCCACCACCATCAGGCTTCACCAACCGCCACCACCAGCCACACAAGCACCCCGGTCACCACCACAGATCCACCACCGAAGCGTAGTGCGATGTAAGTAAAAGTAAAAACAAAATACAAAAAATGAAAAAGGCACAAAAGATGACAAGCAACAAGATCGTTTCATTGATATTGAAATGAAGTCTCACAAAGTTGATGACAAACTGTTTAAAAGAAAACATCCACAGTAAAACAATTGACTCGTCAGCCCCACAAACCATATCCCATCCTATTTCATTAATCAATATACACAATGCCTCCTGTTCATGCTCCTTTCACTTGATTCATAATCCTTGTGCTTTTTCTAACTGGACGTGAGGTTTCTTCTTCAACTGTCTCAGGATGCGTTGATTCTAATGGATGTGCAATTGTCCTAGGCTGAACTGATTGAGAAGGAGCTGGAGCTGCAACTGTCGTAGGCCGAATTGATTTAGATGGACCTGTAACTGGGTTTTTCTTACTCTTCTTTCTTGTTGGCGCAACCAATGTCTTCTTCTTCTTTGTTGGCATAGCCGTTGATTCTTGAGTTGGGCCTTGAGAGATAAGAACCTCTGAACTTCTCCCAAGCTTCAAAAGGAAAACTCAATTATTAACAAAAGTTTGCACCATAAATTAAATTAAATACAGTCTAGTAAGCTTATAAAACTTACATTAAGAATAACTGTTCCAGAACGCTCATCTGTATAAAGCCCATAACCATACTGTTTTAGCTTCTTTCCAAGAGCTCTTCTTGTTCGAAGGGGAACGTCAGTTTCAGGTATTTGTGATTGGTTAGCCCTTCTCGCATGTGATTTCTTGGGCTCTTGTTGTGGTTGTTTAGCGACAACAGGGGCTTCTTCTGGGCATTCGAATGCTAGACGTCTTGTAGATGGCCTTCTTGTAGATGGCTCATGATTTGGCTTTCTTTTGGTTGTTTTTCTATTTAGCCCTTCAGTTTCAATGACACCTTCTGTTGGCTTTTGTAGTGGCCCTTGTGATAACCCTTCTAGTGACCTTTGTGGTGACCTTGGTGATGGATTTGTGGTGACCATTCGGTTGGGCCATTTGTTGTGGTGAGCTCTAGCTTGCCTTTTTCGAACTTGAGAAAAAGACAAATGATATTATAAATATAACATCAGGCCATTGTAAAGAAAAAATAAACACAAATTATTTAAGTTACCGGATATTTTTTTCTCTGCTTTTGCTGAAGAACAGTCAACTTAACTGGCCCTCCAGTTGCTTCGGCCAATCCTTGAGCTAGCTGTCTACCTGGCCTTGTTTGAACAGACCCTTCAGTTTCAGGTACAATAGGGGCTTCGACCAATTCTTCACGTGTCATTCTCCTGACCTGACAAAGATAAAAACATTATGTCAATTAGTTGTACATATCTGTTTATACAAACCATAAAACAACATAAACACAATTGTCATGACTTACTGGGTTTATTGTTGTTGACTGAAGAACAGATGACTCACTTCGCATTTTTGTTTGTCCTTCTCTAATTGTCCCTTCACTAGGCCCTTCGACTGGCCTCGGCTATTCATGCTGCTTCCTTAATTGATAGCCTTTAGTATTATGCCCTACTATGTGGCAAAAAGAGCACTTCATATTTACATCTTTTCCTACTCATCCTACGCTGACTTGAGACCTCTCCCTCCGTTATTCTTCATTTTCGCTTTGGTTTTCCCATTCTCTTCTTTAGTGGCAAAGGTTGAGATGCTTTGTGATTTGTTGGCTCCCAGAACTTGGTACCTTTGATTGGTTGCAACATGCATTGGTACGAAGCAAGATGTCTCGGTTTCTTGTACCAATCATCAAGGTAGTCTTCTATGTTGTGGCCTTTCAATTGAATGGCACATATGGCATATGCACAAGGAATTCCTATGCACAAGGAATTCCACTTACTTGTCATGCTCTACATGAACACTTCCTTGTACCTAAATGGACAACATACTTATCAGAGCCCTTCATTATCTCATATCCTTCATCCCCATTCCAAATGGGATGACAATATCTACTCGTAGCCAAGTTCTCATCCAACTTTTTATCAATCCTAGGACCACATTGCCTAGTCCAGTTTGCAACCTCATCCCTTTGTTTGTGCAGCCGAGTCATAACCATAACCCTTATGTCTTCAAGCATTGAGATAATTGGTTTGCATCTGGCATCTATTATCCTCCCATTGAATGCTTCGCAGATGTTGTTATTTATGTTATCGCACTTGAATTCCTCGCTGAAGAACGCCCTACACCAATACTTTGGTTTTGTTTGGAATAGTGCATCATAACCTTCCCTTGTCAATTGAAGCAGTTCTTCTTTGGCCATCCTAAAATTAGCCATATTCGCGCTCTTTGCTAGCTGCCAAAATTTGAACTGTAGCTTCTCCCCTTTATAGTTCTTTCCCCAATTTGCGTATATGTGTCGTGCACACATTCGATACTCGGCATAAGGCAACAACTCAGCTATTGCTGGAACCAGTCCCTGCAATAATTCAAAAAAAGAAAAGAAATGTAAGCAAACGA
Organism: Eucalyptus pumila; assembly: GCA_016097595.1. NCBI lineage: Eukaryota > Viridiplantae > Streptophyta > Magnoliopsida > Myrtales > Myrtaceae > Eucalyptus > Eucalyptus pumila. The sequence goes on from CM027851.1 coordinate 25,019,418, forward strand.
CATGTTCATATCAACAAGCAAACAATTGACCAAATCTTTCAAAAAGTACCTTCTATTAGTCACTCATGAATGCCCACCCTGCACCATTTGTTATCTCCAAATTAGCCATCAAATTTTTTAGGAACCAGGACCAATTGTTCTTGTTCTCTACCTTCACAACAGCCCAAGCTAGTGGAAACATCTGGTTGTTTGCATCTATTCCAATTGCAGTAAGCAATTCTCCCTTGCACAAGCCCTTCAAAAAACATCCGTCCAATCCTATAATCCGTCTACAACCAGATAAAAATCCTCGTTTGCATGCATCAAAGCAAACATAGAACTTATCAAACTTGATCCCAATATCAGGAAGTGGTTTCTCCACAACCTCTACATACACTCTACTTGAAGGATTTTGCAGCCTACACTTCCAAGCATAATCTCACACCTGTCCATATTCACTGCTGTATTGATCAATGAGTATCTTCATCACATTTTGCTTCGTTCTTTTGCATTGATTCCTACTTATATTGATGACAACCTACTCCTTCACCAGCAACTTGAACTGAGTACTGTTCATCTGAGGCATCATCTTAATCAAATTAACGAAGTGCTTGGACAACCATACACTTGTTACCCTTTTATTTTCAAAATTAATGGAACAAGTATGTTTTCGTACGCTCTAATCTGGAAAGATCCACTTCTCCTAACAAATGCGCCATAGATCCTCCATGGACAATTTTGCTACGAACACTTAGCTCTTACAAAGGCCTTAGTGTTTCTAATGAAGTCAATGTTCCTTTGTGCAGCAATGGAGTTCTTTAGTATAGCTTCCCTAAATTGTTTTGCATCTTGAAATTTCATACCTACCGACAAAGTAGGAGAGGCAACGGATGGATCATAAGAAGGAAACTTACTTTTCCTTCTCCTTGTATGCACAACTCCATCTTCTTCAAGCTCATCCTAGGAAGTAACATTCTCAAGGCTTTCTTCATAATTAGTCTCCTCACCAACGGCAACAGCATCTACAGGGCCTTCGGCCTTATTTGGAACTTCATCAGCTACTTGCAAAGCTGCAAATTTATCTGTCAAAAAATCCCTTTGCCTTTTTCTTGATTGTACAAGTTCCTCGTCGTCGTTATCACTTGTAAAATTTGCAGTAGGCAACCCTTCATCATCATCATCATCACTTGATTTAGCTACTTCCCAATCTAATCCAGTGATTGTGACATCACCTATGTCATCATCACTATGGTGAATTGCATTGCGCTCCTCTCCTCTCCATCATGTTTATCTTGCCTTTCTTTGACCCTAATCTCGCAGTACTACCTTGGATACCATTTCCTTCTTGTTCTATTTGGGCGCTTTCTTCATCATCATCTTCATCCTCACTTTCGTTGTACTCAACATATATTTTTACCTCTTCACCATGAAGATAATAATATAAAATATCCCTAAAACTGTTATCGTTTTCTAAGGTTCGCAAACCATCTCTTAAGCCTTTCCCAAGAATACAATACAGCAACTTCTGAACTTTACAAGGCAAATAAGTTAGTATATCCCTAACAAATCCTATTTAAGATGCTTTCTTAATGTCGACAAAAATGGTGCCCTCATTTCCACTCTCATACTCCCACTCATCCTCCCCAATTACAAATTTCCCACCATAGCAAACTATGACAGCGACATAATCCTTGGCATGAGCCATTTCTGCACCAACAACAAAACAAAGAATAATTAGTTTTGGGACCACATCCACAAAGAACAATAGACAATTGCACAAGGGAGTCCCCCCACTCTCATGGACATTATTAAATAGGTCCCCACACTGACAATATGCCCCTATATGATAGCCAAAAAAGAGGTCGACACTTTAATAATTTACCTTCCCTTCCCCTACAATATTAATAAAAAACAAAGGCCCCACATTGAGAATATGCCCCTACATGACAACTAAGAGGTCGCCACTTTAATTATTTGCCTTGCCTTCCATTCCCTTAAAATATAAACCAAAAACAGAGGTCTCCACAACAAGCATAGGTCCCCACAACAAGCACAGCCCAAGCAATTTTGTTTACTATCTTTTGCTGAACTAAACCTGCGATGTGAGAATGTACATCCACTTAATCAAATCTATTTTTCCCATGAAAACACATATAGAATTTCATTAAGGCAAGCTTGATGTAAAATTATAGGGTGAAAGTTCTGTTTCTCATCCAGCCAAGAGGAGAAATCATACCCTAATCTATAATGTTTGGCCATTAATATATTGTGTCAAGAGGTCATTACACAATCCAAGCCCTAAATTTATCCATTGCATAGTAGACGAATACTACATGTCAAAAGAGCTCATAGTTTACAAACTTTAAACTAAGGTACTTACATGTGGTTTCAAATTTGTCCCTTGTAGGTAAATGAACTTATATAAAGTATCAAAACAAATTTTGCACTCCTCAATGCCCTGCATATATGTCGATTATCTGATTAGAAACAACAATCAAGAAAGAAGACTAAAAGAACGAAAAGATCAGAATCAAAGGAACAAAAGTAGATTGATAGCAAAGTTGCGTGCTCTTTGCAGAGCACTTAAAGGCCATTATTCCAGCCACCTGATTCAATAACTTTTCACTCAAACACATTAGTTCCTAGTTCCACATTAGTCAATATTTCGTCTCACTCGAGCCTCGACTACAGAAATCATCGACCAAGGCGAGCATCTCCACACAAGGGAGTAACCAAACAGAGTGCACGCATTTCAACATCATTTCCATTGGAGCCTTAATAAAATAATCGAGTGAGCCCTAATAAAATAATCGAGCCCTAATTTCATCACGAGGGAGGGGGAGAAGGGGCCCAACCTGGAGGAGCGACGATGGTGAGCGAGGATGATGACCAACGATGTCGAGTGGCGACGACAACCAACAACGGTGACTGATGACCACCTATGGGCGTGGGCGGCGATGGAGAGAAGGGCGGCGACGGCGTGAACGGCGATGGAGAGAAGGGCGGCGACGACTGAGATCTAATGTGAACGCAGATGGGAAGGAACGGCGACGGCCAAGTGTGCTTAAGCCAAAATGACCTAAACGACGTCGTTTAACACCAACAAAAAATGACGTCGTTTAGGTTAGCTCACTTAGTGTGGATGGACGACGTTGTTTTGTCATCCACGTGGGTTTTTTTTTCTTTAAACGTTTGCCGCCTCAGTAAAAGAAGTCGCCGGAAAACGCCATGTATGCAATTTGGCCGGATTTTGGCCGGATTGGTATTCAAGTGATCCATTTTGCTCCGATTTTGGTACTTAAGTGTACCTTTCGTAACTTTTGGCACTTAAGTGTCCCTTTGTGCCAACTTTTGGCATTCCAGGGGTCCGTGTCCCGTAAGTAATATGAGAAATCCTCATTCTATAATATGCAAACATTAACCAAGATCCATTACATAATATGAGGAACTCATTCCCCACTTAATAATATGCAAACATAAATTAAAATTCATCCCACAACATGAGGAACTCATGTCTCACTCAATAATATGTAAGCATAAGGAATTCATGCATACTAGATTCATTAATTAATAGCCAAAATCCATTCACTCTTTCGGAATCCATCGGGCATCTGAAATCTATTAGGATACGTTACTTAATCTAAGGGTGACAACGATCCTCCCACTATGCATCCAAACTTAATCGAGCAATATCCCTTAATTCGAGGGTGATGGCAATCTTTCGACAATAAGTATGTTGGGCAACGTCGCTGAAATCTGTTGGTCGACAACTAGACATTACTCCCTTATGTGACTATGTATCAAGCATCACAATTTGATTCTTATTTTCACTTTTAGTTCAAAGGTCCGAAGGCATGTCATGCATAAGTATGTGAAACGACTTACCAAAACAGAGATGTTGATCATGCTAAGTGCAAATCAAGGGTCACGACTTGATCTGACACATTTTAGCACTGATAGAACCCAACTTGACTCGGGAACTATACGTCTTAATATCACACCGAGACCATGATAGGACTAGCTTGTCATGACATGATCACTGACCTAATCCCGACTTGTCTCGGGAATGCTACACATCAATATCGCATTGAGACCATGAAAAGACCGACTTGTCGTGATATGTTCACCAATCTAGTACCAAAATTGGTTTGGTAATGATATGCCTCAATATCGCATCGAGACTAAGAGAGGACTGATCTGTCATGATCTCATGTGCGTTCAAGGATTATGAAACCCATTTTCAGAGCTCAAGGCATGAAATAGAACATGCGCTTGTAGAAATTGGTTTAAAGTGGTTTTATAAAACACTGATGAGCTTTTACTAAACATCTTTCAAAAATGGTTAGGATTGAGGTAAAGTCAATGCATAATAAAACAAGCATAAGAACTAAGCCACATCCAATTCAACTCAAATCAAAGGGCAAGCCAAGGCATAATAATTGAGTGCTGGACACTTGAAGTGCCAAAATTTGGCATGAGGGGACACTTAGGCTGTGCATGACAACGCTTCTTGGTTGGGGAAGAGTTTTTTTTTTTTTTTTTTTCAAAAATAGTTCTTTTCTATTTCTATTTCGAGGAATAATTTCTGAATAAAAGAACTTGTTTGATAACTACACAAAATTTCTACTCTTGTAATCGATAATAGAAATGCATTTGGTAACGCAATAATTTCTTTTTTATATTTATTCATTTTTTATTCTTGCTCACGGATTGCCGACCGCCAACCGCCCGTTGCCCGCCGTCGACGGTTGGCGACGGCAGGCGGTGGCGGCGGGCGGCGGTCGCGGTGGCTTCGAGCAGTTGGAGGTAGTCGTGGCAAGAAATACGAATAAAAGAAAACTAAAAAAGAAAATTGACTTATTTCTAGGAATTGCTCTTGGGAACAATAAGCAACTTTTTTTTGCTTCTCGTTTCTTCTCCAAATCTATTCCCGGGCTAACTTTCTATTCCGGGGAATAGAAAAACAACTTGGTGTTACCAAACGGATTTATGTTATTTTTTTGTTCCGGGAAACAAAAGAATAGAAATTCAGAGGAATAGAAACGTTACCATGCGCTGCCTTAAGTGTCAAAAGTTTGGAAAGTGACACTTAAGTCCAAACTCTAAGTAAAATTGGTCAGTTAAGGCGTATTTGGTAATCATTCTGTTTCGGGAAACAATTTTTAATGAGAAATGATTTTTTCTGTTTCTGTTCTTGCAAAAAATTTATGAGCAAAAAAACGTGTTTGGTAATACCAAAATTTTTATTCCGGGATAGAAATACTTTTGGTAAAATTCTTAGATTTTTTTTATTCCTTTTAATTTTTTAATTTTTTAATTATTTTTTCCTTTTTCTTTTTCTCTTTGGCCGGTCCTGGGCCATTGCCGTGGCCGGTGAGGCTGTGCATGGTAACATTTTTGTTTCTTAGAATTTCTATTCTTTTATTCCCCGGAACAAAAAAAGAATGTAAACACGCGTTTGTAACACGAAATTTTTTTTCTATTCCGGGAATAGAAAGTTAGCCAAGGAATAGATTTGGAGCGAAACGAGAAACAAAAAAAAAAAAATTGCTTTTCTTCCAGGAACAATTTCTAGAAATAAGTCAATTTTTTTTTCTTTTGTTCTTCTCTCTTGTCGCGGCCACCTTCAATCGCTCGAAGCCACCGCCGACTGTCGGTCGCCGCCACGCCCGTCAGTCGCCGCCGCCGCCGCCGCCCGCCGTCCGCCGCCTGTCCGCGCCGTCGATCGCCGTCCCGTCGCCGCCGCCACCTACCGCCGATGCCGTCGCTGCTGCCGCCGGTTGCCCGCCGCCACCGCTCGCTGCCGGTCGCCCCGCGCACCGGTTCTTTGCCGTTGCTACCGTCGGTCACCGCGTCGCGGCGGCACGACTGTCGGCTGCCGCGATCGTCGGCCGTTCTTTGTCGCCGCCCGCTCATCCGCCACTACATGACTGCCGGCCGCCGATTGCTGGCCACCGCCGCCCGTCGACGCCGCCGTCGCCGCCCGTCGCCACTCGCCTGCCGGCCACCGATCGTCACTGTCGACTACTACCGCACAACCCATTGGCCGCCCCCTCCCATGGCCGCCCGTCCGCCTTCGACGGCCGGCGGTCGTGCAGTGGCGGGTGGGCGGGCAGCGGTGGAGGGCGGCGGCGGCAGTGGAGACCGGTGAGCGGCGGGCGGTGAGCGCGTGGAGATCGGTGAGCGGCGGGTGGCAGCGGTCGACGATCCATGAACGAGAATAAAATACTAATAAATACAAAAAAGAAACTGTTGCGTTACCAAACACATTTCTATTCTCTTTCTATTCCAAGAGTAGAAATTTTGTGTAGTTACCAAACGGGTTCTTTTACTCAGAAATTGTTCCTAGGAATAGAAATAGAAAATAATTATTTTTGAAAAAAACTTTCTCCAACCAAGAAGCATTATGCCCTAACCGGCTGGGTGATGTCCGACATGCTTGCTGGAGGCCAGCCTAGCCCTAGTGAGCCTCGGCCTCGCCAATCTAGGTGAGGCTGAGTCTCACTAGTGGCCACATGAGCCTTGTGCCGGCTAGGGAGGCCAAGCCTTGCTGTGGCCTCGTGAGGCTCGGCCTCATTGGGCCACCGCTAGGCAATGTCGTCCTGGAGGTGGCCTGGTGAGGCTTAGTGGCTGGACAAGCTCGGCCTTGCCAGATCTAGGTGAGGTCGACCTCGCCCATCCTAGGCTAGTTCGAGCCTTGCACGGCCATGGCGAGGCTCAGGCCAACGAGCCTCGCCATGGCTCGTTGTCTCCGATGGCTAGCGATGCTCCGGCAAGGTCGCCGGCCCTTGTCTAGCAAGTCGCCGACGTCAGCCATGGCCAAGGCCGACGACAGGTAAAAGGAAGAAGAAGAAGAAGAAAATAAAGGAAGAAGAAAAGAGACGAAAAAAGAAGAGATAAAACTTGATTATAAAAATTATTCCCGAGAACAAGAAGCTATTTTTTTCTACTTCTTGTTTCTGTTCTAAATTTATTCCTGGGAATATATTTTTTGTTCCCGGAACAAAAGTTTTACCAAACACGTTTATATTCTTTTTTGTTCTGGAACAAATGAATAGAAATTTTTGTTCCGGAGAACATAATTTTTTTTAACAAACAGGTCTTTAAGTGCCAACAGCAAGAAAATCCAGCAAAATTGCTGATGTGATGATTTTTCAAAGGGGCAAATGCAAAACAACGTCGTTTTGCACGTTGACGTAGCTAGACAAATGCAAAAACAACGTTGTTTTGTTACTGATGTGGGTAAATAATTAATATAAAATTAATTAAATTAAATTTAATACCAAAATAAAAAAAAATTTGAAAAAAAAAGGAAGATGATGAACGGTTGCAAGTGGCCAAGGGCTCGGCCTTTGCCATCGTAGCCTCCCAGCCATCACTAGGAAGGGCCGGTGATGGTGGGGGGAGGACCAGGGTTTGGTGACCTCGGCCGACCTAAGGCGAGGGCTTGTAGGGCCCTCACCCAGATCTAGGGCGAGGGTGACCGGCCCTCGCTCGGTTAGGCCAAGGGTTGCCGTTCGCTAGGAAGATCTGGCCGACCCTCTCCCATTCTCGTAAGCCCTTCCCGGCGATGGTAGGGAGGCGACGGTGATGAGAGCTGAGCCCTCAACCGCCTACACTATTAGTCTTTTTCATTCCTTTTTTAAAATAAAAAATTAATTTAATTATTTTTTAATAGTAAAATCCAAATCTATGCCAAAATGATGTTGTTTTGTGATTTTCTTTGCTGAGTTAACTTTTTGGCAAGCCACGTAAGTGAGTAAAATCAATAAAAAATTGACATATAGGATTTTAGGAGATATGGCACTCAGTGTCCTATTTTTTTAAAAAAATGACACTCAAGTGTCACGTTCCTAACTTTTGACACTTAAGTGTCCCATCGTGCTAATTTTTTGTAGTACTTTTGCCCATAATAATCAAGCACGAGAACTGGGTCATCTCCAAGTCAATTCAAGCCAAAGCCCAATAAGCAAGAACTAAACTCAATCAAAGAACAAAATCTAAACCAATCCAAACAAACACAAATTGAACCTCAAGCAAACAAGAACAAGTCTCAAATAATTTCAATCAATGACTTGCTACATGCTTGGATTAACTTAACACAATGTCCTAACTAAATATTAGTAAGTTCCACTTACAACTTTCTAAGCTGGCAGCCTTAAAACGACAACAACGACAAGCATGGCGACAAGGACACCTAAGGGGAGAGGAGGCCGACTTTGAGAGAAGGGAGGGAGGTTGGTTGATGGTAAAAGAGAAGGAGAGGAGGATGGGCTGCGGTGAGGTTTGTGTTGGGGTGAATGAGTTTTACTCCTATTTATAGGGCTTTCCCCCAAGAATGGTCTTAAATGGGTCATTAATTATCGCAGCTTAGGTGGAAAGTGCAAGGACAAGGTAGCCAGCTTCCGATTGGTTCACCTAGCCTACTGTAACGGCCTTTAATTAATGAACTGTTTCCCCTTAGGTTATTTAATGAGGCTCCATTATTTATCTCAAATAAACAAGGCGAGAAGTATTTAAGAGGGGTCTTACTTGATCACTAAGCCTCAAAATATAGTGTGATTATGTCTAATCAGCTTGGGGCATCTCAATATGGCATTTAAGAATTAGATTCTAAGCTTAGGGGCAAACGAACAGCCTAAGTGCCATAACTTGGCACGGGGGGACACTTAAGTGCCATAACTTCAAAACGATATACTTAAGTGCCACTTTCTTTGAAAAGTGAGACACTTAAGTGTCACCTCCGGTGACTCTTGCCGGAAATCCTACGTGAAAATATTTTATTATTTTTTATTGCCTACATGGCTGACCTGAGAGCTGAGTCGGCTCTAACTCACCAGAAATGACGTCGTCTGCATAATAAAAGCCCCAAATCTTCCAAAAATGACGTCATCTCCCCAAATGCCCCAAATCTAAAACCCTAAATCGACCAAAATCCCTATTGAAGTGCTCGAATCCAAGTCTTGAATCCTAATTTTCATTTGCCCAAAATTCCTTCGTCGAATCTTGGAAATGGAGAGTAAGACTCGTAGCAGTGCCTCAATTTCCTCTCATCGAAGCAAAGGAGAAGGCCAGCATTTATGTTTTTGTGGGTTATCGAGTCCACACCGAGTCCAAAAAGAATATTGTGGACTTGAATCAATCCTAGGAGAAGATTTTATGGATGCGCTCGATATAAAGAAGCGTCGAAGTGCAAATACTTCAAATGAGTCGATGCGAAGTTCTCTGATCGAGCCACAGGGGTGATATTGAATCTACTTCATAAAAGACAGCAATCTCCATCTATGTTCGTGGACGACTTGGACGATGTTGACTCAATGCAAGCTCAAGCATCTTCAGTTAAACTTTTCAAGAATGAAGTCTCAATGGACACTCAAGCATCTTCAACTAAACATTTCAAGAATGAAGTTTCAATGATGAAAATTGAACATAAGTGTTACCAAGCGTTTATTATGGTGTTGTTTTGTTGTCTATTGTACTTTATGATGAAATGTAAAGCACTTAAAAATGAGAAAAAGTTTCTCCAACTGCTATAGTTAAAAATGATGTTGTTCTGGATTAAACGTAGGCTTTTTTCTTTTTGAAAGATGCGAAGAAGTTTATATTGTTCAACAAGATCATTGTGGCTTTGTTGTTGTTTGTGCTGTCATATGGAGTTGCCATAAGTTAAATTGCCATCAACTTCTCTATTTTGATGCAAACCAACATATACACAAGACAAACATGAGTGATTACCCGAGTGTCATAAGTTGTATTTAGTAATCACTTAAGTGCTAGTTGTGATGAAAAAAGGATCACTTAAGTGTTAGGTTATTATTAAAGTGATTAGTTAAGTGTCACTTGTAATAAAAATTGAACATATTAGTGCTAAGTTTTTTAGAATATGACATGTTAAGTGCCAATTTTTTTGTGGGTTTTCTTTAAAAATTGTGCCAGCCACAACCATCGGCTGCGCCACCAACCATCACCACTAGCCACACTACACACTAGGCACTTGAACCATCAACATGCTGGTGGTGTTGCTGCACAACGTACTAGTGCAAGCAGCTTGCACCGGTACACATGGTGTAAGATGTGCAAACTGCACACTTGCACCGGGTGTAGGTATAGCATAAGCCTATAATCCCCACCACAAATCCATAATCACCGGGCAGCACCACCAGCCACACCAGCACCCCAGCCACCACATTAGCACCCTAACAACAAACTTACTACCACCAAACATCACCATCCACCACCAGCCACACTAGCACTCCAGCTACCACCACAGAACACCAACAGCAGTAGCAGCAAGTAAAAGCAAAATTCATGACAAACAGCAAAAATTGACAAGTAGCACAAGATCATTTCATTGATATTGAAATTAAGTCTCACAACATCAATGACAAACTAAAGAAAAAAAAGATAACCATCCATAGCAAGTGTTATTATAATGTTAACGTTTACATAACTATTTTGACTCCTAAGTTCCACAAATCCTATCTATCACGTCCCATCTCATCAATCAATATGCACGACAACCCCTGTCCATGCTCCTTTCGATGGGCCTTTCACTTGATTCATAATTCTTGCACTATTTCTAATTGGACGTGCAACTTCTTCTTCAACTTTCTCAGTATCCACTAACTCAGATGGAGCTGCAAATCCCAGGCTGAATTGATTCAAAAGGAGCTACAACTGGGTTCTTTCTCTTCTTTCTTGTTGGCGCAGTTGATGTTTTCTCTTTTGTTGGTGCAGTCGTTGATTCTTGAGTTTGGCCTGAGATAAGAACCTCTGAAATTCTCTTAGGCTAGAAAAAAACAATAAATTATCAGCAAAAGTCTACAACATAAATTAAATTAAATGCAGCCAATAAAACTTACATTCAGAATAACTGTTCTAGTACGCTCATTTGTATAAAGGCCATATCCATATTGTCTTAACCTCTTCCTAAGTGCTCCTCTTATTTGAATAGGGGCGTCACTTTCAGGAACTTGTGATTTGTTGGCTCTTTTTCTTGCTTTCTTGGGCTCTTTAGCTACAGCTGAGGCTTCTTCGACCAATTCTTCAGCTGGGTGTCTTCTAGATGGCCTTTGTGTAGCTGCCCCTTCACCTAGCCTTTTTCTAGTTGTCCTTCTATGTAGCCCTTCAACTTCAGTGACACCTCCTTCTGTTGGGCCTTCTGGTGGTACTGGTGGTGGTACTTGTGGTGCCCCTTGTAGTGATTGTGATTCTTCTGGTGCCCCTGTGGTGACCCTTGAGGTGGCTCTTGTGATAACCCTTCAATTGATAGTTGAGTTCAAACTTGCTTTCTTTGAACCTGAGAAAGAGGCAAAAGACACCATAAATATAACATCGGGACATATAATAATGTAAAGAAAATGAAAATCTGAATACAAATGGTTGAATTTACCACTGGGTATTTCTTTCGCTGCTGAAGAACAGTCGATTGAACTGGCCGTGATGTTGCTTGGGCCAATCCTTAGCTGGCTGTGATGCTGCTTGGACCAATCCTTCAGCTGGCTGTGATGTTGCTTGGGCCAATCCTTCAGCTGACATTCTTCTACCTTGCTTTCGAAGAGGCTGTTCAGTTTCATGACTTACTAGGGTTCTTCTTGTGACCTAACAAACACATTACATACAAGGCCAAATAAGATATTATGTACATTTTTATGATAAATGACAAAGCAACATCAACATAAAATAAATTTCATGACTTACCGAGGTTCTAGTTGTCGACGGAAGAACAATTGACTCACTTGGCCCTGCTGTTTGCATTTATCCAATTGTCTCTTCACTAGGCCCTTCACCTTGCCTCAACGGTTGTTGTTGCTTCCTCAATTGACAACATTTAATATTGTGGCCTTCTAGGCAACAATAAGAGCACGTTATCTTTGCACTCTGCTTGCTCATTCTTTGCTGACTCGAGACCTCTCCCTCCGCCATTCTTCGTCTTCGTTTTGCCCTTCCAATTTTCTTCTTCAGTGGCAAAGGTTGAGGTGCTTCATGATCCGTGAGCTCCCAAAACTTGCTACTTCTAATTGGCTGCATCATGAACTGATAGGAAGCAAGGTATTTTGATTTATGGTACCAATCATCGATGTAATCATCTATATTGTCGCTCTTTAACTAGATGGCACATATGGCATGTGAACATGGAATTCCACTTACTTGCCATGCTCTACATGAACACTTCCTGCTTCCTAGATTGACAACATACTTATCAGCACCCTTCATTATCTCATATCCGTCATCTCCATTCCAAATGGGATGACAATGCCTACTTGCAACCAAGTTCTCATCCAATTTCTTGGCAATCCTAAGACCATATTGTCTTGTCCACTTTGCAGCCCCATCTCTTTGTTTTTGCAGCTGAGTCATAACCGCAACTCGTATATCTTCAAGCATTGAGATGACTGGTTTGCATTTGGCATCTATTGTCTTCGAATTAAATACTTCACAAATGTTGTTGTCGACGTTATCGCACTTGAACTCCTCATTGAAGAATGCCCTACACCAATGCTTCGGTTCTAGTTGAAATAGGATAACACAACATTCCTTTGTCAATTGAAGTAGTCCTTCTTTGGCTATCCTAAAGTCAGCCATGTTTGCACTCTTTGTTAATTGCCAAAATTGCAACTGCAGCTTATCCCTTTTGTAGGTCTTTGCCCAATTTCCGTATATGTGCCGCGCACACATTTGATGTTCAGCATGGGGCAACAATTCGGCTACTACCGGAACCAATCCCTGCAATAATTCAAAGTAAGAAATAATAGAGAAAATTACATGTTCATATTACAAAGCAAACTATTGACTAAATTTTTCAAAAAGCAAGCATTACCTTTTGTTGGTCACTTATGAATGCCCACCCTTCCTCGTTTGTTATCTCCAAGTCAGCAATCAGATTTTTCAAGAACCAGGACCAATTGTCCTTGTTCTCAATCTTTACAATAGCCCAAGCTAGTGGGAACATTTGGTTATTCGCATCTTTTCCAATCGCCGCCAACAATTCTCCCTTGCACAAGCCCTTCAAGAAACAGCCGTTCAATCCTATAATTTGTCTATAACCAGCTAAAAATCCCCGTCTGCATGCATCAAAGCACACATAGAACTTATCGAACTTGGTCCCATGATCAGGAAGCGGTCTCTCAACCACCTCTACATACACTCTACTTGTAGGGTTTTGCAGCCTACACTCCCAAGCATACTCCCACACCTGCTCATATTCCTTAACATACTGACCAATAAGTATCTTTATCACCTTTTGCTTTGCTCTTTTGCACTGAATCCTAGATACATTGATGCCTACACGCTCCTTCACCAACATCCTAAAGTTAGTAATTTTCATCTCGGGCATCAGCTTGATTCGATCGAAGAAGTGCTTGGACAACCATGCACTTGTTACCCTTTTGTTTTGAAAATTAATGGAACAAGTGTGTTCCTCTTAGTAGGCTCTAATCTAGAAAGACCCACTCTTCTTAACAAACGCGCCGTAAATCATCCATGGACAATTTTGCTGCGAACACCTAACTCTTACAAATTTCTTAGTGTTTCTAATGAAATCAATATTTCTTTGTGCAGTAATGGAGTTCTTCAGTATAGCTTCCCTAAATTGTATCGCATCATGAAATTTCATACCTACTGACAAAGTAGGAGAGGCAACGGATGGATCATAGGAAGGAAACTTATTTTTCCTTCTACGCAAAGCTCGTTGATCTTCAAGTTCGTCCTGGGAAGTAGCGGTGTCGATGCTTTCTTTATAATCTATCTCCTGGCCAGCAACACCAACATCTTCAAGGCCTTTGTCTCTGTTTGGAACTTCATCAGCTATCTGCAAAGTTGCAAATCTATCTGATAAAAAGTCCCTTTGTTTTGTGTAAGCTCCTCATCGTCGTCGTCACTTAAGATTAATAAATTTTTAGTAGCCAACCCTTCATCGTCATCGTCATCATCACCATCACTGGATTCAGCTACTTCCCAATCTAATTTAGTGACCTATGTCACCATCGCTCTGGTGAACAGCATTTGCGCTCCTCTTCTCCTCGTCTTGTCCATCATGCCCTACTTCATCCCTAACTTTAGTACTAGTTTGAATACCATCTCCTCCTTCTCATACTTGGGTGCTATCTCTGTCATCATCTTTGTCCTCACTATCACTATTGTTTTCAACAAATAATTTCGCCTCTTCGCCATGAAGATAATTATATAAGACATCCCTAAAACTATTATCATATTCCAAAACTCTCAAACCATTTCTCAAGCCTTTCCCAGGAACATAGTACAACAACTTTTGCACTCTACAAGGCAAAAATGTCACTATATCCCTAACAAATCTAATAAAAGATGCATTCTTTATATCTACAAAGATAGTACCCTCATTCTCCCCCTCATACTCCCACTCATCCTCCCCAATCACAAAATCCCCACCGTAGTAAACGATAACAGCAACATAGTCCTTATCATGAGCCATTTCTACAACAAAAGAGGAAAAACAATTAACTTTTGGGACCACATTTATAAATGACAATAGACAATTGCAAGTGGAGGTCCCTACACTATTTATTAAAGAAAAGAAGATATAGGGAACATGCATAGGTCGTCTGATAGTTGCAGCTTGAAAAGAGGCCCTAGGACAAATAGAGATGAGACCCGACAACTACTTTGATTATGTCATCACATTCCTTTAAATTATGGAGAGGGATCTCATATAAGCATGGGTCCTCATGACACCAATTTCAACAATGCAATTTATTAAAAAAATACCTAGAAGTCCCCATCCCCACGACAACAAGAGATTCGATTCGAACATGTCCAATGTCCAATACTCCGAACCCTAACAATCACCAATCACCAATCACCATCGCACATTTCACATCCGACCACTACAAATTACTTTCACAATCACAATTCAACATCAAAGCCTTAAATCACACATTACATTGGATAGGGTGACGTCGAGCCCTAATTTTCCCCCCGCCGAGCCCTATACTATCAATTCGAACCCCCCAATAGGATTCTAGCACCATATCTAAGCCATAAATCTCACATCAATACCATCCACGCCTAAGTTGGGAAAGCCGACCCCCAAATTTCAAGTCCGAGTCCTAATAAACGAGTCGGAGCCCTAATTTCACCACAGGGGAGAGGAAGAAGAGAAAAAACCTGAGCAAATCGACGATAGCGAGCGACGACGGCGACGATGGCGAGCGATGACTTGCAAACGGCAACTGCGAATGGCGAGCTGTTAACGGTGATGGAGATGACGTTAGATCTGGTGTGAATCGATGGACGAACGGTTAAAATCCAAATAAGCTAAACGATGTCATTTAACACTAAGGAAAAATGACGTCGTTTAGTTTGGCCAAAGGCACAATGGATGGGGCGACGTCGTTTTCCTCCTCCACGTGTGTTTTTTTTTTTTATTTACTAAATTGCCACGTCGGTTAAGCATGTTGCCGGAAAATGCCACATCTGCATTTTGGCCGGTTTTTGGCCGGATTGGCACTTAAATGTTCAATTTTACTCCAATATTGGCACTCTAGTGTACCATTTCAAAGTTATGGCACTTAAGTGTCCCTCCGTGCCAAGTTATGGCACTCCAGGTGTCCCAACCTCCATTTAATATCTTCGTCACGTAGTAATTTAAAGATCATGGACACTTGTCATGTTAAGCCTTTTATCTCGAAAGATAAGATTGGATTTGGACTTGGAACCATTAATGAAGGAGATATCTAGGCGTTGGATTAGTCAAAATTTCTTAGAAAAACAAGTGTGAACATATGTGAACATGTGTAAACTCATTAAATGATATGTGGGCTACTAAAGAATATGTGTTCCTATAGCTTAGGTCTAATCATACTCTAATGACTAAGTATGAAAGGCGGACTTTAGAGCCCACAAAGAGAGCCACATGCCTAGAAATAGAGATAGAGGTAAGGTCAAGTTCAAACTTTGGATCAAGATAAGCCTACTTTAATATCTTTTGGAATTTATCCATTCAATAACCAAGATGAAGAGTCCAAACTAATTAAGAACCTAGTTGGAAGATTGGAAGATAAGGTTATCCAATCATTAATGCTTCTTGACTCAAGACCAAGTAGGGTGCCACCTCTCCCTTATTAAATTGCCAACTTAGGTTTTTGAAACTGGTGGACCTTCGCTATTTGCCAACTTTATAGAGCTTTTTGTAGTTTGGATTTGGAGAAACTTCCTCCATGAAAGTTGTTCAAAATATCTTGATTTACAATGTACTTAAATTTCATTTTTTTAGGTGAAATGGTTGGGACGAAGGCCTAATTATATACCGTCTAGAACCTGCCCAATGTAGTAGAAACGGTGATCCGGTTACCTTCTCAAAATTTTATAAAATTTTTTCCTCTCAAATTTGACATGCTTCCTTCATAAAAAACTTTAAAGCACATCCATGTCTACAACATATAAAAATTTGAAAGAGCTTTGTAATGATTTGGATTTCAAAATGGGTCTTTCTTTGCAATTATTGGACCTGCTTAATGGGCAAATTGTTGGGTTCTATTTAGTGATTTGCTATTCTTTCCATAGCATGAATTTAACTTGGATTCTTTCATGAAAAATGTTATTAAGATCTTCTCTACAACAAATTGAAATTTCATAATTTTTCAAGCCAATTTGATAAGGTAATGACACTGACTTCAGAAATTGCTTAAAACTATTTTTCACCCTAGGATGGGAGAGCCACACACCTAAGCTTGAGGTTGAGACACTTGGAGTGCCATAATTTGGCACGGAGGGACACTAAAGTGTCATAACTTTGAAATGGTACACTTAAGTGCCAATATCGGAGTAAAATGGAACACTTAAGTGCCAATCCGGCAAAAAACTGGCCAAAATGCAAACGTGGCATTTTCCGGCGACATGCTTAACCGACGTGGCAATTTAGTAAAAAAAAAAAAAAGCACACATGGGAGAGGAAAACGACGTCACCCCATCCATTGTGCCTTTGGCCAAACTAAACGACATCGTTTTTCCTTAGTGCTAAACGACGTCATTTAGCTTATTTGGATTTTAATCGTTCATCCATCGATTCACACCAAATCTGACGTCGTCTCCATCACCGTTCATAGCTCGCCATTCGCAGATTGAAAGTCGCGTTCGCAGGTCATCGCTCGCCGTCGCCGATTTGCTCAGGTTTTTTCTTTTCTTCCTCTCCCCTGTGGTGAAATTAAGGCACCGACTCGTTTATTAGGACTCGGACTTGAAATTTGGGGGTCGGCTTTCCCAACTTAGGCTTGGATGGTATTGATGTGAGATTTATGGCTCAGATGTGGTGCTAGAATCCTATTGGGGGGTTCGAATTGACAGTTTAGGATCGGCCTCGAAATGTAGGGCTCGACGGGGGGAAAATTAGGGCTCGGTGTAGGGCTCGACGTCGCCCCATCCATGTGATGTGTGATTTAGGGCTTTGATGTTGAATTGTGATGTGTGAAAGTAATTTGTAGTGATTGGATGTGAAATGTGAGATGGTGATTGGTGATTGGTGATTATTAGGATGGGGACTTTTGGGTATTTTTTTAATAAATTGCATTGTGGAAATTGGTGTCATAAGGGCCCATGCTTATCTGAGATCCCTCTCCATATTTTAAAGGAATATGACGACATAATCAAAGTAGTTGTCGGGTCCCATCTCTATTTGTCCTGAGGCCTCTTTTCGAGCTGTTGCTATCAGATGACCTATGCATGTTCCCTCTATCTTCTTTTCTTTAATAAAGAGTGTAGGGACCTCCACTTGGAATTGTCTGTTGTCTTTTGTGAATGTGGTCCCAAAAGTGAATTGTTTTTCCTCTTTTGTTGCAGAAATGGCTCATGATAAGGACTATGTTGCTATCATTGTTTACTACAGTGGAGATTTTGTGATTGGGGAGGATGAGTGGGCGTATGAGGGGAGGAATGAGGATACTATCTTTGTAGATATAAAGAAGGCATCTTATATTGGATTTGTTAGGGATATAGTGACATTTTTGCCTTGTAGAGTACAAAAGTTGCTGTACTGTGTTTCTAGGAAAGGCTTGAGAGATGGTTTGAGAGTTTTAGAAGATGATAATGGTTTTAGGGATGTCCTATATCATTATCTTCATGGAGAAGAGGCGAAAGTATTTGTTGAAAACAATAGTGATAGTGAGGACGAAAATGATGACAAAGATAGCACCTAAGTAGGAGAACGAGGAGATGGTATTCAAGCTAGTACTGAGGATAGGGATGAATGATGTGATACAATTTAGGGGGCATGATGGACGGACGGGGGGGAGGGGGCGCAGTATGAATATGGGCGGGTGTGGGACTATGCTTGGGAGTGTAGGCTGCAAAACCCTACAAGTCATGGGACCAAGTTCGATAAGTTCTACGTGTGCTTTGATGTTCACTAGAGCGATGGTGACATAGGTGATGTCACCATCACTTAATTAGATTGGAAAGTAGCTAAATCCAATGATGGTGATGATGATGATGATGATGAAGGGTTGGCTATTGAAAATTTATTAATCTTAAGTGATGACGATAATAGATGCCGAGATGCAAACTAGTCATCTCAATCGAAGGCAAGGAGGAGCTTAAAGGATTGGCCCAAACGGTATCAAATGACGGCTGAATAAGGAAAAAACAAAGGGACCGGTGGTAAATTTAACCATTTGTATTCAGTTTTTCATTTTCTTTACATTATTATATGTCCCGATGTTATATTTTTTTATCCAACCGAAGGGCCATCACAAGAGCCACCTCAAGGGTCACCACAGATTTGCAACTACAAGGGGTACCACAAGTACCACCATTAGCACCACTCGATGAAGTTCCAAATAGAGAAGTTCAGAGGTTCTTATCCCAGGCTTAACTCAAGAATCAACAGCTGCACCAACAAAAAAGAAAACATCAACTGCGCCAACAAGAAAGAAGAGAAAGAACCTAGTTGCAGGTCCTTTTGAATCAATTCGGCTTGGGACATTTGCAGCTCCATCTGAGTCAGTGGATACTAAGAAGGTTGAAGAAGAAGTTACACATCCAGTTGAAAGAGTGCAAGAATTTTTAATCAAGTGAAAGGCCCATCGAAAGGAGCACGAACAGGGGGTGTTGTGGATATTGATTGATGAGATGGGACGTGATAGATAGGATTTGTGGAACTTAGGAGTCAAAATAGTTATGTAAACGTTAACGTTATAATAACACTTACTATGGATGGTTATCTTCTTTTTTTTTTTCTTTAGTTTGTCATTGATGTTGTGAGACTTAATTTCAATATCAATGAAATGATCTTGCGCTGCTTGTCAATTTTTGCTGTTTGTCATAGATTTTGCTTTTACTTTGTTGCTTTGTTGGTGTTCGTGGTGGTAATGGAGTGCTTTGGTGTGGCTAGTGGTGGTGGATGGTGATGTTTGGTGGTAGTGAGTTTGTTGTTGGGGGTGCTAATGTGGTGGCTGGGGTGCTGGTGTGACTGGTGGTGATGCTCGGTGATTATGGGTTTGTGGTGGGGGTTTCAGTGATTATGGGTTTGTGGTGGGGGTTATAGGCTTATGCTACATCTACACTTGGTGCAAGTGTGTAGTTTGCACATCTTACACCATGTGTACTAGTGCAAGCTAGTGCAAGCCTCAGCTTGCGCTAGTACCTCGTGCAGCAACACCACCAGCATGGTGGTGGCTGGCACAATTTTTAGAGAAAACCCACAAAAAATTGACACTTAACTGGTTATATTCTAAAAAACTTGGCACTTAACTGTTCAATTTTTATTATAAGTGACACTTAACTATTCACTTTAATAATAACTTGACACTTAAGTGATCATTTTTTCATCGCGACTAGCACTTAAGTGATTACTAAATACAACTTATGGCACTCGGGTAATCACTCATGTTTGTCTTATGTATATGTTGGTCTGCATCAAAATAGAGAAGATGATGGTAATTTAACTTATGGCAACTCCATATGACAACATAAACAACAACAAAGCCACAATGATGTTGTGTAACAACATAAACTTCTTCGCATCTTTCAAAAAGAAAAAAGCCTATGTTTAATCCAGAATAACACCATTTTTAACTATGGTAGTCGGAGAAACTTTTTCTCATTTTCAAGTACTTTACATTTCATCATAAAGTACAATAGACAACAAAACAATACCATAATAAACGCTTGGTAACACTTTTGTTCAATTTTCATCATTGAAACTTCATTCTTGAAAGGTTTAGTTGAAGATGCTTGAGCATGCATTGAGACTTCATTCTTGAAAAGTTTAACTGAAGACGCTTGAGCTTATATTGAGTCAACATCGTCCAAGTCGTCCACGAACACAGATGGAGATTGCTGTCTTTTATGAAGTAGATCTAATATCACCTCTGTGGCTCGGTTAGAGAACTTTGCATCGACCCATTTGAAGTATTTGCACTTCGACGCTTCTTTATATCGGGCGCATCCATAAAATCTTCTCCCAGGATTGATTCGAGTCCACGATATTCTTCTTGGACTCGGTAACCCACAAAAACAGAAACGCTAGCCTTCTCCTTCGCTTCGGTGAGAGGAAATTGAGGCGCTGCTGCAAGTCCTACTCTCCATTTCCAAGATTCGACGAAGGAATTTTGGGCAAATGAAAATTAGGGTTTGAGACTTGGATTCGAGTACTTCAATAGAGATTTTGGCCGATTTAGGGTTTTAGATTTGGGGCATTTGGGGAGACGACGTCATTTTTGGAAGATTTGGGGCTTTTATTATGCAGACAACGTCATTTCTGGTGAGTTAGAGCCGACTCAGCTCTCTGACGAGCCACGTAAGCAATAAAAAATAATAAAATATTGTCAATTAGGATTTCCGGCAAGGGTCGCCAAAGATGGCACTTAAGTGTCCCACTTTTCAAAGAAAGTGACACTTAAATGTACTGTTTTGAAGTTATGGCACTTAAGTGTCTCCCTGTGTCAAGTTATGGCACTTGGGCTGTTCTTCTACCGTATTAAATGTAACTTGGAAAAATATAAAAGTTTTTGAAGTTTTGTCATTGTGCAAGAATTAATCGAATTTGACCACGATCGATCACGTTATTTGGCCCAAGATTCGTACCTAAGCCATGCCCAAACGGAGCCGGATACAACCAGGCTTCATCGGCCAAACTGAGCTCGAGCCTCCTTTACCGAGTAAAAGGGTTTGCAACTAGGTTCATTGGCTAGGCCTTGGGCTAGTCAACTGATCTTGTGGCCGATCTCGTGGTCATTCCAATGTCTTGTGCCACGAGTCATGGTCAGTCATGGTTAGTTCGAAATTAAACTGAGTTGAGTTTATTCGATCCATGGTTAATTATCGATTGTCATGTAATAGTATGGGATCAATCAATCCATCTCGATTCACAGTTGCTTTGGATTGACTCATGGTCGTCCACGACTAATACAACGACCAGGTGGAATCACCCGTGATCGGTATATTGACCGGGTAGAATCGAGTCATGATTGTCTGCCAATCCATAAGGGTATGTGATTGGCCCACAACCAATTCTTATTGTCGAACAACTTTTCCATGGTTGAATACTCTATAACTAAACCTTTGGTTGCCGATTCCTAAACAAACTAATTGACTCATGATTGGCCCTCAAGTCGGCTCATGGTTTAGTCTCGCCATTGGTGTACTGGTCATTGGCCTACTAGTAGGGCCAAAGTAAGTGTCAAAACCAAGGGTGTTACACATGCCAAAACCCTTAGGATGCAAGAAGCTCTTAGTTGTGTTGTCCATCTAGGAGAAAAGGAACACTTTAAAATGGACAATAAAACTATCTTTGAAGTACTATGGGTGCATTTGATTAGGCTTTGGAGGTAAAGAATTTGGAAAAATACAAGGATTTTAGATCAAAGGGATTTTTCAAAAGGCAAATAGTGTTTGGTAAAGTAACACAATGAGAAACTACTTTTACTTAAAAACCATTTAGAAACGTTACACTTTATAGATGACTTTTTTTTTGTTATTATTATTATTATTATTATTATTATTTTATTTTTTTGTAAACTCAACTGCTCGCAAGCCAAATTGGTTGCTAACCAGCCTCACTTGACGTCGCCCAACCCTAGGCAAGGTCGCTTGGGTCGCGCAACCTTAGACGAGGTTGGTCAGCAACCATATTTGGCATCGTCGACCGCTTGAACCCTTATCGGTGAGGTTGTGAGGTTGAGACATTTTTGGAACTATGAAAGTTGAGCGAAGGCAAGTTGAAAGAAAAAAATGTATTTGCATTTCGAAAATACTCAAAACTTAAAGCATCTTTGGATCTACCTTGGGTTAAAAGCTTTTAAAGGCTCTTGGAATTGTAATTGCATCTTCCTAAAGCTCTCCAAAAAGTTTGCCAAACGGTATTTGCATTTACCTAATAGGCTTTGGGAAAGTGTTCTTAAGAGCATCCGTATATATGTGTCAAAAGAGTGTTCTTAGGATTATTCACCACACCTTACAAGATTGCAGAGGCTTTATTGAGTAAATGGCCAACTTAACCTTATTTTGGTGTTTTGGCAACCAATTGGAACGCAACTCATGAGAGAATGGGTACTTTACATGCTTTTTGGTCATCAGATATACACCTCATAGTTTTAACTTTTTAAACTTCTTCTTGACTCATTGAAGCTTTTATGTACCCTTTAGTTGCTTTGCATGAAATGAAATATATTTTTTGACCAAAAAATATATATACGGGGAGGTACTTGGGTCGATGTGTAAATTACACCAAATTGCTCCATTTAATCCGGCAAAAAGGTGGAAACATCATTGTTTTGCCAATTTGGTCAATCCATAGGACAAGAGCAGTTGGGCCAGCAATTTCTAGGAAAGGATCGACTGAGGATTTGAGGGATGATGTTGATTCTTATGTGAACGACTGGAAAATAAGCACTAAAGCATAATCTTTCTCTCTGGTCTTTTCATAGATAAAGCTCTTGACGTTCGATGCAATAAATTCTTATATGTTACATGTAAAGGAAAAAAAAATCCCTAAACGAAAATGGCTTTAGGCTTAGGTCATGGCAAGAGACATGTTATATGCATATGCTTATCACTGGATGGACATGTGACTGACTGGTGAGTTGATGTATTGTTCGAGATTGAATTATCTACATTTGGATCTTCTTTAAAATAAAGTTCATTCTATGACCCTATTTTAAAATTTCCCTATCATAGATATGGACTAATTTAGCATGCTTGTTATGTTTGGACATTTGTTAGCCCAACCATTATTATGGGTTATGCTATTGTAATCTATTTCTTGTTAGAAAATCCTCCCATTATATTTTGAAATGGACAAAACCATCTGTTCTTTATTATTATTTGATAAATGCAATAATTTGTCTTATTTCAGGTAATGTTAATATGCTTTAACATTATTAATGAAATTCGAAGTATAAAGTGAAAAGATTGATAGAAGCTAAATGGAGCTTAGTAGAGGGTGACTGGTTCAAGAGAACAAGGGGCTTGAAGTAAAGTCTTGATCGCTAATGAATTAAGAAAGACAAAATGGATGGCAGTTCGTAAATCAACTACTCGTGGGAAGCTTGGATAGACTTATGAGAAGCGAATAGAAGCATCTAACCATATTAAATGTGGGAATTTCTTTTTACTAATAAAGAAGGTCAAAAGGAAATTAATGGGTAGCTTGAGGGTTGGAAATCCATACCGAATATTTAAAGTAGAATCAAATTGGTTATTATCGATTCGGTAGAAAAAACTATTACATAGTATGGCTAACTCTATTTGACGAAACCTCACCATTATCAATAAAATTTGATTGTATGGTGTGACCAAACCTATGGTGATTACGTCCATTATCTCCAACGACAAATTATTCCTCTAGAAGATTGTCTAACGACTTGTTTGGACACAAAAAACTATATAAGAGCATCAATGCATACCAAAAGAGACACTACAATGGAAAAACTAAGAAAGTTATGAAAACTGTGATATATTCTTATTCTTACTAAAAGTTGATATCGCATTACTCGTGGTTACTTGTGACTTACTCTATTGAGAGTTGTTTTTTGTAATCTAATATGTGAGAAGTGTATGAGTATGTTAGCAGTGATGAATTATTGATAATGTGATCTATCAACTCTGGGTAGAAATTGTATGTGCTAAGTTGTAACAACCTAAGGGATTACTAGTGAATTTTAGCTTGTTGGTGGCAATTAGTTTGCAAAGTGAACGTAGGCTAAATCATAAGCCGGACTACTATAAGGTCTGAGTGCATCATCTTCAATCTCTTTACATATCTCATATTGTATTTTATAAAAGCATATTGTATTTGATATATATCAAACTTAACTTGTCTTATCCTGTAAAAATTGTTAAATTTTTAGAATCACCTGATTTAACCCCCTTTAAATTGCATTGTTAGCTACAACACACATGTTTTTCCATAATAATAAGATCAAGGCAACTTTCACAACTTTCAATTTCATTCATTGTCATCATCTCGAGAGCACACGAATAAAAGAGAATTATCATTGTCTAGTGTGGTATGAGATTTTGAAAATTGGATGCAGTCATGCAAAGGGCGCTTAAAGCCGTTGCTAGATAGTCCAAAACCATCTCTAAAGAATTCACTAAGGCTCCGTTCATTTCGTGAAAAATAATTTCTGGGAAAACGTTTTCCGGATTTTACGGCATTCATTTCACGAAAAATGAATTCCTTTGGGAAATGTTTTCTATGAAAGGAAAAAAAGTCTTTTAAATTAGGGGAAAATTTTTTCCACTTTTTAAAAGTGGAAAACATTCTTTTCCTTGATCTCTCATATCTCACACCTCTACAAATCCTCACTTCCTCCTCCCCTTTCTTCTTCTTCTTTTATTTTTTTATTTGAATTATTTTTTTTTAATTTTCTTTTTCTTTTTTAATTCAAGTTATTTTATTTTCTTTATTCATTTATTATTTTATTTATTTTTCTTTTCTTTGTTGTGGCATCCCAAAATTTCATGGCAACCTCTGGATGCATTACAACCTATGAAAAGGTGATGGAAGTGTTATTGAATTATGTTATGGCCTTTAGACCAAAGAATTTTAATAGATTAATGCCGAGTATTTTAATGGAGAATTATTTGGGTAGAAATACATCTTATGTTAATGGATGATTAAGGTTGGTGCTATAGGACAATTTGATAAAGAAGACTTTGTTCTTGACTATGCACTTTATAGATTTGATTTTATGGATTAATGTCACAAAGTCTTTTGGTCATTTTATTATGCAATTAGGTATTTATTTAAATGAGGATTAAGATGTATTATTAAAAATAAACTTGGGCCATTTAAGTTTGGACTTTAGGCCCAAGTGAGATGGGCCTAAAGTGGGCCAAGAGGCCCAGCCCATAGAGCCATGAGGTGGTCGACGCATGGAGGGGGGAGGAGGAGCTGCATGGCCTCCTCCAAGTGTCTTCAACAAGGGAGACACTTGTCTCCTTCTTGGGGACAAGTGTCCCCCATGCAAAATGAGGATGCATGCAAGTATATAAACAACCAAAAAGAAAGAGAGAGAGGGAGTTGCCGGTTTTGAGAGAGTGAGTGAGAGAGAGGGAGTTGCCGAGAGAGTGAGGAACCGAGAGAGAGGAGGAAGAAGCTGTGTGTCTGTCCGTCCGCTCGTTCGTCGCTCGTCGCTGTGCGTCCGTCGTCCACCGTCATGCTCATTGTAGCTCGGTACAAAGTCAAGTTGGGATCTATATTCTGCTCTTGCATGTTGTGTCTTGCTTGTGTGTTTGAATGGTGGTGAATCTCAGACGTTTAGTGTGTGAGAAACCGAAGCTTGAGTTTGTTGTTCTTGAAAATGTGTTTTGTTTTTGAGTGTGCCGCCTGACCCAGAATTTTGTAGAGGCTTGAATGTGGGTTTCGAGTCGGATTTTGGCTTCTACTTCTTCATGAAAGTTGTAGAAAACATCTCAAATTATATCATACTAAAATTTGGGACAAAATGGCTGCGTTTTAAGGGGTGAAACCCTTCCTCTACGAAAACGCCAGATCTGAAACTGTTTTGTAGACCTCTTGGTGGTTTTGTGGGTTGCATGTCACTTTTTACCGAGAATATCACTTTGACTTATTCACAAAAGTTGTAGAGGACATCCTGAATATTAACATACTAAAATTTGAGATAAAACGAGCAAGTTTAGCCTAGTGAAACGATTTTCTTTTGAAGACGGCAGATCTGGAAGTACGGTACTGGACTCCCGAAACTTCGTGGACTATATGGTGACTATCCTTTGAGAATCTCACCTAGATCACTTAATGAAAGTTGTAGGGGACCTCTTGAGAAAAAAAATATCAAACTTTCAGAGGAAATTATGGAAGATAAGTAGGTGAAACCTTGATTTTTCGAAGACAGCTAAACTGCACTGTTCGGTACTAGGAACAGGAGCTTCGACCGTCTATAGTAAATTATATAGAGCGAATCTGGCCTAGATGTCTTCATGAAAAATATACCTTATGATCTTTAATATCACCTGGTAAATATTCATAATTTTTGGAGGTTGTTCGGGTATTTTAATCGAAATATTTCAAGAACTGCGCAATCTGATTTTATCCGAATTTTGCATGCTGTATTGTGTGCGCTATATCTTCTTGTGTGAAGCTCTTTTGGGCATGTGTTCTTCATGAAATTTCTACCTTTATGTCTTTTCTATTACATGCTCTGATTGTATGATTTTTGAAGATCATATGGATATTTAATTTACATGTTTTCCGAAATTGTGTAAGCTGAAATTTGGTAAATTTCAAAAAGTCAT
The DNA here is from genome assembly GCA_016097595.1 of Eucalyptus pumila. NCBI lineage: Eukaryota > Viridiplantae > Streptophyta > Magnoliopsida > Myrtales > Myrtaceae > Eucalyptus > Eucalyptus pumila. The sequence continues at coordinate 25,046,124 of CM027851.1, forward strand.
GATGTATAGATTATTCTAAGTTGTATGGACCCCATGGATTGTATTGTCATAAGTGGTTATATCTTGCTGCATATATGATGATGATTGGAAATGCATATAAAAATCAAATGATGAAAATGATCTTGTTTGCCACATCATAGGCCATGTTGAAATTGAGCTATAATTGAAAATGTGAACTATGATAAGTGAGAAGACCATCGGAGGTGTGAACCGACGATGCCCCGGGAGTGTCGGGATGCCTGGCTAGGGAGTGTAAATGCTAAATGCCCGGTGGCCTAGTGGCGTAATTCCGGAGGGTCCTTAAGAGTTTCGAGATGCCTGATGGTATACAGTACGTAATTCCAGAGGAGGGGGGGAATCCTGGTGGTATGTCAGTACGTAATTTCGGAAGCCTCGGAAGTTTGTGCCCGGGAGATGCCTCATGATGTTAGTTGGGATGCGAGATGCTCAGAATGTGGGGGGCCAGATGCCCGATTGTATTTTGAATACATGCCCGGAGGTTCCTCGCGATGCCAGGATTGGGTGCGAGTGATAAATTGTGGGATGTAAACATTGATCCCTGGAAAGAAAAACTGATGAGATCCTTGTGAAAGATAAGAATTGAAAATGAATCATGTGCATGGGTGTATGCATATGGCATGATGCATGATCGGCTTATGAAAATAAATTGATGCTATTTGATATTGAAAATGCGATCATGAAGGCATGAATGGATCTCATGGTGATGTATGCTTGATAGCATGGATGATATGAATCATGGTGGTATGTGCACATATGGCATAGTGATATATGCATGGATGCATGATGGTAAGTGCATGGATGTATGTGAACCTGTGGCATGATGGTATGTGTGACATGATGATGGTAAGTGCATGGATGTATGTGCACATATGACATAGTGATATATGCATGGATGCATGATGGTAAGTGCATGGATGTATGTGCACCTATGGCATGATGATATGTGTGACATGATGATGGTAAGTGCATGGATGTATGTGCACATATGGCATGATGGTACATGTATGATATGACGGTGATGATTACATGAGGATGTCTGTACATGTGGTATGATGACATATGCATGGCTCCAAGGTAAATTATGCATGGATGCTTGAATGATATGTCTTATGCTATGATTGTTATGATTGTATTGTGTGATGCATTGAGTGATTTATTGGGTTCTTTACCTGCTGAGTGGCTGAACTCACCCATTTTGGGGAATAACATTTCAGACTAGATAAGATACATCTGCTGCCATTGTCACCGGTAGATGGATCAAGTGGTTGGATATGACCGCGAGGAGGATGATAGCAAAGGAAGGAACTTTTGGACGCCGACATTGATCAATGGACTTTAAGTATACGACTGTTGGAGGAGATGTCGGTCATCTTTTGAAGTACAGCCAAGTATGGAAAACCATGGCATTTCGATGTACCGACTAAAGATGTCCATCTGCTTTATGTAAATAAAAGTGTTCGGCTTTAACTTAGATAAGATGTTTAGTTGGTGTGCATCGTTTTCTGAATATAAGGAAGGGAGTTGTTGGATATGCTTCCGTTACATGAATTGCGCAAGGGACCGATCTAAAAGATGTAAACCCCAGGTTGTATGGACCGCTACAATTGAAATGGTATCAAAGTGACATGTTATTTGGGAAAGTGAAAGATAAATGAACCATGGCGACCCTAACGGATCGGGGGCCATCGAGGGGTGTCACATTTGTTTCCCATTTTCTTCTTTCTTGGTTAGTCGTCGGTCGGCACCAAGCAAGCCTCAAGCTCATTGATCTCAAGCTCACGCTCGTCGATCTGGCGAGCCTTGAGCTCGACACTCGCGCTCGCCAATCTGGGGAGTGGCAAGCCTTGTGCTTGTATCACGGGTCGATCGATCTAGCGCTCCCTTGCCCGTGAGGCTTTAGGATTTCTCCCAAGTTAGCCTTTCTCACACTTGACTCACAAGGATCTTAAAGAGAGAAAACTTTAGAGAGAGAAGCTTTGGATTGTATTTCACTTCTGAATAAGATAATACAATGAGGGGGAGGAGACTCCGATTTATACAAAGACAATGCAAACCGTATCCATAGATCTCTCCTCGATCTAAAGGTGGAGATTGCATATCCCCAACTATCAACTGCTTGCATTTATTACATACAAATACATTTACGGTATTGCCCGTCCCTTAGGAGTATTCTAGAAGACTCAAGAAAACCCTAGGTCTCGAGGATACAAGCCGAGGGTCCCTTGATCCATAGATGTGTCACGGCCATCCCTTAGAGCCCTTTTGGATCATCATTCTTTCGGGTTGTGACATTCTCCCCCACCTAATCATGCGACATCCTCGTCACGTCTTTGGCATGGAAAGCGTCGATCTCCTTCTTGAACTGCCAAAGACTCTCCGCGGGCTCTCAACTTGCTTTGCTCTCCAAAAGACTCTTCCATCGGATCAAATGTTCTTGCTTGGTCACGAATACCGCTTCCGTATGACTTGATCCGCCATGATTCTCTCTACTTCTCGGTCATACGAGGTTTTTGCCCCGAGTGGCGCCTGTTGAGATTCTCTTTGATTCGGATCTTCCTCATCAACTTGGAAAGGCTTAAGCATACTCACATGAAAAACCGGATGTAACTTGAGTTTTGGTGGTAACTCTAGCTTGTATGCAACATTTCCGATCCGTTGTACCACACGAAACGGCCCCCCGTAGCGACGGATCAACCCCTTGTGCACGTCTTTGTATCGAAGAACCACGTGTAGCTTGGCAAACACTTGGTCCCCGACCTAGAACTCTACATGCCGTCACTTCTTGTTAGCCCACTTCTTCATGTGCTTGAAGGCCTTGTGTAGACACACCTTTGCCAAGTCGGCTTGCTCCTGCCAATCCTTGGCGAATTTGTATGTGGACGGACTACTCCCCTGATATCCCGATGTGATCGAACTCGAGGTATTTGGTTGCTGCCTGGTTGTGTTCTCGAACGGGCTTTGGCCGATTGACTCACTCCATTGCAGATTGTAAGAGAACTGGGCTACATCAATCAACTTTGCCCAATTCACTTGCGTTGTACTCACATAGTGTCGGAGATAAATCTCCAAGAGTGTATTGACCCGCTCGTCTGACTATCAGTTTGGGGATGCAAACTTGTGGACATATTTAGCTTCGACCCCAGCAGCTTGAATAACTCGGACCAGAAGCGCCCGTGAAACGAGGATCACAATTGCTCACGATCATTTGTGGCACTCCCCAGTACTTGACCACGTGCTTCATGAACAGCTTGGCTGCCTCCTCGGCCGAGCAATCCTTCATCGCAAGCACAAAAGTTGCGTACTTAGAAAACTTGTCCACCACGATCATGAGAGTCCGACATCCTTCGAACTTTGGCAGGTTGACGATGAAGTACATGGAAACACTTTCCCATGGACAAGTTGGAACGGGAAGTGGTTCCAACAAGCCTAGCGATGAACGCTGCTCTAGCTTGTCTTGTTGACACACCAGACAAGTCTTCACATAAGCTTCCACGCCGTCTCGCATTTGCGGCCAATAGTACCGATTTTCGACGAGGGTTAAAGTGCGGTGGATCCCATGATGACCCGCTCACTTCGAGTTGTGGCACTCACACAAGATCTCATTCCTTAGCTTCCCATGGAAGGGTACGTACAGTCACTTTCCTATGGTGTAGAGGAGCTCATCTTCACACCATAATTGTTGGGTCTTGCCCTCCTTCGCATACTCGATTAGTGCTTGAGCTCTTGAGTCGTGCTTCAATCCCTCTTTGATGCGTTCAACCCAAGGACAACTCGGTCTACTAATCGTGCTGCTCATCAGCTCCATCTTCCGACTCAGCGTGTCCGCCATAGAGTTGGCCTTCCTCGGCTTGTACTCCAACGCGTAGTTGAACTCCGCTAGGAAGTCTTGTTATGACCCGAACCTCGAGCACATGCACATCCCTCGGTGGTCAAAAAATTTGTGACGTCTCAGGAATTGTCGCCAACTCGTTCAGTTTATGGCACACGCGGAAACGTAATCACAATCTCCAAACAACATAAAAGGGGGATAGAAACGTAGGGTGATATTTTCATAAAACACGCTTATAATACAGCAACATATATATACAAAAAAGTCCAACATCACATGGATTTATTTCAAAAGGAAGAGCTTCTAAGCTATCTATGCTCTGAGCTCTTCATCCATGGCACCAGAGTCCCTTCCGATCTTGTCAGACTTCTTTACAACAAAAAGGGTGAACTATCATCCATTGTCCAAACTAGACGGAAGACTTGTTGACATCTGGCAGAGACTAAACAAAAGCCTAGCTTTTACTTCTTGCGAACCCTTGCACTTCTCTTGAGAATCCTCCATCTAAGGACCTAAAATGGTTATACAATAACCAATTAGACAATATCTTAGCAAGTCCATCCCCTAAATCCCAATTAGCATAAAAGTACACCCGCATGCAATCTAACCATATCTCTGCCAAACTCACGTAACCTTAGTGGTTGTCCTGCATGTCAGTAACATTCAATTTGCATATAATTGTATTGAAATCATGCATCATTGGGACATCTCGACATATATACACATATAAACATATATCATCATTGATTCATTGGCCCCGATTACTAGACTAAATTGTTATGATACGTCCTATACTGCACCACACAATTTTGTCTCCTAATCAGGCCCCTCAATCTCAATCATTCATGCATTCCAATTGGTTATGACCCACCGATCACGGCTAACTCAACAGTTAGCAATCTTCCGGCTTAAACGGGCTTCGTCTCGCACCATCAAGTACGGCTACATCTACATCTAGACGGCATTCCTCAAAGGAGCATCGGTCTAGCCTCCACTACAACCGGCATCCGTTGACTTGGGGCATTCTTGAAGGAGCATCATTCGGCCCCAAAGGCTCGTGATGGCATCTCATATCATTCATGTATTCTTCAATTTCGGCCCAAGACACTGTGCATTGCATTCAAATACATTAATTAAAATAGTGATCCCGACCTATTTTCTTCATATTAGAAATGCATGGTAAAATAATCGTGTGTGGGAACATGGTCATATCGAACCAGAAAATTTGTATTATCTCTTTTAAAATCCCACATTTTTATATAATACTTAAAAACACTTTCAGTGTCCAAAACCTAACACCTGGTATTTTCCAATTAAATACCAAAATTCTAACAATTTGAATTAAATATTCATAATTAGCAACCATCACTTAATTGCACAATTTAATAGTCAATAGCATAAATAGAACATACTACTGTAATCAGCATGAAATTCCAATCACCGGCTATCTCGGTATAATTTCCGAAAAATATTAAATAATTAATTAAAGTATAATTAAATCATTTAAATTAATTATTTAATTAATTGCCATTTATGATTTTTCACTAACAATTCAATTCAATTATAACTAGAACTAATTGTCAAGATACCTAACTAAACTAATGTCTTACAATACCCTTCTAATCTAGTCATTTAACTACATATTTAAAGTTCTAACTAAATAGTCTAACCAACCTAACTAAATATTTAAATCTCTAACTAAATAATATAACCAACTTAACTAACTAGCCTAACTATCTAGTTTCATCTCAACTAACTACCTAACTAATTATTATCCTAACTAAACTAGTTTCTAATCCTATCTAACTTAATCATACTCTTAATGAATGTAATCAACTCGTAATTAGAAATTAGGAAATTGACTCAACTAAACTAAAAGTTAAAGACCTTCGGCGATGGCGAAGCGGAGGCGGCGAGGTCTCGGTTTAAGGAGGCGCCGGAACACCTCCAAATGGCCCTGCTCAGGCCAGCAACGACCAGGTCAAGCAATGACAACGTGAGCTCCTTAGAGGCGAGATGGCGGCATCGTGGAGCAGTTCGGTCGACTGGCGAGCTGCTAGTGAGGATGGTTGAGAGGTGATTAATGGCCACACAAAGGAGAAATGGAACATGAGGACAACTTGGCCGGTGTTACTGCTGGTCTGGAAAATCTGCAGTGCTAAAACAGAGCCTCATTTGTTTTTCGATTGCTGGCTTTGTCGATTTAGCATAGATAGAGGAAGCCAAATAGGGGCTGGAACTCTTAAAGAAGAAGAAGACAAGGGACTCCACAGCTAAGAAAAGGAAAGGAAAAGGAAAGAAAGAAAAGGAGAGGGAGAAAGGGGTGTAGTCGCACGGCGCAAGAAGGGGGATACACGTGGATGGGGAGAGAGGGAAAGAGAAAAAGGACCATGGAGGGTCCCCCTCCCCAATTTCCACAAGCCAAGGGTCTTTATTCCATGGAAGTTAAGCCCCTTTCACTTTCATGTGACCCACCACTTCAAAGCAAACCTATCTTCTCCAAACGAAATTCAAATAGTGGTGGAATTCCTTGTGGTGTGCCTACATCCGAATTTGGCCTCCTTTCCATTAGCTTTTCCATTTTTCATTTCACCATTTCATGACCTTAGTTAATAAGAATAAAGTCTTATTTAAATCTTCATAATTCCCATCTCCAAAGGTTCCTCATTAATGACCAAAATCCCCTTACATTACGGCATTTTTCCAATTTCACTTTCCTTGTTGTAATTCGAATTTCCCACCAAGATTTCACCTTCGTCAAAAGGTCTTGAGAGGATGCATCGACGTTCCCAGAATTAATTATGACACGGTAGGTCCTCAATTTCTGAAATCGGATTAAATTTCGCAATTAATTTCAATCATACATGATTTTAGCGTGACTTAAACCATCGAGTAGTTTTTAGGAAATTTTTTGTGCAATCGACTCATGTCGATTATTTTCGAACCATGATGTACATCTTCGACTCATTGGTAACTCTCGGTTGTTGTGAAAATCTCAAGATTTCATTTACAGACACAGGGTACCAAAACGACAGAAAAATCGATTTAGTGCCGGTCGATAAGAATTTTGTAATTAAGTGGAATCACCCCTGCCTGATTACATACCTCAGTCCAATTGACCTATTTTTGTTTTCTGATAAACTTTTGACTGTGCCGCAATGACCCTTTCAGACTAACACTGTCACGTTCCGAAATCCGAGTGCATACACATCTCTCTGTGGTCAATACAATTTTGCAACATCCCAGAAACTATTGCCGACTCATTCATTTTATTAGGCATGCGGAGACGTAATCATAAACTCTAAACAACAGAGAAATGAGATAACAAACATAATATTATATTTTCACAAACCACACATATTTTTACAGTAGTATTTATATACAGAAGAGTCTAACACAACATGGTGTATTTCAAAATGAAGAGCTTCTAGGCTATCTACACTTCGAGCTCCTCGTATATGGGCCAAGTCTCTACCTACGACCCTGCCAGACTCTTCAATAGATTAGGGTGAGTGGTCACCCATTATCCAGATCAGACGGTAGACCCGTCAATATCTAGTAGAAGTTACTGAGGCATCCATACTTCATTACCTATAGTCCTCTGCTCCTTGCTTGTCCACCCTCCATCTAAGGACCTAAAAGATTTAGCCCACAACGGGGTGAGATCACATCTCAGTGAGTTCCTCCCCTAAATCTCAATTAGGAGAAGAGTACACTTTACATGCAATATAATCATCTTCCTCACAACTCCCTTAACATATGTATTTCCCTACATGTTAGTGTAAATCAAATTGTACATAACAATATTGAGATTACATATCATATGAACACTTTAACATGTGTATATGTAAGGATATAAATATCAAAATAATTATACATGCCCCCAATTACCAGACTAAATTGTTATGGCATGTCTTATACCGCACTACACAATTTTGTCTCCTAATTAGGTCCCTCCCTTTCGATCATTCATACGTGTCAAATGATTTCAATACATTAGCCACAACCAAAACAACATATAGCAGTCTTCCAGTATGACCGGGCATCGTCTCGCATCATTGAGCACGGCAACGTCTACATCTAGACAACATTCCGATTAGGAGAATTGGTCCAGCCTCCATTGCAACCGGCATCTGTTGACTTGGGGCATTCCCGAAGGAGCATCGTCCGGCTTCAAAGACTTGTGATGAATTCTTATGTCATGTATGCATTCACCCAATATCACAATTCAATGATCAATTATATATTTCATTCACAACATCAATTAAGTAAATTTCCAGCAAGAAATACTTTGAGAACAATTATAACTTACTACTGACAGAAATTGTCCATTTGCGCACTTCTGAGTTTAAAACTAGAAACTAAGTCAAATGAGTTCAAAAAATTCTTAAACTTGATTATCTTGTAAAGGACACCTAAATGAACATTTTTTATGAAGACACCGAGACCTAGATTCTTCTAGATTCGGCCCAGTAATTCATTCAATCCAGCACCAAAATCGGGTCCATTTCCAAAAGGTCTTTTCCGAAATTGGCTTGGTTCGAGGTCCAAAACATATCTGTTTGATCTGAAATTTGAGTATGTTAAACCAGAAGATATAACAAACAACTTTTGTGAATAAAATATTTAGAAATTCTAACCCTAAGGGTCAGTAACAGCTCTTAGAATCCCAATAGGTTATGATTTCCAGTATAGTCCGACTTTCTGTTTAAAGATAAAAGAGTTAAAATATTTCTCTTTTAAATTCCTAAAAATCATGAGAAAAATATATGTTATGATTGAAGATGTCTAAAACATTTCTTTAAAGGAAATCACTTCAAAATCATAACATATCTTAGTCTACAAAAATAGCAAACCATAAATGTCTAAAAATCAGTTCTGGAGAACAGCCCCTGTCTTTGGCTAAACTGTCTTCTAAAGCACTAACTTGCTATTTAAACTAAAAGTAAACTCTTCCATGACTAATCTAGCCTTTCTAAACTAACACTAAACTATATTTAACATCATATAAACATTTCTTAACTTATTTAAATTCCTAAACAGAGGTACATAACCCCTAATCAAGTCTTAGAAAAACAACTCACCTACTAAGAAAACCCAAGGTTGCACTTGTTGATTGAGCGGCAGCAGCCAATCTGTGACCTCTAGGGACACCAGAAGTAGCTCCGGTCAGTCTAGAATATGGTTGGGAAGCCCTCGGCTCATGGCAGAGAGGGCTGGCTCTCAACCGGTGGAAGCCGAGCGATGAAGAACTTGCAACCGCAAGGGCGCGGCTGCGACATGATGGCGCTGGCTTGCTTGCTGGCGGCTGGACAGCAACACAGGGGAAGGTTTTGGGTCCTTCGGTGGTGAAGTTGGGCTGCAACAGAGGAGGGGTGTGCTGAGGTGCGATTGTGACACGAACGGACGGAGCTGCAGAATTTTCAATATAGAGAAACTGGAGCGGCACCTGTTCGGGTGAGCTGTTGGCTTACTAGCGAGGGGATTTGGTCCTCAAATGAATCCCAAGAAAGAGAGAAGTGGAACATGCAGGGCAGTTCGGGTTAGGGATGGTTGCAGCTCCAGCTTTGGCAGCACCGAAATAGGGGACTCCTCTGTTTTATTGCTGTTATTTTGAGCTGGTCAACCATGAGGAAGCCGAAATAGAGGACTGCAGCTTAATGAGGAAGGAGACAAGGGCTTTTCGGCTAAGGGAAGAGAAAGAAAAGGAAAAGGAAAGGGAAAAGAAAGGAAAGAGAGAGGGAAGTGTTGCACGGCTGCAAAAGGGAACATTGCACGGATGGGGAGAGAGGAGGAAAAGAAAAGAAATCCATGGGGCCCCTCACCACAAATTCCAAGTCACATGATCCTTTTTTCCATGGAAAATGGTCCCTGTCACTCTCATGAGGCCCACCACCTTTAAACACACCTATCCAACCCCAAATGAAACTCAAATATTGAAGAAATCCATGGTGTTGGGCATTCATACGGATTTGCCTTCTTTCTAGAAGATCCCTCTTTTTCCATTTTACCATTTCACAACTTAGCTAATAAGGATAAATTCTCATTTAAATCCCTATAATTTCTCTCTCTAAGGGTTCCATAATAAAAAAAAACCAAAAGTCCATTTAAAATAAGGTCTTTCTTCCAATCCTTTAATTTGTTGCATTCGGAAATTTTCACTGATAATTCCCATTGTCAATAATTCTTGGAAAGATGTAACAATATTCCTAAATTTAATTGTGACACCTTAAAGTTCACAATTTCTGAAATTTGAATAAATTTCGCAATTAAATTCAGTCAGATGTGGTTTCAACGCAACCTAAACTATCGGGTGGTTTTTGAAAATTTTCGGTGCAATTGACCCGTGGCCGATTATTTTTTAGTCACAATGTACATATCTTCGACTCATTGGCTATCCTTGTTTATCGTGAAAATTTCAAGGTTTCATATATGAGCATAGGGTACCAAAATAATAGAAAAATCGGTTTAGTGCCGATAGACGAGGATTTTGTAATTAAATGGAACCACCCATGCCTAATTACATACCTCAGTCACATCGACCTATTTCCGGTCTTTGATAGATTTTCGACTATGTTGCAAAACCCTTGCAAACTAACATGGTCGAGCAGTCGATTCCTGGTTGAATTCTCAAGCCTGTTGCATTAAAATCCCTTAATGACTTCCCAACTAGTCTAGTTATCTCATGAGTGATCGGTTCAGAGAATAGCACTATAGAAACGTCGATGAAAAGCCTGATTTATTAAATTGAAAATATAAGTAGAAATTTAGACTGTCACAAACATGGTCGAGCAGTTGATTCTTGGTCGAATTCTCAAACATGTTGCATTAAAATCCCTTAATGACTTCCCTAATTAGTTTAGTTATCTCATGAGTGATCAGTTCAGAGGATAGCACTATAGACACGTTAATGAAAAGTCCGATTTATTCAATTGAAAACAGAAATGGAAAATCAAACTGTCACAAGTCTTGTTATCAAGCTTGCTTTGGACTCAGCTTCTTCTGGGTCTGGAAATAGCTCGTGGCCACGTTGTCCGTCCTCACGATGAACTTCAAGCCCAAGAGATAGTGCCTCCACGGCTAAAGGCAGTGGATCACTGCAGTCATCTCCTTCTCTTGAACGGTATACCGACGCTCGGTATCGTTTAACTTTCGAGACTCATACGCCATCGGATGACCATCTTGCATAAGCACACCATCAATAGTAGAGGTGAGCATGATCCAGGTTGGTCCGGGCCACGCCCTAACCCTAGGACCAACCCATACAGTGTCAATCCTCAATTTTTAGGACCGAGGACCGACCCTATTGAGCCTGGGACCAAGGACCGAACCGACCCAATGAGTTTGGTTCGATTCCAGGGTCAACCCGGGACCAATCGATAATTTTTTTCATCTTATTTTTTATGCTCCCTAAAAAAGAAAACCTACAAATTCAAATTACACATCCATCGAAAATGCGGCATTGTGCAACTAAATTATAAATACCAATACATATTTTGCAAATTTAGGATGACACAATAATAGAAAATTTGTATCTGCTAACCGCTCATCGAGATATGGGACAAGATGGAAAGTTCTTGTAATCATCTATCTTTAATATTCATAACACCATATGCAAAAGCGTTTTCCTGCATTTGATCATATAGAGTCCACTCAACCAAAAAATGAGCTTCACACCACTTGACTAATATTTGATTATGTAGAGTCTACTCAATCAAAAAATGAGCTTCACACCACTTGACTGTCAAATTACCATAGCAACTGCAGTACTACTCTACTCTTCAAAAACTTCTACCATTTGACACAAATTGAAAAGCAAAGTGCAGCTGAAATTCATTACTAAAATATAATTAAACCATAAAAAATTCAAAATACTTAATATAAACCATGAATATATAACTTCACATCTTGTTAATTCACTTGAACTTCTAAACACCTGAAAACAAAACAAATGACACATAATTAATACTCAACAAAAGTTTTAAATTGAAATTACTATTGTGCTATTGATAGAATATCTCAATATAATATAATATAACAGACATTTTACTTAAGTTTGAATATATAAAAGAATTATAAATAATATAATATAATATAATATAATATAATATAATATACAATGTTGGTCCTGGAATTCCAGGACCAAGGACCGACCCAGTCCCCTTGAGAACCTGGACCAGGATCGGCCGGTTTAGGGCCGGTTTAGGGTCAATCCAGGGTTAACCCTAGACCACTGCTCACCCCTAATTGATAGCATAATCCGATGTGTCAGTCTCTACCTCATAGGGCTTGGTGTGATCGGGCAACACCAAGATATGCTCTTTGGTCATAGCCTTCTTCAGTCGATCGAATGTCCTTTGGCATCAATCCGTCCACTCCCACGGCTTCTCCTTCTTCAGCGGGTCTGTGAGCGGTATGATGATGCTCGAGTAGCTCGAATGAATCGCTGGTAGTAGTTGGTGAGGCCTAGGAACGACCTCAACCTCGTCACCTTCGTTGGCAGCTCCGTTTGATGATCAACTGAATCTTTGCCTTATCCATTCGCACTCGTTCACCCCCGATGATGTGCCCCAAGAACGGAACTTCTTCTTGGGCAAATGCACACTTCTCATGCTTAACATACAACTCATTCTCACGCAAGACTTGGAAGACCAGCCTTAGATGCTCAACATGCTCCTCGAGCGTCCGACTATAGACTACAATATCATCAAAGTAAACCACTAAAAATCAGTCTAGGAACGGGTGGAGTACCTTGTTCATGAGCGTGCGGAATGTAGCCAAAGCATTCATCAAGCCGAACGGCATCACGAGGAACTCGTAGGGTCCATACCGCATCACACATGCGGTCTTCAGCTCATCCCCTTCAGCGATTCGAACTTGATAGTAGCCCAATCGGAGATCCAACTTGGTAAACCATTGAGCTCCACCAAGTTGATCGAAGAGATTCGTGATGAGCGAGATCAAGTACTTGTTCTTCATGGTTAGCTTGTTAAATGCTCGGTAGTCAATGCACATCCGGAGTGACCCATCGTGCTTCTTTTGGAATAGAACTGGTGCATCGAACGGAGCCTTGGACGATCGAATATACCTCACATCAAGCAACTCCTTGAGGTACTTCTCAACTCTTCCAATTTGGGGGCGCCATGCGGTAAGGCGCCATGGTAGGCGTTGAGCGTTAAGCACCAGCTCAATCCGATGATCCACCTCTCTTTGAGGAGGTAGCTTCTTCGGCAACTCCGAAGGCATCACCTCCTTGAACACGTTGAGGATGTGGGTCACTTCCGTTAGGACTTTGCTCCCTTCACCCATCTTGTTCTCCACATTCAAGGCTGCAAGGATTGTCATCTCACCCTTCCTTGCTCCCTTGGTGAGTTGCATAGCCAAGATCATCCTCCGATCATGGTCCGATTTGCGACGGGCTGGGATTATGCATTGACAATACTTGTCCAACACGCATATACACTCGACAAATGGCAATATAACAACATGGATCTTATCTAGGAATTTTATCCTAATGACAAAGTCGTAGTCGTCAAGAGGAATTACCTCTAGAGTCTCCTTGCTCTTCCATGGCCCGAGTTGTAGCTCTACGTCCCTCGCGACACCGATTGCAAGGACTTCCTTGGAGTTTACCATCTTGAGCCACCCAGCTCCCTTCTCAACCCGTAGGTTAAGTCTTTTCGTGGCTTGTTCCAATATGAAGAGGTCGGATGCTCCCGTGTCTATGAGCGCACTCATTATAGACTATTTGATCTTTAGATCCGTGAACATCAAGCCTTTAGGCTCCTTCACCTTCTTGGACTTGATGGTGCTAAGGAGTTGCAACAAACCCAACCGTGATTCCTCTTTAGGATCATCCTCCTTACATAGGGCGGCCAGCTTGGCCTTGTTCGGGCAATCTCGTGCCATGTGTGGACCATCACAAAAGAAACACTTGTAAGAGTGTACCTTCCTTTGTCCTCCTCCGCTCGACTTAGCATGAGCTCTGTGAGGACCAGTTGGTGGTACCTTTGGTTAGGCGGTTGTATCTCCCTCGATCTCCCCCACCAGTGGCTTTGTCCCTTGGACGCGAGTCCGATCGGGATGTGGAAGGCGCTTCCCATAAGCGGGAAAGTAGTTTCGTCGGAACTCCTCAATGAATCTACCCCAAGTCATGATAGGATCTCCACACCTATCATCCGACCAACGAGGCCATCACAACAAAGCACTATCTTCTAAGTACATAGATGCAATGTTTACTCGTGTTTGGTCGTCGTTGATCCCCATGGCTTGAAAGTACCGCTTCATGTACCATTGGAAGTTGTCCACATCTTTGGCCACCCGCAAGCACTTGAATTCCTTCGGCTTCAGCATGTCCACTCGTGAACCTTGCATGGTGATCACCCCCATTCATGCATGTAGCTTCCAATTCAATGAGCTTACTCTTGAGCTCCGTTATCTCCGCGCACATGGCCACCATCATGGCCTCCAAGGGCTCGTACCGTTGTGCGAGTTCTTCCTGTAGGGTCTCCAACAACTTGTGTCGGAGCTTTCCATGCCTATCTTGAGCTCTTGCACCTCCACAACAAGCTCCTCCCTTCCGGCGTCTACTCTGTCCACGGTCTAGGTCAAGTCATTAACCGATCCTTGGATATGGTGATGAACAACTCTAGCTTCGTCATCCATTGTGTAAGATCCCTCGTTGGATCCCTTAAACTCAAACCACCACAGTTCTTCTTGCCCTTGGCAGCGTCCTTGTCGGCGTTTCTCCCATGATCAACGTAGTCACCACCCATTGCGAGCGCCTCATCGGGTTGTGGATTAGCCATTGTGCTTGCGCTTGGAAAGACTTGCTTTGATACCACTTGTCACGGGTCGATCGATCTAGCGTTCCATTGCTCGTGCGGCCTTTGGATTTCTCCCAAGTCAGCCTTTCTCACACTCAACTCACAAGGATCTTAAAGAGAGAAAACTCTAGAGAGAGAAGCTCTGGTTTGTATTTCACTTGTGAATGAGATGATACAATGAGAGGAAGGAGACCCCGATATATACAAAGACAAGGCAAACCGTATCCGTAGATCCCTCTTCAATCTAACGGTGGAGATTACATCTCCCCAACTACTAACTATCCCAATTTATTATATACGAATACATTTACATTATCGCCCGTCCTTAGGAGTATTATAGAAGACTCGAGAAAACCCTAGGTCTCGAGGATACAGGTCGAGGGTCGCTTAATCCATAAACATGTCATGGCCATCCCTTAGAACCCTCTTGGATCGTCGTTCTTTTGGGTTGTGAAACTTTTCCGCGAGCTTGAGGCTCACCGATGGCTGGTCACCAAGAAAGAAGGAGATGAAAAATAAAGAAAAAAAGAAAAGAAAAAAAAAAAGAAAAAAATTAATAATAGATTTTAAAAGTTAAAAATAATTAAAAATCATTTTTTAAAAAATATGAAAAATCCATTTTAAAAAATAAAATAAATGAAAAAGAGTATATGAAAGAAAAGATTTTCCTTATCGAATAGTGAAAAATATTTTCCACTTCATTTTCAGGTTTCATCCGAACACCGGAAAATAATTACATTTTCTTGGAAAATGACTTCTTGGAAAATATTTTCCAAAAACGCCATATTTTCCGCGAAACGAACAGAGCCTAAATAATAAGTAGTTTTTAGCGACAAAAGTACCAAAACCATAGCAAGCAATACTGTGAGCTAGGTTTTACAGTACTTCTAGCGACGTTCTTACCGGTTCAGAGCAGCATTATTATTTTTCCTAAAACTCTTTAGAAATTCATCTGTAATCAAGCATACTACTAACCCAAATTTCAGTTCACAAGAAGTGTTGAGAAAACTGTATCGATTTTGATATGGTTTTCAATCTCTAATCAAGAATCATTCCTCATTTGAGATTTCCAACATTTTATCCCGAATTTGATTTGCTCCATGTACCCCAATTGATCGACTACTTACTAAACAAATGTTACCAAATCAAATGACATACGATTGACATTCAACACAAAGGGCAGCCAATCTTCGTCAACTCGTTGAGGAGAAGTTCTCGATGATTGACGTTTTGAAACATGGAGTTCTTCGAGGAGATTTCTTGCACCAAGAAAGATGGTGATAATTTCAAGGTCAGCAAAGTAGTATATCCCATCTCCTTCTCCATCGAGCCAGGAAGAGAAGTAGTCCCACCTGGTGATAATTTCCAATATCTATGCTCTCCATGCATGCAAATAAAGGTTTTTCTGGCACACGAGGGTCCACGAACAAGGTTGCCAATCTCATTCCCCACCTATGTTGAAGTTGTGCATTTCTATACTTCCATTATCATCTTCTACGACTCTAATTGCTTCTTCTGCGTTTACATGACTCCTATCATCTAACGTCAACCTAGGCTATCCGGACGAAGAGCTTCCTTCTCCCCAGATTCTAGCACTAGCTATTCTACTTATACTAGCCCTAATATTACCTCCATCAGATGTTCTCCAAATGACAGACGGGTTTTTAAAACATTCTATCCATCTAAAGCCTCTAACCTTATGTTTTCGTTCTTAGCACCTTTAGGTATTGCTTCCTAACCTTCCTATTCTTCTTCATTTACAAAGACTGCTGCCTATTTTATTACAAGTTCCAATTTTTGACCCCAAGGTTATCATGGCCATCATTTGCGCAGCTATCCACTTTTCATACTATCCAGCTACTACTTTGTAGGTTCAAATCATGACTTATGCTAATTTTCCGTGTTCGGCAAACCTATTCATTGTAACTTGTTTAACCTTTTCTTCCACTCTTTCCAACAAAGCATGTTTGCTTATGAAGTATATGGTCAAAACTAGTAGTAAAACACTTACTTTATTTGCTAAGTTTTCTTGCTTAATCTAATACCTAAGGCTCTTATACTAACCAAAGGACAAACGGTTGTCTATAGATTAATTGGTAACATTTCCAGAAATCCTCATTAAGATATCTGCAAAAGCCCGATGGATCTTATTCTATTTGTCTTAAATGCGAGTACTTTGCATCTATAATGGTCAAATGGGTGGATTGGGGGTTTGAATTGGATCATAAATGATTCGACCTAATTAGACCAACTTATCTAGTTTTGACCCATTTTCAAATGCAAATATAATGATTTATATCTAATTCGACCCATAGCCAACTTGACCCGACTCATATTGTTGAAACATTTTCATATTTAACTCAGTCTATGAAAACTCATAGCCAAAAGTAAAGTGAACAACAATACTAAAAAACAAAAGTATTCCTCCTCATTGTCGTTTCTATAATCAATGAGGAATTACACGACATGCCCATACCTTATCAATTTGTTGTTTGAGCAAGTTGCAATCACTTTTTCTCAAACAAGCAAAGGACCATCTACACCAATTTGAACAAAATTAACCTCGGTTGAATGTGAGTGGAGATGAAAAGAATTGCCAATATGTGAAAAGGTGATGGAGAATCGAAACCCTCATTTGCCCGTGAGTAGAGATCAAAAGTCCCTTAATCTGGCAGAATCTTCGATTGGATTATATAGACGGATAAGAAACGGATAGGGAAGAAATAAAGAAACGAAGCAATTTTGGAGTTCTTTTTATTTTAAGGGATTGGAAGTTTTTTCAACTAGAATTTTTTTTCAATTAAAGTGCCCTACTCTGGCGACTAGAAAAGTCACATGACACCCACATGCTTGTCTATCGATAGACATTAGATCAGCTGAGGAATTCAAGCATTTATTTGAGATCGATTTAATCATGTCACTTTTTTTGCTTTATATTCTTATTGAAATTTTCTCTAAGAGCATTTGCGCCAGCGATTTCTTGGAAGGGTCCTTGTGTACTTAAAATATGTCTATGAAAATACCACAAGAAAACCGGGGTTGGAATATTATTAATCGTACGGTATCAGATTCCTTCAGTTTACCCTGACTGACATGAAAACAGCACTACCTCAGATTCCTCTGGGTTTAGAACAGAGTCGCGTTGCTGGATGGAGCCCATCCACAGAGTCAAAACCTTTCGTCATCCTCTCTGCGCTGCATCTAAAAAATTCCAGTCCGAACCTTCCGATCCGGCAGAAACAACCCAAAGAATCTGCTGGAGCGGCCTGGAAACGCAGAACTTGACGGCAGCGGAGGGGGCAGCACGCCGCTTCTCTTCGAATTATACTACTAGCCGTTGACCCGGTCGAGAAGAAGCAGTCCAAGAAGTACTGCCAACCGAGCACTGATCGCTACAGAATGTTGTCCGCTCGCAATGCACATGACTCATCATCTCTCCACAAACGGCCTCCACAGTTGGCACGGTCGTCGCCACGTTTCCGTCACTCCCCTGCCCTCTTAATGACCCGCTTCTTCTTCTTCTTCTTCTTCTTCTTCTTCTTCGTCTTCATCGCCAGCCCATTCCTGTTCATAGTCAAACGCCAGAGCAGCCTAGGCGAAGAGAGCGAGCCGGTTCGTCATGGCGATGGAGGCCGGGAAATTGCCCACCGCAGGGAAGCCGATCCGATGCAGAGGTAGGCGTCGTGACTCTTTCCACCATTCGAGCCGATCTTGACTTTTGTGGTCGTGTAATTTACTGGAAGTGGCTGTTGATGTGACGGGGGGGGGGGGGGCGTGGTTTGCAGCCGCGGTGTCTCGCAAGCCGGGGGAGCCTCTGGTGATCGAGGAGGTGATGGTGGACCCGCCGATGCCTCACGAGGTCCGGATTCGGATCATTTGCACGTCCCTCTGTCACAGCGACATTACGTTCTGGAAAATGAAGGTAATTTTGGCGATTTCTCTCTCAATCGTCGCGTGAATGCGTGTGTACATATGTATGGCGCTGCATGTGCGTATATCAGTGCCTACGACCTATGCATATGCCCTGCTGGACATAAGCATGCTTTGCTTGCGGATTGCAGGATCCTCCCGGATGTTTCCCAAGGATTTTTGGGCACGAGGCGGTGGGGTAAGCTCGATGACTCCGATTGTTTGTTGTCTTTAATCAGTCATTTGGCACCTTAGTTTCTTCATCTTTGTCCACTACTCTATCTCGATGGGAGAGAATGAGGATTCAGGGAGTCCAGTGGATGCTTGAATTCGTCTAAGCTCAGCTCTTTAATGTTAAACCCGACTGGTGTAAACTGCTGAACTGCAAAGAACTTTTCTTTCACTTGAAGTTTTATCACCTGTGCCGCCCGGCATTTGAAAGTATTTCGGAAAGTACACGTTACAGTAAATTAGAGGGAAAATTTTGTCTCTAAACCTATTGACAGAGCCAATGCTTAGGGTGGATGTCTTTTTCAGTAGGGTCGTCCGGATCTTCTCATTATGTTCTGGAAGTGTGATTGGCTATGTCTGCTTGAACGAGTTTAGGCAATATCTTTTCCACTTAAGGTTTACGATTGTTTTCTTGAGAACAGAATGCTGCTTTCTCACGTATCATTTGAAGAGTTATTACAAGAAAAATACATGTAAGAGTCAAACTTGCTAGATATCCAATGGAAAAGATGCACACATAGAACAGAAGTAGTATATGCTATGAATATCTCCAGAAGGATGCTTGACTCTGATAAGGTGCAGTAGTATGATTGAAGTTGGATGAGTTTGAATCAAGGCAAATGTTAAAAAAATAAATTGAGTTTATGAATGAACATGGAGGATTTTGAGCTTCATTCAAGGATGGCTATGCAGCAATCTATGCAACAAGAAGCTTGTTAGTTTCCAGGTATAGGCAGAATAGTACCCAATAGCCAATAATGCTTCTGCTCACATGCATTTAAGATTTGCTGTTAACTGTTAATACTAACGTGCCAGAGCATGGGCTCTGTCTTTGTATTTTTTTTCCCCTCTTTGTTGATGTTAAAGATCATGCTCTTGTTTCTAGGATTAGTTTGATCTTCATTTTGTAGGAAACGATACTAAAAATGTCATAACTTTCATACGATGCATACTTTAGTGCCAAAACTTTTCATCCGATCACTGAAGTGCCATTTAAAATAAAATAAAAAACGGTTACTTAAGTGCCAATTTTGATTTGGGACACCACAAATCTAATGTGTCGATATTCTAACATTTCTTTTGATTGACATGGCTTGCCGGCATGCCCAATGAGCATTAATGGCCCTAAATGACACCTTTTCACACATGATTGCCTAAAATTCAACCTCTTCTTCAAAACTTAACCTCTTAATAGATGATTTGGGGGAAAATTCGGCCTCTTCCTCAAACACGAACATCACAACCGTGGATTTGGGACAAAATAATTCATTAAAACTTGCAATAGACATCTACTATTTCATTTGTGATAATTTGTCTAACCGGAATTGCAATTTTTATATTGGAATTTTGAGGATGGATAGTAACAAAAAGCCGTGATGGAAGGTTCAGATGCTGGGAAAAAGAAATATAGCACGAATATGTCTCAGATTAAGAGAACGAGGGACAACTAATTGGTGGTAGTGATGACAGCGCCAAGGGACATGACAACGAGGTAGACAATAGGAAAGGAGATGGAGTTGATGGAGAGGAGGAGGACAGCATTGCCCTTGTAGATGCCTGTGGCAGAGGAGTGACGGGGTCAACAGGGTGCTAGTGCTCATGGAAATATTCGGATACGGATCCTTGGAGGCAGGAGGAGGCGTTAGTGAAGGCCATGGAGCCACAGTGCGAATTGTTAGAGCAATTAAATATTGAACAACACATCCATCTAATAGCTTAAATTTTTATAGCAGTCTTACACATTCTCACATGATATCCTGAGTTTAAATCTTTAGAGGTCCCTATATTTCCACACTCTAGGCTTAGGCCGAAGTTCAGAATATGCGTGAGGGGAAGTGTTAGAGTAATTATATATGAAACCACGCCTTCATGAGGAGATGAAAGTGGTGATGTCAAGGGAGGGGTTGGGTTGGTCACTATTGAAGATGAAAGGTCAGGTCAGTGGACTTCCTTTTTTATAAGAAAGCCATAAAGACATGAAAATTTCATTAAAAAAAAAAGTCACATGCGACGAATTGCCGGAATTTGTTGTGGAGGCACTTGAGTAATCGAATTTTTTCCACTTTGACACTTAAGTGATCCGACAAAAAGTTTTGGCACCAAATTAAGCACTATACAAAAGTTACGGCACTTCTAGCATCCTTCTCTCTCATTTTGGTATCTATGAGATATTGCATAAAAATTTTCTTGTTTTCAGGATTGTGGAGAGCATTGGAGAAAATGTCGACGAGGTAATTGAAGGGGATGTAGTCGTTCCAACCTTCATGTCCGATTGTGGTGAATGTGCAGATTGTAAGTCAAAGAAGAGCAACTTATGCTCAAAACTCCCCTTCAAGGTATCTCCTTGGATGCCTAGATATGAGACAAGCAGATTCAAGGATCTTAATGGAGAAGTTCTATATCACTTTCTGTTCGTGTCAAGCTTTATTGAGTATACTGTGGTAGATGTTGCCCATCTGACTAAGATTGATCCTGCAATTCCTCCAAATAGAGCATGCCTCATTGGTTGTGGGGTCTCGACAGGTGAAGCACATTTCCTTTTCAGTCTCAGTAAAAGTAATAGCTTCCCTCATCAGGTCAAGACTTCTTGTAGCTGGTATTTTCATTTTGACTTCACGTGTTAAGAGGGAGCTGATGTCTTTGGCTCTTTATTGTTGGTTCACTGTTTTTGTGGGCGGCTCTTCCCAAGCCAACTATTGAATCTTCCAATTGATTTGCATATTCTCATGCCAATTCTGTCCATTCATACTCTGTGTAAAGCCTTTACTGTTGTTGTGGGGGCATTTCAGCATTATGCTTTACCTATGAAGTACAAGTACAACCTTACTTAATGATTCAGGTTTCAATGTGCTTTTTGGTCCTCAAGTAGATTATGCGTGCTCTGGCTATTCAAATGGCTTACACAAATTAGTCTCTCATTGCTTCACTACTAGTACTGGTCTTCGGGGATGGTTGTATTGAGTCAGAAAGAAAATAGATCGGATGGGCGGGCTTTGGAAGGTCTTGTCTGATTGCATATTGGGTCTCAATTCTTCATGTTTCCAACTTGCATGAGCCTCTTGCAATAGAACTATCTTAGCTAATTTTGACTGACATAGCAAAGAACAGTGGATAAAATAAATTTCTGAGAACTACTCGGTTCTGTTTAGGGGTTGGGGCTGCCTGGAGAACAGCAAACGTGGAGGCAGGATCAACCGTTGCAATATTTGGACTTGGTTCAATTGGATTAGCAGTATGAAACATACCAATATCATGTTTTCCTGTCATGCTTTTCCATCCAATCATTGATCCAAGAATCAAGTCGAAACGACAAGTTCATGCCCAAAGGATTCTGAGAGAGATAATGACTTCGGGTTGTCTCTGCAGGTTGCAGAAGGAGCGAGACTGTGTGGTGCTGCCAGAATAATAGGTGTGGATATGAACCCAGACAAGTTTGAAATTGGTAAGACATGTTGACTAGTTTGCAGTAAAATTATAATATTCAAAAACTCTTGTGATTCCAACAGTGGCGGATATGCAGTTAGTTCATGCCATAGCAGTTGTAGAGGAAACAGACTGCAAGTTCAGATGATAGACAAAGAAGCGAAGCTAGGATTAAGATCTTGGAAGGTCCATGTTCAGTCATTATAAAAGTAAATGCTTCTGAAGCAAAAATCAAGTTCTGCATGCCCATGATACGATTTGTAAACAGTAAACTATGCTGCTCATTAAAGAATGTGCGATGTCTAAACATCCGATTTTAGGATTGCCTACTCCAAAGTTAGATCATCATATCTGAATTGATATTCTAAACTTATGGCATATGTGCCCCCTCCCCGTCCCTGGAAGATAGAAAGGAAAGGTAAAAAATTAGAAAAGAAAAGAAAAACTCAGATTTACGACCTGGATGTACTTGCATGTAAAACTGTCAGCATTGGTTGCTGTCCCTAGTGTGACATTCTCAGTCCGCCATTGATTGGCATATCTTTTATCGTTTTGAAGTCCAGTTTGTGTTTTTCCTTACCAACACAGGAAAGAAGTTTGGGGTGACAGATTTTGTCAATGCTGGAAACTGCGACAATAAAGCGCTAAGCCAGGTTTTTCTCTAAAATATCTGATCTTCAAGTTCACGCCAATAAATGGTTACTGTTTGCAAGGCAACATTGCCTGTCTTTGGTGACATTGATCCAACTTGTTTCATTTTGTTTGACTTCTGGAAGTATAACTTGAAATGTCTTCATGCACTGGCATGGTGCACTACTATTGTGGACTGCTCTAGTGCACCGTACCTACTTTGCAGTAGTAAAGAATATGGTGCAAGATGAAAAACTTATAGCTAATTGCCAGGCTTTAATGTCAATTTTTGGCCATGTAAAGCTCCTCTATATGTGAAACTCTTTGCTTCATCACATAGTTATAAATCGATTTGTAATAAATTTCTCTTATCTCAATTGAGCAGGTGATCAATGAGATGACTGGCGGGGGAGCAGATTACTGTTTTGAGTGTGTTGGTTTGGCATCGTTGGTGCACGAGGCCTACGCTTGTTGCAGAAAGGCTCTCTCTCTCTCTCTCTCTCTCTCTCTCTCTCTCTCTCTCTCCCCCTCCTATGCTAATAATGAGCACTTAGACAAGCCACTAAATTCTGTGGTTATCGATTGTCTCTTATCTGCATGAGGTTCAGGGTTGGGGAAAAACAGTTGTATTGGGAGTGGACAGGCCAGGGTCGCAGTTGACCTTTAGCTCCTTTGATGTCCTTCATAGCGGGAAAAGCCTTATGGGATCTTTGTTTGGAGGTCTCAAAGCTAAGTCAGATATTCCCATCCTCCTGAGGCGCTATGCGGACAAGGTGACTGTTCTTTTCTATAGCTACTTGTATCGTGTCTTTGCTTCCTATGTTTTTAATCCTAGGTTCACTGGAAAGCACTTTAGCATTATCATCACAAACGTGAAGCTGTGCAGTAATTCCGGGCAGCTGGTTGTGCTATTAATTTATCTGTGCTTAGAGGGTTGAAAACACCGAGGAAATATTTCATTTTCATATCAGTTCTGGTTCAAATTAGAGTCTGATTCCAGATATTCATGATGAAACATGTCTTTGAACTCCTCTCTCTCTTTCCTCTTGTATTTTCAGGAGTTGCGGTTGGATGAGTTTGTCACACATGAGGTAGGCTTTGAAGATATCAACAAAGCTTTCGAGTTACTTATTGAAGGAAAGTGTCTTCGATGTGTGATATGGATGGGCAAATGAGTTGACTTTTGCTGTTTTTTTTTTCGTATCAGAGCAAGAACTCTGCATAATTCCTGCATAAATTGTGTTTTATTTGGAATTTGTTGCTCATCATATTCAAAGGAGGCAAACCCTGTAAATGTTCCCGAATCCTGAAATTTTCATTGGGACTCATTTGGTAATAATTCTGCCCACAATACTATGACACCGTAAATGCACTGGATGCACCAGTGAAGTACTCGGTGGGAGAGAATATCTTCTGAGAGGAACCATAGTGCCTCAAGCGGTAAATCCCGGGCTTAGTCTCCTCCGGAACTTCCCACTCAATGGTTGCCGAACCATACAATCCATAGTTTTCCGACTTCCACTTGAAAAACAAGCAGAAGTCATCGTCATCATGTACCGGTATCCACCGTTCCCTCTCAAGCTTTTCTACGACCGCAAACGTGCCTTCTGTTAATAGGTCGTGTCTTGGGTCTGCACTCCAGAAAGTGGCATTTACTCTGTCTCCCGTTTTAAATGCTTTACTTTCTGGTTGGGTGACGTCCTCTTTAATGTCGCCGAAATTAATGCCTGGAGGAGGTAAGTCGCCCGGCGGGGGAAGCAAGAGGCTGATCTGTACAGAGGAAAGGTCGGGTGGTGAAGGGCCTCTAGGGACCTTTACTCCTGTTGCCATCGCTTTTGCTAATTTCTTGAATTCTTGGATATAGGCTGATAACGTGTGGGGACCGTAGAGCGTAGAAGCAGCCTGCGGCATAAGTTAGCAACTGTAATGCAGAAAGGATATGAATGCTACCTCACGGAACGGTGAATTCTGGTAGTCCTACGATGGTAATTGACCTTCGTTTGGGTCCTCTGTGTTAAATCTATCTAGTATCATGGCTGCCTTAAAAAATCCATTGAGGTATGCACAAGAGAGTACCTCATATCGCTGCTGTGTGTACTCTTCAAAGGTCGCCACATACTGTGAATAAGTGTTTGTAAGGCCTGCTATCACGACCTGGAGATCCTCCCGGAATTCTCCATTCCCATTGCTTATCAATGTCTCCTTCACCGCCTCCCTCAGTCGCCGGCCAGCCATTGTTGTGAATTCTGTAAATTCGAAACAGGATTTTGATTAGCTTGTATAGTGCTTGTCGCCATTACTGCTGAAGGCTTCCCTCTAGTAGTGCTACTTCTATGTTGGCATTGACCCAAGTCTCTTTAGGACGTGTTTGATTAACTCTAGGAAGCCCGTATACGATCAAAACCTGTTCTCGAACTGCTCTTCTTGGTTGACATGATGAATTAAGGGACTCTGTCATACATCTTGAGCCACAAGAATGTCTTACTTCAACCACCTCTGGAATTAATTTCTGGAATTTCCTCTATTCTCTAGACGTGGGTCTTAAGATACTGTGTTGAATTTAGATACCTGGTGACCGCGACACTCCTGATTCAGCATTTCTACTCCCGGAAGAGGTCTCGACACTTCTATATGTGGAGGAATGGACTATTCCTAAGCAAACCGAAGCTATGACATGAAATTAAAATTCACTGCATGAGGGAATTGGAGAGAGACGAACCTCCTGGTACAGAGAGAATGATCAGTTGTCCTAATCTGAGCATTTGAATTGGAAGAATCGCTGGCTGCATTATAGTAGAAAAAGGAATGTTTAAACATCTGATCATGCTTGTGTGTGGTGACGTTAAAGATAATGCCATCATCACATGCAACACGTGACCATGCATTACTTTTGCATTAACTATTAATCCTCTTAACAATTTATCAGGACTCGGGGCTAAAATTTTCTGGTAACATCCATCTAGCACCTCCTTCTTAAGCATATTACTGAAGTAAACCAGCCAGGCACCACTGAAGGATCACAAGATGTGAGCTAGAAGAGCATACTTCCATCAGAAGAGGTTGAAGATTTCAATAGCCCGAATGCATTAGTGTTAGATTTGCTATGTCTCAAGCAGGTTGTAGCTCATGGTGAAGCTAATAAAGCCCATTAGACTGGCTTTTGTGAGATTATTGTAACTGTGAGATTGGATAGGGAGTCCATCGTACCGCCCAAGCGTAGGGATGGAACATTTCACCGGTGCTAAGTAAGACGGGCTTTGGCTTCTGGCATTTCTCCTGATACGCACTTGGTTTTTTCAGCAAGTTCCTCACAAGCTTCCAAAAGGGGTTGATCTGCAAACGTGCGAGTCGTCCACATGAAATGAGATGATAAAGAATGAGCCAGGGTCTAATCTGGCTGAAACTTGCAAAGTTTTATTGCACGGTTGACGTGGTAGGCGCAATTGAATTTACTTGAAAACCGGTTCTGGCTAACGCTTAGGAATCTACTAACCTCTGTATCGCCTTGCTGGAAACCGAATTGGCCAGGGCCATCAGTGGTTCCAGCAGCAAAACCTGCACCAACGGCTGCGGGACATGTTTTAACCACCCGGTTTCCCTCTAACTCCACCTCAATATCTGTGAAATTTATATATGCATGACGGTAATCTATCTTTCCGGTCAGTTCTTCTTTAGCAGACATGAATAGCTCGAGGGCCCTCTGGAATTGCCTGTCACCTATGATCTTTGTGCTTAGTATTTCATCTGGGTACCTGTAACACAGCGTCACGAACCCTCCTATCAATTCAAGGTAAGAAGCTTATGGGCTCTTTCACAACCACCACACAACTAATGAAATGCCCGACAATGATTAACTCATTCTGGAAGAAATTAGAGAATACCCGGGTCCACGCCCCACACAAAGTGTATCGTCCCCGTTGCACGAAGAGCCGTTGAAATCGCACGGTTTTCCTGTATCGTGGAGAATGCTCCAAGCACGTTTGGGCTCACGTCCCCCACGTTGGATTGGCAAAACGCAGCCACGAACATGGAGCCATCGTTTATCCTTACCTTGGAACTCCGGCTGCTCGTTTTGCTGCACGGCTGCCCTCCAGTTGCGCCTATTGTTTGTGCCTTCTCGATCAACAGCAAACCATCTACGTCTGATCTCACGAATGACACAAACAGAAAAAATCTGTAACATTAGTATCATTCGCACTACTTTAGTTATAAGAACTCACGATGATCACAATTGCCAAGTTGGAAATCCATCAACCGCAAGCTCAGACTTGATTACACATTTTTTTAACATTAACGAATGATTCAGCAATGTAACCAAAAGATCACTTAAAAGCTTAACATAGTATATGAAGGTGCGATCCTGCAAAAGAAAATAAGCTTACTAGATCGGTTAGCCGATTTCCCCTTCCCCAAAGCAGACCGGTACGAGTCCTCAAAGAACCTGGCAGCGGCTCCTTTGTTGTCTCCGCTGATGAGCTGGTTGTCTCGGCTCATGGACGTCCCGTGTGTCGCGAACCAATTGAACGCTCCGATGCTTTCCCTGCTCTCTCCATCGACAAACTTCAACAGCGTCATTTGCTTGTCCACGTTGGTCGGGTATCGAGCTCTCTCCTCAGCCGGATTGAGCAAGTACGCACTCGAGCTCCGACTTATACCTGCATCATCCACATCCCCTATTGAAAATAGATCATATCAGGATCGTTGGCATGATTCATTGATCAACAAAATGCCACCCATACTGAGCTATGTACCTCGGTTAATGAATATGGAACCAGGCTTGAGATTGTTGTGAGCTTGGACGATGCTTTGCTCAACGGCATCGACGATGGCATCAAATGACTGTTTGACGAATCCGAGGGAGGTCACAATGTAGAGCACGTACTGCAAGTAACCTCCGGGACCAGCATGAGTGTGTATGCCACTGATTGCAACATTCTCTTCGGTGTACAAATCTCCAAACCTTTTAAGTAGTAGGAAATAAAACAAAATTGTTCGCTGAGATAAAAACCTATTACAGAATACTCTGGAATATCAATCGACTGTAACTGGAATGTCAATCTACTAGACAGTCTAGACTAAGTCCAGCCAATGACTCCTTCAGAAACTCTTTCCTCTTACCTCGACCTAAGCCTTTCCAGAACCTTAACAGTGACGAGCTGCGAAGCCATCCCGGCATCGAGATTGACGAAGGTGAACCTCGCCCCGTTTGGACTTTCCGCCACGACAAACGCCCTTGCTCTCAACCGGAAGTGAATCCCCGCCGCATTCTGCTGGATGTTTCCGTAGCCCATCAGGTTCACATCGGCAGCCGGTCCTGTCGAGTCATAGCTCCCTACTCCGATCAGGTACTCCCCATTCACGACTCCCAAAACTACGAGCGCGAGCAACGAGAGAAGCAGACACTTGCGCCCTTTGTTGCTCATCGTCTTCACCGTCTTGCTTTCGTGTGGGATTAACATTGGTAGATACATGTTTGAACATAAGGTCTGTAAGTATATATAAGAAGCTCCATGGCCTAGGATTCCTACGAGATTGGCGTTGAATGTTCTTAGATTGTAGCGACTGGGATGTGACATGATGCTATCGTGTAATGATATTGACAGAATGATGTCGTGATGTGATGTAAGATTTCTTTTTTTTTGGATGAATGGTACAAAAGTTTTGGGATAGTTGGCACAAGAGAATCTTCGGATTGCCCGATCGGTCAGGAGAGATTAACGATGCAATACCTCGTCCATTTATTGTGCGGATGCATAAAGGCAATGAAACATCGGCCCGCAAGTGCTGTTGGCTGGTCCAACACATTTGTGGGGCCAGCTAATACATAAAACAAAAAAGAATACAGGAATTTCAAATAAAGATATAAAGTACCATCATTTTTTCAAATAAGAATTTGAATAAGGATTTGAAATGATAATTTCTATCTCAAATAAGGGCGCAAGTGGCCATGACAGTTTTAAATAAAGGCAAAATCTTGCCCATTGCCGGCTAGCTAGATATTTCGACCAATCAAAGACATTTTTGTTAAAAGACTATTATTTTTAAATTATTTATTCTCTTTTCTTTTTCATTTCCTTTCTGACAAAGGCCCTAATGACCCTTGTCGACCATTGGCAAGGGTCGCATCGCCTAGGCCCTTGCCAGCCGCGGGTGAGGGTAGCGAGGTTGCCTCACCTAAGGCGAGAGTTACCTTGCCTAGGCAAGGCCGTCCCTTGCCAACTGCTAGTGAGATGACCCTCGCTTAGATCTAGCGAGGGTTGGCCTTGTCTATGACCGACAAGGGCGACCTCACTCAGGGGGAGGGTCAATTCGCCCAAGTGAGGTCGTCCCTTGCCTATGGTTGGCGAGGATGGCCCTTGCCAAATCAAGCAAGGACAACCCTTACCAAATCCCCTCTAGGCATTGTCACTGGTCGACCATCATTTCAGACTGGCAACTGACGAAGAAGAAAGAAAAAACTAAAAAACTAAAAAAGAAAAAAGAAAAAGACAAAAGACAAAAATGCCCTTGACCAACTAGAAAGTCAAGTTTTTTTTAAAAAAAAATTGACATAGCCATTTTAAACATTTATTTAAAACAAAATTTCAAAAAAAAAAAAAGAAGAAAAGGTAAAAGACAAAAATGCCCTTGACCAACTAGAAAGTCAAGTTTTTTTTTAAAAAAAATTGACATAGCCATTTTAAACATTTATTTAAAACAAAATTCACTTGAAGCCTTTCTTTGAAAAATGAGGGCACTTCAAGTCATATTTGGAATTTTCCCAAAAGAATAAAAAGAAAAGTCAAATAGAAGACAAAAGAAAAAGGTAAATGTTGCTTTGTGCAAGAGAGTGAGCCCAACAAGAGAGAGAAAAAGTGAGTGTGCTCACCGAGAGAGCACCAAGAGAGCGGGGGACAAAAAAGGAAAAAAGGGCGCGGCTTTGCGATCTAGATTCAAAGGCCAAATTTCAATTTTGTCTGTTGAGAACTTTCTCCAACCTCCATTTGTGTTAATCCACCTTCATGGTGATGAAAATACTATTGCATTGTTGATGTTGATCCTTTAATATGTGACTAAAAAAAATACTTTGTGTATCCTACTATTTTTTTGTGACTAGTGGAAGCTTTTGGGTGGTCCATGATTTTTCCAACATTGGGTTTTCACATAAAATCTTGGTGTTATTGTCTTTGTTTCCTTATTATTTCGGTGTTATATTTACTTATTGCGAGGTTTTTTTAAAGGCTAGTTGCCGGGGGTAAATTGATTTCGATTGGTTTAGTTTTGCGGGAGAAATTGATCCTTGATTGGGTTTAGTTTTGATGAATTGTTGCCTAGTTTTCCCAACAAAGTGATATCAAAACTAGTGTTCAAATTATAGTATTAAATGGATGAAAACTAGCGGCATAATGTTTAAGTTAAATGTCTCAAATTTTTCATTTGGTAGTCTCAAATGAAAGACATATTATATTACAAATATTTGTTTGATCCCGTTGATGGTGATGAGGCTAAGGAGATGAGGAAGACAAAGAATGAGAACGAATGAATTGGAAAATGATTGGGTTTATTTGACAATAGATTGGCAATAATGTGTTTCGTCATGTTGCTCAAGAAACATTTAATTAGTAATCACTACACCATTTTTTGATATGATAGAAAGATAACTCTGATACCAAATAAATGTCAAGATATTGGGTTATATATATAAGAAGTTAACATAAGATGATTTCAAATAAATTTATAGAAAGTGGCATAGTGATTTGTGATTTTATATGTTTAATGTAAATGAACAATATGGAATTTAAATAAAATCACGTGGATGAAAGATAATAAATAATGCAAATGATGTTTAGTATTATGAGTAATATAAGACTATTAACAATGACCATCCATAAGGCAGTAATCCGCGCTCAATTGAGTGTAGCAAAATATAATTAAATGTAATTAAATTAACAATGTGATCTCACACAATGACGGTAGTCCCCCTCGAGTAGAGATCCCGTTGATAAATGAAATGAAAAAAAAAATGTGATCTTCTATAGGGGTTGTTGTTTGCACTCTAGTAGAGTCCCACTTATAAGTAAATAAAGAAAGAACTAAGAATATAGAGTAATTGCGCCAACCAAAACTTGGTTGGTTATTTCATTCAATGATATAATAGAACTATTGAAGATAGATGATACAAATGACCGGAAGTGACTACGTCCTCGGGGCCTTCTAGGAAAGCAAGAAAGATCAACAGAGTTCTGGTGAATGCCAAGTGGAGTCTGGATCTCTCTTGCTTAGAAGCCTCTTTCCTAGCACCGGGAATCTCGGATCACTTGCCTATGGTGGTGAAGGTGCTTAATCCAACTCCTCGAAGGAAGCCTTTCAAGTTTTTTGACTTTTGGATGAAACATCCGGAGTTCAACGAGATTGTCTCGCAAGTTTGAGATGCCCCGGGGTTGGAGTCCCTATGTATAAGCATGTTTGCAAGCTCAAGGCTCTTAAATGTCGGCTCAAGCAGCTCAATAGAGATTCTTTCTCTAATATCTCCGCCATAACTCTTGATGCGAGGAAGACATTGGAGACCACTCATGAAGGCTTGCAGCAAAACCCCCTTCTATTAACCTTGCCGAGGTGGAAAAAAACCAAAGGCGTATGTTTGCAGAGTTGCATGCCTTAGAGGAGTCTTTCTTCAAGTAGAAGTCTAGGGTCAGATGGCTCAGGGAGTAAGACCACAATACCAAGTTCTTCCACCAGTATGTCAACAAAAGACATTTGAGAAATAGAGTCATTTCCGTTCTTGACTCTTTAGGGAACCAAGTGACCAAGCCACGGCTAGTGCAGCATCGATTTGTAGAGTTCTTTGATGACCTCTTGGCGCCGCAAGGGGAGCTGGTTAGACCTTCGCAGGAGGACCTGAGGGAGGTTATCTAGCATCTACTCTCGGATGATCAGGTTGTGCTCCTTGCTCGGCCGGTTATAGAGTTGGAGATCCGGGACACTATCTTCTCCTTGCCTAAGGTAAAGGCACCTGGATCGGATGGTTTCACAACTGAGTTCTTCAAAGAAAACTGGGACACGGTTGGTCCCTTAGTCATGGCTGCAATGATAGATTTCTTCACCTCCGAAAAACTCTTAAGAGAGATTAACAATATCTCTTGGTGATGGTTCCTAAAGTAATCAATGCCACTTATGTGGAGGATTATAGGCCTATCGCCTGCTGCAACACTATTTACAAGTGTATTACAAAGGTGCTAGCTAATCGGGTGGCCCTAAGCTTTGAAGAGCTCGATAAGCCCTTTTCACACTGCTTTTGTAAAAGGCGGGCGGATCGGGGATAACATCTTGCTGGCCTAGGAGTTATTCTCTAGCTTCCACCTCGAGCCTTATCTCTCTAAATGTGCGATAAAGGTGGACTTCAGGAAAGCCTATGATATTGTGGATTGGGACTTTCTCGAAGGTGTGTTGCTGGCCTTTGGCTTCCCTTAGTCTGTCATGCGACTTATTATGACTTGTGTGCGCACACCCAAATTTTCAATTGCTTTGAATGGAGAGCTCCATGAGTTCTTTGTGAGTGGCTGAGGTCTCCACCAAAGTGATCCCATATCTCCTTACCTTTTCACTATTGTTATGGAGGTGCTTTCAAGAATCATTTTTAGGTACTCTTTGAGGCCTAATTTCAAGTTCTTTTGGAGGTGTAAGGCAACGGGTCTTTCACATCTCTTTTTTGCAAATGATGTCTTCATTTTTTGTGAGGCTCACCTTCCTACAGTAGCTCTCCTCATGGAAGGTCTTCATATATTTTCCTCTTGTAATGACCTTTGTCCTAACCCATGCAAGAGTGAAATTTTTTTGGCGGGTGGCGCACCCTTCTTAAGGAATGGTATTCTCTTTGAGTTGGGCTTTCAAGAAGGGAACTTGCCGGTTCGGTACCTAGGGGTTCCTATAATCACTTCGAGGATCAGCAAAGCAGACCGTTGTGCCCTTGTCAACCGTATCACTGTAAGGGTTCAAGTCTTGGGCCCACCGTTTCCTCTCTCTTGCTGGATGGTTTCAGCTTATTAGGTTAGTTCTTCATGCTATACAAGCCTACTAGGCTAGTGTATTTATTTTACCTATAGCTATAGTGGACCAGATAGAAAAATCCTCAAACAATTCCTGTGGAAAGGTTTGGACCTAGGTAGGGGTGATGCTAAGGTAGCTTGTGTGATAGTTTGATTTTCCACTTCTATTTTAAATGAATAAATTGGACTTTTCATTGACATGTCTATAGTGTTATTCTCTGAGCTGATCACTCATGAGATAACTAGACTAGTTGGGGAAGTCAGTAAGGGATTTTAATGCAACATGCTTGAAAATTCGACCAAAAATTGACTACTCGACCGTGTTAGTCTGCAAGAGTCATTACGGCACAATCAAAAATCTATCAGAGATCGGAAAAATGTCAATTCGATTGAGATATATAATTAGGCATGGGTGATTCCACCTAATTACAAAATTCTTGTCGCTCGGCACTAAACCGATTTTTCTGTTATTTTGGTACCATGTGTTCGTAATTGAAACCTCGAGATTTTTCACAACAACCAAGAGTCACCAATGCATCAAAGATATACATAGTGGATAAAAAATAATCAACCATGAGTCTATTGCATCGAAAATTCCAAAAAATTACCCAATGCTTTAGGTCACGCTGAAATCATGTTTGATTAAATTTAATTGCGAAATTCATTATGATTTCAGAAATTAAGAACTTTCATGTGTCTCAATTAATCCAAGAGATATTGTTGCATCTTTTCAAAATTTATTGATGATGAGAATTGTTTGTTAAAAATGCAAGAGCAACAAATTAAAATAATAATGGAAATGCCACATTTTAAATAGGTTTTGGGCCTTTATTTTGAAACAATTGGAGAAGGAATTATAGAGGTTTAAATGATGATTTATCCTTATTATTTAGAGTTGTGAAATGTTAAAATGGAAAAAGAGAGAGAGCTTCTAGAAACCATGCAAATTCGAAGCTTTGGGAACCAAGGGGAATTTCAGCACCATTAGAATCTCAATTGAAAGAGATAAGCTTGTTGAGTGTGGTGGGGCATTTAACGATGAAAGGATTGAGTTTTTCCATGGAAAAGTTGTGGGAATTAGCTGCAAATTCGGATGCCTCAATGTAAGGTGGAATTCACGTGCATTTAGTTGTCATTTGGAAAGTAAAGAGGCATTCCAAGAGGGGTAGGCCCCTTAAGAGTGATGGGGACTCATTTTCCATGGAAATTAACAAAAGGTGTGGAAAAAAATGGAAATAGGGACCCCCTTTAGTCCTTTTTCTCCATTTCTTCTCCCCCTGCATACGATTCCCTTCCCCTTCTTGGTACCATGCAATTGCTCTCTTCCTTTATCTTTCTTTTTCTTTTCCCCTTTCCTTTGTCAAACGTGCAAGCTTTTGTCTTCTTCTTCTTTAAGCTAGTTTATTTGGTCATTTCTGCTCCATCTTGGACGACAAACCAGCGACTAAGAAAACGGAGGAATGCGTGGTCTTGATGTTACAAAATTCCTGAACCCACAGAAACTTCAACCCAATTACCACCATGTTTTATATTTTTGGTCTTAGAGTTCAAGTAACAATAAACCCCCCTCACTAGCAGGAGAACAGCTCAGCCGACCAAACACCACGTTTATTTCCCTTTATCGAAAATTTTATAATTTCGTGTGTTGCTATTGTAGTCGCATCGTAGCACACCCCTCTGCTGTTCGACTCAACCCTATCACTAAGAGACCCAAGGCTTGTCTCTGTGTTGCTGTCTAGCCATTAGTAAGAGCCATCTTTAGTTTTAAATAGGTGAGTTGTTTTTCTAAAACTAGAATAAGAGTTGTTTACCTCTGTTTAGGAGTTAAAATTAGTTGAGAAATGTTTAGATGATATTAAAGATAATTAATATTAGTTTAGAAATGTTAGATTAGCTATAGAAATGATTAATATTAGTTTAAATAACAAGATCAAAACCATAGAAGACAGTTTGGCCAAGAACAGGGACTTTATTCCAAAATTAATTTCTAGGCGCGTGCAGTTTGTTATTTTTGTAGATAGAGATGTGTTTGATTTTAAAGTTAATTTCTTCTAATAAAATGTTTTAGACACCTTTAATTATAACATAAAATTTTCTTAGGATTTTTAGAAATTAAAAAGAAGACGATTTTAGCTTCATTAACTTTAAACAGAAAGTTAAACTTCATTGGAAATCCGGACTTATAAGGATTCTACGGGTTTTTACTGACATTTAGAGTTCGAATTTTCAAATGATGCATTCACAAAAGTTGTTCTTTATGTCTTCTAATTTAACATACTTGAATTTCACATCAAATGAACCTATTTTGGACCCCGATCTCAGCTAATTTCGGAAAACAGAACTGCTGGAAACGGGGCCGATTTTAGTGCTGGATTGAGTGAATTACTAAGACGAATCCAGAGGGATCTGGGCCTTGGTGTCTTCATGAAAATTGTTTTTTTACATGTCATTTATCACATGTTCAAATTTGAGAATTTTTGGAACACGTTTGAGATGATTTCAGATGTTAAACTAAGAAATGTGCAAATGGACAATTTCTGCAAATTCTGGTCAATTGTTATTTGTAACTATTCTCAAGGTGTTCTTGCTGGAAATTTGCTTAATTGATGTTGTGAATGAAATATGCAGTTGATCATTGAATTGTGATATTGGGTGAGTATATACATGACATGAGATTCTGTCACAAGCCTTTGGGGCCGGATGATGCTCCTTCAGGAATGCCCCAAGTCAATGGATGCCGGTCGCAGTGGATGTTGGGCTGGTGCTCTTAATTGGAATGCCGTTTGAGTGTAGACGTTGCCATGCTCGACGGTGCGAGATGATGCCTGATTATGCCGGAAGAATGTTATCTGTTGCATTGACTATGACTCGTATGCTTACATTGTTATTTATGTCCTTGCATATACTCATGTTAAGGTATTCATATGATGTGTGGACTCGATACTGTTAGGTATGATTTGATTGACACTAATATGCAGGAACATGCTGGTATTTAAAGAATTGTGAGAAACGTGATTAGGTTGCATATAAAGTGTACCATTATCTTACTCGGGATTTAGAGGATTAACTTGCTGAAATGAAATCTCATCCTGTGTGGGCTAAAATTTTTCAGGTCCCTAGATGGAGGATTTTCAAGAAGATGTACACGGAGTCGAAGGGAATGAAAACTAGGTCTTGGTTTAGTTTCTGTTAGGAGTCGATGGGTCTTCCATCTAGCTTGGACACTGGGTGACAGCTTATGCTTTTGTTATTGAGAAGTCTGATGGGATCGCCTGAGACCCTGTTCCCATGGACGAGGAGCTCGAAGCATAGATAGCCTAGAAGCTATTCTTTTTGAAACAAATCCATGTCATATTAGACTTTTATGTGTGTAAACCCCATTGTAAAAATTTGTGTGTTTAATGTAAATATAATCCTATATTTGCTATCCCATCTTTGTGTTGTTTGGAAAGCTATTATTACATTTTCGCCTGTGAAATAAAACAATGGATCGGAAACCATTCCTAGGAGGTTTCAAACTTTCGTCCATCATTGCGGGATGTGCATGTGCTCGAGATTTGGGTCGTGATAGCTTGGGATGAAGTTTGCCTTCCAAAGATTGAAGGAAGACTAGGTATCATGAGGCTATAAGATTGCAATAAAGCCACCATGCTAAAGCATATTTGGCTTTTATTCTCTAACAAGGAAGCGTTGTGGTGTAGGTGGGTCCATTCCACTTTCTTAAAGAACAAAAACTTTTGGGTTGGTAGGAAGCCAACATGTGACTCCTTGGCCTGAAATAGCTTGTTGAACCTAAGAAGTGATTTCCGGATGGCCTTCTACTAGAAAATTGGTGATGGCAAAACCACCTCTTTTTGGTTTGATAATTGGCACTCTAGGGGGGCCCCTGAACCTGCTCTTCTCAAATTCAATTATCTACAGCTCAAGGCTCTTTAGGCAGGCCTGTGTTGCTGACCTCTTCTCAAATGTTGGCCAAGCTCTCAAGATGGTGTTTGAATCATGGGGTCATCCTCTCCCAATCCTATCGGGTGACCTGGATCATTTCTACTAGCGAGAAAGCTCTTTGAGCCAGTTCACAGTGGCAATGGCGTGGAACTCCATCAGGAAAAAGAGATCACGGGTCCATTGGCACTCATTCGTGTGGGACAAAACCATAGTGGCTCGCTATCAGCTTAATCATTGGCTCATTACCAAGCGCAAATTTCCAACCTAGGCTCTCCTTCTATCCTATAGTAGAATTGAAAGTGCTATATGTGTGTTTTGCAAGAGTATGCCCGACTTTATTGATCACCTATTTTTTGATTGCTGTGTCACGGCTGGCGTTGCTTTCTTTTGGGTTTCTAGATGCAATTTTGCCTTGGCGCAACAAAACTTGGAAGGAGAACCTCCGTTGGGCCGCTACTTATTTGATGGGTAAAGATTTCTACAAGTGCATTACCCGTTTTTCCATGGTGCGCTTTGTCATATCATTTTAAAAAACAAGAATAATATCATCTTTAGAGACCCACCCCTAACGATCCCAGCCATGAAAAACCACCTCTTCAAAGTGGTCCGAGACAAGGCTATCATCTTCAAGAACGTCGAAGATAATTTCATAAACAAAAGGTTGCAAAGAAGTTGGGACCTAAACCCGATTATTTTCACTAGGGACCCGTAGGTAGTTCGTTTTGACGGTGACCTCTTCCTCGCCTGTGGCGTCTTTTGTAGCCGATTGACCATGTTGTGCTTCATTTAGTTTAAGTGTTGTAGTGTTTGTGCCGTATTTTGCAGTTTTTTCATCTCGTCACCTTTCCACTCCTTTTGTTCTTGCATTTGGAGTGTAAGTTTCTGGTGACGAGATCTTTTTGTACATTTGGTTTTTCCTCAATATATTTCTTACCTTTTACCCAAAAAAAAATGATTGGAATATTGTTCATCGTCTCTCCTCTAGTTTGGCGATTTTTCCACTGTTCATCGTTTTTGGGGTTTGCTCGGCCCAGACATTTCAGCCTTCAATCTCGCCCGTTTTTTGGTGACTATCTCCCTCTTGGTACGACCTTCCTTCTCACCAAACGGTTTAGTCCTTCCTTTCCTCTTCGTGGAGTTCCCTATTGCTTTGTTCACCTCTGGTTTCCCCGCATCGTCGTTGGAGGTCTTGGTTGTCACGACTGCTCGAGCCGACCTCGAGTTGAATGCGGCCTTCGTGGAGAGTGTGGGGGCCCATAGCTTCCCTCCTCTCTACTTATTGGCATTAGTATGGATCTTCTTATCTTGGTTGGTTTGTATAAGGTTGGGTAGGCAACCGGTGTTTTGCTTGACTGGATGGCATCCTCCTCGGACGAGCTCCACCTAGGTAATAATAGTGGAAAGGACCTGAGCTCCCCTTCACACAACCCTATAGTGATGGATGCTAGGAATTTGGACCCAAAAGCCCCGGCCTTTAGGGGGTCTTCTCTAGTTGGAGATGGTATTGTGCGTGGCGCAATGCTGGGCCTTCGCGGGACAACCGGTTCGAGGGTCGGAGCCGCTCTTGGGCTCCTAGAAAGCAAGCCCCTAGCAAACCTGTGAACTCATCTAAGCCCCCTCAAGCCCAATCTTGAGCTAATGTGGTGCGGTTGGCAGCAAAAGGGTATGAGCTGCCTTATGTTCCTCATGTATTTGTGGAGGGTAAACCGGTTGTGAATTTGTTGGAAGAAGTGCTACAAGTAGCGGATCCTAAGTGGAAAGAGTTTCTCGTTGGTTATTTCAAGGGAAAAGACTTCCTTTTTAGCTTACGGAGTAAAGTTGAAGGACACTTGGGGCCTAAAGCTTGTCAACATGCTGGCCAACAATCAAGGCTTATACTACTTTCATGTACCAGACCCGGTATATTGTAGGAAAATTCTAGAAGAGGGCCCTTGCACTATTGCTAGGGTCCCTCTCATCTTGTAGCAATGGAAACCACTCATGGAGTTGAAGAGAACCAAGTAATCCACCGTCCTAGTTTGAATAAGGCTTAAGAATCTCCCCATTGACCTATGGTCTGCACAAGTGATGGGGGCTATTGCTAGCTCCGTTGGCAAGCCTCTATTTGTTGATCAAAGCATAGAGGGAGAGAGGATGCTCTCATTTGCTCAAGTTTGCATGGAGATCAAGCAAACCAGCCTAGGCCCTCCTCGGTTGAAGTGATCATTGATGGGGTCTCGAGGGCCATTGCTATTGAGTTTGAATGGAGGCCCGTGGAATGCCCCAAGTGTGGGGTTTTTATCACAAGTGTGTTGAAGCCCCTACTCCCGCTCTTGTCCCAACTGCTTTGGACCCATCTCAACCCCTTGCCCCTGGCTCGGTAGCTTCGACCAATCCTAATCAAGGTTGGCAAAAGGTCAAGAGCAAGAAGAAGAAGCCCACCCCTCCGATGGAAGGCAGCTCAACCGGTCTTGCTTGTTCAAGTGATGATGGAGGTCCTTGAAACTAAAGACTATGGCAATTGAGAAGAGACTACTTGCCATTTATTCGGCAAAAGCCCTAGAGGTCAACTGACCATTTTTGAGCCTGCTGATGATGCTCCTTCTTCGAGGGATGAGAATGTCATTCCTTAGAGCCTATCGTCAACCCCTTGTTGCCTAGAACGAGAGACAAGGGTGAGGGCTCGAACAACCTCATCTCCTTCCTAGGAGATAAAGATCTCCTCTCCCCTTGTACATCTCCTAAGGCGATGGTGGATAGGAGGCCCTCCCAAGATCCGGATCCTCCTCCTTCCACATTGCAAGATAGGCTTCCTACCTTAGCTTCGGATCCTCCCCTTTCGGAGGCTTAGGCTCATCCGCCTATCACAAGGTGTAGCTCCTCTAAAAAGAGGTAAACCCTCTTCTTTTCATCTTGTAAATATGTACATATGATGTTGGAATATTAGAGGGCTTGGTGCCCCACTTAAGTAGGTAGAGGTGAGGAATCTAGTCTTAACTAACCGGTTGTCCATGATCGAGCTTGTTGAGACCAAAGTTCCCCTCAACCTTTTCAATGCCATGTTTGGGAGTTTGTTGGCGAATTTGTGTTGGCGGGTAATTATGGGCCTTCCAATCGGGCTAGGATTTGGGTTGGTTGAAACCCTACTTCTGTCTCCTTTGAAGAGATTACTACTACAAATCAAGCAATACATGGGTGTCTAAGATGGTTAGATACTAGAGTGGCCTATTATGTCTCAATTATTTATGCTGAACATTCCTTTTCTTCTCGACGGCCGCTATAGGAGGACCCAGTGGCTAGAAGTTCTTTTATGCAAAGCCTGTCTTGGCTTGTTATGGGAGACTTTAAAGCCATTAAGGATCCCTTAGACAGGCTGGGGGGTTTAAACCTGTGGCTGCCGTGTTGTGATGAATTCGGCCAATGTCTTGATCAGGCTGAGCTAG
The DNA here is from genome assembly GCA_016097595.1 of Eucalyptus pumila. Classification (NCBI taxonomy): domain Eukaryota; kingdom Viridiplantae; phylum Streptophyta; class Magnoliopsida; order Myrtales; family Myrtaceae; genus Eucalyptus; species Eucalyptus pumila. The sequence goes on from CM027851.1 coordinate 25,086,385, forward strand.
AGGACCTTTGCTATGTGGGTTTTCGATACACTTGGTCAACTTCTTCGGGCCCCTCGCGCAAGGAAGATTGACAAGGTCTTGATTAATCCCTGTTGGAGTCAGGTTTTTTCTTACTCAAAGGTTTCTTTCCTAGCGCCTGGGGTTTCTGATCACTCACCTATGGTGGTGAAAGTAAAGAACCCGGTTTTCCGAAGGAAACCATTTAAGTTCTTCGATTTTTGGATGAAACACCCGGACGTTGATCTAATTGTAAAGCAAGTTTAGGAGGCTCCGTCTTCAGGTGTGCCTATGTTTAGGTGTGCAAGTTTAGGAGGCTCCATCTTCAGGTGTGCCTATGCAAAGCCTATCTTGGCTTGTTATGGGATACTTTAATACCATTAAGGATCCTTTGGACAGGCTGGGGGGTTTGAACCTGTGGCTGCCATGTTGCGATGAATTCGGCCAGTGTCTTGATCAGGCTGAGCTGGAGGACCTTTGCTATGTGGGTTTTTGATACACTTGGTCAACTTCTTCAGGACCCTCGCGCAAGGAAGATTGACAGGGTCTTGATTAATCCGTGTTGGAGTCAGGTTTTTTCTTAATTAGAGGTTTCTTTCCTAGCGCCTAGGGTTTCTGATCACTCACCTATAGTGGTGAAAGTAAAGAACCCAGTTTTCCGGAGGAGACCGTTTAAGTTCTTCGACTTTTAGATGCAACACCCGGACTTTGATCTAATTGTAAAGCAAGTTTAGGAGGCTCCGTCTTCAAGTGTGCCTATGTTTAAGTTGGTTTCTAATCTGAAGGCTTTGAAAGGGTGACTCAAGCAGCTGAATAGGAATTCGTTTGCCAATATATCCATTAGGACTTTTGAAAAGAGGGAAGCCTTGAAGTAGACCCAAGTCAACCTCCTTCTTGATCCCACCAGCGAGGTGCTTGTAGACTTGGAGAGGGATCAGTGCATGTCCTTCCTAAAGTTCCGGTCTCAAGAGGAGTCATTTTTTAGACATAAAGCCAAAATCATATGGTTTAAGGAAGGTGACCGAAACATGAAGTTCTTTCACTAGTTTGTTAATAGGTGACATTTGAGGAATAGAATCCTCTCGATGGTGGACTCTTCAGGTAGCCAAACTACTGAACCTCAACTGGTCCAGCAGCATTTTGTGGATTATTTTCAGGAGCTCTTCTTGTCGCGACTAGAGCCGGATACTCCCTCGATTTTAGAGATTCAAGAGGTTATCCATTCACAGCTTAATGGGGACCACATTACATTTCTTGCTAGGTCCGTCTCTAAGCTTGAGATACGGGACACTCTTTTTTCCTTGGCTAGGGGGAAGGCACCAGGACCAGATGGTTTCACAGTAGAGTTCTTCAAGGAGAATTAGGACACGGTGGGTCAACTAGTTACGGATGCCATTAGAGATTTCTTCAGCTCGAGGAGACTCCTTAAAGAAGTGAACAACACCATCTTGGTGTTGGTTCCTATGGCCCATAATGCGACTACAATTGATGACTTCAGGCCTATTGCTTGTTACAACACAATGTACAAGATTATCACCAAGGTGTTGGCTAATAGAGTTGTTACCGTGCTTAGGCATCTTGTAGCCCAACTCAAAGCACTTTCATCAAAGGGCGTGAACCAAGGACAACATTTTTTGGTGCAGGAAATCTTTTCTAGCTTCCATGTCGAACCCTACTCTCCGAAGTGTGCTATTAAAGTTGACTTCAAGAAGGCATATGACACCGTGGACTAAAGGTTCCTTGAGAACGTGCTCCATGCCTTTAGGTTCCCTGATTGGTTGGTTCACCTTATCATGACTTGTGTGCGGACTCCTCGATTCTCCATTGCATTGAATGGAGAGATACATGGGTTTTTTCCTAGTGGGCGAGACTTGCAACAAGGAGATCCCATCTCTTCCTACTTATTCACGATGGTCATGGAGATGCTCTTAGGGATTATTGGGAGGAGCTCGCATAACCCAAACTTTAGATTCTTTTGGAGATGCAAACTTACCTGCCTCTCACACTTGTTCTTTGTAGATGATGTTTCCTTTTTTTCGAGGGTCACCTGCCATCTGTGAAGCTTTCGAACAAGAGTATTTAGTTGTTTTCCTCTTGTAGTGGCCTTATACCGAATCAAAGGAAATGTGAGGTGTTCCTTTCAGGAGGCCCACCGCCCTTAAGGAATCAAATCCTTATGGAACTTGGGTTTGGTGAGGGTACCTCCCAATGCGCTACCTTGGGTTCCAATCATCACGAAGAGGCTTGGGAAAACGGATGTGCTAAACTTATTAGGCGCATCACCTCCCGGGTGCAGTCTTGGACTCATCGATTCCTTTCCTCAGATGGTCGTCTTCAGCTGATTAAGGCAGTTCTTCATGTCATTCAAGCCTTTTGGGCAAGTGTCTTTATTATCCCTATAGTTCTCAACCAAGTTGAGTGTATCCTTAGACAATTCCTTTGAAATGACCTACTTTGGGCAGAGGAGGTGCCAAAGTTTCTTGGGAGGATGTTTGCCTACCTAAAGTGGAAGGGGGGCTTGGTATCCGGAGATTGTGAGAGTGCAATAAGGCGACTATGCTCAAGCATATCTAGAACTTGTTTTCAAACAATGAGTCACTTTGGTGTAAGTGGGTCTATTCGACATTCTTAAAAAATAGGAACTTTTGGGTTGTGAAGCAACCGCCCTATTGCTCTTGGGCTTGGAAGAAACTACTACAACTCAGGATTGAATGCCGACTCCGTTTCCACTGGAGGATAGGTGATGGCTTAACAACATCGCTTTGGTTCGATAATTGGCATGAAGGGTCCATTGAATTTATTCTACGTGGATTCCCTCATTTATAGCTTAGGCCTCCCTAAGCAAGCTTTGGTTGCTAACCTCTTCTTTGAGGATGGACGAGCTATCATATCGGAGATTGAGTCTTGGGGTTCACCTCTTCCCACCTTGACTAACATGCGGGATCGGTTTTGTTGGAGGGAGGAGTCGTCGGGCATGTTTTTGGTGGCTTCAACTTGGGAGAACATAAGGCGGAAGAAGGAGAGAGGCCATTGGCATCGACTCATCTGGAGCAATGCCTCCCTACCTCGATACTAACTAAACTTGTGGATCATTACCAAGCAGAGGCTACCTACTCAGGCTTTACTTATGTCTCATGGCAGAATTGATGCTGTGACCTGCCCCTTTTGCAACGAGGTGCCTGACTCTATCGAGCATCTCTTTTTTTGTTGTCACATTACTTCGAGTATTGCTCTCTTTTTTTGGCTTCTAGGTGTAATCTTCCCTGGAACAATAGAACTTGGGAGGAGATCCTCAACTGGGCCAATACCGTCCTTTCAAGAAAGGAGTTTTTAAATGCCTGGCTTGTTATTCCTTTGGTGCACTCTGCCACATCATTTGGAAGATTAAGAACAATATTTTGTTTAGGGGAGAGTCGCTTTTTGTTCCGACCATGAAGAATCATCTCATTAGGGTCGTGAAGGATAAGTCTATTACCTACAAGAATGTAGAGGACTCCACTAGAAACAAGCAGATGCAGAGCTCGTGAGAATTGGATCCTATTATTTTCTCTTCCACTGATTCTAGACCGCTTGGCTAGGTGTCTCATTGGTTGCTAGGTCGTTTTGCCTAGTGTTTGCTGTTTGGCTCTTAGCTCTCCTTTTGGTTGTTGCCTTTTGGTTTTTTCCTTGGCTCCTTTACACTCAGAATGAGCATGTTCATTCTGAGTGTAAGTTTTTGAAGCCGTTTGGTTGCACAGTTTGACATTTCCCCATTATATTAACTACTTACTTCACCAAAAAAAAAATGAATGGAAGTGACTACAAGTGATTTGATATTTCCAAGAAGTGACTACAAGTGATTTGGGGTGATTTCTAGTGACTTGAAAGTGATTACATGGTATTTTAAGTGATTACAAAGTGATTTCAGGTGAAATGATCAAAGTGAAAGGAGGCTATGATTGAAGAGAGTTTAGGCACTTTTGAGAATAAGAGAGTTTGGATGCTTGGAGGCTTGAAGGTTTGAATGCTAGAGGTGTCTTGTTCCTTCCTCTTCTGCTCCTTTTATAGAGAGATTTGGGCACTTTTGTTTGAAGTGAATAGTAACTTTTTTTTTTATTTTAAAGTTATTGGCTCCTTATGAAGATTTCTTAGTCTAGGCTGAATACTAAGATTTTTTCCCCATATTGCAACAACATGTGATTTACTTTTCTTTTGTTCATTTTTGGCTCTTTTCCTTCTTGGTGATGTAGTTTCCTATACTCAACATCATCCTCATCCTCATTTGATAGATTAATATCGACAAAAGAATAGCAAAAGTGCCAAAACTTAGCACGGAGGAATATTTAAGTACCAAAAGTTATGAAAGGTACACTTAGGTGCCTTTTTTTTTAAAAAAATTGGGACACTTGAGTGCAAAATTTGGCGACCTTGATCAGAAATCTTACGTGGAATTTTTTATTAATATAATTCACCTACGTGGCTCGCCAAAGAGCTAAGTCAACAAAGAAGATTCAAAATGACATTGTTTTTTTGCTTATCTAGCTACATTAGTATGCAAAACAATGTCATTTTTGGCTTATTTAGGCACGTAGCATTGTTGTTTTGCATTTATCTCGCCGGAAAAATGCCACGTCGGCATTTTGGCCAAATTTTCTTGTTGTTCACACTTAACTGATCCATTTTGCTCCAATCTTGGGACTTAAGTATACATTTCCTAACATTTAGCATTTAAGTGTCCCCCTATGCCAAGTTTTGACACTCCATAGCAATTATATTCATTGTTATTGCCACTGTGATGGGATTCATTAAAGGAACCTATTGATTTTATTTTTGACATGATTTTTTGTAATGCAACAAGACTATTCTGCTAGTGATTAGATTGTTGCCAATGGGGGCTTGGAAGTGATTTTAGTTGAAGAAATTGTGTAATTTTGTGATCTATAAGTGATTGAGTGTTTGGGGGGTTTCGCCAATTCAACTAGTTTATAATTGATTTTGTTCGGAAAGGTTATCAATATATATAAAATTGCTCACCATTTAGTTTTAACCAGGAAACTCTGAAGTTATGAGGAAGTGTATGAGATTAGAAAATTTTGATTAATGATCGATTGATTTGGAATGGGTATAGAAAACTTTTATGTTGTTTTTAAATTATGGAGGAAAAGTTTTCAATAACAAGACCAAAATGATTCCACTATTATTGAAACCAAAAAGGTAATTGTTCAATATTGAAATCTATTCTAAGATAGAAAAGTCAAGTATGGTAATTGTTTTCATTTTGGCAGAAAAATGCATTCCACCATGTTTGTTGGTAATCCTAATAAATGAAAATAGGAAATTATGATAATTTTGTAGTTAATCTAGTTTCAAATCGTAATTAAATGTGAGGGATTGGTTTCCACATGTTGGATGAGATAACTTGGAAGACTATGACTATAGAATGGGTAATATTATTTATATTTTCAGGTGATGCAAGATGTGTGAACGTGACTAGTTTGGTTTTGACTAGGATTTGCTCATAATAAGCTTGGGATTTCGATAAGTTAAGTGGTTTGTAGTACCAATTTTCTGCGAAAATACTTTCTGCAAAAACTTTTGGGTTTTCATGATAAAATCCGTTCTCTACTTCCATGATAACTTGATGTTGACTTTTGATAATAAATTATGATTTTGTTGAGAACTATGATGATGATAATTGTGATACTATTACTGAGGTAGTAAGATTTGTGATAGAGGATGATAGCGATTTTATGATTACTTCATTGGATATGCTTTTGATGATTGTGATTCTTTTGAATTGTGAAAAGTTAATGGTGATGGGTTAAGTGTGATTTCAATTTGCTTTGATAGATTTTTTGGGCTATGTCTACCTAAGTTTTGATCGGAGTAGAAAGTGATTATAATTTTTGGTTTGTGATCTTGTTTTAGGGCTTCTGTGATTGTGATGGGCAAAAGAACGCTTCAAGTGCCATAACTTTGCCCAAATGGACACTTAAGTGTCATAACTTACGAAAGGTATACTTAAGTGCCACATTTTAAGAAAAGTGGGACACCTGAGTGCCATCTCCGGCAAAGCTGGCCGGAAATCATACGTGGCATTAAAATATTAATATCTCTCGCCGATGTGTCTCGCCGAAGAGCTGAGTCAACTCGAATTCACCCCCAAACGACGTCGTTTCGGGTGTTCGCCCAAAATAGACCCCTTAAATCAGCAAAAACGCCGTTGTCTTCCCCATTTGCCCTAAATCTAAAACCCTAAATTGGGCAAAATGCCATTGAAGCGCTAGAGCCCTAATCCCGCACCCTAATTCGATTTGCCCCAAATTCTACCACCGAATATTGGAAATTGAGAGCAAGACTTTCAGCAGTGGCTCAAATTTCTCTCGCCAAAGCGAAGGAGAAGGCGAGCGTTTATGTTTTTGTGGGTTACCAAGTCCAAGAAGAACATCGTGGACTCGAACAAATCCCGGGAGAAGATTCTATGGATGTGCCTGATACAGAGAACGCTCGAAGTCCAAATACTTCAAATGGGTCGATGCGAAATTCTCTCACCGAGCCACAGAAGTGATATTGGACCTACTTGATGGATGTCACCAACCTCCATCTAGGCCTGTGGACGACTTGGACGATGTTGACTCAATGCAAGCTCAAGCTCAAGCATCTTCTGTTAATCATTTGAAGAACAAAGTTTCAAAAATGAAAATTGAACGGAAGTGTTACCAAGCGTTTATTGTGTTGTTGTTTCTTTGTCTATCCTACTTTATGATAAAATGTAAAGAACTGGAAGATGAGAAGAAGTTTCTCCAATTGTCATAGTTGTAAATGTGTGGGGAAATGTACTTGTTTTGAATGAATGAATGAATGAATGAATGAATGAATGAATGATTTCGACAGTTTTTGCTTATTCTCAAATATAAATCAGTGATGATGGAATGTATATTAGGTCGATGTGTTGTGGTGACTATTTTACTTGAATTGAATGTAAACCAGCAGCAAATGTGTAAACTAGTAGCTTCTCTGTTTTGCTCCAAACCACCATATACATAGAACAGACACGAGTGATTACTCGAGTGCTATAAGTTGTATCTAGTGATCACTTAAGTGCCACCGTGATAGACAAAGAGTCATTTAAGTGTCAATTTATTATTAAAATGATCACTTAAGTGCCACTTCTTGTTAAAAGTGAATACTTAAGTGCTAAGTTTTTTAGAATGTGATCAGTTAAGTGACATTTTTTTGTACACATTGGCTACCACCAGCCACCACCACCGCCCACCACTGGCCACCATCTCCAGCCATCATCACCACCAGGCATCCCAAGCATCCACTTGAGCCACCATCAGCCACCACTATGCTAGTGGTATGTTGTTGCATAAGTTGCAAGTGTAAGGTGTCTTACACCAACTTGCACCAGCACTACCTGATGCAAGATGTGCATATTGCACATACATCTTGCACCAGATGCAGCAAAAACCTCCAACCCAACCCACCACCACCAGGCTTTTCACTAGCAACCACCATCAGTCACACGAGCACCCCAGTCACCACCACATATCCACCACCAGGCTTCACCAGCCGCCACCACCATCCACACAAGCACCCCAGTCACCACCACATATCCACCACCAGAAGTAGCAATAAGTAAAAGAAAAAAAAAAGACATGCCAAAAATGATAAGCAACAACGGTTGTTCCATTGATTTTGAACATCTGTCTCACAAACTCAATGACAAATGAAGTTTCACAAACTCAACTAACTCACTGACAAACTATTATAAATAAATAAACAAACATCCATAGATGTTTACAACTGACTCCTCAGCCCCACAAACCATATCACATCCCATTTCATCAATCAATATGCACAATGCCTCATGTTCGTGCTCGTTTTGATGGACTTCGCATTTGATTCATAATCCTTGCACTTTTTCTAACTGGATGTGAGACTTATTCTTCAACTGTCTTGGGATGTGTTGAGTCTGATGGAGCTGCAATTGTCCTAGGCTGAACTGATTCAAAAGGAGCTGCAACTGTTGTAGGCTGAACTGATTCGGATGGACCTGCAACTAGGTTCTTCTTACTCTTCTTTCTTGTTGGTGCAGGCAATGTCTTCTTCTTTGTTGGCGCAGCCGTTGATTCTTGAGTTCGGCCTTGAGAGATAAGAACCTCTGAACTTCTCCCAGGCTTCAAAAAGAAAACTCAATTATCAACAAAAGTTTGCACTATAAATTAAATTAAATGCAGCCTATAAAACTTACATTAAGAATAATTGTTCCAAAACGATCATCTGTATAAAGGCCATAACCATATTGTTTTAGCCTCTTCCCAAGAGCCCCTCTTGTTCGAAAGGGGAGCATCACTTTCAAGTACTTGTGATTGGTTGCCTCTTCTTCTTGCATGTGATTTCTTCGGCTCTTGTGGCTGTTCAACTATAGAAGGGGCTTCTTCGGCCAATTCTTCAGCTAGGCGTCTTGTAGATGGCCTTCTTATAGGTGGCTCTTGATTTGGCTTTCTTCTGGTTGTTTTTCTAGTTACGCCTTTAGCTTTAGTGACACCTTCGGTAGGCTTTGGTGGTGGCCCTTGTGATGACCCTTCTAGTGGCCTTTGTGATGACCTTGGTGATGGATCTTGTGGTGGCCTTTCAATTGAGCCCTCTATTAGCAGCTGAGCTCTAGCTTGTCTTCTTCGAACCTGAGAAAAAGGCAAAGGACATCATAATTATAACATCAAGCCATATTAGAACGTAAATGAAAAGTACACTCAAATCATTTAACTAACCGGGTATTTTTTTCTCTGTTGCTGCTGATGAACAATCAACTTAACTGACCCTCCAGTTGTTTTAGCCAATCCTGCAGCTGGCTATCTTCCACCTTCGGTTCTTTGAACAAGCCCTTCATTTTCAGGTATAGCAGAGGCTTCGGCCAATTCTTCACATGTCACCGTGACCTGACAAAGACAAAAACATTACATACATGTCACTTATATCTATGTACATATTCATAACAAACCATAAAATAACATAAACACAATTGTCATGACTTACTGGGTTTATTGTCGTCGACTAAAGAACGGTCGACTCATTTCGCCTTTATGTTTCTCCTTATCCAATTGTCCCTTCACTAGACCCTTCGGCTGGCCTCAATTGTTCCTACTGCTTCTTTAATTGACAACCCTTAATATTGTGCCCTTCTATGTGGCAAAAATAGCACTTTATCGGTACACCCATCCTATTCATCCTACAGTGACATGAGTCCTCTCCCTCCGTCATTTTTCTTTTTTTCTTTGGTCTTCCCATTCTCTTCTTTAGTGGCATGCTTCGCAATCTGTTGGCTCCCATAACTTGCTACTTCTAATTGGCTGCAACATGTACTGATACGAAGCAATATATTTCAGTTTCTTATACCAATCATCAAGGTAGTCTTCTATGTTGTGGCCCTTCAATTGAATTGCACATATGGCATGTGCACAAGGAATTCCACTGAGTTGCCATGCTCTACATGAACACTTCATCATACCTAAATGGACAACATACTTATCGGAACCCTTCATTATCTCATATCCTTCATCCTCATTCCAAATGGGATGACAATACCTATTTACAGCCAAGTTGTCATCCAATTTCTTAGCAATCCTAAGACCATATTACTTAGTCCACTTTGCAGTGTCATCTCTTTGTTTGTGCAGCCGAGTCATGACCAAAACCCGTATGTCTTCAAGCATCGAGATAATTGGTTTACATCTAGCATCTATTATCCTCCCATTGAATGCTTTGCAGATGTTGTTATCAATGTTATCGCACTTGAATTTCTCGCTGAAGAACGCCCTACACCAATGCTTCGGGTCTATTTGGAACAGTGCATCATAACCATCATTTGTCAATTGAAGCATCTCTTCTTTGGCCATCCTAAAGTCAGCCATATCCGTGCTCTTTGTTAGCTGCCAAAGTTGCGACTGCAACTTATCCCCTTTATAGGTCTTTGCCCAATTTGCGTATATGTGTCGCGCACACATTCGATGTTCAGCATAAGGCAACAGCTCAACTATTGCTGGAACAAGTCCCTGCAATAATTGAAAATATAAATAAATAAATAAAATGTAAGCAAATGACATGTTGATATCAAAAAGCAAACAAGTGACCAAATTTTTTAAAAAGCAAACATTACCTTCTGTTGGTCGCTCATTAACGCCCACCCTGCCTCATTTGTTATCTCCAAATCAGTCATCAAATTTTTTAGGAACCAAGACCAATTGTCCTTGTTCTCTACCTTCATAACAGCCCAAGCCAGGGGAAACATTTGGTTGTTTGCATCTCTTCCAATTGCGGCCAGCAATTCTCCCTTGCACAAGCCCTTCAAAAAACACCCATCCAATCCTATAATCCGTCTACAACCAGATAAAAAACCTCGTTTGCATGCATCGAAACAAACATAGAATTTATCGAACTTCGTCCCAATATCAAGAAGTGGTCTCTCCACGACCTCGATATACACTCTACTTCCAGGATTTTACAACCTACACTCCCAAGCATAGTCCCACAACTGTCCATATTCACCGCTGTACTGACCAATGAGTATCTTCATCACATTTTGCTTAGATCTTTTATAGTGATTCCTCGATATATTGATGCCTACCTGCTCCTTCACCAGCATCCTGAACTGAGTAATATTCATCTGAGTCATCAGCTTAATCAATTCAAGAAGTGCTTCTATAATCATGCACTTGTTACCCTTTTTATTCTCAAAATTAATGGAACAAGTATGTTCCTCTTGGTATGCTCTAATCTAGAAAGATCCAGTTCTCCTAACAAATGCGCCATAGATCTTCCATGGACAATTTTGCTGCGAACACCTAGCTCTTATAAATGTCTTAGTGTTTCTAATGAAGTCAATGTTCCTTTGTGCAGCAATGGAGATCTTCAATATAGCTTCCCTAAATTGTTTAGTATCATGAAATTTCACGCCTACCGATAAAGTAGGAGAGGCAACGGATGGATCATAAGAACGAAACTTACTTTTCCTTTTCCTTCTATGCACAGGTCCTTCATCTTCTTCAAGCTCATCCTGGGAAGTAGCATTCTCGACGCTTTCTTCATAGTCAGTCTCCTCGCCAGTAGCACCAGCATCTGTAGGGCCTTTGGGTCTGTTTGGAACTTCCTCGACTACTTGCAAAGCTGCAAAGTTAGCTGTCAAAAAATCCCTTCGCTGTATTCTTGACTGTACAAGCTCCTCATTGTCGTCATCACTTATAAAATTTTCAGCAGGCAACCCTCCATCATCATCAGTTGATTCAACTACTTCCCAATCTAATCCAGAGATTGTGACATCACCTATGTCATCATCACTTTGGTGAACTGCATCTCCACTTCTCTCATGTCCATCATATTTATCCTGCCCTCCTTCGACCCTAATGTCAGTACTACCTTGAATACCATCTCCTTCTTGTCCTACTTCGGCGCTCTCTCCATCATCATCTTCATCCTCACTTTCACTATTGTACTCAACAAATATTTTTACCTCTTCACCATGAAGATAATGGTATATAACATCCCTAAGACCATTATCATCTTCTAAGCATCTCAAACCATCTCTTAAGTCTTTCCTAGGAATACAATACAGCAGCTTCTGAACTTTACAAGGCAAATAAGTATTTATATCCCTAAGAAATCCTATATAAGATGCCTTCTTTATATCCACAAAGATGGTGCCCTCATTTCCACCCTCATACTCCCACTCATCCTCCCCAATCACAAATTCCCCATTGTAGCAAACTATAACAACGACATAATCCTTGTCATGCGCCATTACTGCACCAAGAACAAGAAAAAGAATCATTAGTTTTTGGGACCACTAGACAATTGCACATGGGAGTCCCCCCACTCTCATGGACTTTAGTAAATAGAGGTCCCCACAATGACAATATGCCCCTACATGACAGCCAAAAAAGAGGTCGGCACTTTAATTATTTGTCTTCCCTTCCCTTAAAATATTAACCAAAAACAAAGGTCCCCACAGCAATCACAGCCCAAGCATGTCTACTGCACTAAACGTGTGATGTGAGAGAATGTACATCAACTTAAGCAAATCAAAGCATAGCATACTCTAACATCAACTTAATCAAATCACAGCATGATTATGTTCTTATTTAGGATTTTGGATTGATAAGCATACCCTATACAACAATCACAGCAGGGTTTTGGATTGATAAACATACCCTATACAGCAATCACAGCAGAGTGGTTCAAGGACATACCCTATACAGCCTCACAAGCAGGGTGGTTCAAGGACATACCCTATATACTCTCACAAGCAAGGTGGTTCAAGAACTTAGTTTTCTTCTCAGAATGGCATTGGTCACATGCTTTACTAGGATGCTCTTAAGGAGATGCATAGATAGTGATCTAACAATCACATACTCTGACATTGGCTTAAAAGACAAATTCACCAAAATAATGAGAAATCTGGTCTCTTTGTGTAATGTCAGCAAGTTTCAGTTGAAGTGTATCAACACAAATTCCATCGAAGCTGTAATAAAATAATTGAGCCCTAATTAAATAATCGAGCGAGCCCTAATTAAATAATCGAGTCCTAATTTCATCACAGGGAAGGGAGAGAAGGGGCCAAACCTGGACAATCGACAATGGTGAGCGGTGACGACGACCAAGGATGGTGAGCGGTGAGCGGTGACGACGACCAACAACGGCGACTGACGATGGCGACCGATGACCAGCTCTGGGCGTGAACGGCGATGGAGAGAAGGGCCTGTGATCTACTGTGAACGCGGACAGCGAGGAACGGCGTTTAGGTCAGCCAGCCCTAATTAAATAATCGAGCGAGCCCCAATTAAATAATCGAGCCTTAATTTCATCACAGGGGAGGGAGAGAAGGGGCCAAACCTGGACGACCGACGATGGTGAGCAGTGACGACCAAGGATGGTGAGCGGTGAGCGGCGACGGCGACCAACAACGGCGACTGACGAAGGCGACCAACAACGGCGACTGACGAAGGCGACCGATGACCAGCTCTGGGCGTGAATGGCGACGGAGAGAAGGGCCTGTGATTTACTATGAACACGAACGGCGAGGAACGGCGTTTAGGTCAGCCAGCCCTAATTAAATAATCAAGCAAGCCCTAATTAAATAATCAAGCCCTAATTTCATCATAGGGTAGGGGGAGAAAGGTCGAACCTGGACGAGCGACGATGGTGAGCGGTGACGACGACCGACGATGGTGAGCGATGAGTGGCGACGGCGACCAACAGCAGTGACTGACAACGGCGACCGATGACCAACTCTGGGCATGAACGGCGACGGAGAGAAGGGCCTAAGATCGACTGTCAACGCGAACAGGGAGGAACGGCGTTTAGGTCATCACACAATGACCTAAACGACGTCGTTTAGTTCAGCGCACTCAATGTGGATGGACGATGTCATTTTTGTCGTCCACGTCGACTTTTTTTATAAAAAAAAAACATTTGCCACATCAATAAAAGAAGTCGCCGAAAATCGCCGGAAAATGCCACGTATGCAATTTGGCCGAATTAGCACTTAAGTGATCCCTTTTACTCCGATTTTGGCACTTAAGTGTACCTTCCGTAAGTTATGGCACTTAAGTGTCCCTTTGGGCAAAGTTAAGGCACTTGAGGGGTCCGCATGTCGATTGTGATGAGAGGGTTTTTTGTTTAGCCTGTGAAAGTAATGGAGATTGAAACGGGGTGAGATTAGGTGAAAGTGATTGTGGTAATAGTGTTTATTGGGCTTTGGTAAGGTCTAGCCATATTTGTAATTGATGAGGTGTTGGTATTTGTTGTAATGGTGATTGTTGGTGGTTGGGATTCTGATTTTGAGTTTTCGGTTGTCTTTTTTGGACAATTGTGTAGGCATTATTTTTCTGCAAAAATTCTCTCATTAGAAATTTAGGTAAAGAATTTGAGGATCCCCTGATAAATTTAATATCAAAATCAAAGATGGATATGGCTAATTTGTTTTGAAGCAATATTTAATATAACACCTCTTTTGTTGATTTGCAATTGATGTGAAACAAAAAAAAAATTTATTTAAGGGGTCACCTTGAAATTTGGATATTGTTAAAACAATAGCTAATATTTTTTTTTATAGTAAAGTATTTTTGCTGAGTTTGGTTCCAATGTTTTAAGATGAATTGAATGATTTGTTCTTTGTTATTTTTGATTTGTTTGAGGAAATCTCCATAGCCTATTTCTAAGGCATTTATTTCTATGATTTTGAAAGCGATGGCGTCTGCTAAGTGGGGGCAAAATACCTCTCGAACATGAGCTTTAATTTGTTTAACAATATTAGTGTGAACTAATGTCTAAGATGGGGGATATTTTTTGTAATCTTTGGTGTAAAGATTTACATAATATAGTGATGGCTGGGAAGAATCTAGGATGTAATTGAGATTTCCTAAAAATCTTTATAATTGGGTCTTGTCTTTGATTTCATTAGAAAAAATTTCTGCAAATAAAATTGACTTTCTATTGGAATAATGGTTTTTGTGAAAAATAACGTCCTAAAAATCTGACTTTTGTTTGGAAAAATGATATTTTGATGGGAGAGAATACTAAGCCATTTTTCTTGGTAATGCTTGTAAGAACAAATATATGTTTAAAATGTTAACCTATATTAGCTGAAAATATTAGGACATCATCCGTGGGTACTAGAATTAACTTAGAATAAGAATTAAAAATGTATCATAATATTATATAATATATATATATATATATATATATATGGAAATATATGTGTTGATAACATGCTGTTTGTTTTGCGTCCTTTGGGTCGAAGAACGGCTTGTGTCATCTTCATTCTTATTGGTCTCAAGGTATGACAAACAAAGCTTCAAATCCCCACTGATTAATGTCTTTTGTCTTCCTTGGACAACTTCCTCTTTTTGCTTTGTTTTACGAATCAAATGCACGCCCATTCGTATTGGTACACTGAGGACAAAAAGGTTTTGGTTCTTTATGGCATTTTCACCAACACTTGGTTCGGTTCAGCTTTACCATCGGCAAATGGATACACGATGACGCAGATTCAGGTCAGTATTTACAAATTCCAGCAGAAAAACCAACTTTTGCAAGAAGTAGTTATCGACATTATCAAGATCGAGAGACAACTGTCGTCCCTTGTTCAAGTTACGTTGCATTCTGGGTGCACAAAAATTAACCTTTGTTCAAGTTGTGTCATGCTCTGAATCACCTGTGTTACTAATCTTTGAAGGGGCAAAGCTGATGTCATCTGTCATAAAAAATTTAGAATGAGATTATCTGGATTTGACAGAACAGTATTTCGATTGAGACATTATCATACTTGGTGCCCGTTAGTGGTCGTCTATGTTTGGATGCTCGTTATATTCATGTACTGATATGGAGCTATATTCAGCTTTGTCATATTGCTCAAACTATTTTTCTATAGATGATAAAGCACAGTGTATGCTTTTGCAACTTATAACTGATCACTCTTGCTAATGTGAGATCTTTATGAAGGCGATAATTTCTCATCTTTTGCTGTTACAGTTGAGCAAGTCATCAAGGAGACGACCGCAAGGGAACGGGCTCTTGCTTTGAGTGTGTTGTTTCGCATCATTGCTTCTGGAGGCTTATGCTTGTTGCAGAGAGCTCTCTCTCTAAGTGGAATTTGTGCCGAGAACCGTGAACATGCGTGAACGGCAATATATTTGTGGATATGAATTCCTTGAAGCTTGAAGTTTCCATCAGGACCTCCTGATAATTCCTGCAATTTAAATTACATATTGATGGCCTGCACTTTTATGACACCATAAATGCGTTGGATGCGCCAGTGAAGTAGTCAACGGGCGAGAATATTGTCATCTTATAGGAATCATAGTGCCTCGGGCAGTAAATCCCGGGCATGACCTCCTATGGAACTCCTCATTCGATGGTTGCTGAACCATACAATCCATTGAAGCCCGAATTCCTCTTGAAATACAGGCAAAAGTCATTGTCATCATATTTTGGGATCCACCGTCCGCCCTCTAGCCTTTCCACAACCGTAAACATGCCTTCTATTAGCAAGTCTTATCTTGGGTTTAACGCACCAAAATTTGGTGCTCACTCTTTCTCCATTTTTTAATGCTCAGCTTTTTGGTAGGGTGCTATCTTCTTTCATGTCACGAAAATTAAGTCCAAGAGGAGAGTCGCCCAAAGGAGAAGGCAAGAGGCCGATCTGTACATTATATAGGTCGGGTGATGATGGACTTCCTAGAGGAAGTGATTCTCTCGTTGCTATTGCTTTAGCTAAATTCTTAAATTCTTGGATATAGGCCGATAGCATGTGAGGACTATACAGCAGAGAAGCAGCCTGCCAAACATAACTCATCAACCTCAATCTCAATCTGTTCATATGTGACTCAGATTTAATCTCAACCTTATTCTGGGTAGATGTGCTTCTTGGCCCCAACCTTAATCTATTCAGCTTGACAAATACTAGATAATACTAGATAATGATCCCATAGCGATCTCAATGATGCACAATTTTTGATGGAAAAATGATCTTTCGTGATATCAACAAAATATCCTATTTGGACCAATCAGAAGAATGGAATTCAACCATGTTTTTCCTCCTATTTATCCTAGTCGATGGTAAAGAAAAGCAAATGTGAGTGTTGCATTTTGTTCTAGGTTTGATACTGATTTGCTTCTATAGTCTGCATAAGTAAGTACCTCGTATCGTTGTTGGGCATATTCTTCAGAGGTTGCCACATACTGTTAATAAGCATTCATAAGTCCTGTGACTACAACCTGGGGATCCTTCATTCAGTATTAACGCCTCCTTTACTGCCTCCCTTGGTCGCAGGCCAGCTGTCACTGTGAATTCTGTGAATTCAAAAAGCTTTGGAAAACTTAGCCTGGATGTTTAAGTTGCTTCTATGGCACAGGCTGTTGTAAGGTGCTCAAGGTTTCCATATGACAGTATGATACAGTTAAATCTCTTTGAGTCTCGCAATTTTTGTCAGGACATCTTTACTCAACTCTGGAATGGATACCTAAAGGCTGTACTTCAGTTCTTGAATCTAATTGTGCGAAAGTTTCTGCATACCGACATATATGTGTTCACTAGTCCGTACGATTGTATGGTTATAATATCATGTCGTTGGAGCGAAAGAAAGTCTATCTCACTCAGATGTGGAAAAGTATTTATATATTGATTTTAGTTAATAGACACATAAAGAACAGAACTGCTTGTATTGGCTGACATCATGAATTATAGGGACTGTCATCCAGCTTGAGCCATAAGATAGTGTTAGGTTGGTCAGTTGCCGAGTTACTTATGGAATTTCCTCTACAATCTTTATATTGGATCTTGAGAATCTGATCCTAATAGGTATAGAGTTGCAGAGACATTGAGCTATAACCGTTCTGGATGAAACAATAAACTCTTTGTAAGGAGATCATTGCTACGACAAGAAATTAAGATCCTCTGATGGAATTAGACAGGAATGAACCTCTTGGTACAGAAAGAATGATCAGTTGTCTTAATCTCAGCATTTGAATTTGGAAAAATAGCTAGTTGCATTGCAGTAGAAAGAGTAGCGCTTAGGCATTGGATCATGTCTATATTATTGTCATAAAGGCAAAGGTAATGTCATCATAACAGACAAACTTGTATCTGTCCTTTTTAAGCGTGTTTCCAAAGAGATATGATCCCTGTTAACATGTTTCCTTCAGAAAAGGTGATGGTTTTAATTTTTTGATTGAGCTCGTTAAGTTCGGAGGCTCTTTCAGTAGGTCGTATCTAATGGCAATTTAGATAAACCACTCTATAAATAGATGGATCGTATGGATAGTATGTTCGCAAATTTGGTTAGAGAGTCCTATCGCCCAAGCATAAGGAAGGAACATTTCGCCTGTGGTGAGTTACATCGTCTTTGGCTGCTGGCACTCTTCCTCATACTTGCTTGGTTCTTTCAGAAAATCCCTCCCAAGCTTCCAAAAGGTGTTGATCTGTCATCATTGGAATAGGACATTCTGGTGAAGTGGAATCAAACTTCATTATGAGATTTGAGACAGTCAATGTCGTCAGTGACATGTAGAAAAGAGGAAGTCACAAACCTGTGTATCCTCTTGCTGGAAGCTGAATTGCCCAGGGCCATCGGTGGTCCCAGCGACAAAACCTGCACCGAGGGATGCGGGGCATGTTTTCACCACCTGATTTCCTTCTAACTCTACTTCGATGTCCGAGAAATTTAGATATACATGTCAATAATCTTCCCCATTAGTTCTTCCTCGGCAGAATTGAGCAACTGTGCTTCTGTCCTATGATCTTGGTGCTCAGTATCTCGTCCGGGTACATGTGATAGAAGAGCACAAGCCTTTTATCAGTTCGGACCAACACGTGAATGGTGATTGCCCGACTTTATCAAGTCAATACCCAGGTCCCTGTCCCATGCAGGGCATATCGTTGCCATTGTATGAGGAGCGATTTGTATGCGCCGAGCACATTGGAGGACACATATCCGATGTTGGATTGACAAAACGCTCCCACAAACAACGAGCCGTCGTTTTTCCTCACCTAGGAGATCTGGCTGCTTGTTTTACTACAGGGTGTACCTCCGGTTGCTCCAATCGATTTCGCTGACTCTAAGAACAACGTGCTGTCCGCACCTAATCTCACAAGGGGAAAAAGGCACTATGCCCTTACCATTAGGATCAATTAGTAGCATAGTAAAAACTCATGATCGTCGTTGTAGCGAAGTCCTTAGTTGGGCACTTGCTGAAAATCCATTTCAACGCTTAAGACTGTTGATAAAGGCATTACTGTTACGATATATTTGACAAACTCTAATGCTATGGAAATGAACTCGCTAGATCCACTGAGAGATTTCCCGTCGACTGTTGAGGTGAACCAATCCTCGAAAAACCTCGCGGCAGCTCCTTTGTTGTCCCCAATGATGAGCAGGTTGTCTCGGCTCATGGATGTCCAGTGCTTCGGGAACCAGTTGAATGCTCTGATGCTGTTTCCGCTCGCGGTTTCGCATGTCATCATTGGTCGTACATCGAGCTCTCTTGTCGAGGCAGATTCAGTAAATACCCACTCGGGCTTCGGTTTATACAGGCATTATCCACATCCCCTAAGAAAACGCAAACGTTGTCATCGCAATTTTCTTAGCAGGCTGAGTGACCTTGCATATATAAAGTCACCTTGGTTAACTAACACTGAACCAGGTTTCAGGTTAGCGTGAGCCTGGACGATGCTTTTGCTCAATGGGTCGACAGCATTTAAGGATTGTTAGGCTGCGTTTGGGAGTGGCCTTGGGAAGGGACTTTGGATAATGAAAGCCTCTTGGGCCAATATTTGAGTGTTAGGGAAAAATTTTGCAAATCCCATTAGGGGAAAATTGGCCTTTTGAAGGCTAAAAGCCCAAGATAGGTCTTGGTGTGTCTTCGCTGCTTTCTCAACATGCAAAAAGGCTAGGGCTACTAAAAAGGATTTCTTCCAAAACTATCCTCACTAAATTTTTTGTTTTTTCCGTTTTGCCCTTGTTATTTCACTGTTCATCTTCTCCTTCGTTGAGGTCAACCAACATGTTACGCAGGGCTATGAGGGGTCGGCGATTGGCTAGATAGAGGCCGGCATGGTCGCAGCAACCAAGGCAACTGCCATCGGGGGGTTGCAGGACCTTCGTGCCATTTGGGTCGTGGCAACCTCAGAGAGAGGTCGTGGATCTAGGTTGCCATGACCTCGATCGGGGTTGAGCAACTCAAGAAGGTCACATGACCCTTGCCGACAGTCGCCTAACCTTAGCAGCCTTCACCGAGGCTGCGCGACCTTAGGCAAAGATCTCACCTAGGTCACCCAACCCCAGGCAGCCCTTGTTGGTGGTCTCTAAGGGCCATCTGAGGTCTTGCAACCTCCAACGACGGCCATCGACGACAAATTTGGATTGCCGGTGGCCACCTACCCTTCGCTAGCCAGCTATTTTTTTTCTTTTTTTCTTTTTAATAATAAAGGTCATTTGTAAATATAATTCTTCCAAATACTATTTTGCTCAAAGGTACTTCACAACAAACTTTTAGGTTATAAGTTACCAAAACACAATTTGTATTTTGAAAAACTCCTTTAACTTAAAGCTATTTACATTTTTTTAAAGACTTTCCTCAAAAATTCAACCGAAGGCACTCTTATATGAATCCGAGAGAGGCCACACAGTAGAGCATGTACCGCAAGTAACCTCTAGGACCTGCGAGAGTGCGTATGCCACTGACTGCCACATTTTCTTTAGTGCACAAATATCCAAACCTGCAACTATTTTTAAGAAAAAAGGAACTTACTCCCGTATTAGAATTGTGAAATTATCAATTGTTATGTCCAAGGAATGCAACAATCAGGAATGTTGTCACATTAAGTATAGTCAAAATCCACACAACGTGCTTGGTTATGAATCAATCAAGATAGACCCGACAGATGGACCAAACCTTAATCTAAGCCTTTTGAGAACCTTAATGGTGACAAGCTGCGAAGCCATTTCAGCGTCGAGATTGACAAAAGCAAACATTGACCCATCTGAGCTCTCTGCCACGGCATACGACCCTCGCCCTCAACTGGAAGTGAACCCTGGCCGTGTTCCGGTTGCAAGTTCCCGTAGCCCATTGTGTTCGCCCCTTTAGCCAGTCCAGTCATATCTGTATTTGGAAGAGTAGGTGAACCTACACATGAAAGAAATGATTTTTACTATGTCGTGGCTCCTTATTCTTTATGTAATTAAATATTAAATTCAGCCTTTATCAACAACTTAAGTTTTTTGAACAACTGAAAGTGATCTACAAAATTTCATATAGATCAGAGCTAGAGATTTTGATCTCAAATCTTTCAATGCCTCATAGTCTCCATAATTAAATTTTCATGCCTAATAGTAGGCAAAAAAAAAAAAAACTAGACTAAACGCGTTTGTGTCTTGCTTTGCTCATTGTTTACACAGTGTTCACATTGGTTATTGATCAAATGATCAACTGAGGGACTTAAATATGTCATAAGGAGCGCAATCACTTAGGATTTAGGGTGGAGTTTCAGCTTTGTCTGTTATTCTTTGTTTGTAATGATCGAGCTGTCAAGATGATATGTCCTAATCAACTTGATTTGGGGAGTGATTGTGACATAATTACCGGAAACTTGGCAAAAGAGAGTCTTCTCCTAGTTTGCTCGGCTTGAGGGATCGACAATGCAGTTCTCTTGTCCATTTATTGGTGCTGAATATTTGTGATTGCACAATCAGAAAATAATTAACTTGCGAGTTACAAACAACTAAAATTTAGGTATGAACGACTGTTGAGTGATATTCATATATTATTTATAAAAAATTTCTTAAACTATGAAGCGGGCTTGTGTTAGAGCAATCCAAGTGTCGTGTTGCTCGGCGAAATGATGGGGTGTTGCACCTTAGATGGTGAGAGTATAGCAATCGAAAGCATCACCGTTTGGTATATATGGTAAGTTGACCTTAGCCGAGAGCATCGCCATTTGATTTATATGGTAAGTATACCGTTTGGTGTGTGTATATGTAAGTTTGACCTTTAGTTAGTGACCTTACATTGGATAAACACATAGATCTTTAGCGCTTAATTTCTCAAGAAAGTACATAGATCACACTGTGCAGAATATTATTTTCATTTATAATTGATGCTATTCACAGTCTCATCGCAATTTAAACTACAAAATATGGAAAAATATGTTATGATAACATTAAATATAGATAACATGTATCGATCCTTCTCTATATAGAATCTATATACCACATGTGTTGGACTTGCAGATAGCAAAATAGAACAAGAGTTAGTGCCCAGGTTTAGCGCATGGGTGATGATGCGGCCCATTGGCCATTCCCTGCTTTCACGATCATCAATGAATGCATAGAGTGGCAAGCGCAATGGCATAATATTATTTATGTCAACAACAATTCCGCCAACGATAAGTTTAGGACTTGATTTGACTAAAAGATAAAGTATCTAACTCTATAAAAAAAAATGCCGATCAATCGACCGGAACCGTTGAGATCATCCATCAACAGTCCCCGACATGTAGATTAGATACCTTCGTCAAGAAGCGTCGAGTTGATTAGATTTGGAAATTTTATAAGTTCATTGACAACGACTCACAGACGACTGACTAGAGAGGAGAACTATCAGTGGTCCACATCGCTCTTTCATCGATATAGACCGAAGAAAGTCTCGTTTTCTCCCTTCATTCTAGATAATATATATCTACGCCTTCCACGTGGGGTTGTGCTCTTAACTCCAGAATGGATCCGCGTAATCTGGTCGATCACAGTCTTCTGTCCATTGCGTTTGATTCGATCGAACCCAAGATTCTCAAACCAGATGGAAACTGCCACCCGTCCTATGGAGGAGAGGTGGCTCCCATAGAATGCACTCGAACTGCTCCTGGACCCTACCATGATTCTCGCCGGTTCTGGACCTTCGTTTTGGTGCATTTGGCAAACATCAAAGGGGGGTTCTCAAGTGGGGTTCCAAAGCATCATTCCTTGCATGCTAGTCAATAAAGAATACATCTCTCTCTCTCTCTCTCTCTCCCCCCATTAAAGCGGCAACTATACCCCATGCCGACATGAAATTATGCTAAAGCTTTTCTCTCTTCTCTCTCATCCCGGCTTCAGCAAGAAAATAAAAAGCAAACGACCATCGTTCTAATCAAGCCATTTGATGTGTGGGGCGAAATGTTTAAGTTTATTAAGAACAACAAAATACTTCATTAACAAACCCTACTAGCAATAAAGCAGAGACATATACAAGCACATAGCACTAATATACAATACTCCCTCACTTTTACTCTTTTTTTACCTTATCAAAGAAAACGGAAATTATAGCCCGGAATTAAAAACACATCAATCAAAACAACCACCGGGCAAAGCAAATCCACACGTAAACTTTAAGAGCAAAGGCGGTTCTCTCTCTCCTTCTTTCTCCCCCTCAGTGACACTCTTTTTCCTTTTCCTTTTCCTTTTCCTCGTCACCCTTGGGGTGGTACCCGGGCAGCTTTTCCTTGATCTTCTCCAGCAACCCCTTCTTCTCCTTGGGAGATCCGTCCTGGTATGGCGGCTCCACCGGCGCACACTCCGCCGGAGGCGGCGGCGGCGGCGGAGGAGAATAGACTTCGTCGGCCTTCTTGTGACCTCCAGGCAGTTTATCCTTTAGCTTATCGAGGAAGCCCTTCTTTTCATCCGCTGGCTCACCGGGCTCGTCGCACTTCTCCACAGGGACGGTCGTATCCTCCTCGTACTTCTTCTCAGGGACGATCGTATGCTCCTCGTACTTCTTCTCTTCTTCCTCCTTCTTCTTCTTCTCTTTCTTCTCCTTCCTCTTCTTCTTCTTTTCCTCCCCCTCTCCTTCCTCTTCGTCGGACTGCACATTTCATATATGACACACAGTTAGTGATCTGTTTATGACTCCGGACAGCAAACATCACTTATACCGGAGCAGACTCCTGTCCATGATCACCGCAATATGCCCATCAGTGCACGCACGATCATGATCAAGAAACAAGCCAAAACTAATACACAACAAGAAGACCCAGAGAGAGAGAGGGGTGGGAAAGTGAGGGATGGGGCAACTTACAGAGCTGGAGCTGCTGCTATTAGATCGGTGGAGTTTCTCCAAGAGGCCATGCTTCTTCTCCTTCTCTTTATCCTCCTCCTCTACGACGCACTCTTCCACCTTTACCTTTTCCTGGAACTCCGCCACCATCACCTCCTCCTGCTTCGTCTCTCCCTCCTCCTCCTTCTTCTTCCCCATGAAGTCGAACAGCCCGCGGTCCCGGGTCTCCGCAGTCCCTTCCTGGACGACCGGGGTCTCGCACTCGTGGGTGGTCTTGCTCTCGTGATCCATTGCTCTAAATACACAGCGCCGCTGCGATCAACGACCGGCGATCTCCGAACTATGCGGTAACGCGAATAACAAAGGAGCGACAGACGGATTCGTCGAAGCTTTCTCTGGTGTTTCTAAATGGGTTTTCTTCGCGATGATGCTAAGGAGTGAGTTCGGGCGGGGTTTTTATAGCATAGAATTGACGCGGGAATGACGCGATTAAGCGTGAAGAAATTCTGGGGAGAGGAGAGAGATCTGAAGTGGGCCCACCTAAGGGGCGGCCAATCCGCTCCCGCTTCTGTAACCGACGTGGTGCGTTAAGAGAGGAAGTCGGACAGCCGAGCCAAAAAGGGAATCGCCACGGGCCGACGCGCCGAGGGAACGCACGCGCCCGCGCTGCTCTCGACGAGCGGCCCCGCTTTCGTCGGATGGCGCGTGAGCTTACGGTGTACGCGAGCGAGGGGAGCTGGAAAGGCACAGTCAAATGGTGGGAAAAAGAAGGAGAGAGAAAGTAGTAGAGAGAGAGGGAGGCGAGGGGAGGTGGGTGGCGCTGTCCTAGCCACTAGGAAGGGGACACGTGGAGTTGCGTCGTGGGATGGATGTCCTTGGTCGGGGCCCGCAGGTGCAGATGTCCGCCTCTTGGCAGAGGATAATGGCACAAGGTCGGCGTGGGGGCCCACGGAGCGATGTGCGGGCCCACATGGCTAGTTAATTGCTTTTCTGTCTCTTCAATTGCCCATGACGGGCGCTTCAATGACTTTCGAACGGAAGGGTTTGTTTTTTCTTTTCTGGTCGATAAAAGAAAATTATAGGTTAGGGATTATATTAGGGGTGATGATTTGTGACGCGACATCATAATTGAGCATGATGTTAATAGGGTTATATTCAGGTTAGGCTGGTAAAAATTCCATGTCAATTCACTGGATATAATTAATAGTCATGTCACATTCATATTCAACTCATAATACACAAATTAACTTGTATGACCCGTTGAATTAACTAATTAGTGTCGACGCGATCTGTATGTGTCTGACTTTCCATATTATTCACTATCAAGATATGTTAATTGGTGATACTGCGTTGATCCTAAACATATTAATAATTTGATATAAAATATTTTGTGTATTGCATTTTGTAAACAAATTTTATAAGAATTAGAAATATTTCATGCCAGGTTTATATCGGTGGATTTATTCTGTGTCAATGAGTATATTTCAAGTCATAGTAAGCTATGCAAACATGTTGATCCAGTAATCTGTTATATAATTGTATTACATGAGTTATATCACGGCATCCCATTAATTTTGAGATCATATTCATGTCAATAACTAATAATATTATGTTCAAGATGACATTTTTTGTAATATACTCTTATGTTGACACAACACGAACACAACATGTGAACATGAAGTGCCATTTCCAATTTGTAACCATGGAAACTAAATGTCATTAATCTTAACCATTCATCAAATTTAAAAATGACTTTATACGTAAAAACTATGAGAAAATGTAAGTTATGTCGACAAATTATTAGGGCAAACCATAGTTTTGTTCGATTTCGCGAATCAAATTGAACTAAAGTAAAATTATTGATTACATTGGAATAGGGAGGTGATTTTAAAAATTTGATTCATAAACATAACCAAACTGCCAAACCGAATAATATTGTAATATACCATAAATGTATATCCAATCTTTACCTCAAATCGAGTTTTGGGCATGAAGCATGCGAGGTCAAGTCGACCTCAAGTCCAGCATCGTATCAATGAAACTCAATTTTTCAAATCATATTATCTCAACTTCGATTCAACTTTCCATTCAAGTCCAACCAAACTATATCCTGCTCATCTCTACGAATCACAATAAGGTGGGTTGTTGCATCGAGAGGCCATGGAAGTACTGGATTCACAGCGCATCAGAAGACTCAACAAACACAGAAACAAGACAACTCGAAGATAAATCAATTTCTGCAAAAATCAAATACGAAAAAAAAAAAAAAAAATGGGTCGGGATTGATCTGGGGGCTACCGACTTGGCTGAGGCAGAGGGGAGCTTCGAGACCTGCGACTGGTAGTTGCCCTGTCAAGTTGTGGCCCTCTCATCAATGAAAATGTCCACCCAGCACCGGGCTTGGGATGCCGACGTACTCGTTTGTTTGTTTCTTCCCCTCCCCCTCTTTCTCAAATGATTCGTATCCTCAAGTGTATCCTTCTGAATTTCATTCCAATCAAATTATCGTAGCCGTCAATATATCTTGCGATAACAAAAATGTATTATTCTGAAGTATATCAAGATTTAGTCTCCGATTCATATTTCGTCGACCAATCCTCCCCTCTTATAATATCGAATTAAAGCCTTATTACAAGTAGAATTTCAAATGCATTAGATCACATCATGAGAGAGAAGAGCGCCCCTAAAATCACCCAACAATGTGAATTGATCGAGTCACATTGCGTGAAACTAGTTAGAACACCTTCAAATTATTTTTACCCAAAAATGATCCTCTTGGATATTTCTCTTTTTCGCCACATCAAATTTGAGATTGTCGCTTTTTAAAAGATACGTTACTTAAGGTAGGCTCAATCGACAACGAATTAATCGAGTCGAAGTGCGCAAAAGCTAGTTAAAACATTTTTTTCTGGTCAAAAGCTAGTTAAAATATTACCTATTTATTCTTACCCAAAAAAACTCATCCTTTCCAATTTTATTTTATTTTTTTCCGTCAGTTGGAGTGATTGAGATCATCTCTTTCTAAGGATACGTTGCTTCGGGCGGACTCCGTGGACAGATGGTCGGTGGGGTGTCGCCAATGCCCTTTGCTTTCCCGATGCACGGATGTGCAAAAGAAATCCTAGAACTTCACGGCCGGATACAGGGGCAAGCCCCTCTCAATTTGCAGCGTACGGCTCCTCGTCTTAATCGAGCTGACTGCTGAACGTGCGCGCCTTGGTCCCTTTTACATCTGTATCTCTCGCCAGGACGAGGTCCCGAGATCGGCTCACCGGTCCGGCCCGAAACATCAAGGCCGAGCAGATTTCTTCCCAACCCAAGTTTGACAGTAATCGATCTATTGTGCTGTGGCGGGCTTTGATGTGGGATAAGCGAAGGCGTCCGAATGGAGGAAATGAGTTGCGATCCTTTCCCTTTTATAATGAGAAATCTCAACTTAGCCAAGTAAGTCAGAGGCCCTTGAAATGAGGTATTCTATTGACTGCATGTAACATCCCGGGTCTCCACTGTACAGAGCACATCCTTATGCCTTGACCTTCCTCCCTATAAACACTAAGTTCTCACGGTTTTATTTTTCTCGGAATAACTCATACTACCCCAAGAAAACGAGTATGTATAGTTAGAGAGCTCATTGCCTTATAAGGCAGCTCAGATCTCCCTCCCTAGGTGATGTGGGACAAGAGACATGTCCCTCCTTGCGCATGTCCGAGGACCGAAGCGCAGACGCACTGCCATCCCTCCTCCTCACGCACCGCCGCCTGGGGCGTCACATTGCATGTATTGGGTAAGAAACAAGTTAAAATCTGACAATGTTGTAGAGTAGTCTAGGAGTAGAACAGACTATGTGATAGGCATTTGCACCATAGAATGACCAATTTTGGTTGTTATCAATAAGCAATAGAATTAGTTGATGAGAGTAAGGTTTTGTCAATTATGAACCGAATTATCAACAACTTGATGAATTAGTAGCTTGAAATCTATTTCTAACCTCCGTTGATAATCATCAATCATAGGCCTTAATAGTCACATGATATTCTTTGGAGGCTCATCACACAAAGAAACAAACACGTTATCTTTCAATAGCTGCATTGTAGTTATAGTTTTCAGACTTGTAACATCGATTAAATCCTGACATATTTCTTAACTGTAGTTTCTGAATTTGTATTATCGAATAAATTCTAGTGTGTATCTTAGCTACATATCTTAAGTGCCTTGTCATTAATTAAATTCTCATGTTGCGCCTTTACATTCTCAAGCCTTGTCATCGATCTAATTCCAATATAGTTTGTGTATGTTTGGTTCCACTTGAATTACGTTATCATGTTTTGTTTTTTGTAGAACTTTAGCACAATTTGTGTACGTTCAGTTCTATTTAAAGTGAAGTTATCGATTCTCTTGTCTATCTATGATATTTTCCATTTAAAATCCTTATAAAACGCGTCTCCTTTAATAAAAAAAAAATCGAAGAATGGCTTTTGATGAAAGATATTTTGTCATGGAGTCGAATTCTAGTGCATTAATAAGATGCCACATGTCATCATTGATGCATGCTCACACAAAAACCATTACTAAAATTATGGAGAAGACATGTCGCTCTTGTGAATTTTACTATGAGCTCATTGTGTTAAAACTCTCTAAAACATCGACAATTTCATGCAAGAGTTTCTACTCTATGACACCAGATGGATAGAAAAATCGAATCTGGGATTGATATTTGGCTGAGTTTTTGCCTTGCTATGCTAATGGAAAATGGAAATAGCCTGGATTGAGCTGTTTGGAGTTGCCGTGCGGAGGACGCAACCTTAAGATGATCTAATGGCTTTGCCTCATCCAGGAGACTACCCTGTTTTGATTAACACTCGAAAAGACCGATTGATTGTACCTGGAGTGTTTCTCCTGTGTTAGGTAGTTCTGTCGTCTATGCATAGTTTACAGCTTTTCTTTTGCAAGCAATCATATATTGTTCACTCAAATCGATCGTGCATTCCTCAGTTCTTTTCTGTTTGCGCTTTTATGGGGCGTGCTAAGTTCAATGATAATTCCGACCAAAAAAAAAAAAGTTCAATGATAACTGCTAGGATAACTTCACTGATGCGGGATGGATGCAGTTGTCTTTGTCTATGGGGGGGTTTCATAGCTATTTTAGCTTTTTCAGCAGTTCCTCTATACTTTAGACGTATCGGATTTGCTTTTTATCTTGGTATGCCTCCCAACACCGTTGCTGTTGGGCATGAAAGTTGCGAAGAAAATGAGATCAGCTAGGGAGAAGAAGCTAAGGACGCCTCTTCCTTTGTCCATATAGACAGTAAACGGAAAAAATATGCACGCTCACTTAGTTTGTATGAAAATGGAAATTCTTGGGCGTACCTTCGTCCATTATGTTCTCTAGTAGTCGAATATGTAGGCAAGGATCGTACAAGACGTATAGCCCGGGCGCACTTGGATTGTAATTGGAGTGCTCCTGTCCCTCCAGGGAGAAATGGAGAATTTTTTTTCGGTTGAATTAGGTGAATTGGTTCTAGGAATAGTTCCTTTCGTGCTCCTTGCTGGCAATGCAAAAGCAGTCCCAACAAATTGTTTACTGGTCAACGGATAAAAAAAAAATAAAAAAGGAAAGCCATCGCCTCGGTGACCTTTAGATGAGAGGAAAGAAGGGGCATGGGCGCGCAGAAAGGGGAGGAGGGAAGGAAGAAATATAAAAGAGGGGAAAAAATGAAAAAATTGTTTCGATAAGTCAGACGTTTTGCAGTGCCTCAGTAAGTATTCAAGTCATTTATTCATACGATAATTTTCGAAATTAGGTCAAATATTCGAAATTATATAAGTTTGAGCTACAAAATCCGATTTTAGAGTTATTAAGCTATGGAATTTTATGAATATCATGGATTAGGGCATTATCAAGTCATGGGTTTTGATTAGAGTCGATTTGAAGTAACAATTTAGTCAGAGTGAGATTCTGAAGTTTCGACTTGAGCTCCGCGTTAAGAATAATTTTGAATATCTATTTTAGACAACATTTTTGTTAGTGCGTAGGAGTTGCTTTGTCAGCGAGTAAACTTGATTTAGCTAATTCGTAGTTAAGTTAGTCTCTTACTTAACTTTGACGTTATTTCTCGCTTGTTTGAGAAGATTATGAGTTTGACAATTTGAGTAATATTTATTATTTGATCATAGGTGTTATCAGGTGAGTTGTACCATCTCTTTTATGAATTTATAAAATCATGTCGTGAAATCAATACAAATTCGATATATTATGATTTCTCATGTTTATTGTATAAAATTTGGATCGGACATTTATAACTTTTTGATTATTTGTGAATGCCATGAGAAACATTTGAAACATTTTAAAATGTTATGAGCTTTATGACATGAATTCCAAAATGGTGTGAGAAATGTCCTTATAAAATGTATGTCATATTGATAAATGGAGTTGAGAGAGATTATATATTTTGAGTTTACGAAACCTTTTTGTAAAAGAATTACGAAAAACTCTTGACTTTGAGTATTGTTTATGAAATATTATATGTATTGATTTGTGAAATGCTTTATGAAATAGACTCTATTTGATAAATTTGAGTTGTGAAAGGTGATTTAATTTGATTTGTGAAACTGGTTTGTGAGATGAATTATGATTTTGATTGTGAGATTATTGGAGAATATGAGGTTTATGCTTATGTGGCTAGAAATCTTTTGAAGGGGGAGTATGCTATCGCCACCTACCCCTCAGAGGAGAAAATAGGTTTAGGGGTATTACGTAAATAAGGTCTTATGGCCCATGATTAGGCACAGGCTTTCCTAAACTTATATTCCGCGCAAGTTGAGGTGTTCATAAGAATTTTGTAATAAAGAGTCACTATTAACCTATAAATCAAGTGAGATGTGTGAGTATACCTCACTTCCTATGTAACTAGAAAATCTATGATCAGAGACTTCACTACATTAATTGACAAACTAATGCCCTTTCGATACCTAATAATGTTCATATGTTTGAAAAAAAAATTGTCAAGCAGTTTAAATTAATTTTAGGCTTATCCACTAACGCAAGAGGTGATCATGGAGGTGCGTAATCATCAACATGATAAAAATGCCAACAACGAAAGCATGCGAATAAGGGTAATTGTCTTTGAAAACCGTTAAAACTCTAAGATAAAATCCTAAGGGCTTACTCAAATTCTTGGCACAACTTTAGAGTTATGAAACTTCCATTTTTTTAAGAAAATAGCTTAGAAAGTCTGTTTTTAAAATTTCTCAAATGAAATTTTGAATTTTCTAAGATTTTTGAATTTTTTGAATTTTTTGATTATTTATTTATTTTTTAATCAATTTTTTGAAAAAAAAATCGAATTTTCAATATTTTCTAAAAGCTTTTGAATTTTTTAGTGTTCTTCGAAACTTTTTGGATTTTTACTTTTTTTTTTCCATTTTCAGAAAATTTCTGAATTTTTAAAATTTTTAAATATATTTGTGATATTTAATATTATTATAGTGGGGAAAGGCTCGGATCGGTTAAACTCGATCCGACCCGCTAATCCAATCCAAACTCAGGTTGGACCCAATCAAAACAACCACCGCGTCAAAGCAAATCCACACGTTTCTTTTATTTGCCTTGCCCAATTTGAATTTTGAATTATCTTGTTGCTAGAGGTTTCCTAATTAATAATCAGAAATATTGGTAGAAAAAAAATTATCCGCACGATTCTTTTTACAATTTACAATTAAATATTATGATTATGTCACCAAAAAAATTACTTTGATTATGATAAACTACCTAATTGTTCACTATAAATACAAAAATGTAACTAAATAAAATATAAATAATTTGACTTAAGGCTCCACTTAACTTAATAAGTGAATTTTAATTCAAAGGAAAAAAAGCATGAAGCTTAAATAACTCACTCAGAACACCCTCTAAAGGATTACGCGTGGTACGAGAATAAGCCCTTAAAGAGCAAAGGCGGTTCTCTCTCTCTCCTTCTCTCTCCCCCTCAGTGACACTCTTTTTCCTTTTCCTTTTCCTTTTCCTTTTCCTCGTCGCCCTTGGGGTGGTACCCGGGCAGCTTTTCCTTGATCTTCTCCAGCAACCCCTTCTTCTCCTTGGGAGATCCGTCCTGGTATGGCGGCTCCACCGGCGCACACTCCGCCGGAGGCGGCGGCGGCGGAGGAGAATAGACTTCGTCGGCCTTCTTGTGACCTCCAGGCAGTTTATCCTTTAGCTTATCGAGGAAGCCCTTCTTTTCATCCGCTGGCTCACCGGGCTCGTCGCACTTCTCCACAGGGACGGTCGTATCCTCCTCGTACTTCTTCTCTTCTTCCTCCTTCTTCTTCTTCTCTTTCTTCTCCTTCCTCTTCTTCTTCTTTTCCTCCCCCTCTCCTTCCTCTTCGTCGGACTGCACATTTCATATATGACACACAGTTAGTGATCTGTTTATGACTCCGGACAGCAAACATCACTTATACCGGAGCAGACTCCTGTCCATGATCACCGCAATATGCCCATCAGTGCACGCACGATCATGATCAAGAAAAAAGCCAAAACTAATACACAACAAGAAGACCCAGAGAGAGAGAGAGAGAGAGAGAGAGAGAGAGAGGGGTGGGAAAGTGAGGGATGGGGCAACTTACAGAGCTGGAGCTGTTGCTATCAGATCGGTGGAGTTTCTCCAAGAGGCTATGCTTCTTCTCCTTCTCTTTATCCTCCTCCACCACGCACTCTTCCACCTTCACCTTCTCCTGGAACTCTGCCACCATCACCTCCTCCTGCTTCGTCTCGCCCTCCTCCTCCTCCTTCTTCCCCATGAAGTCGAACAGCCCGCGGTCCTGGGTCTCCACCGTCCCTTCCTGGACGACGGGGGTCTCGCACTCGTGGGTGGTCTTGCTCTCGTGATCCATTACTCTCAACACACACCGCTGCTGCGATCAACGACCGGCGATCTTCGAAGTATGCGGTAATGCGAATGATAAAAGACGACAGACGTATTCCTCGGAGCTTTTTCTGGTGTTTCTCGATGGGTTTTCTGTGTGATGATGCTGAGGAATAAGCTGGGTGGCGGGGGCTTTTTTATAGCATCGAACCGAACACGGAGACAACGCTATTAAGGGATGAAATTCTGAAGAGATCTAAAGGTGGGGCCCACCCAGGCCAATCCGGTCCCGCTTCCGTAACCGACGTTGTGCATTCAGACAGATAGGCGCAGCCGACCAAAAAAGGGACGCGCGGACGCGCGGACGCGGAGAGCGAACGCACTCGCCCGCCTCGCTCGACACCTGTTTTACAGGCGGGGGAATTTCTTTCTCAACGAGCGCGTTCGCGCGTGGGCTTGTGGCGTACGCAAGAGGGGGGAGCTGGAAAGGCACAGTCAAACGGAGAGAAAATAAAGAGAGAGGGAAGGAGGGGGGGCGCGCTGTCTAACCACTAGGAAGAGGACACGTGGAAGGCATCGTGGGAGGATGTCCTTGGTGGGGCCCGCAGATGTCGGCCTTCAGTTTAGCGGAAGGTCGGCATGGGGGCCCACGGAGCTCACGTGGCTGGTATGGCGCCTCGCTTCCATGACTTTCGAAATTGGGGTTTATATTTTTATTTTTTTGTCAATAAAAGAAAATTATAGGTTAGGGTTCATATCAGGGGTGATGATTTGCCACACGACATGATAACATAGCGTGACGTTAATGGGGTTATATTCAAGTTAGGCGTGCTGGCAAAAATTTCATGTCAATCCGCAAAATACGATTTATAGTCGTGTAATATTCATGTTCAATTCATAAGACACAAAATTGACTCAATTAACTTATTAGTGTTCATTTTCTATGTTATTCACTGTTAAGATTTTTAAATTTATGATTCTTCGTTTCCTATAAACATTTCCTATAAATATATATATATATATTTTGAAATACAATATTTCGTTATTGCATGTATAATTCAGAATATTTAATGTTATATTCATGTTGGTGGGTTTATTTCGTGTTATAGCAAGTTATGTAAACGTATTAACCCATCATATAATGTGTTACAGGAGCTATATCATGTCACCCCATTAAATTTTTGGATTGTATTCGGGTCAAGTAAGTCGACACAATTAACTAATCGTGTTTTTTTGGATGACTTATTTCGTAGTGTAACTTTATGTTGACACAACACAAACGCCACCCGCAAACATGAATTGCCATTCCCAATTTATGACCATCGAAACTAATGGTCATTACTCTAAACCATTCATGAAATTTAAAACGACACTTTATAAAACTATGACTAAATGTAAGTTATTTTGACAAATTATTAGGGATGACCGTAGTTTTGTTCAATTTGCCAAGTCAAATTAAACCCAATTTCATTGCACTAGAGAGGTAATTTAAAAAATTCAATTCATAAACAGCACCAAACTACCAAATCGAATAGTATTGTACTATACCATAATTTTATATCCGATCTTTACCTCAAGTTGAGTTTTGGGCCTGGAGCATGCGAGGTCAAGTCGAGCTCAAGTCTAGCATCATATCAATGCAACATGGCCACAACCTGATTTCAACCTCACTTAGTCCAATCCGAAATCCAATTTCCCAAAACACATTATCTCAATTTCGATTCAACTTTTCATTTGAGTTGAATGAAACTATATCGTGCTCATCACAACAAATCACAATAAAATAGATTGTTGCATCGAGAGGCCATGGAAGTGCTGGATTCACAGCGCATCAGAAGACTCAAGAAATCTAGAAATAAGGCAACTCGAAGATCAATCTATTTCTGCAAAAATCAAATATGAAAAAAAAAAAGAAAAAGAAAAATGGGTTGGGATTGATTTGTGGGCTACCGACATGGCTAGGGGAGAGGGGGAGCTTCGAGATCTGTGATAGGTAGGTGCACTCTCAGGGTGTGGCCCTCTCATTGATGAAAATGTCCACCCTGCATCGGGCAGGTCATAAGAGAGAAGCGCGCCCTTGAGATCGCCTAACGATGTGAATTGATGTAGTCAAAGTGCATGAAAACTAGTTAGAGCACCTCCAAACTATTATTACCCAAAAATGGTCCTCTTGGGTATTTCTTCTTTTTCACCATATCAGGTTTAAGGTTTAAAAGATCCATTACTTCAGGCAGGCTTAGTGGACAGTGAATTAGTCGAGTTAAAGTGCGCCGAAGCCAGTTAAGACCCTTTTTTTTTTTTTGGTTGAAAGCTAATTAAAACATTACCTATCTATTCTTAACACCAACAAACACACACCCCCAAAATCATCCTTTCGAGTTTTTGTTTTTTTCGTCAGGTGGAGTGATTGAGATCATCGCTTTCTAAGGATACGTTGCTTCGGGCGGACTCCATGGACAGATGGTCGGTGGAGTGTCACCAATGCTCTTTGTCTTCCCGATGCCCGGAATAAAAGAGAACTTCAATGGCCGGGTACAGCGGCAAGCCCCTCTCAATTTGCAACGTACGGCTCCTCGTCTTAATCGAGCTGACAGCTGCACGTGCGCGTGTTTTGTCGGTTTCTTTTACATCTGTATCTCTCGCTTGGACCGGGTTCCTGAGATCGGCAGACCTGTCCAGCCCGAAACATCAAGGCCGATCAGATTTTTTCTTAGCCCAAGTTGACAGGTCTCGATTGATGGGAAATAAGCGGAGGCCTCCGAATGGGTGAAATGAGCTTCGTTCCTTTCCCTTTGTAATGAGAAATCTCAGCTTAACTAGGTAAACACCTAAGTAGCATTGACACCGATACACAACACGTGATATAACATAACATGTCGATACGTCGTTCCTAAAAAATAGAAAATTCTGATACATTGAGACATGTTGTATACATATATACATAATAATTTATCATTTTATAATTATTTCAATCAAATTAATTTGATTCGAATTCACAAATAAATAAATAATAATAAAAGGCGAGAATGAATTTATACTAAAAATATTAATGTACTATTTATTAATATCATTTATTGTTTCAATTTGATGAATTAAACTCTATTTCAATAATTCATAAAACTTGGAGAGAAAGAAAAAAACAAGCAATTCATATTCTGGATTTGCATGTTAGACATGTTAGATGGGAAAAGAAAAAAAAATTGGGGTTGAATTGTGTATCACGGGAAGTAAGAGTCAGAAAATAAGAGAAGATTAGTATTTTAAGAGTCAGAAAATAAGAAAATAAGAGAAGGTTAGTATTTTTTTTTTTCCCCATTTATTATATTTATTATTTTTTTCACATATATACATTTTGACCCATTATTTATTGAAAATTTTTAAAATTGACCTCATGTGTTTGAGTCACGTGTTGAAAACTCGCATTTTAGTGTCGGAGAGTGTTAGGAAAACTGACTAGATGTCGAACTTTTTGACTCGTGTTGACCGAATGTTGGAGAGTGTTGAACACGTGTTGGTGTGTCGGACACGACACCAAAACTCTTGAAGAGTGTCGGTGCTTCTTAAGTAAACATGAGGTCCACGAAAATAAGGTATCATGTTGACTACCTATATTGAGTAAGAAGCGAGTTAAAATCTAACAATATTGTAGGGTAGTCTAGAAGGAGTAGACTAGACTAGACGGTGTGATAAGCGTTTGCACCATAAAATGACCAATTTTTGTTTATTATGATTAAGCAATAGATTTAGTTGATGAGAGTAAGGTTTGATCAATTATGAATTGAATTATTGACAACTTGATGAATCGGTAGCTTGAAATTTAATTTTAACCTCTGTTGATAATCGTCAATCATAGGGCTTAATAGTCATATCATACTCTTTGGAGACTCATTGCACGAAGAAACAAACACATTATCTTTCAAAACTTGCATAGTTTTCAGACTTTTGATATCAATTAAATTCCGATGTATTTCTTAACTATTGTTTCTAAATTGCATCATCGATTAAATTTCAATGTGTATCTTGGCCACATATCTTAAGTGCCTTGTCGTTAATTAAATTATAGCGTTGCATCTTTACATTTTTAGGCCTTTTCGTGGATTCCATTTTGGTATAGTTTGTGTATGTTTGGTTCTATTCGAAGTGGTTATGTTATCATGTTTTTTTGTCAATTAAATTACACACAATTTGTGTTTTTTCATTTTTGTTTGAAGTAAAATTATCAATTCTCTTGCCTATCCGTGATATTTTCCATTTGAAATCCCTACAAAACTTGTCTCCTCTAATAAAAAATCGAAAAATGGCTTTCGAAGAAAAATATTTTATTACGGAGTCGAATTTCAAGGCATCAACAAGATGCCACATGTCATAATTGATGCGTGCCCACACAAAACCCATGGAGAAGATATGTCGCTTTTGTGAGATCTACGAATTTATCGTGTTAAAACTCTCTAAGACGGACAATTTCATGCAAGGGTTTTCACTCTATGATGCCAGATAGATAGAACAATCGAATCTTGGACAGACCCAAACATATGCTGACTTAACAATTAGTATGTAGGACTGGGAGAGGAAAGGGTTTCTGGTCCCTTCGATATTCCATATCCCCTTCCCGACACCATAATGCGGCTGGGATTGATATTTGGCTGAGTTTTTGCCTTGCTATGCTTGCGGAAAATGGAAATAGCCTCGGTTGAATTAGGTGAATTGGTTCTAGGAATAGTTCTTTTCGTGCTCCTTGCTGGCAATGCACAAGCAGCCCCAACAAATTGTTTATCGAAAGTGCTAGCTTTAGTGTAAGAGTTGAGGAGGTTTGACTGGTCAACGGATAAAAAAGAAAAGAAAAGGAAAGCCATCATCTCGGCGACCGTGAGATAAGAGGAAAAACGGGGGCATGGGCGTGCAAAAAGGGGAGAAGTAAGGGTGATCGGTTCCTAGTTCGGTCCGGTTCCAAGGTGGAACCGGGAACCGGACTAGGAAAACCAGTTCCCAATTTTGGGAACCGTGGACCGAACCATCAGTTCCGGTCCGGTCCAGTTCGGTCCAATAGGATTGGCACCTTCTTTTTTTACTAAATAACGACCATTCATTAAAGAACGACCATGCTCCGAACTGATCAATCCAATTCGATTCTCGGACGATCTAATAAAACTACTTACACATGTTTTCATGTGCAAAATATTCAAATTTCACCTACGTGAATATTAATAATAATTTATGTGTTTCACTCTTAATTTTAAGCATAAAAGCCATGAATAATTTGAGTAAAATCTGTGCTTGGCTTAGGTTTTATAGACAATCTCTCTTCTATGCTTTGAATGTTTAGTCGATGTTAGACTCTTTGAGGCTTGAAGTGCTGTGTTGTTTGCAAGTGAGGGGAGCAAGAGAAAGAGTGATCATGAGGAACTCCTAGAGCCTTATCCCACATCGAGGAGAAGATAAAACTAACAAATAAGTTTTCTAAGAGCTTTGGTGGTCTTTTGGCCACATAAGAGGTTGTTACCTCAATTGCAATTCCGATTGCAACAAGTTTCATATATAATATTCATATATTTTGTGTTTATATATTATATGTATATAAATTATATATAAAAAAAATTTGGTCTGGTCCGATCGGTCCGGTTCTGACCTTGGAACCAAGAATCGAACCGCCGATAGTGGGAATCGCCCAAAACCGGCCGATCCGGTCCGGTCCGGTCCCGTTCGGGCTGTTTCCGTTGCACACCCCTAGGGAGGAGGGAAGGAAGAAATATAAAAGAGAGGGGAAAAAAAATTGTTTCAGACACCCGATAAGTCAGATTAATTACGTTTTGTAGTGCCATGGAAAGTATTCAAGTCATTTATTCATACAATCATGATAATTTTCGAAATTAGATCATATATTCGAAATTATATAAATTTGAGCTACGAAATCCAATTTTAGAGTTATTAAGCTATGGAATTTTATGAATATCATCGATTATGGCATTATGAAGTTGTGGGGTTTGGTTAGAGTCGATTTAAAGTAACAATTTAGTTAGAGTGAGATTCTGAAGTTTCACTTGAGCTCCGCGTTAAGAATAATTTTGAATATCTATTTTAGACAAGAATTTTACTTGCTTTGTTAGCAAGTAAACTTAATTTAGCTAATTCGTAGTTAAGTTAATGTTTTACTCAACTTTGACATTATTTCTCGCTTGTTTGAGAAGATTATGAGTTCGACGATTTGAGTAACTTTATTATTTGATCGTAGATGTTATCGGGTGAGTTATACCATTTCTTTTACGAATTTATAAACTCATGTCGTGAGATCGATAGAAATTCGATATATTATGATTTTTGAAAGAACATGTTTATTGCATAAAATTTGGATCGGATATTTATAACTTTTCGATTATTTGTGAATGCCAGAAATGTTTAAAACATTTTGAAATGTTATTAGGTTTATGACATGAAATCCAAAATGGTGTGAGAAATGTCTTATGAAATGTATGTCCTATTGTTGAATGGAGTTGAGAAAGATTATATCATTTGAGTTTACGAAACCTTTTTGTAAAAGAATTATGAAAAACTCTTGACTTTGAGTATTGTTTATTAAATATTATATGTATTAATTTGTGAAATGCTTTATGAAATAGACTCTATTCGATAAATTTGAGTTGCGAAAGGTGATTTAATTCAATTTGTGAAACTAGTTTATGAGATGAATTATGATTTTGATTGTGAGATTATTAGAGAATGAGGTTTATGCTTATGTGGCTAAAAATCCTTTGAAGGGGGAGTATGCTATCACCATCTACCCCTTGGAGGAGGAAATAAGTTTATGGGTATTGCCTAAATAAGGGCTTATGGCCTATGATCAGGCACAAGCTCTTCTAAATTTATATCTCGTGCAATGTTGGGGTGTTCATAAGAATTTTGTAATAATGAATCGCTACTAAGGGCGTATTTGGTAACGTTTATGTTACTGAGAACAATTTTTATCAGAAATGATTATTTTTTATTCTGTTCCAAAGAACATTTCTAAGCATTTTAAGTCGTTTGGTAACTGTTTAAAATTTCAATTCCCGAAATAGAATTGTGCTTGATACCGTTCTCAAAATTTCTACTCCAAATTATTTTCTTTTAATTTTTAAATAATTTTATTACTTTTTCTTTTCTTTTCTTTCTCCTTCTCCTTCTCCTTCTCCTTCTTCTTCTTCTTCTTCTTCTTCTTCTCCTCCTTCTCCTTCTCCTCTTCTCCTCCTTCTCCTCCTTCTCCTCCTTCTGCTTCTCCTTCTTCTTCTCCTTCTTCTCGCTTCTCCTTCTCCTTCTCCTTCTCATTCTTCTCCTCCTTCTTCTTCTCTCCTTCTCCTTTCTTCTTCCTCCTTCTTCTCCTCGCTTCTCCTTCTCTTCTCCTCCTTCTCCTTTCTCTTCTCCCCCTCTCGCTTCCTTCTCCTTCTCCTTCTCCTTCTCCTCCTTCTCCTCCTCCTCCTCCTCTTCTCCTTCTTCTTCTTCTCCTCCTCCTCCTTCTTCTTCTTCTTCTCCTTCTCCTTCTTCTCCTTCTTCTCCTTCCGCTTCTCCTTCTTCTCCTTCTCCTCCTTCCCTTCTCCTTCTTCTCCTTCTTCTCCTTCTCCTCCTCCTTCTCCTCTCCTTCTCTTCTTCTCCTTCTTCTCCTCTTCTCCTTCTCCTTCTTCTCCTTCTCCTTCTCCTTCTTCTTCTTCTCCTCCTCCTCCTCCTTCTTCTTCTTCTCCTTCTTCTTCTCCTTCTTCTTCTGCTTCTTCTTCTCCTCCTCCTCCTCCTCCTGCTTCTTCTGCTTCTTCTTCTTCTTCTTCTCCTCCTATTCCTCCTACTCCTCCTCCTTCTCCTCCTCCTCCTCCTCCTCCTCCTCCTCCTTCTTCTTCTTCTTCTTCAAGTCACTGGTCATCGACCTTGGGATGATTGGCGACCAGACAAGGGCCGGCAACCTCACTGGAGTGTCGCTGGCCCTTGGTGAGGCCGATCGAGCCTCACTAGCAACTTAGTAAGGCTCTGTCGAGCTATGGCTGGATGAACGGCCTTGCTAGATTTGGGCTCGAGCCTAGCCATGGCTTGCCCGAGCCTCGACAGGGCTGGGCGAGCCTCGCTAGTGGCTGGGCTTGCCTTCGGCAAGCTCGCTGGACCTTGCCCTAGCCTGGCGAGCCTTCAACAAGCTTATTGGATCGGTTGCTAGCGACCGACGGCGGCCGACGGCAGACGACAACGGCGGCAGTAGATGAAATAGAAGAAAGAAGGAAGCCAAACAAGAAAAAAGAAAAAAAAAAAAAGAAAATAGTTGTTTGATTCTAGAATTGTTCCTGGAAACTAGAATTGAATTTTTTTTTATTCTCAATTCTACTTCAAATCCGTTCCTGAAAACAAAATTTTTACTAAACACATTTTTATTCCAAAACTATTTTTGGGAACAAAATAATATAAATTAATACTGCTTGGCAAGTTAACAAACATGTCATAACCTATTGGAGTCGACCAGAAATCAAGTGAGGCATGTGAGTATACCTCACTTCTTACGTATTTAGATAATCTAGGGTTGGAGAT
The DNA here is from genome assembly GCA_016097595.1 of Eucalyptus pumila. Taxonomy (NCBI): domain Eukaryota; kingdom Viridiplantae; phylum Streptophyta; class Magnoliopsida; order Myrtales; family Myrtaceae; genus Eucalyptus; species Eucalyptus pumila. The sequence continues at coordinate 25,127,337 of CM027851.1, forward strand.
TTAATTACACTAATTAATAAATTAATGCCTTTTCAATATTTAATTTTGTTCATTTTTTAAAAAAAAAGAGATTTTTGTCAAGTAGTTTAGATTAATTTTAGGCTTATTCACTAATGCAGGAGGTGATCATGGGAATGCGTAATCATCAACATAATAAAAAGGCCACCAAAGAAAGCATTAAATAGATTGCGTGGGATAAAATACCTAACATCAAGGAAAAAGATAAATATCAATCCTAACTATACTAAAGGGAGCCACAACAATGAAAGCATGTGAATAATGGTAATTGTCTTCGGTTAAAACCCTAAGATAAAACTCTAAGGGCTTACTTAAATTTTTGGCACAACTTTAGAGTTATTAGCTTCCATTTTAAGAAAATAGCTTAGAAAGTTTGTTTTTAAAATTTTTCAAATGAAATTTTGAATTTTTGACATTTTTGAATTTTTTTGAATTTATATTTTTAATCAATTTTTATAATTTTTACTATTTTCTGAAATTTTTTGAATTTTTTAATGTTCTCCCAAATTTTTTGAATTTTTTTTTGAAAAATTTTTCGAAAATTTCTGATTTTTTAAATTATTAAATATATTTTTTGATATTTAATATTTTAATGTTCTCCCTGTTATCCAAACCCAGTCCAATCACGGAAAAAAAGAAATTTCTGTTATGAAATACATGAATGGGTAGAATACATGAATGAATATTCATTATATTCATCTTATCCAATGTACTTATTATGGTACATTTGTATCAAATGTTCTAAGTACATCTCCATATACAATGAACATTCGTCTCCCTTATCCGCATACATGTATCATTCGATACATTGATATTAATGATAAGTACATTCTTGTTCTCCTATAAATAGGAGTTTAGTTTTGATATACAATACACAATCACACAAAAACACGATAGTGAGATACTAGAAATAATCTCTCATCATCTTTGCTACTATCTCTAGTGTTTACTTGCTTTCTCTTCTTTAATCTCTTCTCTATTATATATTCAACACAATATTTTACAACACGTTATCAGCACAAGGATCTACCGATTGAGTAAGTAAGTTTTGCAAGGTGGGTAATTTTTGCAAGGTGGGTATTTTATTAATCAACATATACTTCATCTTCTTCTATCAATTCTTCATTTTTATTTTTCTTGGCCCGAAGCCAAAATTTTAAATCTAAAAGTATCATTCTGCTCCTGAAGTAGCGGTGGATATTTGGAAATCCTTTTAATTAATTTAAGGATTTGATTTTGCAAGGATTATATGCAAATTCTATAATACTTGACACCTGAAGTTGTCAATATAAATGCAAATGGAAAATACCGAGAAAAATGAAGATGTTTATTTGCTTGATAGTGCAACAACACATACTATATTTTGTAGTAGACACTTTTTCTCGAGTATGACATTGTGTAAGGCACAAATCCATACAATATCAGGTCCAGTTTCGATTATTGATGGTTTTGGGAATGCTACAATTATTTTGCCAAATGGTACAATCCTGCATATTGAGAATGCGTTTCTAGGCATTCGATCAAAAAATAATCTGCTCAGTTTCAAAGATGTACGCCGTAATGGGTACCATATTGAGACTATTTATGAGCAAGATAATGAATATATTGGCATTTCCTCTTATAAGATGGGCCTGAAGACCATCCATGAGAAGCTAGAAGCTTCTTCTATGGGTTTGTATTGTGTCATGATTAAAGCTGTTGAAACCTACGCTACCACATCCTGGAGATTGGTAAGCCCTGATCAGTTTGGATTGTGGCATGATTGCCTTGGTCATCCTGGTGCTTCAATGATGCTTAGGATAATTCAAAATACAAAATGGCACCCTTTAAAGAATATAAATGTATTGTTGTCCAAAAATTATAATTGTGAGGCTTGCTCACAAGGAAAGCTCATTATCAAACCTTCTATAACAAAGGTTAATTTTGAATCTCCTTTATTCTTGCAAAGAATTCAGGGTGATATTTGTGGACCAATACAACCACCAAATGGACCATTTAGATATTTTATGGTATTAGTGGATGCATCCTATAGATGGTCCAATGTTTGCCTATCATCTACGCGCAATGTCACATTTGCACGTTTACTTGCGCAGATTATAAAGCTCCGGGCACAATTCCCTGATTATCCAATTAAGAGCATAAGGATGGATAATGCTGGTGAATTTACATCAAAGAGTTTGGATACATATTGAGCTTCACTCGGAATCGAGGTTGAGCACCCGGTTGCATATGTTCATACTCAAAATGGATTGACAGAATCCTTGATTAAACGTATCCAAATCATTGCTCGCACTCTATTATTGAGAACGAATCTCAACGATACAGCATGGGGTCATGCAGTTTTGCATGCGGCAGCTCTCATAAGATTCCGCCCCACTGCTAGTATTTTACAATCTCCCATTCAAATGGTTCTTGGTTATGAACCAGATATTTCACATCTACACACATTTGGTTGTGCAGTACAGGTGCCTGTAGCACCGCCAAAAAGGACGAAAATGGGTCCCCAACGCCGTTTGGGCATTTATGTTGGGTTTAATTCACTATCTATCATTAGGTTCTTGGAACCAACTACTGGTGATCTTTTTACTGCCAGGTTTGTAGATTGTCATTTCGATGAGACAAGGTTTCCATCAATTGGGATACCTACAACTTCCATGATTGCAAAACAAAAACCAGTTAAGGTTTTCTCCCGGAATGAGAAAAATTTATCTCAATTAGACCCAAGGACTTCGAATGTGAAAACGAGGTGCGCGCATAATCCATTTACAAAGGCTATGGCCAATAGACTTCCCGACGCATTTAATGATGCTACTAAGGTAACGAAGTCTCATATTCCGGCCGCAAATGCTCCAGCTAGGATAGCTGTTCCCGAAAACAAAGCTAAAATGGATCAAAATCCCCGCACTTGAAGCGTGGTAGACCGATAGGATCAAAAGATACTGCTCCTCGAAAACAAAGGGGAAAGAATTAGGAATCCGCTCCAGAAGAGCCTGGCATTGTGCTTGCTCCCAAAGAGCTTATTGCCCCTGAAGAGGTGCAAACCCATGAAAGGAGCACTAGCCCCGGGAATACTGAGAATTCCATTACATATTGTAATGAAATTTGGGATCGAAATGAAATCATCATTGATGATGCTTTTGCATTCTCGTTGCTCATCAAATTATGGATGATGATTGTGAATCACAATCTATTATTGAATGTCGTCAAAGGCAAGATTGGCATAAGTGGGAGGAAGCAATTAAAGCTGAATTAGCTTCCCTAACTAAACGAGAGGTTTTTGGACCTGTAACTCGTATTCCGGATAATGTAAAGCCCGTTGGATGCTGTTGACACCTAAATTTTGACAATTTAGTTTATTTATCTATTGCATAGGAAATTAGGGGTTAATTTTATTAATTACATAGCATATAGATTTAGATTGCATTTATTTTGTTATTTGCATATTTTGGACCAGTGGCGAATGAGTTCGTATTAGATGGATTAGGCCCACGAAGCGAGCAGGTTGGCCCAAGCCCGCGTTTTTTAATAATTAAAAAATCATCTCATGGGAATATAATATTTTAAAATTTTTCCGAGATATGAATCTTTTTTAGATAGGGCAGATGGGTAAAAAAATATATTGCGATTTGGTTTTGAAAGATTTGGATTTAGAAAAAATCTCATCTTAATCTTGAATCCTTATCAGTATGGGATGAATTTTGTGGAAAAATATTGCGATATTGCGATTTATCTTTGCGAGATTTGGATTTCGAGAAAATATTTATTGTAATCTTAAATTTTTATCAATAGTGATCGGTTGGTGAAAATGTATCGCGGATGTAGATTTGAAGGGGAAATCGAAAGCTTATAAAAGCAACCGTGTAGGAGGCCCAAGGGGGGCTTCTCGAGGTGAAAAAAAAAATTCAAGTAAAAAGAGAGGTTTTCTTCTTCGTCCATCTTCAGCAAAAAGAGGGCTTTTTCTCTTTTCTTTTTTCCTGAAAAACTGCAGGGAAAAGGAAAAGTCAGAGAGAGCATTGCCATGAGAGAGAGTGACGTGAGAAAAAGGTGCAGAAGGAGATCAGAGAGAAAGACGTGCAGGGGGAGAAGCAGAGATCAGCAGAAAAAAGGAAAAGAAAAAGCAAAACAAAAACAGAAACAAAAAAAGGAAAAAGGTCTTCTTCTTCCCCGAATCGTGACTGACGCTGCACACGCATTGATCCCTTCACCGGCGCACCACCGCTCCTCTTCCTCCGCCACTGCCGATTTGCTGCACCAGATCTGCAACCCAGCCGCGCCAAGCCTTGCCGTGACGCCGCACCGCCACCTGTGAAGCCGCCCCAGCGTCCCCTGCTGCTCAAAGCCGCCGCTGCACCAGTCACTACACCTCTGCAGCCGCACCCAAAGCCGCTGCAGTCAAGCCCGAGCGCCGCCCGTCGCCCAGCAGCCGAACGCTGCTTCCCGGCCTCGCCTGAATCGCAATCCACCTGCTGTTCGGAGCCGAAAAACCGAGCCAGATCTGCCCACTGCCTGCACCGCGTCGGCTCCGAGCCTCCCCCGACGACTGCTGCTCCCGTGCCGTCCTTGTCCCGCCTGACCCGCAACCAACCGTGCCTTCCCTTCACCGGAGCTACCCTACCGGACCGACGCCAGTTGCCGTAGGTGACCTGCCACGAGCAATCCGTGCTTGGGAAGGGAAAAAGAAAACAGAAAAACAAAAGGAAAAAAAAAGGAAAATCAATTAGGTAGTTTTTCTTTTTTACTTTATTTTATTTTTTATGTTAGTTTCATTTATTTACTTTGTTTTTAGTAGAATTATTCCTGAATGAATGGTTGAGATTCTGACATGAGACTGCCTCGAAATTAGGGATTGACGGTTTGATTTTCGCTACCAAATCGTGACGCAATCCTTTACAAAATCGACAATCCAATCTCAAGTAGAGATTCGATTTCATGATTTAATTTAAAATCGTCCAACCCGATCTCATGCGCGAGATATGGTTCATCAATTTTTGGATATCGATCTTATCTTGTTTGATTTTCATTGTCATCAAATCAATCTTATTTTCGTAAAATAAAAATCATAAAAAATATTTGAGTTAGGAATAGATTTGCTTTAGAATATTTCTTGTTTAGGATTAAAATTGCAATCTTATTTCGAAATTGAAAAATCCAAAAAGGTTGAATTAGGTTTAGTTTTTTTTATATTTAGAATAAAAACTTTATTTTGAACCATGGAAAAGAAAACCAAAAAAGAAAGCACATACATAGGATGTTAGTTTTAAATCTAAATTGCATGGCAATTTTAATTTCGAATTTTATAAAAAAAACACACAAAAAAGTCATCATGCATATGTCATATAGAATTAAGGCACTCTTTGTATGTCATGGCATATTAGATAAAATTGCATGTTTTATTTTTAGTTCATATTAATTTTCTAGATAAATTGCATCTTAAGTTATATTGCTAGGTTAAGATAATATCTTAGTTTTAATTAGGATTTAGTCGACCGATTAATATAAGTCTGGATAAAATCTTAATCTAGATTAATAATTTTTGCATTTTTCTTAATTTCAAATTTCATGAAAAATACAAAAATTGTCTTAGGATAAATTAGTTGCAATTTCTAGGATAGATTGCATTTTTAAAATAAAAAATGTCATTCGCATGTCATATAGAATTAGGTTCATGAAATGCATGTCATTTTAGTGATTATTGTTAGGTTCATTTCTAATTAGACTTAGAACCAGGGAAGGAGAGTAAATTTCCTGCAGGTATGCATCCCACAGTGAGCGAACATCCTCGTTCAAGCCCTTCGGGATAGCCTTTAGCGGGAAACCACTCGGCCCTTTAGTTCGAGCCTAGAGACACTCAGAGATGCCAGGATGGAAACGTTTCATGAATGGACCTAGACTTAGAACCATGGAAGGAGAGTAAATTTCCTGCAGGTATGCATCCCACAGTGAGCGAACATCCTCGTTCAAGCCCTTCAGGGACAGCCTTTTAGCAGGAAACCACTCAGCCATTTAGTTCAGAGCCTAGAGACACTCAGAGATGCCAGGATGGAAACGTTTCTAACCTACCCAAGCTGCATTTCTTGAAGGATCCTACCAGCCGGAGAAGAAGGAGAGATTTAGAAAGCCATGGAGAGATTTTCACAAAGCACAACACTTTACTTCAAGGGACTCTCGCCCAAAACATTACACCCTCCTTGCCTTATATAGGCAATAAGAGGTCACAAGAACACATAGGGACCTAGCTCACGGGTCCAGAAACAAACAAGGGCACCGAAAGGGAATTATTCGCACACTATGAACAGTAATTGTACTGTGAACAGTACATTCCCTAGCCTAGTGCTACAGTAAAAGTGAACAGTGATTTGCTACAGTGAAAAATGTACGGACTCAACGGTTTCTTCCGTCACGAGCATTGTAGCTACAAACTGAGTCATCCGAGCTGTCTTCTAGGAGATGTGTCTCGTACTTCCGTTCAAGGGCTTCAAGGTCTTCTCGGTGAGAGGATCTCGATTCAGCCTTCGTGATGAGGATGCTTGTTCATGAGCTCGGTGTGATGCTTCCTCTTCAGCCCCGCTTTGTATTTCCATCCCGATCGAATTCTTGGTCGAGGCCGATTGGATGGATCTACATAGAAAGATACATCCATGCTTTGGAATTGTTCGTAGGGATCCCGGGACAGAGGTCCTCCAAAGCGTGCATAGGGGTCCCGGGTGGATTGGACAATGTCATCTTCGCTTGTCATTTCAGGCTCTTGGGACGATGAGGCTTGTCCGTACTTGTCCGAGTGCTTCCTTAGCTTCGGTGCTAGGTCATAATGATCCCACGTAGTGGGTGCATTATTCCAAACATTCTCGGGAATGGTCTTGTTTTCCCGGCAAAGAATTTCTCGGAGTTCTCGATATTCATGTTCACAAGAGTTGAATAGATCTAGGATAAGATTTGTAAATCCGGGCTTCTCTACTGTTCAAGTTAGGTTTATAGGATGTGGTTCCTATTTCTAGTGGTGCATCGAGAATGCTTCCATTATTTCTGCAAAAATTCCAAGGACGTCGGAAAAACAGAATGGTATGGACCTCAGGATTTGGCATCATAGATCTCAGTTCTTTTTCCAAGTCTTGTTTCTAGCATGTAGGATGATAGAACCAATTTAGAAATTCTAAAAGATTTCTATCACATTCTTTTTCAACGTTTCTTCCGAGCAGGAATATCCTTGTAAGGTTGGCAATGAATCTTCGGGTTGGGATTTCAAAAGCTATTAGATACTTATTGGTTAAGTACCATAATAACGTTTTGAGCTGTTCAGGGAAATCATCTTCCTTCCAGATAAGAGGATGAATGAATGGATAATTAATATTTAACCCGAAAGGATAAAGAATCGAACCTCCATTGAATCGAATAGGTCCGTGTGGCTTTGCCACATGAGGTTCTCCGTGTTCTCGCAAAGGTCGTCGTTCGATTTGTCGAATAATCTCCCGGGGATACTTCCAGCTTCTGTGAATCTTTGATGTTCTCGATTTTATATTTTACTCCATGGTTAAGCATATGGAAAGCAGGCCTTTTGATATACATGTTGATCTCGGCTGGTGCTTTTGGCCTTGATAAGAAGTCAGCAAGTACATTCTTCTTTCCAGGAATATGCTTAGTTTCAAAGGAGTATTTTGAAAACCATTCAGCCCATCGGCGGTTGGGAATTTGGAATCTGCTTTTGTTTAAACTTGGTCATCTCGAGGGAAAGATGCCATGTCTAATTCCACCAGAAATGGTGGCCAATGAGATGAAACTCAAACTTTTTGATTCCATTTTTGATCGCTAAGATTTCTTTGAAAGTGGAATGGTAATGCATTTCAGCTTGAGAAAACTTTCCACTCTTATGGGCACAGAGGAGTCTCTTACCATCAACTTCTTCGAATAGAACGGCTGCCCAGTATTCATCACTGGCGTCAGTTTGAAGAATTCTTTTACCTGTTGATGGTATTTGTAGTGGCGGGAGATTTCGCATAATCTCCTTAAGCTCGCCGACGCTTTGGTCTCGAGTTTTTCCCCAAGGTGGGGAGTTTTTTAGCATGGATTGCAAAGGGATCGAAGCTTTGCAATATTGGGGACGAAATCTCCGAGATAATTAATTATCCCAAGAAATTGCTGGACTTGTTTTGTCGTAAAGTTATCTTCAGAAACTTCAATAATTCTTGAGCAATATGTGGCCCGGGTAGTAAGTACCTTTGTTGAGGTGCATACCAAGAAATTCAATTTCTGTTTGGGCAATGTTCATCTTTCTTTGAGAGAGCATAATGCCATGCTTTCTCACTATTTCGCAAACCTGTTCAAGGAGTTGACGGTGACTGTTCATCGTGGTCAGAGAGCAGAATGTCGTCGATATATACAGCTGCACTTGATAATATTGGTTGGAAAATACGACACATTGCCTTTTGGAAAAGGGATGGTGCTACCTTTAACCCAAAAGGAAGAACTTTCCACTGGAAGTGCTGGTTTGGGATACATAATCCTGTTTTGGATCTGTCTTCAGGATGGATGCCCAATTGCCAAAATCCGGCTTTGAGATCGAATTTGGAATAAATGTGGGTTTTGGTTAAACCAAGAAAGAGAGAATCTCTCGGATGGTAAAGGGAATTTGTCATCTTGGAGAAAGAGGTTGAGAGGTTGATAGTTGATTACCAATCTCATTTTTCCTCTCGTTTTGCTCAAAGACGTTTATTGACATAAAAAGCTTCACAAGCCCATTGGGAATTTGAGATTTCAATAAGGCCTTGCTGTAATAATTTCGAGCATTCCCTTTGAGCTAAAGCCAAGTGTTCGCTTCATTCCCATATGACTTGCCTTGGTCGGATTTATGTCTTCATTCTTTTTGAAGGGAAGGCGGACAAAGAACTCGTGGTTTTCCCATAAAGGATGAGAACATTTCTGGGCAAATTCGAATGAGATTCTGAACAAGATTCTAGCAATTTTTGCATGATTGGATCTAGTAAACTCATCTCAATGGAAAAGAGTCTTTGAATGTTGACGAACTCGAGAATTGGTCTTTAAATCTCGAGACCTTTTCCAGGAATGATTCGAAGTTGAGAGATTTGAGTCATGATATCCCACCCAATTATCAAATCTTTATTGGGAAGGCTTGATCCAAAAATTCTTGTAGTTATGGAACACCGAGGAAAAACGGGATGTGGATCGGTGTGGTTCTCGACATTTGTGGAGAAAGTATCTCTGAAGCGGGAATTGAAGTATCGGATGTAAGGAGTCCAATATTCTTCGGTAGAACTTTTGTGTCTAGAATGGAACAACTTGCTCCCGTGTCAATAAGAGCAATGACGTTGATAGGTTTGGCAAACTTCGAGGTGAGGATTTTTACGGGAAATGGGGACAAGTGAGTATGACTAGAGAATATGTCGGGATTTGGCTCAAGATGTGGGAGATATGTGAAAAATATCTTCGATTCGAGTCGACTCGGTGTCACTAGAAGTTTGGTAAAAAGGAATGACACAAAGAGTTTGTTCAGTTGGTTCATCATCGCAGAGAATAAGGATTCAATATCATCATTTTCAAGTGAAAAACCTGTTTCATTCTCTATTAGATGATTCTGACATTTTTTCGCCTGAGGACAATTTTTGGCAAAATGTCCTTTTTTGTTGCAAATGTAGCAACGACTTGACTTCTTATGGCCTGCGTGATCCTTCCTTTTGCGTAGGTATCTCCATTTCTTCTTTTTCCGGAAATGCTTGGAGCCATGTTTGGATTTCTTAATTGAGTATTTCTTGTAGTGCTTTTTCTTCCGAGAATATTGGCCACAAGTACCATCACAATCTTGTTTGGAGCATTTGATCTTTAACTTCGAGAGGAACAAGCTCCTTCAAGACGCTTGTCATCTGTGATGTATGTTCGGACCATCCGACGCTTTAAGCATAATTCTTCAAGACATAGATGGACTTCTTGTTGAATTTCTCCCAGAGGAACGTCTTGTATTCTTCTTTGCTTTCCAAAGAAAGATCTTTCAACCATCTGTGATAGCTCTTTGGGGATAGAAGTAAGGAAGACATGCTTTAAATTTGGATCTACTCCAATTTGGTAAAGAGCTGAAGCATTAGTCGATAATGCTTGTCAAGATGTTTTTCGAAAAGAGCAGCATCTTCTTTCGAAAAATTCTCTTCTTTTCAGCTCTTTGAGATCTCCGGTGTTCCCACAAAAACATGATATAAATATGTAAGGGCATGGCTGAAATTGGGTGACATTAGGAACGTGATTTGGTCTTGTTCCGTGAGTGACTACCACCAGAATTTAAGGCTCCCTGTGAATCTTGTAATAAAATTGTAAAGGACATCATTCATATCATGGTTGGTAATGGATTGTGTACTCAATCAAGTATGAAACTCTTCAAGTCTTTCTGGCCATTTTGGATAAGGAATATCATCAATGGAGAAGAATTGTTTTGATGCCATAGACACATGTCCGGGTGGAATCGTTTCGGTGGGATTACTAGTCTGTCCAAATTCGGATCAAAGATAGTTTGATTCCATTTCATAGTCATAGTCCTGGAGGAGTGTCTCGCCATAAATATTTGTGAGGTTGGTGGAACAATAGGGGAAGAATCAACTGTATGATCTCGAGAAGGATGAAAAAGAGGAAAGGGATGATGAGTCCGATGTAGTAGAAGAAGTTTGCTCGTGTAGCATAATCTGTTTTTCCGGGATAACAGGATCGTGCTCAGTCCGTTGGGTATTAGGATCAACTTCTTGCTTACCCAAATCCTTCAAAAAGGATTCTAATGGATTTGCTAACATCATCCGGGTCCGGCTTTCTCTTATAACAATTGAGCTTGATTCTGTCTTTTTGTTTCCTTTTTCTTTCTCGCGGGGCTTTGAGACGATTTCGTATTTCGCCATATCTCGGTTCTCTTCTTGAGGTATCTTTCGGAATATTGGCAAAAACAGATACTTGTGGTGCTTGGAGGTACGTACCCGGTTCGAACAGAGGTGCTAGTGGATCAAAAGGTCTAAACCTTCCTTCTTCAAGAAGTTGAATTTGCTTCTTGAGCTTCTCTATCTCTCGGTTTTGGACTTTCAAGGTAGTGGTACCCAAGATGTTGTCCCGATTCCAAGGCATGAAGCCTTTTTCGGAACTCAGAAAGTATCTTCTTGGTACTCTCATCATATCTTCGGAGATCTTGTTGCACATTTCCAATCTTGGAATCAATAGCCTTGAAGGCATTGTTTTGTGCTAACATAGTCTCTGATTGCCAATTTAGGACAGCTTCAAATGCAGAGGTTTTTTTTGTTTCCCATGTTCATCCACATCGTAGTGGGAGTGGGAATTTTGGGAACATGACGATATCCGCCATGAGGATCAATAAACTCTTCGCAGCGGGAATGAGAGTTTAGAGCTTTCCTTAACAAGTGGAGGAAAGTCGGTATCCTGAAACATAGCGATAGAAGAAGTGGATGGTGCTTCTTCGGAACTTCAAGGGGTAAGAATGCTTCTTAGCCCACTTAAGGATTGGCTTATAGAATGGAGAGAGGACTTGCTTTTTTCGGGGAGGAGATGGTGGTGGTGTTTTTGGTGGATCGTGGTGAGGACGGGATGTAGTACTAGACTTTGGTGGTGGAGGAGGTGGTGCATAAGAAACCATGAACTGGTACTTGTTACATTCACCAAGAGTATCAACAGAGGAATCTCCGTCTAAGTACCTTTGGAACATCTTATCCTTTGGCCTTTTCCTTCGAGGTGGAGATTTTGCAAAAGGATCTACCTCGTCGGGGGAATTTGTACAGTGAGAGCACTGACAAAAAGGGTCCCAAAAACAATGACCATAATTGTCTTTATAGTAATGAACAGGATGGCCATTACCATCAAAGTGTCGAACATGCTTTTTTGGGTCTGGCTCGGAAATGGATTGTGGAACACATGGTTCAATCATGAGGAGGGTTTGGAAGATAGAAGGACTTTCTTCATTTTCCTTGCCAAATTTGATGGAAACAGTTCCATCTTTTTCCTTATGAATTCCGAGTCCGTAGACCGGAAAGGTTTGTTGTGCTGGTGTAGCTTTTCGTAGTTGGTAATCCAAGTTTCTAGAAGAAGCTTGGCCAATGTATCCTTTGGGATCTGTCTAGGAACATGGATGCAAGATGCCTGGTCATTTTGCATAGAGATGAACAAGGCATCTTCATTACCATTGTTGAAGTTGAGATCAAGCGCATGGTTTTGCACTCGATAGACCATCTGGTAATGTAGTGTTGCAGCTACAGAGTCAGCAATTTGAGGGGCTCCGGTAAGTTGAACTTGGACTTTCATAAAAGAAAGTAACTGAGGATCTGAAAGGGCGATGTTGAAGTTGGGGTATAAAGTGACAAAGACTGTTCCTGCATTCAAAGTGGTTTGAACAGTACCAATGCAAGCATGCTGGTATTGTAAAAACCTGGTGTCTAGCAATGCTATTCTTGCCACAACCGGCAAACCTTTTCGACCGTGGAAGGTTAAAGCAAGACGAACAGCTCCATAATGAACATGGGTGTATCCCTGTTGAGCCCATTGTCCGGGAAATTCGGAGGGATCTCGAAGAGTAACAAAGTATTCATTTTCAGTAGCAGGAATAGGATGTTGGTCGAATTTGGAGGACTGAACGTACTCCTTTACTTGCTTTGGGGTTTGGTGAATAAGTTGGCGGATGGAGCGGATAGGTGAGAATGAAGAGGTTGGTTTTGCGAAAGCAGAATAAGGGTTCATGAGGGGAGTTGGGTTTCAAATCTTGGTCTCATCACTAAGAGAGACTTCATAAAGATAGTCTATCTTAGAAGCATTAGAGACTCGAAATTCGGAGGTGTTGAGGATGAAGATGAAGGTGTAAGAGAAATGGGTGCTTCAAGGATTTCTGGTTCGTCAGACATGATGAGAAAAGATCTTCTCAAAGACCGGATTCACCTATCAAGCGCATGGAATGTATAATGCTAAAAACGAAACCATGGCTCTGATACCATGAATGGACCTAGACTTAGAACCAGGGAAGGAGAGTAAATTTCCTGTGTATGCATCCCACAGTGAGCGAACATCCTCGTTCAAGCCCTTCAGGGACAGCCTTTTAGCAGGAAACCACTCAGCCCTTTAGTTCAGAGCCTAGAGACACTCAGAGATGCCAGGATGGAAACGTTTCTAACCTACCCAAGCTGCATTTCTTGAAGGATCCTACCAGGCTGGAGAAGAAGGAGAGATTTAGAAAGCCATGGAGAGATTTTCACAAAGCCATGGAAATTGCCCGTCATTAGATTAGATCATTTAATAAATGTCGCGTGACATATAGCTCGCATATTAAATTATATGTCGCATGTCATTTTAGATGAAATAATTTTGTACGTCATTGCATTGCACGTCACTAAAATTAAGTCATTTTGGTTAATTTAAATTGCATATTTAACAATTGCATGTTCATTAAGAGATCATAAAAATTTTATTCATATGTTTAGGACATGTTACCATGCCGTATCATTTCATATTAGATTAGAAGCATTGCATTGCATATGGACTGTATTTTCATTGAAAAAGAGGAAACAAAAATTGAGTAATTGCTTGTTAATTATAAATCATATCTAGGGTTGTTGATATGGATTTTAATTTAACATTGCATATGCTTTCGTAGCTTTGTAGGTAAGTCCTGCATTATCTAATTGCTTTCTTGGGTGTTAAATTGGTGGTTTGCGCACCTACATGAGCACTTCACATGTTAGGAAGATAGTTTAAAATCAATTCAAGCTACTTGCCAAACATTTTTCAAAATAAAAAGAAAGGTACCGAAAGGGCGTTAGAGAAATCTAACGTAACCAAGTCCCCGCACTTAGTCTCGGGTTCGTAGGAGTAAAGTGAATCTCCCGTTACTTTACTTGGGTTTCTAATCGACCCACCAAAAATAGATTAGTGGCGACTCCTAATTAAAAATTAATTGCATGTTAAGAAATTTAAACCTAAGTCGCGAATTGGTATGGGCTTGGGAGAGCCCAAGTTAAGTATAGGCTTAACAATCCATTAGCCAAACCCTAGGTGGTCCACCCCCCAAAAAATTGGTCGCGATAGATATAAATGGGTATTTATCCGAAAACGAAATGAGAAAAACGAGATTGTTAGGTATAAAGCCCGACTCGTTGCCCAAGGATTCTCCCAGAGACCTGGGATTGATTATAATGAGACATATTCACCTGTGATGGATATGATTACATTTCGTTTTCTCATTAGCCTAGTAATCTTTGAAAGATTGGAAATGCGTCTTATGGACGTTGTGACGGCATATCTATATGGCTCATTAGACTCTGATATTTATATGAAAATTCCTGAGGGATTCAAAATGCCGAAGCATGCACTCCCGCAATTTATTCTCAATAAAATTGCAAAGATCCTTGTACGGGTTAAAGCAATCCGGTCGCATGTGGTATCAACGCCTAAGTGAGTACCTAATTAAGGAAAGGTACAAAAATGATCCTATCTGCCCATGCGTGTTTATTAAGAAATCAGAAACTGGATTTGCTATTATAGCAGTTCATGTTGACGATATAAATTTAATTGGAACTCCAGAAGAGTTAGCTGAAACGCTGAATATTTGAAAATGGAGTTTGAAGTTAAAGATTTGGGTAAAACCAAACTTTGTCTTGGTCTAGAGCTTGAGCATAAAGCAAATGGAATAATCGTCCATCAATCAGCATATGTTGAAAGATTGCTTAAACGTTTCAACATGAACAAGGCTCACCCATTGAGCACCCCTATGGTTGTAAGGTCTCTGGATCCCCAAAAGGACCCATTTCGTCCTAGAGAATCTGATGAAGAGATACTTGGTCCTGAAGTACCATATCTCAATGCAATTTGGGCTTTGATGTACTTGGCACAATGTACGAGACCAGATATTGCTTTTGCAGTAAATTTATTGGTACGTTTTAATTCTGAGCCAACTCGGAGACACTGGAATGGAGTTAAACATATTTTCCGTTATCTCCGAGGAACCATAGATTTGGGATTATATTATTCCAAGGATTCCACTAACTCTGGTTTAGTTGGATATGTTGATGCTGGATATAGATTCGATCCACATAAGGCTCGCTCTCAAACCGGGTATTTATTTTGTTATAACGGCATCACTATTTCTTGACGTTCTACGAAGCAATCGCTAGTAGCTACATCTTCTAACCACTCTGAGATTATTGCTTTATATGAAGCTGGAAGAGAGTGTGTTTGGTTAAGATCCGTTATAACACATATTCATAATTCTTGTTGCTTAATACCGGTTACCAATTCTCTCACTATAATTTATGAAGATAATGCTGCTTGTGTTGCACAAGTCAAGGGAGGATATATCAAAGGTGATAGGACCAAGCATATCTCGCCGAAATTTTTCTATACTCATGAACTCCAAGAAAGTCGACAAATTGATGTTAAACAGATTCGATCCATAAATAATCTTGCAGATCTTTTTACCAAATCATTGCCAACATCAAGTTTTGAGAAATTAGTATATGGCATTGGTATGAGGCGAGTTCATAAGATGTAAGATTAATTAGCCCCAGAAGTGGCTATATGGCTCTATTGAGGGGGAGATATTATGAACTATGCATTGCAGCATTGATATGCGGCTAGTTCACAAGATGCAATAATGATTAGTCCCAGGAGTGGCTATATATACATTGCACTCTTTTTTCTTTATGTCCGGTTTTCTCCCATAGGGTTTTTCCGGCTTAAAGTTTTTAACGAGGCAATTAATGCATCCATAAAAGGGAGATATCATAACATGTGTGCTCTGCACTCTTTTTCCCTTTTGTCTGGTTTTTATCCCACTAGGTTTTTTCGGCTTAAGGTTTTTAATGAGGCAGTATCATTCAATGCACATTTGTAATGAATATGATGAATATTCATGTTATGAAATAGATGAATGGATACAATACATGAATGAATATTCATTATATTCATCTTATCCAATGTACTTATTATGGTACATTTGTATCAAATGTTCTAGGTACATATTCTATACAATGAACATTCGTTCTCCTATAAATAGGAGTTTAGTTTTATCCAATATACAATCACACATATCATTCGATAAATTGATATTAATGATATAAAGCTCTCTCATCTGCTTTTCTACTATTTCTAGTTTCTCCATAAATATAAGTTTAGTTTTCTTCTATATTATATATACAATCACATTTACAACACTCCCAAATTTTTTGAATTTTCAGAAATTTTTTGGATTTTTATTTTTTCCATTTTTCGAAATTTCTGATATTTTTAAAATTATTAAATATATTTGTTGATATTTAATATTATTATATTCTTGGACTTCGATCCGATTATATATTCACCACGCGATATTTTACAACAATTTCTGAGTTTTTTTTTGTTCTTTATTGATTTTTCTGTTTTCCTCTCTTTTTCTCTTTTGTCTTTTCCTTACTTTGTCCTTTTCCCCTTGCACTCCTTCTTCTTCACCGAACGTCGCCGTCCTATCTTTCCATTTGTCTTTTTTCATTTCTTTTCATTATCCCTTTTTATTTCTTTTCCTTTTACTTTTCCTCTTCCCTTTTGGTCTTCTTCTTCGTGCATTCTCTGCACGCCCGAAGGGCCGAAGCCACCATCTCTCCTACACTTGTTTTTTTCACCGAAACTCATCGACCAAACCAACGCCATTTTAAACGAGCCTCACCGCCCTTCGTCATCAGCATCGACACCGCCCGCGCTCAGGCCACCGCCGAGCCGACACCCACTCTCTCACCTATACGGACAAGGAGGAAGACGGGACACGACTTGCACGAAAATAAGCCCGAATCAAAACCTATGGCCACCTGCCTTAATCACGACAATGTAAACTTGAAATGGACGAAAGAAAAGCGTGTAGAACAGCAGCAAAACACATCTAGCAACGGCGGACGCCCGAAGGTTCAGGGATAGTCATGCGAGCTTCACTCAGGCATTTGTACAAACAGTTCGCGAGCATTACCAAATGTTTAGATTTCCGACTCAACCGGGACTCGAAATGGGACCAGGATTCTTGGAAAACGACCAGAAACACACCCAGACTTGGCTAAAGGCCTACGGGGGCCGGAGGGACCGAAGCTCATGCGAACGGGTCGGCCACGAGCTCCGGTTCGACGCCCTACAAAAGCAGAGCATACATGACCAGAGAAAACCTACTTGGTTTGGTTGGTCACTATTGAAGATGAAAGGTCAGGTCATTGGACTTCCTTTTTTATAAGAAAGCCACAAGGACATGAAAATTTCAAAAAAAAAAAAAAAAAAACAGTCACATGCAACGAATTGCCGGAATTTGTTGTGGAGGCACTTGAGTAATCGATTTTTCTTCAATTTGACACTTAAGTGATCCTACGAAAAGTTTTGGCACCAAATTAAGCATTGTACAAAAGTTACGGCACTTCTAGCGTCCTTCTCCCTCATTTTGGTATCTATGAGATATTACATTCAAAATTTCCTTGTCTTCAGGATTGTGGAGAGCATTGGAGAAAATGTTGACGAGGTAACGGAAGGGGATGTATTCATTCCAACCTTCATGTCAAATTGTGGTGAATGTGCAGATTGTAAGTCAAAGAAGAGCAACTTATGCTCAAAACTCCCCTTCAGGGTATCTCCTCGAATGCCTAGATATGAGACAAGCAGATTCAAGGATCTTAATGGAGAAGTTCTATATCCCTTTCTGTTCGTGTCAAGCTTTATTGAGTATACTGTGGTAGATGTTGCCCATGTGACTAAGATTGATCCCGCAATTGCTCCAAATAGAGCATGCCTCATTGGTTGTGGGGTCTCGACAGGTGAAGCACATTTTCTTTTCAATCTCAGTAAAATTAATAGCTTCCCTCATCAGGTCAAGACTTCTTGTAGCTGGTATTTTCATTTTGACTTCACGTGTTAAGAGGGAGCTGATGTCTTAGGCTCTTTATTTTTGGTTCATTGTTTGTGTGGGCGGCTCTTCCCAAGCCAACTATTGGATCTTCCTATTGATTTGCATATTCTCATGCCAATTCTGTCCATTCATACTTTCTGTAAAGCTTTTACTGTTGTTGCGGGGGCATTTCAGCATTATGCTTTACCTATGAAGTACAAGTCCAACCTTACTTAATGATTTAGGTTTCGATGTGCTTTTTGGTCCTCAAGTAGAATATGCATGCTCTGGCTATTCAAGTGGCTTACACAAATTAGTCTCTCATTGCTTCACTACTAGTACTGGTCTTCAGGGAGGTTCTATTGAGTCAGAAAGAAATTAGATCAGATGGGTGGGCTTTGGAAGGTCTTGTCTGATTGCATATTGTTCTCAATTTCTTCATGTTTCCAACTTGCATGAGCCTCTTGCAACAGAACTATCTTAGCTAATTTTGACTGACATAGCAAAGAATAGTGGATAAAATAAATTTCTGAGAACTACTCGGATCTGTTTAGGGGTTGGGGCTGCTTGGAGAACAGCAAGCGTGGAGGCAGGATCAACCGTTGCAATATTTGGACTTGGTCTAATTGGATTAGCAGTATGAAATATAACAATGTTATGTTTTCCTGTCATGCTTTTCCATCCAATCATTGATCCAACAATCAAATTGAAACAGCAAGTTCATGCCCAAAGGATTCTGAGAAAGATAATGACTTAAAGTTGTCTCTGCAGGTTGTGGAAGGAGCAAGACTGTGTGGTGCTGCCAGAATAATAGGTGTGGATAAGAACCCAGACAAGTTTGAAATTGGTAAGACATGTTGACTAGTTTGCAGTAAAATTATAATACTCAAAAACTCCTGTGATTCCTAGCAGAGGTAGATATGCAGTTATTTCATGCCATAGCAGTTGTAGGGGAAACAGACTGCAAGTTCAGATGATAGACAAAGAAGCGAAGTTAGGATTAAGATCTTGGAAGGTCCATGTTCAGTCATTATAAAAGTTAATGCTTCTGAAGCAAAAATCAAGTTCTGCTTGCCCATGATACGATTTGTAAACGGGAAACTATGCTGCTCATTAAAGAATGTGTGATGTCTGAACATCCGATTTTAGGATTGCCTACTCCAAAGTTAGATCATCATATCTGAATTGATATCCAAAACTTATGGCATATGTGCCCCCTCCCCGTCCTGGGAAGATAGAAAGGAAAGGTAAAAAATTAGAAAAGAAAAAAACTCAGATTTAGGACCTCAATGTACTCGCACGTAAAACTGTCAGCATCAGTTGCTGTCCCTCGCGTGACATTCTCAGTCCACCATTGATCGGCACACCTTTCATCGTTTTGAAGTCCAGTTTGTGTTTTTCCTTACCAACACAGGAAAGAAGTTTGGGGTGACAGATTTTGTCAATGCTGGAAACTGCGACAATAAAGCGCTAAGCCAGGTTTTTCCCTAAAACTCTGATCTTCAAGTTCACGGCAATAAATGGTTACTGTTTGCAAGGGAACATTGTCTGTCTTTGACGACATTGATCCAACTCGTTTCATTTTGTTTGACTTCTGGAAGTATAACTTGAAATTTCTTCATGCACTTGCATGGTGCTCTACTATTGTGGACTGCTCTAGTGCACCATACCTACTTTGCAGTAATAAAGAATATAGTGGAAGATGAAAAACTTATAGCTAATTGTCAGGCTTTAATGTCAATTCTTGGCCATGTAAAGCTCCTTTATATGCGAAACTCTTTGCTTCATCACATAGTTATAAATTTCTCATATCTTAATTGAACAGGTGATCAATGAGATGACTGGTGGGGGAGCAGATTACTGTTTTGAGCGTGTTGGTTTGGCATCATTGGTGCACGAGGCCTATGCGTGTTGCAGAAAGCTCTCTCTCTCTAACAACCCCCCCCCCCCCCTCCCTCCCTCCCTCCCTCTCCCTCCTATGCTAAAATACATGAGCACTTAGACAAGCCACTAAATTCTGTGGTTATTGATTGTCTCTTATCTGCATGAGGTTCAGGGTTGGGGAAAAACAGTTGTATTGGGAATGGACAGGCCTGGGTTGCAGTTGACCTTTAGCTCCTTTGATGTCCTTCATAGCAGGAAAAGCATTATGGGATCTTTGTTTGGGGGATTCAAAGCTAAGTCAGATATTCCCATCCTCCTGAGGCACTATGTGGACAAGGTGGCTGTTCTTTTCTATAGCTACTTGTATCATGTCTTTGCTTCCTATGGTTTTAATCCTAGGTTCATTGGAAAGCACTTGAGCATTATCGTCACAAACATGAAGCTGTGCAGCAATTCCAGGCAGTTGGTTGTGCTATTAATTTGTCTGTGCTTAGAGAGTTGAAAACACCAAGGAAATATTTCATTTTCATATCAGTTCTGGTTCAAATTAGAGTCTGATTCCAGATATTCGTGATGTAACATGCCTTTGAACTCCCCCCCTCTGTTTCCTCTTGTATTTTCAGGAGTTGCAGTTGGATGAGTTTGTCTCACATGAGGTGGACTTTGAAGATATCAACAAAGCTTTCGAGTTACTTATTGAAGGAAAGTGTCTTCGATGTGTTATGGATGGGCAAATGAGTTGACTTTCACTGTTTTTCTTTTTCGTTTCAGAGCAAGAACTCTGCATAATTCCTGCATAAATTGTGTTTTCTTTGGAATTTGTTGTTCATCATATTCTAAGGTAGCAAACCCTGTAATTGTTCCCGAATCCTGAAATTTTCATTGGGACTCTTTGGTGATAATTCTGCCCACAATACTATGACACCGTAAATGCACTGGAAGCACCAGTGAAGTACTCGGTGGGAGAGAATATCTTCTGAGAGGAACCATAGTGCCTCAAGCGGTAAATCCCGGGCTTAGTCTCCTCCGGAACTTCCCACTCAATGGTTGCCGAACCATACAATCCATAGTTTTCTGACTTCCACTTGAAAAACAAGCAGAAGTCATCGTCATCATGTACTGGTATCCACCGTTCCCCCTCAAGCTTTTCTACGACCGCAAACGTGCCTTCTGTTAATAGGTCGTGTCTTGGGTCCGCACTCCAGAAAGTGGCATTTGCTCTATCTCCCATTTTAAATGTTTTACTTTCTGGTTGAGCGACATCCTCTTTAATGTCGCCGAAATTAATGCCTGGAGGAGGTAAGTCGCCCGGTGGGGGAAGCAAGAGGCTGATCTGTACAGAGGAAAGGTCGGGAGGTGAAGGACCTCTAGGGACCTTTACTCCTGTTGCCATCGCTTTTGCTAATTTCTTGAATTCTTGGATATAGGCTGATAACGTGTGGGGACCGTAGACCGTAGAAGCAGCCTGCGGCATAAGTTAGCAACTGTAATGCAGAAAGGATATGAACGCTACCTCACGGAACGGTAAATTCTGGTAGTCCTACGATGGTAATTGACCTTCGTTTGGGTCCTCTGTTAAATCTATCTAGTATCATGGCTGCCTCAAAAAATCTAGTACCTCATATCGCTGCTGTGTGTACTCTTCGAAGGTTGCCACATACTGCGAATAAGTGTTTGTAAGGCCTGCTATCACGACCTGGAGATCCTCCCGGAATTCTCCATTCCCATTGCTTATCAATGTCTCCTTCACCGCCTCCCTCAGTCGCCGGCCAGCCATTGTTGTGAATTCTGTAAATTCGAAAACAGGATTTTGATTAGCTTGTATAGCGCTTGTGCCCGTTACTGCTGAAGGCTTCCATCTAGAAGTGCTACTTCTATGTTGGCATTGACCCAAGTCTCTTTAGGACATGTTTGATTAACTCTAGGAAGCCCGTATACGATCAAAACCTGTTCTCGAGTGAAACTGCTCTTCTTGGTTGACATGATGAATTAAGGGACTCTGTCATACATCTTGAGCCACAAGAATGTCTTACTTCAACCACCTCTGGAATTACTTTCTGGAATTTCCTCTAGTCTCTTGACGTGGGTCTTAAGATACTGTGTGGAATTTAGAAACTCCTGATATAGCATGTCTACTCCCGGAAGAGGTCTCGACACTTCTATATGTGGAGGAATGGACTATTCCTAAGCAAACCGAAGCTATGACATGAAATTAAGATTCACTGCATGAGGGAATTGGAGAGAGACGAACCTCCTGGTACACAGAGAATGATCAGTTGTCCTAATCTGAGCATTTGAATTGGAAGAATCGCTGGCTGCATTATAGTAGAAAAAGGAATGTTTAGACATCTGATCATGCTTGTCTGTGGTGACGTTAAAGATAATGCTATCGTCACATGCAACACGTGACCATGCATTACTTTCGCATTAACTATTAATCCTCTAACAAATAATCAGGACTTGGGGCTAAAATTTTCTGGTAACATCCATCTAGCACCTCCTTCTTAAGCATACTACTGAAGTAAACCAGCCAGGCACCACTGGAGGATCACAAGATGTGAGCTAATAGAGCATACTTCCATCAGAAGAGGTTGAGGATTTCAGTGGCCCGAATGCATTAGTGTCAGATTTGCTATGTCTCAAGCAGGTTGTAGCTCATGGTGAAGCTATTAAAGCCCATTAGACTGGCTTTTGTGAGATTATTGTAACTGTGAGATTGGATGGGGAGTCCATCGTACCGCCCAAGCGTAGGGATGGAACATTTCACCGGTGCTAAGTAAGACGGGCTTCGGCTTCTGGCATTTCTCCTGATACGCACTCGGTTTTTTCAGCAAGTTCCTCACAAGCTTCCAAAAGGGGTTGATCTGCAAACGTGCGAGTCGTCCACATGAAACGAGATGATAAAGAATGAGCCAGAGTCTAATCTGGCCGAAACTTGCAAAGTTTTATTGCACGGTTGACGTGGTAGGCGCAATTGAATTTACTTGAAAACCGGTTCTGGCTAACGCTTAGGAATCTACTAACCTCTGTATCGCCTTGCTGGAAACCGAATTGGCCAGGGCCATCAGTGGTTCCAGCAGCAAAACCTGCACCAACGGCTGCAGGACATGTTTTAACCACCCGGTTTCCCTCTAACTCCACCTCAATATCTGTGAAATTTACATATGCATGACGGTAATCTATCTTTCCGGTCAGTTCTTCTTTAGCAGACTTGAATAGCTCGAGGGCCGTCTTGAATTGCCTGTCGCCTATGATCTTTGTGCTTAGGATTTCATCTGGGTACCTGTAACACAGCGTCACGAACCCTCATATCAATTCAAGGTAAGAAGCTTATGGGCCATTTCACAATCACCACACAACTAATGAAATGCCCGACAATGATTAACTCATTCTAGAAGAAATTAGAGAATACCCAGGTCCACGCCCCACGCAAAGTGTATCGTCCCCGTTGCACGAAGAGCGGTTGAAATCGCACGGTTTTCCCGTATTGGTGCAGAATGCTCCAAGCACGTTTGGGCTCACGTCCCCCACGTTGGATTGGCAAAACGCAGCCACGAACAAGGAACCATCGTTTATCCTTACCTTGGAACTCCGGCTGCTCGTTTTGCTGCACGGCTGCCCTCCAGTTGCGCCTATAGTTTGTGCCTTCTCGATCAACAGCAAACCATCTACGTCTGATCTCACGAATGACACAAACAGAAAAAATCTGTAACATTAGTATCATTCGCGCTACATTAGTTATAAGAACTCACGATGATCACAATTGCCAAGTTGAATAATCCATCAACGGCAAGCTCAGACTTGATTACACATTTTTTTAGCATTAACGAATGATTCAGCAATGTAACCGACAGATCGCTTAAAAGCTTAATATAGTATATGAAGGTGCGATCCTGCAAAAGAAAATAAGCTTACTAGATCGGTTAGCCGATTTCCCCTTCCCCAAAGCAGACCGGTACCAGTCCTCAAAGAACCTGGCAGCGGCTCCTTTGTTGTCTCCACTGATGAGCCGGTTGTCTCGGCTCATGGACGTCCCGTGTGTCGCAAACCAATTGAACGCTCCAATGCTTTCCCTGCTCTCTCCATCGACAAACTTCAACAGCGTCATTGGCTTGTCCACGTTGGTCGGGTATCGAGCTCTCTCCTCAGCCGGATTGAGCAAGTACGCACTTGGGCTCCGACTTATACCTGCATTATCCACATCCCCTATTGAAAATAGATTATATCAGGATCGTTGGCATGATTCATCGATCAACAAAATGCCACCCATACTGAGCTATGTACCTCGGTTAATGAATATGGAACCAGGCTTGAGGTTGTTGTGAGCTTGGATGATGCTTTGCTCAACGGCATCGACGATGGCATCAAATGACTGTTTGACGAATCCGAGGGAGGTCACAATGTAGAGCACGTACTGCAAGTAACCTCCGGGACCAGCATGAGTGTGTATGCCACTGATTGCAACATTCTCTTCGGTGTACAAATCTCCAAACCTTTTAAAAAGTAGGAAATAAAACAAAATTGTTCGCTGAGATAAAAACCTATTACAGAATACTCGCGACTGTAACTGGAATGTCAATCTACTAGACAGTCTAGACTAAGTCCAGCCAATGACTCCTTCAGAAACTCTATCCTCTTACCTCGACCTAAGCCTTTCCAGAACCTTGATAGTGACGAGCTGCGAAGCCATCCCGGCATCGAGATTGACAAAGGCGGACCTCGCCCCGTTTGGACTTTCTGCCACGACAAACGCCCTGGCTCTCAACCGGAAGTGAATCCCGGCCGCATTCTGCTGGATGTTCCCGTAGCCCATCAGGTTCACAGCGGCAGCCGGTCCTGTCGAGTCGTAGCTCCCTACTCCGATCAGGTACTCCCCATTCACGACTCCCAAAACTACGAGCGCGGGCAACGAGAGGAGAAGTAGACACTTGCGCCCTTTGTTGCTCATCATCTTCACCGTCTTGCTCTCGTGTGGGATTAACATTGGTAGATACATGTTTGAACATAAGGTCTGTAAGTATATATAAGAAGCTCCATGGCCTAGGATTCCTAGGAGATTGGCGTTGTATGTTCTTAGATTGTAGTGACTGGGATGTGAGATGATGCTATCGTGTATTGATATTGAGATAATGACGTTGTGATTTCATGTAAGATTGTTTTTTTTTTGGATGAATGGTACAAAAGTTTTGGGATAGTTAGCACAGGACAATCCTCGGATTGGTCGATCGGTTAGGAGAGATTGACGATGCAATGCCTCGTCCGTTTATTGTGCGGATGCATAAAGGCGATGAAACATCGCACCGCAATTGCTGTTGGCTGGTCCAACTCATTTGTTGGGCCAGCTAACACATAAAATAAAAAGAAACAAAAAATTTCAAATAAAGATATGAAATACCATCATCTTCTCAAATAAGGACTTAAATAAGGTTATGAAATGACTATTTCTATCTCAAATAAGGGCATAAGTGGCCATGACAATTTTAAATAAAGGCATGGTCTCGCCAATTGCCGACCAGCTAGATATTCCGACCAGTCAAAGGCATTTTTGTCCAAAGACCATTATTTTAAAATGATTTATTCTCTTTTCTTTTCCGACAAAGGCCCTAGCGACCCTTGTCGACCATTGGTGAGGGTTGCCTTGCCTAGGTCCTCGCTAGCCACGGGTGAGGGTAGCAAGGGTTGCCTCACCCAAGGTGAGAGTCGCCTCGCCTAGGCAAGGCCGTCCCTCGCCAACTGCTGGTGAGGTGACCCTCGCTTAGATCTAGCGAGGGCTGGCCTTGCCTATGACCAGTGAGGGCGACCTTACCCAGGGGGAGGGTCACCTCGCCCAAGTGAGGTCGTCCCTTGCCTATGGTTGGCGAGGTGGCCCTTGCCAAATCGGGTGAGGACAACCTTTACCAAACCCCCTCTAGGCATTGTCAGTGGTCAACCATTGTTTAAGATTGACAACTGGCAAAGAAGAAAGAAAAAAACAAAAAATGAAAAAAGAAAAAAGGAAGAAAAATTCAAAAAAGGTAAAAGATAAAAATGCCATTGACCAACTAGAAAGTCAAACCTTTTTTTGAAACTGACATAATCATTTTAAACATTTTTTTGAAACAAAATTCACTTCAAGCCTTTATTTGAGAAAATGAGGACACTTCAAGCCATATTTGGAATTTTCCCAAAAAAATAAAAGAAGAAGTCAAATAGAAGACAAAAGAAAAGGGTAAATGTTGCTTTGTGCGAGAGAGTGAGCCCAACAAGAGAGAAAAAGTGAGTGTGCTCACCAAGAGAGCACCGAGAGAGCAAGGGAGAAAAAAGGAAAGAGGGCGTGGCTCTGCGATCTAGATTCGAAGGCCAAATTTGAGTTTTGTTCGTTAAGAACTTTCTCCAACCTCCATTTGTGTTAATCCACCTTCACGGTGATGAAAATACTATTGTATTGTTGGTGTTGATCCTTTAATATATGACTAAAAATGAATACTTTGTGTATCCTACTGTTTTTGGTGACTAGTGGAAGCTTTTGGGTGGTCCATGATTTTTCCAACATTGGGTTTTCACATAAAATCTTCGTGTTATTGCCTTTGTTTCCTTATTATTTTGGCATTATATTTACTTATTGCGAGGTTTTAAAGGCTAGTTGATGGGGATAGATTCATTTCAGTTGGTTTAGTTTTGGGGGAGAAATTGATTCTGGATTGGGTTTAGTTTTGATGAATTGTTACCTAGTTTTCCCCGACAAAGTGATATCAAAGCTAGTGTTCAGATTCTAGCATTAAATGGAGAAAACTAGTGGCATAATGTTTAAGTTAACTGCCTCAAATTATTCCATTTGACAGTCTCAAATGAAAGACATATTATATTGCGAATATTTGTTTGATCCTATTGATGGTGAGGAGGCTAAGGAGATGAGGAAGACAAAGAATGAGAGTGAATGAATTGAAAAATAATTGGGTTTATTCAACAATAGATTGACAATAATGCGTTTCATCATGTTGCTCAAGAAAGATTTAATTAGTAATCACTACACCATTTTTTGATATGAGATAAAGATAACTCTGATACCGAATAGCTGTCAAGATCTTGGGTTATATATATAAAGAAGTTAACATAAGATGATTTCAAATAAATTGATAGAAAGTGGCATAATGATTGGTGATTATTTATATGTTTAATGTAAATGAACAATATGGAATTTAAAATCACTCGTGGTGGCGGCGTAGTGGTTGGTCGCCGGTTCCTTTTGCGAGAGGTCAAGAGTTCAAATCCCTGAGTCGTCTGCCTTGTTAGAAAGGAACCTACGACTTATCCGGAGAGCAAGGGTGGTGGTGACTCTACTCTCTCTAGGGTTTACTCCAAGCGAAGACGGTGCATGGAGGTTCTCTGGGTAAAAAAAAAAAAACAATATGGAATTTAAATAAAATCACGTGGATGAAAGATAATAAATAATGCAAATGTGATGTATAGTATTATGAGTAATATAAGACTATAAACTATGACCATCCACAGGGTAGTAATCCAAGCTCAATTGAGTGTAGCAAAATATGATTAAATGTAATTAAATTAACAATGTGAACTCACCTAACGATGGTAGTCCACCTTCAAGCAGAGATCCCACTAATAAAAGAAATGGAAAAAAAAAAATGATCTTCTATAAAGGCTATAGTTTGTGTTCGAGTAGAGTCCCACTTATAAGTAAATAAAGAAAGAACTAATAATATAGAGTAATTGCGCTAACCAAAACTCAGTTAATTATTTCATTCATTGATAGAATATAATTATTGAAAATAGATGATACAAATGATTGGAAGTGACTACACGTGATTTGATGTTTCCAAGAAGTGACTACAGGTGATTTGGGGTGATCTCTAGTGATTGGAAAGTGATTACATAAAAATTTTAAGCGATTACAAAGTGATTTGAGGTGAAATGATCAAAGTGAAAGGAGGCTATAATTGAAGAGAGTTTAGGCACTTTTGAGAGTAA
Organism: Eucalyptus pumila; assembly: GCA_016097595.1. Taxonomy (NCBI): domain Eukaryota; kingdom Viridiplantae; phylum Streptophyta; class Magnoliopsida; order Myrtales; family Myrtaceae; genus Eucalyptus; species Eucalyptus pumila. The sequence goes on from CM027851.1 coordinate 25,155,070, forward strand.
GAGAGTTTGGATGCTTGGAGACTCGAAGGTTTGAATGCTGGAAGTGTCTTGTTCCTTCCTCTTCTGCTCCTTTATGCATAGTTTATAGCTTTTCCTTTTGCAAGCAATCATATATGGTTCAGTCAAATCGATCGTGCATTTCTTAGTTCTTTTCTCTTTGCACTTTTATGTTGCGTGCTAAGTTTAATGATAACTGTTAGGAAAACTTCACGGATGCAGGATGGACGTCTAGTGGTCTTTGTCTCTGGCCGGTCTCATTTTCTTCGCTCGACTTTCTCTATACTTTAGACGTATCGGATTTGCCTTTTTATCTTGGTATGCCTCACAAGACCATTGCTGTCGTGCACGAAAGTCGAGCGAAGAAAATGAGATCGGCCAGGGAAAAGAAGCTAAGGACGCCTCTTCCTTTGTCCATATAGACATCAAACGGAAAAAATATGGACGCTCACTTAGTTTGTATGAAAATGAAAATTCTTGGGCGTACCTTCGTCCATTATCTTCTCTAGTAGTCGAATATGAAGGCAAGGATCGTACAAGACGTATAACCCGGGCGCAATTGGATTGTAATTGGAGTGCTCCTGTCCCTCCAGGGAGAAATGGAGATTTTTTTTCCGATTGAATTAGGTGAACTGGTTCTAGGAATAGTTATTTTCGTGCTCCTTGCTGGCAATGCAAAAGCAGCCCCAACAAATTGTTTATTGAAAGTGCTAGCTTTAGTGTAATAGTTGAGTCGGTTTGACTGGTCAACGGATAAAAAAAGAAAGAAAGTAAAGCCATCGCCTCGGTGACCGTGAGATAAGAGGAAAGAAAGGGCATGAGCGCGCAGACAGGGAAGGAGTGCAGGAAGAAATATAAAAGAGGGGGAAAAAATGAAAAAAATTGTTTCGGAGTTCGGACAACCGATAAGTCAGATTAATTACGTTTTGCAGTGCCCCGGTAAGTAGTCGAGTCATTTATTCATACAATCTTGATAATTTTCGAAATTAGGTTATATATTCGAAATTATATAAATTTGAGCTACGGAGTCCAACTTTAGAGTTATTAAGCTGTGGAATTTTATGAATATCATGGATTAGGGCATTATGGAGTCGTGGGGTTTGATTAGAGTTGATTTGAAGTAACAATGTAGTCGGAGTGAGATTCTAAAATTTCAACTTGAGCTCCGTGTTAAGAATAATTTTTAATATCTATTTTAGACAAGAATTTTGTTAGTGTGTACACTTTGTTCGCAAGTAAACTTGATTTAGCTAATCTGTAGTTAAGTTAGTGCTTTACTTGACTTTGACATTATTTCTCGCTTGTTTGAGAAGATAATGAATTCAACGATTTGAGTAATTTTTATAATTTGGTCGTAGGTGTTATTGGGTGAGTTGTACTATCTCTTTTATGAATTTAGAAACTCATGTCGTGAGACCGATAAAAATTCTATATATTATGATCTCTGAAAGAGCATGTTTGTTGCATAAAATTTGGATTGAATATTTATAACTTTACGATCATTTGTGAATGTCTTGAGAAACGTCTAAAACGTTTTGAAATGCTATTAGGTTTATGACATGAATTCCAAAATGGTGTGAGAAATGTCTTATGAAATGTTTGTCTTGTTGATGAATGGAGTTAATAAAAAATTATATTTGAGTTTATGAAACCTTTTTGTAAAAGAATTACAAAAAGCTATTGACTTTGAGTATTGTTTATCAAATATTATATGTATTGATTTGTGAAATGCTTTATGAAATAGACTCTATTCGAGAAATTTGAGTTATGAAAGGTGATTTAATTTGATTTGCAAAATTGGTTTATGAGATGAATTATGATTTTGATTGTGATTATTGAAGAATGAGATTTATGCTTATGTGGCTAGAAATCCTTTCAAGGGGGAGTATGCTATCGCGATCTACCCCTTGGGAGAGGAATAGGTTTAGGGATAGTGCCTAAAGATAAGCTTATGGCCCATAATCAGGCACGGGCTCTCCTGAACTCATAGCTCACGCAACATTAGAGTGTTCATAAGAATATTATAGTAAGAAGTCACTACTAGCCTAAAACCGAGGTATAGGAGTATATCTCATTTTTATGCAATCAGAGAATTTAGGGTTGAGAACTTGATTACATTAATTAACAAATTAATGTCATTTCAGTACCTAATCTTGTTAATTTTTTTTAAATGATTTTTGTCAAGTAGTTTGAATTAATTTTAAGCTTATCTACTAACACGAGAGCTGATCATGTGGGTGCATAATCATCAACATAATAAAAAAGCCACCAAAGAAAGTATTAAATAGATTGCATGTGATAAAATACCTAGCATTAAGGAAAAAGATAAATGTCAATTTTGACTATATTAAAGGGAGCCACGAACAACAAAAGCATGTGAACATGGGTAATTGTCTTTGAAAACGGTTAAAACCCAAAGATAAGCCTTGAGGGCTTACTCAAGTTTTGAAACAGCTTTAGAGTTATGAAGCTTCCATTTTAAGAAAATAGCTTAGAAAGTCTGTTTTTAAAATTTTTCAAATGAAATTTTGAATTTTCTAGATTTTTTTCTAATTTTTCTAATTTTTAATCAATTTTTTGAAAAAAAAATCGAATTTTCAATATTTTCTGAAATTTTTTGAATTTTTTAGTGTTCTTCAAAAGTTTTTAGATTTTCAGAAATTTTTTGGATTTTTATTTTTTTCCATTTTTTGAAAATTTCTGAATTTTTAAAATTTTTAAATATATTTGTGATATTTAATATTATTATACCGGGCAAAGGCTCGGACCGGGTAAACCCGGTCCGACCGGCTGATCCGATCCAAACTCAGGTCGGACCCAATCGGGTCACGGAAAGAAAGACATTTTTGAGTTTTTTTTTTTATTATTCTTTATTGATTTTTCTGTTTTCCTCTCTTTTTCTCCTTTGCCTTTTCCTTATTTTGTCCTTTTCCCCTGCACTCCTTCTTCACCGATCGTCCCCCGCTGCCGGTCTTTCTTTCCATCTGTCTTTTTTTTTCATTTCTTTACATTACCCCTTTTTATTTCTTTTTCTTTTCCTTATAATTTTCTCTTCCCTTTTGGTCTTCTTCTTCGTGCGTTCTCTGCACGGCCGAAGCCACCTTCTCTCCTACACTCCTTTTCGCCATGCGAACGGGTCGGCCACGCACGCCCTGTAAAAGCGGAGCATACCTGACCAGAGAAAACCTACTAGGTTTGGTTCGGTGGGGGTGCCGCGGCGGACGGCGACTAACGGATGGGCCACCGACGACGGCAAATCACTCTCTCGGGCTCGCGCTCTCGTCGCTCTCTCTCGGCCAAAACCTGCAGAAAAACGAGAACCCCTCTCTCTTTCTCTCTCTCTCTCTCTCTCTCCTGGACTCTCCCCAAAGACCTCCGACAACCTTTGGCTTTCTTCCCTTTAAGCTTGGCTAGCGACAAATGCGCATAGGGGTTGGGCGGTTCCCGACCTAGAACCAAGAATCGCCCTAAGAATCGGTTTTGAAAAATTAGACCTGAGATCCACTCGGGAATCGGACTGCCGGTCCGGTCGGGTTCCCAGGTGAATTTATGGAACCGGTCTCACAATAATAATAATCGGGACCGATTAAATCCTGAAGCCTCTCCTTGTCATGCTCGAATCTTAACAAATCTACGTACTCATCCTAAAAGATTAAAATCAAACTTCCATTGTGCTAATTAAAGGCGCAAAACTAACATTTCTCCCTTGTCCATCGTCTGCCCTCACCCTCGGCAAAATCCACAGTTGGCCATCATTCATCAGAACAAAAACCACAAAGCATGCCATGCGTATACACACAACCATAATGAAGAAAAGAAGCAAGTTATGCATAGATTAATAACCAGGTAGGCGGTTCGGGCGGGTTTTAATAAGCAAGATATGGAGATCAACACCTCTTCATTTGGTGCGCTTTGGACTTTTTTTCCCACTTTAATAAATTTTTTTAATTATTTGATTTGGGTTTGTTAATTTGTAATTTCATTTTTTTAATATTAAAAATTAATATATTATTTTAATATAATTGGTCCGGTTTGGGTGGGCGGATTAACAGATCCGCCCATTGGGAACTGCATCAGCTTCTCTCAAGAACCACTGGTTTCGAGCGTTTCCGGTCCGGTCGGGTGGTTCGGGCGAGTCCCGATTTTTTTGCACACCCCTGGTGTGCATGACTTTTGTCACTGCTAGCCTATTGCTGCCAGCCTGATCCCCGAACCTAGGATCACGCTGCGACCTACTACTCCCCTGTCTCTGTATCTCCGTCCGTTGCTCTTCTTTTTGCAGTAAGGCGTGAGCGACATGAAGGGAGGAAGATGAAGAGGCATGCGGGCTGGGCCCAGAAAAGAATGGGGGCCAGGCAAGGAGTGGGGAAAAGAAAAGGAGAAGAAAGAATAAAGGAAAGAAGGCTGGGTCGGCTTGGCCCTGGCCCAATCCATTTCTTTCTTTTCTTTTTCTTTTTTTTTTCCTTTTTTTCTTTTTTCTTTTAAGTAATGGTTCTTTTAATTAATTTTCCATTTTTCTTTTAATGAAAAGGCTCTATCACTACCAATGCAAATGCTCCTAATGTCTATATGTCATGCAATTTAATGAAACTTTTTTGCTAGAGTTTAAAATTTAATCCATAATTTTCTATGCAATTAATAAATAATTAAACAAGTTGTCAAAATTTAGATGTCAACATATGCATACTGTTGTGACTTATTTTTAGGCTAAATTACCTATTGATGTAAGTGGAAATCTAGCCAAGGGAGCAAAATTGGTTATTTTAGTCATGGACATTAAGCGTGACTATAGTTATATATTGAGCATTAGATTAGTCGATGGTTTAATCTATCAACGTATAATTTGAGGAGATTAATAATTAGAATAGACCATTAACGGGTTAATTACAAAAGATTGATCAATGGACTAAGCCATTGATGGTCATATACATAAAAAGTTCTATTAGAAAGTTTGAATCTACTTTTAATATTTTACATATACCATATTCTAGATTTGGGATTGATAAGTTATGACATCACTCTATATAAATGCATAATAGATGCTTGATCTATTTAAGAAAATATTTACTACTCACTGAACTATGATTGCTTACTTATTATTCAAATCATTTTTTAGGTTCTTTAACTAGCAGCAAATAAGACAAGAGAAATATTGATGGGGATATTCAATAATAGGATTTTGGACATGATTAGGTATAAATTGTGTATGTCTGATAGTTGTTAGGTTTAATTAAATTCAAAGTTATACATATATATATTTATGGATTCTAGAAACTCCGATCCCTCAACTCCCGTTTTATTAGAGATATTGGTATTATGTAGCAGGTTTATGTTGGTCTCTATTTCAGGCTGCATCCTTGGATTCCTTGGAAATGAGGGCGGTCGTGTGATTCTTCTTTTCTGATAGGAATTAGGGTGTGACATTTAGGATTTGACACGAGATGATGGAGGTCTGTATCGGCGCTCAAGCTTTACGAAGCTACAAAGCAAAGATGTTAATCGGATGTTGATTTTTCCCTTGTCAGCTTTTGCTTTTTCGGTTCTGGGTTAGATTTTCAACGCTTGCTTTATCTACCTCGAGAAGCATACGAAAGCGAAAGATCGTGCAGAGTTGTGGTTGAAAGCAGCATATAGATTTTGTACAAGGATGAACACAAGTCACACAGCATCATACAGTACTTCTGTTCCTCTCGTGCTTGCTATGCTGCTGCCTTGCAGCTCCAGCACATGATCGATCGCTAGTCGTGGTTACTGAACAGTACTAATTATCTTATGGACAATGGTTGTAAGAAACTCAAATAGAAGTGTAGGAATTGTATTTCACTTCATTGAATTGTACACTGTTACAGAGATGTATATATCATACAATTAGATTGAATAAAAGAGTAAAGAAAATATTCCCAAGATAAAAATATTTCTAGTCCTAAAATAATTACAATCCCAATCAATTGCAATCTTCAGCCCGATTCCATATCTTCAAAACATATCTTCTTTCAACAATGGTTATGTCGAAATGTTCTGCACAGACTTCCGCATGCACCTGCGGATGGCGTAGGAGATTATACAGTTTCTATCCTGCGAGTCCCACCTTGCAGTTAAATTCTATTCCGGCTTGAAGAAGTGAACTTCTACTCCCATTGTCACTATGCTCCAAATGGCTGCCCCGACTATGAGAACGCTGAGCACCATCCCAGACACTCCCAAAACGCCATTTATACACCACATCGCGCTGTATTTAGCGGGTTTCTTTATTAGGATCCACATCAGACAAGGGTATGCTAAGGTTATGGGCAGCGCGATTCCTCCGACCAGCCCAGCCAGGCTCTGCAAGAAGGGCAGCGCGATCGATATGAAGAACGCCAGGCATCCGAAGAAGATGCGGAGGGCCGTACGCAGCCACCGAGGACACGGTTTGTGCTTGCTGTAGGTATACCGAGACTCTAGGTTGTCGAATACTGGCATCGCGTATATCTGGAACGAGCTCAGGCTGTTGATCACAACGAGCACGCTCGCTAAGCAGAGGATGACTTTGGACGCGTCGCGAAGGTGGTACTCGTACAAAGCGTTGAGGATGCCTTCATTTGTAGGGATCTGTAAGAAAAAGAGAGACTGATCACGGAACGGTGGCGTAAAAGGGTAAAACCTTTCCGTGATGACGTTGAGGAAACGTGAAGTCTAGATCGATTCTTGTGTGGTTCTCACCGAGTTTCCGTAGGCCCAGTAGCTACCAATCGCTAGTGGAAACAGGCACAGTGCTATTACCACGTACGCAAATTTGACCCCCTTCCACATGGGCTGCCTAGATGGCTTTTGTCTACTTGAAGGCATGGTCCCCTGGCAATCCAATGCAAAACATAAAGATCAGGGCAAATACTTTAGCCTGAAGTTAGAACATTTACATTCGTTAATGATATCGCATCTTCATGAGGCGTTCTTTAGTCGATGAGCAACGTACTTTCTCGAATGGGTGACCTTTTTTACCTGGATTTCGAGCACGACATTGTGGCCTCTGAACACAAAAGCCACGATGCCGACAGCATTCAGGACACTGCAAATCCTAGCCAGCTCCGACCCTGTCTTCACCGGCTTGTAGGAAACGCCCGTGGGCCGGCCTTTGGTGATGGACAGCGCCCAAATCAGGGTGCAGTATCCGATGGCTGTGATCGCCCCTATCAGGGAGACCCCGGCTATTGAGTTCAAGTTGGGGAGCTGAGCCAGGATGATGGCGCAGCAGATGAACACCAGGTACCATTCCACGGTGGACGGCGGATCGATGTCGCAGGTGCCACCGCACAGGATCTCGAAGATTCTTTTCATGGACCCGCCACCGATCATGATCAGGGCCACGCAGGTGCCCCCTGAAAGATACATTATTGGGAAGAGGGCCAGGAGCTTCCCCTTCTTTTTACCTGGAGTTGCGTCATTGGCTTTTAGAATTGCTATTGGCTTTTGTAATCGATGAAGCTTTCTGTAAAGCGTTGGTTGATCATGCTCATGCATTAAAGCGGTCAAAAGTTTGAGCTCGCTCAGTCAATAAAAAGTCAATCCGTATGGTTATCTTTATCTGATCCGATCAACTTTTATGTTAAGATATCATTTCGTCTCGCTTTATATTCCTTTCAAAACTACCATACACCAAATAATAGCAAAGGTACAAATTACATATTAGGTACCACCCAAGCACCCACTCTCCATTTAGAAACATAACTATTCTTATTAATTCCAACTACCCTTTTCTTTTGTAAGGATATCCTCAATCTATCAACCTACTTCTTCTTCTTCTTCTTTTAAAAAACGTATTGATTGAACTTTGAACGAGTGGTCAGCACACTAGTTACCAATGGAGAGAAAGAAAAAAAAAACTCGTTCTTTGACACACAAGAGTATCATGCTACTAAGTTCACGTGGTTATTCTACTTGAAATCGAGAACTTTTTTGGTAATTTTACTATAGTGTTTCATTGTGGAGATCTTAGATAGTCTGTTGCCTTGTACATCTGATTCGAATCTGCATCCGATAAAAGGAATTGAGTGTTCGGTCGGGACCACTGTACTCAGCTATTCTTTTTTACTTTTCCCCTTTGCCTTCCAGATTAGGTTGGCGACTCCATATGAATCATTTAGCATACGACACATAACGAATTGGGTCATTAGGCGTGTGAATCCATACATATCCGATCACATCTGTCCGTTTATGGGTTGACTTGGGAGACTCTTCGACCTTACCATGTGTATAATTTCATGTTTATAACCAAAGTTGTAATTTACATAATTCTAGTCAGACATAAGACAAATAATTAGATACCCAGGCTCGGCATATTCTAATGACTCACCGAAAGCCGCCATGGAAAGTCGGAGGTATCTGCTGTAACGTGTACCGTCCTCGGACTCGTGAAGCTGAACCAACAACCAGAGCGTGTAGAGCTACCACACGAACACCGCGGACAGACAGACGATTCCCCAAGCCCTGCACCACCAGAAACGCGTCAGCAGCAATTCCTTGAATCCCAATACCTTGGGAGAGAGAGCAAGAGGATTCTTTTTCTGCGATGAAAAAGCCAGCTAGGGTTGAGGGTAGTGCAGCATTCAACCGAAGCACCTAATCTCCATATTCGCGCATTACGGTTAGGTGGGCTTTTAAGTTAGATGTTTTCCTAGGCCGAGGCCGACCGAACTTACCAACCGAGCACGGAGAAGGCTAAGGGAAGGAGGAGGGCTTGGACACCGATCCCCGAGCTCAGCGTGTGGAACGCCGCGTAGTACACGTTGCTGTTCCTCGACTCCGTGATGGGAAGCCAGTCGTCATGTGGGTCGAGCTTGGTGAACTGCCCGACCTCTTCCAAGTACCCTTGCATGCTCGCCATGGCCTTCTTCATGGGGCTCGCCAGGGGAGTCATCATGGCAGTGCAAGGGCTCCTCGCAGGTGTCTTTGGCGCGGACCCGATGAGCGGTGAACGGGTCATCGAAGGGGAATTGTGCAGCTGAAACGGCGGTGCCGATATCGCCGGGGTCTCCACGGTTGCTGCCATATAATCAGCCAATTATCGTGATTTCTTTCCAAATAGCTTCTCTCTATACTGTGATTACCGTTTGCATCTTTTTCTTCCCCGGTTGGTGTAATACTTATATAGGAAGGAGACGATGGAGACACTATAGGACTGAGACGGTGAAAAACACAATTGTTTTTTCGGATGATTTGGTTATGTGGGTGCTGAGTCGGCGGCTTTGTGAGTCTGAGTCGAGGCTAATTAAATGGGGAGAGATAAAAAGATGGAACCTTTGACCGGCCCCATTTGCATGGCCGCTGTCTTTTCATTTAAAACAAAAAAGCTTTCAAAGCCAATCAATAATCGGATTCCATTTTGCTATTTCATGACATATTATTCAAACCCTTGACACGACTAATCATGACGTACACATATAGTTCATCCGCTTCCCGTCAATCGACCAACCCCGACGACAAGCGTGAGAATCGGAACTCACTCTCAATGACATGCATGGTCTATTTGAGAACAAAATCCATCACATCTGAATTAATTGCTCCACCACTTAATCAAAACCTGAGTCTGTTTTATCTTTTCCCCAGCACTTTAGCCGCCCCTTATTTCACTAATCCCTCGGCTTTATATAAGTACACGACTTAGTGCATCAGGGACGCCCACACCATGCATGAAATGCTCGCAGGTTCCATCATCCGTGACGATCCTCATCTCTGTGGACAGTGAAGGTTCATGCAGTAATGACTTTATCCATCGCTCGCAACTACCCCACGGACGAGGGACGACCACTGCGTACCTATTTCCGCGTAGAAGGAAAATTCAAAACCATAGAAAGAGGAGGCGGAAATGAACTTGATTTCTTCAAGCCCTCTTGTTAGTCTGCTTTTACGTGTTTGGTATCATTTTCGAAAGCTATTCGACAAGCTTAATTGGTGTATTCATTATGTCATCGACTGGTGAACGAAGTTATTCCTTCACGCACTGTCCAGAATGATCGAATTATGGTCATACATATGGTAAAATCTCACTAATGCGTGCGGAAGCAGTTTTCTTTACCTGAAATGGTGGATTTTATCAGGTCCAATATAAGTGTGAAGAATTTATTACGCATGCAATGCGTTGCGATAGGCGAGCGATCGAACAAAATATAGACGGAAGAAAAAAATAAATCGGACACCGGATTTACGTGGTTCAATCGTAAAGACCTACGTCCACGGGGAGAGCAGCAGCGAATTTCACTATAGATCAAGCGATACAAAGAGATTACACACTCGAATCACTCAAATATTCTCTCGGTATTTCCCAAACCCCAATTACACCCAATAAACTAATTTTTCTTGAATGTAAATCACGAATAAGTTTTGCAACACAAACAATACGAAGACCCAAAGCCAAGCACCCAGCGCCTACAGACGTCTCTCGCAAACATAAAATACCCACGGCACTCAAAGTAAACAGCGCTTCAATATGTGGCTTCGCTCAACACATACGTAGGGTTCGGCGGCTTCTTTGAACAACACACTGGAAAAGAAGACCTCAATAATACTTCCATTTATACGTGTGCCCATGAGGTCAAAACCATGGGCGCACCTTCGTTTCCTTTTTTTTTGGCTTCAAGCGGCAGACTTCCTCTCTCGGCTTTGACGTGCAGGGACTCCACATGTGAAGGCTTCATTCTTTCCATTGTGTGCCCTTGTGTGCCCAAAGTCAAATATTTGACTTTGGGCCCCACCTTTCGAACGCGTACAGAAAATTTCACCGTAGCTTTTATATTTTATCTTGGCCTACGAGGAAACCTTCCTCTTCATGCGCATGCAGGTTTTCTTCCTTCGGCGTTTCGGATTCCGCAGCAAAGAGAAAACTTTTCTCCAATTTTATTTTCTCTTTTCCAGTAAATCACGTTTTCTAAACGCTCAAACTCGAGACGTATTTTAACAATCTCTACATTGGTTCGACATTTGAGCCAAGTCGCAATTGCTTCGCAAAATTGCAAACTCTGCTGCTACTTTCCCATAACCTCCAATGGGCTCAACCGCCACAGATATTATTCAAGTTCAAGCCTCGCTTGAACTTCGCCATAATCGAGGACCTCATCAGAATACCAACTCCACATGCACCTTTGACTGCTCCGCAAGAGTTTTCTGACGCAATCTCCTTAACCGTAGATAAAGTAAAACCATTATTGCATCCATATCTATCAGGAGATCGAATACGTACCTTGTCAATAAAAGCAGTTACAGCAACCGTCAACTCTATAAGCTACACCTCGCTACAAATCTGTGTCAATTACTTTGCTAGTACCTGTACTCGCTACCTCAGGAGTTTCTAGTTGCAACTCCACCTTAAGTTGAAAACCGTCTAGATCCATATTAGTATTGTCACAAACACTCATAGTCAGAAGTATTGGAGACTCATTAAAGGTAACTTCTCTGCTGTTATCAGGTGAATTTATATCTGGACACCACAACTGATCACCTCGCTCACCTTGTGCATAGCCATAGAATATGCACCTTGCCATCCAATCAAGTTTACCATCACTTACTCAAAAATAACACGGGCAACCAAACATTATAATAATAGAATAATCAGCAACGTTACCTTACCACACTTCTTCAGGAGTCTGTCATTCAATAGCAGTTGATGGGGATCTATTCACCAGGCAGCTTACCATATTTAGCACATCAACCAGGAATCTCCTAGCCATACCGACATTAGAGATAATTTTTCAGGCCATCTCTAGTAATGTTCTGCTCGTCAATTTTGTAAATTGTTGTGATTTATTGGCACTAGGGCGGTGTTTCACTATGCCCTCTTTCATGTAGAATTTATTTGCCAGCTCCGAGCATAACTCCATGCTATTGTCAGTCCGCACATGCTTGATCGACTTATCAGTCTCCCTCTCGATCAAAGCTCTTGACTGCAAGATCCTGACACTAGCATCAAACTTGTGCCTTGGCACAAACACCTAGGTCTTCCTCGAGCAGTCAAAAGACTCTCGAACAGATGCAGTCTCCACAGCGAAATTTATCATTGTCTCACCTTGAAGTTTATACAGGCCATCGTGCTTGATTCCTTTCATTATCATTAGGGCACCTCGAACAACCTTCAGAACTCCACCTTTTGAAGAATACCTACAACCAGCTGAATCTAGGGCACCCAAGGAAATTAAGTTCTTTTTCAATTCTGGAACATGCCTCACTCCAATCAATGTCCTCACGATACCATCATGCATTCTGATTTTAACATCACCAACACCCACAACATCGCACTCAGCGTTGTTCCCTAATTGGACTTTACCACTACCCGTGCACTGATAAGTGATCAACCAGTTTCTATTTGGTGTGACATGAAAAGAACATCCATAATCCATAATCCATCCATCAAACGATGAATAATCAGTGATAGACAAGACATAATCAGCATTATCTGCTACAGCTGCAACATTATCTGTAGAATCAACTATAATTTCCTTACCCTTCTCATTCTTTAGCTTAAGGCAATATTTTCTAAGATGCCCCCTTTTGCCACAGTTCCAACAGACAACATTAGTAGTCCTAGATTGACTACGTCTGTTTATATTAGTACTACTATTACCCACACGTGTTACAGATCTTCCTCTATTTTCACCTACTAGAGCAGTAGATACAGATTTGCCAGATTCTCTTAGCTCATAATCAAATCTCGAACCCCATCAAACGTCAAACTTGTTGACCCAAAGGAATTACTAATAACAGTAACGGTAGTATTCCAACTATCAGGCAATGAGGATAATAGAATCAAAGCACGTACCTCATCTTCAAAATCAATCTAAATTGAACTCAATTGACTCACAATCACATTGAATTCATTGATATGATCTGCAACTAATGCACCTTCTTTCATCTTCAAGTTAAACAGACGTCGCATCAAACAGACCTTGTTGATCGCAGAGGGCTTCTTGTACATATCCAATAGGGCTTGCATCAAATCAGCAGTGGTCTTCTCCTTCAGAATGTTAAACGCGATGTTATGAGCCAACGTTAGCCAAATAACACCCATAACTCGTCTATCCAGCAAATCCCAATCAGTTTGCTTCATCGTCTTTGGTTTCTCCCCAAATAAAGGCAAGTGTAGATTCATCTGGTAAAGATAATATTCAATCTGCATCTTCCAGAAACTAAAATCCTTCCCATCAAATTTGTTGATTCTCATTTTTACTTCTTCGGTCGCCATCGATTCGCTTCAACTCAGCCAAATCTAGCTCTGATACCACTTATTGCGATAGGACAATCGATCGAACAAAATATAGACGGAAGAAGAAAAATAAATCGGACACCAGATTTACGTGGTTCAGTCGTAAAGATCTACGTCCACGGGGAGAGTAGTAGCGAATTTCACTATAGATCAAGCGATACAAGGAGATTACACAATCGAGTCACTCAAACACTCTCTCGGTGTTTCCCAAATCCCAATTACACCCAATACACTAATTTTTCTTGAATGTAAATCACGAATAAGCTTCGCAACATGAACAATACGAAAACCCAAAGCCAAGCACCCAGCACCTACAGACGTCTCTCGCAAACAGAAAACACCCACAGCACTCAAAGTAAACGGCGCTTCAATATGTGGCTTCGCTCAACACATACGTAGGATTCGGCGGCTTCTTTGAACAACACACTGGAAAAGAAGACCTCAATAATACTTCCTTTTATACGTGTGCCCATGAGGTCAAAACTTTGACCATGGGCGCACCTTCGTTTCCTTTTTTTTGACTTCACGCGGCAGACTTCCTCTCTCGGCTTTTACGTGCAGGGACTCCACGTGCGAAGGCTTCATTTTTTCCATTGTGTGCCCAAAGTCAAATATTTGACTTTGGGCCCCACCTTTCGAAGGCATACAAAAAACTTCACCCGTAGCTTTTATATTTTATCTTGGGCCTACGAGGAAACCTTCCTCTTCACGTGCATGCAGGTTTTCTTCCTTCGGCGTTTTGGATTCCGCAGCAAAGAGAAAACTTTTCTCCAATTTTATTTTCTCTTTTCCAGTAAATCGTATTTTATAAATGCTCAAACTCGAGACATATTTTAACACAATGTCAGGTGGATAGCGTTGTATATAAAGATAGTTCCTGTGTAACCCAACACGTCAACTGTATTAATGATGAATATGCGATATGCTTTTCACATTCACAATGGACGTAATAATAATTTTTAATTTATTGTATATGTCGAACGCTGTCCAGCCTCAAGGAATCTCTCAAGACCCCCAACTTTGATGGACCTGCACCAATCAAACACAACTTGCAGCGCCCGCTCTGTGGCTTGGGTTGGCCCTCCGATTCTTGAGGCGGCGTACGGAAGAGCAGAGGTACACAACAATAAGCTTATGCTTACGTGAGAAGCAAAGAATGACCAAAGAGAAACTTGCATTGAAATTTATTATTTTATACGGACTCAATGGGGGTCATCTGGGAAGATTGTGATTAGGTTGGAGTCATCTGGACTACAACATCTGAATTCAAGGTCACAAACTGTCTTGTATTCTCACCAATTTCCTCGATCCTTCTTGCCCCTCCTTTTTAAAATTGTTCTTCCAATTGATTATGCACAAAAATATGAGAGCCTTTATACTTTGTTCACCGTTGTTTGGTTTCAATCGAGGCTCATATATTCACTGAGAAAAATTCCAAATAAAAGCTTAAAATATCCTCATTTTTTTTCAAATAAAAACTTAAAATTGTAACGTCAGCCTCAAATAATGGCCTAATCTTGCTAGTTACCGATTGGCCAAGTATTTCCAACAAATCAAGGGTATTTTTGTCAAAAATCAATTCTAATTTTAACTTATTTTTCTCTTTTTCCTTCTTTTCAATGAGGGCTTGGCAACCCTCACTAGCCATTGGAGAGGGCTTGCAAGCCCTCGTCGGCCAAGGGCGAGGTGACTCTTGTCTAGATTTGGTGAGGGCGGCCCTCACGTGTGGCTTTCAAGGGTGGCCTTGCCTAGGGCGAGGGTTGCCTAGTTGAAGCGAGGCCGTCCCTTGCTAACCGTTGGTGAGGTAACACTTGCCTGGCCCTCTCCAGGCATCACCGGATGTTTTTTTTTTTTTTTTTGGTAAAAGGTAATAGGTATATAGGCAATAGCACAAAAAGCTATACAGAAGTACAGCAAAGGGAGGGGACCCGGCACTAGCTCACACTCAGAAGGACAGAAAATCCAAATGAGTGGAAGGGGGCCAGGGCCAAGGGGGGGGGGAAAGAGCTGCAAGAGAGACACATTGCGGATAAAAGCAGCAGCAGAAGAACACAAGTATGTTGATTTTTCCCTTGTCAGCTTTTGCTTTTTCGGTTCTGGGTTAGATTTTCAACGCTTGCTTTATCTACCACGAGAAGCATACGAAAGCGAAAGATCGTGCAGAGTTGTGGTTGAAAGCAGCATATAGATTTTGTACAAGGATGAACACAAGTCACACAGCATCATACAGTACTTCTGTTCCTCTCGTGCTTACTATGCTGCTGCCTTGCAGCTCCAGCACATGATCGATCGCTAGTCGTGGTTACTGAACAGTACTAATTATCTTATGGACAATGGTTATGTCGACATGTTCTGCACAGACTTCCGCATGCACCTGCGGATGGCGTAGGAGATTATACAGTTTATATCCTGCGAGTCCCACCTTGCAGTTAAATTCTATTCCGGCTTGAAGAAGTGAACTTCTACTCCCATTGTCACTATGCTCCAAATGGCTGCCCCGACTATGAGAACGCTGAGCACCATCCCGGACACTCCCAAAACGCCATTTATACACCACATCGCGCTGTATTTAGAGGGTTTCTTTATTAGGATCCACATCAGACAAGGGTATGCTAAGGTTATGGGCAGCGCGATTCCTCCGACTAGCCCAGCCAGGCTCAGCAAGAAGGGCAGCGCGATCGATATGAAGAACGCCAGGCATCCGAAGAAGATGCGGAGGGCCGTACGCAGCCACCGGGGACACGGTTTGTGCTTGCTGTAGGTATACCGAGACTCTAGGTTGTCGAATACTGGCATCGCGTATATCTGGAACGAGCTCAAGCTGTTGATCACAACGAGCACGCTCGCTAAGCCGAGGATGACTTTGGACGTATCGCGAAGGTGGTACTTGTACAGAGCGTTGAGGATGCCTTCATTTGTAGGGATCTGTAAGAAAAAGAGAGACTGATCACGGAACGGTGGCTTAAAAGGGTAAAACCCTTCCGTGATGACGTTGAGGAAACGTGAAGTCTAGATCGATTCTTGTGTGGTTCTCACCGAGTTTCCGTAGGCCCAGTAGCTACCAATCGCTAGTGGAAACAGGCACAGTGCTATTACCACGTACGCAAATTTGACCCCCTTCCACATGGGCTGCCTAGATGGCTTTTGTCTACTTGAAGGCATGGTCCCCTGGCAATCCAATGCAAAACATAAAGATCAGGGCAAATACTTTAGCCTGAAGTTAGAACATTTACATTCGTTAATGATATCGCATCTTCATGAGGCGTTCTTAAGTCGATGAGCAACGTACTTTCTCGAATGGGTGACCTTTTTTACCTGGATTTCGAGCACGACATTGTGGCCTCTGAACACAAAAGCCACGATGCCGACAGCATTCAGGACACTGCAAATCCTAGCCAGCTCCGACCCTGTCTTCACCGGCTTGTAGGAAACGCCCGTGGGCCGGCCTTTGGTGATGGACAGCGCCCAAATCAGGGTGCAGTATCCGATGGCTGTGATCGCCCCAATCAGCGAGACCCCGGCTATTGAGTTCAAGTTGGGGAGCTGAGCCAGGATGATGGCGCAGCAGATGAACACCAGGTACCATTCCACGGTGGACGGCGGATCGATGTTGCAGGTGCCGCCGCACAGGATCTCGAAGATTATTTTCATGGACCCGCCACCGATCATGATCAGGGCCACGCAGGTGCCCCCTGAAAGATACATTATTGGGAAGAGGGCCAGGAGCTTCCCCTTCTTTTTACCTGGAGTTGCGTCATTGGCTTTTAGAATTGCTATTGGCTTTTGCCATCGATGAAGCTTTATGTAAAGCGTTGGTTGATCATGCTCATGCATTAAAGCGGTCAAAAGTTTGAGCTCGCTCAGTCAATAAAAAGTCAATCCGTATGGTTATCTTTATCTGATCCGATCAACTTGTATGTTAAGATATCATTTCGTCTCGCTTTATATTCCTTTCAAAACTACCATACACCAAATAATAGCAAAGGTACAAATTACATATTAGGTACCACCCAAGCACCCACTCTCCATTTAAAAACATAACTATTCTTATTAATTCCGACTACCCTTTTCTTTTTTAAGGATATCCTCAATCTATCAACCTCCTTTTTTTTTAAACGTATTGATTGAACTTTGAACGAGTGGTCAACACACTAGTTACCAATGGAGAGAGAGAGAGAAAAAAAAAAACTCGTTCTTTGACGCACAAGAGTATCATGCTACTAAGTTCACGTGGTTATTCTACTTGAAATCGTGAACTTTTTTGGTAATTTTACTATAGTGTTTCATTGTGGAGATCTTAAATAGTCTATTGCCTTGTACATCTGATTCGAATCTGCATCCGATAAAAGGAATTGAGTGTTCGGTCGGGACCACTGTACTCAGCTATTCTTTTTTACTTTTCCCCTTTGCCTTCTAGATTACGTTGACGACTCCACATGAATCATTTAGCATACGACACATAACGAATTGGGTCATTAGGCGTGTGAATGCATACATATCCGATCACATCTGTCCGTTTATGGGTTGACTTGGGAGACTCTTCGACCTTACCATGTGTATAATTTCATGTTTATAATCAAAGTTGTAATTTACATAATTCTAGTCAGACATAAGAAAGATAACAGGCTCGGCATATTCTAATGACTCACCGAAAGCCGCCATGGAAAGTCGGAGGTATCTGCTGTAACGTGTACCGTCCTCGGACTCGTGAAGCTGAACCAACAACCAGAGCGTGTAGAGCTCTGCCACACGAACACCGCGGACAGACAGACGATTCCCCAAGCCCTGCACCACCAGAAACGCGTCAGCAGCAATTCCTTGAATCCCAATACCTTGGGAGAGAGAGCAAGAGGATTCTTTTTCTGCGATGAAAAAGCCAGCTAGGATTGAGGGTAGTGCAGCATTCGACCGAAGCACCTAATCTCCAAATTCGCGCGTTACGGTTAGGTGGGCTTTTAAGTTAGATGTTTTCCTAGGCCGAGGCAAACCGAACTTACCAACCGAGCACGGAGAAGGCTAAGGGAAGGAGGAGGACTTGGACACCGATCCCCGAGCTCAGCGTGTGGAACGCCGCGTAGTACACGTTGCCGTTCCTCGACTCCGTGATGGGAAGCCAGTCGTCATGTGGATCGAGCCTTGTGAACTGCCCGACCTCTTCCAAGTACCCTTGCATGCTCGCCATGGCCTTCTTCATGGGGCTCGCCAGGGGAGTCATCATGGCAGTGAAAGGGCTCCTCGCAGGCGTCTTTGGCGTGGACCCGATGAACGGCGAACGGGTCATCGAAGGGGAATTGTGCAGCTGAAACGGCGGTGCCGATATCGCCGGGGTCTCCACGGTCGCCGCCATATAATCGGCCAATTATTGTGAGTTCTTTCCAAATAGCTTCTCTCTATACAGTGATTACCGTTTGCATCTTTTTCTTCCCCGGTTGGTGTAATACTTATATAGGAAGGAGACGATGGAGACACTATAGGACTGAGACGGTGAAAAACACAATTGTTTTTTCGGATGATTTGGTTATGTGGGTGCTGAGTCGGCGGCTTTGTGAGCTCTGAGTCGAGGCTAATTAAATGGGGAGAGATAAAAAGATGGAACCTTTGACCGGCCCCATTTGCATGGCTGCTGTCTTTTCATTTAAAAACAAAAAAGCTTTCAAAGCCAATCAATAACTGGATTCCATTTTGCTATTTCATAACATATTATTCGAATCCTTGACACAACTAATCAGGACATACACATATGGTTCGTCCTCTTCCCGTCGATCGACCAAGACCTGAGACCCCAACGACGAGCGTGAAAATTGGAACTCACTCTAAATGACATGCATCGTCTATTTGAGAACAAAATCCATCACATCTGAATCAATTGCTCAGCCACTTAATGAAACCTGAGTCTGTTTTATCTTTTCCCCAGCACTTTAGCAGCCCCTTATTTGACTAATCCCTCGGCCTTATATAAGAACACGACTTAGTGCATCAGGGACGCCCACGCCATGCATGTGATGCACGCAGGTTGCATCATCGTGACGATCCTCATCTCTGTGGACAGTGAAGGTTCATGCAGTAATGACTTTATCCATCACTCGCAACTACCCCACGGACGAGGGACGACCACCGCGTACCTATTTCCGCCGTAGAAGGAAAATTCAAAACCATAGAAAGAGGAGGCGGAAATGAACTTGATTTCTTCAAGCCCTCTTGTTAGTCTGCTATTACTTGTTTGGTATCATTTTCCAAAGCTATTCGACAAGCTTAATTAGCGTATTCATTATGTCCTCGACTGGTGAAAGAAGTTATTCCTACACGCACTGTCCAGAATGATCGAATTATGGTCAGACATATGGTAAAATCTCACTAATGCATGCGGAAGCAGTTAAATGGTGGATTTTATCAGGTTCACTATAAGTGTGAAGAATTTATTACGCATGCAATGCGAGGTGGATGGCGTTGTATGTAAAGATAGTTCATGTGTAACCCAACACGTCAACTGTATTAATGGTGAATATGCGATATGCTTTTCACATTCACAATGGACGCAATAATAATTTTTATTTTATTCGTATATGTCGAACGCTGTCCAGCCTCAAGGAATCTCTCAAGACCCCCACCTTTGATTGGACCTGCACCAATCAAACACAACTTGCAGCGCCCGCTCTGCGGCTTGGATTGGCCCTCCGATGCTTGAGGCGGCGTACGGAAGAGCAGAGGTACACAACAATAAGCTTATACTTACGTGAGAAGCGAAGAATGACCAAAGAGAAACTTGTATTGAAATTTATTATTTTATACGGACTCAATGGGGGTCATCTGGGAAGATTGTGATTAGGTTGGAGTCATCTGGACTACAACATCTGAATTCAAGGTCACAAACTGTCTTGTATTCTCACCAATTTCCTCGATCCTTCTTGCCCCTCCTTTTTAAAATTGTTCTTCCAATTGATTATGCACAAAAATATGAGAGCCTTTATACTTTGTTCACCGTTGTTTGGTTTCAATCGAGGCTCATATATTCACTGAGAAAAATTCCAAATAAAAGCTTAAAATATCCTCATTTTTTTCAAATAAAAACTTAAAATTGTCATGTTAGCCTCAAATAATGGCCTAATCTTGCTAGTTACCGATTGGCTAAGTATTTCCAACAAATCAAGGGTATTTTTGTCAAAAATCAATTCTAATTTTAACTTATTTTTCTCTTTTTCCTTCTTTTCAATGAGGGCTTGGCAACCCTCACTAGCCATTGGAGAGGGCTTGCAAGCTCTCGTTGGCCAAGGGCGAGGCGACCCTTGTCTAGATTTGGTGAGGGCGGCCCTCACGTGTGGCTTTCAAGGGTGGCCTTGTCTAGGGCGAGGCCTTGCCTGGTCGAGGCGAGGTCGTCCCTTGCTAACCGTTGGCGAAGCAACACTTGCTTGGCCCTCTCCAAGCATTGCCGGTGGCCTCTGGTAAAGAAAAAGAAAAAGAAAATTAAAAAAATTAAAAAAGGAAAAAAGGAAAGAAAAAGAAAAAAAATTCAAAAGAGGTTAAGGATGATCAGTAGGAAATGTGGGCTTTTGTTGAAATTGATATAATCACTTCATGTCTTTATTTGAAATAAAATATACTTTAAACTCTTATTTGAGAAAATAATGATATTTAAGTATTTATTTGGAATATTCCTATCCACTATCATGTTCTAATGCTATATCTTTTTAATGCTGGTAAAACCCTTATTAGGTGGAATCGCTCATAACAGGACACACGACATTACATTAGTCTATGGACATTGGACGATGACATCATTGATCTTAGAGTAACCATCCTTTATCGACCGAAACTTCAAATGTTTAATCCATGAAGACAAAAGGAGTGTTTTCCAGGAAGGAGATGGGGTGTCTTAATTAATAGTCGCATCGTCCATCAGGTATTTAGTGGCACCAAATAAAGGGTGTGCTCCTACACGCACGACTTGTCGTGGGTTTGCTTTTGTGGCTAGCTTTCTTCCCTTTCTTGTTTTTAACGTCTCGAGATAGGGATGGTACGATAAAGAAAGTCCGACCGTTTTCCCGAAAAGCAATGGACTAGAAATTGCCTCGGCACTATGGACATAGAAAGAGAGAGAGTAAAGAAAAGGACAAGCAAAAAGAAAAAAAAAAATACAGAAGTCGAAAAATGAACTCTCTATGATTGGTTGATTTTCTAGGCACCTTCCTAGACTTTTGCTGGTAGATGCAACTTTATTTAGAACGGCATTATTGTTTGGACATCCATGGAGTGGTGTCGGCTGGCTAATCTGAACACGGCCCCGGTTGCCCCGGCAAAGATCACTCCCATGATTTCAAGAGGACCGATAAGAATTCACTTGAAGATCACCTTATTAAACTAGCAAAGAGGACCGTTTGAAAGACTCAACATAGATTGATCTTTAAAGACAATAAGATTGTTACTTATCAAGTAATCTCATCCACTAATCATAACCAGTTGAATTTGATCTCGATAGGCCACCAAAAGAGTAATTTATACATACCGATTCATATACACAAATTTGAGATTACCTAGATCACTCATTTTATCTACTTAATTACTTTTCGAGTTCTAGTTCTCAATCTCCCAATACATGCATAGTCATAAATACATAAATTGCCTTAAGTATCGGAGGGCCAATCCAGGTGCACAAGCCTGTGGCCTTGACCCATTTTTTGTGGTGCCAGTCAATTTCCGGATGAGAGCTCCGTTCAAGTTTGCGATTCCCTTCTCTTTTTTCTTTTTTTTTTCCAAAGTATTGATAGGTTGGTCCCAAAAAATGAATAACCCCCAACAATTCCCCGCACCTTCTCTTCTCGTGCACGACCATTTTGGCTACGAGCGCGTACCACCTCCACCTTATAAGGTATAAGGTATAAGTTATACCTCGTTTCTCCGTCGTCTGCCTACGCGCAATAATTGCAGAAGGAATAAAACGTGAACGGAGTTGGTCAAGTTTCTAACCATTAAAAAAGAAAGGTGCGAAGAATATGCACTCCTTTATTTATTTGTTTTTTGGCCTTTCCTTTGGACTGATCAAATGGATTCTTTTTCCCGCGTACTTAGCTCAGCTGACCTGGAAAGAAGACCCATTTGACGTCAAATTTAGTAGGATCATGCGCTTTTCGAGACATACATCGCACCATTCGGGATATGTCCGGTCGGTTCTAGATTATGTTCGGACAATATCACCTTGAAAGTAATTCATATGCTATCTCGTGGAGTAAAGTTCCTAGATTCGGGCCATTGCTTATGCGGTGGATTAAGTTGATGACATTGTCGAATTTATGGGGATCATTTGTTTCTGATATGTATGTGCTTGATCGCATTATTCGTGATGACTCTGATCGATTCTAGATTATGTTTGGGCAACATTACTTTGAAAATAATTTTGTATGCTACCACATGAAGTAAAGATCCTTAACAAGCTACCATCTTTATAGTTGAATTAATTATCGTAATCACCCATTTTCTGATCAACCCAGAATGGTTAATGTGGCTTGTGGAACGCTTCTTCTCTCGACCAATGGTTTGTGCAAAATAAACCCCCAACTCCATTTGTTCATAACAAAATGAATAATTTAGAAAAAAACGATCACTTGTATTATTTATCAAAAATAAATAAAAGAAAAATTTTGTTATAATTCACGAAAATATTTAAATATAAATTAATATTAATATTGAAAATATTTTAAATTGATTAATTATATTCGATTATATCAAAGTTCGTTTTTTAAAAAGTATTCTCTAGATTATTCATTTTTCATAAAATAAATGAATTGTAAAGTTAACAAATCATTCATTTTTGGGGTACACATCTAAATCGCATTCATCCAATCAACTTCAGTCGCACTACACAGGTCACGATAGATATTATGTATTGTGGTGTGAACAGGTTTAACTGATGGATTCAAGTCATGAGTCCTCATAGAATCGATTTGTCACATCAATATCACTACAACGTGGCAGGAGGAGCACCTGCCCAACGACATACAGAGATCGATGTGAGGGGCAGGGAGAGAAAGCTAGGCGGGCTTGAAGAAGCTCACTTTAATGCCAGTGTCAATGACCACGTAAACCCCAGCAGCGATCAAGATCACGGACAGAACGATCCCGGAAACCCCCAAGCCCCAGTTCAGGTACCACATGAAGCTCTGCTTCTTGGGCTTCTTGATCTTCAGCCACATGAAGCACGGGTAGGCGAAGGTTATGGGCACCGCGACGCCCCCGATCAGGCCCGACAAGCTGCCCAGGAACGGGATCGCCACCGCCACGAAGAAGCACCCGTACGTGAACATGACCCGGAAAAGGGCACGGAGCCACCACGGGCACGGCCTGTTCATCCGCCCGGTGTACTTGGACTCCATGTCATCGAACATGGGCATCGCGTAGATCTGGAAGGAGCTGACGACGTTCACGATGACGAACAGGCTCGTCAGGGCCAGGACCGCCTGCGACGTGTCGCGCCCGTGGAACTGGTAGATCGCCGTCAGCATGCCGCCACTAGACGGTATCTGATACATGAATCTCCATCAGGACCAGCTGAACAAAAGCACGACCTAGGTTCATGCATAAATAACTACTACTACTACGCCAGAAAATCCTATCCAAAACAACCCTAACATGCGAGCAAAACTGCGAAAGATAAAACTCATGAGAAGTAATACAGTTACTCTATGAACTGAGTACCTTGTGGCCGTAAGCCCAGTAACCTCCAATGGTGAGAGGGAAGAGGCACAGCGCGACGATGAGGTAGGCCACCTTCACTCCCCTCCACATCGGCACGTGCGACGGCTTCTTTTCATCCGACGGCATCGTCCCCTGCAACAACCACACGTGCTGAAGGTTCGAACATGATTTTCCTTAGGAAACATTTCCTTAAACCTGATGTCACGCCGCATGTTTCTATGCTGAAGCTCAGAATTTCCAGAGACACGGTACCAAATTTTCTCGTGTGGACCGTCGCAATTTCGAGTGCTAGGGCCTTAGTTCAAAGTCTCTTCGTGACTCCCCCTCTCTTCATCTTTAGTCTAGACTCTCTAATTGGCTCGAATCAATTGGATTTGATGCAATTTGACAGAAGAAAAATACAAGTTTATCTAAGTATCGACCTTTTTCCACACGCTTAATTTTTCTCTCTAGTCATCCTCGTGAAAAACGGTCGACCCGACTGCCACTTACACTGCCTCCAACCTATTATCTCCATGGTCATACAAGTAAATCAACGATTTGGAAGGAGAGAACGAGGAAAACGTGGCAGAGGATCAAATTCGTTCCAGAAAAGCCAAAAGTGTAGTGATATTTACCGATAACCAGCGGATGCTAATAGCAAAAATACTAACAATTGTGATCAAGTACTAACAATCGTGATCAAGCCGACGAAGTGGCTTTGACACGTTATTCACAACAATTGGGTTTTCGTCGTGACATAATCAAAGGCTCTATGCATGCTCAAAGACGTAAAATAATTATTTGTGAAATGTTTCAAGGAAATGTGCATTCTTTTTCTTTTTTCTTTTTTATTTACTGGGAAGCCATGCACAAATAGATGTACAATATAAAATGAATTTCACATAATTGCTTTGATAGAATAATATAAACTTATATATGTGTGTGTGTGTCCTGTTTTGTTTTTAATCCAAAGAAAGAGGATTTATATTAATAAAATAAAGATAAAAAAAAAAAGATCTAACCTACCTAGCACCGACACGCGACACAATACGTCAATACATCATTTTTAAAAAATAGAGAATTTCGACATATCGGACACCTTATATATTAAATAAATATTTTTATTTTTAATTAATTTAATAAATAAATAATAAAAAAGAGCTTATAATAAATTTACACTAATAATATTAATAAATCTATTTATAGGAAATTTGAAAAACATATTCATAGTTAATGTATACCCATATTTGGCAATATGTTTTTAACTTTAATAAAAATTATCTATGAAACTAATGACTAACAAAAGATTAGAATCAACTTATTTATATAAATTTATGATCTTCTGTAATGATCAAAATTTATTATTATTTAATATTTAATATTTTAATTTTTTGAAATCACTTTTTAGCCCTATTTATTTATTTTTCTAACAAAAAAGCCCTGCAGCCCAATTTCCTCCCTCGTCCCCTTTGCTGCCCCACACGGCCCCCCTTCCCCCACGCACAAAAACCGCCATCCCCCAAAATTTTCCCCTACCGCGTTTCTCTCTCCGTAACCCCACCACACCACACCACCTCCTGCCCTCGATTTCTTTCTCTCGTTTCTTTCCCCCTATCACCCGTCAAGGCTATCATTTCCCTCGAAAATTGAAGTCATCCCCCACACCTATCCCTCCGCATCAGAATCCTTTTTTTTTTTTTCTTCTTCTTTTTTATCTACTCTTCTTCCTGCTAAAACCCTCCTCCACGGCCTCCGCCTCATTGTAATCGCTTGTTGTCTCGCCTCTGACCCTCCCTCCTTTGGAGCCGCAGCCTTACTTTTGGTCCTCCATCGCAGCATCCAATCGTGGCCCTCCACCTTGCAGTCATGGCCTCGTCTCCGCTCCTTCGCCCTTACCTTCACCTTTCATCGCATTCTTCAACAATTTCCTCCCCCTTCGCACTTGCAAACCCGCCCCAAAAACCACCATTGTCTTGCAATTCTGGACACGCATGTCAAAGCGTGTCGAAAAGAGTTGACCGCGTGTTGATTTTCCGACACGTGTTAACCGGGTGTCCGAGCATATCAGACACGTGTCAGGATGTTTGATATGACACGAAAGCTCTTAAAATGTGTTCAATGTTTCATAGGATCCAACCTCTCCTTAGAGAGAGGGAACAAATAATTTTTTTAAAAATATATTTGAGGTACTTTTGAAAAAAGAACAAACCCCAAAATAGTGTGATGGAATATTCGATTTTTGTATACCTTAAGATTCGGTTTTTCTTTTATCATACTTATTTCTTTTCTTTTTCACAAAAAATTAAATCATTAAAAAAAAGCACTTAACTCCTTATTTTCTATTTTACTTCTATTGTTTATTTGGGTTTGTAACCAATGGACAAGTAAGAGCAGTCAAATGATATGATTGTACAAGAAGGCGGTAATTTATAGAAAAAACAAGAATAGCCTTAGCGCTAATCACGTAAGTGCATAAGCATACTTAGTAGCTATCTTTGAAATACACCTCTAACTAGATTTTCTTGAATTACGCATAGAACTATTCCTCTAAAGTATGCAAAAATGGTGCATGCAATGATTTCTTATGTACCTGAATTTCAAGGGTGAGGTTATGGCCGCGGAAGGCGAAAGCAATGATCCCGAAGGCATTCAGGACGCTGAAGATATAGGCCATGTTCGGCTCTTCCTTGATTGGATCGTACGACACTCCGTCAAGCCTCCCGCTGGTCACCGACACCAGCCACATGATGGTGCAGAAGCAGATGGCGGTGATGGAGCCGATCAGGGAGACGCCGGCGATGGAGTTCAAGTTCGGGAGCTGGGCTAGTATGACGGCAGCGCAGGTGAACACTAGGTACCACTCCACGCTCGTCAACGGCTTCGCCGCGCACCCCTCCCCGCACAGGATCTGGAAGAAGAGCTTGGAGGTCGAGCCGCCGACGATGATGAGCGCGACGCACGTGCCTCCCGACAGGTACATGATTGGGAACGCCGCAAAGATATTCCCCATTTTGTCACCTGTTGATTTGAGAAGTACAAAATGTTATATCAGACTCGTTCTGCCGCCGATAGACACAACAGACAAAATCAATCTCACGTTCGCCACATAAAGATATGTAAATGAGCTTTAATATCTTTGGACGGTGTCCTAAAAATTATGGACAATAGTTACTCCTTATCAACTGATGACATTGAACGGAATAAAAACATAATGGTTTGTTTTAAATTTTGGTGTATTTTGTCAAAGCTTCTGTTTCAAGAAGAAAAATTATAGTAAAAAGAGGGGGAAAAACATATTTTCCCATGTAATAGAGAGGCCTTTTTTTTTTTACCAAAAGTGGCGCTGAAGAGATGGAGGTATCTGCTGTAGCGCATGCCGGTCTCGGCGGACTCGTGAAGCTTCACCAGCACCCACAGCGTGTAGAGCTGCCATATGAATGCTATCGTCAAGCTTATGATCCCCCACGTCCTGCAACCATTAACATCAAGACTCAAGATTAACATCACACCATGGGCTTTGTCCTCTCAAGCGAGAAATTTCTTCGGGATCTCGCGATCAGGTGATGTCTTGGGCCGGCTTTTGTACATGCTACGTCGACTCTGGTTGCGCTCCAGGGCATGTCACCCATGGCAAGATTTTGGAACTCGGTACGTACGTCCATTTTCAGTTCGGGGATTAAGGTCGTCGCTTGTGGTGAGAGCTCAGTTGATGATTGTTATCCTTAAAAACGGGGAAAGCAATAGAACAATTGCGAAAAATGCGGAAGTCTCTTACCAGCCAAGAATGGTGAAGGAGACGGGGAGCACGAGGGCCTGAATGCCGATCCCGGAGCAGAGTGTGTGGAAAGCCGCGTAATAAGCGTTCCCATTCCTCGACTCCGTGATCGGAAGCCAAGCGTCCTGAGGGTCGAGCTTCGTCATCTGGATCGCCTTCCTTATCGGACTCCCCAAGGGCGTGAAGAAGCTCCGGTTCCTATTGTGTCCTCCTCCTCCTCCTCCGCTAGGGTTGCTCCCTTGGTTGTTGTTGTTATTATTATCCGGCGTGGGCTCGAGCGTGATGAGCAGCGGGCTCCGCGACAGCGACGGAGAGTTGTACTGCATCTGCACTGGTGGGGCGGAAACGGGCGGCGCCGGCGCAACAGAATCGTCCCCTACTACCGCCTCCATTTTTCGCTCTCTTTCGCGCTTTTTGTCTGCCCCACTTCGCACGGTGTCGCTCGGAGTCTTGAGGGTCGATTTTATAGTCTTCTCGCGCATGGCAAGATGAGAGCCAGTGGCGTATTGGGCAGTGGTGACGACCTTGGGTTTCAGTAGGCATCATTTGTTGACCGGCGCTCATGGAATCAGATTGACTTCTTTATACTTTTAGCTTTGAAATTTTCTCTTCCTGCCCTTTATAATGAGTCTTTAAATGCTTTGACAGAGGATAAATCTGGAAACAGGAAAACAATATCATTAATCGTGGATTTATATAATTATCTGCAATAACATGGTGGGACTTTTTTTAGTCACTTGAAACAGTAAATCGATCACAATATCATATCTTTTACATGTGTTCCGAGATTTACGATAATCGTGTAAGAAAAGTTCTCCCCTATTAGCAAACCCGATAAACAACCCATCAAATATTCCAACACGCTTTACTACTAACGCAACGAAGAAAGCTAACTATTGTGTATAAAATACAAGTAGCTATCTAGATGGAGCAGTATTACTTAATTTCACTGTTTCTCGAAGTTTGATTAAAAAATATCATATAAATTTTTTATTCTGTCGTGATGAATCAAGGAGCCTCAGGTTGACAATCATCGGAACAGCGTGATTGTCGGGAAGGCTGCTGCAATTATCGATGCAATTTTTCTTCTGTTTTATGCTATTTTAAGTTGCTTTTCTTGCTTTTGGCTGAAGCAAAGAAAAACTCGTATTTTCTTCCCATTTAATGGTTATCGATCTGAAAGTCTTAACATCTTTGGCATTTTTCTTGAAAAATCTAGGGTTTCTGTTGAGTTTATGTTTATTTTGAGCAGCTTCAGGATCTGAACTGATCATTAAAGTCAACAACGTATCCGTGAGAGCATTTGCGGGCAGCCCAATTATTGGTAATCAGAAAGATCAGCCTCAACAACCAGAAGCTATACGACCAACCAACAGGGAGATATTCTATCAAGGGATTAGCGAAAAGTCATCTTTTAACAACCAGATTCACGAGCATCAGTACCTTTTTTGTGAATGAACATGACGCTGATGAAAAGCAAGAGCCAATACGATCGTATCGAAACGACCCTCTTTGCTATCATTTCGGAGATTCGTTCGCCCTTTAGTGTAGGTCTTCTGGCTTGCCTCCTTTGTCGTTCACTGCATCTTGACCGTCACAAGCTAAGTTAATCTTGTTTTCCAAACATCACATCGCAACTTATCGGGTTTCTTACTTTTTTGCTCTTTACCAAAATTTATCTAGTTCCAGTTCGACCTCGAGACTTGTCCTTGAATTCTCTGTCCCATGCCAGCAGGCCGCTTGCCTGTTGACGCAATTCAACGGCTTTTGATTTTCACGTAATATGATCACAATCGGATTACACTCACGCGCATCCTTCTCAAAAGTAAAACCGACCATCGTGATTGATGGGGGATTTTGCAGGTTTTCGATCATGAATCTCATCATTTCAGATATTTTTCGATCTTTTCGAGCAACTTTTCCATGTTGCAACTACTGTGTTTGCTTTATGCACTGAATGACAGAGTGATTATCGAGTCTTGGTTCTATTTTATTCATCAACCCCGAGATTATTCTTAAAGCTTTTTCCTCATGGTAAATTCTAGAAAGTCTCTCGTTGATCAGTTGACTTCTGCGGCTTCCTTGGTCATTTAAAGGCATAATAAACTAGATGTACAATGACTAGAAAACCACAGCAAGGTGCTGGAACTTCGGACGTGCGAACGTCATCAAAAGAATTGATCTGGTAGGTTTACTCACCAAATTTCATCTACTAGCTCAAGGGTGATGCCATTTGCAGAAAGACTAGATACATATGAAATGTCATTATATATGCTTTAGCTATAACATAAGTTTCGCAGGTTAGAAAGCTGCTAAGCCCAACGAAAGTCTTTCACACTGAATTCGAAGTTGGTTTGCCCTGGAAAAAGGAGCTATTGAATCAGTAAGTTGGAGATTGCTTCTATCTGATCAACCACAAAAAATGTAATGAAAATCCTTCGAATTGGCATGGGACCAGGAGTCACATGTTTCTCAGCTCATAACCCTTTTTCATCCATCATTCACAGGATTCACATTGCATACACGCCGTGGTCGACCGACCACTTCGATTTCGACCCGATGTTTTTGTTCTCTCTTTTATTTTTCTACTGATCCATCGATGTGGACGGCTAGGATTGGACGCTTGAACATAGAGGAAAGGAGGCGGAGGGTCCAGTCTGCTTTTAAAAAACTCCATGCTTCTCGAAAGGCTTTGAAAAAGCCTGCGATTCCCGGCTTATTGGACCGAGGAAAAAGCAGGCGACTTCCTGATCGATGACATCAATGCCGTGCAGGGAGAGAGAGTCGCAGGACAGACTGAGAAGTCAACACAGTTTTGGTTTGAATTGGAAATGTGGTTGCGCGTTTGGTCAAACGACATCACATTCCACTTCTACGCGTTCTCATGTCTTCTAGAATGGGGATGATGACCTGAGGGTCACCCCTTCTCTTGGATTAGATAAAGCACTAGTTTTGAACTTTAAATTGATCCTCTTTTTTTTCGTTTGGAGAGTAACTTTGGGGTCATGTCATGGCAAACGCAGACTTTTTAGAAAACGGGGTATGAAGAAAATTTCAATTTCTTTTTGGGAGGGGGGCTCGCAAACCAAGAAGTACGAAGAATTCGAAACCAAATGAAGCTCTGGCCATCTGTAAGATGGAAAAAAAGAAGGAAGAATGCATCTTAGGGTGCGAATGGTAACGTTTCTATTCTTTTTTTGTTCCAGGGAACAGAAACAAAAAAAAGTGTTTCTGTTCCAAGGAACAATTTTTGAACAAAAGAATGCGTTTGGTAACGTTTGTTCCGGGAATAAAAAATGAATAGAAACACGTTTGGTAAATTTTATTCTTTTTTTATTTCTTTTAATTTTTTAAACATTTTTATTTTATTTTTCATTTTTTCCTTTCTTTTTTATTTTTTCTTTTTTCGGCCGGTCACCGGCCTTTGGCGACCGGTCGACGGGGCCGAGCCTTGCCGTGGTTGGGCGAGGCTTGGCCTCGCCTTGGTTGGGCTAGCTCGGGCTCGCCGGATCTAGGCGAGCCCACCGGCCCGAGCTCGCCCAGCCAAGGCGAGGCTCGGCCTCGCCCGCGCCGGCGACGCTCGGGCTCGCAGGGGCCCGCGACACTCCGGCGAGGTCGTCGACCCTCGAGGGCGTCGCCGGCCCTCGACGGCCGGTCGCCGGCCATGGCCGAGGCTGGCGACCGGCGAAAGAAAAAAGAAGAAAAAAAGAAGAAGAAAAGAAGAAGAGAGAAGAGAAAAACGTTTCTTCATTTTTGTTTCTGGAACAAGAAACAACAATTTGTTGTTTATTTTTTTTGTTCTTATTTTGTTCGGAAACAAAAAAACAAAAAAAAGAACAGAAACGCAACCAAACGCGTTTTTGTTGTTTTTTTGTTCCCCGGAACAAAATCCGTACAAAAATGTTCCGAAACGTTTCTTTGGAACGTTTCCATGCACGCCCTTATAAGCTTTTCATCCGTCTCTAGAGGGAACCTTATCACATGAATGTGGTTGGAGTTCCATGTATATTATAATTATTAATTGAGTTAAAGGTCTGGATACTTCACCAATGGTCTTTTTCGATTCTCATAAAGAAATTGGAAATGTGGAGCATTTGACAAAATACAAGACCATATTCACAATTTCTAGCCAAAAAAAAAAAAAGAGAAGAAAAACAAGACCATATTCATAAAGAATAGTAATAAAATCACTCCAACAAATCCTTTAAGGCTGTCTTTGAGAGTCCCAATTTGAATTCGGATGGGATAATAAATGATTCTACTCGGTATTTTGTGACATTTTATTACATCAGTCATATGTTAAACTTACTAATTATCTAAAGAAAGAATACCACCTATTACACATTTTCCTATTTGGTGCACTAGGGGTGATCGGTTCCCGGTTTGGTCCGGTTCCACCTTGGAACTGGGAACCGGACCGGGAGCACCGGTTCCCAAAATTGCGAACCGTGGACCGGACCGTTTGGTCCTAGGACCGGGAACCGGACTGGACCATCGGTTCCGGTCCGGTCCAAAAAAATCAACTATACTTTTTTGCACTAAAGAACTAAAGAGTGACCGCGCTCTTGACTGATCAATTCAATTCGATTCTCGGGCAATTCAACAAAACTAATCACACGTGTTCCACGTGCAAAATATTCAAACTTCACTTGTGTGATTCATGGGATCTCTTGAAGTCTTAGTCCCACGTCGAAACTATCGAGGAGATTTTTTCTATAAATAAAAGAGTAATAAAAAGGATTTTAATGGTCTCTTGGCCACATAAGAGGTTGCTACCTCAAATTGCAATCTTGGTTGCAATAAGTTATCATGTTTATATGTTTTATTAATGCTATGTATATAAATTATATATAAAAAAAATTGATTTGGTTTGGTCGGTTCGATTCTCACCTTGGAATCGGGAACTGGACCGACCGGCCACCGGTTCCAAGATTAGGAACCGGGGACTGGACCGCCGACCGTGGGAACCGCCCAAAACCGACCGGTTTGGTCCGGTCCGGCCGGTTCCTGGTTCGGGCGGTTCCCGTTGCACACCCCTATGGTGCACTATGAAAGTGCTAGTATGAACATCTAGATGGAGGGTGAATATGTATAAAAACAGATTCTGCAAAATGCAGTAAAAACCTTTACTTTTAACCTAAGTCTGAATTAACAAACTTTTGAAATTGAGTTTGAAGAGCAGTAGATTTTGAGCGAGATCAGACTTTCGCAATTAAATAGAAGTACAAACAAAATAAAGAGATTCAAAGAAGAGAATAAGAACATAATGTTTATAGTGGTTTAGCTTAATCCAAGCTTGTGTCTACTTTCCCACGCTAACAGCCTTCTTGGTTGGATTCCACTATGTAATCAACAAGAGATTACAACTCTGAGTGCAAACACTTAGTAGATTACACTATCTCACTAAATCACTCTTTTGGTATTTCTCTCATGATCACAAACGTTTAAGCTCACAAAAGACAAATGTATGATCGAAAGTCGCTCAAGCTTTGGAATTATAAATTCTACGCTCCGTCTCTTACTTGCTTATCGGTCCTTCATTTCCTTAAATACTCCTCCACTTTCAAACTAGCCGTTGGACAATATCTCGAGGATCATCTTCCAATCTACCCATTAGGCAACTCTGTATCTAGAAGATTTGGTAGCTGTTGAGTGTCAAAAGTAGAATCCCAAATTGATTCCAGTCGGCCATACAAACATAATCTCGGTTTCCATAAGTAGAGCTTCTTCGTATAGAAAATTCTTGTCTTCAAGATTCAATTGTCAATCAATTAGATTGAGTTAATCAAATCAATCTTGATGTAGAATCCAAACTAGATCACTAGCCGTTATATGATTAGGGCTTGAGTTACATTCTATCGAATCTGGATGAAAAGTTTGAGTGCAATAGACTTTACAATCTGAGTCTGAGTGTAATAGACTTTACAATCTGGGTCTGAATATAATCTGAATAAGTTTAGCTTCAGTATAGAATCTGTCTTTTGGTTCTTCATTCACGTTCAGTCTGGAATTTGTTAAAGTTGACAGACTTATAATGTAGAACAGACTTTGATACTAAAGTTTGGCAATCTTCAAACTTTGACACATAAGTTTGGAAATCTTCATAATAGACTCTGGATAATAATATCCTTTACATATTCTATCATTTGCACAGTCTATTACTCAGTCATCAAACACATTAGTATCATTTGATTTATTTTGTCATCTTCAAAACATTATAAGGGATTTCCCTAATACATTAGAAGTCTTAAAATTTATCATAAAATTGCGATTGAGTCCTAAAACTTGTAAAAATTACAATAAAGTCCAAAATCAATTCGGCTTATTCAATTTAGGAAACTAAGTATTGAAGTTGACCTATTTTGTCACGAAAGTATAATTGAGTCTTAAAGTTTTCAAAAAGTGCAATAAACAGAAGGATTTCATTGAACCGACTTAACAAATTTTAGAACTTGATTGCACTTTTAAAAAGTTTTAGGATTCAGTTACACTTTTAAGTTTTGGAACTTAATTGTAGTTTTTGAACGTTTTGAAACTCAATTACACATTTGTGATAAATTTTAGGACTTCCAATGTACTTATCCAGAAAAACTAAAAAAAATCACAATTCAAAAGTGTCATGTCAAATATACTTTCTCATCTTTGAAATTGAAAAAGAAGAGAATCAACTCATGACTTTATGGAGACCACGTCAACAAAGTATAATTCATACATCTTAAATAAAAATAGTAAAGCATATCGGAAGCCTTAAAACTTATTAAGAAAGTATGATCGAGTTCTAAAAATGCTAAATAATATAATAAAATGTTAAAATTTGTCAAATTGATGCACTGAAATTCCTCCATCAACTCAATTTTATTTGGCTAACTAAAAAGGCTGTAAAAACATAAGCTCCTCAAGAGGTAAGGTAGCTTTTTTACGATTCAATTCCTCTTCATAAAAAGAATATTTTCTCTTAATATATTGGGAATATGATACATTAGGTTAGGAAAAGAGTAGGAATATAGCAATAAGATGAAAATTTTAAAACATTGAAAATTCATTCAAGAGTTCAAATCATTGAGAAAATTGTTCAAAAAATCCTAAACTTATTACACTTTTGTTAATTCAATTATAAATCTTTCAATTTTGTTGATTTGGTCCCTAAACCACTTCACTTTTTACCAATTGAGTTTATCTGATCAATTTAAGTTAAAATTTGTTGACATGGATGCTGGTTGTTTTAAATGGCATGGCCTAGTGCGGACAATTTTTAATGATATCTCAATTTTTATTAATTGTTTTTTTCCCTTTGTTTTCCTTTTTCTTCAATTGAGGCTGATGAGTGTCATCAAGTCCTTGTTGTAATTTAGTCGGCCATAGGTGAGGGTGACGTGGCCCTCGCCTAGCCTTGTCCACATTTAGGTGGGGCCAGTCTCATAAGTCAAGGGCGAAGGTGGCCTCACTCATTGTCACGATGGTTTTCTGGGGGAGGCCAGCTTCACCATGGCCTTGCCTATTGTTGTAGTTGCGATGGCTTCGCCTAGATCTAGGTAAGGGTCGGGCAATCCTCACTAGCAGTAATGAGAGAGAGAGAGAGAGAGAGAGAGAGAGAGAGAGAGAGAGAGAGAGAGAGAGAGAATCAAAGAAATATTGAAATATTGAAATATTATTAAAAATTGTTTACATTAGGGCCGACCGTATCGTGTAAGATGCCCAGAGCGTACCGTGTAAGATGCCCAGAGTCCATGTCGATTAATTCTAGCCAAATTGGTTTGATGGATTCAATTAGCAAAATGTTAAACGGTTTATGATTGACTCAGTAAAAATGTAATAGGTTTAAGACTGTTGAACAATTTTCCCCAAATCACCCATTGATTATTTACAATCCATTCATCTTATTATATGGTTCAAAATACTAGCTAATGATCTTGACATCTTCGTAAAAGCCCTCCTACCCCATTGGCAAACATTGATCATTGGATGCAAGTTTACATACTCTTTCCAATTTCGAATCACCTATATAGAATCACAAGGGCCGTCAAACGGGTGGTCGAGTCGAGTTTGGGTCGGATTGAAAATGGTTCAACTCATATTAATCCATTTAACCCGTTTTGACTCATTTTTATATAATGTAAATTTAATGATTCATACCGGCCCCAATCCGTACTTGACCTGGCTCGTATCATCAAAACACATTAATATTTTAGGAAAATCATTTTTCAAGAAATTAACCATGTTTTTCAGTATATGGCTAAAACCTGAAAGTAAACTAGAAGATATTTTTTGCTGATCGGTAAGGAAAATCTTTTACTCATGCACCCCTTTCAACAAATTTTTATTAATATATTTTTTAATTATTTTTATTTTATTCTTTTTCTATTCTTTTTTTCCCTTTTCTTTTTCTTTCTCATTGGCTAGTTGTTGGTCACAGGGGAACTTGAGCTTCGTTAGATCCGACAACCTAGATGAGGCTTGAGCCTTGCCCGAGGCCCCCAAATGTTGGCAAGGCTCTGGTGACCTCGGGTGAGGCTTAAGTGTTGCCTAGATTGCTGGATTGGGTGAGGCTCAAGCTTGTTGGTGTTAGGCTAGCTCGGCTTCGCCTAATTAGGTGAGGCGGAGCCTTGCCATCGGCCGACGAGGCTTGACCTCATCAAAATTTGGCAAGCTTGAGCCTCGCCAACCTATGGGGAGGCTCAAGCTCGGCTGTAATTGGTCACTAGCCACTTGACAACTAGTTAATGAAGAAAAAAAAGAAAAAGAAAGAGAAAGAAAATGAAACTGAAAATTAATACATCTAAGTTAAGTTATTAATGGGTCATAAATGGATTTAGGATAGATCCATTTATAACCCATCTTTCAAGTGGGCTCTAACACATTTCAAATCCATATTAAAGCTTCAACAAACCAATTTTCTACCTAGTCCATTAAATGCAGGTTATAATATAGGTCATTGACCCATTTTGCCACCCTTATGAGAGATCAATCTTGGAAGAAAAAAAATTAGGGTTTTAACCTATAAGATCACACAAATGTAACAATTTATGAGGGTCAAGTGTGATATCTTGATTTTTCGAATCGATCTGGTTAGAGAGCTGAATAATGATAATTAGATTATCTTAATTGGTACTATTTAGGAAATGTGTCAATTATAGATTTTCGGAACAACAATACTTGGCCCATTTATTAGCTGAGAAATTTTTGTGCTGATTGGATAACTTTAATTATAGTTCTCTATCTCTTGTGTCCAATGAATGAGAAAAAAATTAGACACCACTAGTATCATTTCCCCCATTGATCGACCACACACACACACACACACACACACTCTCTCTCTCTCTCTCTCTCTCTCTCAACTAGTACCATTTCCCCCATTGACTAACCTCTCTCTCTCTCTCTCTCTCTCTCTCTCTCTTTCTCTCTTTCCTTTGCCATTTGGCAAAGTGGCCATGCCACTTGTCCACTCCCTTTCGCCAGTTGTGCCGCCCGCCCATGCGACCAATGAGATTTCATGCAAGAGATGTGTAGAAGAAGGAAGATCACTCCTTCATCCCCTTCTTTAGTATCTCTCTCTCTCTCTCCCTTCTAAGCTGAACACCTCCCTCCCTCCCTCCCTCTTTCTCTTCCATTTTCTTTCAAGATTTCAAGGTTATCCTCAAGGAAGGAAGGTCCAAAGCTTAAGGGAAGCAAAGGCAAGGAGAAATGGCTCTCTTCTACTCTTCTTGATCCTCTTGAGGCTTGATTTGTGCTAGAATAGGAGTTGTTTTCTGTTGATTCTTACTTGCATGTCCTTGTTAGATTGAGTAGATGTAGAGAATGTGAATTGGTGGCCTAGTTAAGCTGTGATTTCGAAATTTTGCGGAAACGAAGCATTGCATGTGGTTTTCGTGGCTTATATGGCCTTGCATGTGAGTTTCGTGGCTTATATGGCCTTGCATGTGAGTTTCGTGTATTCGTTTGGCCCTTACGTAAGAATTGGTCGATTATAATTGAAGATTGGTGTTGCATGTGGCTTGGGAGTTGTGTTTTTGAGCAATGAACTCGTGTGGTGCAAGTTTTGCATCTATTCGTGTACTGTAGTTTGGACTTTCAGAATTGGAATTGCTGGACCTTATTTGTTTATTATTTTTGTGGAGTTTGTCATGACTCAAATTTTATGAGACTTTCTTCATGAAAGTTGTGCAAGATATCTTGATATACAACATACTGTAATTGTAGAGTTTTCTGAAGTAATATGGTTGGTATGAAAGTCTAGTCATTTACTATGTCTAATCTGCATAGTGCAGTAGGAACAATGACCCTTTTATTCCTGCATTTTCATAAAATTTTCCCCATTGATTTTGGATCTTTTTTCCTTCATCAAAGTTGTAAAGGACATTCTTATTTATAACACATCCAAATTTTAAAATGTTTTGACACATTTTAGGCTGTGAAATGAGTATATTTTGAAGATCAGTTGCTTTGTTCTAGTGAACTAGATTCTTCTTTATTTGGTGCGAATTACTGCTCCTTATACAAAATGTTTTGACTTAGTTCTCTTCATGAAGAATGTTATTTAAGGTCTTTTCTACAACATACTATTTTTTTTTTCAAGCTCATTTGATAAAGTAATGGCTTTGATTTCGAAGATTGCACAAAACTATTTTGTTTTGCCTATTCTTGGGAGTTCACGAATTTCTGTTTGGAGGTGATTGAATCTTGGTGTGTGGTCTACTGGAGATAGCAATTACACTTGTTAAGCTATCTCATGGTAAAGGTTTGGCTTTAATTTAAATGCCATTTGTTTGTGAAATTGAGATGATTGCATGAGCACCTATTCAGAAATTTTATATTTGTACACAGCTTGGGAGTAATAATGAGGCATCAAATTGTTTGCAATGGCATAGTATCTTCCTAATGAAAGGTGTGCTGAATGGGATGTGGTTTACGGTATGTGATTCTCATGTCATTGCATGAGTGTGATATACTTGTGGTGCTTAAGAAAGTTTGCTATTCTATGATGTTCAAGGATTGCAAACCTTGGATGCGTGATCCCCTCAAGGCCAGCAAACCTTGGATGCCCGACGATGGCCACGATTGGATGTCGGAGGAGAATGCCTTGGCTAGCAAACCAAGATGCCTCGGGTTGTAGTAGGGATGCTTGTGATTAGAGAGAATCATGGAAGTCTTGGCTAGCAAACCAAGAACTTGACGATGGTTAGGATTGGATGCCGGAAGAGAATGCCTTGGCTAGCAAACCAAGATGCCTCGAGTGGTAGTATGGGAATGCCTGTGGCTAGCAAACCGCAGAAGTTTGGACAACAAATCGGAAGTGATCTACACAAGTTAGCTGGCAACCTGATTGAACTATGAGATGAGGGTGGACTCAAATAATGTGATGTGATCAAGAAATGAAATGTGTGATGCATCAAATGCACATTGGTTTGTACTTGTGAATGTGGATATTGCCATTGAGGTTGGCATTATGCACGTGACTAGGGATGTTACATCTGAAGTGTGATGTATGCTCATGTGTTGGTTGTTATGATGCTAGATGTGTCCTAGGAATTAAGTGTTGATTGGATTGATTGGTTTATGAGATAGTTATTTTTCTTGTTGAGCGTTAGCTCACTCCTCTCATTTTAACATATTGATAGTCATGCCTCCTATTCCTACATCCCCCCATTTCCCAGTATAGTGCGCCATAACACTTCAGATCTGGTTATTTTGATGAGATACACGGTGGAGCTTTTAGGTGGACATAGGTGTGCTAGGTAGTCTTCTATTGTACCGTTTCGTTGCCATCTATATTCTGGTAGATAGGAATCTCGAAGGATCGATTCTATACCCCGATGACCACAATGGTGGCGATGGAGACGATAAAGTGGAGTAGAAGCTAGATGTGATGATCGGGAAGGGGAGATGCTTTAGGTTTTTCACGGTCGTAACTATTTTGGGCATAGGATCGTGTGATCAAGTGGTATGGACGGATGGACAAGCGTGAGAATGTCCGCTAGGAAGTGGCATTAGGGAGATGAATACCTTTTTGATTTCTCCCAATTTATGTCATTTCCTTTGCTATGTAGTCCCGTCATTTCCTTTGTTAGGTAGTCCATCACTTGATGTATATAAGTGTGATAAGAAATGAAAGAATGATTCCCCTTTGCTGCTAGTGTTCTTAGATTCGCGTATGCATAATTCATGTTATAAATGCTTAAATTAAATTAACGTCTTCCTCTTGCATGATAATATAAAAGAGATCAAGATGGGTTATAGAAGTGGCCTACTTGGGTGCCACATCCAGGCCTTGTTATCTAACTCCGCCGATTCTCCCTCGCCGCGACCCGGTTCCTGCCTTGGAGACCGATTTCTAAAAGCACCCGGGTGCTTACGAGAAAATTAATCTGGACCAGGGGCTCAATTGACACGGGCCGAAAGTCTCGGGCCGAAGTGTAGACAAACTCTTGTGACCGGGCCGGGCCGGGCCGGGCCCATTGTCAACATCATTGCGGGTCGGAGCGGGCCCATCCATCGGGTTCCCGGCGGACCCGAGGGACGTCTCTCGATCAAGTCCACAGTCTCTCCGTCTAGCTCCTCGCTGTCGAGCATAGTGGCCGGAGAGCGAGAGGAGATAGAGAGAGAGAGAGAAGATGGGAGGAGGAGGCGGACATGGAGGGAGCACGACCTACAAGGGGATGTCCCTGCACCACCCCAAGCGGTGGCACGCCGTCACCGGCAAGGGGCTGTGCGCCGTCATGTGGTAAATCGCGATGCTTTCTCTTTCTCGGTCCCCTGAGCCTCCCGATTTCTTCGATCGCGCGTGGATGTGTGTTCGCGTCAACGCGTTCCTCGGCCCGCGGCGATGATTTCCGACGACGCTTTCTGTGGAGTTAATTTTTTCTCTCCGCTGTAAATCTGTGGAGGGAGTTCAATTGATTGCGCGGTTTTTTTCGCTTTCGGTTTCCATGCGCTTTGCGGATTCGTCGATTTTGCGAAATTGGGGATCTGGAAGTAGAAAACTTTTGTGGATGTGATAGGGTGTCTTGGCTTCGGTATCGTTAGGTGACGCCGCATTTGTGCTAGGGTTTCATTTCCGGTTTCGATTGGTGATTGAATTCGGAATCTTTTAGGGTGTAGTTTGGAGTGGGTTGGTCCGGTTGAGTAGTTTGGTTCGGTCTGCTTGATGAAGCCATCTGATGGGGGGCCGACTGGGAAAGCAGATGGAATAGTAGACATATTGGTAGATTAGATGAAGCAGGAAAGGTATATTACTATAGAGAAAGAGAAGAGTTCTGTGCATGATGATCGGAGGGGAGAAGCACGCCTGACACCTACCTGATATATCATGACATAAAATGTTGCATAAGGCTTGAGGAGAGATTCTATATTGTAACATCATAGTGGCGAGGAGAGTTTCTATATTGTAACATCATAGTGGCAACGAGAGATGGCATGTGATAGGAGAAGATCACTGAACTACCAAACTAATTTCATGCATTTCTGGATAATGCATTGTATGTCATGCATATTTGTCATAATCATGCGTAAATCAGTCATGGTAGGTAAATAGAAGTTAAATTAGACCAAATATTAGTTATATGGAAGTTAATATTTGACAAGAATTTTCATTGCATGCAAAGGAGCAAGGATTAATGTCTCTTCTTTTTTTTTTTTGGGTTAAAGTTATAGCATGAGCCGTGCAGCTCGTCTTTCGCCCAAAGGAAAGTGCGTGCAGCTCGTCTTTCGCCCAAAGGAAAGTGCACATTCTTATTAACAGAACAAAAAGAAAACAAGTCCTGCTGGGGTCCAGTGAACTCTAATGGGTGGTTGTTTTGAGTGGATATCACCGAAAATTTTTGCTTTTGGCTTCTACTTTTTGAGTTAATAAGCTACTTTTGCCATCAAAATCCAATGAAAAGTACACTCCTAGAAGTCTGCTCTTGCTCTCTGTTACTCAGACCCGGATATAGTGCCCGGAACAGATGAGTAACCTAGAATCTGACTCGTCTATGGATCAAGATGTGGGATTGTGGTCTCAGCATATGGATGTATAAAACTTGAATCCTACTTGGTTGCATACAATTTGTGTGCATTTACATGTTCTCAGACACTCAATTATTGCCCTTCAAATTCTTTTCATACTCTTTGTTCAATAGTTTTGTTACAGTGATTTAGATTCGTAGTAGGTCTGCAATAATGGCAAATTTTGAGTTTGGGATGAAGTGTTTCCTATCCGTAGCCATGACATATCCTTTAGTCATGGGTACATAACCTGGGAGAAAAGTGGAGTGACACGGTCCTTGCTAGTTTATGCCTTTTGAGTTAAAATACATTTTGAATCTTCATTATACTTTTAGCGTGTGAAAATGAGCTATTTTTGACATTTGCAGTTTTTCCACTTGAAGTCATAGCTCAACTTAAAAGCATTGATTTAACAATAGTTAAAGGTAAATCCAAAAGTGTAGATTAAAGTCACAACTGAAGTGAAAAAGTCACACTGGCCAAGCCATGGCCACACTGAGCACACTAATTAACTTACTTATCTCCTGGGTCACATTCCATCCTATAGCACTATGAAAGTGAGAATCAATATGCCTTAGCTTGAAGCTTTTTCAATCCCATTAGTATACAATATTGTTGCGGATCATGCTTCAAAGTTTTGCTCTTTATTCAGTGCTTCCAATATTGGACGAAACGATTTGGTTTCTCAGTGAAATTTAAAATCTGTTTTCGGCTGATTTTATAAGGTAACCTTGAAAGATCATTACATGTATGAAATTGGTTAATGTCCATGAAGCAAAATTGTGAACTCTGTTTAAATTGTGCATTGTAGGTTTTGGGTCCTTTACAGAGCTAAGCAAGATGGGCCGGTAGTACTGGTAAGACTGCTTCTCGGTTCCTCTACCCAAATAATCCTTTCCAACCTGTGGGAGATCTTCATCTGAGTTGGTTTTGGTTCTTGCTATGTGTATAGGGTTGGCGACATCCTTGGGAGGGTCATGAAGATCACTCCCATGGCCATGAACATGATCATGAGGTAAATATCACTGCTTCCCGATGCATAATTATGTGTGAGTGGAACTTACGAGAATTTCCTATCCTTGGTTTTCTGTCAAATAACAAATAACATGATAAGCTTTCTACTTCTTCTGAAATAAAAAGTTTTGGAGCTCATGTTAAGGAAAAAACCTTCTGCATATGGTGGGTGCGGGTGTGCATGGGTGTACATGTATAGAACTGTATTTTAATTTATTAATTTTGGAACCAAAATCTATCCTGAACTGTGTGCTTCCTGAATGGAAAGTGCTGAGGCAATTTTTCTTTATCTTAATCCTCAATCATTAGCCAAGCAGTAAGATTTACATTTGGAGTTAAGGGGAGACCTCAAGTTGTGCAGATCTGCACCTTCTGGATATTGATATTTTAGGCTCTCAAGAGGGATGGTGTATAATTCATTGATCCCTGAGTGGCTGGTCAAATCATTTTTGTTGATACCTAGATGCTGAAATTTTGAAGGAAACTGACCTCTGCAACTGTTGTACATATTCTTCCACCAAATGGCTTGTATATGCACATTTGTTTTGTTTAACATAGCCTTTGATTAGAGAGACGAACTATAATTTTTTAATTACTTGCCTTCTGATCCATTGTACTTTTCAAACCTGGTGGCTGGCATGCCATATCGATTGGAACTCACAATTTGCTCAAAGTGCTTTAGCGTCACTTGCTAGATATTCTTTTTTGTTTTTTAAAAACAAAAACTGGACTAAGCAAGCACCAGTGTATGTTGGACAATCCTCATGTCAACCTCTATTCAGCAACATGCAATTATGGTTAATTCTTTGATATTTTGCAGGCATCCCATTGAAAAGCCGGAAAGGGATAACACAAAAAGCCAGGGGTTCCGTTGCAGTGTATCTGGATTATCTGTGTTCCTTTGAGTTCAAATAAGGATCTCTGTGAGATTTATGATCTCACAACAGCAAATCTGTTAGCTTGTGAGGATGTTAAACATTTTCGGTGTGCAAAGCTTATACTTGAGCATTCTATTCAGTTCTTGACAGCTGCTTGCATAATCTTTTCCTGAAAAGAGTTGGGTTACATCTGGTTTAGGGCAGTCAAATTAGCGTAGTAGTCTCTGCAGCCTCAAAAATTGTTTTTGCACCTTAGTTATCCAGGTTATTCTTCAACCTTCAACCAAGTCAAGTGGACCAGTTGCATTTCCCTCATGTATAACATAAGAGCAATCGCTGACATCAGCGTGCAAATTGCATCTGGAATGGTGTACTGGAGCTGTAGTGATCATTGACAATTTAACACGAGTGAGTAAATGTTCCTTGTGCAGGAGATATTAGTCCATTCAATTCGAAGTGCAGCGGGTGATAACCTGAAAGTATGTTGTGCCTTCGCCTTTTCATTAAAGATGAAAGTGGAAACTATCTACACATGTAAAGATGGTGGAACATACTTTCTATAGTTTCACTATTTAGTGAAAAAACCGCTCTAATTCCAATCTTAAAACCAAGAACTTCCACGATGTTAATTTCAGCGAGAGCTACACCCAAGATAAAAGCCAAAAGCCAAAAGCAAGAGCCATAGGGGAAATTTACGTAGGCCAAGTTCACGAAAGGAATTCTCGACTTTTTCAGGGT
Organism: Eucalyptus pumila; assembly: GCA_016097595.1. Classification (NCBI taxonomy): domain Eukaryota; kingdom Viridiplantae; phylum Streptophyta; class Magnoliopsida; order Myrtales; family Myrtaceae; genus Eucalyptus; species Eucalyptus pumila. The sequence continues at coordinate 25,199,351 of CM027851.1, forward strand.
GGATTATACTTACCAATCAAGTCACAGATCTTGAATGCGCGACTTGGGTGTCACAAGGTTATCAGCCTAAGCTACAGACTCAGGCTCTTCTTACATGTTGGTCAAGCTCTTAGGATATGTTAGTCTGACGCGATGGAGTTAAACGGGGATCACGGTCCCAGCTTTCAGAAGAATTTGAAGGTCGTAGAAGGCTGGAGGCTTCTTGTCGGGCAGCTTTTGTTGAAGGATCTTCACTCTAACTGCAACATTTCCTTCCACTCTATCCATAATCAGCGATATATATTATGTCCATAAGTTCTGAGCATCATTGGACCGGAGCATATCGTTCCCGCATAATATTTTCACATCTACATTCAGTAAGTCGGCATCATTTATTCTTGAACAATACCTGCTAGGTTTTGTATCAGATATATCTGGCTAGTAATTAACTCTCCTCCGGCTTGTTGGCTTCGAGACAGGGAGGCGCCACTATATGTTCAACAAAATTTCCCTCCTACTATGCATCTTTTGTCATGGAAATTTAGTTTTGTTCTCATATGTTTAATCTTTGACCCCAGTCAACGATTTGTGTACTGACGTTGACCTTAAGATTTCTCGTGGATTATTACCAATAAACAAGGTTGAGTTACAACAAAAACAAAACTCCAAGTTACAACAAAAACAGGGAGAATAACCAAAGGGTATAACGTACAAAGTGGGACTCGAATCACTAGTTTTCTCGTGTAATTTGCCATGATGATTCCAAGTCTCAGTACGGATCTATATGATAACATTTGGTAAAGAAACTAGACTTTGTTCAACTCATTTTAGATAGGTAAATATTTTTAGGACACATGTATAGTCGACTACTCACTTTGCTATGGAAAATTATGTTAGTGCATTGGTAAGGCAATTTTAGCCGTAATGCAAGCCTTTTAAGGCACATGAACACGTTGATACTTGTAAGAGATGGTCACTAATTTGCTAGTGTGTGGGAATGTGCTATGCTAGCACGGGACGTTGGATGGTCATATGGTGAGAAAATTGTCTAAAAAGTTTCAAATTTATTGTACTTTTGCCAATTCAGTCATAAACCTTTTAATTCATCGATTTAGTTCTAAACTTTTTCACTTCTTACCAATTAGTCAATTCAATTAATTTTGATTGGAAATACTGATGTGGCCACCGGTGAGGCGACACAAGATCCTTGATCCTAACGTGGAAAAATTTGAATACAATTGCAATATTTTATTTGAATTTTTATTATTTTTTTTTTTTTCCTTTTCTTTTGGCTTTCTTCTTTTCCTTTTCTTGGTGGTTGGCCGACTAGCCTTGCCCTCCACAAGAGATACCCCTCTTTTAGGCCAGGTGAGGGCAAGCCCCGATGAGGGGAGCCCTTGCCCAGATGGGGCTCAGCAGGGGTCGGCCTCGCCCGGGCAAAATCTAGTGGGGCTGGCCCTTGCCTAGGCTAGGGCGGTCTTGAGGTTGACACTCACCTTGGCTCCCCTCGCCAGGGCTTGCCCTTGCTTGGTTGGGCCTTGCTAGTGGCGGGTGAGGCCAGCTAGCTAGCTGTGGTCACTTGTTGCCAGTGGCTGGCTATAGGCAAAAGGAAAGGAAGAAAGTCAAAAAGAAAAGAAAGAAACAAAGAAAAAAAAAATCAAATGGTTAAAAATTGTCCGAGTCAACACATGGTCCCTCGTGGCATTACCGACGTTCGCATTAGCATTTTTTGGCCGAAATTGGCCGGACGGACTCAATTAATAAAAAGTAAAAATGTTTATGACTAAATTAATAAAATTAAAAAGTTTATGATTGAATTGACAAAAGTGCAATAAGTTTAGGACTTTTCGGATAATTTTCCTGCTATATAGATATAAAGGAAATAATCAATTTGGGAGGGAAATGGATGGCTACTTGTGGAGCAGATGTGGTGGAACGTTATAAGATGTGTGAATTAGTACTGGCCATTTGGAGCGGGTTGCAATGATTGGTTACAATCTTGACATCGTTTCCTCCTATGATAGTTTTAAAGGTCCGAGAAACGAAAGAAACCCGATCTTTTCAGTAAGAGCTTTGAATGGAAAGTGCATAAATGATGAAAATGTGTAGCTCCGATCCCTGCTTTGAGAGTCCCCTCTCATTCTCCAGTGAGGGATCTGAGAATTCAAAGAGATGGAGAGATGATATAGCTGGAAAGATAGAAGAGCACAGAATTTGAGATGGGATAAGGACGAACACTTCATTTAAAAGAATGAAAGAATACATCGCGATTAGACTATGATTGACTATCTTCATTATTCAGTGTTAATTTTAGCTGCAGGTCATTGTGCATTACGGCAACCTAAAGGTCTGCCCTGGCCTAGCCACTAGTTGCAAAAAGAGGCATGACTCTCCTAGTAGCTAAGGATGTTGAGGAGCGAAACTCTCGTCTGAATCAAGCGTCTGAACATGCAATCCAACTCTAGTTCGAGATTGTTGATGGCTATCTCCACCTCTTCCAGCCTTTTCTCCGTGCCCTGTAGAGTAGTGACGTCCCAGACACTGCACGCGTTCCGGCCACCTGAGAACATGAGCTTTGTTGCGCTGAACCCTTTGCCCGATCTTCTGTCCAGCCAGGGGACGCTCACTAGGGATGACAGCGACTCCACCGCAGCTATGACTGTTGCCCTTACTTCTCTTAGCACTTCTGGCACAATGTTAAGGGTGTGATTGACCGGAGAAAGGTCTAGATTGGAGAACTTATCTTTTGTTCCTTTCAGTGTGCGCAGGCACTTCACTGTAACTTTCTTTAAATTCTTTCTCCTAGGGTGGTAACCTGCTACTGGGCTCTCGTTGCCTAGTTCACCATTAGGTGCACGCCGCAATGAAGACCTTACATCTTGTATGTGCTCCTTCACTAGGAGAAGGACCTCTTTGGACATTCCGCAGGCGTCCAACATAGTTAGAGACCCTTCTGAGAGATCATCGATCCATCTCTCATGACAATGGTGGAGCAGAGCTTGTTGCGTCGTTGGGGAATGGAGGAGGTCATTGGCAAAGTCGTGAAGGTCTCTCAGAGCTTCGAAGTTTAGGAGTGCCATGCTCGAAAGAAGGAAAAAGAATGGCGTGAAGTGTGGAGAATGGAGGGTGGATCTTGGACAAGCTTGGGATTCTAGGATAGTCGCAACACGAGTTGATAAACTGCTTATGTAGACTTATGTACCTCTTATAGACATCTTATGTTTTGTACAGGATCAGAAAGGAAAGGACACCGAAGTATCCTTTTTTGGTACGGAAAACGACAATGGGAAAATGGTGGGGAACCAAATGCATCCACGGGAACGTTCCATGAGAGAGAGAGAGAGAGAGAGAGAGAGAGAGAGAGAGAGATTTTTGTTGAGATTTTGTTGTTGGTTATCCTGAAAGTATTAGACATACGTGCACGAGGTAAGGATGCCAGACTGTGTGCTTAATTGGTGAGACTCGAGAGCAGACAAGATCTTGCGAACTATAAGAGAGAAAAAATAATATTTTCCATGTTTATGAAGTATCGATCTGATCCAAAGGCAGATCTGTTAGTTGTCCCTAAAAGACAGAACTCACTCTTAACAGCTAGCGGGTTTCTCTCTAGGTACTTGCCTTGCAACACCTAGGAAAGTTCCCATAGTGAACAAGATCCATCTGGAAGAAATAAGAGGCACTGCAATTATGACGTGACTAGCTGTTCTTATTCATTAAATTTTGAATGCCTTCTGCAAAGGATTCTTTCCCTCTTAAAGCTTGGATTTGTATGGACAGTTAATTTCTGATTTTTCTCCTCTTTTCTTGGCTTCGGCCAATTGTAGAATCAAGTAATTTTTGGCATATTTGTTTATCTACTGTTTTCATCATTGCTATCCTTATCCAATATTTATTCAAATCTGCTGCTGCGACACCGGCTAGTGCAAGGAGTTTGACAAAACTTTTTGATTTGCTTAACCGGTTGAGGAGCCTAGCAAAGTTCAGATAGATAATAAGGTGAGGCACCAATTAGATTAACATGCTGCCTCCCATTGTCGAATTCATCTGTTCATGTATGAACCTGAAAGATCACACCCACATAATGCTCCAAGAAATGTCACCAAGTAACTGAAGAGAAAGAGAAGGAACTGGACTGACCTAAGTTAAAATGACGAAGACTCTGCGGTCCGGATGTACAAAACTGGAAGAAGACGGCCTACATCTAATCTAAGGTGGTTTTTGCCTAACCAATTTCGTATCACTGACGTGTGCAGATAACCGGATAACAACCACAGCCTTTCATCTTGCATTTCATAGTTGCACTGGCTTAAAAGTAAAGTGGAAGAAAATTGGGAAATATTTCCTTGGTGATGTCTATGCAGTGAGCTTTTGTGAGATTGTGATGACTGGACAGATTGATGCTCTAGTGAAACTATCAACTGTAAGCTGCTATATAGAGGGATAAGATGATGGTTAATCTGAAAAGATTGTTGGACAGTGGAGAAAGTAAATAATGATTGGTACAGTAAGGACAGACTAGTTGCCTTCAAGCTAAGTAGAGGATGTTTTTGTGATCAATAATGCAAAGAGTTGCAATATTGATTGAGCTAATTGCAAAATGTTAAAGATTCACCCATTCACCCAATACATAAATGATTTTTCTTCACCCTTTTGAGCTCCTAAAAAATAATTCCGTTAGTCAAGCAATAAGCAGAGAACTATAATATATATATATATATAGAGAGAGAGAGAGAGAGGGAGAGAGAGTAATTTCAGTGAAACTTTTTGATTCACATTGTGTCTATCCATTTTACAATGTATACCGTGAAAAAACATTATACAGACTATCAAAATTTTTTAGGATGCCATACATGGGTTGGCACCAAAGAAAAATATGACACTAGCAGTTGATTATATTGAGGAGAGCAGCTCTTGTTTTGACAAGTCTCCTGTAAATGTTTCCAGGTCCTCCTCTGTTTTCCGAATGCTCGATTCCAATGCCTCAAGTCCCTTGGAAACATTGTATACTCCGGGATGAGCATCTTTAGCAGATTTCAGAATGGTCAATTCACCATCCAAGCCTTTGATTTTTTTGTATTCCTCTTTCTCATCACATGATATGTGTTTAGGTGACAACATATTTGAGACCAAAGACCAACTGAAAGGCTTCAATCTTTCCCTTGGCCCTAAAAAAACATGTAACAAGGACTCGAATACTGTTAAACTAATTTTTCAGCTTCTCTTAATATGCTGAGAGTAGCCTCGGGATTCGAGGGTCTTCTCAGGTTGTTTTTCCTCTTCATCTTCTTCAAATGATCCAAAAGCTTTGTGACCATGTTCTGCAATCTTTTCCTTGATTTTAAGTATACCTCGACTTCACTCGACCATGCAGGATTTCCTTGTCTCCTTCGGAATGATGGCTCGAGTTCCTGGATGCATTCTTTTGTGTATGAAAAAATGTCATTCACATTCCCACAAACGTCCAATAGCTTCAGAGATCCATCCAACAACTCTTCCATAGAACTCTTATGGTGTTCATGGGAAAGAGCCTGCTGGGTTAAAGGCATTTGAAGCCAATCATCAATGCATTCGTACAGATCATTGAGGCCTTCTAATTTTCAGGGTGCTGATGAGCCCGGAGATGAGGAGGTTGCATCCAATGATTTCAGCCTCTGCAACAGCTCTTCGATAGCTCTTGCTAGAGGGTGACTTGTAAAAGGCAAGCTGATTGAGCGAGAGTGGCATGTGGTTTTGGAAATCTCTAGTGAATCAGCCATTAAGGTTCTGTTTGATAGGAAGGAAGCTTTTCTCTGTTGTTTATGCAAACACTACCACCAAGCACTTCAACCTTGTATATATACAAGGGCTAGTGGAAATTGACAAATCAATATTCTTCCAATTTCATTTTCACTGGTATGTGATGAATCGTCCAACTAGGCAGAAAGTGCGTCCTGCTGTTTCTGATCTAAAGGAAAACTGGAACCTTCAGCAAAAGCAAACCAGCTTGATGTATCAATACAAACAGGTGGCATGCTGCCATAAGTCCCAGACAAGCAGATCAAGATTAGACGGTTGTATCTTGTAGGTTTGAACCTTTTTATGTGGAAATTATACAACTCTCTGTGTGCTAATGCTGCTAGGGACAAGAGGAATCTTGACAGCTTCAAGTAATCACCACATTTTATGAAAATTATGTTCGTTTGCCATTGTGTACAAGTGGTCTGTCCGCTGACTTCCAGATGCCACTTTAGAAAGATAAATCAACATTTAGGCCACTTAGCTTTGTAGATCCAGCAAACGTGTGATCTGCATCAGCAATAGCCATGAGAGCTCAGAGTTTTGTTTATATATTTGTCAACTTGGCATCCTCATCAACTGTGGTGTTAATATTTGGGAGAGACCAATCAGGATCCTTCTGTCGGGCTGCGGATCAATATGAAATGATCTGAATTGTAGCAAACAACATGCACGGGTGGTATGCCATCACGATTAGCTGTAATGTCACGGATCAATTGACAACGTCCCGACAATAATTCCATTATTTTATATTGATCAAGAAAACCAAAATCCATCTAAAATGATCTTTTTTTTTTTTTTTTTTTTAAACAATGGGCACGTGTTCAATGCCACAATGATTATCAGAGAAGAAGATGATGATTACTTCATGCATCATTCAATGTTGAAATTGAGCACGTAGGTTGTGAAACATCTGTAGGCTAATGTTGCAAGGGGACAAGTGGAATCTTTACAGTTACAGCTTAAGCTTGTGCAACTATCTTAAAGTTATGTGTTTGCCTCATTATTTAAATTGGTTTGATTATTGGTTGAGATTCTTCTACTCAATGACATGAAATGACCAGACTAGTCTCAAAAGGCATGCTTATAATGGACTCCTGGGTTTGCACGAGTTACTTGTCTGGTCTTCTGGACCAACAACCCAGTCCACTGTTATGAAAAACTTAGTCAACAGAAGCTTGTAGGGCAACTAGTTTTACAGATCTAACCAAATGGATCCATAGGCCATGGGGAGAGAGAGAGATAGAGAGATTCTTGAGAGTTGACTTGTCAATATGTGATTAGAATACTAAGGTAAGACATAAGGTACGAGGGAAGGATTGGTCAGATCTGACAAAGTTGCTTAATAGGCTAAGAGCAGACAAGAAATTGAGAACAAAGCGACATAACTAACTTCACATTTCTGTAAGATTGATAAAATACAATTGTGAAAGCTTTTTGGTTGCTTCCAGGCAATACCTCAGGAGTTCCTGTACTGAGAGCAGTGCACAACAATCCATATAGAACGATGACTCGTTTAAAATCTGAAATTTCTTTTGCAAATGATGTCCTTTTGAAATGAATATTGAATTCGATTGGGAAAAATCGGGGTTTGCAAAAGAAGGTGAGAGAATGTGACTGACTTTCCAGCAAGAATTTGGCCAGAGTCAAAGTCGGGCATAATGAAATGCATTTCAAAATTTTAGGTGAATATTGCAAAAATTGAGTTATCAGGGAGCAAACTGCCCCAACCCAAAGCCTAGGGGGCATAATGCAATTATCCTTTGTGATAGGCCTAGGATATGATTAGCTATCAAAACTTGGCCTTGTCTGGCACTTTGTGACTGGAATGGAAGGATTAAGTTGAAGAATCTAGTAATCGTACTTGAGGCAATGCTTGCGGAGGAGGAACTTGATACCTGGAGAGTCTCAGATTGAGATTCAAGGAAAATGATGGTTGAATTGAAATTCAGGAATGTTATCTTGTCAAAACAGAAATACTAATTAATGCAAGCTAAAAGCATCAAGAGGGAACACTCGGAGCAGAAAGCTTGTGTTGTGAAATGTATAATTGTCAACTGTCAGATCGAAAAGCTGATTGGATGAGTCTTCTTATGAGAAATAGAAGTAGCTTTATCATTCATCTCGCTAAATGCTTGAATTCAGACACTGTGGATATATGTCATTAATCATGACAATCTATTTTAAAATCCTATGAGAGAGTTGGGCAATAGTATGTGGTACTCAAGTGTTTGGGTCTATTTACATCTTTAATAATACATTGTTGCACTGTACATACTGCAAAATCTTTTCCTCATTGGATAGGCACTAAGTAGAGAATGACCATAATGGTTGAGAATGTTGAGAAGAGAAGCTCGTCTTCACTAAATGCCTAAATAGGCATTCTAAATCCTCCTCGATTTCCTGAATGGTTGACTCTGACACTTCCAGTCGCTGTAGTACCTAAGGGTTCATGTCTTTGACAGACTTTAGACCAGACAGGTCAACATCCAGGCCTTCCATGTTGTTCTCTTTTACATTCTCTTCGCAGGATACGTGCTTGGATGAGACAAGCTTGGAAACCAAAGACCAACCATTAATCTTTGATTTCGCCTTTGGCCCAGATAAGAGGCATAACAAGGACTCAAAAGACCAAAAGAGTGATATCTTCAGCTTCTCTTAGCGTGCTAAGACCAGCTTCTTGATTAGAGCCTTTCCTTTTCTTCTCTACTCTGTTCAAAATCTCTGAAATCTTGGAGATGACTTTTGCAGTCTCTTCTTAGATTTGATGCATGACTCGACTTCACTTGCATTTCATAGTTCTGCAATGGCTTAAAAGTTAAGCAGATGAAGATTTGAATGTATGTGGCAGAGAGCTTCTGTGATGACTGATTGATACTCTCTTGAAACTATTAATTTAGCTGCTACATAGAGGGAAAAGATGAAGGTTATTCTGGAAATATAGTTGGACTGCAGAAAAAGTAAACACTGATTGGTACAATAAGGGTGGACCAGTCGCCTTGAAGCTAATTAGAGCCCATCTCTGTGATCAATACTACGAAAAGTTGTAATTTAGATAATTTGTTGGAAAAGCTGAATTGATAAAGACCATTTATTCATTGAGCTAATTTGCACAGATGTTAAAGATTCATTGATACATAAATCATAAAAATGAATTTTATTAGGAAAGCAATGAGCAGAAAATTGGAAGAGAGAGAGAGAGAGAGAGAGTAATTTTGGTGAACTTTTTTTATTCACAATGTATCTATACAATTTACAGTGTGTAAGATGAAGATACAATATATAGACTGGCAAAATTTTTTAGGATGCCATACATGGGTTGGCACCGAGGAAAATATGACACTAGCAGTTCATAATATTGAGAAGAGCTGCTCTTGTTTTGACAAGTCTCCTGAAAATGCCTTCCACGTCCTCCTCAATTTCCCGAATGCTCGATTCCAATGCCTCCAGTCTCTTGGATACATTGTAAACTTGAGGATTAGCATCATTAGCAGATTTCAGAATGGTCAATTCATCATCCAAACCTTGGATTTTGTCGTACTCCGCTTTCTCATCACACGATACACGTTTAGGTGACAACATATTTGAGACTAAAGACCAACCGACAGGCTTCGATCTTTCCCTTGGCACGGAAAGTAAATGCAACAGGGACTCCAATACTGAAAAGCTGATTTCTTCAGCTTCTCTTAATATGCTGAGAGTGGCCTCAGGTTTTGAGTGTTTCCTAAAGTAGTTTTTCTTCTTCATCTTTATCACATGATCCAAAAGCTTTATGACCATTTTCTGCAATCTTTTCCGAGATCTGATGTATGTCTTGACTTCTTTCGCCTGCTCAGGATCTCTTCCTCTTCTTCTCCGGGATGATGACTCGAGTTCCTGGATGCATTCCTTCATTTGTGAAAAAACGTCTTTCACGTTCCCACAAACATCCAATAGCTTCAGAGATCCATCCAATAATTCTTCCATAGAACTCCTACGGTGTTCATGCGAAAGAGCCTCCTGGGTTAGAGGCATCTGAAGCCAATTATCAATGCAGTCGTACAGATCTTTTAGGCCTCCTAACGTTGGGGGTGCTGATGAGGCCAGAGATGAGGAAGTTGCATCTGATGATTTCAGCCTCTGCAACCGCTCTTCGACAGCTGTTGCTAGAGGGTGACTTGTGGAAGGCAAGCTGATTGAGCGTGAGTGACCTGTGGTTTTAGATATCTCAAGTGAAACAGCCATATTTTTTTCCTTTGAGGTTCTGTTTGACAGAAGGAAGCTTTTCTCTGTTGTTTATTCAAACTTTGCTACAGAAGCTTTTCAAACCAAACCCTTCAACCTAGTATATATATAAGAGCAAGGGGACATTGACAAATCTGTATTCTTCCAAGCTCATAATTGTTGGCATGTGATGGATCGTCCAACCTAGCAGAAATTGCCTCCCATGCTTTCCGAATTATAGGAAACTGGAATCTTTAACAACAGTGAACCATCTTAATGTATTGTTACAAACAGGTGGTTTGCCAACATAATTCCCAGGCAAGCGGATCAAGGTTAGGTGGTTGTAACTTGTAGGTCTGAACTTGAGCATGCGGAAATTATTTGACTCTCTGCTTGCTAATGCTGCTAGGGACATAAGGAATCATGACAGCTCGGACCTTATGTCATTCAAGTCCTTTTTATCAAGTAATGACCACCTACAATTTATGAAAAATAAGTTTGTTTGCTGTTGTGCACGAGTGGTTGTTGGCTGACTTCCAGACCAGCTAACCAATGACACTATAGAGAAATAAATTAACTTTTAGCCCACTTAAATACTTAGATCCAGAAAAAATATGATCTGCATCAGCAATAGCCATGACAGCTCAGAGAATTGTTCAGATTTTTGTAGCGAACCCTACCTGGCATACTCATCAAAGGTGGCATTGATGTTTGGGAGAGATCAATCAAGATCCGTCTGTTGGGCTGTGAGTCAACATAAAATGATCAGAAATTTAGTAAACAACGTGCACGGGTGGTATGCCACCGTGTTTATAAGAAAAATGGACACCAAAGATCACGCATTGCCCAATATTGATGTGGAACCCAAGGGTTAGGAAATTGTTCATGTAATAATATAGCCCTCTAACAGTCAAGTCCTTCTGAGCTTCCATTAGCTGTCATGTGACAGATCAGTCGACAACCTCCCGACAATTTTTCCTGTAGGTTTTATATTGATCAAGAAAACCTAGTCCGTATGAAATGTATCTAAAGAGTTTTTGACAATGTGCAAGCATGCAATGCCACGACGATTCTCTGAGAAGAGGATGACAATACTTCATGCATCATTTAATGCTAAAGTTGAGCGTGTGGGCTGTAACAACATCTATAGACTAACGTAGCAAGGTGACTGGTGGAATCTTTACCGTTACGGCTTAAATATGTGTGACTATCTTGAAGATATCCCTTTGCCTCAGTTAAAGAAAAGAGGTTGACTATTGGTTGAGATTCTTCTAATCAATGACATTGAATAGCCAGACAACTCCAAAAGGCATGCATATAATGGAGTCATGGGTTTGCCCGAGTGGCTTGCCCTGTCTTTCGGACCAACACGAAGTCCACTATAAATAAAAACTTGGTCAACAGAAGCTTTTAAGACATTTAGTTTTACAGATCTAACCAAATGATCCATAGGAACTGCCATGCAGAGAGAGAGGGAGAGGGAGAGGGAGAGAGAGAGGGGGAGGAGAGAGAGAGAGAGAGAGAGAGAGAGAGAGAGAGAGAGAGAGATGCTTCACAGTTGACTTGTCATTATACGATTAGAAAACCAAGGTTAGATATAAGGGTAGGAGGGAAGGATTGGTCAAATCTGTCAAAGTTGCTTAATTGACTAAGAGCCGACGAGAAATGGAAACCAAAGTGATAAAATTTTGTTCACATATCTGTAAGATTAATAGAATAAAATTGCAAAGCATGGTAAATTTGTTCTGGAAAGTGGGTCACTTTTTGGGTGCTTCCATTTTGAAAGATTCCTGAACAGCGAACAGAGAGCAAGAATCCATACAGCACTACTACTTAATTAAAATCTGAGATTTCTTTTGCAAATGATATCCTTTTGAAATGGATATTGAATTTGAATTGAAAATATGAGGGGGGAAAAGGATATCATTCGCAAAATAAGATGAGAGCATGTGTCTGACTATCCGCGAGAATTTGGCTGGAGTCAATGAGGAATAGCGAAATGTTTATCAAATTATCAGGACGGATATTGCGAAGACTGTAAGATAAGGGGGCAAATTGTCACAATCCCATACACCGAGGGGAGATGATGTAATTATCCCATCTGCTTGGCCTAGGATATGAACGAGCGATCAAAACTTGGCCTCCTCTTATCCTTTGACTGTGGAATGGAATGATTCAGCTGATGAATCTAGTAATCGAACTTGAGGCCACGCTTGCCGAGGAGGAACCTGATAGCTGGAGAGTCTCAGATTGTGATTACAAGGGAAAAATATGGCAGATGTATGGAATGTAAAAGAAAATGACTGAAATTCAGGGAGCATATCTTGTCAAAACAGAAATTCTAATAAATGTACTAAGGTAAATGCATCAAGAGTGAACGCCTGGAACAGAGAGTTTGCGTTGAGGAAATGTTAAATTGTCAAAATATCAGATCAAAAAGCTGATTAGAGGAGTCTTCCTACATGAAATAGAAGTAGATCTATCGTTCATCGGGCTTAAGTGCTTGAGTTCGATTACCATGGATATATGTAATTAATGTTGACACTCTTAACTTTGAAATGCGATGAGCGAGAGATGGGCAAAGTCCTTTGGTACGCAAGTGTTTGTCTATTTACATCTTGTAATGATACATTAATGCACAGTACATTTTACACAATCTTTTTCTTGATTGGTTAGGCACCAAGCAGAGAAAGATCCTAATGATTGAGAATATTGAGAAGAGAAGCTCTTGTCTTCACTAAATGCCTATATAGGCATTCTAAATCCTCGTCGATGTCCCGAATTGTTGACTCGAATGCCTCCAGTTGCTTTAGTACTCGAGGGTTCATGTCTTCAACGGACTTTAGAACAGAGAGGTCAACATACAAGCCTTCGATATTGTTGTCATTTACGTTCTCTTCGCAGGAAATGCGTTTGGACGAGACAAGCTTGGAAACCAAAGACCAGCCGTTGATCTTTGATTTCGCCTTTGGCCCAGATAAGAGACGCAACAAGGACTCAAACACCGAAAGGCTGACATCTTCAGCTTCTCTTATCATGCCAAGAGCAGTTTCTTTGTTGGAGTCTTTCTTTTTCTTCTCCGCTCTCTTCAAATTCTCCAAAATCCTGGAGATGACTTTCTGCAGTCTCTTCTTAGATTTGATGTACGACTCCACTTCACTTGCCAGGCCACGATCACCTCCTCTCTTTCTCCTCAGTGACGACTCTAGCTCCTGAATGGATTCCTTCATTTGCGAGAACACTTCTCTGGTAGTTCCGCAAAAATCCAACAGCCTAATCGATCCGTCCAACAATGGCTCGATGCCTTTGCTGTGATAATCACGGAAGATGGCCTGTTGAGTGAGGGGCAACTGAAGCAAATCATTGATGCTTTCGTACAAGTCTTTGAGGTCGCCTAAATTTTGGCACCCGGATGAGGATGTTGCTTCTGATGATCTCAGCCTATCCAACTGATCCTCGACTGATGTAGTGAGAGGGTGGCCCCTGGAAGGCAGGCTGATCGATCGGGAATGCCCAATAAATTTAGAAATCTCAGCAGAGGAAGCCATTTTCTTTTTTAACTCAAAAGACAGAAGCCTTTCACAGTCTTAGATGTGGATTTGGCTCCGAGAGAAGTGTGTTCATGCCACACCTCTTACCCTGGTATATATATAACTGCTGGATGCATTTGACTGTCCAACTCTTCAAGGCTCGAATTCGCTGTCATTTGATCGGTCCTCCACTTCCCCGACAATGTTATCTGTTTCAGATCTTAAGGAAAGTTAGAATATTAAACAAAGATCAATCATGTGTATTTGGGCTGTGCGCTACCATGATTCCCAGACAAAAGGACAATTATTAGACAGTCATATAATTTAAGCCTGAGTTTATGAGCACGCAGAATATGTGAATAAACATCAATAAGGCTTTAAATATTGATACACACAGGTAATATGCCACCAAGAATCCAGACAAAAGGATGAAATGGTTCTATCGTTTGTGTTCAAAATTGCACGTGTAGAACACTCTAAGATCAGTGTGCTGATGCAGCTGGAGACATGTGGAATCTTGACAGCACTGAGCTTATAGTTTTTAACTTGTATTATTTGTACAATCCCCGCATTTTATGTGAACAGGAGATGTATATTAAGTTGCTTCATGCATGTGCATGAGCCATTCCTTGCTAACCATGTTCATATCACTAATGTGTACTGATGACTGAGATCGGTCATGTCAGCCAGTGCCTTCATCTTGCATTTCAAAGTTATGCAATGGATTACAACTTAAGTGGAGGAAGATTTGGAAATATCTACTAGATGATGTATATGGCAGAGAGCTTTTGTGATAACTTGACAGATTGATACTCTCTTGAAAGTAGTAAGTTATTAACTGTTAGCTGTTACGTAGAGGGAAAAGATGATGGTTATTCTGGAAATATTGTTGGACTGTGAAAAGTAAGTACTGGTTGGTACAATAAGGACAGACTAGTCGCCTTGAAGCTAATTAGAGCCAGTCTTCATTATCAATAATGCAAAGAGTTGTAACTCAGATTATATGTTGGAAAAGTTAAGTCAATAAAGACCATTTATTCATTGAGCTAATTGTACAGATGTTAAAGATTCATTAATACATAAATAATTTTAGAGCCAGTCTTCATTATCAGTAATGCAAAGAGTTGTAATTCAGATAATTTGTTGGAAAAGTTGAGTTGATAAAGACCATCTATTCATTGAGCTAATTGGACAGATGTTAAAGATTCATTAATACATAAATAATTTTTCTCATCCCTTTTGATCTCCTAAAAATTAATTTTATCAGTAAAGCAACAAGCAGAAAATTTTTTGTGAGAGAGAGAGAGAGAGAGAGAGAGAGAGAGAGTAATTTTGGTGATCTTTTTTAATTCACAATGTATCTATACAATTTGCAGTGTATACGGTGAAGATACAATATACAGACTGGCAAAGTTTTTTAGGATGCCATGCATAAGTTGGCACTAGAAAATATGACACTAGCAGATAATTATATTAAGAAGAGCTGCTCTTGTTTTGACTAGTCTTCTACATATGCATTCCATGTCCTCCTCAATTTCCCGAATGCTCGATTCCAATGCCTCTAGTCTCTTAGAAACATTGTAAACTTGAGGATTAGCATCTTTAGCAGATTTCAGAATGGTCAATTCGACATTGAAGCCTTGGATTTGGTTGTATTCCGCTTTCTCATCACATGATACACGTTTAGGTGACAACATATTTTAGACTAAAGACCAACTGATAGGCTTCGGTCTTTCCCTTGGTCCTGATAGGACATGCAACAGGGACTCAAATACTGAAAAATTGATTTCTTCAGTTTCTCTTAATATGCTAAGAGTAGCCTCAGGTTTTTAGTGTTTTCTCAGGTCATTTTTCCTCTCCATCTTCCTCACGTGATCCAAAAGCTTTGTGACCATTTTCCACAATCTTTTCCTAAATTTGATGTATCTCTCGACGTCACTCGCCTGTTCAGGATCTCTTCCTCTCCTTGTCTGGGATGATGACTTGAGTTCCTGGATGCATTCCTTCATCTGTGAAAAAACGTCTTTCATGTTCCCACAAACATCCAATAGCTTCAGAGATCCATCCAATAAATCTTCCGTAGTACTCCAATGGTGTTCATGGGAAACAGCCTGCTGGATTAGAGGCATCTGAAGCCAATCATCAATGCAGTCGTACAGATCTTTGAGGCCTCTTAACTTTCGAGGTGCTGATAAGGCCGGAGATGAGGAAGTTGCATTCGATGATCTCAGCATCTGCAACTGCTCTTCGACAGCTGTTGCTATAGGGTGACTTGTGGAGGGCAAGCTGATTGAGCGTGAGTGGCCTGTGGTTTTAGAAATCTCAAGTGAATCAGCCATTTTTTTTTTTTTCTGAGGTTCGGTTTGATAGAAGGAAGCTTTTCTCTGTTATCAGACTCTGCTGCAGAAGCTGGTCAAACCAAACCCTTCAACCTATTATATATACAAGGGCGAGGACATTGACAAATCTGTATTGTTCCAAGCTCATTTTTTTTGTCATGTGATGGATCGTCCAACTAAGCAGAAATTGCCTCCTGTGTTTTCCGAATTATAGGAAAACTGGAATCTTTAACAAAAGTGAACCAGCTTAATGTATTGATACAAACAGGTGGTATGCCAACATAACTCCCAGGGCAAGTGGATCAAGATTAGGTGGTTGTAACTTCTAGGTCTGAACTTGAGCATGCTGAAATTATTTAACTCTCAGTGTGCTAATGCTGCTAGGGACATGAGGATCTTGACAGCTCCAACCTTATATCATTCAAATCCTTTTTATCAAGAAATGACCACAATTTATGAAAAATGAGTTTGTTTGCCATTGTGCACGAGTGGTTTGTTGGCTGACTTCCAGACCAGCTAACCAATGCTGCTATAGAGAAATAAATTAACATTTAGTTCCAGAAGTCATACGATCTGCATCAGGAATAGCCATGACAGCTCAGAGTATTGTTCAGCTCTTCGTAGTGAATCTACCTGGCACACTCATCAAATGTGGCATTGATGTTTGGGAGAGATCAATCACGATCCGTCTGTCGGGCTGTGAATCAATATGAAATGATCAGAAATGTAGTAAACAATGCGCACGGTTGGTATGCCACCGTGACTAAAAAAAAAGGATGCCAATTAGATCATGCATTGCTCAATACTGATGTGGAACCCGAGGGTTAGGAAAATGTTTAGAGAGAGAGAGAGATATGTCAGATCTGCCAAAGTAGAGAGAGAGAGAGAGAGAGAGAGAGAGAGAGAGAGAGAGAGAGAGATATTTAGTTTTAGTTTTACAGAAAGATTGGTCAGATCTGCCAAAGTTGCTTAATTGGCTAAGAGCAGACAAGAAACGGAAGCCAGAGTGATAAAATCATGTTCACCTTTCTGTAGGATTCAAATACAACTGCAAAGCATGGTAATTTTATTCTAAAGAGTGGGTCGCTTCCATTTTGAAAGGTTCCTGAACCGTGAACAGGGTGCACAAATCCATACAGAACTACTACTTAATTAAAATCTGAGATTTCTTTTGCAAATGATATCCTATTGAAATGGATATAGAATTCAATTTGAAAAATGAGGGGGTAAAAGGATATCGTTCGCAAACACCTGGAACAGAAAGTGTGTTGTGGAGATGTTAAATTGTCAAATGTCAGATTAAAAAGCTGATTAGAGGAGTCTTCCTTCGAGAAATAGAAGTGGCTCTATCATTCATCGGTTTAAATGCTTGAATTCGAATACAGTCGATATATGTAATTAGTGTTGACACTCTAATTTTGAAACCCAATGAGCGAGAGATGGGCAAAGTCATTTGGTATGCAAGTTTTTCTGTCTATTTACATCTTGTAATGATACATTGTTACACTGTACATTCTACAAAATCTTTTTCCTTGACTGGATAGGCACAAAGTAGAGAAAGATCCTAATGATTGAGATTATTGAGAAGAGAAGCTCTTGTCTTCACTAAATGCCTATATAGGCATTCCAAATCCTCCTCGATGTCCTGAATTGTTGACTCGGATGCCTCCAGTTGCTTTAGTACTCGAGGGGTCATGTCTTCAACAGACTTCAGAACAGAGAGGTCAACATACAAGCCTTCGATATTGTTGTTATTTACATTCTCTTCGCAGGAAATGCGTTTGGATGAGACAAGCTTAGAAACCAAAGACCAACCATTGATCTTTGATTTTGCCTTTGGCCCAGATAAGAGACATAATAAAGACTCAAACACCGAGAGGCTGATATCTTCAGCTTCTTCTATCATGCTAGGAGCAGTTTCTTTGTTGGAGTTTTCCTTTTTCTTCTCCACTCTCTTCAAATTCTCTGAAATCTTGGAGATGACTTTCTGCAGTCTCTTCTTTGATTTGATGTATGACTCCACTTCACTTGCTGGGCCACAATCAACTCCTCTCTTTCTCCTAAGTGAGGACTCTAGCTCCTGAACGCATTCCTTCATTTGTGAGAACACTTCTCTGATAGTTCCGCAAAAATCCAACAGCCTAATCGATCCATCCAACACTGGCTCGATGCATTTGCTGTGATAATCATGGGAGAAGGCCTGTTGAGCAAGGGGCAACTGAAGCAAATCATTGATGCTTTCGTACAAGTCTTTGAGGCCCCCTAAACTTTTGCACACAGATGAGGATGTTGCTTCTGATGATCTCAGCCTCTCCAACTGATCTTTGACTGATGTAGTGAGAGGGTGGCTCCTGGAAGGCAGGCTGATAGACCGGGAATGCCCAATAAATTTAGAAATCTCAACAGAGGAAGCCATTTTCTTTTGAATCGCAAAAGATAGAAGCCTTTCACTGTCTTAGACGCGGATTTGGCTCTGAGAAAAGTGTGTTCATGTCACACTGGTATATATACAATTGCTGGAGGCATTTGACAGTTCAGCTCTTCCAGGCTCGAATTTGCTGTCATTAGATTGGCCTCCCACTTCCCCAACAATGTTATCTGTTTCCGATCTCAAGCAAAGTTAGAATATTAAACAAAGATCAATCATGTGTAGATGCGCAGTATGCTACCATGATTCCCAGACAAAAGGATGACTATTATATAATTTAAGCCTGAGTCTATGAGCATGTGGGATAAGTGAATAAACATCAACAGGGCTTTAAATATTGATACACACAAAGGGGTATGCCACCATGAATCCTAGACAAGAGGATGAAATGGTTCTATCGTTTGTGTTTGAACTTGAGCATGTGTAGAACACTATAAGATCAGGGTGCTGATGCTGTTGGAGACATGTGGAATCTTGACAGCACTGAGCTTATAGTATTTAAGTTGTATTGTTTGTGCAATCTCTGCATTTTACGTGAACAGGAGGTATATATTAAGTTACTTCATGCATGTGCATAAGCCATTTCTTGCTAACCGTGTTCATATCACTGCTGTGGTGCAGTCATATCAAACACTCCCCTCATCTTGCATTTCAAAGTTCTGCGATGGCTTAAAAGTTATTGGGAGGAAGATTCGGAAATATTTCCTAGATGATGTATATGGCAGGGGGTTTCTGTGATAACTTGACAGATTGATACTGTCTTGAAACTATTAACTGTTAGCTGCTCCATATAGGGAAAAGATGATGGCTATGCTAAAGATATTGTTGGACTGCGAAAAGTAAATACTGATTAGTACAATAAGGAAAGACCAGTTGCCTTGAAGCTAATTAGAGCCCATCTATGTTATCATAATGCAAAGAATTCTAATTCGGATTATTGGTTGGAAAGGCTAGTCGATAAACACCATTTATTCATTGAGCTAATTGCACAGATATAAAAGATTCATTAATACATAAATGGTTTTTCTCAACCTTTTTGATCTACTAAAGATTAATTTCATTAGTAAAGCAATAGACAGAAAATTGTGAGAGTGTAATTTCAGCGAATTATTTTGATTCACTATGTATTTATACAATTTACAGTGTTTACGGTGAAGGTACAATTTACAGACTAGCAAAATCGTTTAGGATTGCCATGCATGGGTTGGCACCAAGGAAAAATATGACACTAGCAGTTGATTATACTGAGAAGCGCTGCTCTTGTTTTGACAAGTCTCCTGAATACGCATTCCACGCCCTCCTCGATTTCACCAATTCTCATTTCCAACGCCTACAGTCTCTTTGATACATTGTAAACTTGAGGATTAGCATCTTTAGCAGATTTCAGAATGGTCAATACGACATCGAAGCCTTGGATTATTTCGTATTCCGCTTTCTCATCACATAATATGCGTTTAATTGACAACATATTTTAGACTAAAGACCAACTGATAGGTGTTAAATATAAAAGGACTATAAGCTCAGCAGTTAATATTGCTAAAGGAAAAGGAAGAACACAAAGACAGAAAAGCAACAATGAGCTGATGATCAACGGTGAGATGATCAACAATGAAGAATCCATGATAAAGACAAGTGGATCGACATCAATGAAGAAGAAGCCTGAGATAAAGAGTGACACGGATCGCCAAGTCATAATAGATTTAAACTAACTCGTGTACTGTTATTCAGCTGAAAGAGAGAAAACAAATGTAAAACAGTTAGTTAGATTCTGTTTTTCCTTTATGAGCTGTATTCAGTTTTTCCGTTTTCCTTTAAGTAGTCTTCTTATTCATTGATGAAAAGACTATGAAGGCAGAGAAGATAGAGAGAGATAGAGGGAGTAAGAGCAGTCAGCCATGGATGCTCTGCACTGAATTGATGAGTCTGGTTGAGATAGAAAGATAGAAACAGGGAAGGAAGAACAGAGGATTGGTAGTACAGTCTTATTGAAATAAAAGTGATTCGAGTTTTTCATTCACGGATTCTTCTATAACTAGATTCATTTCATCTTCATCTTTATCATCATCTTCTCATGGTATCGAGAGCAGTTATCACGATTCGAGGAGATCGTTCGAAGGTTTTCATTGAATCGAATAGAGAAATCGAAGATGCAGCGAGATACCGTAGTGCGGTAATCGTATTTGTATTCATAGGGTTCTTGTCATCTTCTTCCTCGGGTTGGAAATAATAACAATGGCGATAAGAACACCAAAGTATCCTTTCCCAATACATGTGAATATCTCGAATTTTGTCACAATCAAACTCGCCGAAGACAATTTTCTTTTGTGGCAAGCTCGCATTCACAGATTCCGAAGAGTCAAGAACTCTTTGGTTTTATTAATGGTGATACTTCACCACCTCCTCAAATGTTGCGAGAATGAGGTTGAAGGATGCGCATCGGAAGTTATAAATCCAGATTATATTGACTGGACAAAAAGCGATCATTTGGTGTCATCTTGGTTAAGCGGATGTTTCGAGCATATCTTGAGCCCGATAATTGGCGTGGAAACATCCTATGAGGTATGGCAAACTCTTCGAATCGTTTTACACGAAGTCAATTGCTAGAGAGTTCAAATTAAGAGGGAAGCGCAAGCTTGTTAGAAGCATGATCGAACCCTCTCGTCTATCTCGAGAATATAAGTCCATATGTGATCGGTTGAATGCTATAGGAAAACTGTGGATGATATAACCAAAATGTTTGGTGTATTGGAAGGCTTAGGTCCCGAGTATGAGAATTTTCGAACTACCATATCTTGTCTTAAGCCTCAACCAGAATATGATGAGGTAATTGCACGGTTAGAAAGGCTTGAATCAAGATTGCTGAATTATTCCGAAATCAGTTCAATCCAAATTTAGCCTACTTTGGGCAAAGAGAATCTCATATACAACTTAAAGAAAACACGATGGAGGATATATCGCTCAAACCTCCGGATTTGTAGCTCAAAAAGGAAATTACGAGAGGAGGCCGCAGCTATGGTCGAGGTAGAGCCGCAAACAACAAAGGTCGAGTTTTTGGATATTCGAAAGGAATCGAGAATTACAAGATAGATGCTTTACTTCAAGGACAAAAAGATCAACAATACGAGACAAAGAAATGTCTTTTCGGAACTAATCAAGGTTTTCGACCCTATGCCGGTTATTCTCGGAGGTATCAAAATACCAAAACTTATCCTTCTTTGACATTAACTTCAAATAGAACTCTACAGGATGAGAAAGAAACAGGTAATGTTAGATTAGAATGTCAAATATGCAAACGACCTGGACATGATGCTCTTCGCTGTTGGTATCGTTTTGACAACTCCTATCAAGCAGAAGACATTCCAACAAAGCATTAACGGCATTACATATTGAAGACCCAAAAGGAAGTGAATGGTATCCGGATATTGGTGCTACGGCTCACATCGGTGCTAATCCTGGTATACTTCATACTCTTTCTAAATACAAAGGAACCGATTGTCATGATTGGAGATGGGTCATGTTTTGTTACTTACATTGGTGATACCTCGCTGAAAACAAAAGTTAATACTTTACCACTCAATGATGTCTTGATTGTTCCGAAATAAAGAAGAACCTCCTTTCGGTTTCTAAACTTACGAGATGACTATCCTTGCTCATTTGTTTTTGACAAAAATGGTGTTTATGTTAAGGACAACTATACCAAAGTGACGGTGAAGCTCGGAAGGAAAATTAGGGGACTTTATCAAGTGGATACACAAACCACGAAGCCTTTTTCACTCGAGACAAAGAAGCGTAGATGAAGACATATGGCATCAAAGGTTGGCTCACACAAATTTTCAAATAGTGAAACATCTGCAGCATCAGAAGCGTATTCACTACAATACAACAACCAAGAATTTATGCAGCAATTGTCAAATAGCTAAAAGTACAGCTTTATCTTTCCCTTTGTCAGACTCTACTTCAAATGTTCCTCTAGAAAAGATACACTGTGACATTTGGGGACCCTCACCAGTAAGCTCTTTTCAAAAGTTCAAATACTATGTGATCTTTGTTGATAACTTTTCACGATATAGCTGGTTCTATCCAATGAAGTTGAAATCGAGTTCTATGAGATATTTGTCAAATTCCGAAACTAGTTGAAAGACAACATAATCATCAAATCAAATCTTTCCAGAGTGATGGAGGAGGAGAGTTTATAAGTAGCAGATTTCAACATCATTTAAAGAACTATGGCATAAAACAGCTCATATCCTGTCCTCACACACCGAACATAATGGAATCTCGAAAGAAAACATCGACACATAGTTGAGCTTGGACCGGCTATGTTATATCACTCTAAAGTTCCACCGAGGTTTTGGGTAGATGCCTTTGCAGCTTGCTAACTACATTGTGAACAGACTACCTACACCGAAACTAAAGATGGACACACCTTATAACAAAATTCATCATACTCAGCCAAGATATGAACATCTAAGGGTGTTTGGATGTGCTTGTTATCCGTGCTTAAGACCATATGCAAGACATAAATTTGATCCCAGATCTCTTATCTCGTGTATTTCGGGATATAGTGAACAAAGCACAAGGGGTATCGTTGTCTTGTACCTACTGATAATCATGTGTATATCAGTAGACATGTTGTCTTTGATGAGACATTTTTCCCTTTCTCAAAGAAGTTGGTAAGTGAGTATGGACAGTATACACCTTTATACAAACAATGGGTTGAAGGAGTTAGTCTACTCGAGTCTCCAAGTACCGACTCAACGAGATAGAAGTCTTCTTCACCAA
Source organism: Eucalyptus pumila (assembly GCA_016097595.1). Lineage (NCBI taxonomy): Eukaryota > Viridiplantae > Streptophyta > Magnoliopsida > Myrtales > Myrtaceae > Eucalyptus > Eucalyptus pumila. The sequence continues at coordinate 25,222,387 of CM027851.1, forward strand.
ACGGCTAAATTTCAGTACCATCCTACTTTGGAAGATCAAGTACGGTCATTACTCATATAGTGAACATATGCCACAAAATACTTCTTTCACACAAATACAGAATGGTTACACACCGAAAGAGCAACCAAGACTTACCTCAATAGAGGTCTTGCCTACTAACAAGATTACTTCGATCAAGAACAACATAGTTCAAGCTCTTCTTCTTCACAAGACACTCGTTGTTCATCATATGCGAGACTCGCTTGAAGTCCGGTATTACTAAACCAAATCCAAAGTATGCCTGTTTAGCTGAATATCAAGTTCCCATGGAACCAAGATCTATTAAATCAACATTAGCTGATAAAGGATGGTATAGAGCAATGCAAGAAGAAATGGATGCTCTATATGAAAATCAAACCTGGATATTAGTCCCTAGAAGCGATCGAGATGAATGTGATAGGTGTAAGTGGGTGTTTAAGACCAAACTAGCACCCGATGGCAGCCTTGATAGACTAAAGGCTCGTCTAGTAGCCAAAGGGTTTCATCAAGAGGCGGGACTTGATTTCTTGAAACATTCGGTCTGTTATAAAACATACAACTATCCGTATAGTACTCGTCTCGTAGCCTTGATGAAACAATGGCCAATACATCAACTTGATGTTAAAAATGCATTCCTCCATGGTGACTTGAATGAGACTGTTTTTATGGATCAACCACCGGATTCATACATCCTCGAAATCTAAATATGTTTGTCTTCTCAAAAAGTCCTTGTATGGCCTTCGACAAGCACCAAGAGCCTGGTTTGATAAATTCGGTAAGTTTCTCCTTGAAACTTGGTTTCTTCTGCCTGGTGATCCTTCTCTCGTTTGTGCTTCATCGATTCTCATACGGTTTTATTATTACTCTATGTTGATGACATCATTCTAACTGGTAGCTCACCTCGGCTCTTAACCACCTTGATTCGGAACCTCGGTCTCAATTTCATATGAAGGATCTTGGGTATCTTCATTATTTTCTAGGAATTGAAGCTACACGTACTCCTTTGAATCTATTTCTATGTCAAACAAAGTATGCTACCGATTTGCTTAAACGAGCTCATATGGCGAATGCAAACCAATCTCAACACCTTTGCCTCTTAGATCAGTAACCATGATCAATGATGAAAATCAGCTAACTGATCCTTTTGAGTATAGAAGCTTAGTAGGTGGTCTTCAGTACTTGACAATTACTCGACCAGATCTTGCCTTTGCCACAAATCTGCTCTATCAAAAGATGCAACGTCCAACAGTGGCAGATTTTCATCAGTTAAAGAGAGTTCTTCGATATGTTAAAGGGACTATACACCTTGGCATTTATCTTCACTCTAATAGTTCCACTAAGCTCTATGGCTACTCGGATCTTGATGGGCGGGGTGTCTTCGCTACTAGACGATCCACTACGAGGCTTTTGTACTTTTCTTGGCTCTAATCTGCTCTCTTGGTCGGCTAAGAAACAACCAACTGTTTCACGATCCTCCACGAAGCCGAGTACCACGCACTTGCATCAACCTTTGCTTTGAACTCACTTGGATCAGCTTTGTCTTACGTGACATTGGAATTTCTCTCACATCACCAACTCTCTTATTTTGTGACAACCGATCAGCTATTTCTCTTACAGCTAATCCAATATTGCATGCTCGAACTAAGCATATTGAAGTTGATTTCCACTTTGTTCGTGAAAAGGTTTCTTACGGGTCTATCCATGTTCAACATATTCCCGGTCACCTTTAGTTAGCGATATCTTCACCAAATCCCTCTCACGAGTAGCTCATATTACTCTTCGCACCAAATTGGGAATGGGATCCTTACCCCTTCTCAATTTGAGGGGGATGTTAAATATAAAAGGACTATAAGCTCAGAAGTTAATATTGCTAAAGGAAAAGGAAGAACACAAAGACGAGAAAAGCAACAATGAGCTGATGATCAACGGTGAGATGATCAACAATGAAGAATCCATGATAAAGACAAGTGGATCGACATCAATGAAGAAGAAGCCCGAGATAAAGAGTGACACGGATCGCCAAGTCATAATAGATCTAAACTAACTCGTGTACTTGTTATTCAGCTGAAAGAGAGAAAACAAATGTAAAACAGTTAGTTAGATTCTGTTTTTCCTTTATGAGCTGTATTCAGTTTTTCCGTTTTCCTTTAAGTAGTCTTCTTATTCATTGATGAAAAGACTATGAAGCGAGAGAAGATAGAGATAGAGGGAGTAAGAGCGAGTCAGCCATGGATGCTCGCACCGAATTGATGAGTCTAGTTGAGATAGAAAGATAGAAACGGGGAGGAAGAACAGAGGATTGGTAGTACAGTCTTATTGAAATAAAAGTGATTCGAGTTTTTCATTCACGGATTCTTCTGTAACTAGATTCATTTCATCTTCATCTTTATCATCATCTTCTCAATAGGCTTCGATCTTTCCCTTGGCCCTGATAGCACATGCAACGGGGACTCAAATACTGAAAAACTGATTTCTTCAGCTTCTCTTAATATGCTGAGAGTAGCCTCAGGTTTCGAGTGTTTTCTCAGGTCGTTTTTCCTCTCCATCTTCCTCACATGATCCAAAAGCTTTGTGACCATTTTCCGCAATGTTTTCCTAGATTTGATGTATGTCTCGACTTCACTCGCCTGTTCAGGATCTCTTCTTCTCTTTCTCCGGGATGATGACTCGAGTTCCTGGATGCATTCCTTCATCTGTGAAAAAACATCTTTCACGTTCCCACAAACATCCAATAACTTCAGAGATCCATCCAATAACACTTCCATTGAACTCCTATGGTTTTCATGGGGAAGAGCCTTCTGGGTTAGAGGCATCTGAAGCCGATCATCAATGCAGTCATACAGATCTTTGAGGCCTCCTAACTTTCGTGGTGCTGATGAGGCCAGAGATGAGGAAGTTGCATCCAATGATCTCAGCTTGTGCAACCGCTCTTCGACAGCTGTTGCTAGAGAGTGACTTGTGGAGGGCAAGCTGATTGAGCGTGAGTGGCCTGTGGTTTTAGAAATCTCAAGTGAATCAGCCAATTTTTTTTTTTTTCTGAGGTTCTATTTGATAGAGGAAGCTTTTCTCTGTTATCAGACTGCTGTAGAAGCTGGTCAAACCAAACCCTTCAACCTAGTATATATACAAGGGCAAGAGGACATTGACAAATCCGTATTGTTCCAAGCTCATTTTCATTGTCATGTGACGGATCGTCCAACTAAGCAGCAATTGCCTCCCGTGCTTTCTACTCACTCTCCGGCAATGGACTGGACACAAAAAATGATGATCCTATCTTCATTTTCGCCCTGCCCCGATAATGTGCTCTTTGGCACGACTCTTTCTATTTTTGCGGTGGCATTTGAGGTGTCTCCCCTACTCTTTCAATCGACACACTTGACGTAGATAGCTCCGGTGGCCCTGGCTTTTGCCTCTATCAGGCAGTGACCGCCTGGGAGAGTTTACCCAAGAAATGGTTAAAAAAAATGGAAAGATTGGAACATGGAAATAGATCTGATACCAATACGGACTACCCATTTCAATTGTTGTGCTTTCAAGGCGTTAATGCTATATAAGAGCGACTTTCAATACTCACCTAGATGGACGACCAGTCAACCTTGATTCCCTTAGCAGTGGCATTGTGAAAATGGAAAAAGGAGCTCCAGTACTTTTTGCCATCTTTGAGGGGTAATTCAGGAAGGGAGATCCGATGTAAGAACATTTTCCCGGTCAACTGGAATCTTTTGTTGGGAAGATTCCGAGTACAACAATTCACCACGACCAAACGCAATCCAGGATCAATTTCTCCCCGAAGCTAAATCAACTAAAATTTTCTTAACCCCCAGCAACAACCAGCAATATATATCCTCACAAAATGCAAATATAACATCGAAATGATAAGTAGACAAAGTAAATAACGACACCAAAGATTTAACGTGGAAAACCCGATGCGGGAAAAACCACGGACCGCCCAAAAAACATCCACTAATCACCAAGAATAGCAGGATACACAAAGTATTCTTCTCTAGTCACACACTAGAGTCTCAACATCAACATTACAATCATCTTTTCCCACCACATAGGTAGACAAACAAGTTTGGAGCAAGAAAACCTTAACCGCAACTGGAGGATTCGGAGACGGTTCTCGACGAACAAAAACCATCAACTCGTAGCCCTCGGTCTCACGAACAACATACTGAAATTTGAGCCGATTCCGACAATATTTGGCCTTCGAATCAAAGTCGCAAAGTTGCAGCGCTCTTCTTCTCTTCTCTTTCTCCTTTGTGCAGTTTTTTGTTTTCTCTCTCTCTTCGTCACTTTTCGGGCGCACCCCCACGTACGACAACTTCCACTTCTTTTTGTTCTTTTCCTTTCCTTTTTCTTTTTCTTTTTTTTTTAATTTAATGCTGGCTGGGCCCCACATGAAGGTGGACCCAGCCAACAAATCTCCCCCTCCATCTCATGTGGGAAGATTCGTCATGCCCGCTTTTCTTCTACAAGCATCAAGCTTCATCACGGGCAAGGCTTTGGTCATCATGTCGGACATATTGTTGTCGGTATGAACTTTCTCAAGTAGGAATTGCTTCTCTTCTAGCTTTTCTCGGATCCAATGATACTTCACATCAACATGCTTCGATCTTGAATGAAACGCTGGATTCTTGCTAAGATGGATGGCACTCATGCTATCGCAATATAGAACAAACTTCTCTTGCTTCAAGCCCAACTCTTGTAGGAATTTTTGCATCCACAAAAGTTCTTTACCTCCTTCGGTAATAGCAATATACTCCGCTTCAATTGTAGACAAAGCGGTACATTTTTGCAATCTCGATTGCCATGAAACAACTCCCCCTGCAAAGATTATTATAAAACCCGATGTGGATTTTCGAGAATCAACATCACCGGCATAGTCCGCATCCGAGAAGCCACTCAACTCAGGTTTTGCATTTCCATAGCACAAGCAAAGTGTAGAAGTGCCTCTAAGATATCTCAAAATCCATTTAACAGCGGTCCAATGCTCCTTACCTCGGATTAGAGAGAAATCTACTCACAACACCAACTGCATGAGCAATATCCGGTCTTGTACAAACCATGGCGTACATCAAACTACCCACGGCCGATGCATAAGGAATTTTCATCATCTCAACCTTCTCTTTCTCACTTGAAGGACACTCATTACTACTCAACTTGAAATGGCCTGCAAGTGGAGTACTCACCGGTTTACATGTGCTCATGTTGAATCTTTCAAGCACCTTCTCAATATACTTCTCTTGAGATAACCACAATTTCTTATTCTTCCTATTACGAGTAATTCTCATGCCTAAGATTTGCTTAGCCGGGCCTAGATCTTTCATTGCAAAAGCTTTACTCAACTCATTTTTCAAACTCTTAATTTTCTTGGCATCATGCCCAACAATCAACATATCATCCACATAAAGTAGGAGAATAAGAAAATCATTATCGAGAATCTTTTCATAAAAACACAAGAATCGGAATTTGTCTTACCGTATCCTTGTTCTTCCATGAATGACTCAAACTTCATATACCATTGTCTAGGCGCTTGCTTGAGACCATATAAGCTTTTCCTCAATCTACATACAAGGTGCTTCTTGCCTTCAACTTCAAAACCCTCTGGTTGCTCCATATATATCTCCTCTTCTAGGTCTCCATGAAGAAAAGCTGTCTTTACATCAAGTTGTTCAATTTCTAAATTTAAACGGCGGCCAACCCAAGAACAACTCGAATAGAAGACATCTTTACAACCGGTGAAAAAATCTCTTCAAAGTCTATGCCCTTCTTTTGATGAAAGCCCTTCACAACAAGTCTAGCCTTGTATCGTGGTTGTAAACTATTTTCTTCCGTCTTCAACTTATACACCCACTTATTTGTGAGTGTTCTCTTACCCTGAGGCAACCTCACCAATTCAAATGTGTGGTTCTCATGCAAGGATTTAAGCTCCTCTTGCATGGCTTCATGCCACTCATTCTTTCTTTCATTCACATGATATAGCCTCTTCATAAGTTTCTGGCTCCCCTGCATCAGTGAGTAACACATACTCATGTGGCAAATATTTTTGAGAAGGCCTACGCTCTCTTTCAGATCTTCTAACTTGAGGTAGGATAGATTGCTCTTCCTCAGCTATTTCACCTGTATCAGTTGAAGAATCAACATTATGTGAGGACTCACCATCTTCATGACTTCCTTGCACTTCTCCCCCATGATTTCTATCAACATTAGAAGGATTTGGGCTGAAACTAACTGAACGTTGAGCTGTATTCTTTGGTCTCTCCTCCTTGTCAATGTCTTCAATAGTTTGATACTCACAAAACACCACATCTCGGCTTCTAATGACATTCTTTGCAACTGGATCCCATAACCTGTAGCCAAACTCTTCATGTCCATAACCTAAGAAGATACATTGTTTAGACTTGTCATCAAGCTTGGATCTTTCATCTCTTGGAACATGCACAAATGCCCGACAACCGAACACTTTTAGATGGCTGTAGGAAACATCTTTGCCACTCAGACTCTTTGTGGAACATCCCCCTTAAGAGGAACCGATGGAGAAAGATTTATCAAGTCTCTGCTGTTCTCATCGCTTCACCCCAAAATGACTTAGGCAACTTTGCATGAGAAAGCATACACCGAATCCGATCATTAATTGTCCGGTTCATTCTCTCGCCACTCCATTATGCTGTGGTGTTTTTGGAACAGTCTTCTCAAGCTTGATACCATAATCCCTGCAATAGTGTTCAAATGGGTCTCTATATTCACCACTTGTTGTCAGCCCGAACACATTTCAGCTTCTTCCGGTTTCTCTTTCCACATTGACATGAAATTGCTTAAAAGCCTCAAGTACCCGATCTTTAGATTTCAAAGCAATAGCCCACACTTTTCTAGAACAGTCATCAATAAATGTCACAAAGTATAATGCACCTCCAAGAGTTCTAGCATCCATGCAACAAACATCAGTGTGAACTAAATCAAGTACATTTAATTTCCTGTGTGGAGAGGAACTCTGAAATGAGAATCTATGTTGCTTACAAGTCAGACAATGAGTGCATTCCTTTAGATTTTTCTCTTTCAAAGGTAAAAGGTTCTTTCTAGCAAGAGTTTCAAGTCCTTTCTTGCTAAGATGACCTAGCCTCATATGCCATAAATCAACCAAGGAATCCTCCACTGCATTTACCTCTTCTTTAATCAAGTCAGCTTGCATGGTGTAGAGAGAGCCTGTCTTCTTACCTTTTGCCACTACCATGGAACCTTTAGTTAACTTCCATTTGCCATCAAAGAATGAATTACAATAACCATCATCATCCAAGGCACCTGTAGAGATCAAGTGAAGTCGAATATCCGGAACATGTCTCACATTTTTCAAAAGCAAATTACATCCGACATCGGTTTCCAAATAAACATCTCCCATGCCAATAACCTTGGAAACATCACTATTTCCCATCCTTATGCAACCAAAGTCGCCGCTGCGATAAGAAGCAAAGTAATCATGCCGTGAGGTGACATGAAAAGAAGCCGCAGAATCAACAACCCACGTAGAGTCTTGGCATGTAAAATTCACATATCCGTCATCACATACAAACACAATATCGCCATCGGATGCAACCGCCGTTGTAGCTTGTTTCTCTTCTTTCTTTTGATCTCCATTTCTATCATGGAATCTATCTCTCTTTGGCAACCAACACTCTTTTTGCATAATGTCCCATTTTGCCGCAATTATAACACTTGACACTCCTCCTCGGTTTTGATTTCGACCTTCCTCTTGACTTGCCTCGGGTATCATTTCTTTGAAACCTTCTTGATTGACTTCTCCCCCTGTTTTCTATAACAAGAGCATCCGATGTAGAAGCATAATTCAAGCCTTTTCTTCTTGTTTCTTCATTAAACAAGCTTTCTTTAACCATGCTCATAGAAAGCACACCAAAAGGAGCCGAGTTATTTAATGCCACAACCAAGGTATCCCAACTATCAGGAAGAGTACCAAGTAATAAGCAAGACTGCAATTCATCACCAAGATCAATCTCAAGATTTGTCAATTGATTTACAACATCTTGAAATTCACTCAAGTGTTCCGCCATGTTACTCCCCTCCTTGTATCTCAAATTCACAAGTCGCTTAACTAGAAGAGCTTTATTTTGTGGAGTTTTTCTCTCATAAAGATCTTGTAATTTCTTCCACAAAGTGTCCGCCCTCGTTTCTTGAGCAACATGATGAAAAACACTATCATCAATCCATTGTCGGATAAACCCAACTGTTTTTCCGATTCATTCTCTCCCATTCTTTGTCTTCCTTATCTCCTTTGGCTTCATCACCCTCAATAGGATCAAATAAGTCTTTGCAATATAACACATCTTCCATCCGAGGTTTCCAAATAGAATAATTCAAGGCATTTAACTTAAACATGGTGCTGCTGGTTTCTTCCATTTAACACTAAAATTCAACCGTGCTCTGATACCACTTGTAGGGAAGATTCCGAGTACAACAATTCACCACGACCAAACGCAATCCAGGATCAATTTCTCCCCCGAAACTAAATCAACTAAAATTTTCTTAACCCCCAGCAACAACCAGCAATATATATCCTCACAAAATGCAAATATAACACCGAAATGATAAGTAGACAAAGTAAATAACGACACCAAAGATTTAACGTGGAAAACCCGATGCGGGAAAAACCACGGACCGCCCAAAAAACATCCACTAATCACCAAGAATAGCAGGATACACAAAGTATTCTTCTCTAGTCACACACTAGAGTCTCAACATCAACATTACAATCATCTTTTCCCACCACATAGGTAGACAAACAAGTTTGGAGCAAGAAAACCTTAACCGCAACTGGAGGATTCGGAGACGGTTCTCGACGAACAAAAACCATCAACTCATAGCCCTCGGTCTCACGAACAACATACTGAAATTTGAGCCGATTCCGACAATATTTGGCCTTCGAATCAAAGTCGCAAAGTTGCAGCGCTCTTCTTCTCTTCTCTTTCTCCTTTGTGCAGTTTTTTGTTTTCTCTCTCTCTTCGTCACTTTTCGGGCGCACCCCCACGTACGACAACTTCCACTTCTTTTTGTTCTTTTCCTTTTCTTTTTCTTTTTTTTTTTAAATTTAATGCTGGCTGGGCCCCACATGAAGGTGGACCCAGCCAACATCTTTAACAAAAGTGAACCAGCTTAATGTACTGATAAAAACAGGTAGTATGCCACCATAACTGTCAGGCAAGCGGATCAAGATTAGCTGGTTGTAACTTATAGGTCTAAACTTGAGCTCGCGGAAATTATTTAATCCCTGGTGTGCTAATGCTGCTAGGGACTTGAGGAATCTTGACAGCTCTGACCATCATTCAAGTTCTTTTTATCAAGTAATGACCACATTTTAAGAATAATAAGTTTGTTTGCTGTTGTGCACGAGTGGTTTGTGGGCTGACTTCCAGACCAGCTAACCAATGCTGCTATAGAGAAATAAATTAACATTTAGATCCAGAAGTCATATGATCTGCATCAGGAATAGCCATGACAGCTCAGAATATTGTTCAGCTATTCGTAGCAAACCCTACCTGGAAGACTCATCATATGTGGAAGTGATGTTTGGGAGAGATCAATCAAGATCCGTCTGTTGGGCTGCGGATCAATATGAAATGATAAGAAATGTAGTAAACTGCGTCCACGGGTGGTGTGCCACTGTAGTTATTGAAAAAAATGGATACACATTAGATCACGCATATCTCAATGCAGATCTGGACCGTGGGTTAGGAAAATGATATAGCCTTCTAAGAGTCAAGTGCTTCTGAACTTCCATTAGCTGTCATGTCATGGATCAGTGGACAACCTCCTGACAATGTTTCCATTAGGTTTTAGATTGATCAGATGAAATGTATCTAAAAAATTTTGACATTGTTCATGCAGAGCCATGGCAATTCTCAGAGAAGAGGATGACAATTACTTCATGCATCAGTTAATGTTTAAATTGAGCATGTGGGTTGCGACAGCATCTATAGACTAATGTACCGATGGGACAAGTGAAATCTTCACAATTACAGCTTAAGTTTGTGTGACTTACTTGAAGCCTTTGCCTCAGATATTAAATCCCTTTGACTATTGGTTGAGATTCTTCTAAACAATGACATGAAATAGCCAGACTACTTTAAAAGGCATGCATATGATGGAGTTGTGGGTTTGCACGAGTGGCTTGTTCTGTCTTTCGAACCAACAGCCCAGTCCACTGTAATGAAAAACTTAGTCAACAGAAGCTTTTAAGACATCTAGTTTTACAGATCTAACCAAATGATCCTTAGGAACTGCCACGGATAGAGAGAGAGAGAGAGAGAGAGAGAGAGAGAGAGAGATGCTTCACAGTTGACTTGTCAATATGCAATTTGAAAACTGAGGTTAGGGGAAGGATTGATCAGATCTGCCAAAGGGGCCTAATGGGCTAAAAGCAGACAAGAAATTGTAGCCAAAGAAATAAAATAATGTTCACATTTTTGTAAGATTGGTAAAATACAATCCAAAGCATGGTAAGTTTTTGTAGAAAGTGGTTCTCTTTTTGGGTGCTTCCATTTTGGAAGGTTCCTAAACTGTGAGAAACAGAGAGCAAGAATCCATACAGAACTACTTCTTGATTAAAATCTGAGATTTCTTTTGCAAATGATATCCTTTTATTATGGATATTGAATTTGATTGGAATTGGGGGGAAAAGGATATCATTTGCAAAAGAAGATGAGAGCATGAGGGTGACTTTCCTGCGAGAATTTCGCCGGAGTCAATGTCAGGTGTATATTGAAATGTTTATCAAAATATCAGGATGGATATTGCAAAAACTGAGCTATCAAAAGGCAAATTGCCACAATCCCAAAAACCTAGGGGGCATGAAGTAATCATGTCATTTGATAGGCCTAGGATATGTATGAGCGATCTAAACTTGTCCTTGTCTTGCATTTGTGACTTTGGAATGGAATGATTCAGCTGATGAATCTAGTACTCGTACTTGAGGCAACACTTGCCAGGGAGGAACCTGATAGCTGTAGAGTCTCAGATCAAGATTCGAGGTGGCTGATGTTTGGAATGTGAAAGAAAATGATTGAGATTCAGGATATATATCTTGTCAAAACAAAAATACTAATTAATACTAAGGTAAATGCATCATGAGAGCACCTGGAACAGGAAGTTTGTGTTGTGGAATTGTTAAAATATCAGATGTCAGATCAAAAAGCTGATTAGAGAAATCTTCCTACGAGAAATAGAAGTAGCTCTATCTTTCATCGGGCTAAAATGCTTTAATTTGAATGCCGTGGATATATGTAAATTTTCGATAATCTATTTTGAAATCTGATGAGCGAGAGAAGGGCAAAGTTATTTGGTAAGCAAGTGTTTCTGTTGATTTACATCTTGTAATGATACATTGTTGCACTATACATACTACAAAATCTTTTTCCTAATTGGATTGGCACCAAGTAGAGAAAGATCCTAATGATTGAGAATATTGAGAAGAAAAGCCCTCGTTCTCACTAAATGCCTAAATAGGCATTCCAAATCCTCCTCGATGTCCTGAATTGTTGACTCAGATGCCTCCAGTCGCTTTAGTACTTGAGGGTTCATGTCTTCAACAGACTTTAGAACAGAGAGGTCAACATACAAGCCTTCCATATTGTTGTCATTTACATTCTCTTCACAGGAAATGCGTTTGGACAAGACGAGCTTGGAAACCAAAGACCAACCATTGATCTTTGATTTTGCCTTTGGCCCAGATAAGAGACGTAAGAAGGATTCAAATACTGAAAGGCAGATATCTTCAGCTTCTCCTATCATGCGAAGAGCTGCTTCTTTGTTGGAGTCTTTACTTTTCTTCTCCACTTTCTTCAAATTCTTTGAAATCTTGGAGATAACTTTCTGCAGTCTCTTCTTTGATTTGATGTACGACTCCACTTCACTTGCAAGGCCAGAATCACCTCCTCTGTTTCTCCTAAGTGACGACTCTAGCTCCTGAACACATTCCTTCATTTGCGAGAATGTGTCTCTGATAATTCCACAAAAATCCAACAGCCTAATTGATCCATCCAACAACTGCTCGATGCATTTGCTGTGATAATCATGGGAGATGCCCTGTTGAGTAAGGGGTAACTGAAGCAAATCATTGATGCTTTCATACAAGTTTTTGAGACCTCCTAAATCTTGGCACCCAGATGAGGATGTTGCTTCTGATGATCTCAGCCTATCCAATTGATTCTCGACTGATGTAGTGAGAGGGTGGCTCCCCGAAGGCAGGCTGATAGATCGGGAATGCCCAGTGAATTTAGAAATCTCAACTGAAGATGCCATTTTCCTTTGACTCTCAAAAAACAGAAGCCTTTCACTGTCTTAGATGTGTATTGTGCTCTGAGAGAAGTGTGTTCATGCCACCCCTCTTACACAGGTATATATACACAACTGCTGGAGACATTTGACAGTCCACTTCTTCCAGGCTCAAATTTGCTGTCATTTGATTGGTCTTCCCACTTCCCTGACAATGTTATCTGTTTCAGATCTCAAGCAAAATGAGAATATTAAACAAAATCAATCACGTGTACTTGGGCAGTGCACTACCATGATTCCCAGACAAAAGGATGACTATTAAATGGTCGTATCATTTAAGCCTGAGTTTATGAGGATGTGGCATGTGTCAATAAACATCAACAAGGCTTTAAATATTGATACATACAGGTGTTATGCCACCAAGAATCCCAGACAAGAGGATGAAAAGGAGATACTGTTTGTGTTTGAACATGAGCATGTGTAGAACACTCTAGGATCAGCATGCTGATGCGGCTGGAGACATGTGGAATCTTGACAGCTCTGACCTTATAGTATTTAACTTGTTTTATTAGTACAATCACTGCATTTTAAGTGAACACCAGAAGTATATTAAGTTAATTCATGCATGTGCACAAGTGTTTTGTCTGAGAGACTTCCAAACAAGTAACCCGATACTTATATAAGGAGATAGATCAACACTTGCACCAGTAAACTTTGCAGATCTGTCAGAAGTAAATTTCCTCGGTGATTTTTAATACGCATGTGACCTTTTTTTGAAGGCATAATCTTGACTTGAAGTTGTCGATCCTTACGGATTAATCATTGTGTTATTGATAATATCTTCTGTTGCTATCATTACTCACCTATGTGGAAATTATTCTTGCGGAAAAGGAGTTATTAGGTCACATATAAACCATTTAACATTCCTACACATACTAGAAGTAAGATGGATACTAGAAGCAAGATCATTTTATCCTTCGTTTCTCAATTCTTTACTTCGTATTAGTCCAACAATGAATTTTAACATGCCCCTTGATACTCCTGAGCTAGCTTAACTACTTTCCCGATTGCCTGCTTCTTTTTTTCAATGGGTATTTTAGTGATTACCTTTCTTAGCTAAGATGCTCTTGGCATTTCCCCGACCTATGCTCAGAAGGAATTAATCAGTAAGTAGAATCAAAGGGTTCAGAAGAAGAATGAAACAAAATATTCCAGGAGAGATAATTTCAAGAAACCATTAGTTCCAAGTGTACTTTGATGGATGAACTCTTCTCTAATCACATATGTGATAGAACTTCATAATCATGTACTCACAAACCTGTACATATGGCCTCCATGGATGCATTTGCCTCCATGAGTTTAGTCTGGAGGTTAACACATGCTAATGATGGAAATTCTCTTTTTGGGTAAATGCCTGAAGATGCTCCCGTCCTAAATTTCCTGTGCATTCGACTTTAGTACCTCCATATGCTTTAATATATAGCTCGATCTATGATTGACCTCTTTCCCTGAGCTCAATGAGAGCTGGTCGATATCTAATTTTTGCAGTTTGCTGACATCCTCTTCTTCTCCCTCGTGTGATCAGGTTAAGATATTGTCCACGTCCAAGATAAAAAGAGGATTTGGGAGCAGAAAACTGCTAGACTAATGTCTTCCACTTCTCTTTGCATTCTCAGAGGAGCCTCCAGGTTCGAGTCGGCACAGAAAATGATACTGGGAAACTGGTGGGGAACCAAACGCATCAACGTAATATTCCATGAGAGAGAGAGAGAGAGATTTTTGTTAAGATTTTTTTGCTCGTTTTCTTAAAGCTATGGCCTGACATATAAGTCCACGAGGTAGTGATGCCAGACTGTGCTTAATTAGTGAGACTTGAGAGCACACAAGATCTTACGGACTATGAGAACATAAATATTGTGCATGTTTCTGTATGATTGATCTGATCCAAAAGCAGATCTGATATAGCATGTCGTCCCTAAAAGACAGAACGTTCACTTAACGACTAGTGTTCTCAAGCTAGGTACATGCCTAGAAACACCTTGGAAAGTTCTTGCAGTGAACAAGATCGATCTGGAAGAAATAACAGGCACTGCAATTATGACATGATTGTTCATATTCACTGAAGTTTGAACTCCTGCAACTCTTGAGTTAGATTTGTATATAGTGTGGACAGTTTCTTTTTTGATTTTCCGCCTCTTTCAACGTTTCTTTGCTTCAGCCAACCATAATATCAAGTAATTGTCAGCACATTTGTTTATCTACGCTTTCCCGTGTGACTATCCTTATCCGAACTTTCTCAAAATCTGCTGCATTGATACCACCATTGTGGGAAATTTGAGAAATTTGTTTGATTTGCTTCATGTTGTGGGATTGGAGGATCAGCTACAATATCAGTTGAAAACTCTTTACCCTCAGTAGAATAGTATGGTGTACCATCGAAAAAAGTAACATCAACACTAACATATTGGGTACAAGTTATAGGATCATAACACCGATATCCCTTCTATGTATGTGAATACTCGAGAAAAACACATTTAGTGGCACGGGGAGATAGTTTATTAGAATCGGAATGTAGGTTATGAACAAAACAGACACACCCAAAGACGCGCGGGATAAGAGGGAATAACGGCTTGTTAGGAATACAATACTGATTGGTGGCTGATGATTGAGGACAGTGGAAGGCATACAATTTATGAGATAACATGCGGTAAGGACAACAGAGCTCCAAAATGAATTTGGCACATGCATATGAAATAAGAGTGAACGAGCAACTTCTAGAAGGTAACGGTACTTTCTCTCGGCCACACCATTTTGTTGAGGGGTATAAGTACATTTTATTTGATGTATAATGCCAAGATTAGAATAAAACAAAGAGATTGATTTCTATGTATATTCTAGAGCATTATCTGTTAGCAAAATTTTAAGGGATGTATAAGTTGATTAGTAACCTCACGATGAAATAATTGGAAAATATGTAAAAATTCAGAACGGTCACGAAGCATATAGAGCCACGTTAAATGAGAATAATCATCCACAAAAATAACAAAGTACTTAAAACCATTTCTACTAGCAATATGGGAAGGTCCCCAGATGTCCAAATGAACAAGTTTGAGTAAAGTAGATGCACAAGAATTATTACGACTAGGAAAAGAACTACGATGATGTTTCCCAAATTCACAAGCCTCATACTCAAAATAGAAATTGATTTACACTTGGGAATTATTTGTTGTAACTTAAATAAAGATAAAGGCCTTAAACCGGAATGCCATAATAGGGGGTTAATAGAATTAGCAACTAGACCATTGGTGTCAGCAGTGGAGACACCATTTAGATAGTAGAGTCCATCGCATTCATGCCCTTCACCAATCATCTTCTTTGTCTAAAGGTCCTGAAAAACGCAATAAGATTGGTAAAATGTAACTGAACAACTAAGAGTTTTAGTTAACTGACTAACAGATAACAAATTCAAAGGAAGTTGGGGAACATGTAAAACATAGGACAAAGTTAAGGAAGGTGTAAGTGAAACAGTCCCTGATCCAACCACTTGAGTCGAGGAACCATTAGCTAAAATAACTTTTGATGAAAGACTAAAGTTTTGGTGGGAAGAAAATAGTTCTTGCTTACTCGTCATATGACTAGAACTCCCGAGTCAATGACCCAAGAGGTGCTAGGAGACAAAGTAGAGAAAGAGGCTATGTTACCTGTACGTGCAAGAGTTGCAATGGATGAGAAATTGAAAGCCTCTAGTTGTTGGATACGCTTGATGAGTTGTGTAACCATATCATCTCGAGATGTAGACTCATAAGAACTACCCCCAGGCGGGATAAATGGGTTCATGTCGCTGCAAGACACATTTCTAGCACTCCGTTCATACACAATAGCATTGCAGTAATTAATCGTTGAGCCCACTCGGGCTTGCCATGCTTGGCCCAACAAGTGTCAACAATATGACCGGATTTGATGCAGTATATATATTGACAGTTATTTCAATCAAAACTTTGTCCACTATGTCCACCACCACGACTATGACCTCCTCGAAACCATGGCCTCTATTGGAAAATTCACCACGGCCACGACCACTACTACTAGCTACAATTATTGAATTGTCTTTAGATGATGTAGAAGATGGAGGGACAATGCGCTGAATTCAACAAAATGGTTCATTCATATAAGGAACCCTCTCTCTAGCAAGAAGCTGACACTTCACAGGTTGCAAGTCAGCATTCAAGCAAGATAAAAACTTGGCCACTTAAAATTCAGCTCACTATGTTTTAAGTCTCTCAAGATTAGTAGTGATGGGCTGATAAAGATTAAGTTCTTCCCACATACCTTTCAAAGCACTATAATACTCTCCAAGAGGCTTGTCTTCCTATTTAAAATTAAAGATCTTCTCATATAGTTTATAGACTCTAGACATATTTTTGTCTTGTGAGTAGCTCTCCATAAGATCATCCCACAATCCGTGAGCAGTTGTGTGGAACATGACATTAGCAGCGATGGATGGTTCCATGCTATTCCATAACCACACCAAAAGTGTATCATTCTCTCTCATCCAATCAGTATAGTCTTTAGAATTTTCAGCAGGAGGGTCTATAGTAAGATAATGAAGTTTCCCTTTGGCATTAATATAATAGACCTTCACAGCTTGGGCCCATAATAAGTAATTGAAGGATCCATTTAATTTAATAGTGGTAATCTAAACATTGACACTATTTGTAGAAGCCTTAGTAACACTTATGATGATAATCTCGATATAAATATATCTACCACTAATCAAGAAGGTTGAAACTTTAGTGCAAGAAACAAAACAACAATATTAATGTATAATCAGATGTGATTGGCTCCATCAATTAACCAAAGGTATGCTGAAATCTCATAAATATAGGCTGCTATATAGAAGAAAATTTCTGATCAAAAATCTCGATTAAAATGATTATATGTTTGATGGAAACCTGGCAAGGTTAGTCAACCATAATCAATGAATTACTCTAATTTTTGAATCCGTTGATCAGTAAGTGTTGTAATCCATGTTCACAAACCAAACTTGATGAATATGATATCTTCTGATCTTATATGTATCAAGAATTGAAGAGAAAACAGATAAAAATTGTAGCTTTAGGTGGCTGTGTACCAGAGAAGAAGTAGGGTTACTAGGAGACTCTCAAACCAACAATATGATCAAGTAATCAAGTAGTTAGATCTACTCTGATACCATGTCATAAAGCTGATTAGAGAACCCGTAGCAAGTAGCAAGAGAGAAAGAAGGAAGAGAGAAGGAATAGAGAGGAGGAGAAGAAGAAGGAGAATGTAAAAGAAACAAAGAAGGGGCTGTAAATTTCTGTGTAACAGAAGCTCTACACCCATTGTGTTTATATTAAATATAAATGGTATTTGACCATAATACCCTTATGTAAGTTAAAAAGAAATAAAACTTTGAAAATAAACATAAGCCTAGCTTGGAACAACCAGCAACAAAAGTAGGATGAAATAATGCTTTGGTGAACATATCAAATTTGTGACACTTCACTAGTTGAGAAGCCTAAAATAATTTAGATGGATAATAAGGTGAAGGCATCGATTAAATTAACATGATACCTTCCATTGTCTAATGGATCTGTTCATGCAAAGAATCTAAAAGATCATGGTCATATTATGCTGCTAAAACATAGCAGGAAATATGCAAGCAAAAAGGAAGAGAAAGAACTGGACGGACCAAAGTTAAAATTACGAAGATCTCCATGGTTTGGACAAGCAAAGCTGGAAGAAGACAGCCTACATCAATTCTAAGGTGTTTTTTACTAACCATTTTCATATCACTGATGTTTGCAGATGACCGGGGCTTGTTATATCAACCACTGCCTTCATCTTGCAATTCGTGGTTATGAAATGGCATAAAAGTTGAGCAGAAGAGTGGCAAATAATTATTTCCTAGCTGATGTCTATGGCTGAGAGCTTTTGTAATAACTTGACAGATTGATACTATAGTGAAACTATCAACTTTTAGCTGCTATATAGAGGGAAAAGATGATGGTTATTCTGGAAAGATTGTTGGACCGCAGAAATGTGATACTGATTGGCACAATAAGGATAGACTAGTTGCCCTGAAGCTGATTAGAGGCTGTCGTTGAGATCAAGAATGCAAAGAAACACAACTCCGATAATCTGTTGGAAAAGCTGAGTCAATAAGGACCATTTGTTCATTGAGCTAATTGCAGAAATGTTAAAGATCATTGATCCATAAAGGATTTTTCACCCTTTTGATCTCCTAAATATAGTTGACTAGTAAAGCAATAAGCAGACAATTGAGAGAGAGAGAGAGAGAGAGAGAGAGAGAGAGAGAGTAGTATCAGTGAACAATTTTGATTCCCAATGTATCTATCCAGTCATAATGTATTCGGTGAAGATACAATATACAGACTAGCAAAATTTTCTAGGATGCCATACATGGATTGGCACCAAGGGAAAATATGACGCTATCAGTTGATTATATTCAGAAGAGCAGCTCTTGTTTTGACAAGTCTTCTGAAAATGCATTCCAGGTCCTCCTCAATTTCGCGAATGCTTGATTCCAATGCCTCCACTCTCTTGGATACTTTGTATACTTGAGGATTTCCATCTTTAGCAGATTTCAGATCAGTCAACTCAACATCCGACCCTTCGATTTTGTCGTATCCTGCTTTCTCATCACATGACACGCGTTTAGGTGACATCATATTTGAGATCAATGACCAACTGATGGGCTTCGATCTTTTCCTTGGCCCCAAAAGGACATGCAACAGGGACTCAAATACTGAAAAACTGATTTCTTCAGCTTCTCTTAATATGCTGAGAGTAGCCTCATGTTTCGAGTGTCTTCTCAGGTGGTTTTTCTTCTCCATCTTCTTCAAATGATGCAACAGTTTTGCAACCGTTTTCTGCAGTTTTTTCCAAGATTTGATGTATGTCTCGACTTCACTTGCCTTTTCAGGATCTCCTACTCTCCTTCTCCGGAATGATGACTCGAGTTCCTGGATGCATTCCTTTGTCTGTGAAAAAACATCTTTCACGTTCCCACATACGTCCAATAGCTTCACAGATCCATCCAACAACTCTTCCGTAGAACTCCTATGGGGTTCATGGGAAAGAACCTGCTGGGTTAGAGGCACCTGAAGCCAATCATCAATGCAGTCATACAGATCTCTGAGGCCTCCTAACTTTTGGGGTGCTGATGAGGCCGCAGATGAAGAAGTTGCATTTGATGATCTCAGCCTCTGCAACTGCTGTTCGACAGCTGTCACTATAGGGTGACTTGCGGAAGGTAAGCTGATTGAGCGCGAGTGGCCTGTGGTTTTAGAAATCTCAAGTGAATCAGCCATTTCCCTTTTTTTCAAGGCTCTGTTTGATAGAAAAAAGCTTTTCTCTGTTGCTTATGCAAACTGCAAAGAAGTTGTTCAAATCAAGCGCTTCAACCTTGTATATATATACAATGACAAGAGGACATTGCCAAATCAGTATTCTTCCAAGCGCATTTTTGCTGTATAAATTATTCAACAAAGCAGAATTGTCTCTCGTGGTTTCCAATCTAAAGGAAAACTGGAATCTTTAATATAAGTCAACCAGCTTAATGGATCGATACAAACAGCTGGTATGCCACCGCAACTCCCAGACAAGCGGATCAAGATTAGGTGATGATATGTTATAGGTTTGGACTTGAGCATGTGGAAATTATTCAACTCTCAGCGTGCTAATGCCGCAAGGGACAGGATGAATCCTGACAGCTCTGAGCTTATATTATATAAATTCTTCTATCAAGTAATTGCCACATCTAATGGAAAATAAGTTTGTTTGCAGATGTGCGCGAGTGGTTTGTCAGCTAACTTTGAGACCAGCTAACAAATGCCGCCATAGAGTATAAATCAACCTTTAGGCCACTTTATGTATATCCAGCAAATATATGATCTGCATCAGCGATAGCCATGAAAGCTCAGAGTACTGTCCAGATACTCCTAGTGAACTCAACTTGGCATACTCATCAACTGTGTTGTTGATGTCTGGGAGAGACCATTCAAGATCCATCTGTCGGGCTGCAGACAATTATTAAAAAGAAGGGATCGTCATCGGGTCAGCCATTGCTGAACTTGAAATGGAACCTGTGGGTTGTGAAGATGTTTATACAATAACATAACCGTTTAAGAGTCAAGTCCTTCTAAGCTTCCATTAGCCATCATGTCATGGATCAATTGACATTATTTTAACTTCCATTAGCTGTGTTGTGTGATCTTGAGTCTCTCTCAATCCAAAAACTAGTTCAAGAGGTGAGGCTTTCTCTCATACTTATAAACTGACCACCAATCCCTTCCACAACCGATGTGGGACAACCTCACCAATCCCTCACACATCATGCCTTAGGTCGAAAGCGCAATAATTCATAACTCTCCCTGGTGACTTTTTTGGATCCACACTTGTTAGCAAACTCGGGCTTTGATACCATTGTCTTGGGAGAATAGTAATAGTCTGAATAATATCAGATTAACGCAACATAATAAAATAATCTACCATCTTGTGTAAATCTGATAGGAACTGATATAGTAAAGCAAAACAAATATCAAACATACAAACACAAGGCGATTTTTTTTTTTTTTTATGTGGAAAACCTACTTGATGTGAGGACATAAAAAACCACGGAACCAGAGTCCACCTAAAATCTTCACTATCAATAAAATCGGGTGAACAAAGTTCTTATATCTAGTAAATACTAGAGGTGCATAATAGCAAAGACCTCAAGAACATCATTTTTGGCAATATGCATAAATTTGACAAGAAATCAAGGAAAAATCTAACAAAAAACCTCGAGTTTTGATCAATCCACAAAAAATTCAGAAGCTTCAAATGAAAATCAAACCATTCAAATTTGAGAAGAGTGCGCCTTGAACACGTTGACAAAATTTGAACTCAATCGGATCACCCATCGACTTTTGATGCCAATTTGATGTAAATCAGACTAATCCCTTGACCCTAGATTTTTTGCTTTCTCCTTTTCTCTTTATTATTACGTTTCTACTAACTTCTTTATTGTCATGCCCCCGCCCCACCTTTGGTACGGGAGCATAACCTGGCGGGTGACGTCTCAAGCACGTCAATTGTCCCAAAAATATTTTATTTGATTAAACACATGTGGAAGCGAATTAAAAACAATCCCCGTACACAAAGAAACATGGAAGTCGCGCAACATGTATACAAGCCAAGCAAATGAAAGCAACATGTATTCATACATATATACATATCAAAAGTTGTTATGATTACATGTCCATCCTAGTCCTGGGCTACTTATCTTTATTACTACTCATCAACGATAAAAAGGCTAAGGTAGCCTAGCTCCTCCATCAAGCGTCCTCTACAAACGGTTCTCCTCCTAGGTCCTTTCTTCTACGATGCTCCCATAGGATCCATCATAGGGATGAGGCCTCGGATGGGACCTAAAACTTTCCCATAAAAAAATGAGGCACCAAAACTCATACACTTGGAGAATTAAAGTGTCTACACCTTTTTGGATCCATACAAGGTAGCAGTATATTTCTAGTAGGTAACACCTCCTTCTAAATTTACTTTATCCATCATGGTGATAACCATATCGATTGGAAGACCAATACATATAGGTGGCGGGGTCGGTTCAGCCATCACACGTTTGAAATGGTGAAAGCAACAAAAGTGAGTCGATGACTTAGTAAGTAGAAATTCCTAATTCTTCTATACGAGGATGTCTCGCCATTGATCCTCGGATACAAAATCACCACCCACTTGTCGATGGCAAATCAATAGCAAAGTTCGTGCTTTGCCTTGTTTATGCATATGAAAGGCTCTCAACCATCTATGTGCTTTCAAATATCAAAGATAGGGAATTAGTGCATAAGAATAAACCTTCTAAAGATCCGTGGCTTATGATCATTTTAGTCACTACGAGGGATGCGTGCATCACATAAAACTCATTCAAGCACTAAGTGACCGATGCAAACATATGCTCAAATTGATGCAAGGACTCAACAATACATATCAAACAAACCCAATTTTTACAAGCCTCAATTCCAGTATCCGTGCAAGCATCAATTCAAGCATCACACATGCATCAGTCATGGATCACATGTGGATTTCCAATTTATTTAAGTCAGTTCAGTTAGTTGAAATCCATCGACTCTTCCAGTATCAATCGGGCATCGATCCCCCCCTTGGCAATTGGCATCATCCTGATCTCACTATTAGGACGGCATCTAGGGCGACCCCTAGGCATTGGCCTCACCCGGGCTGGCATTGTCCACGATCTCAATATCGAGACGACATCTGGGGCTTTCCTCTAGGTAACGACCTGACATACCCCAACGTCAACAGTAAAAGTCCATTGTGCGTCTATGCATTCAAGCACCAATCAATCCATTTTTATCTTGATTCATTAGCTGGACGAAGGGCCCAAAGGCGTGCCAAGCAAGGTGAATCAATAAATGACTCTTGTGCCTTACTAACTAAGTTTATGCTAGATGCAATTTAGGCTCGTGGTCTTGACTTGGAACCGTTTGCTCAGAGTTGGGCATCGACTTGTGACCTAGCCCGAGTAACAACACACCTCACTGTTGTCCTGAGATCAAGTGTGGGTCGTGCTTCCACCTCCACACACATCCAAAATTGCTGAGACCTTTCCTCGACACCCAGGTGTGCTTGACACCCATGTGAGACCATGATTTACTTGATGCGGAGACAGGTAATTGAAAGCATGCAACAAGCACAACATACAAGCAAACACAAGCAAGCGATGACAAGATCCTAAATCGATATGTGTAGTACATTGCCCTATCAAAGAGTTAGGAAAGTCTACTTACAACTTTTTGGACCTAGCTTCAAGATGCTCATTTGGTGACCGAACGGTTCCTAGAGCGACTTGGTGAGGAAGGCATGAAAGAGATGAGAGAAAGGGAGAGGAAATGAGAGAATGGCTAACCCTTAAAATGTGAGGATGCCTTCTCCTATTTATGGGCCCCTTCCTCTTAGATTTTTATGCAAACTTATGATTAAGCCTAAGATACGAGTTGGCCTATCTAGTCTCCATAGTTGGCACCTATGCTTATTTGTGTTTAATTTTGATTGATCCACCTATTTGCTTATCCTCCAAGGCTCATTCTAGGCTCATTATTGCCTATGGCGCCTAAGGGACACACAAGCCCCTTTAATGCCTAATGTCTTCTTTTAATTAGTTGGTCATTGTCTTGTTCACCAAGGCTATAATCTAGGGCCATCATAACCTGAGATTTACCTAAGATTTTAGAGGACACCTAAGTTGATGATTCATCAAAGTCATTAATGAACCAATGTCCAAAGCCCTTAAATAAGTGCCTAGATATATTTGCCAAACTACTTGAGAATCAAGTTTTCTCTCCCCCTTGCAATTGACATTGGCATATAATGGATAAGGGGACACTATGGTGAAAGGTTATGGAAGATTCTATAATCCCCAATTACCTCTTGATACTTGTCAATGATTTATCCCCGCATTAATTGATTTGTGTCAAAATCTCATCTAAGACAATCATGTGATTAACATAGAGTGTTGCCTAATTGGAGAAGTCATTCATATTTGTACACGATCGACGGTTCTATGAGAACCAAGGTGTGACATCCTGAATTTTCAGAATTCGTTTTCGATTAAATAAATCGGGCCTTTCGTCGACGCGCCGATAGTGCTATTCTCTGAGCTGATCACTCATGAGATAACTGGACTATCTGGGGAAGCAATTAGGGAATCTAAATGCAATTGGACTTGAGAATTCGACCAAGAATCGACTGCTCAACCGTGTTGATCTGCAAGGGTCATTACGACACGCGTGAGATCGATCGAAATCGAGAGATAGGTCGATTCGAGGCGAGATATGTGATCAAATTATGGGTGATTCCACTTGATTGAAAAATTCTCATCGATCGGCACTAAATTGATTTTGTCGTTTTGGTACCGATGTCGTAATTGAAACCTTGAGACATTCACGACAACCGAGAGTTGCAAATGTGTCGAAGATGTACTTTGTGACTTGAGATAAATCGATCACGGGTCAATTGCACCAAAAATTCATAAAAGTTATCCGTGTGATTAGGTCACGCTTAAAAGCGCCGGATTGAAAATAACGCGAATTTGAACCCGATTTCAGAAATTGAAAGTTCTGAGGTGTCATTATTATTTTAGAACGTCGGCTCATCCTCCGAAGATTTTTCAGAGATTCCGAGATTTTTACGGAAAACCGTTTCGGACGCCGCAGAAAATTAACGGAAATTCAAATGGGCTAAATCGATGGAAATTGGAACTTGTGCAGCGCCGAGTGTCGGCGACTTACGAGAAAATTATATGGGATTTTTCTACATCAAAATTTGACTTCAATTTTGGGATTTTGTTGAAGAAATTAAAGATCAAAAGTGGTGAAATTCGGATATAGGCCTAGGGCTGGAAATTTGGTGTCAATTTGAAGTACTTGAGGTATTTAAATGTTGGGGAAAGTATTAGGAGACCAACTAATCAATGCAAGAGATAATATCTTTGACTTCAAGCCTCCAAGCTTGCCGAGCACACTTTGCCAGCTGCTTCCCTCCTGTCGCTGTCCCTCCTTCACCGCCTCTGCTCTCTACATTTCTTCTTTCGGTTGAAGCCAGGGGACGACAAAGATCCAACTGAGAGAAGTAGCTCTCGCCCCCACCAAATTTCTTCCTTCGCATGGCCACGTTCAGCAACAATCGAGGGATCCAGTGAAGCGGCATCACCGTTCACCGAAGTAACTCCATGCCGCGTCTTCTCTCCACACGTCCGCAAGCCCTGTTTCCTTCTGCCCATCTCACGCACCGAACAGCCCCACTTATTGAGTCAATACCATCATCCAACAAAAGCGGTTTGTTGACTCCGCTTGTTCCTTTGCTGCCTCACGCTCGACGCCCTCTCCACGCGGCAAGAAATCTAGCCGCCCTTCATCCATCTTCGTTGCTGCCTCAATTTCTTCGAGCCGTGCACTCTTCTAGCGAAGCAGCTGGTGCCAGTCAACCACGCCATCCCCTGAAGCGGTTTGTTGACCGAAGCTGCCCTACCCGCGTCTTCGTGCAGCTCACCCACCGAAGCGGCAGTCTTCTTCCACGCGGCCAGCGAGCCCAGCTCGAGGCTGCTTCTTCTCCGTGGCTGCTCCTTTGTTCAGCCCAAGTGAAGACCGAAACCCACGGGAATTCAGCCGCCAGCGAAGCCGAAGATCTCCACCGAAGCTGCTCCATTTGACGCCCGCATCTTCGAGCTCCACGGGATTCCAGCGAAGTCTGAAGTTAGGCCCACGGGAATTTTGGCCCACTTTCAGCCCGTGAGATTCAAACCAGCAGCCCATCTTCACGCAACGCCAACCCATTTGAAGTCCATCGGCAGCCCAAGAGAACAGTCCAATTAATTGGGTCTTCAGCCCAATTCAGCAAGGCCCAATTCCAGCAAGTCAATTGAAGCCCAAGTTGGAAACAAATCTCAGATTTGGGCTGAGATTTGTTGGGCCGTTTTAGGCGGCCCGAGAGTTCGCGACACCGCTGAAAATTAAGATTTTGGCATTGTCGCGTCGACGTCATGATGAACCAGTTTTTAATTAACCGGTGAGTTTATACTCTAAACTCTGCTTAGTAGGTTAATGACGTTTAAGGGGTGTTAGATTTATTTTATTAGGAATTAGGTGGTTAGTTAGATTAAATTAGAAATTGAATTATTTAATTGAGCATGTTAGGTGGTTAGCATGGTTTAGCTAAGGCCTAAATAAATTGTACTATTTATCTAGAAGGGTTCGGGAATTTTCCGGGTCCGTATTGGTTATTAATTTAATGATTCTGGCCTAGGTTAGTATTTTCAGAATTTAAATTGATTTATTTAAGTAATTATTTAATTATTAATTATTTTTCCGGAAATTAGGCCGGGATAGCCGGTGACCGGAATTTCGTGCTGATTGTAATGGTGTGGTTAGTTTCTGCAATTGAGTGTTAAATTATGCAAATTGAGTGCTGATTGGATTTTTGTTATTTAATTCCAAAAATTGTGAATTTCCAATATTTATTCAGAAAATCCCGGGTGTCGGGTTTTAACACCGAAAATGGATTTTAAGTACTATATCAAATAGTGGGGTTTGAAAGAGATATGTATCAGTCTTATGGTTCGAATTGACCGTGTACCCACACACGACTATTTTCAGGATATTTTTAATACGAAGGAAATAGGCCAGGATCACTATTTTAATGGAGGCATTTGAGTGCAATGCACAGTGTCCTGGGCCGAGATTGAGTGGTCGTGTGTTGGTTAAGAGAACCAGTCTCGAGCAATTATGCCGGACGTTACTAAATCCCTTTTCGGGTTACCCATGCATTAGGGTAGCGGGTCGCAGTAGATTCTGGACCTACGCCCCTTCGGGGAAGCCGTCTAATTGAGAGACGTAGCCGTGCTCAAAGGAGGTGAGACGACGCCTGGCAATGCCAGAAGACCGCCAATAGAGTTGGCCGTACCCTTGAGGGGTGTAATTAACAATTAGAACGCATGATTGTTGAGTTTGATGCACCTGATTATGAGACCAAAACTGTGTGACATGGAATGGGACGTGTCATAATGGTTTGGCCTTATAATCAGGACCTCGGTGATTAATTGAATTGATGAGGTGTTCCAGTTGTTATGTGCATTGATTATATGCATTGCGATATGATCTATGCGACGTGCAGGGAAAGAAACTGAGGCGAGGTAAGTCCTCTATGCCAATTGAGTGGTTGTGTGGTTAGGACGCTTCTGGGCGTATTTCCCTCCTAATTGGGGTTTAGAGCTTAGACTTGCTGAGATTTTATCTCACCCCGTTGTGGGACAACATTTTCAGGGTCGTCGAGTGGAGGACCTGGAGCTGAGAGGAGGTGATTGGAAGCGTAGGTCAGTTAGGACCGCTTCTTTTTGGAAGGCCAGTCTTTTGTAGTCTTTTGGCCATAGACCTGTGTTCATGACTCAGTGTATATATACAAGCATGTTTGTTTGTGAATCTATTGTCCTGCCTTTCTATCCCGAGATGATTAATGTCAGGGGATTTCTTTTCGCTTCCGCATGTGCAACGAAAATGGAAAGGGTCGGCGACTCGTCCTGGGAAGTCGCAAATTATTATAGACCAGAGAGGGATGGACACGCGCTCGGGGTCCGGGGCGTGACACAAGGTTCATGCCAAAATTTAATAAATTTTAACCAAATGAGTGTGACTAATTTCTTAAACTTGTCCATGACCATTTTCAAATAGAATTGGTCCACTGGATATCTTAAAATAAACTTCATGGTTGGTCTTGGTTATTTGCCTTAACTGAGTCTCGATCGGGTGGACCGGGTCCATGGTCGAACATGTCATGCCTTGGTTTATCCAAGGTTTATGTCATTGATTCCTATGATCGACCCTCATACCTTATTCTCATAGCCTGTAATCAAGGATGTTACATTTACCGCTACTACTTAAAAGATAGTAAGAAACCTATTTTTCCATATGGCTGATTATATGGGTTTAAGCCCTTTTGGGCTTATTATTCATTGGGCTTCGTCCACATGAGAGTGAACTCAGCCAACAAATCTTTCACTCGTGACGATGTGGAGGGATTCATCATTCTTGCTATCAATAGTTAATGTTCAAACTTCTCACTTGGTAGAGTCTTCATCATTGTATTAGAACCATCATGGTTGGTATGAATTTTCTCAAATTCCAATAACTTCTCATCTAGACATCTCTTAGCTAATGGTATCTAACATTACCGTGTTTTGATTTAGAATAAAAAGATGAATTCTTAATAAGATGAATTGCGCTTTAATTATCATAAAATAATGCATATCTCTTTTGCTTGAACTCGAGTTCTTCCGAGAACTTCTTCAGCTATAGCATCTTTTTACTAGCTTCGGTTGCTGTAGTAAATTCAGCTTCTGTTGTAGAAAGTGCAACACACTTTTACAATCTTGACCTCTATGACATAGCCTCACTAACAAAAAATAAAAATAAAAAAATCAAATAACTAGAAGTAGATTTACAAAAATCAATATCTCCTGCTAAGTTAAAATATGTGTACCCAACTAACTCAAGTTTCTCGGTTTGAAACTAAGTTTCAAACTGGAAGTTTTTTAGAGATACTTCATGATTCACTTTGCTGTATTATAGTGCTCTCTATATGGATTTGACAAATAACGACTAATAATGTCAATTGCACGTGCTCTGTATGGATGTGTACATATTATCGCATGTATCAAGCTTCTTACAGTTGAAGTATATGGAACATTTTCCATGTCTTATGTATATGGAACATTTTCCATGTCTTTCTTGTCTTTATCAATCATAGGACTTTGCTTTGCATTTAACTTAAACTGGGTAGTAAAATGAGTACTAACATTTTGTCTTGTCCATTTAAAATTTATGAAGAATCTTCTCGATGTACTTCTCTTGTGATAAGAACAACCTTTTAGCATTTCTATCTCAGGTAATTCTAATACCAAGAATCCCCTTCACCGACCCAAGTCTTTCATGGCAAAAAGCTTGCTCAATTGTTTCCTCAACGATTCAATTCGTGAAGTATTCCTGCTAACAATCAACATATTATTACTATAAAGCAAAAAAATAATAAAGTTATCATCAAAACATTTTTTGGACAACACATAGTTATCCAACGAAGTATTCTTATAGCATTGTTTCATCATAATTGACAAAAAAAAATTGTATCACTGTCTCGGTACGTGCTTTAGGTCAAAGTGACTCTTCTTCAACTTGCACACATAATCCTCTATCCCTTTTCACTTTGAGATCTTCTGGTTGTTTCATATATATCTCTTCCTCCAAATCACTATGTAGGAAGACTGTTTTGACATTCATCTGCTTAATTTCCAAGTCTAGGCTAGCTGTCAAGCCTAGTATCATGGATAGGAGACATTTTCATCACAAGGGAAAACATATAATCAAAATCAATACCCTTTCTATAACTAAATCCCTTGACAACCAAACTAGCTTGTATTGTGGTTGCGAAGTCTATTCATCTTGTTTTAACTTATAAACCCACTTATTCTTCAAAGCTCTTTTGATTTTAGGCAACTCCACTAGTTCAAATGTTTGATTATCATAAATGGACTATATTTTATCCTACATAGCATCGATTCATTTGTTTTTTCACTCAACTTCAATTGCTTTTGCTTAGCACTCTAGTTCACTTGCATAAGTCAATAATACATACTCATCTTCAGAATATCTGTTGAAAGGTCATCGGTCTCTAATGGATCTTTGGACTAGAACATTTGATGGAGCATCTAATGGAGCTTTTGGTTTAGGAACGGTATTATTAATTTCAGCATAGTCTAGGACCTATCCAACATCTGGGACATTCCCTTCTTGTTATTCTTCATCAACCAATGTAGGAATATTGTGAGAGGAATTGGATCCGAGTCAATCAAATTATCACTAATCTACGGTGCTGAAATCATCTATGATTTCTTGATATTCTTTATTATATGATCTTCCATAAACACAACATCTCTACTTCTTATAACTTTCTTTTATGTAA
Organism: Eucalyptus pumila; assembly: GCA_016097595.1. Taxonomy (NCBI): domain Eukaryota; kingdom Viridiplantae; phylum Streptophyta; class Magnoliopsida; order Myrtales; family Myrtaceae; genus Eucalyptus; species Eucalyptus pumila. The sequence continues at coordinate 25,252,252 of CM027851.1, forward strand.
CCAAACATATTCTTTCTATAGCCAATGAATATGCATTGCCATGTTTTTACATCAAGTTTAGACTTTTCATCTTTGGGAATATACACAAATGCCTTACACCCAAAGACACGTAAGAAATCATAAGAAATATCTTTGCCTATCCAAACCCTATTAGGAACATCAAAATCTTGAAGAATGCAAAGAGTAAGACTTAATATATGTGAAATTGTACTTAAAGAAGTGTTGGACATCTGGAGTGCCAAAACTTGATATGGAGGGACACTTAAGTGACAAAACAACATCGTTTTGCACTTACTTTGCCAGAAAATCGCCATATTAGCATTTTGACTGAATTTTGGCTAGATTGACACTTAAGTGATCCATTTTGCTTCCATTTTGGCATTTAAGTGTCACTTTCCTAAGTTTTGGCACTTAAGTGTCCATCCATGCCAAGTTTTGGCACTTGGGGTGTACTTCTGCCGTACTTAAAGTCTCACTCCAAAAAGATCCTGGTAGCTTTGACTATGAAAATAAAAATCTTACCCTTTCAACTAGTATTTTGTTCATTTTCTTAGCTAAGCCATTTGATTGAGGCATCTTGAAAAGTTTTTTTTTTCCCCATAATGTTGAATATCCTGTTGTTTGCAATATTCATCAAAAAGTCCAATTTTCTCTCCTGTTATTAGTTCTAATACATTTCATTTTCTTTCCAATCTGTCTCTCAATTGAAACCCAAAACCACTTAAAAGTATTTAATACTTGATCTTTAGTTTTCAAGGTATAAACCAATATTTTCCTCGAATAACCATTTTTGAATGTAACAAAATAAAGAAAGCCACCAAGTGATTTTGTCTTCATAAGATCACAAATATCAAAATGCACTAAATCAAGGATACCTGACTTTCTTGAAGGAAGGAAGCTTCTGAATTCAACTCTATTTTGTTTTCCTGCTAAATAGTAAGTACACTTCTTTAGAGTAATCATATCAGCAATCATAGATCCAAGCAAGCTCTTTAGTCCACTCAAGTCAAGCAGAACTTTTATATTTGAAAGAAGCTTCTTCTTGGTTAATATTGACAAACCCTTATCATTAATGTAATTGAGCCTCTTGTGCCATAACTCAATTGTCTCTTTGCTATGTACTACAATAATTTGCCTATAGACAACTTTACCTATATAATATACAACGAATAATATTTTTCACGTTTAGCCACAACCAGAGAACGTTTGGTGAGCTTTCATCGATCATCACTAAATGTGCTACAATACCTCTCATAATCTAGTTTGCTTGTGGAAATCAAATCAAATAGATATTAGGTATATGCTTAAGATTATTTAATATTAACATCGCACCATTGTTGGTCTCTAGACACACATCATCAACCCCTACCACTTCAGCTAGCCTATCGTTTTCCATTTTCACAGATCCAAAGTTACTCGATCTATACGATGTAAAGAAATCCCTACGAAATGTAGTATGAATAGATGCACTATTATCAATCACCTAGCTGGTTTCATGACATACAAGATTCACTGCATTATCATCATAGACAATAAGAAAGCCTTTTGCAAGTGTAGCAACACGATTGTTATCGCCATCATAATCACTTTTCTTCTTTTTAGCTTTCTCTTTCTATTTCTCATTTTTGAACTAACAGCAAAATCTCTGAATATGTCTCTTCTGATGACAATAATGACACTCAACATTGCAAATTTATTATATTTGCCTTTGCTTTTATATATGTCTTTATATCTATTTCTAGGATCTCGAGACTCACTTCTTCTTATTTTCTCAACATCCAAGACATTGAAATGTAAAGAGGATGATCCCTATGTCTTTTTTCTCGTCTCTTTATTCAAAACACTACTCTTGGCCAAATCCATAATGATCATACCATCAAGGGCAAAATTAGACAAAGATGCTTGAAACGTCTCCCACAAGTCCGACAAAGTACCAAGCAATCATAACATTTATATCTTATCGTAGCTACTGATTTATAATTCCTTGAAAGGAATTTAAATGATCAGTCAAATGAGTGCTATCTTGATATCTCATAGCCATCATCTGTTTTATCATAATTAATTTACTATTCCCAATCTTTTGAGTATATAACTATTCGAGCTTATTCCACAAACTGCGTGCATGTGTTTCCTTAATGATATGGTTTAAAATATTATCATTCACCCACTATCTAATATAACCACACACTTGACGATGAAAATATAGGCCATTTGCATCAATTTTATTCTCTGGTTTCTCTTCAGCAAATACGGACAGATAATAATCTTTCACATATAAAATGTCTTCCATCTTTCATTTCTAAATATGATAATTTGAACCATTCAATATAACCATTCTACTTATATTCGTTTTCATGGTTTTAACATAAGGCAGAAAAATCAAGCAATAACCAAAACTTTGATACCACTTTGTTAGGTGATCATGGACCTCTCTTACTCCAAAATCTAGATTAAGAGGTGAGGTTTTCTCTCACACTTACAAATCAACCACTAGCCATTCCAAAATCAATGTGAGACAAGCTCAACAAACTGTGCTCCTGAGCTTCCATCAGGGCTTTGATCCGTAAAACTGTAACCAATACGAAATCATCTTTAACAGGTTTTGACTTTTAAATAGTCATGCCGGTGTAGGACGCTACTGTGATTCTAGGAAAAAAGAATGACAGTGGCTCCATGCATCATTCGATGGTCAAAATTTAGGATGCGGGTTGTGAAAATATTTGCAGGGTAATGTAGATGGGGGACAGGTGGAAGCCCTGCGGATATTGTTGGCCATTATAGAGGTGTTGGCCGTGAAACGTTAAACCTCGCCGGTCCTTAGGCAGTGCATCACCGCCGTCGCCACAGCGGTCGCGCCATCCCTCTCCCTCTTACTTTAAAATTTGTGTGTGTGTGTGTGTGTGTGTGTGTGTGTGTGTGTGTGTGTTCTTTTCATTATAATTGATCTGTTCCTAAGAGAAAGGTGCACATAACATAGTCGATCAAACTCCTCACAAGGTCGGCTTGTGCACCGGAGACATGCTCAGTGCAGAATGAATTGTTGCTAAGAGAGCCACCTAGTTTCGACCTTACTATTCTCGTGTCTTGGTTGAATGTTCAAAATCCACGACAACAATCAATTCACCAATTAGCCAAAGTGTTAGTCCATTCATCAGATTTCGATTGTTTCGCTTGCGATGAACCGGCTGAGTTCTATGACTCTCTCTTTCGCTGTCAATTGTGGCTCTTGAGCTGTAATACTTGATTCAATTTATCTTCCAAGCCTGAGACTTGGTGAACTCTTTTGAACCGAGGTGAAATCGCGGTGCTCGTGTTGGCTCTTGGGAATTGCTATGTACGTAAAATATATGATGATGAAAATGTAGTCTACTTCCGAAAAATTAAGAAAAGCTCCTTCCAGTAATGGCAAGGGTTCATGCAATATACGACAAAACATGAATCAATGGATTGGTCGTTAATGATAACACATATATCAGGTAAAACAAAACGAAAATAGTAAAAGAAATTGCATTGATCTGCAAAAAAAAAAAAAAAAAAAAAAAAAAAGAGAGTAAAAATATGAACCGTGGCCAGCACTTAGGGATTACGAACATAGTGAATTTAATTAGAAAATGCATAGTGAATGACACAATCCACTAAAAAAAGGCAATCGATTCACACAAAAAGAAACACAACGCACCATAAACGTACCAAACAAACCGAAGCAACACTAAAAGGAGAACATTTCTCTTACTATCGCTATCATCTATGCCAACGGTGGGGCACTCCACAATATGTGCACACCTTATTAACAAGTTACTCCAACAAGTTCAATTGCCTTATCAAGAATGAAAAAAGTGATCAACTGCACGAATTCACTAGATTGACCTTAGTCGAAATGGAGGAAATTAGAGGATGCTGAAATTTAGATAGAGCCAACACTCCATCAGTCGAGGATGGAACTTGTGACAAGGAACTTGAATGGGTGAGGAGTCACTTGCGGATGGGTGACTGACCTGAGATAGAATTGAAGAGCCCCAGCCTCCTTATACTTTTTAGATGGAATCGACGCTCTCATTTGGCTTTGTTCACTTTAATTTTGTTATATGTTCCCCTTGATATTCTCCGAGAAAGTGGACCTCAACAAGTCCTTAAAAAGGCTTAAGGGGAGAAGAAATAGTTGGGAGATCCGCCTTAGGATGGGAGGACCCGTAATGTCACCTTCTATATTCCAACTTACTCGAGAAAAAAGGACTGGGTGGAATCGAGGAGCTTATCGGTGATGAAGATAGACATCAAGTTGGTACATTAATAATGACTACAGTCGAGTAGGAGATTATAATAACTCTCCACACCTAAGGTGAGATAGGATGACTTCAAAACCATTGTAAGGTGAGTAGAGCCGGCCTATCAATCGGCTGCTTACATTATACCCTTGGTTGATAGGCCCAAGCAAACTTTCTAGATGGAATCGATGCTCTCAACTGGTTTTAGTCCACTTTAATTTTGTTTTTTTCTCCTTGATATTCTCCAACAAAAAGAAAGACTCAATTGGTCTATCGTCCGAAACCAAGTGTATTGTAATTGTTAGAGAAAGAGAAAAAAACGAATAAGTGAACTCAATTTGAGACTTTCTATTTTTATATTTAGGGATTGGGCCATTTTTTCCTATTGGTTAGCCCTACCATAGCTTTAATTTCAGTTTTAAAAAAGAAGAAGATAAAATTGCCCTTACTCTAACAATTGGGAAAAAGGAAAAAGCTAGGGTGCAGATTTGACCGGCCAGGGGATGGGGTTCTTATTTGAGATGAAATTGGTTAAGTCTTTATCTTCCTAGCATTTTATCAAAATTGGTTCCACCTCAAATTTTCATTAAAAATTTTCTTAAGAGAAAAGAACAGAATAAAAAAAAAAGAAAAAAAATCACAAAAAACTCAAATTATGTCACACATTTACTTTGAATTATTTTTCATAACATAAAAAATCTTCAATTATGCTCATCACAACGTATTTACCCTACATTTTTTATTGTAACGTAAAAAAAAATTAAATTTGTAATTATGTGACACATTAACTCCATTAATGTTTTGTTAAATGATTTTTCAGCCAAAACAAATTGTGCACAACACTACTTATTTTCTAGTGTCCATGTAGCTAGATTTTAACAAAATAATGAGGGAAGACAAATGTATCATCCAAGTTCGAATTTGGAATTTTTGATATCACGTAAAAAAAGTTTAGGGTAATTTTTTTATTTTAGGGCTTTTGCCTAAAATAAAAAGAAGAGAGCAAAATAGAATGAGGGCGAGTCCACCGTCCACGCGAAAGAACCCACGCGAACCTGTCGCGATCGGCGATGCTCTCCCCGACTCCGTCCCTCCGCTTCGTCGCTCGGTTCCTTCGCTCCGCTATGCAAACCGCGAGGTCCCCGCCATTGCCGAGTCCCCGAGCTCGAGAAGGTTGAAGAGGCCGCCGGCGACGATCCCCCTCCCCCTCCCCCTCCCCCCGCTCGCCGCCGTCCCGATCGGATGAACCAGGGCAAGAGGGCCGCCATGATCACGCGATCGAATCTGGCGGAGCAGCTGAGGGAGTACCAGGTTCGATCGAAGCACAATTGGGCCACCGTCTCCTTCTTCTCCTCCACTTCCGCCGCCTCCTCGTCCAGGTAATGGCGCGCGGTCGCCGCCTCGATTCGCGAATTCCCCCCCAGGCTTTTTTTTTTTTTTTTTTTAACGCTCGCGATTCCGAATTCGTAGCGTTTGATTTGCGGAGTCCACCGGTTGTTGTGGCGGTGGTGTGGATTTTTAGGGTAGTTCCTGTTTTCCCCGTTTGAAGTTACACCGTAATCGGTTAGGTCTTTGGATGCTCCGATCGGTCCTTGTTCTCGGCAAGAAGTGGGAAGATCTCGTGTCGCTGGCGAAAGTCCGAGATGAATCATGTTTCCTTGTGCTTGTATGTGGCTGAGAGTGCGTGCCGGGTGATGTATTTGATTCGTGATATTTGCTAATTCCTGTAGAGGAGTTGCGGGGATTGCTTCTAGGGGAGGGTTAGTATTGTTGAGGGAAAGTACCTGGGATAAGGATGAGGAGTGGAGGGCGGGTAGTACGAGCGTGCTGGGGAGGCTTGGATTGTGATAGCAGGCGATGAATACTGATGCAACTTGTGTTGAAAGAAGGGCCATTGCAGCCAATTATGCGCTGTTAGTGGTTCTTGGTCGACTGCTCAGAATCATTATTGGTTGAATGAATAATGTGAGTTGTTTATTATGGCGAGGGACTGTATTGGTCACTGCCACGCGATAAGGTGATGCTGTAGGGTAGTCTATAAGGAGGAAAACAGAACAGGTGGTAAGATGACGCATGTCATAAATGATAGATGCTCCCGTGTTATACCCACTAGAAAAATTATGGAAATGATATGTTGCTCTTGTAAGCCTTACTGTGAGCTCATCACATTAGAACTCTCCAAAACATTCGAGTATTATGCAAGCTGTTCTACCGTATGTCACCAGATTGATAGAGCAGTCAAATCTTGGACAGAACCAGACGTATGTTGACAATGCTGACATTTAAATATGTAGGACTGGGAGAGGAGGGTTTTCTGTCTCTATCATTATGCATATCCTTTTATGTACACCATAATGCTGCTGTTTGGCTGAGTTTTGCCTTGTATAGTAGTTTGGATTGAGCTGTTTGGAGTTGCTGTATGGAGAATGCAACCTTAAGATGATTCAATTGCTTACAAAGGAACATAGGTGTTTTTATTAATCCTTGAAAAGACTGATTGATTGCACCTTGAGTGTTGGTAGTTCTGTTGTCTATGCCCTAGTTTATAGCTTTTCTTTTGCAAGCATTCTTATATAGTTTAGTTAACTTTTGTGCACTTCTTGGTTTTTTGTTTTGCTTTTGCACTTTTTATGGTAACTGTTAGGAAGACTTTACTAATGCCCTCTCTTACTTCCTCTATGGATGCAGGGTGGATGTTGTGGTCTTTGTCATATGGGAGCTCGTCATTTTAGCTTTTTTAGTTTTTTCAGCAGTTTCTTTATACTTCAGACATATCCGATTTGCCTTTATCTTGGTATGCTTCACAGTGCTACTGCTCTTATGCATGAAAATTGCGAAGAAAATAAAATCAGCTAGGAAAAAGAAGCGAAGGATGCTTCTTCCTTTGTCCATGTAGACAGGTAAAGGAAAAATATGCATACTCACTTAGTTGTATAAAGATGAAAATCCTGGGCTGTGCCCTCATCCATTATCTTCTTGGCTAGTCAAATATGTTGGCAAGGATCATACAAGATGTATACGCTGGAGCAAACAGGTTGTAAGTGAAGTGCTCCTGTCACTTACGGGAGAAATGCTGGTTTTTTGGGTTGAGTTAGGTGAATTGGTTTTAGGAATAGTTCTGCTTGTGCTCCTTGTTGGCTACCTACGGGCAGCCCCATCAAATTATACCTGTATGGGTTTGCTTTAGGAGTTGACATGAGATGGTCCCTGTGTCGGCACTCAAAACTTGAAGGAGCTACTAAGCAAAGATGTTAATGATATATTGATTTTTCCATGGTCTGTGTTTGCCTTTTTATTTTCTTCTGTAAAATGGTCAGTGTTTGCTTTATCTACCTTTAGAAGCGTACAAAAGTTAAATATGGCCGAATATTCCGTTCACAAGTGAAACTGATGTTACTTGACTGGTTAGGCGTTCTTGGTTTTGTGCAAGAGTTGTGGTTTAAAGTACCATTTAGATTTTGTACGATGTTGAACACAAGTTACACAACAGCACACAGTACCTTTGTTCCTCTTTTAATGACCGTCTTATCTATTGCCTACTGCTGCTGCATTGCAGCTCCCACACGTAATCATCCCTTGTCGTGGTTACTGAAGAGTAATTCTCGTGGACAATGGTTTAGTCAGACGTGTTTTGTGTAGACTTCTGAAGGCACTGGCGTATGGCGTAGGAGATTACCTGTTCACTGCTACTTTTGCTGTCCTTGATCAAACACCGAGGGTCGGCTGGTCCCCACATTCTATAGTTTTTGTACTGTTAAGTCCCACCCTGTAGTGGAATATGATTTCGGCTTGAAGAAGCGAACTTCTATTCCTATTGTCACCATTCTCCAAATGGCCCCCAGCTATGAGACTACCGAGCCTATGCTTCCTTGAAGTTATCTCTTTGCCCCATTTGCTAAATCAGGTTGACCATTGGTTGAGAGTATTTTTATTGATGACAATTAACTAGTCAGATTATTCTAGGAAGCAATCCTTTGACGGAGTATTGGATTTGGACGAGTGGCTTATCCCGTCTTTTTGGACCAATTCCCCAGTTCGCTTGCATCAAAGAAACTTTTGGGGAATTTTTGTTGCGCAGATCTGATTTTTGTGATCGAGCATGTGATACATAAGATTATTCTAAATATTGGGTCTCTTTTTGGGCAATTCTAGGACATACGTAAGAAGGCTCCTAATGAGAAAACAGTACAACCAAGAAGAAACAGAGTCACAGCAAAACAGACGCATCAAAGATCTGTTCACTAAAATCTGAAATTTCTTTAGCTAATGACTTCTTTATCTCTTCATTTAGCGATTTTGAGCGTGGGGTTGCTGTTTCGTATATGTCATGGAAGGTTCGTCCTTTCGTGGACATACGTTTTCCAGTATCGTTTGTATCGCTTCCCCTTCTTTTCACCTCACTCGAAAGCCATAATAAGTCACATCAACAAAGCATCAATCCGGCATTTAGCTGCCAAAAGAAGTACGATATGTTATGGCTGTTCTTTGCTGTCGCCGCACGTAAGGCTTGGATTGACGTTAAATGAAAAATGAGGATGGTTATTGATAAATTGTGGCATTCTTTGATTAACTCATTTGAGACATTGTCTATTTTGACTCATCTTACATTGAGCTTCATGATTTTATCCTTTCATGATTTTATCCTTTTCACGTATAGATAGACATTTTTTTAGGAGGTCACTTATCCTGATGGTGTTTTAGTCTAGATTTGCTTGACTTTGGAATTCAAAAGCAAAGCTTGTAATTACATCAAAAGGTACCTCCATAAGTTAATTCTGGTTTTTGCATATATATTTCAAGATCACTCTTCCTCTGATCGAAGCACAGTTTGGTTTATTCTTAACTTTTTCGCCATCCTAGAAATTTGCAAGGAGCCGCTCCTTGTCCAAGCTATCTTAGGCCTTACCAACTAGTCCTTGCCTTCATCAAACTGGGTCGTTAGAGGCCACGGTTTTGATGAGGGCGGGAGTGATCAACAAGGGCAAAGAGGATTTGGACAAGATGGGGCTTAGACTTTAGGATGGCGTGATACTAGGAATGAATCGAATCCTACATCACCTGTTTGTGGTGAGGTAAAGTGCTACATATGTGATAGCATTTGTCCTAACTTGTAATGAGACCTTTTCTAGGTGAAATCCAGAAGAATGAAACTGTGCGAGTTCTGGCCCAAAATAGACAATGTCGTTAAAAGCGAGACTTGAGTCTAATAATATGGTATTAGAGCTAGTAGCCCAATCGAAAGTGTGAAATTTGGGGACAAACCATGCGGAAGCTGGTGAGTTTGTAACGACCCAGTTCGATGAGGATAGGAGTGATCGTCGGGGCTAGAGAGGGCTTGGACAAGATGCAACTCCAACTCTAAGATGACGTGGGGGTAGGAATGAATTGAATCCCATATCGTCCAGATGTGATAAGGTAAAGTGCCATCTATGTGATGACACTTGCTCTAATTTGTAACGAGATGTTTTTAGGGCAAACTCAAAAGAATAAAATTGTGTAGGTTTTGACCCAAATGGACAATATCATTATGAGCGGGATTAGGGTTTAACATCAACAAGTTCAAATTGACAAATTGATAATGATTGGTGGACATCATGGTTGGAACATAACTAGATTATCGATATAATAGGCTTATTTTATGACCCTTTTGAGCTAATTAGTGAAGAACGGTTTGCTAAGGGTGCGAATGATAATTATTTTATTTTTGAACACAATTTTTGACTTTATTCTCTATATGAGTTTTTAAGCAAAAATATGCGTTTAATAACAATACAAAATTTATATTATCAGAACATAAATTTTTTAGATAACGATATAAAATTTCTTCCTCCTAAGTGGTTGGCGAGCAGCCGTGAGTGAAGGATAGTGGTGGGCGATAAAGGATAGTGGTGGGTGGTGGCGAGAGCACACCAAGCAACAATGGACGATGGTGGGCAGGTGGCACATGGATGGCCGGCTAATAGCAAGGGTGAACAATGAGAATAATTTTATTTTTCGTCCGATAATTCTTCTTCCAAAAATTTCAGACTCGCCAATAATTTGATGAACGATGAGACGACGTCCAATAATTAAATCTCAAAACCCTCGAAAGTTCAATATCCGAAATCGAATTAAATTTCTCATTTTGGTCGATCTCAATGCCAAGGAAATAATGCATCAAACCCAAGTACGTCATCTCAAATGTCTTCATCATTTCTTCTTTGAATTCTTGGATCATTGTTTCATTGTTTCTTGTATAGATGAGATCATCCACATACAAAGAGACAATAAGAGTGTCAGACTTACCTTGGTTTTGATGTAGAGCGTTGGCTTGCTCATACTCCTCTTGAATCCTTGCTTGATGAAGTATTCATCGATTCTACTATATCATGCTCGTGGTGCTTGCTTTAACCCATACAAGGCTTTCATGAGTTTGAGAACTTTTTCTTCTTGGCCTTTGAGGATAAAGCTTTGTGGTTGTTTTATGTATATTTCTTCTTGAAGATATTCATATAGGAATGCTGACTTTACATCTAATTGATGAATCTTCCATTCTTTTTGTGCTACTAAGGTTATGAGTGCCTGAATAGTATCAAGGCGAGCAATAGGAGCGAAAGTTTCGGTATAATCGATACTTGGTTGTTGCAAGTATCTTTTCGCCACAAGCCTTGCTTTGTACTTCTGGATTGATCCATCTGCGTTGAGTTTTGTCTTGTAGACCCACTTGATGCCAATGATCTTTTTGTCTTTGGGTTGATCGACAGGCTCCCAAGTTTCATTTTTCTCAATCATCTTGATCTATTCCTCCATGGCTTTTATCCAAACTTCTTTGGACGCTTGTTTGTAGCTTTCTGGTTCTAAAGTAGCAAAGTTGCATGTGTTGTAAATTTTTCTAAGGGTTTTTACTCTTAGTACTGGAGATTCTAGAGTAGGTTCTTCTCGTGTCACTCTTGAAGAGGTTGGTGGAGTTACGTTGTAAGTGGTGGAATCCGGCACTTCTCATTCTTCTTGTGACGTTCACTCCTCTTGAGTAGGTGGTATGTCTGGTAAGATGACGTACTTCTTCTCGATTTTCTGGTCCTCCTAGTTCCAAGCAGCATTCTCGTCGAACTCAATGTCTCGACTGATCATGAGCTTCTTAATTCTTAGGTTGTAGACCCGATAGCCTTTTGATTGGTCACTATAGCCAAGGAATATTCCCTTTTCTATCTTTTCATCAAGGTTACTCCTTTTCTGGGCAGGGATGTGAACGTAGCATATACAACCAAACACCTTGAGGTGCTTTGCTGAAGGCTTCCGTCCACTCTATGCTTCGATTGGAATTTTATTTTGGATTGCTTTAGTTGGACACCTGTTGAAGATGTATATGGCCATGTAGACTGCTTCTGCCCAGAATGAGTTAGGAAGTCCTTTTTCCGTTAGCATAGACTTTGCCATCTCCATGTTGGTTCTATTTTTTCTTTTAGCTACTCCATTTTGCTCTGGGGCATAGCCAACAGTTAGTTGATGATGGATTCCGTCATCTTCACAAAATTTATTAAACTCTTTTGAATTGTATTCCGTGCCTCTATCGGACTTTGATTTCTCGACCACTTTGATTCTCAATGTGGCTCTTGAATTTTATAAAGATAGAGAAAACCTCTGATCTTTCTTGAAGAAAGTATACCAACGTCATTCTTGTGTAATCATCAATGAATAGGATGAAATATTTATTTTGATCGAGCGTGGGTGTTCTCATTGGACTACATACGTCCGTATAACTAGCTCCAATGGCTTCTTAGCTCTCCAAGCACTTCCAAATGGGAAGGACTGTCTCTATTGTTTTCTAAGGAGGCAACCTTCACAAATATCTGAAATATCTGAAATTTCTGAAATAGCTGGAAAGTCTCTCATTATATTTTTTTGATGGAGAGCTTTTAGCCCAGCAAAGTTGAAGTGACCAAATCTTCAATGCCATAACCATGAATCATCAAGTTGAGCTTTCATGGCTATATCTTTGACATATTTCCATCGAATAGGAAAATTCTTATTTTTCATCTTAACTGAGGCAATGACATTTTTATATTTATCATGGATAATGTAGGCATCTCCTCTAAAGTATAGAGAATACCCACTTTGTATCATTTGATCCATACTCAAGAGAGTTTGTGCGAGACTAGGGACTAGATATACATTGTGTATATATCTTGGGCCTTTATTTTTTTCCACGGTGATGGTGTCTTTTCCTTTGAAACCTACTAATGCACCATTGCCCAATTTTACTTGGGATTTCACCGACTTATCAATATTAGTGAATATAGATTCATTCCCCATCATATGATTACTACACCCACTATCAATGTACCTTGTTTCATTATCATTTGCCGCTTGGCCTGTGTAGAATGTATTCTCCTCACTTTTTTTTTTCCACATAGTTTGCTTGATTATTTGTTTTCGAGCAATAATCTTTTTTTGCGTGGCCATATCTTTTACAAAAGCGGCATTGTTTTTTATTTTTAAACCAGCAATCATTCTCCAAATGATTTGTTTTCTTGCAAATACCACAAGGTGGATAATTTATCTTTTGTGCAGTTTCTCCTCCTCTTTTATATTTCCATGAGCTCCTTCCACCATTTTTAGATTGATGAGACCGTATGCTTATTTTAGATTAAAAGGCACTTTCAATTAAATCTTCATCTTGTGCCATTAGTCTTTTCTCATGTGCTTCTAGAGAGCCAATTAATTCACTCACTGATAGGGTTGTCAAGTCTTTAGTTCATTCTATAGTTGTGACAATGGGGTTGTATTTTTTAGTAAGTGACACAAATATTTTCTCAACAATCCTTTGATTAGTTATCCCATCTCCATAGGCTCTCATTTGATTAACTAGTTCCTTTAATTTTCCACAATATTCTTGCACGGTCACATAATTTTTCATTTTAGAATTCTCAAAATCTCTTCTCAGAGTTTGAAGGTGAATAGTACATACCTTTCATGATTCTTGAAATTCTTCTCGTAGTCTTTCCCAAGCCCCTTTTGCAGTCCTTGCTCCAATTATTCTTGGAAATACCATTTCTGAGAGTGCTTGCTGGATAAAGTATAGTGCCATTGCATCCTTTTGTAGTTGATCCTTCGGAACACTTGCACCTTATTGTGAAGTCTCGCAACCTTTTTCCACGATATCCCATAACACTTGGGCCATCGAGAATGTAGTCATTTTTATGCTCCAAAAGTCATAGTTGTTCACATAAAAAATGGGAATGGGAAATGAGGATGAGGTAGAGTTGGCTATAGTTTAGTTGTTAGTGTGACATCCTGATAATTCGACCATGTTTCGACTAAATGAACTGGGCTTTTCATCGACGCGCCTATGGTTCTTTTTCTCTTAGCTGATCACTCACGAGATAATTGATCTACCAAGTGAAGCTGTTAAGGGATATAAACTTGAGAATTCGATCAGAAATCGATTGCTCGATCATGCTAATCGGCAAGGGTTAATACGGCACCTTTAAAATCGATTAGAGACTGGCAATAGGTTGATTCGACAGAAGCACGTAATTAAATTGTGGGCGATTTCACTTGATTGCAAAATTCGTGTCGAATGGCACTAAATCGATTTTTCTGTCGATTCTATACCCGGTACTCATAATCGAAACCTTGAGATTTTTACGACAACCGAGAGTCGCCGATGAGTCGAAGATGCACAAACGTGGATCGAGAATTATCGACCACGGGTTAAATGTGATCAAATCCCTAAAAGCTACCCGGTAGGTTAGGTCGCGCTAAAATCGCGTCTGATTGAAATTAACCACGAAATTGAACTCGGTTTCGGGAATCGAAAGTTCGAGCTTGTCGTGATTTATTTTTAGGATCTCGTCTCATCTTTTGAGAAATTTTCGGTGAGCCCAGAATTTTTACGGAAAATCAATTTTGGACAATTTGGAAAAGAAAAAAAATTCGGATAGGAGAGGAATTTGGCTATTTTGCTGTCCAAAATTAGTTAATTGTGGGAAATTATATGCAAGAAAGTAATTGGGGACCAAGAAGATTGGCATGAAGACTTCGGAGACCAATAAATGATGATTTTGGGATATTTTTCCTTGACTTTCAAGGTTCTTGCTCCCCCTCTCTCTCCTCCCCCCCTGGTTGTGCGCATCCTCCCTAGCCGACTCCCCCCCTTCGCTACTTCTCCTCCCGCAACTTTCATCAACCCACTCTCCCTCTGCCATCACTACCCAGCAGCCTTCCACCCACAACGCCAGCACATCCCCTTCGTGTCCAGCAACCCCTTCACGCTGTCTCAACCCCACGTTCATCATCTTCACTCACGCCTGCCACTATCGCCCCACACCATGCTGCAACTCCCATTCACCGTCCACTTCACTAGTGTCAACCTCACGAACAGCCGCCACCACAACCCCACCAATCCAACCGTCCACCGTAGCTTCGCACCATCACCACCGCATCCTCGTTAGCCCTCCATCGTCCGTGGCCACCACTAGCTAGCCATGTCTAGCCCCTACAGCCCTCGGTCCATCTCAACTCAGAACCAAATTTCAGTTGGGCCATGAGCCTTCCAAGGCTTTTTTCAACCTTGGTTTGGCCTCCTTTGGAGTTGCCGTTGACACAGGAATCCACCGCCGTCACGCCGCCGTCACTGTGAACCCGTTTTTGCGCTAAACCGGTGAGTTGACATCCTAATCTCTAATTAGAGGGTTAATTGCACTTAAGGGGGATTAGTTAAGATTAATTAGGTTTAGGGTGATTAGTTAGTGTAATTAGTTATGTGGTTAGTCAGTTAGATTAATTAGGTGATTATATTAGTTTAGTTATGGGTTAATTAGGTTGTGTAGTTAATTTAATTAGATTAGCTTAGTTAGCCTAAGCTGGATTAAATTAATTAGTCTAAGTAGTTTAGCTAGATTAGCTTATGTAGATTAATTAGTGTTTAAATTTAAATAATTTTCAATTTATTCAATTAATTATTAATTAGCGTAAATTATATCGGAATAGCCGATTGTTAGAATTTTACGCTAATCGTCATGGTGGCGTTGATTTGTGAAATCGAGTGCAAAATTGTGCAATTGGATGCTCGGTGATGATTTTGAATTATTATTTCAAAAATATAAAATTTTGGTATTTAATTAGAAAAATACCGGATGTCGAGTTTTGACACTAAAAACATTTTAAGTACTATATAAAATCATGAAATTTCTAAAGAGAGTATATCACATTTTGTGGTCCAACCTGACTGTGTGTCCACATATGATTATTTTACTAAGTGTTTATATGAAGAAAATAGGCCAAATACATTATTTGAAATTGAGGCATTTAAGTGCAAAGCGCAATATCCTTGATCGAGATTGGATGTGTGTGTGATTGCTATTGGAACCCGTCACTCAATGAAAATTGAGGGAGATACCTAATTAAGTTCAAATGCCCCACGTCAACGGATGCTGGTCACAGTGGAGGCTGGGCCGATGCTCCTTCGGGAATGCCGTCTAGATATAGATGTTGCCGTGCCTGATAAAGCGAGACAACACTCGGTTATGCCGGATGATCGCCGACTGATGAGTTGGCCATAGCTGTTGGGTTGTAATTATTTTGGACACGTGTGAGTGATTAGTATAGCTACACCTGATTATGGGACAAAATCATGTGGCATGGAATGTGACGTGTCATAATAATTTGGTCTTATAATCGGGACCCTTATAATTGATTGATATATGAAAGTGAAGTGTTCCAATTATTGAGTGCATTTACTGTATGCATATGTTATATGAGCTGTACTAATGTGCAGGGAGGTGCTAAGGTGATGTAAATCTAATATGATGTGTGTTTAGGCTGCCTCAAGGTAAATTCTCGTCCTAATCAGAGTTTAGGATGTAGACTCGCTGAGATTTATCTTATCCTATCGTGGTTTAAATTTTTACAAGTCCTTAGATGGAGGTTCGATCAGTTCGTTTTGTTTGGCCGCGAGAGGCCGAGACTTAGCATACTATTCTCCTTGTCCACGGGTCTACCTAGACCTATGAGCTCATCGTTACTACCATTTGGGTTGATGAGGGGCCTACCCTAGCTAGTACCTCATCGATTCAAAGCGTGGTTCCATCAAGGGCCTAATGGGATACGGGAAGGCCCCTTGGATGGTTTTGACAGGCCTGCCGTCGATGATGAGTACGTGGATGAACTCAACCCTGTCGTGCATGCCAATATTTTGGCTAATATTGAGGCGAACCAGTTGCCCGAGGCTAATGAAGTAGAGGAGGTAGCTGATCCTCTAGACCTCGACATCCCTGACGGTGTTGTAGTGGACCCAGATCCCAAGTAGGAGGGTCCGGGGTAGGGTTAGTTTGGTAGTCCTTTTTGGGTCTTAACCTTCTGTATATAACTTTGTATGACTAATCTGGTTTGTTTATAAAATATGTTTTGTGTTAATTGGCCGTCCTGTTTCTTTTATCTCATGTGTTTGTTTGTTGTTTGGAGATTGTTTAATTTGCTTTCGCATGTGCAATAAAATGAATGGGTCGGTGATGAGTCCTGAGAACATTGTAATTTTATCGACCGCCGAGGGATGTTCGCGCGCTCGAGATTTGGGGCGTGACAATTAGTTATTCGGAAAGGGTAGTTTTAGGAATGGGTAGGTAGGACAAACGCCCAATACCAATCAAAGACGTGTCTTTGATACCATTGTTGGTATTTGCGGAAACGAGTGTTTGATGTGTGTGCAAGAGAGTGTTTTGTGTGTGAACTATCAAGAGAGCAGAAGAACTAAAAATAATGTGGGCAAGAAATGATGGGGCAAAGTAATAATAAGAATTTGTAAAAGAGAGTGGCAGCAAAGAAGCACAAGGGAACAAAAAGAAGTATTTTATTAGTTAGTTTTAGTACAAAGGGAAGGGGAACGAGTTTGCTTACTTTGTTGGTCTGCTGCGCTCCCCCCTTCCTATTTGTAAGGGAGCTCCACCGACTTATGGCCCACCATCTTTGACTTCTAGTAGATTTTTTGCAATTTTTTTCTTGAACAACCGACTCTTCTAGGAAAAAGTCTTTGCCATTTTTAGAGATAATTTTATGGCTCTTCTAAGATTTTTCTTGACTTCTCTAACTCATGTCTATCTTGAAGTTTCTAGAAATTGGATCAATAATTTAACAGTTCTGATTATCTGAGCCTAGACAAATCCTTCTCTGCGGTTGTCACGAGAGGTTGGCTCCTAGAAGGCAAGCTGATTGATCGGAAATGGCCACTGATTTTTGAGATCTCAATTGTTTAAGTCATCTTTGAGAGAAGGTATTCTGTTAACTTCTCTGGAAGTAATTTTTTCTGTGAGAGACAGCCGTTCAAGGCAGGCCAACGAAACTCGTTTTTTTATACCGAGCAAGACACAGTCCAGAATCCCGTTCTTGCGGCCTCACATTACCTGTCATGTCATGGATCTTCCAACAGCCTCCGGACAATGCCTCCGCTGGTTTTCCAATCCATACGAAACGTGAATCAATAGTAGCGATCTAAAGGTTTAAAAGAAATTCGTACACACGTGTAGTGTGTCTTGAGGATTCTCAGACAGAGGGGCGACCATACTGTAGTGCATTAAATGCTGAACTTGAGCTGTGGGTTCGAAAAATATTCATCTAATGTCTGAGCTCGGAGACAAGTGGAATCTTTACATCGTGGAGTCTATGCATTGCACATATTAGAGTTCATCCAAAAATCTCTCGTCAGTGTTTCCTTCGGGTTTCCGGTCTCTAAAAAAATGAAATTTTACATGCTTTCAATAATCACACATACGTGCAGCTTGCTTCCAGGATCTCAGACAGGAGGATGGCAATGGAAGATCATGCATGCTTTAAAGTTGAAGTTGAGCATGTGGATGGCGACAATTCATGTGATAATGGAGCTTGGGGACAAACGGAATCTTTACAGCATCGCAGCTTCTGATAAACTAGAAGTCGTCTCTTATCATCATCTCTATTCATGAGGCTAACTAATTGTTGGCATCTCTTCAGGAGTGATAATAAGGACTAGTTTAGGACTCTGAGAAGGACAGTCAGTAAGAAGCTGCGGTTCTCAATTGTTGATGTGCACTCCTTTCGCTTTTGAGGACCGCTAGTTACCGGACCTCAATCATCCTAGAAATCAAATATCATCCGATGACTATCCACAGACAAAGAATGGGTTATATGCTTATATTTCCTGGACACAAATTAAATTAGCTAGAGATGCATATATTGCCTAATCCAGCAATTTTCTGAGACTTGGTCGAGAAGGCTGCAGCACGAAAGCAGGGCCTGCAACATGAGCATGGCTCACAATCAGATAGTCGCATTCTATGCTTCCATTAAAGCATTTTCCAAAGCACATGACCTGCTTGAAACGATCCGGGGCCAAATATTGAAAAACCAAAAAGTCTAATTTTTGTTGCTGTTTCCATTTCGTTGTTAAAGATGGTAAGTCTCGCCTCTACATATAACATTTAGATTGCAAAAGCTTGGAAGGAAGAATCTAATTCCAGTCCACAATACACGTTTAAGCTCCAGAGTAAAAGAAAGTTCTGCCACGTCAGTCTGTCATGCTGTAGCTCGTACATGGTAGCGAGGCAATCG
Organism: Eucalyptus pumila; assembly: GCA_016097595.1. Taxonomy (NCBI): domain Eukaryota; kingdom Viridiplantae; phylum Streptophyta; class Magnoliopsida; order Myrtales; family Myrtaceae; genus Eucalyptus; species Eucalyptus pumila. Next base: position 25,271,079 of record CM027851.1, read on the forward strand.
GATTTTTGTGATCCTCCAAACTCCACAGATGACGATAGTAATTTATTTTCCTTTTCCTGAGTCACATGGATAATTTAGATCAACTCTATGAAGTCGAAAACTCGTGTAGCGAAACAGAATCATTATGCGAATACCAGGAGAGAGACATGGGATAGATCATTAATCTGCAGGTTGTGATGTATATATTGATTGTCAATTTCGAATGACACAATGCTGTGCTGTACATGTTACAAAAATGGTACTATAGATGCGGTTGTCAAAGTGGCATCCCTAGAGACTATTGTTTTCTAGTGGATAACAATGTTAAGAAGGGAAACCCTCAATTTCACCAGGCGCCTGAAAATGCATTCCAACTCATCCTTAATTTCTTGAATGCTCGCCTCTAGTTCCTCCAATCGCTTTGACAGATCGCCTACTTGATTATTGATGTCTTTGCTCGATCTGAGGGAGAGCACGAGGGCATCCAAGCCTTGCACTTCATTGGTTTCCTTTCCTCCGTCACATGATATGCATTTAGGTCCCAGCAGTTTCGACACTCGGGACCAGCCTCTCGGCTTGGTGCTTGCACTTGTCAGATCAAGGAAACCTAAGAGGGACCCGAACACGGAAACGCTGATCTCTCCAGCTTCAGTTAGTATGCTGAGGGTAGCTTCATCGTGAGAGGCCTTCTTGGAGCCTTCCTTCTTCAAATTTCTCATGTACTTGCCGATTACTTTGTTCAACTTTTTTCTAGAGTTGATGTATGCTTCTACCTCTACGGCAAAGCTGGAATCTCCTTCTTTCCTTCTTCTCAAAGATGATTTGAGCTCCTGGATACATTCCTTCGTCTGTGAGAAAGCTTCCCTCACGTTCCTGCAAACGTCTAGGTGCATGAGAGAAAGGTCCAACGACTCTTCGGCGGGACTTCTCAGGTGGGAAAGAACCTGCTGAGTGAGAGGCAACTGAAGCAAGTCATCGACGCAGTCATACAAGCTCTTGAGTTCTCCCAAACTTTGGGATGTCTATGAGGACGAGGACGCCACTTCTGATGATCTGAGCCTAGACAAATGCTCCTCTGCGGTTGTCGTGAGAGGGTGGCTCCTAGAAGGCAAGCTGATTGATCGGAAATGGCCACTAATTTTCGAGGTCTCAATTGATGAAGCCATCTTTGAGAGAAGGAGGCTCTTTAAGTTCTCTGGTTGTAATTTTTTCTATGAGAGAGAGTTGTTCCAGGCAGGCCTCCCACACCCTTGTATATTTATACCGAGCAAGACGCGGTCCACAATCCCATTCTTGCGGCCTCGCATTACCTGTCATGCATGGATCTTCGGACAGCCACCCGACAATGCCTCCGCTGGTTTTCCAATCTATACGGAATGAAAATCAATAGTAGCGATCTAAAGGTTTAAAAGAAACTTGTACACGCGTGTAGCGTGTCTTGAGGATTCTCAGACGGAGGAGCGACCATGCTATAATGCATCATTAAATGCTGAACTGGAGCTGTGGGCTCGAAAAATATTCATCTCATGGCAAAGCCTGGAGACAAGTGGAATCTTTACATCGTGGAGTCGATGCATTGCACATGTTAGAGTTCATCCATAAACCCCTCATCAGTGTCTCCTTCGGGTTCTCGGTCTCTAAAAAATGAAATTTTATATGCTTTCAATAATCACACATACGTGCATCTTGCTTCCAGGATCTCAGACAGGAGGATGGCAATGGAAGATAATGCATGCTTTAATGTTGAAGTTGAGCATGTGGATGGTGACTTTTAATGTAATAGTGAAGCTTGGGAACAAAAGGAATCTTTACAGCATCGCAGCTTCTGACAAGCTAGAAGTCGTCTCTTATCATCATCTCTATTCATGGGACTGACTAATTGTTGGCATCTCTTCAGGAGTGATAATAAGGACTAGTTTAGGAGACTCCTGAATGGGCTAGTATGAACACCTAGAGGAATAGGTGATAAAGAAATTTTTACGAAACTTCAAAATATATAAACAATTATATGAAGTTGTAAATTGAAATAAGGAGTTTAGGGAAAAGAGAATAGAAACACAAAATTTATAGTGGTTCGGCTTAGATCAAGCCTACTTCCACTTTCCCGCGCTAAGAACCCACTGGCTAGATTTCACTAAGGATCAAACAAGATGTTACAGTCTTATGTCATTGACTTTACAGTGTAGAGATTCTACTATACTTCTTCAAATTCTCACAAGTGTTTGCTCTATCTTTTGAGTACAAGTAAAGGTCTACGATTGAAATAGCAAAGAACTAAGAGCTTCAGATTGTGGAATTGTTTTTTCATGCACACACTTGAATAACTTGAGAGTCTTCCTTATATACTCCTTCATGCCTTCACAAACATTGGCACTTTCTGAAGGAATTCTTCCAATCATCTCATTAGACGGAATCAAACAAGAAGATATCGAGTCATTTAAGGAATGTGATGATAGCCCACTAATACTGCTCGCCCATACAATTAGGATTTAGGTTTTCATAAGTAGAACCTTCCGAGTATACTTTGCATTTCAACAGATCTAATTATCCGAATTGATTCCAATAATAATAATTGATCTCAAGGTGTTATCTCCAGCCGTAAGATCTTCTACAAACCGTACGAACGAATCCTTGAAGATTACTCGCATCTAGATAATTCTTCTTTTCGTCGGTCTGGAAATCGTCAATGAGGGTAAACTTTGAGTCTTTAGTCTTGGGGTCTTTAGACTTTGACGACAAGGTCTTGAATTCTTCAGACTTTAACACTTGAGTCTGGAAGTCTTCAAACTAGATTGATGGAAATGTTTTGTTAACTTCAAAACAATAAGAGAGCTTTCTCCAACAATCTCTCCCTTTTTGATGGTGACAAAACTTTCCTACAGATTTGAAAACTTTTGTCCTGCAAAACAAAACTTAAGCAATACATAATAACTTATAAAAATAAGATGATTAGGACTTGGATAGTATCAATTCTGCAACCACATAAAACATGTTAATCCTGCAAGATAACTATCCATCCACAATTAGTATCTTAGGCTAAGTTATTGCAAGCATCAAAGATTCAAATCACAATAACAGCCAAGCAGTCAAGATCCAAAGTCAAAAGTTCACAACCAAACAGAAATACCAAAGTCTAAAAGTCATTAGTAAAGACAAATTTGCGCACCTTCTCCCCTTTTTTGTTAACAGCAAAAGGTGGAGAATAAGCAAAAGAGTTGAATGAAAAGAGTGGTGTAAAAATCATGGCTGTTTTGGCAAGCGAAAAAGCTGGAATTCTCCCATAGAACTCACTATCTTCTCAAGCTTTCCAATAGTTTCCTTTAGTTGCTGTAAATATTCACCATTCACAGTATCTTACACTTGATTCTTCAGGGCGAGTAACTGTTCTTGCAATGAAATTGAAGTAGCCAAGAAAGCCTTTTTAAGATCTTTGATCTCATACTCCAAACCATATTGACCCTTCTTTAAATCCAACAGGATATCCATTATTCAAGAAAAGTCCGCTGAATGTGCTAGTGCATCACTAGGTTTAGCTGAATCTGTTCATGGAGTCTTGAGATTGGAGGGATCTTCAGCAGTTCGTCTACTATGACTAGGAGTGAATGCCCCAAGGTCTGGTTTCGGATGGAGAGAGGCATACACATCCTCTGGATCTACTGCAGATCGACTAACATCATTAGTTATAACAGGTGAAGAAATACCTCGATTTTCAGCAGCTCCCCTTGTTTATGTGCCTTCAGGTAGAGAAGTGAAATCTTCTTCCTATTTTGCTTCAGCAAGGGAGTGATGTTTTTCTTTTTCTTTTGCTCCAGCAGTTCCACTCCTTGTCTGTTATGAGTTGCTTGACAAGGATACAGCCAAGGTAGGCTCAAAGGAATCATCTTGAATCTCTTCTTCCTCTTTATCTCTTATTTCATCCTCTTCCTCTTCTTTTCTTCTTCCTTCCTCTTAGTCTTCTTCTCTTCTTCCTTCATCTCTTTTCTCTGTCTCTTCTCTGGTCTCTCGTTCATCTTTCTCTTGAAAGCTGACAAAACTCTTCAAGTTCCTTAAGGCTAAAAAAATCATCTTGTCCTCATCTTCTTCATCATGCAAGATGAGAGTTCTCTTCATTTTTGCTGGAGCACCCATGGGCTCCTTGCCTTTCCTTTTGGCTAATGTAGAGTCCCGTTTCGCCTTGACGGGAGACTTCGCCTTCATGCGTTCTAACACCTTGTTAAGCTCTTTCAGACGGATCTTGGTGACCATTTCAAATCAAATCACTATTGGAGAAATGCTTGTCAAACACAAAGGTGCAGAAATGTGAATCTTGAAATGTATGAAAATGCGCATGAAAAGAGCAGAATAAGAAAGTTGTCCATTGTCTTTCACTACTGTCCTGTACATGTGAAATAGGATGGTGTGAGGTAGAGAGAATTTGTAGTCAGCATTGATGACATACATCAACTTTGCTTCAGAATGAGACACATCAGTCTTGGATGTTGATTTTGGACGGATGTAGTTGATCACGATTTTATGCAGCAAGATGTTGGAGGTATTCATCCTAGAGTAGGATATATTGCCTTCAACAAACCTGTCTTTTACCAATGCTAGTGTAGCGTGAGCAATGGACACACTGATTGGTTGAAAACACGCTATTTCCACCCCAATCAAGTTAGCTAAAGTATCCATATCCACCAAAAACTCCTTATCCCTAACTGTGAAAGAAAATCCATTTGCATCCAAAAAGGATAAATTCGAATAGAAGTAGGTTGAGAGTTCTGGATAAGCAATTGTAAACTTAGAACAAAAACGCTTCAATTAAAGAAGTGCAAACTTCTCCCTCAGATTTACTTGCACAAAATCAAGAAAATCAAAATCAACGCTTCTAGAGTTCATAACCCCTCTCTTCATCAGTTTTGAATAAACCTTCTTGTGGTCCTTAGACCGGAGTAAACTCACTTCATTACCACCAACATTTGCAGCCACTCCCATTCGAGCATGGAAATGTGTGAACATTTGTTCATCATCGTCTTTTCCTTCTGGCTGATTAAACATGCCATAAAACGGGTCACTAGGAAAGTTAGCAAAAGTCTTTTCAGCTGACCCTTTTTCTATAATGCCCATCTTCTCCATATTGCGCAAGAATAGAATTTTATTCTTATAGCCTCCCTCTCTCAGATACTCATCGATCAAAGACATAGCAGTACCTCATTCTTTCAACTTAGAATAAAGCTTGAAAGCAACTTTAGGTGTCAGCGTTCTTACAGGCTCAATTTCTTCAATTATTTCTTCTTCTAGTTGAGTCAGTGGAGGAGACTGACGCTGTTGAGAAAGTTGTTGCTGACTTAGGGCGCTTTTGGTAACGTTTCTGTTCAAAAATTGTTCCAGGGAACAGAAATTAAAAAAAAAAAAGTATTTCTGTTCCGGGGAACAATTTTTGAACAAAAGAACGTGTTTGGTAAATGTAAAAAAAAACTGTTCTTGAAATAAATTAAAAAAAAACAGAAACACGTTTGGTAATCGCACTCAATTTCTGTTCCTAGAATAAAAAAAGAACAGAAACACGTTTGGTAAACTGTACAAAATTTATGTTTTAAATTTTTCAAAAGATGCTTTTTTTTTAATAAAGTTTAAACTTGATATTGAATTCTCATTCTCATGAAATGCTCATTAATTTTATTTTGTTCATGGTGAGTGAAGACAAACATTTTGAACATGATCATATGGCATACTTGGTAGAAAATTTTGTAAATAAAGTTTGTATCAAATTTTTTTCAAGTACCTTTGTTTCACCAAATTTTTTTTTTTCAAGTACTTTTTTTATTTTTTATTTTTATAACATATAAACTTGATATTGAATTCTCATTCTCATGAAATGCTCACCAATTTAATTTTGATAATGGTGAGTGAAGAAAAATATTTTCAACATGGTCATATGTGCATACTTAAAAGAAAATTTTATAAGTAAAGTTCGTACAATAAGAACTAGCAAAAAGAAGAGTATCTTATACATCAACATGAACCCTTCCATACATGACATCATAATAATGAAGCAATATAGTTCATTGTTCAACTTCATCATAGTGAATACTTAAAAACAATATTACAAAAGTCAATAAATCTCATGCATATTGTGATCCCTTGCCATTTTATTTGCAATACTTATCCTAAGCATGTTTATCCCAGATGCTTGCTTATCCGATATATTATTTGCAACCTCCACTTCTGTAGGTCCAAATGGATACTCCGGATCTCCATATATGGAAAAATTTCTATCCATCCTATCTTGATCACGAATGTAATTATGAAGAGCACAACATGCAATTACAACAAGTGCTTGCTTCCAAATTGTAAATGGAGGCATATGTCTCAAATGGTGAAGCGATTCTTTAATGCCCCAAATGACCTCTCAATTACATTTCTTAGTGAAGAGTGCTTATAGTTGAATAACTCTTTTGCTATTCTTGGTCGTCTCCCACTCCCTCTATATTCGCTAAGATGATATTGTTCCTTTCTAAATGGAGTTAAAAATCTCGGAAGTGCTGCATAACCAGAATCTGCCACGTAGTATTTCCCTACAACATAATATATATATATATATATATATATATAAATTTGTTGTGATATTCAACCATAATATAATCACAAATGTCTATATAAACAAAGTAAATACCAGGTGGTGGTTGGGGAAATTGCAATTGAGGAGTTTCGAGTGCTGCCGAAAGCACTCGACAATCATTGGCAGATCCTTCCCATCCAACATACACGAAAGTAAATTTCATATCAAATGAGCAAACACACAACACGTTCTGGGTGGTAGTCCCTCTCCTGCCTCTAAATCGAACCTGCTGAGACACCGAGATAATAACATTTATATGGGGTGCCATCCATAACACCTACGCAGTCCTGTCAATTTATTACCAATCTAAGATTATATAAGATTATGAACTACTTGTATTTGACGGTATAAAGTCGATATAGAAATCATACCTTGAAGTAGCGCTTATGACTAGGATCCATAAGAATTTCTTCTGGGATGACATCAAAGGACGGTGGTTTGATTATCTCTTTTGAAAGTTTGATAATTGCATTCAACACTTTGTTGAAATACTTGCTGATTGTTTCTCCAGAATGTTGAAATCTCTCACATAAATCTCTATTTGAGCTACCATGACAAACCAAAGATAAGAATATCCCAATTTGTTCATCTATTTGAATATATTGACTATCTTTTAACCAACCTCTTACTCTCATCAAATCACATAAATTCAGAAAAACATGTCTCTCCATCCTGAAGGCTTCATATATCATATCTGAATGTCCATAAACAATCTCTATTATCCATTCGGATCCTTGCAATTTGGTGTCCCTAATGGGTTCTCTTGTATGCCTGGACGCGTCAATCGCAACCGTGCACAACCTCACTAGCAATATGCGAAGCTCATCATCATCCAAGAATTGTTCAACTTGTTCTACCTGTTCACTACATATACTATTTGATCCCTCTTCTATAGTACCTATACACTATCACAAAAATATAAAAACATCAATATAGATTTTGAAAATATATCCAATAACAATCAATAACATAAGTCATAGTCTTAATAGAAGATGCCATTACATATAAGTACCAAGAGTCTCAACACTAATATCTTTAAAAACTAAATATTAATAGATAACATAAGTTATACAATCTAATGAAACCCCATTCAATCCATAATATATTTCCAAACATCTACTAAAAATGATAAAGAAGTCCATTTCTCCTTTTAGGTGGGGATTTAATGAAAGTCACCTTCCATGAGGCACTATCGCATGCTCGTTCCACTGCTTTATTGTAAACATCTTGGTCTATCTCAGGCATACTAATTAGAATATCCATCACAGCAACTACGGAGAAAGGGTCCACAGGTGATGGCATAACCCCAGAGGCCGCAGAGCCACTACCAAATTGACTTGACCTAACTTTCAAAAAGTCTTGTATGACTTTGCAAGTGTCATCAATACTGTTTTGGGTACTCTTCCTTCTCCTCTTAGTATTTGGAGTCCTATCCAATTTGTGCTTTCCACGAGTTGAAGTTGCAGCATTGTCTGATGTAAACACTCTCTCATCAGTGTGGTGATCACCGAAGTCATCTGTATAGCCACTACCAGTATCACCATAGGCATTGCCACCACTGTTGTCACCATATACATTGCAACCACCGTTGTCACCGCCTACATTGCCATCACCATTGTCATCTTCCTCCGACACCGTCAAATCTTGAGCATTTCCAATGCCATATTCCTCAGTAGCATATGTACCACCAAATACAATACATAGCTCGGGATACTGGGGAAATCCATCCTTCCTGAATTTTTCCCACTCTACATTCTCCTACGATTTTCACAAGAATGACATTTCAGCAATATAATCATACATAAATTTACATATATGATGACATTAAAATGACCAAAAAGTTAAAAAAACAAAGATACATTGATGTGAGATTCCCATATACTTGGATCGTCGACAACAACTCTTTTATTCACATTATCCCAACCAAATCCAGACTGAGACATAAGTTTATGAAAACTACTATACTGTTTTCTCATTTTGTTTACCTTGTTCCTCAGCTGGACCATGCTATATTGGCATCCTGTTTGTCTAACGAATTCATTCTGTATCTTCCTCCACCCTGCTTTGTTGAAAGTAGAAGTCTGATTTCCCTTTTTGACCTTATCCACTAACAAACCGATAAATAGGTTGGTTACAGACTCGGTCCACTTTGCACTGAATGTCTGTCTCTCAGATGCCATTTAATCTTTGACTGGTTGAGCAGCATATGAGTTATGAGTTAAATCAATAACATAATACTATATATGCCATACACAAAATCATTCTCAAGAGATGCAAGCGGAGAAGACTATAATGACAAAATTGACAATTCTTGAACTAACTTGTATAAAACATATCATAAGTTGCATTTTGAGCTACAAGAACTACATAGTACTAGACTAGCAATGATCAATCAAATAGAATGCTCAAAATAAAATAAAGAGTATTGTGAGAAACCTAAACAACTACTCTCTCCAACCTGTTTTTGAGCTACCATGACAAAATATAGGTCATATTTCAAACACTACCATAAAAGGAAATGTGAAAAGTTCAATCTTGCTCCAAATGAACCTAAACAACTACTCTCTCCAACCTGTTTTTGAGCTGTGAAATTCAAATGATCAGCCTGAGCATTTCATTGTAATGCTAGATATAATATGCAACCATGAAATTCAGCCAACACAAGGCAGCATTACCCTTGGTTCTTACCTTCAAACACAAAAAGAAGTTCTTGAGAGTGGCTCCTGTCCTTTAGTCTTTCCTCTATAAGTTTCTCAACTAAAGTTCCTCTCTGTAAAAAATATAGTTCTCATGGGGATTTTGGATGAGCTCATAGTTACTCAGCATATTACAAAAGAAATTTACCACCGGGTCGCTCGAGCGAGCAGAGTGTTGCTGCTCTACTCGCGATGCTCACTCGAGCGATCAAAGGAGCGACGCTCGCTCAAGTGAGTAGAGTAGCTCCAGCAAGTGTCGCTGCTCTGCCAAACGAGTAGAGCAGCTCGAGCTCGGCAGAGTAGCTCCAGCGAGCAGAGCAGGGACGCTCGCTCGAGCGTCGCTGCGCTGCTCTGCCGAGCGAGCAGAGCAGCGACGCTTGTTCGAGGGTTGCTTCACTGCTCTGCCGAGCAAGCATAGCAGGGATACTCGCTCGAGCTGGCAGAGCAGCTCGAATGAGCGTCGTTGCTCTGCCGCTCGAGCGAGCTGGCAGAGTAGCTCGAGCGAGTGTCGCTGCTCTGCCGAGCAAGCAGAGCTGCTCAAGCTCGGCAGAGCAGCTCGAACTCGGCAGAGCAACTCGAGCAAGTAGAGCAGCAACGCTCGCTCGAGCGAGCAGAGCAGCTCGAGCGGCGTCGCGCTCGCCGCGAGCAAACCGCAGCGGCTCGAGCTCGGTAGAGCGGCTCCAAAGGAGAAGATCCGGGTGACCAACGCTCGCTTGGTGCTCATTCCGCTTTCTCGAGCCGGGCGAGACGCCGCTCGTCGAGTGACCACGCGGCTCGAGCTCGGCAAAGCGGCTCCCCGAGCGGCCGCCGCGTCCGGATCCGCCGCAGATCTGGGTGAGCAACGCTCGCTTCGGGCTCGAGCACGAGGGCTAGCTCGAGCGGAGAAGGAGGAGCAATAGAAACTTACCTCGATTCAAAAGCTTCAGCCGGTGAAGGAGCAGTAGTTGTTGGCGTCGGAGAGTCGGCCGACTGGGGAGGCACCAGAGAGTCAGCGGAGTGGGGAGTCGCCGGAGAGTTAGCCGAGTGGGAGGCGCCGAAGAGTCAGCTAGTGGTGAACTTGTGAGTGACGCTGGAAAAGGGAGAGCGTTGTTTCGAGTAGGGCACGAACGAAAGAGAAGTGTTTTGTTTTTGTTCTTTTCATTTTTGTTCTTTTTAGCCTTTCAAGAAGTGTTTCTGGAATGGAGAAGTAAGGTTTTTTTGTTTCTTTTTTTTGTTCCAATTTTGTTCCGGGAACAAGAAAAACAATTTTTGAATAGAAAGGCAAACAAACTCGTTTCCGTTCTTTTTTTGTTCCCGGGAACAAAAAATAAAAAATCTGTTCTTAAACAGAAAAAAAGAAACGAAAACATGCACGCCCTTAGTCACTGCGGTTGAGAAGAGCCTTCTTCCTCAGTCAAATCAAAATGCGTAGGACCCTTAGGCATGTGCCGTGGTCCCCTGCTTGCAATTCTCGAAGACTGTCTTGACAACATTGTCCCTTTAAGGAAGAAATTCCCAAACTTGCTCTAAAATGTGAAAACTTTTTGGAATAAACTATAGAGAAAGTGAGAGCAGGTGCAATTTTTGTATTATAGGTTTTGAGAGTGAAAACGGAGAAGAAGAATCTCAACTGTATATAAAGCGAGGTAAACGAATCGTCATAAAGGAAAATTAAAACTGTATTTTTGAAAATGAAAAACTGCCATAATTAAAAAAAAAAAAAAAAAGATAATTGCTAAAAGCAAAATAAGAAAGTAGTGATTTAAAAAATAATCGTATATTTTAAAATTTATATCTAAAAACTAAATTGCTAGTACTGAAATAACTTATAGTCGTTAGGGGTGATCGGTTCCCGGTTCGGTCCGGTTCCAAGGTGGAACCGGGAACCCGACCGGGAGAACCGATTCCCAATTTTGGGAACCGTGGACCGGACCATTTGGTCCTAGGACCGGGAACCGGACCGGACCATCGGTTCTGGTCCCGTCCGGTCCGGTCCGGTCCAACAAATCGGCATTTTCCTTTTTCACTAAAGAAAAACCATGCTCCGGACCGATCAATCCAATTCGGTTTCCGGCCGTTCTAATAAACTACTCACACATGTTTCCATGCGCCACGTGCAAAATATTCACACTTCACTTGCGTGAATATCAATCACAGTTTATGTGTTTCACGCTTAATTTTAAGCATAAAAGCCATGAACAATTTGATTAAAGGTTGTGCTTAGTTTAGGTTTTATAGACAATCTCTCTTCTATGTTTTGAATGTTTAGTCGATATCATACTCTTTCAAGCTTGAAGTGCCTTGTTGTTTGCAAGTGAGGGGAGCAAGAGAGAGAGTGTGAGCACGAGGAACTCCTAGAGCCTTGTCTCACATCGAGTAGAAAATGAAACTAACAAGTAAGTTTTCTCTATAAATAAAGAGTAATAACAAAGCTTTGGTGGTCTCTTGGCCACATAGAAGATTGTTACCTCAATTGCAATTGTAATTGCAATAAGTTTCATATATAATATTCATATATTATATGTGTTTATATATTATATGTATATAAATTATATATAAAAAAAATTAGTCCGGTCCGGTCGGTTCGGTTGGTCCGGTTCCCACCTTGGAACCGGGAACCGGACCAACCGGCCGCCGGTTCCAAGATTAGGAACCGGGAACCGGACCGCCGACCGTGGGAACCGCCCAAAACCGGCCGGTCCGGTCCGGTCCCGGTTCGGGCGGTTTCCGTTGCACACCCCTAATAGTCGTAACTCTTAGTCATTCTGAGTCTGAATACCTTCAAACTTTACCTCTGAGTCTTGAACACTTCCAAACTTTGCTCGATAAAAGATATGATGTTCAGTCTGATGCGAATAGACTCAAATAAGCTTTTCTCCAATGGCTTTGTAGATATGTCTGTCGGTTGATTCTTTGAGTCAATGAACTAAATCATAACTTCTCCATTTTGAACATGATCTCTAATAAAGTGATGTCGAATCTCTATATGCTTTGCCCTCGAATGCATAATTGGATTCTTTGTGCGATTTATAGCACTGGTGTTGTCACATTTGATCTTGGTGCATGATTCTTCAATTCCAAAGTCTCTTAGCTGTTGTCGAATCCAAAAAATTTGAGAGCAGCAACTTCCAAGAGCTACATATTATACTTCAGCTATTGAAAAAGTTACAGTACTTTGTTTTCTTGAAAACCATAATACCAGCTTGTTTCCAAGCAATTGACATGTACCGGAAGTACTGTTTATGTCCACTTTGCAACCTGCTAAGTCTGTGTTTGAATATCCAAGGAGAGTAAAGTCTCATTCTTTTGGATACCACAGTCCTAGCTTTGGAGTTGTTGCAATGTATTTGATGATGCGCTTTGCAGCAGTTAAGTGAGATTCTTTGGGATTTGATCGGAACCTAGCACAAATGCAAACACTAAACAAAATATCAGGTATAGATACAGTAAGGTAAAGAAGTGAACCAATTATGCTCCTGTATAACTTCTGGTCTACACTCTTTCCTTCTTCATCTTTATCCATTTTTGAAGAACTTGACATAGGTATCTTAGTCTTTTTGCAATTTTCCAAACCGAACTTTTTGATGAGATCTTTTGCATATTTCTCTTGGTGAATGAAAATTCTCTTCTTCAATTGTTTGACTTGTAATCCGAGAAAGAATGTTAATTCACCCATCTTGCTCATCCCAAATTCATCCTGCATAGACTCATAAAACTTCTTGCACAGATTTTCATTAAGTGATCCGAATATGATATCATCTACATTGGTTTGAGCGAGTAGAAAATATTTGCCTTCTCTATTAATGAACATGGTAGTAGCTACTTTACCTTTATCAAAATATTTTTGAGTTAGAAATTTACTTAACTTGTCATACCAAGCCCGAGGTGCCTGCTTTAATCCATAAAGAGCCTTTTTTAGTCTAAAGACTGAGTCTGGTTTTCTTAGATCTTCAAAACCAGGTAGTTGATCCACATAGACTTCTTCTTGGATAAATCCATATAAGAATGCACTTTTTACGTTCATTTGGAATAACCTGAAATTTTTATAGCAAGCAAAAGCAAGTGATAATCTAATTGCTTCTAACCTTTCTATTGGTGCATATGTCTCGTCATAGTCTATCCTTTCTTCTTGCGTATATCCTTTGACTACGAATTTTTCTTTGTTCCTAACCACTTTTCCTTTCTCGTCCAACTTGTTCCTAAAAACCCATTTAGTTCCAGTAATAAACTTACCTTTAGGTTTAGGAATAAGTTCCCAAATATCATTAATGCTGAACTATCTGAGCTCTTCTTACATAACTTCAATCCAAATTTCATCAACCAAATGTTTGCTTCTTGGATGAGATCTTGGCAATTTGCTTCATGTTGACATGGCTAAGTTTTCTATGCCAAATGCTTGCTTCATCTTGAATGGATATTAGACACTGAGAGCTTTCTAGTTTTATATCCATAAGATAGATATTTTCATGTCTTCATCCAATTAAAGATTGAGATAAATCCTTACTAGTTCCTGGACAAATGTCTTTTTGGAAGTTAATCTCGAATCCAATGTCACACAATTAACTGATGCTGAGTAGATTGTAATTCATACCTTCCACCAGGGAGATATTGTTGATTGTGAGACTTCCAATTTTTACAGTTCCACATCCAACAATTCTTCATTTGTTATTTCCACCAAAAGAAACTTTTCCTTCTTTTATTTGTATAAGCTTTACAAAACAACTTGGATCTCCTGTCATGTGTCTCGAGCAGCCACTATCCAAATACCACTTTATCTTTTCTTGATAGTGACATGCAATTATAAAAAAGAATTCAAGCTTTCTTTGGTACCTACATTTTCTTGAGTCCAGGGTGATAGGGCTAGTAAGAGCACCTAGAGGGGGGGGTGAATAGGTGTTCAAGAAGTTTTTGCAAGACTTAACAACTTAATTCGACTTTTGAGAATAATAAACTGAAGATGTAAATGATTGTAAACAGTTATATAAGACTACGAATTAAAGTAAAGAGTTTAAGGAAAGAGAATTGAAATGCAAGGTTTATAGTGGTTCGGCTTAGACCAAGCCTACGTCCACTATTCCGCACTGACAGCCCATTAGCTGGATTTCACTATGAATAAAAAGGAGATCTATATAGTCTCATGTCCTTGATTCCACAGTGTAAAGACTCTACTTCACTTCCTCAAGGTCTCACAAGTATTTAATCTATCTTTTGAGTACAACTTAAGCTTAGCGATTGAATCAACAAAGAACTAAGAGCTTCAAACTTTAAAATTTTTCTTTCACACACATACTCGAATAACTTGAGTGTTTTCCTTATATACTCCTCCATGCCATCATAATCGTTGGCACATTCCAAAGGAATTCTTCCAATCTACCCACTGGACATAATCAATTAGGGAGATCTTGAGTTATTTCAGGAATGTGATGATAGCGCACCAATTCTGCTCATCCATACAATTAGGATCTAGGTTTCCATAAGTAGAACCTTCCAAGTATACTTCGCCAATCAACATATCTAATTATCCTTATTGATAAGAATAATTAATCATGAGATGCTATCTCCAGCTGTGAGATCTTCTTCAACCGTACGAACCAATTTCTTAAATATATATTCGCATTTGGATAAATCTTCTTCATCGGATAAAACTTTTCTTCGTCGATCTGGAAGCTATCAGTGAGGATAGACTTTCAATCTTGAGTCCGGAGGTCTTCAGACTTTGAAGATAGAGTTTGCATGTCTTCAGACTAGATTGATGGAAATGTTTTGTCAACTTTAAAATAAATAATGAAGTTTTCTCTAACATAGGGGAGTTAGTGCAATATACAATCTTTGCCCATTCCTTTTTAACAGGTCTCCAAACCATATGACATTCTTTCTCAAAATGTTCTGAGCTATTACACTTTGAACTTTTAAGAGCACTTCGGCCAACAGGTTTTACAAAAACTTTTTGAAAATGATTTATGTAAAATGTTTTTGTAGGTCTTTGTTTGATTCTTTCATTTACTTTTGGAAAATCAATTAAAGGAATAGTTTCTGGTGTCATACCCAAACCGGATTTGTTGAAATATGGTTTCTATATTGAAAGAATATTTTCCAACTTCTCAGATCCTGTTGAAAACATTTGTGTAATATTTGAAATATCCTCTTTCAAGAATGTGTTTTCCTTTGAAATAGAGTCTACATTTTCTATTAAAACAACAAAAATTTTGTCTAGATTTTCAAACTTTTCTTTCCAAGAGATTTCTTGTTGCTTCAGTTTGGAATTCTCCCTTTTTAGTTTAGAGATCCTTTTAAGAGTGGTTTTGAGACTAAGACAAAGTTCATCTATATACTTCGAGACTTTAGCAGGAATATTTAAATTACTAACATCAATTTCATTTTTTGAGTCTGAGTCTGAATCTATTCTAAAATCTGAGTCTGATTCTGAGTTTGCCATTAAACATATGTTGGCATACTCTTCATCATTTTCCTCACATTCTGCATCACTTCATGTATTTGCTTTGAGAGCCTTCTTGAACTTTTTAGTTCTTGCTTTCTTTTTCTTCAATAGAAGACAGTTGGGTCTGATGTGTCCTTTTTTTCTTACATTCAAAACATACCACATCTTTGTTAACCTCGTCATCCTCAGCTGATTTGTTCTGGAATTTTTTAGAGCCTTGCTTCTTTCAGTTAAATATTCTTCCATTTCTGTTCAATTTCCTGAATCTCCTTATCATGAGTGCTAGCTCTCCATCATCCATGTTATCTTCAAAATCGGTATCATCAAAATCATCGTTAGATTTTAAAGCAATTGACTTCTTACCTTTGGGATCTTCTTCCTTATTGAGTTGCTCCACTTCGTATGACTGAAGTGTGCCTACGAGTACATCAACTGTAAGAGGCATGATCCTTTGGGTTTCTCTTATTGAAGTATTCACGTGATTCCAATCTTTGGATAGTCCATGCAGCACTTTATTGACCTTCATTGGTCCTGAAATTGGATGTCCCTAATATGATAGACCGTTTACAATTTCTGTAAAATGACTAAATATGTCAGTAATGGACTTTGCTGGTTTCATCTTGAAGGCTTCATACTGTCCAAGTAAGATATTGATTTTTGTTTCTTTAGCTCGATCAGTTTTTTCATAGGTAACATGCAACCTATCCCAGACTTCTTTGGCTATTTCACAAGATAAATTCTGTTATATTCAGTAGGAGATAAAGCACAATATAAAGAGTAGATTGTTTTAGCATTGAGAGCTTGTCTCTTGGTTATTTCTTCTTGTGCCATTTCGCCAGCATCTACAACTTCTTTTCCTCTTTCTAAGATTGATGTAGCTTTAGGAATGATTTCCTTTTCTACCACATCCAATTTCAAGGGATCTTTCGATCTTAGGAATGCATTCATCTTGTTTTTCCAAACATTGTATTCAATTCCATCAAAGTAAGAAGATCTGGTGTTGCTTTGGCCTTTAACCAAATCTGGAGCCAAAATACTAGCCATAGATCTTTAGCTCAGAGGTAAAAACACTTCAATAAAATGAGCACACAAGCTCTGTTACCAATTAAAAGGGCTAGTATGAACACTTAGAGGGGGGTGAATAGGTGATAAAGATATTTGTATGAAACTTCGAAATAATTTGCTAGCGACGTAATCAGTAAAAGACAATTATATAAAGCTGTAAATTGAAATAAGGAGTTTAAGGAAAAGATAATAGAAGCACATAGTTTACAGTGGTTTGGCATAAATCAAGCCTACATCCACTCTCCCGCGCTGACAGCCTACTGGATGGATTTCACTAAGGATCAAAAGAGATGTTATAGTCTTACATCCTTGACTTTACAGTGTAGAGACTCTACTACAATTCTTCAAAGTCTCACAAGTGTTTGCTCTCTTTTTTTAGTACAAGTAATGTGACATCCTGAAATTCGACCCCGTTTCGATAAAGTCAAATGGGCATTTCGTCAACGTTCCTATGGCCCTTTTTCTCTGAGCTGATCACTCACGAGTTAACTAACCTATTGGGTAAAGCCGTTAAGGGATGTATCAGCTGTAAAATCCCTAAAAGCTACCTAATTGGTTGGATTTGGCTAAAATCACGTTTGATCGATTTTTAACCATGAAATTGAACTCGATTTCGGAAATCGAATTTTAAGCACGTCATAATTCTTATTTTTAGGATCCTGTCTCATCGTTCGTCAATTTATTGACAAGTCCGAAATTTCAAGAAAGAAATTCTCGGAAGAAAAATTGAAGACCAAAAGAAAATAGAAAGGGAAAGAGAAAAGAAAAGAAAAGGAAAGAATAAGACCATGTGGTTATATTATTTTATTTCTTTTCTCTCCCTCTCTCTTCTTTTTCTCTCTTTTCTCTCTCTTCTCACCCCTCCCCCTCGTGCGTTTTTCCCCCACCGAACACCTGCCCCTTGCCAAATTCAAGTTGTCTTCTTCTCTCTCCCCATTTGACTAGTCAAACCCTTATTCCTTCTCTCTCTCTCTCTCTCTCTCTCTCTCTCTCTCTCTCTCTCTCGCACTCTCTCTTCTTCTTTCTTCTTCATGCAAGTGAACCAGAAGCTTAAATCGAAGACAGCAACTCGCTGTCACCGCCCGTCCCGCCGCCGCATCGCACCCCTGCGACGCCCACCCGCACGACGCCGCGCGTTCCGCCGGCCGTCCCTCGCGCCCAGGCATGCTTCCCTGTGCCGTTCAGCCCTTGCTCAACTCGGTTCCGTCCCGACCAGCCCCCGTCCGGCCACCTCCGGCCGCCGTTCGACCCCGCCGGACCTCCCCGGCGTCCCCCTCATCCTTTGTTGGCCCCGCCTTGCTGTTTTGGCCGCCGGACTAGCTTCGGCAAGCCAAGAACAGCAACCCACGAAGTGGGTTTCCAGCTGGTTCGGGCCCGCTTTTGGGTCGTTTCCAGGCCCCGAACCTGAGCCATGCTTTGGGAAGAATCGTCCCTCGCGTCGCCCCCGTCGGATTGATCCGATTTGCGCGCGATTTGGTGAGTAATCTCACTAATCCCGCATTAGTTGGCTAATTATGCTTAAGGTTGGTTTATTTTTAATTAATTATGTTTAGGTTGTTAGATTAGAATAAATTAGCAATTATTAGTCAATTGTGATGTGATTTAGATAAATTGATTGTGCAATTAGCAAATAGACGTGGTCTACTATTTATTGGAAGTATCTCGGAAATTTTCCAACCCCTAATCGGGCTTCAATTTGGCTATTCGGGCCTAAGTGGGATTTTTGGCATTTAAATATTATTTTTTGGAATTAAATTAATTATTTATTTATTTTCCTGAAAATTCAATTGGGATGGCCAGTGACTGGAATATTATGCTGATGACCGTGGTGAAGTCCGTTTATTTAATCAGGCTTTATTTTGAGCTAAATTGAATTTTTAATATTTACTAATTAATTTTCGAAATTAATTAATTAATTAATTAATTATTTTTCGGAAATCAAGATTTTGATGGCCGATGACCGAAATCTCGTGCTGATTGTCGTGGCGCAGTCCGTTTATTTATTTGAGCTCCATGTTGCATGGAATTAAATAAATTGTGATATTTTAGAGATTTACCCTAAATTGATTGGAATTGATTGAGATTGAATTATGGATTGGTAAATGACGTGGTTAAATTCTGCAATTGAGTGTTAAATTATGTAAATTGAGTACTGATTGGATTTTTGGTATTTAATTCCAAAATTTGTGGATTTTTATATTTATTTAGAAAATCCCGGGTGTCGAGTTTTAACACCGAAAATGGATTTTAAGTGCTATCAAATAGTGGGGTTTGAAAAAGATAGGTATCAGTCTTCTGGTTCGAATTGACCGTGTACCCACACACGACTATTTTTGGGATGTTTTTAATATGAAGAAAATAGGCCAGGATCACTATTTTAATAGAGGCATTTGAGTGCAATGCATAGTATCCTGAGCCGAGATTGATTGGTTGTGTGTTGGTTAAGAGAAACCATCCTGGGCTGTTAAGCCGGATGTTACCCATTCATTGGGACTCGGGTCGCAGTAGATTCTGGACCTACGCCCCTGCGGGGAAGCCGTCTAATTGAGAGACGTTGCCGTGCTCAAGGTGGGAGACGACGCTTGGCAATGCCAGAAGACCGCCAATAGAGTTGGCCGTACCCTTGAGGGGTGTAATTAACAATTGGAACGCATGATGATTGAGTTTGATGTGTCGGATTATGAGACAAAATTATGTGACATGGTATGGGACGTGTCATAACGATTTGGCTCTATAATCTGGACCCTTGTGATTTATTGAGTTGAGTGATGCGTTTCAATTGCTGGATGTATCGATTCTATACATAATGTATGTGAATTGTACTGACTTGCAGGTGGGATCTGAGGCCAAGGTAAGTCCTCTGCCCTGTGCGTGTTTGGGTAGCCTATAGCATAATGGTTTACTAATCGGGCCTTAGTGGGGTAGAACTCGCTGAGACGTAGTCTCATCCTAGTTTGGGGAAAACATTTCAGGACTCTGTTGAGGAGTTGAGGAGGAGGAGTTTGAGAAGGAAAACTCGAAGACGAACTTGAGGAAAATGATTTTTGAAAAAAGAAGATAATTCCGAGAGGGGCCTTAAGTACGGCCTGGATGGGTTGAGATCCTATCTTCTTTTAAGATCTCCATTTTGATGTGAATAGTTATGGAGTGATTTGTGTTTTGTATAAAAGTTTGGTTGTAAACTTCAATATGAAAAGTATGGCCCTGCTTTTCTATCCCATTGTTTTATTGTCTGGGGATTTTAACTGCTTCCGCATGTGCTTAAATAATGAAAGGGTCGGCGATACATAGTCCTGGGATATCGCATTAGAAAATCGACCAATAGTAGAAGGATGTATGCGTGCCCGAGGATCGAGGCGTGACAAGTAAAGCTCTATGATTAAAATAGCAAAGAACTAAGAGTTTCAGACTTTAGAATTCTTCTTTTACGCACACACTTGAATAATTTGATAGCCTTCCTTATATACTCTTCATGCCTTCACGACCGTTGGCACTTTCCGAATGAATTCTTCCAATCTACCCGTTTGACAGAATCAATCAAGGAGATCTCGAGTCATTTAAGGAATGTGATGATAGTCCACCAATCATGCTCGCCCATACAATCAGGATCTAGGTCTCCATAAGTAGAACCTTCCAAGTATACTTCGCCTTTCAACAAATCTGATTATCTGAATTGATTCCAATAAGAATAATTGATCTCAAGGTGCTATCTCCAGCCGTAAGATCTTCTACAAACCATATAATGAATCCTTGAAGATAAACTCGCATTAGGATAAGTCTTCTCTTCGTCGGTCTGGAAATTGTCAGTAAGGGTAAACTTTGAGTATTGAGTCTTGCGGTCTTCAGACTTTGACGACAGAGTCTGGAATTCTTTAGACTTTAACACTTGAGTCTAGAAGTCTTCAGACAAGACTGATGGAAACGTTTTGTCAACTTCAAAACAATAAAAGAGTTTTCTCCGACAACTCCGAGGACACTCAGTAAGAAGCTAGAGTTCTCAATTGTAGATGTGCACTCCTTTGGCATTTGAGGACCGCTAGTTATCATACGTCAATCATCCTAGATATCAAATATCATCCGATCACTATCCACAAATGAAGAATGGGTTATATGCTTATATTTCCTGGACACTAAAATTAAATTAGCCAGAGATGCATATATTGCCCAATCCAGCAATTTTCTCAGACTTGGTCGAGAAGGCCGCAGCATGAAAGCAGGGCGTGCAGCATGAGCATGGCTCACAATCAGATAGTCGCATTCTATGCTTCCATTAAAGAATTTTCCAAAGCACATGACCTGCTTGAAAAGATCCGGAGCCAAATATTAAAAAAAATCAAAAAGTCTAATTTTTGTTGCCGCTTCCATTTCGTTGTTAAGGATGGTAAGTCTCGCCTCTACATATAACATTTAGATTGCAAAAGCTTGGAAGGAAGAATCTAATTCCAGTCCACAATAAACGTTTAAGCTCCAGAGTAAAAGAAAGTTCTGCCACGTCAGTCTGTCATGCTGTAGCTCGTACATGATAGCGAGGCAATCGGGTTTTTGTCATCCTCCAAACTCCACAGATGACGATAGTAATTCATTTTCCTTTTCCTTAGTCAAATAGATAATTTAGATCAACTCTGTCAAGCCAAAAACTCGTGTATAGAAACAGAATCATTATGGGAATACCGGGAGAGAGACATGGGATAGATAATTAATCTGAAGGTTTTGATGTATATATTGATTGTCGATCTCGAATGACACAATGCCATGCTGTACATGTTACAAAAATCGTACTATAGATGCGGTTGTCAAAGTGGCATCCCTAGAGACTATTGTTTTCTAGTGGTTAACAATGTTGAGAAGGGAAACCCTCAATTTCACCAGGCGCCTGAAAATGCATTCCAACTCATCCTCAATTTCTTGTATGCACGCCTCTAGTTCCTCCAATCGCTTTGACAGATCGCCTACTTGATTAATGATGTCTTTGCTCGATCTGAGGGAGAGCACGAGGGCATCCAAGCCTTTCACTTCATTGGTTTCCTTTCCTCCGTCACATGATACGCGTTTAGGTCCCAGCAGTTTCGACACTCGGGACCAGCCTCTAGGCTTGGTGCTTGCACTTGTCAGAGCAAGGAAACCTAAGAGGGACCCGAATACGGAGACGCTGATCTCTCCAGCTTCAGTTAGTATGCTGAGGGTAGCGTCATCGTGAGAGGCCTTCTTAGAGCCTTCCTTCTTCAAATTTCTCAAGTACTTGCCGATTACTTTGTTCAACTTTTTTCTAGAGTTGATGTATTCTTCTACCTCTACGGCGAAGCTGGAATCTCCTCCTTTCCTTCTTCTCAAAGATGATTTGAGCTCCTGGATACATTCCTTCGTCTGTGAGAAAGCTTCCCTCACGTTCCCGCAAACGTCTAAGTGCATGAGAGAAAGGTCCAATGACTCTTCAGCGGGACTTCTCAGGTGGGAAAGAACCTGTTGAGTGAGAGGCAACTGAAGCAAGTCATCGATGCAGTCATACAAGCTCTTGAGTTCTCCCAAGCTTTGGGATGCTGATGAGGATGAGGACGCCGCTTCTGATGATCTGAGCCTAGACAAATGCTCCTCTACGGTTGTCGTGAGAGGGTGGCTCCTAGAAGGCAAGCTGATTGATCGGAAATGGCCACTAATTTTTGAGGTCTGAATTGATGAAGCCATCTTTGAGAGAAGGAGTTTCGTTAACTTCTCTGGATGTAATTTTTTCTACGAGAGAGAGTTGTTCCAGGCAGGCCTCCCACACCCTTGTATATTTATACCGAGCAAGACGCAGTCCACTATCCCATTCTTGCAGCCTCGCATTACCTGTCATGTCATGCATCTTCCGACAGCCTCCCGACAATGCCTCCGCTGGCTTTCCAATCTATACGAAACGAGAATCAATAGTAGCGATGTAATGGTTTAAAAGAAACTCGTACACGAGTGTAGCGTGTCTTGAGGATTCTCAGACAGAGGGGCGACCATGCTATAGTGCATCATTAAATGCTGAACCTGAACTGTGGATTCGAAAAATATTCATCTGATGGCAGAGCCTGGAGACAAGTGGAATCTTTACATCGTGGAGTCTATGCATTGCACATGTTAGAGTTCATGCAAAAACCCCTCCTCAGTGTCTCCTTCGGGTTCCCGGTCTCTAAAAAATGAAATTTTTTATGCTTTCAACAATCACATATGTGCAGCTTGCTTCCAGGATCTCTGACAGGAGGATGGCAATGGAAGATCATGCATGCTTTAAAGTTGAAGTTGAGCATGTGGATGGCGACAATTCATGTGATAATGGAGCTTGGGGACAAACGGAATCTTTACAGCATCGCAGCTTCTGATAAACTAGAAGTCGTATCTTATCATCATCTCTTATCATCATCTCTATTCATGAGGCGAACTAATTGTTGGCATCTCTTCAGGGGTGATAATAAGGATTAGTTTAGGAGGACTCTGAGAAGGACAGTCAGTAAGAAGCTGCGGTTCTCAATTGTTGATGTGCACTCCTTTCGCTTTTGAGGACCGCTAG
This sequence comes from Eucalyptus pumila, assembly GCA_016097595.1. Classification (NCBI taxonomy): domain Eukaryota; kingdom Viridiplantae; phylum Streptophyta; class Magnoliopsida; order Myrtales; family Myrtaceae; genus Eucalyptus; species Eucalyptus pumila. The sequence continues at coordinate 25,294,367 of CM027851.1, forward strand.
TTACCGGACCTCAATCATTCTAGAAATCAAATATCATCCGATGACTGTCCACAGACAAAGAATGGGTTATATGCTTATATTTCCTGGACACTAAAATTAAATTAGCCAGAGTTGCATATATTGCCTAATCCAGCAATTTTCTGAGACTTGGTCGAGAAGGCTGCTGCACGAAAGCAGGGCGTGCAGCATGAGCATGGCTCACAATCAGATTGTCGCATTCTATGCTTCCATTAAAGCATTTTCCAAATCACATGACTTGCTTGAAAAGATCCGGGGCCAAATATTAAAAAAACCAAAAAGTCTAATTTTTGTTGCCGTTTCCATTTCGTTGTTAAGGATGGTAAGTCTCGCCTCTACATATAAAATTTAGATTGCACATGCTTGGAAGGAAGAATCTAATTCCAGTCCACAAGACACGTTTAAGCTCCAGAGTAAAAGAAAGTTCTGCCATGTCAGTCTGTCATGCTGTAGCTCATATATGTTAGATGTATACCCTAAAGCTAATATGTAATTGTTATATATTAGGGATATCAGTTGTACTTTTATTATTATTATTTAATTAATGGCAATGACATATTCATTCATTTGTCCAATTATTTTATATTTATGAATGATGCCATAAGATCAATTGCAACTAGACCTATTCGTGAGACGTCAAGAATATATGTGATGGGTTCATAGTTTGACTGAATCTTTAAATCGTTCCCAATCGATGGATTATTGAGTGGATATTAATAATCCTGTTGAGACCGGTGTGTTCTTAACTTCACCATTAAGTATTGGATACTTAAGGGAATGATGAGTCACAAGTCATTGGGTATTGTGATGCTTGAGTTAAGAACACGAGTATTTGTATTAGACAAGTTCACTGAACGTGACACATATGGAACGATTAGCGACATGGAAGCTTTTAGCGTGGTCAATGTCTAATTGTTTATGCTTTGGTCTTGTGTAAATAATCCTTAGACTTAAGGTACAGTGTTAACTTGTGTGTCGAACAACTATGCTTCACAAGTGCACGTAATGCCGGGTAGTTGATCCGTCTTTGTACTTGATGGTCATATTTTGTTCATATATGAAGTTGCACGTGTGCACAATATGGAATCTGTCTCCTTATTGCATGCAAGATATAATAATGATGTCCTATGCGATCTAATTATGACATTGTATTGAAATCCTTGGCCGGGGTTGTAACCGAGAATAAATTGTTTATGTCTCGAATAAAATGCATGTCAATTAGATTTGTGCATATGATCGAATAATGACTTGACAAATATTCCATGGTCTTTGTTTGATCAAGACATAGTAAGACAGAGGGTTTGAATTACACTGTAACCAAAGCTGACATGCTCATTATGTTCTTAAAGCATTCACACTATCTAGGTTGCCATGACATATTATCATATGTCAATCATAGATTGTCGGACCTAACAATTAATCAGGTCAATTAATTCTTTTGAGTACTAATGTATTAGTATAAGTCTTACTACTAGCTTGGTGATAAACCCAAGGATGTCGCACACCATAAATAATGATAACGTGGAACAAGAGAGAAATATAACAGCAATCAAATTGAGTCGATTTGAAATTAAATTAAATTAAATTAAATTAAATTTATATTATAGTCATGAGCCTATTTGCATATGATGCACATACATGCCCAAAGTGGATATATGTTAATGTCTTCTAAATGCACACGTAAAGAATAAGTCATTTTTATTCTTATTTATATATATAAATAAAAAGGGGTTTGATTAATTATTTTTCATTTAATCAATTAATTAATTAAGGTGCACGTGTGCAAAGTGGTTATTTTGAATAAAAAATAAAAAATAAAAATAGTGCACATGCACGACAGCAACGGTTGTTGATCCCACGATGAGCAATCGTTGCTGATTTGTGAGAAGCTTTAAAACAGAAATGAATTGCCGCAAAAGGTTGCGAAGGGGGATAAGTGCCCGTCGCCAAAAAGAAAGAAAAACCGTGTGCGTGTTCGTGTGTATGTTCTTGTGTTTTTTCAAGATGCAAGAAAAAAATAGTGTTCTCTCGTTTGGGCCGTGACTATTATACATCAAAGATACGACGGATTGTTTCCACGAGATTGCTAGCACGATCATAGTGGTGATTATCCGAAAGTTTTCTCTTCCGTTCGACGTCAATTGTTGGAGTGTCTGCACTAGAGGTCCAACATTTGTGGGGCTCGAACTGAAGATCATTTGAACTGATTTGTTTTAAAGAGCACTTCGAGAAGCAATTTGTTTAGCTCCCTTTTATATTTAGACTTTTAATTAAAACACACGAACAATGCCTTCGGAGAATTATGTATAAAATATATCATTTTTATTTCTGCTGCGTTCTTTTTGTTAATTTTAATTCATGAAACCCCAACATTACGGTAGCAAGGCAATTGGATTTTTGTTACCCTCCAAACTCCACAGATGACGATAGTAATTCATTTTCCTTTTCCTGATTCACATGGATAATTTAGATCAACTCTATGAAGTTGAAAACTCATGTATATAAACAGAATCATTATGCGAATACCAGGAGAGAGACATGGGATAAATCATTAATCTGCAGGTTTTGATGTATATATTGATTGTCGATGCCGAATGACACAATGCCGTGCTGTACATGTTACAAAAATGGTACTATAGATGCGGTTGTCAAAGTGGCATCCCTAGAGACTATTGTTTTCTAGTGGTTAACAATGTTGAGAAGGGAAACCCTCAATTTCACCAGGCGCCTGAAAATGCATTCCAACTCATCCTCAATTTCTTGAATGCTCGCCTCTAGTTCCTCCAATCGCTTTGACAGATCGCCTACTTGATTATTGATGTCTTTACTCGATCTGAGGGAGAGCACGAGGGCATCCAAGCCTTGCACTTCATTGGTTTCCTTTCCTCCGTCACATGATATGCGTTTAGGTCCCAGCAGTTTCGACATTCGGGACCAGCCTCTAGGCTTGGTGCTTGCACTTGTCAGAGCAAGGAAACCTAAGAGGGACCCGATTACGGAGACGCTGATCTCTCCAGCTTCAGTTAGTATGCTGAGGGTAGCTTCATCGTGAGAGGCCTTCTTGGAGCCTTTCTTCTTCAAATTTCTCAAGTACTTGCCGATTACTTTGTTCAACTTTTTTCTAGAGTTGATGTATGCTTCTACCTCTACGGCGAAGCTGGAATCTCCTCCTTTCCTTCTTCTCAAAGATGATTTGAGCTCCTGGATACATTCCTTCGTCTGTGAGAAAGCTTCCCTCACGTTCCCGCAAACGTCTAAGTGCATGAGAGAAAGGTCCAACGACTCTTCGGCAGGACTTCTCAGGTGGGAAAGAACCTGTTGAGTGAGAGGCAACTGAAGCAAGTCATCGATGCAGTCATACAAGCTCTTGAGTTCTCCCAAGCTTTGGGATGCCGATGAGGATGAGGTTGCCGCTTCTGATGATCTGAGCCTAGACAAATGCTCCTCTGCAGTTGTCGCGAGAGGGTGGCTCCTAGAAGGCAAGCTGATTGATCGGAAATGGCCACTAATTTTCGAGGTCTCAATTGATGAAGCCATCTTTGAGAGAAGGAGGCTCGTTAACTTCTCTGGATATAATTTTTTCTACGAGAGAGAGTTGTTCCAGGCAGGCCTCCCACACCCTTGTATATTTATACCGAGCAAGACGCAGTCCACTATCCCATTCTTGCGGCCTCGCATTACCTGTCATGTCATGCATCTTCCGACAGCCTCCCGACAATGCCTCCGCTGGCTTTCCAATCTATACGAAATGAGAATCAATAGTAGCGATGTAATGGTTTAAAAGAAACTCGTACACGAGTGTAGCGTGTCTTGAGGATTCTCAGACAGAGGGGCGACCATTAAATGTTGAACCTGAGCTGTGGGTTCGAAAAATATTCATCTGATGGCAGAGCCTGGAGACAAGTGGAATCTTTACATCGTGGAAGTCTATGCATTGCACATGTTAGAGTTCATGCAAAAACCCCTCAGTGTCTCCTTCGGGTTCCCGGTCTCTAAAAAATGAAATTTTTTATGCTTTCAACAATCACACATACGTGCAGCTTGCTTCCAGGATCTCTGACAGGAGGATGGCAATGGAAGATCATGCATGCTTTAAAGTTGAAGTTGAGCATGTGGATGGCGACAATTCATGTGATAATGGAGCTTGGGGACAAACGGAATCTTTACAGCATCGCAGCTTCTGATAAACTAGAAGTCGTCTCTTATCATCATCTCTATTCATGAGGCTAACTAATTGTTGGCATCTCTTCAGGAGTGATAATAAGGACTAGTTTAGGACTCTGAGAAGGACAGTCAGTAAGAAGCTGCGGTTCTCAATTGTTGATGTGCACTCCTTTCGCTTTTGAGGAACGCTGGTTACCGGACCTCAATCATCCTAGAAATCAAATATCATCCGATGACTATTCACAGACAAAGAATGGGTTATATGCTTATATTTCCTGGACACTAAAATTAAATTAGCCAGAGTTGCATATATTGCCTAATCCAGCAATCTTCTGAGACTTGGTCGAGAAGGCTGCAGCACGAAAGCAGGGCCTGCAGCATGAGCATGGCTCACAATCAGATAGTCGCATTCTGTGCTTCCATTAAAGCATTTTCCAAAGCACATGACCTGCTTGAAAAGATCCGGGGCCAAATATTAAAAAAACCAAAAAGTCTAATTTTTGTTGTCGTTTCCATTTCGTTGTTAAGGATGGTAAGTCTCGCCTCTACATATAACATTTAGATTGCACAAGCTTGGAAGGAAGAATCTAATTCCAGTCCACAGGACACGTTTATGCTCCAGAGTAAAAGAAAGTTCTGCCACGTCAGTCTGTCATGCTGTAGCTCGTACATGTTGGATGTATACCCTAAAGCTAATATGTAATTGTTACATATTTAGGATTTCAGTTGTACTTTTATTGTTATTATTTAATTAATGGCAATGACATATTCATTTATTTGTCCAATTATTTTATATTTATGAATAATTCCATAAAATCAGTTGCAACTAGACCTATTCGTGAGACGTCAATAATATATGTAACGAGTTCATAGTTAGACTGAATCTTTAAATCGTTCACAGTTGATGGATTATTGAGTGGATATTAATAATCCTGTTGAAACCGGTGTGTTTTTAACTTCACTATTAAGTATTAGATACTTAAGGGAATGATGAGTCACAAGTCATTGAGTATCGTGATACTTGAGTTAAGAACACGAGTATTTGTATTAGACAAGTGTGACATCCTGAAATTCGATCCGTTTCGATAAAATGAAATGTGCATATCGTCGGCGCGCCTATGGTCCTTTTTCTCTGAGCTGATCACTCACGAGTTAACTATCCTATTGGGTGAAACCGTTAAGGGATATATCCGCGGTAAAATCCCTAAAAGCTACCTAATTGGTTGGATTGGACTAAAATCGCGTCCGGTTGATTTTAATCAGGAAATTTAATTCGGATTTGGGAATCGAATATTCAAGTGTGTCACAATTCATTTTTAGGACCGTCTCATCATCTGTCAATTTATTGACGAGTCCAAAATTTCAAGAAAGAAATTATCAAAGGAAAAATCGAAGACCGGAAGAAAATAGAAAGGGAAATGGAAAGAGAAAAGAAAAATGAGAATAATATTATTCTTTTCTTTTCTCTCTCTCTCTCTCCCTTTTCTCTCTTTTTCTCTCTCTCTTCTCTCTCCTCTCCCCTCCCCCTTGTGCGATTCCCCTCCCCACCAACTGAATCCCCTTGCCAAATTCAATTTGGCTTCTCTCTCTTTCTTTTTCACTTTGACTTTTCAAACCTCTTCTTCTTTCTCACTTATCTCTTCTTCTCTCTCCTCTTTCTTCTCCCCCCAACCCCACGTGACCGAACCCCCTCTTTCTTCTTTCTTCTTCGTGAAAACCAGAAGCTGAAGAAGAATGGAGACAGCAGCTCGCCGAAGCCGTCGCCACCGCATCGAAGCAGCTCACCACCGCACCGCCACTTGCGCACGCCGCGCACGCCCCGGCGTCTGCCGCTCGCTGCTGTCCCTTCCCCGCGCGACCCAGCCCTGTTCCGCCCCGTCCAGCCACCTTCGGATGCCGCCCAGCTCCGTCCGGCCACCGTTTGGACCCACCGAAGCTCCCCTCACCCTCCGCTGACCTCCCCTCGCTGCCCTAGCCGCCAGACCGGCCTCGGCCAGCCCAAACTAGCAAACCCGCAAGTGCGTTTCCAGCCCCTTTGGGCCCGCTTTTGGGCTGTTTCCGGGCCTCGAACCCGAGCTGTGCTTTGGGAAGTTTTGTTCCTCGCGTCGCGCCCATCGGATTGATCCGATTTGCGCGCGATTCAGGTGAGTAATCTCACTAATCCTTGCTTAGTGGACTAATTACGCTTTAAGGGCTGTTTAGTTTTAATTAATTAGGTTTATATGGTTAGATTAGTATGGATTAGTGTTTATCAATCAATTGTGATGCGAATTAGACAAATTGATTCTGCAATTAGAAGTAGACGTAGTCTACTGTTTATTAAAAGTATCTCGGGATTTTTCCCAACCCTAATCAGGCTTCAATTTGACAATTCGGGCCTAAGTGAGTTTTTTAGTATTTAAATATTATTTTTTGGCATTAAATTAATTAATTATCTATTTTCTGAAAATTCAACTAGGATGGCTAGTGACTGGAATATTATGATGATGACCGTGGTGAAGTCGTTTATTTAATTGGGATTTATTTTGAGCTAAATTGATTTCTTAATATTAATTATTTAATTTTCGAAATTAATTAATTAATTAATTAATTATTTTTCGGAAATTAAGGTTGAGATGGCCGGTGACCGAAATTTTGTGCTGATGATCGTGGTGCAGCCCGTTTATTTAATTGGGCTTTATTTTGAGCTAAATTTATTTTTTAATATTAATTATTTAATTTTCGAAATTAATTAGTTAATTTTTTTTTTTTTGGAAATTAAGGTTGAGATGGCCGGTGACCAAAATTTTGTGCTGATGATCATGGTGCAGCCCCTTTATTTAATTGTGATTTATTTTGAGCTAAATTGAATTTTTAGTATTTATTAATTAATTTCGAAAATTAATTAATTAATTAATTATTTTTCGGAAATTAAGGCTGAAATAGCCAGCGACTGAAATTTCGTGCTGATTGTCGTGGTACAGTCCGTTTATTTAATTGAGCTTGATTTTGTGCTAAATCAATTTATGAGTGATTTTAGAATTTATTCATAAATTATTGGATTTTGGTTATTAATTGAAAAATAACCGGGTGTCGGCTGACAGCACCAAAAGTGTTTTGGTGGGCTACAGAGAATAATGGGAATTATGAAAAAGGAAATTATAATATGTTGGCTAAGACCGATCATGTACCCATTCACGACTATTTTATCGGGTATGATAAAAATAATGAGAATATTGGGCGATGGAGATGGTATACTATATCGACCTTCGGGCGATATGTCAGCTTTGGGTGAGCAGTATACCGGTATACTATATCGACCTACGGGCAATATGTTAGCTTTGGGTGAGCAGTATACCTTATTATCAGCTTTGGGCGAGCAATATATTATCAACTTTGGGTGAGCATATGGTATACTATATTGGCCTTCAGGCGATATGTCAGCTTTGGGTGAGTAGTATATCGGTATACTATATCGGCCTTCGAGCGATATGCCAGCTTTGGGTGAGCAGTATACCTTATTATCAGCTTTGGGCGAGCAATATATTATCAGCTTTGGGTGAGCATATGGTATACTATATCGGCCTTCAGGCGATATGTCAGCTTTGGGTGAGTAGTATATCGGTATACTATATCGGCCTTCGAGCGATATGCCAGCTTTGGGTGAGCAGTATACCTTATTATCAGCTTTGGGCGAGCTATGCTATCTATTTATCAACTTTGGTGAGCAGTCCTGATTTGATAGGACTTTATAGATAGTACTGAATATGCCGACCAAGCATGGGTTGTGATGTCATGTAATCGATTAGGTCGATTGATCATTGCTTTGATATGATGCTGTGAATTGATTGATTGGATGGAAATGACTGTGAGTGGTCTTGTTGACATGTAATTGACTAAGTCGATTTGATCGATGCTTCGATCTGTGATATGATTGCTTGGGTGTCTATTTGATTTGTACTATCATGCAGGTGGAATCTGAGGCCAAGGTAAGTCCTCTGCCCTGTGTGTGTTTAGGCAGCCTATAGTATAATGGTTTACTAATTGGGCCTTAGTGAGGTAGAACACGCTGAGACATAGGGCCCGTTTGGTTCGGCTTTTGGGGAATGCATTTGCAGAAATGCAAATACCTTTGGGTGAAAGGGGTTTTCCGAAATGCAAATATTGTTTGGTAAAATTTGCATTGAGAAACAACTTTGGCCAAAATACCGTTTTGTAAAATTTACATTTGTAATTAACTTTTATTAAATTAAAAAAGCAAAAATATGTTTATATTTTTTTTGAAGTCCGGCCACCGGACTTGTCGAATTCGCGGCAAGCCGAACCGCCTTTGAATAAAAATAAAAACATATAAACATAAAAAATATATAAAAAATAGATATGTTTATATAAATATATATTTATATAAAAACAATCGGAGAAAAAATATATATGTTTATATTTATAAACATATATATATATATATTAAACATAAAATATATTTATATAAAAAATGGATATGTCTATATCTATATAAAATATATAAAAAATATATAAATATATATTTTATATAAATATATATTTATTAAACATAAAATATAAAAAATAGATATGTTTATATTTTTTATATAAAAATAAACATAAAATATATGTTTATATATTTATATCGGACCGTCGAATTCGGCAGAACCTTTGAATAAAAAATATGTTTATATTTTTTATATAAATATATTTTTATATAAAAAATATAAAAATATAAACATAAAATATATATAAAAAATATAAAAATATAAACATAAAATATATATAAAAAATAGATATGTTTATATTTATAAATAAATATATATTTATTTATTAAACATAAAATATATTTATCTAAAAAATGGATATGTTTATATCTATATAAAATATATAAAAACATAAAATATAAAAAAATAGATATGTTAATATATTTATATAAAAACATAAAATATAAAAAAATAGATATGTTAATATATTTATATAAAATATAAAATATATTTTTATATTTAGTTTTATTTAGGCGGTCGATTGGTTTCTCCACCAGAGAGATGAACAATACCGGAAGTTGCATTCCGAAAATGCAACTTGCCAAAGGACCTCAAGAGTTGCATTGGGCTAAAGGCTCTTAGAGCCACTTGGAGATGCAATTGCATTTCGCTAAAGTCGCACTAAAAAACGAACCAAACAGTTTTGCATTTGGCCAAGAGACTTTAGATCCCAAATGATCATTCCAAATGCTAAACCAAACATGGGTGAAACATTTCAGGACCCCGCTGAGGAGCTGAGGAGGAAGAGTCTGAGAAGGAGAACTCAGAGGTGAAACTTGAGGAAAAGTATTTTTGGAAGAAGAAGATAATCCCAAGAGGGATCTTCAGTATGATTCAGATGGACTGAAATTTCATCTTATTTTATGAACTCCATTTTGATGTGAATAGAGTAAAGTAAAAAGTTGTGAATAGTTGTGAAGTACTCTGGTTTATGTCATGTATAAAGGTTTGGTTGTGGATTTCAATATGAAAGATATGGCCTACTTTTCTATCACATTGTTTTATTGTCTGGAGATTTATAACTGCTTCCGCATGTGCTTAATAATTGAAAGGGTTGGCGATACATAGTCCTGGGATATCGCATTTTAAATCGATCAAGTAGAAGGATGTGTGCGTGCCCGAGGATCGGAGCGTGACAACAAGTTCACTGAACGTGACACATATGGAACGATTAGCGACATGGAAGCTTTTAGCGTGGTCAATGCCTAATTGTTTATGCTATGATCTTGTGTAAATAATCCTTAGACCTGAGGCATAGTGTTAACTTGTGTGTCGAACAACTATGGTTCACAGGTGCACGTAATGCCGGGTAGTTGATTCGTCTTTGTACTTGATGGTCATATTTTTTTCATATACGAAGTTGCATGTGTACGCAATATGGAATATGTCTCCTTATTGTATGCAAGGTATAATAATGATGTCTTATGCGATCTAATTATGACACTACGTTGAAATCCTCGGCCGGGGTTGTAACCGAGAATAAATTGTTTATGTCTCAAATAAAATGCATGTCAATTAGATTTGTGCATATGATCGAATTAATGACTTGACAAATATTCGATGATCTTTGTTTCATTGGGACATAGTAAGACAGTGGGTTTGAATTACACTGTAACCAAAGCTGACATGTTCATTATGTTCTTAAAGCATTCACACTATCGAGGTAGCCATGACATATTGTTAGATGTCAATCATGGCTTGTCGGACCTAAAGATTAATCAGGACAATTAATTCTTTTGAGAGTACTAATGTGTTAGTATAAGTCTTACTACCAGCTTGGTGATAAACCTAAGGATGTCGCACACCATAAACAAGGATAACGTGGAGTAAGAGAGAAATATAATTGCAAATGTGTTTGCAATACGGCAATCAAATTGAGTCGATTTGAAATTAAATTAAAAGAAATTTAATTTAATTTGTATTATAGTCACGAGCCTATTTGCATATGATGCACATACATGCCCAAAGTAGATATATGTTAATGTATTCTAAATGCACACGTAAAGAATAAGTCATTTTTATTTTTATTATATATATATATATATATATATATATATATTATATATATAAAGGGGTTTGATTAATTATTTTTCATTTAATCAATTAATTAATTAAGGTGCACGTGTGCAAAGTGGTTATTTTGAATACAAAATAAAAAATAAAAATAGTGCACATGCACGATTGAATTGTGCATGAACGGTCAGCAGTTGCTGACCGTTCCATTCATGCACGATCGTGTTCGATCATGCATGAAAATTGAGGATCAGCAACGGTTGCAACGGTTGCTGATTTGTGAGAAGCTTTAAAATAAAAATGAATTGCCGCAAAAGGTTGCGAAGGGGGATAAGTGCTCGTCGCTGAAAAGAAAAAAGAAAAAACCGTGTGAGTGTTCGTGTGTATGTTCTTGTGTTTTTTCAAGACATAAGAAAAAAAAGTGTTCTCTCGTTTGGGCCGTGATTATTATACATCATGAATACGACGGATTTGTTAGCTGGGTTCACTCCTATGTGGAGGAAGCCCAATAAGTTGCAAGCCCAAAAAGGGCTTAAGCTCATATAATAAGTTATATGAGGAAATAGGGTTTCTCACTAGCTATATAAAAAGGTAGCAGCAGAAAAGGAAACAGTAACAAGAGAAAAAGATAAAGCAGAAAATCTGGGGTTTGGGGTAATATCTGATTTACATCAAGTTGGCGTTGGAGGTTGATTCGTGGTCTGATTGAGCTGAAATTTTGTCAGCATGTTCGTGGCGCAATTTAATCGAATCTGAACGGTTTGATTTTTGTTTGAAGCTCCATACATCAGGTTTTTCATGGATTGATCAAAACCTGCGTTTTTGGTCAGATTTATCCTTGATCTCTTGTGAAGTTCATGTGTATTACCAAGAATTATGTTCTTGAGGTGTTTGCTGCTATGTACCTCTAGTATTTGCTAGAGAAGAACAATTTTATTGATAGTGAAGATTTTCAAGTGGACTCTGGTCCCGTGGTTTTTTATCTCCTCACATCGAGGAGGTTTTCCACGTAAAAAACCGTCTTGTGTTCGCGTGCTTAGTATTTATTTTACTCTACTATATCGATTCCTATTAGGTTTACACAAGATGGGAGATTATTTTATTCCGCTGCGTTGATTCGATATTGTTCGAATTATTACCGTTCTCCCATCAGAGTGGTATCAGAGCAAGGTTATTGCTTGATTTTTCTGCCTTGTGTTAAACAATGGAAATGAATACGAGTAGAATGATTACACTGAATGGTTTGAATTATCATATCTGGAAAGGGAAGATGGAAGATCTTTTATATGTGAAAGATTTTTATTTGCTTGTATTTGCTGAGGAGGAACCAGATAATAAAACTGATGCTAAATGGTCTATATTTCATCGTCAAGTGTGTGGTTATATCAGACAGTGGGTAGATGATAATGTTTTAAACCGTATTATTGAGGAAATACATGCACGCAGTTTATGGGATAAGCTCGAACAGTTATATGCTCGAAAGACTGGGAATAATAAGTTATTTTTGATAAAACAGATTATGGCTCTAAGATATCATGATGGTACTCGTTTGACTGATCATTTAAATTATTTTCAAGGAATTATAAATCAGTTGGCTGCGATGGGAATCAAGTTTGATGATGAGATACAAGCACTATAGTTGCTTGGTACTTTGTCGGACTCATGGGAGACGTTCCGAACATCTTTGTCTAATTCTGCCCCGAATGGTACAATTACCATGGATTTAGCCAAGAGTAATATTTTGAATGAGGAGATGAGAAGGAAGACACAGGGATCATCCTCTTCACATTCTAATGCCTTGGTTGTTGAGAAAATGGAGAGAAGTGAGTCTCGAGATCCGAGAAATAGAGATAAAAGTCGAGACAAAAGCAGAGGTAAGTATAAAAAATTTGCTAATGTTGAGTGCCATTATTGTCATCAGAAGGGACATATTCAGAGGTTTTGTCGCGTTAAAAGGGAGAAACAAAAGGAGAAAGGTAAAGAGAAGAAAAGTGATGATGACAGTGATGACAATCGTGCCGCTGCACTTAAAGAAGACTTTCTCACTATTTTTTATGGTGATGTGGTGAATTTTGTTTCTCATGAGAATAGTTGGGTAATTGATAGTGGTGCATCCGTTCATGCTACATCTCGTAGGGATTTCTTTACATCATACAGGTCAGGTGACTTCGGATCTGTGAAGATGGAAAACAATGGACTAGCTCAAGTTGTAGGCATCGGTGATGTGTGCCTAGAAACCAGCAATGGCACAAGGTTAGTATTGAATAATGTTAAACATAATCCTGATATCCACTTGAATTTGATTTCTACAGGCAAGTTGGATGATTAGGGGTATTGCAGTACCTTCGGTAATGGTAAATGGAAACTTACCAAAAAGTTCTCTTGTTGTGGCTAGAGGTGAAAAATATTCTTCGTTATACATTATGCAGGCAAAGTTGTCTACAGACAAAATTAATGCAGTAGATAGCGAAGAAGCAACTGAGTTATGGCATAAGAGGCTCAGTCACATCAGTGAGAAGGGTTTGTCAATATTGGCCAAGAAGAAGCTCCTTTCAGGATTGAAAATTTTAGTGCTAAAGAAGTGTGCTCATTGTTTAGCAGGAAAACATAACAGAGTTGCATTTAAAAGCTCCCCTCTTTCAAGAAAGTCAGGTATACTGGATTTAGTGCATTCTGATATTTGCGGTCCTATGAAAACAAAATCACTTGGTGGCTCTCTTTATTTTGTTACTTTTATAGATGATTTTTCAAGGAAAATTTGGATTTATACCTTGAAAATTAAAAATCAAGTGTTAGATGCTTTTAAGCAATTTCAGGCTTCAGTTGAGAGACAGACTGGAAAGAAATTGAAATGCATCAGAACTGATAACGGGGGAGAGTATATTGGACCATTTGATGAATACTGCAGACAACAAGGTATTTGACATCAAAAGACACCTTCCAAGACGCCTAAGTTAAATGGCTTAGCTGAGAGAATGAATAGAACACTGGTTGAAAGGGTAAGATGCTTACTTTCACAATCAAAGTTACCTGGATCCTTTTGGGATGAGGCTTTAAGTACAGTTGTGCATATATTCAATCTTACTCCTTGTGTTCCTTTAGAGTTTGATGTTCCTAATAGAGTTTGGATAGGCAAAGAAATTTCTTATGATTATTTGCGTGTATTTGGGTGCAAAGCATTTGTGCATGTTCCCAAAGATGAGAGGTCTAAACTTGAAGTGAAAACACGACAGTGCATATTTATTGGTTATGGATAGGATATGCTTGGCTACAAATTTTATGATCCACTTGAAAAGAAAATTGTAAGAAGCAGAGATGTTGTGTTTATGGAAGATTAAACAATAGAGGATATTGAGAAATCGAAGATGATTTCAGCACCACAGGTTAGTGATAATCTGGTTGATTTAGATCCAGTTCCTCTTACAAATATTCCTACACAGGTTGATGAAGAGCAGCAGGAAGTCAATGTTCCAAATAACGCACATATTCCTGAACATGTTGAAATAGATAATACTATTCCTGAACCAGAGGCTCAATTAGATGTTCCACTGGATGTTCCAGTCCGGAGATTCGTTAGAGACCGACGACCTTCCACCAGGTATTCTGAAGATGAGTATGTATTATTAACTGATGCAGGTGAACCAGAGTGTTATGCAGAAGCAATAGAAGATGAGTACAAAAGCAATTAATTCGATGCTATGCGAGATGAGATGCAATCACTTTATGATAATCATACTTTTGAATTGGTGAAGTTACCTAAAGGTAAAAGAGCTTTGAAGAACAAGTGGGTATATAGGTTGAAGCAAGATGAACATACTTTACAACCACGGTTCAAAGCAAGATTGGTTGTTAAGGGATTCGGTCAGAGAAAGAGTATTGATTTTGATGATATATTTTCTCCGGTAGTGAAAATGTCTTCTATCCGTGTGGTACTAGGTTTGGCAGCTAGCCTAGATTTAGAAATTGAGCAAATGGATGTTAAAATGGCCTTCCTACATGGTGACTTGGAGGAAGAGATATACATAGAACAACCTGAGGGTTTCAAAGTGAAAGAGAAAGAGGATTATGTGTGCAAATTGAAGAAAAGTCTCTATAGCCTAAAACAAGCATCGAGACAGTGGTATAAGAAATTTGCATCAGTTATGACAGAATAGGGCTATAAGAAGACTTCCTCGGATAACTGTGTGTTTGTCCAAAAATTTTCTGATGATGACTTTATTATTCTCTTACTTTATGTTGATGATATGTTGATTGTTGGTAGGAATGCTTCAAGAATTGAGTTATTGAAAAAACGGTTGAGCAAGTCTTTTGCCATGAAAGACTTGGGCTCGGCGAAGCAGATTCTTGGCATTAGAATTACCCGAGACAGAGATGCTAAGAAGTTATTTTTGTCGCAAGAGAAATATATCGAGAAGATCCTTCAGAAATTTTACATGGACAAGACTAAAATGGTTAGTACTCCTCTTGCTGCCCACTTTAAGTTAAATATAATGCAAAGTCCTACAACTGATAAAGAAAAGAAAGATATGGAAAGTGTTCCATATGCCTTAGCTGTAGGAAGCTTAATGTATGCGATGGTATGTACACGCCCAGACTTGGCGCATGCAGTTGGCGCTATTAGTCGCTATTTGTCAAATCCAGGTAGAGAGCACTGGAATGCAGTGAAGTGGATTATGAGGTATCTTCGGGGAACTTCAAATTTGAAACTCAGTTTCGGGACCGGGAAACTTGAGTTAGTTGGATACACAGATTCCGACTTGGCAGGAGATATTAATACTTGTAAATCTACTTCTGGTTATTTGATTTCTTTTGCAGATGGAGCTGTGTCATGGAAGTCAAGATTGCAGAAGTGTATTGCACTTTCTACAACCGAAGCTGAATTTATTGCAGCGACTGAAGCTATTAAAGAGATGCTATGGATGAAGAAGTTCTTAGAAGAACTTGGGTTCAAGCAAAAGAGGTATGTGCTATTTTGTGATAATCAAAGCGCAATTCATCTTGGTAAGAATTCATCTTTTCATTCTAGATCGAAACATATTGATGTTAGATATCATTGGATAAGGGATGTTCTAGATGAAAAGTTGTTGGAACTTGAGAAAATTCATACGGATCATAATGGCTTCGATATGATGAGGAAGACTCTATCAAGAGAGAAGCTTGAACATTGCCGTTTGATAGCAGGGATGGTGAATCCCTCCACATTGTCGTGAGGGGGAGATTTGTTAGCTGGGTTCACTCCTATGTGGAGGAAGCCCAATGAGTTGCAAGCCCAAAAAGGGCTTGAGCCCATATAATAAGTTATATGAGGAAATAGGGTTTCTCACTATCTATATAAAGAGGTAGCAGTAGAAAAGGAAACAGTAACAAGAGAAAAAGAGAAAGCAGAAAATCTAGGGTTTGGGGCAATATCTGATTTACATCAAGTTGGCGTCGGAGGTTGATTTGTGGTCCGATTGAGCTGAAATTTTGTCAGCATGTTTGTGGCCCAATTTAATTGAATCTGAACGGTTTCATTTTCATTTGAAGCTCCATACATTAGGTTTTTCGTGGATTGATCAAAACCTGCGTTTTTTGTCAGATTTATCATTGATCTCTTCTGAAGTTCATGTGTATTGCCAAGAATTATGTTCTTGAGGTGTTTGCTGCTATGTACCTCTAGTATTTGCTAGAGAAGAACAATTTTATTGATAGTGAAGATTTTCAGGTGGACTCCGGTCCCGTGATTTTTTATCTCCTCACATCGAGGAGGTTTTCCACGTAAAAAATCGTCTTGTGTTCGCGTGCTTGGTATTTATTTTATTCTACTATATCGATTCCTATTAGGTTTACACAAGAGGGGAGATTATTTTATTCCGCTGCGTTGATTTGATATTGTTTGAATTATTACCATTCTCCCATCAGGATTGTTTCCACGAGATTGCTAGCACGATCATAATGGTGATTATCCGAAAGTTTTCTCTTCCGTTCGACGTCCGTTGTTGAAGTGTCTGCACTACAGATCCGACGTTTGTGGGGCTCGAACTGAAAAACATCTTAACCGATTTGTTTTAAAGTACGCTTTGAGAGGTAATTTGTTTAGCTCCCTTTTATATTTAGACTTTTGATTAAAACGCACGAACAACGCCTTTCAGATAGGAGGATGGCAATGGAAGATCATGCTTGCTTTAATGTTGAAGTTGAGCATGTGGATGGCGACTATTAATGTAATAGTGAAGCTTGGGGACAAAAAGAATCTTTACAGCATCGCAGCTTCTGACACGCTAGAAGTCGTCTCTTATCATCATCTCTATTCATGGGGCTGACTAATTGTTGGCATCTCTTCAGGAGTGATAATAAGGACTAGTTTAGGAGACTCTTGAATGGGCTAGTATGAACACCTAGAGGAATAGGTGATAAAGAAATTTTTTTGAAACTTCAAAATAATTTTCTAGCGACGTTATCAGTAATAAACAATTATGTGAAGCTGTAAATTGAAATAAGGAGATTAGGGAAAAGAGAATAAAAACACAACATTTAAAGTGGTTCGGCATAGATCCAGCCTACTTCCACTCTCCCGCGCCGACAACCTACTGGCTAGATTTCTTTAAGGATCAAACAAGAGATTACAGTCTTACGTCCTTCACTTTACAATGTGGAGACTCTACTATACTTCTTTAAATTCTCACAAGTGTTTGCTCTCTGTTTTAAGTACGAGTAAAGCTCTACGATTGAAATAGAAAAGAACTAAGAGTTTCAGACTTTGGAATTGTTTTTTCACGCACACACTTGAATAACTTGAGAGTCTTCCATATATACTCCTGAATGCCTTCACAACCGTTGGTACTTTCCGAAGGAATTGTTCCCCTCTACCCGTTAGACAGAATCAATCAAGGAGATCTCGAGTCATTTAAGGAATGTGATGATAACCCACCAATGCTGCTCGCCCATACAATTAGAGTCTAGGTTTCCATAAGTAGAACCTTACAAGTATACTTTGCCTTTCAACAGATCTAATTATCTGAATTGATTCCAATAATAATAATTGATCTCAAGGTGTTATCTCCAACCGTAAGATCTTCCACAAACCGTACGAATGAATTCTTGAAGATAAACTCGCATCTGGATAAGTCTTCTCTTCGTCGGTCTTGAAACTGTCAGTGAGGGTAAACTTTGAGTCTTGAGTTTTGCGGTCTTCAGACTTTGACGACAGAGTCTTGAATTCTTCAGACTTTTAACACTTGAGTCTGGAAGTCTTCAAACTAGTCTGACGGAAACGTTTTGTTAACTTTAAAACAATAAGAGAGTTTTCTACAACAACCTCCCCATTTTTTATGGTGACAAAACTTTCTTGCAGATTTGAAAACTTTTGTCCTGCAAAACAAAACTTAAGCAATACATAATAACTTATAAAAATAAGATGATTAGGATTTGGATAGTATCAATTCTGCAACCACATAAAACATGTTAATCCTGCAAGATAACTATACATCCACAATTAGTATCTTAGGCTAAGTTATTGCAAGCATCAAATATTCAAATCACAATAACAGTCAAGCAGTCAAGATCCAAAGTCAAAAGTTCACAACCAAATAGAAATATCAAAGTCTAAAAGTCATCAGTAAAGACAAATCTACGCAGCTTCTCCCCCTTTTTGTCAATAGCAAAAGGTGGAGAATAAGTAAAAGAGTTGAATGAAAAGAGTGATGTGAAAATCATGGCTGTTTTGGCAATCAAACAAGCTGGAATTCCCCCATAGAACTCATTGTCTTCTCAAGCTTTCCTATAGTCTCCTTCAGTTGCTGTAAATATTCACCCTTCACAGTATCTTGCACTCGATTCTTCAGGGCAAGTAACTGTTCTTGCAATGAAATTGAAGTAGCCAAGAAAGCCTTTTTGTGACATCCTGATTTTCAAGTCTGATTTTGATGAGATAAAATGGGCTTTTCATCGATGCGCTAATGGCCTTATTTTCTTAGAGGGCCCCTCACGAGATAACTAGACTATTTGGGGAAGCCATTAAGGAATTTTAAAGCAATAGACTTGAGAATTCAACTAGGAATCGACTACTCGATCGTGTTGATCTACAAGGGTCATTACAGCACTATATGAAATCGATCAGAGACTGTATATAGGTCGATTCGATTGAGATATGTAATCAGAGTGTGGGTGATTTCACCTGATTGCAAAATACTCGTCGATCGGCACTAGATCAATATTTCTATCATTTTGGTACCCGGTATTCGTAATTGATACCTCGAGATGTTCACAACAATCGAGAGTCACCAATGTGTCGAAGATGTAAAATGTGACTCGAGATAAATCGATCACGGGTCAATTGCACCATAAATTCTTAAAAGTTACTCAGTAGACTAGGTCATGCTAAAAGCGTGCCGGATTGAAATTAACCACGGATTTGAACCCGATTTCGAAAATCGAAAGTTCTGTCACGAGCTATTTTAGAAACGTCGACTTATCCTCCGAAAAATTTTCAGAAATTCCAGGATTTTTATGGAAAATTGATTTGGACGTCACAAAAAATTAGCGGAAATTCAGATGGACTAAGTCAATGGAAATTTGGACTTCCAAGCCAAGCCTTTGAGTGTCGGGGAATCATAGAAAATTGTTCGGGATTTTTCTACATCGAAATCGGATCTCAATTTGGGAAATTGAGTAAAGAAATTGAAATTAAATTGGTGAAATTCGAATTTAAGAATGGGGTGGAAATTTTGGACTTCAATTTGGATATTATTGTGAGATTTAAATTGTGGAAAGAATTAGGGGGACAATGCATTTAATTGAGAGGATGAAGCTTGGACTATTGGGGCCTTTTAATCATTCCTTTGACCAATTGGCCTTATTCTTCAGCCATCTTCATTCGATCCTGCCTGCTCTTTATTTTTCCTTCCATCCGCGGCGTCCCAAGCGAAGACCGAAGCAGCCTCTGTCACTTTTTTCTATTCCCATCTTCCTCTGTATTTTCATCCACGAACGAAGTCCACCGAAACTACTATTTCTTCATCCAGCTGCTTTTTCGCGACTGAACCTGCTGCCTCTTGCCTACACATCCACGCACCTGCCATCTTCATTTCTCCCAGCTGCCATCATCCACCGAAGCCTCACGCCTGCATCGCCATTCCACGTCCCCACGCTGGTCAACTCTCCCCCACCGAAGCCCCTCTTGGTTGACCGTGAAGTTCTCTAGCCCAGCATCGACGAGCGAGCAGCTTCCCATGAACCGAAGCCTCGCGTTGACGCTAGCTTCTTTGACATCTGCAAGTTGCCATTCGGTCCAACGCCAGCAAACATCCCCGAAGCTGCTTCTCTCCCTCAGCTCAATTTGGCAGCCCATGTCACGGGCCCAGCATGGCCGAAACAAGCAGCCCACGCGAGCAATAGAAACCCATGCCATTTGAAGCCGAAGCCCATCTCCACCTTTGTCCAGTTTTAAGCCCACGCTGCAGCCCAAGAAGCAGCTCCTTTGAAGCCCAGCAAGTTGTCTATTTCAGTAGCCCAAGCCCGCGAGGTCAGCCGCTTCAAGCCCGGCCCGTTTCAAAAACAAATCTCAGATTTGGGCTGAGATTTGTTGGGCCAAGTTTGGGCCCGGTCCAAGTCCCGTTGATGCCGCCGAAAGTTCGGTTTTCGGCCATCGTCGCGTCGTCGTCACGGTGAACCGGTTTCCGCACTTAACCGGTGAGTTTATACTCTAAACTCTACTTAGTAAGTTATGTTTAACGGGTGTTTAGATTTATTTAATTAGGTGGTTAGTTAAATTAAATTAGAAATTTAATTATTTAATTGAGCATATTAGGTGGTTAGCATGGTTTAGCTAAGACCTAAATAAATTGTACTATTTATCTAGAAGGGTTCGGAAATTTTCCAGGTATGTATTGGTATTTAATTTAATAATTTTGGCCAAGGTTAGTATTTTTAGAAATTAAATTGAATTGATTAATTAATTTTCGAAATAATTATTTATTAATTATTTTTCTAGAATTTAGGCCAGAATAACCGGTGACCGATATTTTGTACTGATTGTAATGGTGTGGTTAATTTCTGCAATTGAGTGTTAGTTGTGCAAATTGAGTGCTGATTGGAATTTTGAGTATTTAATTCCAAAATTGTTGGATTTTGATATTTATTTAGAAAATCTCAGGTGTCGGGTTTTAACACCAAAAATGGATTTTAAGTAATATATCAAATAGTGGGGTTTGAAAAAGATAGGTATCAATCTTCTGGTTTGAATTGACCGTGTACCCACACACGACTATTTTCGGGATGTTTTTAATACGAAGAAAATAAGTTAAGATCACTATGTTAATGGAGGCATTTGAGTGCAATGCACAGTGTCCTGGGCCAAGATTGAGTGGTCGTGTGTTGGTTAAGAGAAACCGTCCTAGGATGTTAAGCCAAACGTTACCCATTCATTGGGATTCGGGTCGCAGTAGATTCTGGACCTACGCCCCTTCGGAGAAGCCGTCTAATTGAGAGACGTCGCCGTGCTCATGGTGGGAGACGAAGCCTGGCTATGCCAGAAGACACCGAACTTGTGAGTAGGTTGTATTTGGGTCGTAGTAGATTATGGACCTATGCCCCTTTGAGGAAGTTGTCTCTGAGAGAGACGTAACCGTGCTCAATGGGGTGAGATGATGCCTAACTACGCCAGTAGATCGCCGAACTTGGGAGTAGGCTGTACCCTCGAGTGGGTGAAATTATTAATTGGAACGCATGTTAAGTGAATAGATACGCCGGATTATGGGACAAAATTGTGTGACATGATATGGGACGTATCATAACGATTTGGCCCTATAATCTGGATCCCTATGATTTATTAAGTTGAGTGATACGTTTCAATTATTGGATGTATCGATTCTACACATAATGTATATGAACTGTGCTGACCTGCAGGGTGGAACTGAGGCGAGGTAAGTCATCTATGCTAATTGTATGATTGCATGGTTAGGATGCTTCTGGGCATATTTCCCTCCTGATTGGGGTTTAGATCTTACCCCGTTATGGGACAATATTTTCAGGGTCGTCGAGTGGAGGACTGGGAGCCAAGATGAAGTGACGTGAAGTGTAGGTCAGCTAGGGTTGTCTCTTTTTGGAAAGTTAGTTTTTGTGGCCTTTTGGTCATAGACCTTATGCTTGACATTATGTGAATATAAAAGTATGTTTGTTTTGTGAATTCGTATCTTGCTTTTCTATCCCGAGATGATTACTGTCAAGAGATTTTTTTTTCGCTTCTACATGTGTAATAAAATGGAAAGGGTCGGCGACTAATCCTGGGAAGTCACAAATTCTTATCGACCAGATAGGGATGAGCACACGCTCGGGGTTCAGGACGTGACACTTTTTAAGATCTTTGATCTCATACTCCAAACCATATTGACCCTTCTTTAAATCCAACAGGATATCCATTATTCAAGAAAAGTCCGCTGAATGTGCTAGTGTATCACTGGGTTTAGCTGAACCTATTCATGGAGTCTTGAGATTTGAGGGATCTTCAACAGTTCGTCTACTATGGCTAGGAGTGAATGCCTCAAGGTTTGGTTCTATATGGAGAGAGGCATACACATCCTCTGGATCTACTACAGATCGACTAACATCACTAGTTATAACAGGTGAAGAAATACCTTAATTTTTAGCAGCTCCCCCTATTTGTGTGCCTTCAGGTGGAGAAGTGAAATCTTCTTCCTATTTTGCTTCAGCAATGGAGTGATGCTTTTCTTTTCCTTTTGCTCCAGCAGTTCCACTCCTTGTCTATTATGAGTTGCTTGACAAGGATACAGCCAAGGTAGGCTCAAAGGAATCATCTTGAGTCTCTTCTTCCTCTTTATCTCTTCTTTCATCCTCTTCCTCTTCTTCTCTTCTTCCTTCATCTCTTTTCTCTGTCTCTTCTCTAGTCTCTTGTTCATCTTTCTCTTGAAAGCTGACAAAACTCTTCAAGTTCCTTAAGGCTGAAAGAGTCATCTCGTCATCATCTTCTTCATCCTGCAATATGAGAATTCTCTTCCTTTTTGCTGGAGCACCCATGGGCTCATTGCCTTTCCTTTTGGATGTTGTAGAGTCCTATTTCGCCTTGACGGGAGACTTCACCTTCATGCGCTCTAACACCTTATTAAGCTCTTTCAAACGCATCTTGGTGACCATTTTAAATCCAATCACCATTGGAGTAATGCTTGTCAAACACAAAGGTGCAAAAATGTGAATCTTGAAATGTCTGAAAAGGCGCATGATAAGAGTAGAAAAAGAAAGTTATCCCTTGTCTTTCACCACTGTTTTGTACATGTGAAACATGATGGCGTGAGGCAGAGAGAATTTGTAGCCAACATTGATGACATACATCAATTTTGCTTCAAAACGAGACACATTAGTCTTGGATGTTGATTTTGGATGGATGTAGTTGATCATGATTTTATGCAGCAAGATGTTGGAGGCATTCATCCTAGAGTAGGATATATTGCCTTCAGCAAACCTGTCTTTTATTGGAGCAAACCTGTCTTTTACCAATGCTAGTGTAGCGTGAGCAACGGGCACACTGATTGGTTGAAAACACGCTATTTCCACATCAATCAAGTCAGCTAAAGTGCCAATATCCACCAAAAACTCCTTATCCCTAACTGTGAAAGAAAATCTATTTGCATCCAAAAAGGATAAATTTGAATAGAAGTAGGTTGAGAGTTATGGATAAGCAATTGTAAACTTAGATTAAAAAAAAAAATGCTCCAATTAAAGAAGTGTAAACTTCTCCCTCAGATTTACTTGCACAGAATCAAGAAAATCAAAATTAACGCTTCTAGGGTTCATAACCCCTCTCTTCATCAGTTTTGAATAAACCTTCTTGTGGTCCTTAGAACAGGATAAACTCGCTTCATTACCACCAACATTTGCAGCCACTCCCATCTGAAGCTGGAAATGTGTGAACATTTGTTCATCATCGTCTTTTCATTCTGGCTGATTAAATGTGCCATAAAACGGGTCACTAGGAAAGTTAGCAAAAGTCTTTTCAGCCGACCCTTTTTTTGCAATGCCCATCTTCTCCATATCATGCAAGAATAGAATTTTATTCTTATAGCCTCTCTCCTCTCTCTCTCTCTCTCTCTCTCTCTCTCTCTCAGATACTCATTGATCAAAGACACATCGGTACCTCATTCTTTCAACTTAGAATAAATCTTGAAAGCAACTTTAGGTGTCAGCGTTCTTACCGGTTCAATTTCTTCAATTATTTCTTCTTCTAGTTGAGTTAGTGGAGGAGACTAACGATGTTGAGAAAGTTGTTGCTGACTTAGTCGCTACGGTTGAGAAGAGTCTTCTTCCTCAGTAAAATAAAAATGCGTAGGACCCTCAGGCATGTGCCGTGGTCCCCTGCTTGCGATTCTCGAAAACTTTCTTGAAGACATTGTCCCTTTAAGTGAGAAATTCTCAAGGTTGCTTGCATGAAAATGTGAAAACTTTTTGGAATAAATTATAGAGAAAGTGAGAGCAGGTGCAATTTTTGTATTCTAGGGTTTGAGAGTGATAACGGAGAAGAAGAATCTCCACAGTATATAGAGCGAGGTAAACGAATCATCATAAAGGAAAAATAAAAATGTCTTTTTGAGAATGAATAACTGCCTTTTTGAAAATGAAAAACTGCCATAATTTTTAAAGCAAAAAGATAATTGCTAAAAGTAAAATAAGAAGGTAGCGATTTAAAAAATAATCGTACCTTTTAAAATTTATATCTAAAAACTAAATTGATAGTATTGAAATAACTTACAGTCGTAACTCTTAGTCATTCTGAGTCTGAATACCTTCAGACTTTACCTCTGAGTCTTGAACACTTCTAAACTTTACTCAATAAAAGATATGATGTTTAGTTTGATGCGAATATACTCAAATAGGTTTTTCTCCAATGGCTTTGTAAATATGTCTGTCAGTTGATTCTTTGAGTTAATGAATTGAATCATAACTTCTCCATTTTGAAAATGATCTCTAATAAGTTGATGTTGAATCTCTATATGTTTTGCCCTCGAATGTATAATTGGATTCTTTGTGAGGTTTATAGCGTTAGTGTTGTCACATTTGATCTCGGTGCATGATTCTTCAATTCCAAAGTCTCTTAACTGTTGTTGAATCCACAAAATTTGAGAGCAGCAACTTCCAAGAGCTACATATTCTACTTCAGCTATTGAAAGAGTTACATTACTTTGTTTTCTTGAAAACCATGATGCCAATTTGTTTCCAAGCAATTGACATGTGCTGGAAGTACTCTTTCTTTCCACTTTACAACCTGCTAAGTTTGTGTCTGAATATCCAAGGAAAGTAAAGTCTCATTCTTTTGGATACCACGGTCCTAGCTTTGGAGTTGTTGCAATGTATTTGATGATGTGCTTTGCAGCAGTTAAGTGAGATTCTTTGGGATTTGATCGAAACCTAACACAAATGCAAACACTAAACAAAATATCAGGTCTAGATGCAATAAGGTAAACAAGTGAACCAATTATTCTCTTGTATAGCTTCTGGTCTACACGCTTTCCTTCTTCATCTTTATCCAGTTTTGAAGAACTTGACATAGGTGTCTCAGTCTTTTTGCAATTTTTCAAACCGAACTTTTTGACGAGATCTTTCGCATATTTCTCTTGGTGAATGAAAATTCCCTTCTTCAATTGTTTGACTTGTAATTTGAGAAAGAATGTTAATTCACCCATCATGCTCATCTCGAATTCATCATGCATAGACTTATAAAACTTCTTTCACAGATTTTCATTAAGTGATCCGAAAATGATATCATCAATATAGATTTGAACGAGTAGAAAATATTTAGCTTCTCTATTAATGAACAAGGTAGTATCTACTTCACCTTTATCAAAACAATTTTGAGTTAGAAATTTACTTAACTTGTCATACTAAGCCCGATGTGCCCGCTTTAATTCATAAATAGCCTTTTCAGTCTAAAGACTGAGTCTGGCTTTCTTAGATCTTGGATAAATCCATTTAGGAATGCCCTTTTTACATCCATTTGGAATAACCTGAAATTTTTATAGCAAGCAAAAGCAAGTAATAATCTAATTGCTTCTAATCTTGCTATCAGTGCATATGTCTTGTCATAATCTATTCCTTCTTCTTATGTATATCATTTGGTTACGAGTTTTTCTTTGTTCCTGACCACTTTTCATTTCTCGTCCAACTTGTTCTTGAAAACCCATTTAGTTCCAATAATAGACTTACCTTTAGGTTTAGGAATAAGTTTCCAAACATCATTAATATTGAACTGTCTGAGCTCTTCTTGCATAGCTTCAATCCAACTTTCATCAGCCAAAGCTTCTTCTACAGTTTTGGGTTCAATTTCAGAAACAAGTGCTAAAGCACCAGGCTCTTCACGCCTTTTGGATCTGGTGCGAATTCTTTTATTGATGTTGCCAATGATGAGTTCCTTGGGATGACTTGACTTATGTTTCCAACTGCTGGTTGGTTTGTGAGTCTACTGATCCTCTATTTCAGTTGAATCTTCCAGTTCATCTTGTTGTTGAACTTGGAGTCTGAGCCACTTTGGGAGAAGTAGACTTTGTAGGATTTGGAGTAGGTTCAGATTCTTCAAGTTGAGCCCGATTCATTTGATTCTGCATTGAGTCTTGAAATTTGACATTCATAAATTATTCCATAGACCGACTCTTCTTGTTAAATATTTTATAGGCTTTGCTTAAGGTTGAGTAGCTAAGAAAAATTCATATGTTTGATCTTTCTTCAAACTTACCAGTTCGATCATTTGCATTATTTAAAATAAAACACTTGCAACCAAACACATGGGAATAAGAAACTATTGGCTTATTCCCTTTGAATAACTCATAATGAGTTTTCTGCATAATAGGCCTTAAGAATACTCTATTAATAATATAACAAGTTGTAGAAATTGTTTTAGCCCAAAAACGAGAAGAAATATTACTTTCAATTAAGAGTGTTCTAGCCATTTCCTGTAAAAATCTATGTTTTTCTTTCCATGACTCCATTTTGTTCTGGAGTATATGGAGAAGAGAAAACATGCTGAAACCAAAGTCATCATAGAATTTTGCAAAATTTTGGTTTTCAAACTCACCTCAATGATCTGTCATAATTTTCAAAATATCATATCCTTTTTCATTCTGAACTTTCTTTGCAAATTTTGAAAAATAAGAAAATGTTTCAAACTTACTTGCCAAAAATAATATCCATGTAAAATGAGAATAATCATCCACAATTACTAGGCAATATCTCTTTCCATCAATACTTTGAGTTCTAGTTGGTCCAAAGAGATCCAAATGCAGAAGCTGCAAAACTTGATTAGTAGAAACTTTGTTTATAGGTTTGAAAGAACTTCTAACCGGTTTTCCCAAAACAAATGGTGTGCATAAGTCACATTTTTTATACGTCAGGTTGGGCAGTCCATGAACAAGCTTCTTGGATAAGATCTTGGCAATTTCCTTCATGTTGACATGGCTAAGTTTTCTATGCCAAATGTTTGCTTCATCTTGAACGGATATTAGACACTGAGAGCTTTCTAGTTTTATATCCAGAAAATAGATATTTACATGTCTTTGTCCAGTGAAAGTTTGAGATAAATCCTTACTAGTTCCCAAACAAATGTCTTCTTGAAAGTTAATCTTGAATCCAATGTCACACAATTGACTGATGCTGAGTAGATTGTAATTCAGATCTTCCACCAAGGAGACATTGTTGATTGTGAGACTTCCAATTTTTACAGTTCCACATCCAAAAATTCTTCATTTACTATTTCCACCAAAAGAAACTTTTCCTCCTTTTATTTGCATAAGCTTTACAAAACAACTTGGATCTCCTGTCATGTGTCTCGAGCAGCCACTATCCAAATACCACTTTATTTTTTCTTGATAGTGACATGCAATTATAAAAAGAACTCAAGCTTTCTTTGATATCCACATTTTCTTGAGTCCATGGTGATAGGGCTAGTAAGAGCACCTAAAGGGGGGGTGAATAGGTGTTCAAGAAGTTTTTGCAAGATTTAACAACTTAGTTCAACTTTTGAGAATAATAAACTAAAGATGTAAAAGACTATAAAGGGTTATATAAGACTACGAATTAAAGTAAAGCGTTTAGGGAAAGAGAATTGAAATACAAGGTTTATAGTGGTTTGGCTTAAACCAAGCTTACGTCCACTCTTCCGCACTGACAACCCACTAGCTAAATTTCACTATGAATCAAAAAGAGATTTATACAGTCTCACGTCTTTGATTCAACAGTGTAGAGACTCTGTTACATTTTCTCAAGATCTCTCAAGTATTTAATCTCTCTTTTGAGTACAACTTAAGCTCAGCGATTTAATCAACAAATAATTAAGAGCTTCAGACTTTGAAATTTTTCTTTCACACACACACTCAAATAACTTGAGCGTCTTCCTTATATACTCCTCCATGCCATCATAACTGTCGACACATTCCAAATGAATTCTTCCAATCTACCTGTTGGACATAATCAATTAGGGAGATCTCAAGTTATTTAAGGAATGTGATGAAAGCCCACCAATCTTGCTCGATCATACAATCAGGATCTAGGTTTCCATAAGTAGAACCTTCCAAGTATATTTCGCCAATCAACATATCTAATTATCCTTATTGATAAGAATAATTGATCACGAGATGCTATCTCCAGCAGTGAGATCTTCTTCAACCGTGCGAACCAATTTCTTAAAGATATATTCACATTTAGATAAGTCTTCTTCATCAGATAAAACTTTTCTTTGACGGTTTGAAAGCTATCAGTGAGGATAGACTTTAAATCTTGAGTCTGGAGGTCTTCAGACTTTGATGATAGAGTCTACACCTCTTCAGACTAGACTAATGGAAACGTTTTGTCAACCTCAAAACAAATAAGGAAGTTTTCTCTAACACAGGGGAGTTAGTGCAATATACAGTCTTTGCCCATTCCTTCTTAACAGGTCTCCTAACCATATGACATTCTTTCTCAAAATGTTCTAAGCTATTACATTTTGAACATTTGAGAGCATTTTGGCCAACAGGTTTTACAAAAACTTTTTGACAATAATTTCTGTAAGATGTTTTTGTAGGTCTTTTTTTGATTATTTCCTTTACTTTTTGGAAAATCAATTAAAGGAATAGTTTCTGGTGTTATACCCAAATCGGATTTGTTGAAATATGGTTTTTAAATTGAAAGAATTTTTTCCAACTTCTCAGATCCTATTAAAAACATTTTTGAAATATTTGAAATATCCTCTTTTAAGAATGTATTTTCATTTGAATTAGAGTCTGCATTTTCTTTTAAAACAACAAAACTTTTGTCTAGATTTTCAAACTTTTCTTTCCAAGAGATGTTATGTTGCTTCAGTTTGGAATTCTCCCTTTTTAGTTTAGAGATCCTTTTAAGAGAGATTTTGAGACTAAGACAAAGTTCATCTATGTACTTCAAGACTTTAGCAGGAATATTTAAATTACTAACATCGATTTCACTTTCTGAGTCTGAGTCTGAATCTGTTCCAAAATCTGAGTCTAATTTTGAGTTTGCCATCAAACATATGTTGGCATACTCTTCATCACTTTCCTCAAATTCTATATCACTCCATGTATCTGTTTTGAGAGCCTTCTTGAACTTTTCAGTTCTCGCTTTCTTTTTCTTCAACATATGGCAGTTGGGTCTAATGTATCCTTTTTTTTCTTACATTTAAAACAGACCACATCTTTGTTAACCTCGTCATCTTTAGCTGATTTGTTCTGGAATTTTTCAGAGCCTTGCTTCTTTCAATTAAATCTTCTTACATTTCTGTTCAGTTTCCTAAATCCCTTATCATGAGTGCTAGCTCTTCATCATCCATGTCATCTTCAGAATCTGTGTCATCAAAATCATCATTAGATTTTAAAGTAATTGACTTCTTACCTTTAGGATTTTCTTCCTTACTGAGTTGCTCCACTTTATATGACTGAAGTGTGCCTACGAGTTCATCAACTATAAGAGGTATGATCCTTTGGGTTTCTCTTAATGAAGTCTTCACATGATTCTAATCTCTGGATAGTCCACGCAACAATTTATTGATCTTCATTGGTTCTGAGATTGGATGTCCTTAATATGATAGACCGTTTACAATTCTGTGAAATGACTAAACATGTCAATAATTGATTCTCCTGGTTTCATCTTGAAGGCTTCATACCGTTCGAGTAAGATATTGATTTTTGTTTCTTTAGCTCGATCAGTTTCTTCATAGGTAACATGCAACCTATCCCAGACTTCTTTGGCTGTTTCACAAGATAAATTCTGTTATATTCAGTGGGAGATAAAGTACAATATAAAGAGTAGATTGCTTTAGCATCGAGAGCTTGTCTCTTGGTTATTTCTTCTTGTGCCATTTCGCCAGCATCTACAACTTTTTTTTCCTCTTTTTAAGACTGATGCTGCTTTAGAAATGATTCCATTTTCTACCACATCCAATTCCAGGGGATATTTCGATCTTAGGAATGCCTTCATCTTGTTTTTTCCAAACATTGTATTCATTTCCATCAAAGTAAGAAGGTCTAGTGTTGCTTTGGCCTTCAACCAAACCTAGAGCTAAAATACTAGCCATAAATCTTTAGCTCAGAGCTCAGAGGTAAAAACACTTCAATAAAACAATCACACAAGCTTTGATACCAATTGAAAAGGCTAGTATAAACACTTAGAACGAGGTGAACGGGTGATAAAGAAATTTGTACGAAACTCCGAAATAATTTGCTAGCAACGTAATTAGTAAAAAACAATTATATAAAGCTGTAAATTGAAATAAGGAGTTTAGGGAAAAGAGAATAGAAACACAAAATTTACAATGGTTCCGCTTAAATCAAACCTACGTCCACTCTCCCGCGCTGACAGCCTACTAGATGGATTTCACTAAGGATCAAAAGAAATGTTACAGTCTTACATCTTTGACTTTACAGTGTAGAGACTTTACTACATTTCTTCAAAGTCTCACAAGTGTTGCTCTCTTTTTTTAGTACAAGTAAAGCTCTACAATTGAAATAGCAAAGAATTAAGAGCTTCAGACTTTAGAATTCTTCTTTCACGCACACACTTGAATAATTTGAGAGTCTTCATTATATACTACTTCATGCCTTCATGGCCGTTGGCACTTTCTGAATGAATTCTTTCAATCTACCCGTTATGACAGAATCAATCAAGGAGATCTCGAGTCATTTAAGGAATGTGATGATAGCCTACCAATCATGCTCGCCCATACAATCAGTATCTAGGTTTCCATAAGTAGAACCTTTCAAGTATACTTCGCCTTTCAACAGATCTGGTTATCCAAATTAATTCCAATAAGAATAATTGATCTCAATGTGCTATCTTCAGCTGTAAGATCTTCTACAAACTGCACAATGAATCCTTGAAGATAAATTCACATCAGGATAAGTCTTCTCTTCGTCGATCTGGAAACTATCACTAAGGGTAAACTTTGAGTATTGAGCCTTGTGGTCTTCAAACTTTGACGACGGAATCTAGAATTCTTCAGACTTTAACACTTGAGTCTAGAAGTCTTTAGACAAGACTGATGGAAACGTTTTGTCAACTTCAAACAATAAATGAGTTTTCTCCAACAACTCCGAGGACACTTAGTAAGAAGTTGCGGTTCTCAATTGTAGATGTGCACTCCTTTGGCTTTTGAGGACCGCTAATTACTAGACGTCAATCATCCTAGATATCAAATATTATCCGAACACTATCCACAAATGAAGAATGGGTTATATGCTTATCTTTCCTAGACACTAAAATTAAATTAGCCAGAGATGCATATATTGCCCAATCCAGCAATTTTTTGAGACTTGGTCGAGAAGGCTGCAGCACGAAAGCAGGGCCTGCAGCATGCGCATGGCTCACAATCAGCGCATTCTATGCTTCCATTAAACCATTTTCCAAAGCACATGAGCTGCTTGAAAAGATCCGGAGCCAAATATTAAAAAAAACAAAAAGTCTAATTTTTGTTGCCGTTTCCAATTCGTTGTTAAGGATGGTAAGTCTCGCCTCTACATATAACATTTAGATTGCAAAAGCTTGGAAGGAAGAATCTAATTCCAGTCCACAATACACGTTTAAGCTCCAGAGTAAAAGAAAGTTCCGCCACGTCAGTCTGTCATGCTGTAGCTCGTACATGGTAGCGAGGCAATCGGATTTTTCTTATCCTCCAAACTCCACAGATGACGATATTAATTTATTTTCCTTTTCCTAAGTCAAATCGATAATTTAGATTAACTCTATGAAGTCGAAAACTCGTGTATAGAAACAGAATCATTATGCGAATACCAGGAGAGAGACATGGGATAGATCATTAATCTGCAGGTTTTGCTGTATATATTGATTGACCATTTCAGATGACACAATGCCGTGCTGTACATGTTACAAAAATCGTACTCTAGATGCGGTTGTCAAAGTGGCATCCCTAGAGACTATTGTTTTCTAGTGGTTAACAATGTTGAGAAGGGAAACCCTCAATTTCACCAGGCGCCTGAAAATGCATTCCAACTCATCCTCAATTTCTTGAATGCTCGCCTCTAGTTCCTCCAATCGCTTTGACAGATCGCCTACTTGATTACTGATGTCTTCGCTCGATCTGAGGGAGAGAACGAGGGCATCCAAGCCTTGCACTTCATTGGTTTCCTTTCCTCCGTCACATGATACGCGTTTAGGTCCCAGCAGTTTCGACACTCGGGACCAGCCTCTGGGCTTGGTGCTTGCACTTGTCAGAGCAAGGAAACCTAAGAGGGACCCGAATACGGAAACGCTGATCTCTCCAGCTTCAGTTAGTATGCTGAGGGTAGCTTCATTGTGAGAGGTCTTCTTAGAGCCTTCCTTCTTCAAATTTATCAAGTACTTGCTGATTACTTTGTTCAACTTTTTTCTAGAGTTGATGTATGCTTCTACCTCTACGGCGAAGCTGGAATCTCCTCCTTTCCTTCTTCTCAAAGATGATTTGAGCTCCTGGATACATTCCTTCGTCTGTGAGAAAGCTTCCCTCACGTTCCCGCAAACGTCTAAGTGCATGAGAGAAAGGTCCAACGACTCTTCGGCGGTACTTCTCAGGTGGGAAAGAACCTGTTGAGTGAGAGGCAACTGAAGCAAGTCATCGATGCAGTCATACAAGCTCTTGAGTTCTCCCAAGCTTTGGGATGCCGATGAGGATGAGGATGTCGCTTCTGATGATCTGAGCCTAGACAAATGCTCCTCTGTGGTTGTCGCGAGAGGGTGGCTCCTAGAAGGCAAGCTGATTGATCGGAAATGGCCACTAATTTTCGAGGTCTCAATTGATGAAGCCATCTTTGAGAGAAGGAGGCTCGTTAACTTCTCTGGATGTAATTTTTTCTATGAGAGAGAGTTGTTCCGGGCAGGCCTCCCACAACCTTGTATATTTATACCGACCAAGACGCAGTCCACTATCCCATTCTTGCGGCCTCGCCTTACCTGTCATGTCATGCATCTTCCGACAGCCTCCCGACAATGCCTCCGCTGGCTTTCCAATCTATACGAAACGAGAACCAATAGTAGCGATGTATTGGTTTGAAAGAAACTCGTACACGAGTGTAGCGTGTCTTGAGGATTCTCAGACAGAGGGGCGACCATGCTATAGTGCATCATTAAATGCTGAACCTGAGATGTGGGCTAGAAAAATATTCATCTGATGGCAGAGCCTGGAGACAAGTGGAATCTTTACATCGTAGAGTCTATGCATTGCACATGTTAGAGTTCATCCAAAAACCCCTCAGTGTCTCCTTCGGGTTCCCGGTCTCTAAAAAATGAAATTTTTTATGCTTTCAACAATCACACATACGTGCAGCTTGCTTCAAGGATCTCAGACAGGAGGTTGGCAATGGAAGATCATGCATGCTTTAAAGTTGAAGTTGAGCATGTGGATGGCGACAATTCATGTGATAATGGAGCTTGGGGACAAACGGAATCTTTACAGCGTCGCAGCTTCTGATAAACTAGAAGTCGTCTCTTATCATCATCTCTATTCATGAGGCTGACTAATTGTTGGCATCTCTTCAGGAGTGATAATAAGGACTAGTTTAGGAGGACTCCGAGAAGGATAGTCAGTAAGAAGCTGCGGTTCTCAATTGTTGATGTGCACTCCTAAGGCATTTGAGGACCGCTAGTTACAGGACCTCAATCATCCTAGAAATCAAATATCATTCGATCACTATCGACAAATGAAGAATGGGTTATATGCTTATATTTCATGGACACTAAAATTAAATTAGCCAGAGATGCATATTTGCCTAATCCAGCAATTTTCTGACACTTGGTCGAGAAGGCTGCAGCACGAAAGCAGGGCATGTAGTGTGACATCCTGAATTTCTCAACCTGTTTTCTACTGAATTAATCGGGCATTTCGTTGATGCGTTTATAGGGCTATTCTTAGAGCCGATCACTCTTGAGATAATTAGACTGTCTATGTAAGTAATTAAGAAATTTTAAGGCAATAAACTTGAGAATTCAATCAAGAATAGACTTCTCGACCGTGCTTATCTTTAGAGGCCATTGCAGCACAATTAAAAATCGATTTAAGATCAGAGATAGGTCTGTTCGACTGAGATATATGGCCGATCGTGGGTGACTCCACTAAATTGGAAAATTCTCATCGAGCGACACTTATTTGATTTATTGTCGTTTTGGTACCCTGTGTCCGTAATTGAATCCTCGAGATTTTCACGACAATCAAGAGTCGCCATCGAGTCGAATGGGTTCATAGTGGTTCGAAGAAAATTGACCACGGGTAATTTGCCTCAAAAAAGTTTTGAAAACCACCTAGTAGCTTAGGTTACGTTAAAAACGCACCAAATGGAAATTAACCATCGATTTAAGTCCGATTTTAGAAATTGAAGGTTTTGTCATGTCACAATAAATTCTAGGATCTATGACTCAATCTCAGAAGATTTTTCTGTCAACCGAAAATTTTTGGGAAAAAGTCAGGTTATGGCCGTTTTCTTTCAATTGAAGCCGGAGATTAATTCTGATTGTGAAGTTGAAAAGCGTGAGGAATTCTTGAATCAGGAAAATAATTAATTTGATATTCAAGACATCAATTGATCTTTGGGAAAGTTATTTGAGAGAAATTAAGAAGAAAATTGGATGCAGAATGGCAAGTGGGGATCAAGTGCTCTAAGTTGAATTTTCTTTGGAAATCATAGAGCTTATTAAAAAGAAATTGGGATGAGAATTTTCTATTTTAAGAAATTCTCTTAGCTTTCTTCCCATTTCCCATTTCTTTTCCTTTTTAAGCCAAACACCTTTTCTTAATGGCAAGTGGGGATCAAGTGCTCTAAGTTGAGTTTTCTTTGGAAATCATAGAGCTTATTAAAAAGAAATTGGGATAGGAATTTTCTATTTTAAGAAATTCTCTTAGCTTTCTTCCCATTTCCCATTTCTTTTCCTTTTTGAGCCAAACACCTTTTCTTTCCCCCTCTCTCTCTCTCTCTCTCTCTCTCTCTCTCTCTCTCTCTCTCTCCCCTTTTCCCTCGTGCGTGAACCCCCTCCATCGACTGCCCCTGCTATCTTCCACTTTGCTTTTTCACTTTGACTTTTCAAACTTCTTCACTCTTATCTCTTCTTCTCTTCTCTCTCCTTCCCCTCGCCCTCTCCGTTCATGCGAAGCTGAAGCTGAAGCAAAGATAGCAGAACAGAAGTAGCAGCCACTGTCGTTTGAAGATAGGAGCAGCCGCCGTCACTGCCCACGCTCCGCCGCTCACCACTCGCCTTTGTCTCTTCCTCATCCCCTAAGTCGTCATCACCACCCCCTTCTCTTCCTCTCTGTTTGTGCAAAGACAGAAGACAGCAAAAACGGAAGCAGCAGCCATCGTTGCCTAAAGACCGGAGTTGTTGTCACCGTCGCAGCCACGCCGGGCCGGCGTCTGCTCCACCCGCACGTCGCCACCCACCGCCGTTCATCTCCAGCTTACCCATTCATGCGCCGTCCGCCCTGTCCAGCTAAGCTACCGCCTCTGCCCAACCTTGTAGACCACCACAGGCCGCGGCCTGATCCCCTCCGGCCACCATCCGGCCTCACCGGAGCTCCCCTCACCCTCCGCCGGCCTCGCCTCGCCAGCTCAGCCACTGGACAAGCTTCGTCCAGCCAAGAATAATGGCTGGAAAAGTGGGTTTCCAACCCTGTTCAAGGCTCGCTTTGGGCCATTTCTAGGCCCCGAACCCGAGTTGTGCTTTAGGAAGTATCAACCCTCGCGCCATCCCCGTCGGATTGATCTGATTTGTGTGCGATTTCGGTGAGTAATCTCACTAATCCTTACTTAGTAGACTAATGATGCTTAAAGGTTGATTAGTTTTAATTAATTAGGTTTATGTGGTTAGATTAGTATGGATTAATGTGGTTTATGATGCGCATTAGACGAATTGAGTGTGCATTTAGCAAGTAGAAGTGGTCTACTATTTATTGAAGGTAGCTCGGGATTTTCCCGGACCCTTATCAAGCTTCAATTTGGCAATTCGGGCCTAAGTGGAATTTTTAGTAATTAAATATTATTTTTCGAAATTAATGTAATTAAATATTTATTTTCCGGAAATTCAACCAGGGTGGCCAGTGACTGGAATTTTATGTTGATGATCGTGGTGCAACCCATTTATTTAATTGGGCTTTATTTTGAGCTAAATTGGATTTATTGTAATTAATTATTAAATTTTGAAATTATTTATTTATTTTTCGGAAATTAAGGCTGGGTTAGCCGAAGAACGAAATTCCGTGATGATCGTCGTGGTACAGTCCATTTATTTAATTGGGCTTTATTTTGTGCTGAAATGAATTAATTGTGATTATAAGATTATTTTCCTGGATTAATTAATTTGGATAATTAATTGGAAAATAACCGGGTGTCGATTGACAGCACCAAAAGTGTTTTGGTGGATGCAAATAATGGTGGGATTTGTGGAAACGAAATTATTATATTTTGGCTAAGGTCAATCGTGTGCCCACACACGATATTTTATCGAGTATGATAAAAGAGGAAAATAAATGCTATGTGACATGGCTCGGCGACTATTACATCGCTTTGGCATGTAGGATGCCTTAGAGAATGCACGTAAATTGTTGAATATTGATCATGCCTGTGTAGCAATAATTGATCAAGTCTGTGTGGTGATAATTGATCATGCCTGTGTGGCATAGAACATGCCTGCGTGGCCATACTTCTGTGTGTCGAATATCATGCCCATGTGGCTGAAAGTAATTGGAATGCCTAAGAGCATGTACATAAAGTGCTTATTGTACATCACGTTGGCGAAAACAACACCTGAGAGCATTAATGTAGCTCTATGACTAAGTATACTATTGGAGATTATATAGTGTGGAGTGAGATGACCTAGAAATGGTCCGACTAACATGTAATTGACTAGGTCGATTGATCATTACTTTGATTTGATGCTATGAAATGATTGATCGAATGGAAAGGACCGTGAGTGGTCTTGTTGACATGTAATCAACTAGGTCGATTTGACCGATGCTTCGATCTGCGATGTGATTGCTTGGGTGTCTATTTGATATGTGCTAATATGCAAGTGGAAACTAAGGCCAAGGTAAGTCCTCTGACTCATGTTGTGCATAGGCAGCCGTAAGGTGTATTGGTTTACTAATTGAGTCTTAGTGGGGTAGAACTTGTTGAGACGTAGTCTCATCCCAATTGTGGGACACCATTTCAGGCCCTTAGAATGGCAGGACTTCCACCTCCTCGTCCTCATATGCACTATGGTGTCCCAGAGCATATTTCAGAATTTGAGACCCATTTCCATGTCCATCCTCATCCGGAGTGATTAGTGTACGTATTAGTTCAGTCGACCATCTGGGTTAACGTGGGGGAGGAAGACCAGCGGCCCCACAGGTATCGGTCTTGGTACTGTGATTATTTTGATGGACGCAGAGAATGTCCTATTCGGGAAGAGGACGTGCCTTTTGACATGATGGAAAAGGCGTTCGGAGAGGGAACAACCGATCGAGTGGATGGATCAGTAGTGGATGCGAGGGACCCGCAGCAGGAGGCTGAGACTCGCACTCCCGTATATTCGACCGAGGAAGACAATGGGCATGAAGTAACGGTGAGATGCCGCAACAAGAGGTGGAAGGACCAGAGCAGGACAAAGACTGGGGAGCAGCTGAGGAGATGCCTGAAGATGAGCCGGCGTCTGAAGCCGAGGATGAAGCTGAAGAAGAAAATGATCTGAGCGAAGAGGAGTCAGAGGTTCAGGATGATCCTGAGTATGACCCAGATGAGAATTGAAATCCCATATCTTGGTGAACCATTTGTATATGTGTAGATAAAGTGAGACTTTGAAGTTGTAAATAGTTTTGTGAAGTGCTCTATCTAATGTCATATATAAAGGATTGGTTGTAGATTTCAATATGAAAAATATGGCCTGATTTTCTATCCCATTGTTTTATTGTCTATGGATTTATAATTACTTCCGCATGTGCTTAATAAATGACAGGGTCGGTAATACATAGTCCTGAGATATCGCATTCTAAAATCGACCAAGTAGAAGGATGTGTGCGTGCCCGAGGATCCGGGCGTGACATTCAGCATGAGCATGGCTCACAATCAGATAGTCGCATGCTATGCTTCCATTAAAGCATTTTCCAAAGCACATGACCTGCTTGAAAAGATCTGGGGCCAAATATTAAAAAAAACCAAAAAGTCTAATTTTTGTTGCCGTTTCCATTTCGTTGTTAAGGATGGTAAGTCTCGCCTCTACATATAACATTTTGATTGCAAAAGCTTGGAAGGAAGAATCTAATTCCAGTCCACAATCCACGTTTAAGCTCCCGAGTAAAAGAAAGTTCTGCCAAGTCAGTCTGTCATGCTGTAGCTCGTACATGGTAGCGAGGCAATCGGATTTTTGTTATCCTCCAAACTCCACAGATGACGATACTGATTCATTTTCCTTTCCTAAGTCAAATAGATAATTTAGATCAACTCTGTCAAGCCAAAAACTCGTTTATAGAAACAGAATCATTATGCGAATACTGGGAGAGAGACATGGGATAGATCATTAATCTGAAGGTTTTGATGTATATATTGATTGTCGATCTAGAATGACACAATAACGTGCTGTACATGTTACAAAAATGGTACTATAGATGCGGTTGTCAAAGTGGCATCCCTAGAGACTATTGTTTTCTAGTGGTTAACAATGTTGAGAAGGGAAACCCTCAATTTCACCAAGCGCCTGAAAATACATTCCAACTCATCCTCAATTTCTTGAATGCTCGCCTCTAGTTCCTCCAATCGCTTTGACAGATCGCCTACTTGATTATTGATGTCTTTGCTCGATCTGAGGGAGAGCACGAGGGCATCCAAGCCTTGCACTTCATTGGTTTCCTTTCCTCCGTCACATGATATGCGTTTAGGTCCCAGCAGTTTCGACACTCGGGACCAGCCTCTAGGCTTGGTGCTTGCACTTGTCAGAGCAAGGAAACCTAAGAGGGACCCGAATACGGAAACGCTGATCTCTCCAGCTTCAGTTAGTATGCTGAGGGTAGCTTCATTCTGAGAGGCCTTCTTGGAGCCTTCCTTCTTCAAATTTCTCAAGTACTTGCTGATTACTTTGTTCAACTTTTTTCTAGAGTTGATGTATTCTTCTACCTCTACGGCGAAGCTGGAATCTCCTCCTTTCCTTCTTCTCAAAGATGATTTGAGCTTCTGGATACATTCCTTCGTCTGTGAGAAAGCTTCCCTCACATTCCCGCAAACGTCTAAGTGCATGAGAGAAAGGTCCAACGACTCTTCGGCGGGACTTCTCAGGTGGGAAAGAACCTGTTGAGTGAGAGGCAACTGAAGCAAGTCATCGATGCAGTCATACAAGCTCTTGAGTTCTCCCAAGCTTTGGGATGCCGATGAGGATGAGGATGTCGCTTCTGATGATCTGAGCCTAGACAAATGCTCCTCTGTGGTTGTCGCAAGAGGGTGGCTCCTAGAAGGCAAGCTGATTGATCGGAAATGGCCACTAATTTTCGAGGTCTCAATTGATGAAGCCATCTTTGAGAGAAGGAGGCTCGTTAACTTCTCTGGATGTAATTTTTTCTACGAGAGAGTTGTTCCAGGCAGGCCTCCCACACCCTTGTATATTTATACCGAGCAAGACGCAGTCCACTATCCCATTCTTGCGGCCTCGCATTACCTGTCATGTCATGCATCTTCCGACAGCCTCCCGACAATGCCTCCGCTGGCTTTCCAATCTATACCAAACGAGAATCAATAGTAGCGATGTAATGGTTTAAAAGAAACTCATACACGAGTGTAGCTTGTCTTGAGGATTCTCAGACAGAGGGGCGACCATGCTATAGTGCATCATTAAATGCTGAACCTGAGCTGTGGGTTCGAAAAATATTAATCTGATGGCAGAGCCTGGAGACAAGTGGAATCTTTACATCGTGGAGTCTATGCATTGCACATGTTAGAGTTCATCCAAAAACCCCTCCTCAGTGTCTCCTTCGGGTTCCCGGTCTCTAAAAAATGAAATTTTTTATGCTTTCAACAATCACACATACGTGCAGCTTGCTTCCAGGATCTCATACAGGAGGATGGCAATGGAAGATCATGCATGCTTTAAAGTTGAAGTTGAGCATGTGGATGGCGACAATTCATGTGATAATGGAGCTTGGGGACAAACGGAATCTTTACAGCATGGCAGCTTCTGACAAGCTAGAAATCGTCTCTTATCATCATCTCTATTCATGAGGCTGACTAATTGTTGGCATCTCTTCAGGAGTGATAATAAGGACTAGTTTTGGAGGACTCTGAGAAGGACAGTCAGTAAGAAGCTGCGGTTCTCAATTGTTGATGTGCACTCCTTTCACTTTTGAGGACCGCTAGTTACCGGACCTCAATCATCCTAGAAATCAAATATCATCCGATGACTATCCACAGACAAAGAATGGGTTATATGCTTATATTTCCTGGACACTAAAATTAAATTAGCCAGAGATGCATATATTGCCTAATCCAGCAATTATCTGAGACTTGGTCGAGAAGGCTGCAGCACGAAAGCAGGACCTGCAGCATGAGCATGGCTCACAATCAGATAGTCGCATGCTATGTTTCCATTAAAGCATTTTCCAAAGCACATGACCTGCTTGAGAAAAGATCCGGAGCCGAATATTAAAAAAACCAAAAAATATAATTTTTGTTGCCGTTTCCATTTCGTTGTTAAGAATGGTAAGTCTCGCCTCTACATATAACATTTCGATTGCAAAAGCTTGGAAGGAAGAATCTAATTCCAGCCACAATACACATTTAAGCTCCGGAGTAAAAGAAAGTTCTGCCACGTCAGTCTGTCATGCTGTAGCTCGTAAATGGTAGCGAGGCAATCAGATTTTTGTTATCCTCCAAACTCCACAGATGACGATAGTGATTCATTTTCCTTTCCTGAGTCAAATAGATAATTTAGATCAACTCTGTCAAGCCAAAAACTCGTGTATAGAAACAGAATCATTCTGCGAATACTGGGAGAGAGACATGGGATAGATCATTAATCTGAAGGTTTTGATGTATATATTGATTGTCGATCTAGAATGACACAATAACGTGCTGTACATGTTACAAAAATGGTACTATAGATGCGGTTGTCAAAGTGCATCCCTAAAGACTATTGTTTCCTAGTGGTTAACAATGTTGAGAAGGGAAACCCTCAATTTCACCAGGCGCCTGAAAATGCATTCCAACTCATCCTCAATTTCTTGAATGCTCGCCTCTAGTTCCTCCAATCGCTTTGACAGATCGCCTACTTGATTATTGATGTCTTTGCTCGATCTGAGGGAGAGCACGAGGGCATCCAAGCCTTGCACTTCATTGGTTTCCTTTCCTCCGTCACATGATGCGCGTTTAGGTCCCAGCAGTTTCGACACTCGGGACCAGCCTCTAGGCTTGGTGCTTGCACTTGTCAGAGCAAGGAAACCTAAGAGGGACCCGAATACGGAAACGCTGATCTCTCCAGCTTCAGTTAGTATGCTGAGGGTAGCTTCATTGTGAGAGGCCTTCTTAGAGCCTTCCTTCTTCAAATTTCTCAAGTACTTGCTGATTACTTTGTTCAACTTTTTTCTAGAGTTGATGTATTCTTCTACCTCTACGGCGAAGCTGGAATCTCCTCCTTTCCTTCTTCTCAAAGATGATTTGAGCTCCTGGATACATTCCTTCGTCTGTGAGAAAGCTTCCCTCACGTTCCCGCAAACGTCTAAGTGCATGAGAGAAAGGTCCAACAACTCTTCGGCAGGACTTCTCAGGTGCGAAAGAAGCTGTTGAGTGAGAGGCAACTGAAGCAAGTCATCGATGCAGTCATACAAGCTCTTGAGTTCTCCCAAAATTTGGGATGCCGATGAGGATGAGGACGCCGCTTTTTATGATCTGAGCCTGGACAAATGCTCTTCTGCGTTTGTCGCAAGAGGGTGGCTCCTAGAAGGCAAGCTGATTGATCGGAAATGGCCACTAATTTTCGAGGTCTCAATTGATGAAGCCATCTTTGAGAGAAGGAGGCTCGTTAACTTCTCTGGATGTAATTTTTTCTACGAGAGAGAGTTGTTCCAGGCAGGCCTCCCACACCCTTGTATATTTATACAGAGCAAGATGCAGTCCACTATCCCATTCTTGTAGCCTCGCATTACCTGTCATGTCATGCATCTTCCGACAGCCTTCCGACAATGCCTCCGCTGGCTTTCCAATCTATACGAAACGAGAATCAGTAGTAGCGATGTAATGGTTTAAATGAAACTCGTACACGAGTGTAGCGTGTCTTGAGGATTCTCAGACAGAGGGGCGACCATGCTATAGTGCATCATTAAATGCTGAACCTGAGCTGTGGGCTCGAAAAATATTCATCTGATGGCAGAGCCTGGAGACAAGTGGAATCTTTACATCGTGGAGTCTATGCATTGCACATGTTAGAGTTCATCCAAAAACCCCTCCTCAGTGTCTCCTTCGGGTTCCCAGTCTCTAAAAAATGAAATTTTTTATGCTTTCAACAATCACACATACGTGCAGCTTGCTTCCAGGATCTCATACAGGAGGATGGCAATGGAAGATCATGCATGCTTTAAAGTTGAAGTTGAGCATGTGGATAGCGACTGTCACGCCCCGATCCTCGGGCACGCACACATCCTTCTATTTGGTCGATTTTATAATGCGATATCCCAGGACTAAGTATCGCTAACTCTTTCGTTGATTAAGCACATGCGGAAATAATTATAAATCCCTAAACAATAATACAATGGGATAGAAAAGCATACCATATTTTTCATATTGAAATCTACAACCAAACATTTCTACATAGCACTAAACAGAGTACTTTACAAACTATTCACGACTTCAAAGTCTCACTCTATCTACACCTAAACATAGGGTTCACAAAAGAGGATGGGATTTCAATCCTTATCTAGGTCATACTTAGGATCGTCCTGATCCTCTTTTGACTCGTCTGATTCACTCTCATCTTCCTCAGGCTCCTCCTCTTCTCCTTCAGGCTCATCCTTGGCTTCAGATGCCGGCTCATCTTCAGGAACCTCTTCTGCTGCACGCCAGTCTTCTTCCTCCTCCTCCTGTCCTTCCACCTCCTGTTCCTCAATCTCATCACCCTCGTCATTCCAGTTATCGTCATCAATTGAGTACACAGGAGTAAAGTGATGTCAAATCTCTATTTTAAACATGATCAATAATAAAGTGATGTCAAATCTCTATATACTTTGCCCTCGAATGCAAAATTAGATTCTTTGTGAGATTTATAGCGCTAGTGTTGTCACATTTGATCTCGGTGCATGATTCTTTAAATCCAAAGTCTCTTAACTGTTGTCGAATCCACAAAATTTGATAGCATCAACTTCCAAGAGTTACATATTCTACTTCAGCTATTGAAAGAGCTACAATACTTTGTTTTCTTGAAAACCATGATAC
The DNA here is from genome assembly GCA_016097595.1 of Eucalyptus pumila. Taxonomy (NCBI): domain Eukaryota; kingdom Viridiplantae; phylum Streptophyta; class Magnoliopsida; order Myrtales; family Myrtaceae; genus Eucalyptus; species Eucalyptus pumila. Next base: position 25,337,973 of record CM027851.1, read on the forward strand.
CAGCTTGTTTCCAAGCAATTGACATGTACTAGAAGTACTCTTTCTATGCACTTTGCAACCTGCTAAGTATGTGTCTGAATATTCAAGGAGAGTAAAGTCTCCTTCTTTCTTCTTTTGGATACCACAGTCCTAGCATTGGAGTTGTTGCAATGTATTTGACAATGTGCTTTGCAGCAGTTAAGTGAGATTCTTTGGGATTTCATCGGAACCTAGTACAAATGCAAACACTAAACAAAATATCAGGTCTAGATCCGTAAGGTAAAGAAGTGAACCAATTATGCTCCTATATAGCTTCTCGTCTACACTCTTTCATTTTTCATCTTTATCCAGTTCTAAAGAACTTGACATAGGTATCTTAGTCTTTTTGCAATTTTCCAAACCGAACTTTTTGATGAGATCTTTCGCATATTTCTCTTGGTGAATGAAAATTCCCTTCTTTTATTGTTTGACTTGTAATCCGAGAAAGAAGGTTAATTCACCCATCATGCTCATCTCGAATTCATCCTGCATAGACTTATAAAACTTCTTGCACAAATTTTCATTAAGTGATTCAAAAATGATATCATCAACATAGATTTGAGCAAGTAGGAAATATTTACCTTCTCTATTAATGAAGAAGGTAGTATTTACTTTACCTTTATCAAAACCATTTTGAGTTAGAAATTTACTTAACTTGTCATACCAAGCCCGAGGTGCCTACTTTAATCCATAAAGAGCCTTTTTTAGTCGAAAGATTGAGTCTGGCTTTCTTAGATCTTCAAAACTAGGTAGTTGTTTCACATAGACTTCTTCTTGGATAAATCCATTTAGGAACGCACTTTTTACGTCCATTTGGAATAACTTGAAATTTTTATAGCAAGCAAAAGCAAGTAATAATTTAATTGCTTCTAACCTTGCTATCAGTGCATATGTCTCATCATAGTCTATTCTTTCTTCTTGTGTATCATTTGGCTACGAGTCTTGCTTTGTTCCTGACCACTTTTCCTTTCTCGTTCAACTTGTTCTTGAAAACCCATTTAGTTCCAATAATAGACTTACCTTTAGGTTTATGAATAAGTTCCCAAACATCATTAATGCTAAACTGTCTGAGCTCTTCTTGCATAGCTTCAATCCAACATTCATCAGCCAAAGCTTATTTTACAGTTTTAGGTTCAATTTCAGAAACAAGTGCTAAAGCACTAGGCTTGTGACATCCAGATTTTCGAGTCCTGATTTCGATTAAATAAATTGGGTATTTCATCGATGCGACTACAGTGTTTTTCTCTGAGTTGGCCACTCACGAGATAACTAGACTAGCTGGGTAAGCTATTAAGGACTATAAGACAAATAGACTTGAGAATTCGACCAATGACCGAGTTCTCGACCGTGACTATTTTTAGAGGCCATTGCGACACAGTATAAAATTGAATTAAGATCAGAGATAGGTCGGTTTGACTGAGATGAGTGACGGATCGTGGGTGACTCCACTAAATTGGAAAACTCTCGTCAACCGGCACTAATTTGATTTTACTGTCATTTTGGTACCCTGTGTCCGTATTTGAATCCTCGAAATTTTAACGACAATCGAGAGTCGCCATTGTGTCGAGTGGGTTCATTGTGGCTCGAAGAAAATCGACCACGGGTTATTTGTCCTAAAAGGTTTTGAAAACTACCTGGTAGCCTAGGTCACGCTAAAAACATGTTGGAGTGAAATTAACCATGAAATCGAGCCCGAATTCAGAAATTGAGAGTTCTGTCAAGTCACAATTCATTTTAGGAACGTCGACTCATCCTTAGAAGATTTTTCCACAAATCGAGATTTTTTGCGGAAAAGCAAAGTAAGGCCGTTTTTGTTTGAGATTGTCAGAGGGCCATTTTTGATCGAATATTTGGGAAGCAAGTTGGATCCTTTGATGGAGAAAAGTCATAAGAAGGTTGAGGACACATGGGTTAATTTAATTGAACTTCAATTGGATGGAATTGATTGAGAATTGATTGAATTAAGTGTACAAAATTTCATGCCACGGCGGAAAAAGGAATTGGACCCATTGGACTAAGATTGTAAGAAATTGGAGATAGTGGAACATGACATCATCAAGTGGTGGGCCAATTTTTGGGGATTAAATAAAGAGAAAAAGAAAAGAAATGCCCCCCCTTGTTCTCTCTCCTCCATCTCCCTACCATGCGACCACTCCTCCATCTCCCCATCTTCTTCTTCTTCTTCTTTGAAACCCAGCAGTTGCAGAAGATCAGCCGGAGCAGCTGTGCGCCTCTGCTCATCGTACGCCCTCGCCGGACTGCCGCTAGCCGGCCTCCCCTTCTTCTTGCTGCTTCCGTCGACCCTCTCTCCTCCATTTCTTCTTGTTTCTCGAGGAACCCAGCACGCCGAGCAGACCAGCGAAGCTGGAGAAGCCGCATGTCGCCTGGAGCCGCCGCACGCCGTCGCCATTCGTCGGTCCTCGCGCGCGCGCAGCCGCTACTCCTCGCCCGCTCGTGCTTGGCTGACGCCCAGCCACCCTCGTTCATCTCGGTCCGCAAGTTCCAGGAGCTGCCGGAGCTTGTCCCCGCCACCGTGAGCCACCGTACGCCTCCGCCTCAACCCATCGGAGCTCCGCCTAGCCCTCTCGGCCCTTGCATGCCCCAACCGACCCCGGATCGGCCCTTTTTCGGCCTCAACCAGCAGCGCATAGAGAGTGCACAAATGGGTATGGCAGCGGCTTCGTGGCCCGTTTTGGCCGGCTTCCCGACCCTGGAAGCTAGGCCCGCCTTGGAGTGAATCGATCCTCACGTCGTCCTCGTCGATTTGAGCCGCTCAGATCGTTAATCGGGGTGAGTTTAACTCACTAATCCATGCTTAGTAGGTTAATCACGTTTAAGGGTTGCTTAATTTTAATTATTTAGGTTTAGGTGGTTAGATTAGTATGGATTAGTGTTTATTAGTCAATTGTGATGTAAATTAGACAGATTGATTGTGCAATTAGCAAGTAGACGTAGTCTACTATTTATTGAAAGCATCTCGGGATTTTTCCCGACCCTTAGTGGGCCTCAATTAGGCTTTTTGGGCCTAAGTGGAATTTTTGGTATTTAAATATTATTTTTCGCGGAATTAAATTAATTAATTATTTATTTATTTTCTGAAAATTCAATTGAGATGGCTAGTGACCGGAATATTATGCTGATGACTGTGGCGAAGTCCGTTTATTTAATCGGGCTTTATTTTGAGCTAAACTGAATTTTTAATATTAATTTTTAATTTTCGAAATTATTTATTTATTTATTTATTTTCCGAAAATTCAATTGGGATGGTTAGTGACCGGAATTTTATGCCGATGATCGTGGTGAAGTCCGTTTATTTAATTGAGCTCCAATTTGAGCTAAATTGAATTTATTGTAATTAATTATTAATTATCGAAATATTAATTAATTAATTAAATTTCGGAAATTAAGATTGAGATGGCCGACGACCGAAATTCCGTGCTGATTATCGTGGTGCAGTCCGTTTATTTATTTGAGCGTTAATTTGTGCTGAATCGAATTAATTGTGAATTTATGATTTATTCCTAAATTATATGATTTTGGTTATTAATGGAAAAATAACCGGGCATCGGTTTACAGCGCCAAAAATATGTAATGGGATGATGAAATTGGTGGGATATTTTTAAGTAAAATTATTATATTTTAGCTAAGGCCAACCATGTACCCACACACGGCTATTTATCGTGAATGATAAAAATGATGAATTGACTATATGGTTGGAGTGGTATACTATATCGGCCATCGGGCAATATGTGAGCTTTGAGTGAGCAGTATACCGGTATACTATATTGACCTACGAGCGATATGTCAGCTTCGGGTGAGCAGTATACCTTATTATCAGCTTTGGGCGAGCGATATATTTATCAGCTTTGGGCGAGCATATATAGTATACTGAATTGGCCTGAGGGCCATAATCTATCAGCTTTGGGCAAGCATATATAGTATACTAAATTGGCCTGGGGGCCCTAATCTATTAGCTTTGGGCGAGTATATACATAGTATACTTTATCTATCAGCTTTGGGCGAGCTATGATATCTATTATCAGCTTTAGGTGAGCATAACCTAGACTATGGTCGGACTTTATAGATAGTATTGAATGTACCGACCAGGGAAAGGTCGTGGTGACATGTAATCGATTAAGTCGATTGATCGCTGAGTCGATCTGATTGGTGGAACGTGATTGTTTCCTGTAGTTATAAATATTATTAATTGAACTGATGTGCAGGAAGGAACTGATGCCAAGGTAAGCCCCTTTGACCTGTGTTGTGCTTAGGCAACCCTTATGGCGTATTGGCTTCCTAATTGGGTCTTAGTGGGGTAGCACTTGCTGAGACATAGTCTCATCCCGATTTGGGGAAAAATATTTCAGGTCCCTAGATGACGATCGTGGAGGACCGGAAGTCCTGGAGTTCGGAAGGTGGAAGCTGAAGAATCGGCAAAAATGGGTCTGACTAGTGGATGTTAAGATAGTCCCATTTTTTAATAAGCCGTTAATTTTGTAAACAGCCTAAGTTTGTAATCAACCAATTTTTCTATAAAGACTCGTCTTGGTTTGAAAAATATGATCCTACTTTTCTATCCCATTGTTTGATTGTTTGGGGATTTTATTAAGCTTCCGCATGCGTATATAAATGAATGGGTCGGCGACCTTCCTGGGACGTCGCAAATAAATCGACCAAGTAAGGGATGGGTGCGTGCCTGAGGATTGGGGCGTGACAAGGCTCTTCACGCCTTTTGGATCCAGTGCGAATTCCTTCATCGATGTTGCCAATGATGAGTTCCTTGGGATGACTTGACTTATGTTTCCAATTGCTAGTTGGTTTGTGAGTCTGCTGATCCTATGTTTCAGTTAAATCTTCTAATTCATCTTGTTGTTGAACTTCAGGAGTCTGAGCCACTTTGGGAGAAGTAGACTTTGTAGGATTTGGAATAGGTTCAGATTCTTCAAGTTTAGCCTGATTCATTTGATTATGCATTGAGTCTTGAAATTTGACGTTCATAAATTCTTTCACAGACTGACTCTTCTTGTTGAATATTCTGTAGGCTTTGCTTGAGGTTGAGTAGCCAAGAAAAATTCATACGTCTGATCTTTCTTTAAACTTACCAATTCGATCATTTGCATTCTTTAAAATAAAACACTTGCAATCAAACACATGGAAATAAGAAACAATTGGCTTCTTCCCTTTGAATAACTCAAAAAGAGTTTTCTCCAGAGTAGGCCTTAAGAATACTCTATTAATAATATAACAAGCTGTATAAAAAGTCATTCAGCCCACAAATGAGAAGAAATATTACTTTCAAATAAGAGTGTTCTAGCCATTTCTTGTAAAGATCTATTCTTTCTTTCCACAACTCCATTTTGTTCTGAAGTATATGGAGAAGAGAAAACATGCTGAAAACCAGAGTCATCACAAAATTTTGCAAAATCTTGGTTTTCAAACTCATCTCTATGGTCTGTCTTAATACTCGAAATAGCATATCATTTTTCATTTTGAACTTTCTTTGCAAATTTTGAAAAATAAGAAAAGGTTTCAGACTTACTTTCCAAGAAGCATACCCATGTAAAACGAGAATAATCATCCACAATTACTAGGCATTATCTCTTTCCACAAATACTTTGAGTTCTAGTTGGTCCAAAGAGATCCAAATGCAGAAGCTGCAAAACTCAATTAATAGAAACTTTGTTTATAGGTTTGGAAGAACTTCTAACTTGTTTTCCCAAAACACATGGTGTGCATAAGTCACATTTTTTATACGTCAGGTTGGGAAGTCCACGAATAAGCTTATTGAATGAGATCTTGGCAATTTGCTTCATGTTGACATGGCTAAGTTTTCTATGCTAGATGTTTGCTTCATCTTAAATGGATATTAGACACTGAGAGCTTTCTGGTATTATATCCAGAAGATAGATATTTCCATGTCTTCGTTCAGTGAAAGATTGAGATAAATCCTTACTAATTCTGGGACAAATGTCTTCTTAGAAGTTAATCTTGAATCCGATGTCACACAATTGACTGATGCTGAGTAGATTGTAATTCAGACCTTCCACTAGGGAGACATTGTTGATTGTAAGACTTCCAATTTTTACAGTTCCACATCCAACAATTCTTCATTTGCTATTTCCACCAAAAGAAACTTTTCCTCCTTTTATTCGCATAAGCTTTACAAAACAACTTGGATCTCCTGTCATGTATCTCGAGCAGCCACTATCCAAATACCACTTTATCTTTTTCTTGATAGTGACATGCAAATATAAAAAGAACTCAAGCTTTCTTTGGTACCCATATTTTCTTGGGTCTAGGGTGATAGGGCTAGTAAGAGCACCTAGAGGGGGGTGAATAGGTGTTCAAGAAGTTTTTGCAAGACTTAACAACTTAATTCAACTTTTAACAATAATAAACTGAAGATGTAAAAGACTGTAAACAGTTATATAAGACTACGAATTAAAGTAAATAGTTTAGGGAAAGAGAATTGAAACGCAAAGTTTATAATGGTTCGGCTTAAACTAAGCATATGTCCACTCTTCCGCACTAACAGTCCACTAGCTAGATTTCACTATGAATAAAAAAGAGATCTGTACAATCGCACGTCCTTGATTCTACAGTGTAGAGACTCTACAACACTTCCTCAATGTCTCAAATAACTTAAGCGTCTTCCTTATATACTCCTTCATACCATCATAACCATTGGCACCTTCCAAATGAATTCTTCCAATCTACCCGTTGGACATAATCAATTAGGGAGATCTTGAGTTATTTAAGGAATGTGATGATAACCCACCAATCTTACTCGCACATACAATCATAATCTAGGTTTCTATAAGTAGAACCTTCTAAGTATTCTTCGCCAATCAACATATCTAATTATCCTTATTGATAAAAATAATTTATCACGAGATGCTATCTCCTACCATGAGATATTCTTCAACCATACGAACCAAATTCTTAAAGATATATTCACATTTGGATAAGTTTTCTTCATCGGATAAAACTTTTCTTCGTCGGTCTAGAAGCTATCAGTGAGGATAGACTTTAAATCTTGAGTCATAAGGTCTTCAGACTTTGATGATAGAGTCTGCACGTCTTCAGACTAGACTGATGGAAACATTTTGTCAACTTCAAAACAAATAAGGAAGTTTTCTCTAACATAGGGGAGTTAGTGCAATATATAGTCTTTGCACATTCCTTCTTAACAGGTCTCCTAACCATATGACATTCTTTCTCAAAATGTTCTGAGCTATTACACTTTGAACATTTAAAAGCACTTTGGCCAACAGGTTTTACAAAAACTTTTTTGAAAATGATTTTTGTAAGATGTTTTTGTAGGTTTTTGTTTGATTCTTTCCTTTACTTTTTGGAAAATCAATTAAAGGAATAGTTTCTGGGTGTCATACCCAAACTAAATTTGTTGAAATATGGTTTCTAAATTGAAAGAATCTTTTCCAACTTCTCAGATCCTATTGAAAATATTTTTGTAATATTTGAAATATACTCTTTTAAGAATGTGTTTTCCTTTGAATTAGAGTCTGCATTTTCTTTTAAAACAACAAAACTTTTGTCTAGATTTTCAAACTTTTCTTTCCAAGAGATTTCCCGTTGCTTCAATTTGGAATTCTCCCTTTTTAGTTTAGAGATCCTTTTAAGAGAGATTTTGAGACTAAGACAAAGTTCATCTATGTACTTCGAGACTTTAGCAAGAACATTTAAATTACTAACATTGATTTCACTTTCTGATTCTGAGTCTGAATCTGTTCCAAAATCTGAGTCTGATTTTGAGTTTGCCATTATACATATGTTGGCATACTCTTCATCACTTTCCTCAAATTCTATCTCACTCCATGTATATGCTTTAAGAGCCTTCTTGAACTTTTTAGTTCTTGCTTTCTTTTTCTTCAACAGATGGCAGTTGGGTCTGATGTGTCCTTTTTTTTTTTCGTACATTCAAAACAGACCACATCTTTGTTAACCTCGTCATCCTCAACTGATTTGTTCTGGAATTTTTTAGAGCCTTGCTTCTTTCAGTTAAATCTTCTTCCATTTCTGTTCAATTTCCTAAATCTCCTTATCATGAGTGCTAACTCTTCATCATCCATGTCATCTTCAGAAGCTGTATCATCAAAATCATCGTTAGATTTTAAAACAATTGACTTATTACATTTGGGATCTTCTTCCTTATTGAGTTGCTCCACTTCATATGACTAAAGTGTGCCTACAAGGTCATCAACTGCAAAAGGCATGATCCTTTGGGTTTCTCTTTGTGAAGTCCTCACATGATTCCAATCTTTGGATAGTCCACGTAGCAATTTATTGACCTTCATTGGTCCTGAGATTGGATGTCCCTAATATGATAGACCGTTCACAATTTCTATAAAACGACTAAACATGTCAGTAATAGATTCTCCTGGTTTCATCTTGAAGGCTTCATACTGTCCGAGTAAGATATTGATTTTTGTTTCTTTAGCTCGATCAGTTCCCTCATAAGTAGCATGCATCATATCCCAGACTTCTTTGGCTGTTTCACAAGATGAATTATGTTATATTCAGTAGGAGATAAAGCACAATATAAAAAGTAGATTGCTTTAGTATCGAGAGCTTTTCTCTTGGTTATTTTTTCTTATGCTATTTCGCCAGCATCTACAAATTCTTTTCATCTTTCTAAGACTGATGCAGCTTTAGGAATGATTCACTTTTCCACCACATCCAATTCCAGGGGATCTTTCGATCTTAGGAATGCCTTCATCTTGTTTTTCCAAACATTGTATTCCTTTCCATCAAAGTAAGAAGGTCTGGTGTTGTTTTGGCCTTCAACCAAACTTGGAGCCAAAATACTAGCCATAGATCTTTAGCTCATAGGTAAAAATACTTTGATAAAACGAGCACATAAGCTCTGATATCAATTGAAATGGCTAGTATGAACACCAGAGGGGGGATAAATAGATGATAAAGAAATTTGTACAAAACTTCAAACTAATTTGCTAGCGACGTAATCAATAATAAACAATTATATAAAGCTGTAAATTGAAATAAGGAGTTTAGGGAAAAGAGAATATAAACACAAAGTTTACAGTGGTTTGGCTTAGATTAAGCCTACGTCCACTCTCCCACGTTGACAGCCTACTGGATGGATTTCACTAAGGATCAAAAGAGATGTTACAGTCTTACGTCCTTGACTTTACAATGTAGAAACTCTACTACACTTTTTCAAAGTCTCACAAGTGTTTCCTCTCTTTTTTGAGTACAAGTAAAGCTCTAGGATTGAAATAGCAAAGAACTAAAAGTTTCAGACTTTAGAATTCTTCTTTCACGCACACACTTGAATAATTTGAGAGTCTTCCTTATATACTCCTTCATGCCTTCACGACCGTTGGCACTTTCTGAACGATTTCTTCCAATCTACCCGTTTGACAGAATCAATCAAGGAGATCTCGAGTCATTTAAGGAATGTGATAATAGCCCACCAATCATGCTCGCCTATATAATCAAGATCTAGGTTTCCATAAGTAAAACCTTCCAAGTATACTTTGTCTTGCAACAAATCTGATTATCCGAATTGATTCCAATAAGAATAATTGATCTCAAGGTGCTATCTCAAGCCGTAAGATCTTCTACAAACCGTACAACGAATCCTTGAAGATAAACTCGCATCAAGATAAGTCTTCTCTTCGTCGGTCTGTAAACTGTCAATAAGGGTAAACTTTGAGTATTGAGTCTTGCGATCTTCAGAATTCGATGACAGGGTCTGGAATTCTTCAAACTTTAACACTTGAGTCGAGAAGTCTTCAAACAAGACTGATGGCAATGTTTTGTCAATTTCAAAACAATAAAGGAGTTTTCTCCAACAACTCTGAGGACAGTCAGTAAGAAGTTGCGGTTCTCAATTGTAGATGTGCACTCCTTTGCCTTTTGAGGACCGCTAGTTACTAGACCTAAATCATCCAAGATATCAAATATCATCCGATCACTATCCACAAATGAAGAATGGGTTATATGCTTATATTTCCTGGACACTAAAATTAAATTAGCCAGAGATGCATATATTGCCCAATCCAGCAATTTTCTGAGACTTGGTTGAGAAGGCTGCAGCACGAAAGCAGGGCTTGCAACATGAGCATGGCTCACAATCAGATAGTTGCATTCTATGCTTCCATTAAAGCATTTTCCAAAGCACATGACCTGCTTGAAAAGATCCGGAGCCAAATATTAAAAAAACAAAAAAGTCTAACTTTTGTTGCCGTTTCCATTTCGTTGTTAAGGATGGTAAGTCTCGCCTCTACATATAACATTTAGATTGCAAAAGCTTGGAAGGAAGAATCTAATTCCAGTCCACAATACACGTTTAAGCTCCCGAGTAAAAGAAAGTTCCGCCTCGTCAGTCTGTCATGCTGTAGCTCGTACATGGTAGCGAGGCAATCGGGTTTTTGTCATCCTCCAAACTCCACAGATGACGATAGTAATTCATTTTCCTTTTCCTTAGTCAAATAGATAATTTAGATCAACTCTGTCAGGCCAAAAACTCGTGTATAGAAACAGAATCATTATGGGAATACCGGGAGAGAGACATGGGATAGATCATTAATCTGAAGGTTTTGATGTATATATTGATTGTCGATCTCGAATGACACAATAATGTGCTGTACATGTTACAAAAATGGTACCATAGATGCGGTTGTCAAAGTGGCATCCCTAGAGACTATTGTTTTCTAGTGGTTAACAATGTTGAGAAGGGAAACCCTCAATTTCACCAGGCGCCTGAAAATGCATTCCAACTCATCCTCAATTTCTTGAATGCTCGCCTCTAGTTCCTCCAATCGCTTTGACAGATCGCCTACTTGATTATTGGTGTCTTTGCTCGATCTGAGAGAGAGGACGAGGGCATCCAAGCCTTGCACTTCATTGGTTTCCTTTCCTCCGTCACATGATGCGCGTTTAGGTCCCAGCAGTTTCGACACTCGGGACCAGCCTCTAGGCTTGGTGCTTGCACTTGTCAGAGCAAGGAAACCTAAGAGGGACCCGAATACGGAAACGCTGATCTCTCCAGCTTCAGTTAGTATGCTGAGGGTAGCTTCATTGTGAGAGGCCTTCTTAGAGCCTTCCTTCTTCAAATTTCTCAAGTACTTGCTGATTACATTGTTCAACTTTTTTCTAGAGTTGATGTATGCTTCTACCTCTACGGCGAAGCTGGAATCTCCTCCTTTCCTTCTTCTCAAAGATGATTTGAGCTCCTGGATACATTCCTTCGTCTGTGAGAAAGCTTCCCTCACGTTCCCGCAAGCGCCTAAGTGCATGAGCGAAAGGTCCAACGACTCTTCGGCGGGACTTCTCAGGTGGGAAAGAAGCTGTTGAGTGAGAGGCAACTGAAGCAAGTCATTGATGCAGTCATACAAGCTCTTGAGTTCTTCCAAACTTTGGGATGCCGATGAGGACGAGGACGCTGCTTCTGATGATCTGAGCCTAGACAAATGCTCCTCTGCGGTTGTCGCGAGAGGGTGGCTCCTAGAAGGCAAGCTGATTGATCGGAAATGGCCACTAATTTTCGAGGTCTCAATTGATGAAGCCATCTTTGAGAGAAGGAGGCTCGTTAACTTCTCTGGTTGTAATTTTTTCTACGAGAGAGAGTTAGTCCAGGCAGGCCTCCCACACCCTTGTATATTTATACCGAGCAAGACGCGGTCCACAATCCCATTCTTGCAGCCTCGCATTAGCTGTCATGTCATGGATCTTCCGACAGCCTCCCGACAATGCCTCCGTTGGTTTTCCAATCTATACGAAACAAGAATCAATAGTAGCGAACTAAAGGTTTAAAAGAAACTCGTACACGCGTGTAGCGTGTCTTGAGGATTCTCAGACAGAGGAGCGACCATGCTATAGTGCATCATTAAATGCTGAACTGGAGCTGTGGGCTCGAAAAATATTCATCTCACGGCAAAGCCTGGAGACAAGTGGAATCTTTACATCGTGGAGTCTATGCATTGCACATGTTAGAGTTCATCCAAAAACCCTTCATCAGTGTCTCCTTCGGGTTCCTGGTCTCTAAAAAATGAAATTTTATATGCTTTTAATAATCACACATACGTGCATCTTGCTTCCAGGATCTCAGACAGGAGGATGGGGAAGATCATGCATGCCTTAATGTTGAAGTTGAACATGTGGATGGCGACTATTAATGTAATAGTGAAGCTTGGGGACAAAAGGAATCTTTACAGCATCGCAGCTTCTGACAAGCTAGAAGTCGTCTCTTATCACCATCTCTATTCATGCGGCTGACTAATTGTTGGCATCTCTTCAGGAGTGACAATGAGGACTAATTTAGGCGACTCCGAGAAGGACAGTCAGTAATAAGCTGCGGTTCTCAATTGTTGATGTGCACTCCTTTGGCTTTTGAGGACCGCCAGTTACCGGACCTCGATCATCCTAGAAATCAAATATCATCCGATGACTATCCACAAATAAAGAATGAATTTTCTGCTTATATATCCTGGACACTAAAATTAAATTAGCCAGAGATGCATATATTGCCTAATCCAGCAATTTTCTGAGACTTGGTCAAGAAGGCTGTAGCACGAAAGCAGGGCCTGCAGCATGAGCATGGCTCACAATCAGATAGTCTCATTCTATATTCTGTGCTTCCATTAAAGCATTTTCCGAAGCACATGACCTGCTTGAAAAAAGATCCAGAGCCAAATATTAAAAAAAGCAAAAAGTCTAATTTTTGTTGGCGTTTCCATTTCGTTGTTGAGGATGGTAAGTCTCGCTTCTACATATAACATTTAGATTGCAAAAGATTGGAAGGAAGAATCTAATTACAGTCCGCAATACACGTTTAACCTCTAGAGTAAAAGAAAGTTCTGCCGCATCAGTCTGTCATGCTGTAGCTCGTACATGGTAGCGAGACAATCAGATTTTTGTGATCCTCCAAACTCCGCAGATGATGATAGTAATTCATTTTCCTTTTGCTGAGTCACAGATAATTTAGATCAACTCTGTCAAGCCAAAAACTCGTGTATAGAAACAGAATCGTTATGCGAATACTGGGAGAGAGACATGGGATAGATCATTAATCTGAAGGTTTTGATGTATATATTGATTGTCGATCTCGAATGACACAATAATGTGATGTACATGTTACAAAAATGGTACTATAGATGCGGTTGTCAAAGTGGCATCCCTAGAGACTATTGTTTTCTAGTGGTTAACAATGTTGAGAAGGGAAACCCTCAATTTCACCAGGCGCCTGAAAATGCATTCCAACTCATCCTCAATTTCTTGAATGCTCGCCTCTAGTTCCTCCAATCGCTTTGACAGATCGCCTACTTGATTATTGATGTCTTTGCTCGATCTGAGGGAGAGCACGAGGGCATCCAAGCCTTGCACTTCATTGGTTTCCTTTCCTCCGTCACATGATATGCGTTTAGGTCCCAGCAGTTTCGACACTCGGGACCAGCCTCTAGGCTTAGTGCTTGCACTTGTCAGAGCAAGGAAACCTAAGAGGGACCCGAATACGGAAACGCTGATCTCTCCAGCTTCAGTTAGTATGCTGAGGGTAGCTTCATTGTGAGAGGCCTTCTTAGAGCCTTCCTTCTTCAAATTTCTCAAGTACTTGCCGATTACTTTGTTCAACTTTTTTCTAGAGTTGATGTATTCTTCTACCTCTACGGTGAAGCTGGAATCTCCTCCTTTCCTTCTTCTCAAAGATGATTTGAGCTCCTGGATACATTCCTTCGTCTGTGAGAAAGCTTCCCTCACGTTCCCGCAAACGTCTAAGTGCATGAGAGAAAGGTCCAACGACTCTTCGGCGGGACTTCTCAGGTGGGAAAGAAGCTGTTGAGTGAGAGGCAACTGAAGCAAGTCATCGATGCAGTCATACAAGCTCTTGAGTTCTCCCAAGCATTGGGATGCCGATGAGGACGAGGATGCCGCTTCTGATGATCTGAGCCTAGACAAATGCTCCTCTGCGGTTGTCGTGAGAGGGTGGCTCCTAGAAGGCAAGCTGATTGATCGGAAATGGCCACTAACTTTCGAGGTCTCAATTGATGAAGCCATCTTTGAGAGAAGGAGTTTCGTTAACTTCTCTGGATGTAATTTTTTCTACGAGAGAGAGTTGTTCCAGGCAGGCCTCCCACACCCTTGTATATTTATACTGAGCAAGACGCAGTCCACTATCCCATTCTTGCGGCCTCGCATTACCTGTCATGTCATGCATCTTCCGACAGCCTCCCGACAATGCCTCCGCTGGCTTTCCAATCTATACGAAACGAGAATCAATAGTAGCGATGTAATGGTTTAAAAGAAACTCGTACACGAGTGTAGCGAGTCTTGAGGATTCTCAGACAGAGGGGCGACCATTCTATAGTGCATCATTGAATGCTGAACCTGAGCTGTGGGTTCGAAAAATATTCATCTGATGGCAGAGCCTGGAGACAAGTGGAATCTTTACATCGTGGAGTCTATGCATTGCACATGTTAGAGTTCATCCAAAAACCCCTCCTCAGTGTCTCCTTCGGGTTCCCGGTCTCTAAAAAATGAAATTTTTTATGCTTTCAACAATCACACATACGTGCAGCTTGCTTCCAGGATCTCTGACAGGAGGATGGCAATGGAAGATCGTGCATGCTTTAAAGTTGAAGTTGAGCATGTGGATGGCGACAATTCATGTGATAATGGAGCTTGGGGACAAACGGAATCTTTACAGCATCGCAGCTTCTGATAAACTAGAAGTCGTCTCTTATCATCATCTCTATTCATGAGGCTAACTAATTGTTGGCATCTCTTCAGGAGTGATAATAAGGATTAGTTTAGGAGGACTCTGAGAAGGACAGTCAGTAAGAAGCTGCGGTTCTCAATTGTTGATGTGCACTCCTTTCGCTTTTGAGGACCGCTAGTTACCGGACCTCAATCATCCTAGAAATCAAATATCGTACGATGACTATCCACAGACAAAGAATGGGTTATATGCTTATATTTCCTGGACACTAAAATTAAATTAGCCAGAGTTGCATATATTGCCTAATCCAGCAATTTTCTGATACTTGGTCGAGAAGGCTGCAGCACGAAAGCAGGGCCTGCAGCATGAGCATGGCTCACAATCAGATAGTCGCATTCTATGCTTCCATTAAAGCATTTTCCAAAGGACATGACCTGCTTGAAAAGATCCGGGGCCAAATATTAAAAAAACCAAAAAGTCTAATTTTTGTTGCCGTTGCCGTTTCCGTTTCGTTGTTAAGGATGGTAAGTCTCGCCTCTACATATAACATTTAGATTGCAAAAGTTTGGAAGGAGGAATCTAATTCCAGTCCACAATAAACGTTTAAGCTCCAGAGTAAAAGAAAGTTCTGCCACGTCAGTCTGTCATGCTGTAGCTCGTACATGGTAGCGAGAAAATCGGAATTTTGTTATCCTCCAAACTCCACAAATGACGATAGTAATTTATTTTCCTTTGCCTGAGTCACATGGATAATTTAGATCAACTCTATGAAGTCAAAAACTCGTGTATTGAAACAGAATCATTGTGCGAATACCAGGAGAGAGACATGGGATAGATCATTAATCTGCAGGTTTTGATGTATATATTGATTGTCGATTTCGAATGACACAATGCCGTGCTGTACATGTTACAAAAATGGTACTATAGATGCGGTTGTCAAAGTGGCATCCCTAGAGACTATTGTTTTCTAGTGGTTAACAATGTTGAGAAGGGAAACCCTCAATTTCACCAGGCGCCTGAAAATGCATTCCAACTCATCCTCAATTTCTTGAATGCTCGCCTCTAGTTCCTCCAATCGCTTTGACAGATCGCCTACTTGATTATTGGTGTCTTTGCTCGATCTGAGAGAGAGGACGAGGGCATCCAAGCCTTGCACTTCATTGGTTTCCTTTCCTCCGTCACATTTTTTATACGTCGGGTTGGGCAGTCCACGAATAATCTTATCGGATGAGATCTTAGCAATTTGCTTCATGTTGACATGGCTAAGTTTTCTATGCTAGATGTTTGCTTCATCTTAAATGGATATAAGACACTGAGAGCTTTCTGGTTTTATATCCAGAAGATAGATATTTCCATGTCTTTGTTTAGTGAAAGATTGAGATAAATCCTTACTAATTCCTGGACAAATGTCTTCTTGGAAGTTAATCTTGAATCCAATGTCACACAATTGATTGATGCTGAGTAGATTGTAATTCAAACCTTCCACCAGGGAGACATTGTTGATTGTGAGACTTCTAATTTTTACAGTTCCACATCCAACAATTCTTCATTTGTTATTTCCACCAAAAGAAACTTTTCCTCCTTTTATTCGCATAAGCTTTACAAAACAAGTTGGATCTCCTATCATGTATCTCGAGCAGCCACTATCCAAATACCACTTTATCTTTTTCTTGATAGTGACATGCAATTATAAAAAGAACTCGAGCTTTCTTTGGTACCCACATTTTCTTGGGTCTGGGGTGATAGGGCTAGTAAGAGCACCTAGAGGGGGGTGAATAGATATTCAAGAAGTTTTTGCAAGACTTAACAACTTAATTCGACTTTTAAGAATAATAAACTGAAAATGTAAAAGACTGTAAACAGTTATATAAGACTACGAATTAAAATAAAGAGTTTAGGAAAAGAGAATTGAAACATAAGGTTTATAGTGGTTCAGCTTAAACTAAGCATACGTCCACTCTTCCGCACTAACAGTCCACTGACTAGATTTCACTATGAATAAAAAAGAGATATGTACAATCTCACATTCTTGATTGCTCAGTGTAGAGACTCTACTACACTTCCTCAAGGTCTCACAAGTATTTAATCTCTCTTTTGAGTACAACTTAAGCTCAGCGATTGAATCAACAAAGAACTAAGAGCTTCAGACTTTGAAATTTTTCTTTCACGCACACACTCGAATAACTTGAGCTTCTTCCTTATATACTCCTTCATACCATCATAACCGTTGACACCTTCCAAAGGAATTCTTCCAATCTACCCGTTGGACATAATCAATTAGGGAGATCTCGAGTTATTTAAGGAATGTAATGATAGTCCACCAATCTTACTCACCCATACAATCATGATCTAGGTTTCCATAAGTAGAACATTCTAAGTATACTTCGCCAATCAACATATCTAATTATCCTTATTGATAAGAATAATTGATCACGAGATGTTATCTCCTGCCATGAGATCTTCTTCAACCATACGAACTGATTTCTTAAAGATATATTCGCATTTGGATAAGTCTTCTAAATCGGATAAAACTTTTCTTTGTCAGTCTGGAAGCTATCAGTGAGGATAGATTTTAAATCTTGAGTCTTGAGGTCTTCAGACTTTGATGATAGAGTCTGCATGTCTTCAGACTAGACTGATGGAAACGTTTTGTCAACTTCAAAACAAATAAGGAAGTTTTCTCTAACATAAGGGAGTTAGTGCAATATACAGTCTTTGCCCATTCCTTCTTAACAAGTCTCCTAGCCATATGACATTTTTTCTCAAAATGTTCTGAGCTATTACACTTTGAACATTTGAGACCACTTCGGCCAACAAGTTTTACAAAAACTTTTTGAAAATGATTTCTGTAAGATGTTTTTGTAGGTCTTTGTTTGATTATTTCCTTTACTTTTTGGCAAATCAATTAAAGGAATAGTTTCTGTGTCATACCCAAACCGGATTTATTGAAATATGGTTTCTAAATTGAAAGAATATTTTCCAACTTCTCAAATCCTATTGAAAACATTTTTGTAATATTTGAAATATCCTCTTTTAAGAATGTGTTTTCCTTTGAATTAGAGTCTGCATTTTCTTTTAAAACAACATAACTTTTGTCTAGATTTTCAAACTTTTCTTTCCAAGAGATTTTCTGTTGCTTCAGTTTGGAATTCTCCCTTTTTAGTTTAGAGATCCTTTTAAGAGAGATTTTGAGAATAAGACAAAGTTTATGTATGTACTTCGAGACTTTAACAGGAATATTTAAATTACTAACATCGATTTCACTTTCTGAGTCTAAGTCTGAATCTGTTCCAAAATCTGAGTCTGATTTTGAGTTTGCCATTAAACATATGTTTGCATACTCTTCATCACTTTCCTCAAATTCTATATCACTCAATGTATCTGCTTTGAGAGCCTTCTTGAACTTTTCAGTTATTGCTTTTTTTTCCTTCAACAGATGGCAGTTAGGGCTAATGTGTCATTTTTTTCTCACATTCAAAATAGACCACATCTTTGTTAACCTCGTCATCCTCAGCTGATTTGTTCTGGAATTTTTCAGAGCCTTGCTTCTTTCAGTTAAATCTTCTTCAATTTTTGTTCAGTTTCCTAAATCTCCTTATCATGAGTGTTAGCTCTTCATCATCCATGTCATCTTTAGAATCTGTATCATCAAAATCATCGTTAGATTTTAAAGCAATTGACTTCTTACCTTTGGGATCTTCTTCCTTACTGAGTTGCTCCACTTCATATGACTGAAGTGTGCCTACGAGGTCATCAACTGTAAAAGGCATGATCCTTTGGGTTTCTCTTTGTGAAGTCCTCACGTGATTCCAATCTTTGGATAGTCCACGCAGCAATTTATTGACCTTCATTGGTCCTGAGATTGGATGTCCCTAATATGATAGACCGTTTACAATTTATTTAAAACAACTAAACATGTCAGTAATAGATTCTCCTGGTTTCATCTTAAAGGCTTCATACTGTTCGAGTAAGATATTGATTTTTGTTTCTTTAGCTCGATCGGTTCCCTCATAGGTAACATGCAACCTAACCCAGACTTCTTTGGCTGTTTCACAAGATGAATTATGTTATATTCAGTATGAGATAAAGCACAATATAAAAAGTAGATTGCTTTAGTATCGAGAGCTTGTCTCTTGGTTATTTTTTCTTGTGCCATTTCGGCAGCATCTACAAATTATTTTCCTCTTTGTAAGACTGATGCAGCTTTAGGAATGATTCGCTTTTCTACCACATCCAATTCCAGGGGATCTTTCAATTTTAGGAATGCTTTCATCTTGTTTTTCTAAACATTGTATTCCTTTCCATCAAAGTAAGAAGGTCTGGTGTTGCTTTGGCCTTCAACCAAACCTGGAGCCAAAATACTAGCCCTAGATCTTTAGCTCAGAGGTAAAAATACTTTGATAAAACGAGCACACAAGCTCTGATACCAATTGAAATGGCTAGTATGAACACCTAGAGGGGATGAATAGGTGATAAAGAAATTTGTACGAAACTTCAAAATAATTTGCTAGCGACGTAATTAATAATAAACAATTATATAAAGCTGTAAATTGAAATAAGGAGTTCAGGGAAAAGAGAATATAAACACAAAGTTTACAGTGGTTTGGCTTAGATAAAACCTACGTCCACTCTCCCGCGTTGACAGCCTACTAGATGGATTTCACTAAGGATCAAAAGAGATGTTACAGTCTTATGTCCCTGACTTTACAGTGTAGAGACTTTACTACACTTCTTCAAAGTCTCACAAGTGTTTCCTCTCTTTTTTGAGTACAAGTAAAGCTCTAGGAGTGAAATAGCAAAGAATTAAGAGTTTCAGACTTTAGAATTATTCTTTCATGCACACATTTAAATAATTTGAGAGTCTTCCTTATCTACTCCTTCATGCATTCACGACTGTTGGCACTTTCTGAACGAATTCTTCCAATCTACTTGTTTGACAGAATCAATCAAGGAGATCTCAAGTCATTTAAGGAATGTGATGATAGCCGACCAATCATGCTCGCCCATACAATCAGGATCTAGGTTTCCATAAGTATAACCTTCCAAGTATACTTCGCCTTTTAACAAATCTGATTATCCGAATTGATTCCAATAAGAATAATTGATCTCAAGATGCTATCTCCAGCCGTAAGATCTTCTACAAACTGTACAACAAATCCTTGAAGATAAACTTGCATTAAGATAAGTCTTCCCTTCGTCCTTCTCTTCGTCGGTCTGTAAACTGTCAGTAAGGGTAAACTTTGAGTATTGAGTCTTGCAGTCTTCAGACTTCAATGACAAAGTCTGGAATTCTTCATACTTTAACACTTGAGTCGAGAAGTCTTCAAAGAAGACTGATGACAACGTTTTGTAAACTTCAAAACAATAAAGGAGTTTTCTCCAACAACTCCGAGGACAGTCAGTAAGAAGTTGCAGTTCTCAATTG
This sequence comes from Eucalyptus pumila, assembly GCA_016097595.1. Classification (NCBI taxonomy): domain Eukaryota; kingdom Viridiplantae; phylum Streptophyta; class Magnoliopsida; order Myrtales; family Myrtaceae; genus Eucalyptus; species Eucalyptus pumila. The sequence goes on from CM027851.1 coordinate 25,358,114, forward strand.
TAGATGTGCACTCCTTTCGCTTTTGAGGACTGCTAGTTACCGGACCTCAATCATCCTAGATATCAAATATCATCCAATCACTATCCACAAATGAAGAATGGGTTATATGCTTATATTTTCTGGACACTAAAATTAAATTAGCCAGAGATGCATATATTGCCCAATCCAGCAATTTTCCTAGACTTGGTCGAGAAGGCGGCAGCACGAAAGCAGGGCTTGCAACATGAGCATGGCTCACAATCAGATAGTCCCATTCTATGCTATCATTAAAGCATTTTCCAAAGCACATGACCTGCTTGAAAAGATCCGGAGCCAAATATTAAAAAAACCAAAAAGTCTAATTTTTGTTGCCGTTTCCATTTCGTTGTTAAGGATGGTAAGTCTCGCCTCTACATATAACATTTAGATTGCAAAAGCTTGGAAGGAAGAATCTAATTCCAATCCACAATACACGTTTAAGCTCCAGAGTAAAAGAAAGTTCCGCCACGTCAGTCTGTCATGCTGTAGCTCGTACATGGTAGCGAGGCAATCGGGTTTTTGTCATCCTCCAAACTCCACAGATGACGATAGTAATTCATTTTCCTTTTCCTTAGTCAAATAGATAATTTAGATCAACTCTGTCAAGCCAAAAACTCGTGTATAGAAACAGAATCATTATGGGAATACCGGGAGAGAGACATGGGATAGATCATTAATCTGAAGGTTTTGATGTATATATTGATTGTCGATCTCGAATGACACAATGTTGTGCTGTACATGTTACAAAAATGGTACTATAGATGCGGTTGTCAAAGTGGCATCCCTAGAGACTATTGTTTTCTAGTGGTTAACAATGTTGAGAAGGGAAACCCTCAATTTCACCAGGCGCCTGAAAATGCATTCCAACTCATCCTCAATTTCTTGAATGCTCGCCTCTAGTTCCTCCAATCGCTTTGACAGATCGCCTACTTGATTATTGATGTCTTTGCTCGATCTGAGAGAGAGGACGAGGGCATCCAAGCCTTGCACTTCATTGGTTTCCTTTCCTCCGTCACATGATACGCGTTTAGGTCCCAGCAGTTTCGACACTCGGGACCAGCCTCTAGCCTTGGTGCTTGCACTTGTCAGAGCAAGGAAACCTAAGAGGGACCCGAATACGGAAACGCTGATCTCTCCAGCTTCAGTTAGTATGTTGAGGGTAGCTTCATTGTGAGAGGCCTTCTTAGAGCCTTCCTTCTTCAAATTTCTCAAGTACTTGCTGATTACTTTGTTCAACTTTTTTCTAGAGTTGATGTATGCTTCTACGTCTACGGCGAAGCTGGAATCTCCTCTTTTCCTTCTTCTCAAAGATGATTTGAGCTCCTGGATACATTCCTTCGTCTGTGAGAAAGCTTCTCTCAAGTTCCCGCAAGCGCCTAAGTGCATGAGAGAAAGGTCCAACAACTCTTCGGCAGGACTTCTCAGGTGGGAAAGAACCTGTTGAGTGAGAGGCAACTGAAGCAAGTCATCGATGCTGTCATACAAGCTCTTGAGTTCTTCCAAACTTTGGGATGCCGATGAGGATGAGGACGCCGCTTCTGATGATCTGAGCCTAGACAAATGCTCCTCTGCAGTTGTCGCGAGAGGGTGGCTCCTAGAAGGCAAGCTGATTGATCGGAAATGGCCACTAATCTTCGAGGTCTCAATTGATGAAGCCATCTTTGAGAGAAGGAGGCTCGTTAACTTCTCTGGTTGTAATTTTTTCTATGAGAGAGAGTTAGTCCAGGCAGGCCTCCCACACCCTTGTATATTTATACCGAGCAAGACGCGGTCCACAATCCCATTCTTGCAGCCTCGCATTAGCTGTCATGTCATGCATCTTCCGACAGCCTCCCGACAATGCCTCCGCTGGTTTTCCAATCTATACGAAACGAGAATCAATAGTAGCGATCTAAAGGTTTAAAAGAAACTCGTACACGTGTGTAGCGTGTCTTGAGGATTCTCAGACAGAGGAGCGACCATGCTATAGTACATCGTTAAATGCTGAACTGGAGCTGTGGGCTCGAAAAATATTCATCTCACGGCAAAGCCTGGAGACAAGTGGAATCTTTATATCGTGGAGTCTATGCATTGCACATGTTAGAGTTCATCCAAAAACCCTTCATCAGTGTCTCCTTCGGGTTCCTGGTCTCTAAAAAATGAAATTTTATATGCTTTTAATAATCACACATACGTGCATCTTGCTTCCAGGATCTCAGACAGGAGGATGGGGAAGATCATGCATGCCTTAATGTTGAAGTTGAGCATGTGGATGGCGACTATTAATGTAATAGTGAAGCTTGGGGACAAAAGGAATCTTTACAGCATCGCAGCTTCTGACAAGCTAGAAGTCGTCTCTTATCACCATCTCTATTCATGCGGCTGACTAATTGTTGGCATCTCTTCAGGAGTGACAATGAGGACTAGTTTAGGCGACTCCGAGAAGAACAGTCAGTAATAAGCTGCGGTTCTCAATTGTTGATGTGCACTCCTTTGGCTTTTGAGGACCGCTAGTTACCGGACCTCAATCATCCTAGAAATCAAATATCATCCGATGACTATCCACAAATAAAGAATGAATTTTCTGCTTATATATCCTGGACACTAAAATTAAATTAGCCAGAGATGCATATATTGCCTAATCCAGCAATTTTCTGAGACTTGGTCGAGAAGGCTGCAGCACGAAAACAGGGCCTGCAGCATGAGCATGGCTCACAATCAGTCTCATTCTATGCTTCCATTAAAGCATTTTCCAAAGCACATGACCTGCTTGAAAAAAGATCCAGAGCCAAATATTAAAAAAAGCAAAAAGTCTAATTTTTGTTGCCGTTTCCATTTCGTTGTTAAGGATGGTAAGTCTCGCCTCTACATATAACATTTAGATTGCAAAAGCTTGGAAGGAAGAATCTAATTCCAGTCCGCAATACACGTTTAAGCTCTAGAGTAACAGAAAGTTCTGCCGCATCAGTCTGTCATGCTGTAGCTTGTACATGGTAGCGAGGCAATCAGATTTTTGTGATCCTCCAAACTCCGCAGATGACGATAGTAATTCATTTTCCTTTTCCTGAGTCACAGATAATTTAGTTCAACTCTGTCAAGCCAAAAACTCGTGTATAGAAACAGAATCATTATGCGAATACTGGGAGAGAGACATGGGATAGTTCATTAATCTGAAGGTTTTGATGTATATATTGATTGTCGATCTCGAATGACACAATAACGTGCTGTACATGTTACAAAAATGGTACTATAGATGCGGTTGTCAAAGTGGCATCCCTAGAGACTATTGTTTTCTAGTGGTTAACAATGTTGAGAAGGGAAACCCTCAATTTCACCAGGCGCCTGAAAATGCATTCCAACTCATCCTCAATTTCTTGAATGCTCGCCTCTAGTTCCTCCAATCGCTTTGACAGATCGCCTACTTGATTATTGGTGTCTTTGCTCGATCTGAGAGAGAGGACGAGGGCATCCAAGCCTTGCACTTCATTGGTTTCCTTTCCTCCGTCACATGATACGCGTTTAGGTCCCAGCAGTTTCGACACTCGGGACCAGCCTCTAGCCTTGGTGCTTGCACTTGTCAGAGCAAGGAAACATAAGAGGGACCCGAATACGGAAACGCTGATCTCTCCAGCTTCAGTTAGTATGCTGAGGGTAGCTTCATTGTGAGAGGCCTTCTTAGAGCCTTCCTTCTTCAAATTTCTCAAGTACTTGCTGATTACTTTGTTCAACTTTTTTCTAGAGTTGATGTATGCTTCTACGTCTACGGCGAAGCTGGAATCTCCTCTTTTCCTTCTTCTCAAAGATGATTTGAGCTCCTGGATACATTCCTTCGTCTGTGAGAAAGCTTCCCTCACGTTCCCGCAAACGTCTAAGTGCATGAGAGAAAGGTCCAACGACTCTTCAGCGGGACTTCTCAGGTGGGAAAGAACCTGTTGAGTGAGAGGCAACTGAAGCAAGTCATCGATGCAGTCATACAAGCTCTTGAGTTCTTCCAAACTTTGGGATGCCAATGAGGACGAGGACGCCGCTTCTGATGATCTGAGCCTAGACAAATGCTCCTCTGCGGTTGTCGCAAGTGGGTGGCTCCTAGAAGGCAAGCTGATTGATCGAAAATGGCCACTAATTTTCGAGGTCTCAATTGATGAAGCCATCTTTGAGAGAAGGAGACTCGTTAACTTCTCTGGATGTAATTTTTTCTATGAGAGAGAGTTGTTCTAGGCAGTTCTCCCACACCCTTGTATATTTATACCGAGCAAGACGCGGTCCACAATCCCATTCTGGCGGCCTCGCATTACCTGTCATGTCATGGGTCTTCCGACAGCCTCCCGACAATGCCTCCGCTGGTTTTCCAATCTATACGAAACGAGAATCAATAGTAGCTATCTAAAGGTTTAAAAGAAACTCGTACACGCGTGTAGCGAGTCTTGAGGATTCTCAGACAGAGGGGCGACCATTAAATGTTGAACCTGAGCTGTGGGCTCGAAAAATATTCATCTGATGGCAGAGCTTGGAGACAAGTGGAATCTTTACAACGTGGAGTCTATGCATTGCACATGTTAGAGTTCATCCAAAAACCTCTCGTCAGTGTTTCCTTCGGGTTCCCGGTCTCTATAAAAATGAAATTTTATATGCTTTCAATAATCACACATACGTGCAGCTTGCTTCCAGGATCTCAGACAAGAGGGTGGCAGTGGAAGATCAGGCATTTTTTAAAGTTGACGTTGAGCGGATGGATGCCGTGACTATTCATGAGGCTGACTAATTGTGGGCATCTCTTCAGGAGTGATAATGAGGACTAGTTTAGGCGACTCCGAGATGGACATTCACTAAGAAGCTGCGGTTCTCAATTGTTGATGTGCACTCCTTTGGCTTTTAAGGACCGCTAGTTACCGGACCTCAATCATCCTAGAAATGAAATATCATCCGATGACTATGGACAAACGAAGAATCAATTAAGTCACACCTTGAAACTTTAAGTCGTTAAGGAAATCCCTTATGATATTTTGAAGATGACAAAATAAATCAAATGCTACTAACGTGTTTAATGGTTGAGTAATAAACTATGCAGATGATAGAACATGTAAAGGACATTATCAAAGTTTATATTTTGAAGAATCAGAAGACAGACTGTGTGATATTGTCAAAGTCTATATTTAGAAGAATTAGAAGACAGACTCTATGCTGAAGTTGAACTTATTCAGACTGTGCCTAGATCTTATGGCTAAATCTATTCAGAAGCAGATTATGCTCAGACTCAGATTGTAAAGTCTATTGCACTCAGACTCATATTGTAAAGTCTATTATTGCACTCAAACTTTACATCCAGAACTCGACAGAACGTAACACAAGCCCCAAACATATAAAGGCTAGTGATCTGATTTGGATTCTACATCAAAGTAGATTTGATTGATAATTGGATCTTGAAAACAAAAACTTTCTATTCAAAGAAAATCTACTTATGGAAACCAAGATTCTGTTTGTATGGGCAATCAGAATCAATTTGGGATTCTATTTATATCACTCAACGGCTACCAAATCTTTTAGATACAGATCTATCCAATAGGTAGAATGGAAGACAATCCTCTAGATAATGTCTAATGGTTAGTTTTGATGTGAATGAGAATTTAATGAGATCAAGGACCGATGAGCAAGTAAGAGACGAGTGTAGAATTTATAATTCCAAAGTTCAAGCGAACTTCTATCATACATTTATCTCTTGTGAGTTTAAGCGTTTGTGATCGTGAGAGAAATACCAAAAGAGTGACTTAGTGAGATAGTGTGATCTATCATTAAGTGTTTGCACTCAAAGTTGTAATCTCTTATTTATTGCATAGTGGAATCCAGCAGAAGGTTATTAGCGTGGCAGAGTAGATGTAAGCTTGATCTAAGTCGAACCACTATAATTTATGTGTTCTTATTCTCTTTCCTAAACTCCTTATTTTGTTCGTAATTCTATTTATCTGCTAAAGTTTGTTATTTTTCAGACTCAGTTTCAAAAGAAAAATATTTCTATTGTTCTTTGCGAAAAATTTTCTTCACATATATTTACCCCATCTAAGTGTTCATACTAGCACTTTTAATCGGTATTAGAGCCAAGTGCTCATTTTATTGAAGTGTTTTTACTTCTGAGCTAAAGATCTTCTATGACTAGTATCTTGGCACCAGGACTTATGGAGAGATAGAGCAACACCAAGTCACCATATTTTGATAGAAAGAAATATAACACGTGGAATAACAAAATGAAGGCATTCCTAAGATCCAGAGATTCCTTGCAATGAGATGTTGTGGAAAAATGAATCAATCTCACTATTGTGTCTACATCAAATAAGAATTGCAAAGACAAATAAATCAAACCCCATGCTCCTATGTCTCGGACGAGATGTCCAAAAGAGAAGCGCTTGATGCAAAAGCCATTTATTTTTTATATTATGCCTTGTCTCCTATTGAATATAATAGAATTTCTTCATGTAAAATAACTAAGGAAGTCTGAGATAAGCTTCATGTCACTTATGAAGGGACTGATCGTGTAAAAGAGACAAAAGTAAACTTCTTGCTTGGCAAATATGAATCCTTCAAGATGAAGCAAGGAGAGTCGATTGGAGATATGTTCAACCGTTTCACAGAAATTGTAAATGGTTTAGCATATCAAGGTTATCCAATTTCTTCCCCAATGAAGGTCAACAAACTCTTGTGAGGTCTCTCAAAAGATTGGAACCATGTCAAGACTTCAATCCGGGAGACTCAGAGGATTATGCCACTTTTCGTTGATGAACTCATTGACACTCTTCAATCCTACGAAGTGGAACAAATCAATGATGAAGATCCTGGAAGGAAAAAATCCATTGTACTTAAATCTAATGCTAATTCTGCTAATACAGATTCAGAAAATGACATGGACGACGAAGAATTTGCTTTTATGATTAAAAAATTCAAAAGCTAAGTAAAAAAGGAAGGAAATTCAGTGGAAGAAGAAAATATAAGCAGAATGAGCAGGAAAAAAAACCATGAAAGAAGATGACGAGCAAAGAAATATATGCTTGATGGCACATTTAGACTTAGATTCGGGATCAGAATCAAAGTCTGACTTAGACACAGATTCAAAATCCAATAAGGAAATCGATGTAAGTCATTTAGAAATTCCTGCTAAAGTTCTTAAGTATATGAATGAGCTTTGCTCAAATTTCAAATCTTCTCTTAAAATGATCTCCGAACTTAAAAAGGAAAATTCATGGCTTAGGCAACAAGATCTTCCTCAAAAAGAAAATTTTGAAATTTTGCAAAAAGATTTTCTACAAACAAAAAAAAAAAATCGAGATTAACTTGTCAAAGAAAATGATTCTTTGAAAAAAGAATTTTCAAATGGTTCAAAAACAATAGAGCATATCATTTCCATACAAGTACCTTATTATAATAAGTTGGGACTTTGTTTCAATAAGGAAAGTGATTATCTAATAGATTTTCTAAAAGTCAATGAGAGACTTAGACAAAGACCTCCTAGACTTGCTTACAAAAAGCATTTTCAAAAGATATTTACCAAAACCCACCGGTAGAAATGCCCTTAAGTATTCAAATTGTGAAGATTTAGAACACTTTGAGAAAGAACGTCCTAAAGTCTAGACCCAAGAAAAAATGGGTATCAAAGAAAAGATGAGTTGTTTTTTTTTTTTTTTTTTTTTTTTTGCAAAAAAAAAAAGGAAAAGGAGAAAGAGAATTTGGTAAGGAAGGTAAATTTTGAGTACATAATTTTAATATTCTCTTTGTGCCTTGATTGATTTAGACTTTACAATGGCCGTATTCAATGATTGGTTTTATTGAAAAAAGAATCGTGTGATTTATTTTTGTGATTCATGAGTTGAGATTTGATATAATACGTGCGATTATTATTATTTTCTTTTTTTATATTTTGCTTAGAGACAAATGAATTTATTTGGATTGATTTTATACTATCAAATTTTGTCATATCTTGCAAAGTGAAAATCTGTTTTACGTGATATTTATTTATTATGCAAAATATTCTTTCTTAAATATTCAAGGATTTTATTTTCTTCAATTTATTGTACTTTGACTAAGTGAGAATTTCTTTTCAAGACATTATTGTGCATAATGTTCTTTCCTTAATTAATATGTTATGATGAGTTTAGAAAGAATATTTGATTATTCATGGAAATTTTATATTTTGTTCTAACGAAATGGAAGGATCCAAATTGATGAATACCAAAAAGGAAATGAGTTGATTGCAGGAAATTTGATAAGGGAAGAATGATTATCTATGCAGACGTATGTGCAATCAAAAATATATCTCATGCGAAGGTTGGTAATGATTTTTTTTATCAATGGTATATTTCAAACATATACCTTGGGTAAGAGAATTTTTTTTTTAATCATCCTGTCCTGCAAATTTCTATGTGTATTTATCATGATTTTGGATGATTGTTTATCATTTTATTGCAAATATCATTTGTCATAAATATAAGGCATTGCAATTTTTACTCGATTTGGCACGTGATAGCAATATCTACTTTCTTTCTGCAAAATGCATCAATAATATATTTTTGAGATTTATGCTTAAGGAAATCCCTTTGATCTTGAAAGATATTATTGCATATTCATGGATATTCTTGCTATATTCTTAGAAGATATCTTATATCTAGCAAGTTTTGATTCGCAAATCGAAGGAAGGTATTACGTGATATTTTTGCAAGGATTGTTATCCATTATACAAGAATTTGCATGTGACAAAAGAATCTTCCATATGGATTTTGGAAAGCTCAATCTGAAAATTATGGAGATTCTATACTATTTTTTGGAGGCTCAAATATTCTCTTCCTTGTGCAAATTTTTTGCAAATTATTGAGCAAATCCCTTATGTGACGTACGAAAGGGAGAGAAAGTGAATCCAAAAGAAATGGAAAAATTCGTGATCAAACTCAAAAAGGCAACAAATTGAGGGGGAGCATTGATCAATTTTGGAAAAATCCTTTTTGAATCGATTATGATCTTGATTATTATGGAAGAAAGGAAAAGGTAAATGTGACAAAACTTGTTAAGAACTATGAAATCCAGTTAGTGCATCTTTTATTACCTTTTGTCATTAACAAATCTCTTATTGATATTATCATTTTATTATGACAAAAAAAAAGGTAAATAAAATTTATAATGCATCCGTGACTTTTATTGAATATTTGCTAATGTATATGATCAAAGTGAGTTATATTACATATCTTTAATATTTGATTTACTTTATAAAAACTGATTTTTGGAAATTGCGTTTCATGCAAAATATCTATTATCATTTTATATTCTCTACATGTTACCTTTTATCGCTTTTTGATTATGACAAAAAGGGGGAGAGAATATAAATATGCATATGTGTTGATATTATAATATTGAGCTATGATTATTTTTCTATATATTGTTATGTTCAATCTATTTGCTATCTTCTACTATCTTTTGATTTAAATTACGGCGTGTTTAAGATTGTCTTGATTTATTATTATCTTTAAAAGCATGATTACACATCTGTATATTCAAAGATTGTTTTGTCACCCTAAAAAAGGAAGAGATTGTTAGGAAAATTCCTTATAATGTTTTGAAGATTACAAAATAAATTAAAAGCTACTAACATATTTAATGGTTGAGTAATAGACTATGCAAATGATAGAACATGTAAAGGATATTTTCAAAGTCTATACTTGGAAGAACCAGAAGACAGACTATACGCTGAAGCTGAACTTATTTAAACTGTGTCCAGACCTTAAGGTTAAATCTATTCAGAAGCATATTATGTTCAGACTCGGATTGTAAAGTCTATTGCACTTAGACTCAGATTGTAAAGTCTATTGCACTCAGACTTTACTTCTAGAACTCGACAGAATGTAACACAAGTCTCAAACATATAACAGCTAGTGATCTGGTTTAGATTCTACATCAAAGTAGATTTGATTGACTCAATCTAATTTATTGACAATTGGATCTTGAAGATAAGAACTTTCTATATGAAGAAGCTCCACTTTTGAAAACCAAGATTCTGTTTGTATAGGTGATCAGAATCAATTTGGGATTCTACTTTTATCACTTAACGGCTAGCAAATCTTCTAGATACAAATCTGTCTAATTGGCAGATTGAAAGACAATCCTCTAGATAATGTCCAATGGCTACTTTGGAAGTAAATGAGTATTTAAGGAGATTAAGGACCGATGAGTAAGTAAGAGACAGAACGTAGAATTTATAATTCCAAAGTCCGAGCGAACTTCGATCATACACTTGTCTCTTGTGAGCTTAAATGTTTGTGATCGTGAGAGAAATACCAAAAGAGTGACTTAGTGAGATAGTGTTATCTATCACTAAGTGTTTGCACTCAAAGTTATAATCTCTTGTTGATTGCATAGTGGAATCCAGCAGAAGGCTGTTAGCGTGGGAGAGTGGACATAGGTTTGATCTAAGTCGAACCATTATAATTTCTGTGTTCTTATTCACTTCCCTAAATTCCTTTATTTTGTTCATAGTTCTATTTAACTGCTAAAATCCGTTGTTCTTCATACTCAATTTCAAAAGAAAAATATTTCTACTATTCTTTGTGAAATATTTTCTTCACACCTATTACCCCCCCTCTAGGTGTTCATACTAGCACTTTCACAAGTAAGAGGGATGACAAGGCCATCCTTATACAGGAAGGACGCAATCTCAAATATAACCAAGTGCCTAATATCGAAGTGTATATCTCCAAATATATGTACATATCAGATAAACTAACAGGTTGGTTACAACATTATAATTTTTATAGTCCACCAAAATATATGTGTGTGTGTGTGTGTGTGTGTGCGCGCGTGCGTGCGTGTACAATGAGAACTCAGCCAACCTAACAACTTACAACAACTATACAAACAATTCCTTAAAATATCTCAAAATATAACTCTCAAAAGTTTCCAAGTAGCACTGTCATCCTACTTGTTGCTAATCCTAGGACCTAAAAACATGAAGGATTAGTGGAATGAGCAACCACAGCTTAGTGAGTAATGCAACCATCAAAGCATATCATTCTCATTGTACAATTAGAACTCAAAGACATGGCTCATTAATGCCAAACCAAAACATAATAACTTGTATGAATAAAAAGCGTCTTATATTACTTCAACTTGGCTATATCAAATAGCAGAATTTCTTATTCATCCATAATATCAAAACATGCATCACTAGTTAAGTTCAATAATCGAACGCATCCTATTTCATATCAACAGTTCATTACACGCTCAATATCTAACTTAAGGTCCTAGAGGTGGCTCTCATGAATTTACGTTATCGTGTAACACTTAGTCCTTACTCCACATATAGCAACAGTACAAGACTCTAAAGGTGGCTCCTACAAAATTACATTATAGTGTAGCACTTAACCCATTTTCTATGCATGTCGATAGTTCAATGCCCTAGAGGTGGCTCTCAAGTGACTCAAGTCGTCATGTAGCACTTAGCCCTTGACTATGAGGCTCTACAAGTGACTCCCATGAAGTCTTGTTATCATGTAACACTTACTCCATTACCCATTCATATCACACTTGATTTCCATATCATCTTTCAATAGTTATCATATAATCACATAAATCAAATGTAACAAAACAGCACACATAACCCTTCAAGAAAGGTTTGTCGAATCATCTCATAATAACTCAAAAAAAATTGAGCACTCTATCCATCTTTATACAGCAAATGGGTCCTCACGTCCATACACAAGTATGTCAAGTTACTTTTACGTCAGTACATGAGTTTCACAAAACCAAACAAAACTTTAGTACTACTCATCTCCCTAAAATCAAATAACACACATTACTTGAGCCGCCGATCTCATGATCGCATCAAATTTAAGAAACAACATTAAATTTGGGTAACATGCTACTTCAACTACAAAACGGCTATATTATGCCTAAACATTAACAAAACAACTCATATGCAATAATAAATCGCATAATCAAAGCAATTAATCAAGCCGTTCACAACGCAGAGCTTGAATGCAAAACTTGATCACGCTATACCTTTCTCCACCGAACCCCATTCCAAACATACATTTAGTCAATAGAAAACCCTTCAAACATATTTTAAGAATCCCAACTTAACTGTCCCAAAATCAAGCCGAAAGCCGACAAAATAAAGGTCCGAAGTTGCTGGACGCGTACTATTCGTTGCACACGGAAAACTTTAAAATTTGTTCCGAGCAAATCATAAGCTCAAATCAAAATCTGTAAAATCCTACCTCTCGTGAGAAAATGATCCCACAGACAACGGAATTTTATAGTACGAAATAACATAAAAACAGACTCATTAAAAAAAAATATGGCTCCACAATACCCTAAATGATTATCATTGCTACAAAAATGCGCAACTCAATGACTCAAAAATCGGATTTCATCGCCCGATTTTCCCAAGATTTTGAATTTGACCCCTAATCCTGGAAAATACTTCGATTGGATGAATGGGGGACTTGAGCACTTACTGGGCATTGTGTTATGAGTCGAGTCGGCTTGGCAAGGTGTCCGAGGCGTACACACGCTAAATGCCCTATCTCTTCCTTCTCTTCTTTTTCTTCTTCTTCTTTTTTCCTCTCTCTCTCTCTCTCTCTCTCTCTCTCTCTCTCTCTCTCTCTCTCTCTTCTTCTTCTTCTTCTTTTTCTCTCTCCCGACTGCTTTGGGCTCTCTTAAAAGGGTTGAGCCCCCCTTTAATTTGACTTTTCAACCCTCTTTATTTTCTGTTCTTTTCTTTTTCTTAAACAAAAGTGGGTCTTACCACTTATTGAAAAGTCAAATATTACATTATACCCTCCTTACAAATAATCTTGTCCTCGAAATTTGATCCTACCTTAATTATCAAACAAATGAGGATATTTCCATCTTATCTCCTCTTCACGTTTCCAAGTGGCCTCTCTCTTGGTGTGGTTTTGCCATTATATCTTCACATAAGGAATAGTTCGTTGCCGCAACACTTGATCCTTCTTATTGATGATGCGAATAGGTTGCTCCTCATATGTTAAGTTTTCGTGTAAATTCAATGATGAAAAATCCAATATGTGATCAGCATTTGGCACATATTTTCTCAAAAAAAAGAAACATGGAACATACTTGATAGTGCCAGTGGCAAAGCCAGTTTTAAGCGACTTCACTAATCCTTTCTAAGACCAAGAATGGTCTACGTATTTTGGACTCAACTTCTCACGTGTGTCAAATCTTATTGCTCCCTTCGCAAGAGAAACTTTTAAAAATGCATAATCCCCCACACTAAATTCTAACTTGCGTTTTTTAAGATCCACATAACTTTTCTAACGACCTTGAGTTGTTTTGAGATGTTCTCAAACCAACTTAACTTTCTCTTCAGACTATTGAATGAACTCGGGACCAATTAGTCTTTTCTCACCAACATCGTCCCAACAAATAGGACTCCACATTTATTGCCATAAAAAGCTTTAAAATGTGTCACCTTAATGTTGTAATGATAATTGTTGTTATAAGAAAAATCTATCAAATGTAGATGTTCATCCCCAGAACTACCAAGTTAATGATGCATGATCTCAACATATCCTCTAATGTCTAGATCATTCTCTCTAATTGTTCATCTATCTATGGGTGAAAAGTTGTACTTAAGAGTTTGGCATCAACGCTTCTTGCAAACTCTTCCAAAAGTTAGACACAAATCTAGGATCCCTATCATAAACAATACTTACTGGAACTCCATCAAGCTTCACTATCTCATTAATATATCTCTTTGCCATGTCTTAAATTGAAAGACCGAATTGATATGACAAAAAGTGAGCAAACTTAGTCAATCAATCAACAATCACTCATATAACATTCTTACCACTTGGCATCCTTGATAGACCAACTATAAAGTCTATAGCGATATGCTCCCACTTCCATTTAGGTATCTCTAGATGTTGCAATTGTCCACCTAATTTTTTATGTTCAATTTTCACTTGCTAACAAACTAGACATTGATCAATGAATTTTACAACACCCTTTTCCATGTTTACTTGTCATGGCTTGATCCTCGAGCACGTGCCCATCCCCCGATGGTCGATAAAATTGTTGCGACTTCCTAGGACGAGTCGCCAACCTTTTCATTTTATTACACATGCGAAAGCGAATAATAAATCCCCTGACAGTAATCATCCTAAGATAGAAAAGTAGAACAACAGATTCACACACAAAACATGCTTTTATATACACACTGAGTCATGTACAAAAGTCAACAACCAAAAGCCTTCAAAAGGCTGACTCTCATAAAGAAGCTATCCTATCTGACTCACACCTCAGATCCCCTTAGCTCAACCCCAAGACCGCCACTCTACGGTCCTGAAAAGTTAAAGTCCACAACGGGGTGAGATATAAATTTCAGCGAGTTCACGTCTAAACCCCAATTAGGAGGGTAATACACCTACCGGTGTTCTAACCACACAATCATACAACCACTGAGACTTACCTCGTCTCAAATCCTCCCTACACGTCAACACAATGCATATAACACATATAAATAGGTAATAACACTTGATCAAATAGAGTGTCTCAAATCACATCTCCATTGATCACCACATCTCATTCAATCATGTATTCCAATTGATCATTGTCACACAGGCACAACCTATCATGCATTTCAGTTGATTACAGTCACATAGGTATGATCTAATTGTCACACAGCGGATCTAACCATCACATAACGGATCTATCCGTCACACAATGGACCTACCCAACACTCAACAGACCTAACTGTCACACAGCGGGTTTATTCGTCACATAGCAGATTTATTCGTCACATAGCGGATTTAACTAACACACATCAAATCTATCCATCACATAGCGGATTTATACGTCACATAGCTAAGCGTCATCTCACTCCATCGAGCATGATAACATCTACCTCAAGATGGCTTCCCACATAAAAGCATCGTTCACCCGACACACAGTGGGTGACGAATTCTCTTAACCAGCACACAATTATCCAAACCCGACTAAGGACATTATGCTTCGCTCTTAAATTCCTCAATTAAAATAAGGTCTTGGCCAATTTTCTTTGTGTTAAAAATATCCGATAAAATAATTGTGTGTGGATACACGGTCGACCTGAACCAAAAATATAATATCTTTCTTTTGAAAAATCCCACGGCAGAAGAACAGTCTAAGTGTCATAACTTGGCACCGAGGGACACTTAAGTGCCATAACTTCAAAATGGTAAACTTGAGTGCCAGTTTCGAAGTTAAATGGGACACTTAAGTGTCACTCCGGCAAAAATCCGGCCAAATGGCTGACGTGGCAATTTTCCGGCGAGTTTGGTCCAAAACAGCGTCCTTTTGCACACTAACGTGGCGGAGAAAATGCAAAAACGACGCCGTTTTGCGTCCGGCGTGTAAATAATTAAATCACTAATGTCATAGGCCTTAATTAGTCTAATCTAACCACCTAACATGCATAATTGAATAATTAAATCACTAATATAATATAACTAACCACATAATCCCTAATTAACTTAAACTAAACACCCCTTAAATGTCATTAGCCTACTAAGTAGAGTTTAGTGCATAAACTCACCAGTTTAGCGCGAAAACTGGTTCACCATAACGGCAGCTGATAAATTCCAAAGCGGGGACACCAATGGGAGCTCGGACTTGGCCGAAATCAGCCACAAAGCCCACAAGGGGGGCTACTCGTCCAAATCCGAAGGGGGCTGAACTGGTTGGGGTCGCTAGTGGTTCTAAGGGCTATGGACGGCTGAATGGCGTGGTTGTTGTTGATGTGAGGTGGAGGGTGGAGACGTTGGCATGAGTGGAGGGGAGGATGAAGATGGGAGGGGAAAAGAAAGGGCATGAGGGGAAATGGGCAAGAAGAATTCGACAGAAGCAGGGGGGAAGGGTTCACGCAATAGAAGAGAGAGGGAGAGAGAGAGAGAGAAGGGGAAGAGAGAGGGGAGTGAGCAGAGAGTGTTGGCCAAAGAGGGAAGAAACGTGCAAAAATAGAGAAAGGGGGAGAGAGAGAGAGAGAGAGTGACGTGCGAGAGAGGGGAAAGATGGGGAGGGGTCCACAAGGTCAAAGGATAAGAAGGAAGGGGAGAAAGTGCCAGAGGGATTGTCGAATGGGGGCGTGCGAGGAAGAGGGAGAGAGAGAGGGACTGAAGAAGGGGGGAAAAGGCTAAATAAATATCCCATATTTATCCAATCTTGGTCCCACAAACTTCCATTCAATCCAATTTGATCCCCAGAAATCCCCATGCTAAAATACTTGATCCTCACTTGCTTTCTTGCACCATAATTCCCCCAAAAACCAACTTTGGACACCAAAATTGGTCATTTCCCTCAATTCCAAATTATATTTCCCTTTTTCCCGAATCCGATTTCTTAACAAATCTCTCTTATTAATGTCCAATTTTGTTGAAGAAAAAGCCCACACAATTTCCTTTCACCAAGTAGCTCATACAGGAGGCCAAAAATCCCTTAAATTTGATCAATCCGAATTTCCATTCTTTTCCAAATCGTCCGAATTGATTTTTCGTAAAAATCCCGAACTCGACAAAACTTCTCCAAAAGACAAGACGATGCCCTATAAATGAATTGTGACATGCTCGTACATTCGATTTCTAAAACCGAATTCAATTTCATGGTTAAAATCAATTTTAGTCCAATCCAACCTATTAGGTAGCTTTTAGGGATTTTACCGCGATTATATCCTTTACCGGCATCACCCAATAGATTGGTTAACTCGTGAGTGATCAGCCCAGAGAAAAAAGACCCTAGGCGCGTTGACAAAATGTCCATTTCATATATTCGGGATGTGGTCAAAATTCAATATGTCACATTACTCACCTAAAGTTTTCTCTTGAGTCCCTATATATTTTAGTGCTTCCAGGATGAATAGAGAATCTAGTGTTGTGAGCTTTTGGCGGGATCTCCTTTTTTCAGCACTGAGTCATTAGGAACACACATAGCCAACAATAAAACCTTAAGGACCTATCTATGTTTAAACTGAAATATGCTTGTCCTCTAGGTCCCATTCTTTCTCTGAATTTCTACAATTGAGGATCTTCATTTTGTTTAGCCTTAATTATGTCAATCGATATCAATTGTACTCGAAGGTTAGTTGAATGAGCACCAAGTTGATGCGCCAACACTTCCAAGTCCAACTTCTTTATATCTTCAAGAGTAGATTTTTAAAAAGTGAGCAAAGTTGTTATATTTCCAAAAGACTTACAACTCAAGGCATCATTTACCACATTAGCCTCACCTTGATGGTATTTGATAGATAAGGCATAATCCTTTAGAAGTTCTAGCCACCTTCTTTACCTCATATTCATATCTTTTTAAGTAAATATATACTTTAGACTCTTGTGATCAGTAAGAACTTCACATTTTTCACCATCAAATAATGTCGTCATTCTTCACGGCAAACGTGACTGCCGCTAACATCATGAATGGGATAGCTCTTCTCATGTGATTTTAACTACTTAGAGGCATAGACAACAACTTTATCTTCTTGCATAAGAACACAACCCAAGCCCTCTTTAGATGCATCAAGTAGATTATGAAGCCACCAATTCTTGAAGGTGGAGTTAGTATAGGAGCTGATACTAGTCGTCACTTTAACTCTTGGAAACTACTCTCACACTAATTTAACCATACAAATTTAACTCCCCTCTGGGTTAAACGAGTAAGTGGACTAGCAATTTTAGAGAACCCTTCCATAAATGGCCTATTATAACCTACTAACCCAAGAAAACTTCTCACTTCCGTGATATTGGTAGAGTGATTCCACTTCACAACTGATTCAACTTTCTTTGGATCCACTAATATGCCTGTTGACACCTAAATTTAGGCGACCCGGTCATTTATTTATTGCATAAAATTAGGGATTAATTTTTTACCCCTAAAAAAATAGAATTAAGTTGCATAGCATATAGTTTTATTTGCAATGGATGGGCGACGGATGGGTTCAACTTGATGATTTAGAGTTTTAATTTGAAGAGTTGGACTAAGCCCACGAAGAGAGCAAATTGGCCTAAGCCCCCCCTTTTTTTTATGACCGAAAATTATCTTGTGAGAAATGGAGATTTCATATTTTCGGTGATACGACGGTGGATTTTTCAATATCCTCGAGGAGATATTGCAAGCTCATCTTTGCAAGATATGAAATTTAAGAAAAATCATATTGTAGTTTTGAATCTTTGACAATATGTGGTAAAACCGGTGGAGAATATTCTTTTTTTTTTTTTTTTTGCAAAGGAAATCTAGAAGAGATGAGGAAAATAAAAAGATTTTGTGTGCAAGAGGTTATAGGAGATCTTCATGCATATTGAAAAAGGAGATAAATTGTTCCATGAAGGTCACATTCTTGGCCTATAAAAGGAGCCGTGTATGTACGAAGAGAGAAAGGGGGCTTTTTCTTAGTTTCTAGGTCAAAATTCAAAACACAAAACAAAAAAAAAAAAAAAAAAAAACCTTTCTTGCTTTCTTTCGTTGGGGGGGTTAAAAAAAAGAAGAAAGAGTGAAAGAGAGAGAGACAGGTGAGTGAGATGTGAAATAAGGGAGGCGAAAGAGTACAACAAAGTGAGGGAGACGTGAGGAGAGAGAAAGAAAAAAAAAGAAAAAAAAAAGAAGAAAAAAAGGAAAAAAGAGCTCCTGCTCATCTTCTCCACGAGCTCCTCTGCCGCTGTCGCTCATCCCCCGTGCTGTTCACCACTCAGCAACTAAAGCTTGGTCCCGGCTCACCACGCCAACGCTGCCCAACAGCCAAAGCCCACTGCAACCTAGCCCGGTCACCAACAACCACAACCCGCCTCTACCCAACATCTGCTAGTTGTTGCTGCAACCTGTGCTCCCGTCGCTACTCCTGCTCTTGCTCGAGCCACTAGCCGCGACACTAACAAACCACGAAGCCACTGCCATCCCGCTTAGCGTGCTTTTGTAGCCCAAAGTCTCTTTCATTGACACGGCGTGCTTTCATAGCCCGATGTGCCTTTTTATCAAACTAGCATGCTTCCTTAGCTCGGAGTTCCTTTATAATGACCTGGCGTGCTTTCGTAACCTAGAGTCTCTTTCATTAACACGGCGTACTTTTATAGCCCGATGTCCCTTTTTATCAACTCTGCATGCTTCCTTAGCCTGATGTCCCTTTTAATAGACCCGACATGCTTCTATAGCCTGGAGTACTTGACTTTGCATGCTTTTGTAGCCTAGAGTCCCTTTTATTAACACGTCGTGCTTTCATAGCCCGATGTTCATTTTTATCGGTCTGGCGTGCTTCTGTAGCCCGGAGTTCCTTTATATTGACCTAGCATGCTTTCGTAGCCCAAAGTCATTTTCATCAACTCGGCGTGCTTCTGTAGCCCGATGTCCCTTTTAATAGACCTGGCGTGCTTACATAGCCCGAAGTTCCTAACCTGGCATGCTTAGAAGGTATTCTCTCTCAAGTGCACCGACACTCAATTTGGTCAAACTGTCTCCTAAGTATTTTTCTCCAGATTCAATCTGATTAAGGCGACCGAAGAAAGGTTCAGGTCTTGGTTAGATGATTTATGCTGCAACACTAGGCGACCGAAGAAAGGTTTGAGTCCTATCTACGCAAAACCTCATGCTAGGCAACCGTAGAATGGTAGGAGTCCTAGACAATATTTGTTGCTTTAACAGGCGATCGTAGAAAGGTACAGGTCTTGAAAAAATAGTTTCTCATTCAGGCGATTATAAAAAGATATGGGTCTTGAAAAAATAATTTTTTCATCAAGGCGACCAAAGAAAAGTTCAAGTCCTAAACAATCAAATATTGTCATATTGGGCGGTTGTAGAAAGGTACGGATCCTAGAAAAGCAGTCTCCTTACAAAGCCTCATTACTATTCTAGGCGACCGTAGAAAGGTAGGGGTCCTGGACATGCCACGCCAACTATCTTAAATTACTCTACCCTCTTTGAAGGTAAGTCATTTCAGGTAGGTTCATTTATCGTTTGCATTAGCATTTCCATAAACTGCATTTCAAAATGGGATTCATTTTCTGACAAAAAATCATTCAGTGCATGTACATGATCAAAATTTTGGTCTTAATTTTTCTTTGATGGCAACCTCTACGAGCTCTCCTTCAAAGAGGGGCGGCTGTTGACACCTAAATTTTGACGACCCATACATTTATTTATTGCATAAAATTAAGAATTAATTTTTAACCTCTAAAAAATATAATTAAGTTGCATACCATATAGTTTTATTTGCAGTGGATCGGCGATGGATGGGTTTGACTTGGTGATTCAGAGCTGTAATTTGACGAGTTAGACTAAGCCCACGAACAGAGCAAAAAATCAGTGGAGAATATTCATATTTTTGCAAATGAAATCTAGAAGAGATGAGGAAAATAAAAAGATTTTGCGTTTGGGAAGTTATAGGCCATCTTCATGCATATTAAAAAAGGAGATAAAATATTCCACGAAGATCACATTGTTGGCCTATAAAAGGAGCCGTGTATGTACGGAGAGAGAAGGGGTTTTTTTTCTCGGTTTCTAGGTCAAAATTCAACCCAAAAAAATGAAAAAAATTTCTTGCTTTCTTTCGTTGAGGGGTCAAAAATAAAAAATAAAAATAAAAATAAAAAATGTGAAAGAGAGAGAGACAGGTGAGTGAGATGTGAAACAGGGGAGGCAAGAGAGTACAGCATAGTGAGGGAGACATGAGCAGATAGAGAAAAAAACAAACAAAAAAAAAAAGGAAAAAAGAGCACCTACTCGTCTTCTCCACGAGCTCCTTCGCCATTGCCGCTCGTCCCCCGTGCCATTCCCTGCTCAGTAGCCAGAGCTTGGTCCCAATTCACCGCACCATCGCCGCCCGTCCACCGAAGCCCACCGCAACCTACAGCCTAGCCCCATCGTCGACACCCGCGACCCGCCTTTGCTTGACGTCTGCTGGCTGCTGCTACAACCTGCACTCCCGTCGTTGCTCCTGCTTTGCCGATCCCTACTACCTGAGTCGCTAGCCGTGACACCAGCAACCCATGAAGCCACCGTCGTCCCGCCTGCCATCAGAACCCTTGCCCTCGAGCTCGCATCTTTGCTTCAGCCCAAAAACCGCAACGCTGCCTCGCCAACCACCCGAGACCACCCAATGCCGGCCCGTGTCTACCTCTCTACCCGAACTCCGTCATTGACGCTAGCACTCGCGAGTAGCTCTTCGCCAAGCCGTTCCTCCCTCTACTGCAGCACCTCAGTCCCCCTAGTTGTGATGACCCGTCGCTGCGTCTACCATTGCTTCTGCCACCTTCTGCCCAAGCGCCAACGCTACGAGCACCTGCGGCCGCCTCTACTCAACGTTGTTGCCCCCGACGCTAGCAAGTCTCGAATCGCTCGCCGCCACATCGATTGCTACTCCTCCACACCCCACTATAGCCCCCTGTGAATCTGGTTTTCCCTGCCCACTGTTGGTTTGCTTGCTGCCACCCCTTGCTGGAGCTCCAACCAATGGTGACCCTCCGAACAGCGGCTGCCCACTACCCACGGCTACTCACCATTACAGCAATCCCTTTGTTGAGTCGCGCCGAGCCTTTGTCGTGATTCCCGAGCCGCCATAGGCAAAGCTAAATTTGAAAAAATTCAAATTAGGTATTTTTTTTATTTTATTTTGTTTCTTTATTTAAAATATTCCCCATATGATTGAAATCCTGACTGGTATTCGCAACTCAAGTAGCATTTTAAATTAGGGATTAATCCCTAATTTAATACGATTGACGGTCCAATTTTCAATTAAATCCGACTCACAATCGCACGGAAAATCGCTAATCCGATCTCATGCTCAAGATTCGATTCGCGGTTTTATTTAAAATTGACAAATCTGATCCCATGTACGGGATATGATTCGTCAATTTATGGATATCGATCTTATCTTGCCTAATTTGCTATCGTGTCGTTTGATTGATTTTGTTTACATAAAAGAAAATCCAAAAATTTTGAGTTAGATTTGGTTTATTGTTTTAGGGTTATTTTTTGTAGGGAATTTATTTATTTCAAATTTTTGAAAAAATAAAAATCCAAAAAAATGCATTCATTTAGAATGTTAGTTTTTTAAATTTAAATTGCACGTTTAATTATGTGTCAATGTTAATTTCGAATTTCATAGAAAAGAAAAAGAAAAAGCTAGAATTAAGGCATTCTTTGCATGTCATTGCATATTATGATAAGATTTCATGTTTAATATTTTAATTAGTTAAGTTTAGATAATTTTTTTCCCTAGATAGGTTTCATTTTAGAATAGAGATTACCAAGTTAAGATAATGTTCTAATTTAAAATAGGATTTGGCTCAAGCTAATTCCTAATGCAAATTGGATGATATCTTAACCTACCTAGATAATTTTCGCAATTTTCTAATTTTGAATTTCATGGAAAATACCAAAAAAATTGCCATAGAATAAATCAATTTCTTTCTCTAGGATAGATTGCATGCTCATTAAGAAAACACAAAATATTTCACTTACGTCATATAGTTTAGGTCATATTGCCATATCATATAATTTCATCTTAGATTAGTAGCATGCATTGTATAAAGCATGTTTTTAATTAAACAAGTGAAGAAAAAAAAGTAGTTGTGTGTTAATTAAAAATTATATCTAGGACTATCGTTGTGAATTCTGATCTAACACTGCAGATGCTTTCGATGCCATGAGATAAGTCCTGCAATTTATTTACTACTTTATCTTGACGTTAAATTGGTGGTTTGTGTACCTACATGATAACCTCACATGTTATGAGATAAATTAAAATCAATTCAAGCTGCTTGCCAAACATTTTTTTTTCAAAATAAAAGAGAAAGGTGTGACATCCGAATTTCACCGGGCCTTAAGTACGTAACTGTCAGAGACGGGTCAACGAATTTGTCATCGAACAATGTCATTGGCACCACTTATGACCCCATTTCATCACCATCCTCACCATGTCGAGACATTATGTATCGTCACGTTCTCATGATAGTTCCTTGTCTAATTTTCTCGCTTAAAGCGGTCGGCTATGAATACACGTTAACCCCGAGTGGCCTCGCAAAATCAACGGAGTTGAAGACCTCGATTTCGTACCACCCTACCACCGCCGTCCTTCTTCTTAGACGGCTCACCGATGACCACATTTTCGGCCATGCATCCACGTAAAATTCCCTCCTCCATGCGGTGATTGAAGCCACGTCCATTGGGAGTCAACAAAGGAGGATAATTGACTTGCTAGTAGTCTTAATAAGTTGCCTTTTCCCCCCTTCACGTACAGAACCATGCACCCATGTCTATCTATCGTCCTTCATGACGACTTGAAGACCATTGACTTGCATGGCCATACGCACGTCCATTTGATGGTCAATTAAAGGGGAAGTGTTGACCGAAGGAGCAGCCACGTAGAATTTCCCTCCCTGCAGCAATGTGAAGCCCACGTAAGTGGAACCGAGATGCTCCGTGCACGTTCTCCTCTTCGTGGGTCAACAATTGGAGGGGAGTTGACCAGGCTGCCACGTCCTTGCATGAGGGAGCAAGGTGGCATGTGCTCTGCATGAAGGTTGGCTTCTCTTCAGCTGGACAGCGAAGCCGGGGATGTCGATCAAATGGAAGCCACGCATCAGCCCTTCTTGCGCTGGCAAGAGAAGACCCGAATAATGGCCAGCGGTCGAAGACCTCCCATGCAGGGAGACACGTCTGCATGCCATGATCAACGTGGAAGCAGCCCGCAGCTCTTGCTGCCTCGGTGTCTTCGGCTGTTGACTAGAAGAGTCAACAAGCCAATCTTCGAAAGAACAAGACCGCCAGTGGAAGAAAGAGCAAACAGAGGGAGAGAAAGAGAGAGGGGCAAGTGAGAAGAGAGAAACCGAGAGAGAGAATAGAGGGCGCAAGAGAGTGAGCGGCGAGAGAAAAGAAAGGGACCGCTCCCTTTGTCATGTACGCGCAGTCACTGTCCCCGTCGTGCCAATCCAGCCGTCCCACAACCTCAGCTGCGTCCGTGAAACCGTGAGCTTCCGAACCTCTCGCGATCGCGTCGTTGTCGCCGTGAACCGGTGTATTTGCCAAACCAGTGAGTTTATGCACTAAACTCTTCTTAGTAGGCTAATAACGTTTAAGAGGTGTTTAGATTTATTTAAGTGTAATTAGTTTAATTATTAAATATTTTCCAGAAATTAGGCCGGAGTAGCCGGTGACCGGAATTTCGTGCTGATTGTAAAGATGTGGTTAATTTCTGCAATTAAGTGTTAAATTGTGAAAATTTTGAGTGCTGATTGGAAATTTGGTCATTTATTCCAAAATTTGTGAATTTTAATATTTATTCAGAAAATCTCGGGTGTCGGGTTTTAAACACTGAAAATGGTTTTATATACTATATAAACTAGTGGGATTTTGAAAAGAAGGTTATGAATTTTCCGGGTCCAATTTGACCATGTATCCACACACGACTATTTTTCATCGGAAGTTTTTAATAAGAAGAAAATAGGCCAAGAACACTATTTTAATTGAGGCATTTGAGTGCAATGCATGGTATCCTAAGTCGAGATTGATTGGTCGTGTGTTGGTTAAGAGAACCCGTCCTTGAACTGTGTCGGATGGATGTTACCTTATTTGGGTTACCCACTCATTGGGTTTCAGGTCATAGTAGATTCTAGACCTATGCTCCTTCGGGAAAGCCGTCTTTGAGAGCCGTAGCCGTGCTCAATGGGTTGAGATGATGCCTGGCTACGCTAGTAGACCGCCGAACTTCAAGTAGGCCGTGCCCTAGAGCAGGCGTAATTACCAATTGGAACGTGTGTTGAGTGAAAAATCTGCACTAGATTATGGGATAAAATTGTGTGGCATGGAATGAGACGTGTCATAACGATTTGGCCCTATAATCAGGACCTCTATGCTAATTTGAGAATTAAGTGTGGCGTTCTAGTTGTTGGAGCTTAATTATTGCTCATATCGGTATGGCTATCTGTGATATAAACTGTACTGACCTGCAGGATGGATCTGAGGTGAGGTAAGTCCTCTATATCAAATGCGTGATTGTGTGGTTAGGACGCCTTAGGGCGTATGACTCTCCTAATCGGGGTTTAAAGCATGGACTTGCTAAGATATTGTCTCACTGGTTATTGAATAACCATTTACAGGTCCTTAGAAGGTGGTCATGGAGGACAAAGGCCCCGAAGTCTGAGGAGGAGGAGTAGGGAGGATCAGTGGATCTGTCCTATTAGTATGTCATAGGACAGCCTCTTTTGAGAGTCGACCTTCTTATAGGCTTTCAACTAGACTCGTTTTATAGTTGAATCTCGTTGTTCATAAAAGTGTGCTTTCGTGAATTGATATCCTGTTTTTCTATCCCGAGATGATTATTGTCAGGGGATTTATTTTCGCTTCCGCATGTGCTTAAAAATGAATGGGTCGGCGACTCGTCCTAGAAAGTTGCAAAATATTATCAACAGAGAGGGATGGGCATGCGCTCGGGGTTCGAAGTGTGACAAAAGGTACCAAAAAGGCGTTAGAGAAATCTAGTGTAACCAAGTCCCCGAACTCTTAGAGAAATCTAGTGTAACCAAGTCCCCGAACTCATAATCTCTAGTTCGTAGGAGTAAAGTAAATCTCCCGTTACTTTGCTTGGGTTTCTAATCGACCCACCAAAAATAGATTACTGGCGACTCCTAATTAAAAATCAATTGCATGTTACGGACTTGAACCTAAGTCGCAAATTGGTATGGGCTTGGGAGAGTCCGAGCTAAGTTTAGGCTTAGTAATCTATTAGTCAAACCCTAGGTGATGCACCCGAGATTAGGTCGCAACAATGCCATCCTTTGAGATCACATGACCTAGGAATTCTATATGATTAAGCCAAAACCCACACCTGCTAAATTTAGCATACAACTTCCTTTCCTGCAAAGTTTGCAAGACAAACCTCAAGTGTTATTCATGTTCCTCCAAACTCTTCAAGTACACTAGGATGTCATTAATGAACACCACAATAAATTTGTCTAGATACTCCCTGAACACTCTATTTATCAAGTCCATGAAAGTGGCAAGCACATTCGTTAATCCAAAAGGCATGACAAGAAATTCATAATAGCCATACCTTATTCTGAAAGTAGTTTTAGGCACATCATTTGTTTTTATCTTCAACTGATGACATCCAGAACGAAGGTCGATCTTAGAAAATACCTGAGCTCCCTGAAGTTAATCAAATAAATCATCAATCCAGGGCAAAGGATATTTGTTTTTTTT
Source organism: Eucalyptus pumila (assembly GCA_016097595.1). NCBI lineage: Eukaryota > Viridiplantae > Streptophyta > Magnoliopsida > Myrtales > Myrtaceae > Eucalyptus > Eucalyptus pumila. The sequence continues at coordinate 25,384,316 of CM027851.1, forward strand.
TTCTATCATTGCCTTCTTAAGTTTTCGATAGTCTATACAAAGTCTCATACCACCGTCCTTCTTTTTCACATATAAAACACGAGCTCCCCAAGGTGAAACACTAAGTCCAATGAAATCCTTATCCAAAAGTTCTTGTAATTGTGTTTTCAATTCTTTCAATTCAGTGGGTGCCATCCAATATGGTGCCTTAGAGATCAGTGATGTGCTAAGCATCAATTCAATATAAAACTCAATTTCTCTATCAGGAAGCGAACCTGGTAAATTTTCAGGAAACACACTTGGAAAGTCTCTAACAACAGGAATATTTTCCAACTTCCTTACAACCTTACTTGTATATTTTACACAAACTAGATAGCCACAACATCATTTTTTTCAAATGTTTCCTCGCTTGCAAAACTGAGATCAACATTGGAAAAGTGTCTCGACAACCTCCCGAAAAAGAGAATTCAAGTTGATTCTGAAGCTTAAAGATCACTTTCTTCAAATAACAGTCAACAATGGCACAATATGTAGTCAACCAATCCATCCCTATAATAACATTAAAATCTCGAATATTTAACTCCACTAGATCCACAGGTATTTCAACATTATTAATTTGAAGCACACATCTCTTGAACACATAATGAGTAACTAAGAAATCGCCACTAGGAGTATCGACATGCAATTCACATTCAAGAGGGTCAAGCAATACATTAAGCTTCTTTGTAGACTCAGTTGAAATGAAAGAATGTGTAGCACCGGCATCAGATAATGCATAAATACGTTGCGAGACAATAGAAATATTACATGCAACTGCTGTGTTAAAGCCTCCACATCCTCTTTCGTCATCACAAAAACTTTCCCACTTGCACTTTATTTTTTCTAGTTCCCTTGGGGCCTACCAATGGAAAGGGAATTCCTCCGCACGGAACAATTGCGTGCAATGTGTCCCAATTGTCCACATATAGAACATATTCTACTATCCGTAAGGAAATTTCTCTTTGTGGGACAATCACATGCCATGTGTTCCATTTTTCCGCAAAGAAAACATGCTCTTAATTTACAATAAGAATGACCCCCATGAAATTTCTCACAAGTAGCAGAAGGGCTCTGATCACTTTAACTTTGGGACCTACTTAACCGATTGAAATCCCTTCGCTTCCCACTATCACTAGTATGATTGTCCAGGTAATCGATAGGCTTAAACCTCTTGTGTTGACGCGCTCCTTGTGTGCCACGCTCCAAAATGTTTTACTCAACCCTAACCGCTTAATTCAAAAAATTTGTATGTTGTTAGTTCAAAAGGTATGAGTACATTACGAATATCCAATCAAAGCCCATGCTAAAAGTGTTCACCCCTATGCCTTTCATTGGCCACAAAACCATCCTCAAATTTACTTAACTTATTAAAGCGGGTTGTGTACTCCATAACTATCAAGCTACCTTGAAACATATTGACAAAGCCACTTCTCATCTTCGCTTGGAAAGACTCTAGAAAGAATTGGGCATTAAAAGCTTCGGTGAAGTCTTTCCATGAAATGATTACATCATTACCTTCGAGGGTCGTTCTAGTTCCTTCCCACCAACTAATAGCTTCACCTTCAAAGCCTCGAGTGGAGAAGTTGACCTTTTGATCATCATAAACATTCTCAGCTATGAAAATCCCCTCCATGTTTCTAATCAAATTATCGGCCTTGAGGGGATCCAACTCCCCATCAAACTTAGGTGGACCCACCATTTTGAATTAGGCGAAGGTGCATGAGTCAGCTACTCCACCTTCACTTAATTCTTTCACTTGACGATACCAGTGAATCATTGCCCGCGTGAACTCAGTTGGAGGAACCAACTCTTAGGGCTCTTCCCTAGTTTCATCCAAATCAGGATTCTAATCAAATCGATTCTCAAGTCTCCTCCTCAAAGCTGCACCTCAAGAAGCTTGAGGCACATCTCTAGTGTTAGGGGTAGCAACTCCCTTGCCTTTACTATTCTTACGAAGTGAAGCAAGTGTCTCTAAGTCAATACGCATGATTACCTAGATCCAGGAACAAAATTACACCTTAGTACTAAAAGGTTAACACATTAAAACCTATCACACAATCTCACAACATCCCATATCTATACCCAGAAAGATCAAAATTTAAGCTCTAATACCAAAAGGTGTCACACCCTGAAACTACAAGAAAAAGGAATGACATGGTTGTTCTTACACACAAAGGATACAGCCTCAAATACAACTAAGGGCCCGTTTGGTTCGACTTTGGGGAAATGCCATTGGGAGAATGCAAATACCTTTGAGGTAAAGAGGTTTTCCAAAATGTTACGTCATTTGGTAAATTGTAGCATTGAAAGGTAACTTAGCATAAACACCATTTGGCAAAACACACATTTGTAATTGGTTTTTGTTATTTTTTTTAATTTTATTTTTAAAGTTTAAAAATCAAATCCGGTGGCCGCTGGCCAAATTTGGCTGCCGGACCACCAGATCGAGCGGCATGAGGTCGTGGAGGGCTAGATCTAGCCACCCGATGACCACATCAGGCCTCCAAGCCGCCAGATCTAGCTGTCGGGCGGCCAAATCTAGCCTGAAGACTGCGACTCAGGTGGTGTCGCCTGGCTCACGCGCGCTTGGTGACGCCACCTAAGGTTGCACGAACCCAGGCGGCTCAAGCGGCATCGCTGGGCTCAAGCGCACCAGGCAACACTGCCTGGGTCGCGGGTCGCGCCACCCTAGGTAGTGGTCACCAGGGACACGCAACTCCTAGGCGGTGGTGACGACTGCCGAGAAGTCTGACTCCAAGAAAGACAAAGACAAAGGGGAAGAAGATGAACAGTGACAACTTGCATCTCCAGAATGTCCAATGCTCAAAGCTAGTCTTGAGGTGCATTAGGCTTTCAGCATTGGGGATGCTGATATTTGACCAATGAGCTTTCCAAATTGCTTGCCAAACACAAAATATTTTCCCCAAGCCCAAAGCCCCTTGGGAAAGCTTAACCAAACGGGGCCTAACTACATGATATCAAAATGTATATCTCCAACATGTGTGTGTGTGTGTGCGCGCGCGTGTGCGCGTGTGTGTATTACGTAAACTAACAAATTGCTTACAACATTAGAATTTTGTAGTCCACCAAAAAGAAAATGTACAATCAAAACTTAGCCAACCCAATAACTCACAACAACTATATAAACAACTACTTAAGCCATGCCCAAAATATAACTCTCAAAAGTTTCCAAGTAGCACTCTCGTCCCACTTGCTGCTAACCCTAGGACTTGAAAAACATGAAGGATGAATGGAAGGAGCAACCATTGCTCAAGTAGTACATACAATGAAAGCATATCAAACATTCTCATTGTACATTTAGAACTCAAAGACATGGCTCATTAATGCCAAACCAAAAAATTATAACTTGTATGAATAACAAGTGTTATATATTACTTCAACTTGGCTACATCAAATAGCAAAATTTCTCATTCATTCATAATATCAATATAGGCATCACTGGTTTAGTTCAATAATCGAACTCGTCTTATTTCGTGCCAATAGTTCATTCCACGCTCAATATCTAACTATTGTATAACACTCAAGGCCCTAAAGGTGGCTCCCACGAATTTACATTATTGTATAACACTTAGTGTGACATCTGAAATTTTCGTATTTGTAATTATGTAATATTTGAAAATTCATGTTGTGATAATGATACTTAGATTTTAAGTTAAGTATTATTTGTCTTAATATTTAGACAAACACATGGAAACTTTAATCGAAACATAAATTTCGTGGGACATGGCACGTAATTTTTGTAAACATAAATTGTCTTAGGTCCAAAGTGTGAATTGAGTTATGTATGTGCTAATAGTAGAACGGTATTAACTAAATTGTTGTTGTTTTAATAGTTGATGAGTGTTATCAATTATGTAGACTTTAGTTAATTATTAATAATAATGGATAACCTATGTTAGTGAATGTATAAGAAGAGGATTACGTTTCTCTTGCTACATTTCCCTTGCAAAAATTATCAATTAGAATTTTAAAGTGCCACTTGTCTTTATATTATGCATTGCATGGCCATATGTCTCTAGAAAACGATATTTTTATTACTAATCTGACGCCAAGGATTAAATCATGATTTCTATCCCAAATGACTCATCCTCTTCTTGCATTTTCCCTTGGCCACGTGCGCAAGGGCTTGCTTTGCATATGTGCCACATCAAGCTAAAGATTAACTTGCAAATTTACATCTAGCATTGTAAGAAATCAAATTATCTTAATTAATTTTAACAAAACCCTTTCTATATTACCAAAGAACCCATTTCTCGTTCCTCCAAAACTCAAAAAGAAATTGCATGTGTTAATTCCACTTTTCAATCTAAGAATTTGGAGAGCAAACTTCATATTCAAGAGTTACTAGGGTGGTGAAGGTAATTAGTGGTTTGTGACTTACGTCCATTCGAGGTAAGTGAAGTTTCTAGTGTTGAGTTAGCTTAAATCTACTTAATTACTTCTATCTTGGTTGGTTGGATAAAATGTGAAGTCTTGGTGTGGGTATAGTGGTTGTTAAGTGACTTGATAATTTCTTGCTATATTTGTTTCGTTTCTTTCTGCCTCATTCCTCTAAACTCCACAGATGACGATAGTAATTCATTTTCTTTTTCCTGAGTCACGTAGATAATTCAGATCAACGCAATCAAGCCGAAAACTCGTGTATAGAAACAGAATCATTATAGGAGTACCGGGATAGAGACATGGGATAGATCATTAATCTGGAGGTTTTGATTGATATATTGATTGTTGATCTCGAATGACACAATGCCGTGCTGTACATGTTACAAAAATCGTACTATAGATGCGGCTGTCAAAGTGGCATCCCTAGAGACTATGGATTTCTAGTGGTTAACAATGTTGAGAAGGGAAACCCTCAATTTCACCAGGCGCCTGAAAATGCATTCCAACTCATCCTCAATTTCTTGAGAGCTTGCCTCTAGTTCCTCCAATAGCTTTGACAGATCGCCTACTTGATTACTGATGTCTTTGCTCGAGCTGAGGGAGAGCACGATGGCATCCAAGCCTTGCACGTCATTGGTTTCTTTTCCACCGTCACATGATACGCGTTTAGGTTCCAGCAGTTTCAACACTCGAGACCAGCCTCTAGGCTTCGTGCTTGCACTTGTCAGAGCAAGGAAACCTAAGAGGGACCCGAATACGGAAACGCTGATCTCTCCAGCTTCAGTTAGTAAGCTGAGGGTAGCTTCATTGTGAGAGACCTTCTTAGAGCCTTCCTTCTTTAAATTTCTCAAGTACTTGCTGATTACTTTGTTCAACTTTTTTCTAGAGTTGATATATGTTTCTACATCAACGGCGAAGTTGGAATCTCCTCTTTTCCTTCTTCGCAAAGAAGACTTGAGCCCCTGGACACATTCCTTCATCTGTGAGAAAGCTTCCCTCACATTCCCGCAAACATCTAACAGCGTGAGAGAAACATCCAACGACTCTTCAGCGGGACTTCTCAGGTGGGAAAGAACCTGTGGAGTGAGAGGCAACCGAAGCAAGTCATCGATGCAGTCATACAAGCACTTGAGTTCTCCCAAACTTTGGGATGCCGATGAGGACGAGGACGCCACTTCTGATGACCTGAGCCTAGACAAATGCTCCTCTGCGGTTGTCGTGAGAGGGTGGCTCCTAGAAGGCAAGCTGATTGATCGGAAATGGCCGCTAATTTTTGAGGTCTCAATAGATGAGGCCATCTTTGAGAGAAGTAGGCTTGTTAACTTCTCTGGATGTAATTTTTTCTATGAGAGAGAGTTGTTCAAGGCAGGCCACCCACACCCATGTATATTTATACCGAGCAAGAAGCACTCCACAATCCTGTTTTTGCGACCTCGCATTACCTGTCATGTCATGGATCTTCCAACAGCCTCCCGACAATGCCTCCGCTGGTTTTCCAATCTATACGAAACGAGACTGAATAATAGCGATCTAAAGGTTTATAAAAACTTGTACACGCGTGTAGCATGTCTTGAGGATTCTCAAACAGAGGGCGACCATGCAATTTTGCATCATTAAATGCTGAACTTGAGCTGTGGGCTCGAAAAATATTCCTCTGATGGTAGAGCTAGGAGACAGGTGGAATATTTACATCGTGGAGTCTATGCATTGCACATGTTAGAGTTCATCCAAAAACCTCCCGTCAGTGTCTCCTTAGGGTTCTCGGTCTCCATAAGAAAAATGAAATTTTATACGATTTCAATAATCACACATACGTGCAGCTCGCTTCCAGGATCTCAGACAGGATGATGGCAATGAAAGATCATTCATACTTTAAAATTGAAGTTCAGCACACGGATGGTAACAATTCATGTGATAATGGAGCTTGAGGACAAACGGAATATTTACAGCGTTGCAGCTTCTAACAAACTAGTAGTAGTCTCTTATCATCATCTCTATTCATGAGGCTGACCAATTGTTGGCATCTTTTCACGAGTGATAATAAGGACTTGTTTAGGTGACTCCAAGAAGGACTATCAGTAAGAAGCTGGGGTTCTCAACTGTTGATGTGCATTCCTTTGGCTTTGAGGACCGCAAGTTACTGGACCTCAATCATCCTAGAAATCAAATATAATCCGATGACTATCGACAAACTAAGAATGGGTTCAACACTAATATTTCCTGGACATTAACATAAAACAAGCCAAAAGGCATATATTGCCTAATCCAGCAATTTTCTGTGACTTGGTCTATAATGCTGCAGACTCGAAAGCAGGGCCAGCAGCACGGGCATGGTTGAGAACAAGATAGACGCATACTAGGCTTCAATGAAAGTATCTTCTGAAGCATGTGACCTGCTTAAAACCGATCCGTAGCCAAATATAAAATAAGAAAATTCTAATATTTGTTGCTGTTTCCATTTCCTTGTTATGGATTGTAAGTTTCGCATCTAAAAATAAGATTTAAATTGCAAAAGCTTAGAACGAAGAATCTAATTCCACTCGAGAATACACATTTAAGCTCCAGAGGAAAGGAGGGCTCTGCCACATCAGTCTGTCATGCTATAGCTCGTAGATGCTAGCGAGTCAATCAGATTTCTATTTCCATCCAGACTCCACAGATGACGACAGTAGTTCATTTCCTTTTTCCTGAGTCACATAGATAATTCAGATCAGCACGAAAAGCCGAATACTCATGTCAAGAAACAGAATCATTATGGGAGTTCTGGGAGAGAGTTTTGGGTTAGATCTTTAATCTGAAAGTGTTGATTTATATATTGATTGTGGATCTCAAATGGTGCAATGCCGTACTGTACATGTTACAAAAATTGTACTATAGATGCTGTTGTCAAATTGGCATCCCTAGAGACCATGGTTTTCTAGTGGTTAACAATGTCGAGAAGGGAAACCCTCAATTTCACCAGGCGCCTGAAAATGCATTCCAACTCATCCTCAATTTCTTGAAAGCTCGCCTCTAGTTCCTCCAATCAATTTGACGGATCGCCTACTTGATTACTGATGTCTTTGCTTGATCTGAGGGAGAGCACGATGGCATCCAAGCCTTCTTCTTCTTCCTCAGTTTTCTTCTTCCATTTTTCCTTGCTGCAAGCCACCTGAACCAGCCGACATCACCTAAGCCAGCCGCTGCACCACCCGCACCAGTCCCAACTCCAGCCCGTCCCTGCGCCCGTTCACGCCGTCCTGTCATCCGCTCGAGCTGCCAGCTCCGTCGACCAGCTCCTTCACCGACCGCCTCAACCCACTACTACTTATGCCAGCTGCATCCAAGCCAACCGCTAGCCCCGCCAGCACCACCCGACTCCGCTAGCTCCGTTCCAACTTGACATTGCCCCAACCAACCACCTTAGCCCCCCGAACCAGAACCGAGCAGAACTGGTCCTCCCAGCTAGACCCATGAGCCTCATGGGCTTTTTCAGCCCATTCCAGACCTCCCTTGGTGTCGCCGTAGGCCTGAGTTTCGGTCGCCGTCGCCGTGAACCAGTTTCCGTGCTAAACCGATGAGTTAACACCCTAAACTCTAATTAGTGGGTTAAGGGTGCGTTTGGCACCAGCTTTGCCAAGTACCTTTGGGTGTCCAAAGCCCATTTGCCAAAATATTGAGTGTTTGGGAACATTTTTTAAACATGCCTTGAAGAAATGCTAGTCTTCCAAAGGCTGAAAGCCCAAGGCAGGTCCTAGGCTGCCTTGGGCTTTCAGCATTTTCAAAAAGCCCGATGCACTGTTCATCTTCCTCTTCGTTAGATTCTCAAATGTCGGTTGGTGAGATGGCGACTCAGCCGGCGAGGTGGCGATGGGTCGGCGACAGGTTGGAGAGAGGCCGGCGTGATCGCAGCACCCCAGCGACCGTTGCCGACCGGTCACACGACCCAAATCTGGGTCGCGTCGGTTGCCTAGGTCGCAACAAGGTCAGTCGCCACGACCTCCAATGACCCACGACCTCGCCACGACCCAAATCTGGGTCACAGAGGTTGCCAGAGGTCGCGGCGACCCAGGCCACCCACAATGTTGTCACGACCCAGATCTGGATTGCGGAGGTCATCTAGGTCATGGTGAGGTCTGTCGCCGACCTTCGGCGACCCACAACATCGCCGCGACCCAAATCTAGGTCACGGAGGTTGCCTGGGTCGCGGCGAGGTCTGTTGCCACGACCTCACCGCAACCCAAACCTGGGTCACGGAGGTCGCCTAGGTTGCCAGCGACCTCCGTGGCGCAATGGGTCGCGCGACAGCGTGGCGAGGGTCGCCACGACCCTTGCCACACCGCCTCCCCCTCGCCGGATCGCGTACCCTTCGCCGGCAGTGACTAATGAAGCCCTTGGCTGGCGGTAACCGACGAAGCCTTAACCGGCCAACTTTCCTTCTTTTTTTAATAATAAAAGTATTTTGTAAATTCAATTTACCCAAACACTATTTTGCACAAAAATACTTCACAAATGGATTTTCACAAATAAATTTACCAAACACACTTTGCATTTTGAAAAACACCCTTAACTCAAAGGCCTTTACATTTTCTCAATGACTTTTCCCAAAAGTCTTCCCAAACGCACCCTAATTGCATTAAGGGTAGTTTAGTAGGCTAATTAGGGACTAGTGGATTAGTTAGTCTTAAGTGAGATTAGGGTGATTTGGTTAGCTTAGTTAGTTAATTAGATTATGCAGTTAGGTTAGTAAGCAATTAGGTGGTTAGTTAATTTAATTAGTTGGTTTAGTAGGTTTATATGTAGCTAGATTGGTTAGATTAATTTAATTAGTTCAATTATGTGGTTAGATTAGCTTAGGTAGATTTAATTAAGTATTTTAATTTAAATATTTTGTAATTTATTTAATTATTTATTAATTAGCGGAAATTATATCGGGATAGCTTATTGTCAGAATTTCATGCTGATCGTCGTGGTAGTGTTGGTTTGTGCAATTGATTGCTAATTTATGCAATTGGATGCTTGGTAATGATTTTTGAATTATTATTTCAAAAATATGGAATTTTGGTAAATACCAGGTCTCGGTTTTTTACGTCAAAAATATTTTAAGTACTATATCAAATTGTGGAGTTTTTAAATGGAAGAGTATCACGCTTTGTGGATCGATTTGATTGTGTGTCCATACACAATTATTTATTCGGGTGTTTTTAATATGAAGAAAATGAGCCAAGTACGTTATTTGAAATTGAGGCATTTGAGTGCAAAGCACGATGTCCATAGCCGAAATTGGATGTGCATGTGATTGCTATTGGAATCCATCACGATGCGTTTACATGCTAGACAATGCTTTTTTGGGAATGCCCCATGTCAACGGATGCCGATCACAGTGGAAGTTGGGCCGATGCTCCTTCAGGAATGCCGTCTAGATATAAACATTGCCATTCCCAACAAAGCAAGACGACGCCCAGTTATACTGGATGATCGCCAACTGTTTAGTTGGTCATGATCATTGGGTCATAATTAACTGGAACGCTTGAATGAGTGAAATAGACACACTTAATTATGGGACAAAATTGTGTGATACAGAATGGAACATGTCATAACGATTTGGCCTCATAATCGAGACCCCTGTGATTATCTGATGATTGATGTCCAGTGTTTCAATTATTAAATATGTTTGCAATATGCATATGTTATATGAGATATATTAATGTGCAGGGAGGTGTTGAGGTGAGATAAGTCTTATATGATGTGTGTTTAGGCTGCCTCTAAGTGAATTTTCTTTCTAATTAGGGTTTAGGGTGTAGACTTGCTGAGACTTTGTCTCACTCCGTCGTGATTTAAAATTTTCAGGTCCTTAGATGGAGGTACATCACCTACATTATGGGGCTCCGCAGCAAATGGACTTTCAACACTCCTATTTCCTTATTCCCGGGATTAACCTGACTCGAGAGTTAGTTGAGTCCACAGTCTAAGTCGATGATGGCCTACCTCACTAGGTACCTCATCGCTTCAAAGCGTGGTTCATTAACTTTCCTAACGGGGGTCGAGAGGGTCCCTTACAAGGTTTTGATGGGCCTCCCATCGGGACCGGGCAATGGAAAATAGGGCATCCTATGGATATCGACACCTCTGATGATGTCGCAGAGGACTCGAAACCCATAACTGGAGAGCTCAAAGCTTAGGAGGCTCAGTAGCTCTTTTTGGTTAAGACTCTTGTGTATATAAACCCAATTTGTTAAAAAAATATATTTTGTGTTAATTGGTTGTCTAATTTTCTATCACATGTTTGTTTGTTGTCTGAAGATTGTTTAATTCGCTTCCACATGTGCATAAATCGATTGAGTTGGCAACACGTCCTGGAAATGTCACATTTTAGTTGACCGCCGAGAAATGTGCGCGCTCTCAAGGTTCGGGGCGTGACAATGGGTCGATTTGAATTGCACTAATTAGAGCTCATTAGTTTGGATTTCTTAAATTCAAGTAAATTATATCCGTCAAATTGGTGAGTTCTCAAATTAATTTGCCAAAAGTGACCCCAGATTTAAACCTAACTCAAGAAAATGAGTTGAATAGGAGTGTCATTATGTAAATCATAAAGAATCGATTTGAACCCCTTATTAGGGCTAAAATGGCAATTTGTCCACCTACATTCCGAATCCCAAAATTAGCTGAATGAGTGAATGGATAATAACCTTTAGACCAAGTGTCATATAAGGAACTAAGCTAATAGATTAACAAAACAAAAGTAATTTCATTTTTTTTTTTTTTGTCGATTTTGAGCCTACAACTGTGAAATTTGAAAAATGAGATTCTTAATTGATTTTTGGAAAAAAAAAATATGCTAAAGTCAAATTGAAGCTAAAAATAAAGTGACTTGTGAATTTTTATATTTTCCAATTTTTTATGAAAGATTTGATCAAAAATCAACCATCTAGTTGACTTTTTTAATTTTATAATCAAATCTTTAATTTTTTTATAAATAAATAAATTTAAAAAAAAACAATGTGTCCAAAGTGATATTAAGGCTAAAAGAGATCTTTTATGCAAAAAAAATCAATTTTTAACTTGAGGTTGACTTTTAGTCAAAGAGTCGAATAAAATGTCAACTAAAAGTCAACCATATAATCTTTTGAGTTTTTGATAGAAATGAATGGGAAAGTATCTATAAATATTCAGCCAAAAGAAAGAAATGAAAAACAACATTTTTTTATTCGAGAAATGGGCCATATTAGGATCAAAAACCCAAATCCCAATTTTCTTACCTTTATTAATGCATTGGCTAAAAATTAAATGTCAATACCTCCTGAACAACTACTTCTGCTGTATTTGGTTCAGCTTTGGAAATGGGCCTTGGAAAAATACGAATATCTTTGGCGTAAAGGGCTTTGGGGAAATGCAAATTGCGTTTGATAAAAAAATGTTTGTAAAGCTATTTTGGCGCAAAAGTGTTTGGCAAATCTTTTTTTATAAAAGGTTTTTGGATTTTATTTTTCTTTTTTATTAAAAAATATTAAACTATTTGCTAACTCTAGTGAAGGCTATGGTAATTTTAGAATAACGAGAGGCAAAATCGAAAAACTAAAAAATTTATGATAATAGTTTTGAAAAAAAATTATAATAATTTCAGCATTTGATCAAATGCTGAAAGCCTAATGCTGAAGCCCAAAGCTAGTTGCTATCAATATTGGGCTTTCAGTTTTTCCAAGGTCAGCATTTGATCGAAAGCCTCTTGAACAGGCATTTTCCCAAAGAACTTTAGGGTCTGAAAATCTCTTGGGAAAACTGAATCAAACGCATCTTTCATCCTTTAGATTCTAGATCATCTGTCCAATAAGAGAAAGTAAAACAAATGTAAACGAAGCACAAAATATTCAAAAGGTAATACAAAACATGGCAAAGAATTTTCCACTTATATCCTTATGTTTATAGTAGGAGACCTAGTGGGAAAAGTTAATTGCTATTTATATAACTAGCTATTATGTGACACTAACTAATGTGCACGAGTGGTTTGTCCCCGTCATCTGTCAGTCCAACTCATTAGTCTGCTTTTAAGAAGGGCTTCAAGATCATATTAAACATTGAAAATTTGCGAAGGATTCTTGACAGCCTAACACTAATATTGAACTTCACGTAGAAGTCCAGTGTTGGCAACATTGGCGCATTGAGTTGCGGATCATGTCTAGCTGGCAACAAGGAACATTATCATCCCATCCCCATTCGTTTACGTATAAACGCAGTAATGAGAGAGAGGCTGCTTTCAAAAAATTACATGAATGAAAAGTTAATGGTTTGATTATGATTAACTTTCAAGCTTAATCCATATCATCTTTTAAAATTGATGGAGCCGTTTTATTATTAGGTCTACTTAGATTGGGCTATTTTCTTCCTCTCAGCCGCATACAATATTCTTTTTTATTATTGTTAGGTCTTGAAAGTTGAAGGGAGTAAGAACAGCACAAGTGCTATAAATTTTGTACGGCACTCACTTGAGTGCCTTAAATTTTTTTAATTCATATTTTTTATTATTGTTAGGTCTTGAAAGTTGAAGGGGGTAAGAGCGGCGTGAATGACATAACTTTCGTGCGCCACTTACTTGACTATCATAACTTTTTTTTTCGTTAATTTGAGTACCACAAATTTGAAAAATTGACACTTGAGTACCATTGGCGATTTAGCTCACCAAAAAATCTTATATGGATGCCGGTTATCCTATGTGGCTTTGCCAACACTAATGTAGCAATTTTTAATATTTTTTAATATTTGAAAATCTTTTAGATTGTGCGATGGCTTCGCAATCGGCAAGGATTGCCGGTGACCCTTGCTAGCCCTAAATAAATAAATAAAATAATAAAATAATAATTATAAATAATTATAAATTAAAAAACCCACGTTAGATGGGAAATTAATTAAAAAAATCCACGGATGATGATTTGTCAAAAATGCACTCAAATGATTGATATTCTGATGTGGCATTTAAGTGAGCTTAAAAAAAAAAATTATAACCCTCAAGTGAGCATTATACAAAAGGTATGGCACTTGCGCTATTCTTCTCCCAAAGTTGAAAATATTTTTAGGGAAATGAAGAGCCACAAAAAACTCTAAACCATGTTTTTTGACACATTTACTGTGATATTGACCAGGTGAAAAGATAAAAGGAAAAAAAAGGGAGTTTGACTAGTTAAAAAGAAAAAGAAAGAAGGAAAAGTACTTAGCTAAGTTAAATTATGAAGAGAAGAATAGTGAGAGTGCCATAACTTTCTTTTCGCTCAATTAAGTGCCACATTGAGTAAAATTGATCATTTGAGTGCCAATTTTGACAAATCATTCTACGTGAATTTTTCGAATTGTTTGAATCTTTTTGTTTTTCTTTTTTTCACTTTTTTTAGGTCGGCGGCCCTATAAAAAGGGAAAATAAAGGAAAATTTTCAAAATTAAAAATAATAATAACTAATTTAAAATATTAAAAAATTGTCCACATCAATGCAGACAAAATTACATAGAACATCCGTTGTTAAGTTAGACTTTTCGGCAAGGCAAATCATCGATAACACTCAAGTGATTGGTTTTTCAAATTTGTAGCACTCAAGTAAGCAAAAAAAAAAAAGTTATGGCACACAAGTTAATGATGTACGAAAGTTACGACACTCTTGTTGTTCTTACCCCTTAAAAATGGAAGAAAAGAAAAAAAGGGAAAGAAGAATAAAGGAAAAGGAAAAAGGGAAGGGGTACATGCCACGGAGGCCCTGCCAAATTAGATTTACATAGATGTGTAACACCGGAAAAGGATTTAAGCCATTTGTTCTTCTAATGAGGGTAGTTTTCTTAGATAGGGCATTAAATTGGAAATTATGTGAAATTGAATATATGAAGAACCAATTTAAAATTGTTAAGTTCAGAAATTATAGGGCATTGATAATTTAGGGTGTTATGGAGTTGTACGATTTAACAGAACTCAATTCCAGTTGACGATTTGCCTGAAATAAATTTTCAAAGTTTTGTGCACGTGCTAAACGGTACTTGACCAGAGCTTTCAGGTCAAATTTCATCAATTACGAACTAGATTTTGAGTTGGCCAAGCTAAGGTTTTAGAAGGGCTTTCTTTTGACTGTAAGCTTATTTAAAATGGAGTTCAATGAAAATAGTTATGACACGAGAAAGTTTGTTGCATGGGTGGCTATTGGTCATGCGAGTGGTAATTCTTCACGTTCGTGATTTTTTTTCCACGGCTGACCATTCTTAAGGTCTCTTGTCAACCCTTAGTGAATGTTTTGACTCTGTAACAGCGTGGTTTGTTAAATTATTAGTTAAAGTAGTGTTTCAGTTGGTTTTGACATCTATTCTTATTTAATTAATATGATTATGAGATTATCAGCTCATGTGGTTATTTTTTTTAGTCCTGGGAATTCTCACGTGAGTGGTGTTATCTCTTCTTTAAATTCCTAAACTCATATCTTGAAATGAGAAGGATTAGGCATATTACGTGTAAAGTATGATTTTGTTAAAAGGAAAATGTGGTGTTTGTTGGATATCTAATGCATGAAAATTTGGATTGGATATTAATTACCTTTTTTATTATTTGAAATGACAAGGAAAGCATTTTAGGGACGATTTCTGAGTATATTGTTATTAAATGGTTTGAGAAATGCTTTATGAAAGGGATTGCAAAAATGGTATATCTATTGATTTGTGAATCCAATTCTTGAAATGTATTCTATTTATGAAAGGATATATGTTTGGTACTATGAAAACCATTTATGATACTGATTCAAGATTGGTTTCATGGAAAGAATTGAAATGTGAAATAATATATATTTTTGTGATTATGATCAATTTCAGATTAAATTTTTGGTATTGG
This sequence comes from Eucalyptus pumila, assembly GCA_016097595.1. Taxonomy (NCBI): domain Eukaryota; kingdom Viridiplantae; phylum Streptophyta; class Magnoliopsida; order Myrtales; family Myrtaceae; genus Eucalyptus; species Eucalyptus pumila. Next base: position 25,399,572 of record CM027851.1, read on the forward strand.
ATTATGATGGGTTGATGCTCTTTATCACTATGAACCCAATTAGAATTTTCTTGATATGCATACTAGTTTTAGGATGTCTTTCTAGACTAAGCCACCGGCTGATAATAGGTAAAGACATTGCTAAAGGGAAATCTTGGTCACTTTATCATCAAGCGCAATGTTGTGACATTAGTTTGTATTTAGCAATAGATTAGTCAATGAAAAATACCATTAAGTGTGACCTAATGAGATGGATCAATTGGATAACATTGATGTGTGGTATGAGATTGATCAATAAGATATACCATCGATAGCTGAATTGATGAAATTACTCAATGGAATAGATCTTTGGTATGTGAATTGATGAGATTGATCAATGGAGGGGACTGTTGATATTTGTTATGTCTAATACGTATGAAGCTTTGTTAAAAAGATAAATTTCATTTTTGATCTTGTGCATGTGTGTATTATATTGTAGATTTGAATTAAACGAGTTTTAGTATGGTTTTGTAAATATGCATAGCAGATCTTGATCTTCTATGAAGGGTCATATACAAACTCAAAATTTATACATGTGTAACACGATTACTTTCCGTTAAGATTCCATCAATGAGCATTGTTAAAAATCTTACGTGGCTGTCTATAAGGACAACAAAAAGCATTTGTGCTGACACTGTGCTCATGTGACAAAAATATGCCAACTCATTGTGTGTTTGTCTGTTCTTTTCTTTTTCTTTTTTTCTTTTGTCCTTTGTCTTCTTCTTTGGTCTGCACCTGGCCGGCGCGTGCCCCGCCACCGACCTCATCGTCACCGTTCCAACGTTGATGTCTCTTCAGCTATACTTGACTGCATCTTTGAAGGAATCCTCAGCCGACCCCTAAATCTGAGGCGGAAACTCGGAGACTTGTTCCCCTTATCGCCATCCTATGGGAGACAAAACCCCATGAGACCAAGCAAATTCGAATCTAGTCCAGGAAGCCCCCTGGGGAAGAAAATGAGTCAAGCAAACTCTTCACCAGGTTCGCATGCACATTGACCGGAGTAAAATCCTTATCCATGTCTTGGGTCGAACTCGATCTCCTCGATCTAAAAAGATCATTAAAGCTCAACAAAGTTAGGAACATCGAAATTCGAATTTGCTTGGTATAAAATCCTTCCGTTTTTTCAAAGAAGATCATGGAACGTTTTTTTTTCAGAATAAAAGGGCACACGCATTCATAGGAAAAGAAAGAAGAACAAGGAGGTGGGAAAAAAAAGACAAAAAAAAGAGAGGAAAAACATACAATTTGGCATATTTTGTCATTTCAGCATCGCTTGTCTTTTGTTATCCATATAAGCAGCCACACAAGATTTTTAACAATGTTAATGTGAGTGTTTCACGTCAGTATAAATTTGAAATTTTGGATATCACAAAAAAATAGAAATTATGAGTAAATGTGTCACGATTAATATATTTATGACATACATGGGACTTTTCCCTTAAATTTGCAAATGACATACGTAGGGATTTTTCATGGCCTTTTTCCTTAGAGAAAACGACTGTAAATTTCTTTTAAAATATTTTGGAAAATCATGACATACATGGGACTTCGATTCATGATATTTTGGCCTGGGGGTTAGCTTCGTGCAATGGGTTTTCTAATGCAAATATTAAACAAGCAAAATAATGCCCTAGAGAAACTACGATATTTCGCAGGTTTATTTCAGCGGAATAACAACTGTGAAATCATATTTTCATCTTCTTTCCAAGGGTAATATGGCCAATTTGACAACCTATTTATTCATGAAACTTAAACGGAAAATGAAACAGATGATTCCTAAGCTTTAGTCCAATGTATAATGTCATATTTGTTCAATATAGTCTTTGAATTATGGGTAAAGTTCAATGTGGTCCTTCCATTTCCTCAAATGACAAATTAGATGTTATTTGTTGACAATGATTATTATATGCTAAGTTGGATTTTTAAAATGATGAGTTAATATGTTCATCTTTTTATTCATCTACTCTTAAAAAGAAAATAAAATCAGGGTGTAAACGTGTGGTAGATTACTACATTTGTATTTAAAATGAATATCTTCCGTGGATAATCCACGTGTAGCCATTTTTTTAGGATTAATACCACGAAAAACTTCAAATTAGTATATTTATAACAAATTTACTCCAAATTAATTTTTTAACCACCAAAAACCCAAGCTGATATACATGTAACGAACTTACCCCAAACTAATTTTTTGACAGTCAAAAATCTCAAACTATTACATTTATGATAATTTTACCTTTTGTTAGTTTTCATGAAATTGAATTAATACTACGAAAAACTACAAACCGATACACCTATCAACTATTATATGTTATCCAAATCAGCAAATTTGACAGTCAAATTTTACGGAAACTAACGAAGAGTAGATTTATTATAAATGTACTAGTTTGGTATCAATCATTTTTTACCCATCATTTAAACTTAACCGATTGAAAGCCAAATCTATAGATTCCGTTAACTTGAAATAATGAAACGATGACATTGAACATTTTCATACAATTTAAAAACTAAACTAAACATTTACTGATAAGTCAGAAAACATATTAAACAAATTAAATTTAGAAACAATACTATATATCGAATTAAAATTTATGAACCATTTGTGTAATTTTTCCAAAACCAAACTTTAACCCAGCAGAGTAACAACTTTTATATGATAACCTAACTCTAGCAATTGCATTAATTTTATTTAAGGGTTTAGAAACTTTAACCGTCGCAGCAAATTTTCTTTAATTTCCACCCTCCTGAGATCACTAAAATCATTAAGTTTGAACCCGTTAGAATTTCCTTACAAAATCAAACTAAGATGATTAGCACCAAGGATTTGTGAGAATGCATTTAAAAGAAGTTTTGCAAAGATTTGCCTTGTCGAAAATGTAAAATGAATGCCCTATTATAGAGAAACTTTGTAAGCCAAGGGAAACCCAAAATCTTCCAAGTGTCGTAAAATCCCTTCCAAAAGTTGAAATTGCCTTTTGAACAGTCAGGCTTGCCCTCCGCGCGGGGCAGGTTGCGGAAGGCAAGCAAGCCCAGCACACCGGCGCTAAGTAGGCCCAATAACTGCCACATGTTGGCCGCACCAAATTGCGACGGTTAGCAATTTTTAATTTTTTTTTTTTTAATTTGACCATATTTAGATCAAACGTTAATTTTTTTGTCTAATCTCCGATTGACTCGATTTTTTGCATCCATGGAATGCTCGTGACCTTAATTTCCCCAAAATATTTGTTAGAATGGCGAATTTCCAAGAATCGGATGGATATGGTGGAAGTTATCATATTTTTTCGTTAAAAATCCGATAGTTGACATTTTTATAGCATCAAAAAGCGTAGGAGGACTTGATCTTGGAGCTGAGTTAATCAATTGGGTCAAATCATGAAATCCCCTAGATGTCTAAATCTTATGGTCGTGATTAAATGATGTGATCAATTAAGATCCAATTGTCCAATTCAGATAAATACGGCATCATTGAAAAGCTCTTGATGAGTATGGCCAAATTGTACCCTTTCATCAAACTTTTGACAAAGTAACATTGTTTTTGTCAATATTGGTCAAAACCTTAGCTCCAGAATTGAATGTCTGCAAATAGAGTGACGGAGTCGAAGGAAAATTGTGCTAGTGGTGCGCATTAGATGCGCTTGAAGTCTCTTGGACTAGGCTATTTTGAAGTGCATCGATGTTAACGTAAATCTCAGTCGCATGCCTTTTCCGGGAAAATTCATGGACATGACAGCCGAACTTTAGGATAAAGGTCCTTGATTCTTGTGAGCTACCTCATGCTTTAGACTGAGTCGAAAATGGCAGTTAGCAATTTCGACGTGAAATAGGTTAAATGAAAAGTCAGAGAGAGAGGAACAGTCAACTTCTTTTTGAAAAGTTTAGACATATATAATTGTCTTTCATGTACAATGTTGTGCTGAACAAGTAACAAAAATGCACAACGGATGCCACGATAGATTGGCATCCATGGTAAGTCAGATATCTTTTAGTGGTTTACAATGTTGAGAAGGGAAACTCTCGTTTTCACGAGGCGCCGGAAGATGCATCCCAAGTCCTCGTCAACTTCCTGAAGGTTCAACTCTAACGCATCCAATCGCTTCAAAATGTCATTCACTGAGAGACCGGAAGCTTTTCCTGTTTTCAGGGAAAGCAATTCAGAATCCAAGATCGCCATTTCATTGACATCCTCTTCTCCTTCACATGCTACCTGTTTAGATGGCAGTAGTTTCGAAGCAAGTGACCAGCTGCTACGTTTCAGATTTGCACTTGACTGAGAAAGAAAGCACAGGAGGGAAGCAAATACTGAGAGGCTGATTTCTTCAACTTGTCTTAGCATGCTGAGAGTAGCTTCCCTGTTAGAGTCCTTGTTCAGGCTGTTCTTCCTCTCCATCTTCTTCAAATGCACCAAGTACTTAAAAATGATTTTCTGCAACCTCTTCCTAGTACTCATGTAGGCTTCAACTTCCTTGGCAAGACAACAATTTCCTCCTATTCTTCTCCGGAGAACCGACTCGAGTTCTTTAATGCATTCCTTCATCCGTGAGAAAGCGTCTTTCATATTCCCACAAACATCCAACAGCTCCAGAGATCCATCCAACAGCTCTTCCACTGAACTTCTTAGGCGTGCATTTGAAAGAGCCTGTTGGGTAAGAGGCAACTTAAGCAAATCTTCAGTGCAGTCATAGAGATCCTTTAGGATTCCCAGCTTTTGGGAGGCCGAGGATGTGGATGACGCTTCTGACGATTTGATTCTGTTTAATTGCTCCTCAATGTTCATGCTAAGAGGATGAACCCCGCAAGGTAAGCTATTCGAGCGAGCATGGCTAGGACATTTTGTAGTATGAATCGAGGCCATCTTGAGAAACAGGATGTTCTCAATGTGATGGATTGAAATTTGGCTCAAGTAGTTAAACAACCTTCGACCCTTGTATATATAGAAGATAGAGGAGAATTAAGAATGCAAATCCACCCTTTCAGAGCTACATTACTGTCATGTCACAAATCCTCCAACATTGCCGAATGCGCCATCAAAGCAGATCTCTTGCAGATTACAATATAAAAGAGAAGTGTTGAAAATCAGAATCAGATTTGCTGGTTATTTTGTTTCCAGATTTTCCAGATTTTCCGGATCTTCAAGATTTTCTAGATTTTCCAGTTTTTTATTTTTCCAGATTTTTTTGTTTTTTTGTTAGCTTTTAGGAATTTGTTTATTACGTTTTAGGTGGTGTAGTAGCTATAAAAAGATGAGATGCCTCATGTAAATATTCATTCTCTGGAGAATAAAAAAAAAAAACTCAGAGCAATTTCTTCATGGTATCAGAGCACGATCTGGACCATTCTCTTCTACCTTATTTCTGAGAGTTTCCACCATGACAAAATACCCTAGAGCTGCCATGGCAAGCGAGGTTGAGAGTGAAACCTCATATCCTAGAGCTCAGAACTCTCCTCACATTACCCAACCTATCAATATATCCGAAGGTGGAACTCTTCTCATCACCGGTCATAAACTTACCGGTCACAACTTCAATCAATGGTCCCATTCTGTCATGATTTTCGTTTGCGGAAAAGGTAAAGAAGATTACCTAACTGGAGCTGCCGTACAACCTGAGGAGACGAGCCCAAATTATCGAACATGGAAGGCGGAAAATAACATGGTGATGTGCTGGCTGCTGAATTCAATGACAAATGAAACAGGGGAGAATTTCATGTACTACAAGACAGCAAAGGAGATTTGGGATGATGTTCATGAAACCTATTCAAACAAAGACAACACCTCAGCCATATTCGAGATCAAGGGCATTCTTCATGATCTAAGGCAAGGGGAATCTTTGAAGTTAAAGACCTAGGTCAACTCAAATACTTCCTAGGTATGGAGGTAGCTCGGTCACGGAAAGGAATTGCAATTTCCCAACGCAAATATACTCTTGATCTTTTGAAGGAAACTGGTATGCTTGGATGTAAACCAGCTGACACACCCATGGATTCTACAAATAAAACCGAGATGGAAGAAGAAGGACCATTAACGGACAAAGGGAGGTATCAAAGATTAGTTGGCAAACTAATCTATCTCTCGCATACTCGGCCAGACATTGGTTTCGCAGTAAGTATGGTTAGTAGATACATGAACCGACCAACAGAGAAACACATGCAGGCAGTTTTTCGAATCTTACGGTACTTAAAGAAAAGTCCTGGAAGAGGGCTCTACTTTAAGAAAACGGATGAAAGAAACGTGGAGATATTCACGGATGCAGATTGGGCTGGATCTCTCATGGACCGAAGGTCGACAACAGGGTATTGTACCTTCATGTGGGGCAACATGGTTACTTGGAGAAGCAAGAAGCAACCTGTTGTTGCTAGGAGCAGCGCTGAAGCGGAGTTTAGAGCAATGTGTCAAGGAATATGTGAAGGCATATGGCTAAGAAGAATCTTAAATGAACTAGGATTCTTTAATACCAATCCTATGTCATTATTATGTGACAACAAAGCTGCTATTGAGATTGCCAAGAACCCGGTTCATCATGATAGAACAAAGCATGTGGAGATCGATCGACATTTCATCAAAGAAAAACTTGAGGAAGGAATTTTGAAGCTCTCGTATGTTCCAACCAATCATCAAACAGCGGACATACTGACCAAGGTTTTATCCAGAAATAGTTTCGAGACTCTAAGGTGCAAGCTGGGTATGATAGACATTCATAACCCAGCTTGAGGGGGAGTGTTGAAAATCAGAATCAGATTTGCTGGTTATTTTGGGCGCGTTTGTTTGCGTTTCTGTTTAAAAATTGTTCCAGGAAACAGAAATAGAAAAAAGTGTTTCTGTTCCTGGGAACAATTTCTGAACAAAAAACGCGTTTAGAATCTGTATAAAATTTCTGTTTTCGGAATAGAAAAAGAACAGAAACACGTTTGGTAAATGTAAAAAAATTCTGTTTACGGAATAGAAAAAAAGAACAGAAACACGTTTGGTTATGTACAAAATTTCTGTTCCAATTTTTTTCCAATTGTTTTTTTTTTTAATAAAATGTGAACTTGGTATTAAATTATCATTCTCATGAAATGCTTATCAATTTAATTTTGTTCATATTAAGTGAAAACAAACATTCTAAACTTGATCATATTTGCTTTGAACGGAATAAATATTTTAAGTTCGTACCAAAATTTTCCAATTTGTTTTTTTTAAAAATAAAGTGTAAACTTGACTTTGAATTCTCATTATCATAAAATGTTCATCAATTTAATTTTGTTCATGGTGAGTAAAGTCAAACATTCTGAACATAGTTATAAGTGCATACTCTGAAGAAAAGTTTATAAATAAACTTTGTTCCAAATTGTTCTCACGTGCCTTTTTTTTTTCAATAAAGTGTAAACTTGGTATTGCATTATAACTCTAATGAAATGCTCATCAATTTAATTTTGTTCATAGTTGTTGAAGACAAACATTTTGAACATGATCATGTGCATACTTGGAACAAAATTTCATAAGTAAAAATCCCACCATAAGAGCTACCTAAAAGAAGAATACTTCATAGATCTCTACGTAGACCCTTTCATACATAACATCATAATAATGAAGTAATATAGTTCATTGTTCAACTTCATCACATTGGATTTGATAAGTGAATACTTAAAAACAAAATTACAAAAGTCAAAAACACAAAGTCATGAAATTTCAGGCATATTATGATCCTCGCCATTTTATTTGCAATCCTTGTCCTAAGCATGTTTATTCCAGGTGCATCATGCAATGTATCATCTGCAACCTCCAATTCTGTAGGTCCGCATGGATATTCCGGAACTTTGGATGGATCCACCGAAGTTCTCAAAGCATCAGCGTTCACTTGAGAATGAATCAACCAATTGAGGATGTACCTTAAGTAAAGAAAAATTCAAGACAATCAGCAATAAGGCAACAACGAAACAGCACCCTCCATTCTCTGCAAATCCATAACTTAAAGAGAAAAAATCGAAGCATTATAGTCATAAGATATCAAGGATCTCGCATAATGTATAATCCCCAACATTCCTACAAAAAAAGTCGAACAACGTTGTTCTTATAGATTCACAAAGAATGTACTAAATGAACAAGTCGACAACGTTGTTCTTCTCACGTGCCTTTTTATTTTTTATTTTTTTCTGTTCTTTTCTTTTCTTTCACTTTTATTTTTCTCCTCCCCTTTAGTCTACCCCTCTACACGTTCTCTTCTTCGGGCGTCATCTTCTTCCTTTTGTCTTTCTCCCCTTGAGTCGCAAGGGTTCATAGAGACACACAGAAAATACTAATATTCGACCAAATCCAAGCAATACGGGACAAAACGCAAATTGAGAACAACAGGAGATATTTGCCATAGAACAACAGGATCGCGGGACAACAGGATCGTGGGACAAAGATCAACAGAACAGCAACTCGTCATGGTGTCGAGGAACGCCAGCAAAGGCCAGATATAACAACACCCATCAATACATCATATTCACGTATACGTTGGAATATTCCTCCTTGTTCTTAGTGAACCGCTAGTTTTGTCATTTCAAAAAACAAGTAAATGCATAGACTGCCGTAACCAATCAATTGATAAACATCCTTTGATAGACGAATGAAGAAACCAAGGAAAACCAATCAACACAAGCACAAAAGAAAGAGTATTTACCTCTGTATTGAGAGCCCAATGGTTAGTTCTTGGAAGACCCGGAAAGAGAATGAACCGGGATGAATATGCTACTGCTCATACATGGCAAAGCAGAGCAAGAGAAGGGTTTGGTCAGATTTGAAGAGAGCAACTAGTGACGGTTAATTGTATATTTATTCCATGAATGTATCTCTCGCGCTCTCTCTCTCGCACGTGATGAACTCGGCGGTGGACTATTTTGGTATTGTAGTGATGGACGGAGAGAAGAGTTCCGAAATTGAGATTTGAGAGCGAGATTTAATAATTATTTCTTGCCGATTGAGAAAAATTATAAGTGCTTAAGTGCTCGGGGGAGAAACCGAAAGATCCAACCTTTGCCCGCCCAACCACCCTTCAACACGGCCGCTGCAAACCCCACACACTCACTCACGAGTCAAACCGAACTCGCTCGCCAGCCGAGTTACCTCGTTGAAACCAGGCCATCTATTCTTTTTCAAGCGAAACACAGGAAAATGATGAATTTTGGGACGATTCCGGACGACCCGAAGCAAAACAACCACAAGAAATTCAAGAATTCATCAAAGAGGGAGGATCAAATTTGAAATACCGTTGCGAAGTTGATGAAAGATGGTGGTGGCGAGCCGAGCGAGCGAGCGCGCCGACGTCGCGCTGCCCTGCTCGCTCGAGCCGAGCCCGAGCAGCAGCGACGCTCGCTGCTCTGCTCGCTCGAGCCGAGCCCGAGCCGAGCCCGAGCAGCAGCGACGCTCGCTGCTCTGCTCGCTCGAGCCGAGCTTGAGCAGCAGCGACGCTCGTCGTTTCCGCTCGCTCGAGCCGAGCCGAGCTCGAGCAGCAGCGACGCTCGCTTCTCGCTCGCTCGCTCGAGCGAGCCGAGCTCGAGCAGAACGACGCTCGCTCGCTCGCTCGAGCCGAGCCCGAGCAGCAGCGGGCAAAGCCGGGCTTCGCGTCGCTCGCTCGCCCGATCTCGAGCGAGCGGACGAGCCGCTGTCGCAGATCCGGGAGCAACGCCGCCCGCCCGGATCTGCGAGACTCGCTCGAGCAAGCGGCTCGCAGATCCGGGCAAGCGATTCCTCGAGCGAGCCCTAACACTCGAGCTCTCGCCGAAGTGAAGACAATCGGTGAAGGAGGAGCGGTGACGACGCGCACACGGTGAAGGAGCGGCGGCCGTCGAGACAGCGCCGGAGAAGACGATGGAATTCTCTCGCTCGCAGGAGGAGGCGCTCGTCGCAGGAGACGCTCGTCGCAGTCGGAGGAGGAGAAGCTCGTCGCTCGTCGCAGTCGCCGGAGGAGAAGCTCTTCGCCCGTCGCTCGTCGCTTGTCGCGGGTCGCGGGAGGAAGCTCGTCGCGGGGGGAGAGGAGGCCCTGTTCGAGCACTATCCAAGAAATAAGAAAGGAACACAATTTTGTTCCTTTTTTGTTTCTGATTTGTGTTTCAGAAACAAGAAACAAGTTTTTTTTGTTTCTTGTTTCTGTTTCTTTTTTGTTCCTGGGAACAAAAGAACAAAAAAGGAACAGAAACGCACACAAACGCGTTTCTGTTCCTTTTTTGTTCCCAAGAAGAACAAAAAAACAGAAATTTCTGTTCTCGGGAAGAAACGGTGTAGCCAAACGCGCCCTTTGTTTCCAGATTTTCCAGATTTTCCGGATCTTCAAGATTTTCTAGATTTTCCAGTTTTTTATTTTTCCAGATTTGTTTGTTTGTTTGTTAACTTTTAGGAATTTGTTTATTACGTTTTAGGTGGTGTAGTAGCTATAAAAAGATGAGATGCCTCATGTAAATATTCATTCTCTGGAGAATAAAAAAAAAAAAACTCAGAGCAATTTCTTCAAGAAGTTTTAAACAGATTTGAGTATCAAGCCCCACAGGGTGTTCTGCAACAACGGTCGCCTAACAAAATAACATGAACTGGCCATTCCTAACTTTTCTAGCTGAACTTGATCATGTGGGTCACAGAGATATGCCAAATGCCAATATGGTTAGGGAACAAGTGGAATCTTTACATCCTCTAGCTCAAGTGATGGGCTCGAACCCATCTCTATGATTGATTCAGCAGCACTAATCACCATTTGTTTCGGTTTTTTTTATAATGCCCAGTGATGCTTCAATCAACCAAAAATTCAAAACCAAATTTAAATAGTTATGTACACCATGCCTTGCCACCATGACTCAATACAGAAATGTGACAAATCTCTTGGGGCATTGATGAGTATGTCAGATGAACTGCACTCATCTCCATTCAAATTTGAATTGCTCCCGATATTTGTAATGTAGGCAAAAAAATGGGCTCGTGGAAGCCACCCCCCCCCCCCCCCCCCCCTCTCCCCAACTCATCGGTCATCACCCTGTTAAAATGTCAGAATATTGAATATATGAAATGGGGTCTGACAACACTATTCCCTGCCGCACAAACGAGTAATAAGTTAATAACACTCTTCAATACATTGGAAAAGAAAGAAACCTAGAAACCTGTGTTCATAAGTATCATGTCACCGGAATAGTTAAAGGATTTCTTCAGCCTTTCGGGACTTGTACAAATTAGTAGCTCTGGTCTTGCAATTGACGACAGAAAAACTTGGCCAACTAGTATCTGTACATGTTGCTAAATTCCTTGTATTGTTTTCAGGGCCTAGAACTCTAACTACTAAATTTCCGTAGATTTTCTATTTGCGGGGGATGCACATTTTAAACATTGTATTTCAACACTAATGTTTTCCTCCTCATTTTCAGCCTGACATATACTAACGAAATTGTATCTTTATGTTTTTCTGAGCTAGCGTCTGTAGTACTGGGACTATACTAACCAGTTCTCAGTGCTTCTCAATGTTTTGGACCGACACTGACCTGTAAAACATTGGCTTTTACTGTTCATAATCTAGGGATGGTAGTGTATGTACATGTAATGATGGTCAACCTTGTCGCGGCTCTTGTATTTAATAATAATGCTCATTTGTAACGTATGGGTAAATAATATAGCAAGTTTTTTGTTCGACAAGAACTCTCTTATTGTAACGATCCGATCCTATGAGGGTAGGAGTAATCACTATGGCTAGAGAGAGCTCAGACAAGATGTGGCTCCAACTCTAGGATGACGTGGGAGCAAGAATGAACTAAATCTCACATTGCTTGAATATGATGAGGTGGAGTATCATCTATGGGACAGCACTTGTCCTAACTTGCATCGACGCATTTTTTAGAGGGAAGCCTAGAGGAACAAAGCCATGCGAGCTTTGGTCCAAAGTGGACAATATCATGGCAAGTGAGGCCTGGGCTTAACACCTATTAGATGAGACACCAGAGAAAATTCACACATAGAGGCTATGCTAGTTAGGTTCTCTGTATACGTGAACTGCTCCGTGAAAACTATGATTTTGAAGATGATGGTGTTCAAAGTTGAATTATTTCATCATGTCATGGTGCTCAGTGTCTTCATTGAGGTTTGATTCAACGTCAGCATCAAATCATATGTAAGGCTGTATAGTTCCTTCGTCCGAGGACGATCTCCTAATTGCTAGTACAAATTAAGGATCGAAGTCTGAACTCATGATATGACGGAAGCTGTATAGACTATAGTTCTTCACTACTTCCACCATAAGGACTCTCACTGTGAGAAACTCCGTATGCCTTGACTTTGCTTACCAGACTCAAGTCTTTTCTTCATCCAAATGATGATTAAAGCCGAAGGATGCATTCCTTCATATCTGAGAAAACGTCTCTCACTGTTCCGCATCCAACAGCCCAAGAGATCCATCCAACAAGTCTCCAACACCCATTCTGCAGCACTGATGAGTAAGCCCTTGCTGGCTCAGAGGCATCTCGAGCAAATTTTCGATGCAAGAGCAGAGATCTATAAGGTCTCCCAGCTTTCGAGATGCTGATGATGCTGAGGAGGATGCTGCTGCTTCGGATGATCTGATTCTGTTTAATTGCTCCTCAACACTCATAGCAATTGGATGACTCCTGGAAAGTAAGCTAACAGAGCGGGCATGACTAACGGATATAAAAGTCTTGGTCTTCGAGGCTATTTTGACATGGTGAATCTTTCACTAATCTGGAATTTTAATTGGCTTTGATAATTGAGAGGGCTTGTGAAGCATGAGCAACCTCTTACCTTGTATATATAGAAGGGCTAAAGTTATCAAAAAGACCATCCTTCCAGTCTCTGCTTGCTAGCATGTCATGGATCCTCCGACATCTCCACGAACGCGTCATTATTACAATGAGATTAGAGCAGATATGAAGCTCGAACGAATTTAATTATTGATGCGCATGGATGGTATTGCTGTCCCGATTCCCAAACAGAAGGATGATTAATTGTCTTTTCTCTGTAGATCTGAGTCTGAACTTGATCATGTGGGTCACAGAATATCCTATTCACAGCATTTAGCTAGGGAGGGAACAATTAGAATCTTCCCAACCTTGAGCACAAATTATAAATTCATGTGCTCCAGTTAAAAGACTCCACTCAAACCTGCTCAAAAGGCCGTCGTCGCCCATTAGATAATCATTTGCATTTCACATCAGTAGAATTAGCATTGTTCTTGGGCCAAGTGACACCAAACTAGATCCTTGGGAGTGAAGAATCTTCACATGCTTGAACTCTTTAAATCTTGTTGGCTGTTACCTCATGAAACCCAAGAGAAGATTAAGATATGAAGGAGACTAGGCATTGCCTCCATGACCTCCAGACAGAAAACAGACCATTTCCAGGCACATTTAATGAGTTTATGAAGCCTGCACATGAGCTGTACTCATCTCTATTTTCAGATTTCAGTACTTCACTTGTTATAAATGAAGACAAATGAAGACGCGCATAGAAAGACTTCGATTCCTGATTATACTCAGCTCATTCCCTCCGGAGTTGAGTAGTCTGCTAAACAGGTCTCTGGCAAGACCTTTTCTGCTAAGCAAGCAATAGTCTCTGCACGACAAGAACAAAAAGAGGGTTGTCTTAGAAATTATACCACACACCATTCTCTTGCAACTGATTGTTCCCCTTTATTTCCATGGTTAATATTGGACAAGGCGTAAAAGAAAATTGATTCTTTTAGTGTTAAATACTGATTTTTACTAAGTCAAAAGGGGAAGAGCAAACAATAAATAAATAAATAAATAAATAAATGAGAGAGAGAGAGAGAAAGCTTTAAAAAGTCAATAAAGCAAAAAGGTGTCATATCATAAAACGGACCGAGAGCTCGCGAGAGAAAGGGAGAAAGTGAAGACGAAAGAAAGAAAAAGAAAGAAGAAAGAAGACGAAGGGAAAAGAAAAGTGGGTTTCGCATTACAGGAATTTCGCTAAGCCAATTCAATTTCGATTCGTAGCTTCGGTAAGTGATTAAACCCTCCATTCATCGATTAAGAGAATTTTTCGGAATTAGGGTGTAAATTCAAAGTTTTGAAAAATTCAAGCCATGAAATCTGATTTTTGAATTGTTGAGTTATGAGATTTCATGGAAATTGTGGTTTATAGCATTGTAAAGCCATGAGTTTTGACTGGAGTCAATTTGGAGAAACAATTTCATTATAGAGAAATTTTAGGATTTTGCATGTAAATTCCATGTTATGTGTAGGTTTGAACAATCAGTTCAAATGAGCATTTGTTAGCGAGTAAAAGTTATTTTATTAGCAGGCATAGTATAGCGGTTTCATAGTTAAGATAGAGTTATCCTAGATTTTAACGATATTTCTTATTTAATTGATAGGATTGTGAGTTCGACGGTTCAAATAATATTTGTCGTTTGCTCATAAGAGTTCTCAAGGAATTGGTACTATCTCTTATTCAAGCTTATCAACTCATTTTTGTTGTGTAAAAGTCTGGATCGAGTATTTACTAATTTCTTGAATTTATGAATGATTTGAGAATAGTTTTATGAAAAATACTGCAAAATGATATATATATATATATATATATATATATATATATATATATATATATATATGTATTGGTTTATGAAACAGGTTCTAAAATGAGAAATGCTTTACAAAAGTTATTTCTAGCAAATGAGTTGTGTTGCAAAAAGTTATTTGTTTGGTTTGTGAAATGTATATTAAATTGGATTTATAGCATTGAAGGATGGTTGCTTGATGCTTAATATGATTGTGAAGCCAATTAGGGGTTTCTAGGTATACATACTAATTTAGAATATTTTTCTCGGTTGAGCCACCAATTTTGTAAGTGGAGACTTTGCTAGGCAAATTTACCAAGTGTTCTGTCATTATATGTCATGATGATAATTTGCAATTGAGTAATAGATTATTCAATAGAATGGCCATTGCCATGGTTTTTTTTATAAAGATTGATCAATGAACTTGACCATTGAAATTTGAATTGTGATAGTAAATCTAAATGAATATTCCCGACTTGTATAAAGTTCGGTTGAAATGAAACAACTCATGCATTTCGTTACCTTTTTTGTACCTTGAGTTTAAATTAAAGTTTCTGGTATTGCTTTATATATACGCATAATGGTTACTCGATCTACTTAAAAGAGATATACTACTCACTGGGTTATGATTGCTCATTCCATTCCTTTCAAATTATTTTAAGTTCACCGATTAGCAATTGATAGTACAAAGCGCTTTCACCTGCGACCTTAGGGAAGTTGTTCTTTCTCGTATGGTTTGAGGTTTTGTGTTTCAAGTGGAAGGATGGCAATGTCATTAATCCTATCCCTATAGAATTCAATGCGTAACACTTGGATTTTGCTTTGGATCTCAATTTGTACTTTATTCATTTCGTCTTAGTTACATACTTCAGGGACTTAGAGATCTCTATACTTGTAAAAATGATTTTAAAATTAAAAAAAAAAAAAAAGTACAGTTAGGATTCAATAAAACCATTTTAAAGTTGCCCACGAGTGTCATGCCCTCCTACTTGCCTGGTTATGCCATGAATTTTATATTTTGTGGGTTCAGGAGCTGGTTTAAGGCATCTTGCAGATCTCAAGAAAACTTGGAATCTTGACAGCGAAGCTAATTTTCTATTTCGAAATAATAACAAGGATGGGTCGGCCTGTATAAATATGTTGTGGTATTTATAAAAGGTGTGGACAATAATCAACATACCATTTCCCCCATCCTATCGAGTAACGATGCCACAGATGACCCTGATCTGTACGTTTGGTTAAGTTTAGAACTTGACATCAAAGTAACGACTGAAACTCTCACATTGGTTGAATGGCGACTCTGTTCCAACATGAACAAGATGAGGCGACGGGAAGAAATGCATAAGCATGTCACGATTAAGTCCTTTTTGATGATACAGATCCTAACTTTAGATCCTAACTTTTCCAACTCCACTGGTTTCGCAGAGGCAAGCCGCAAATCGTTCCATTCCACATGCGTCCTGTCAATAGCCCTCGAAGTTAATCGATCAAAGATGATCAGAATGATCGATTCAAACCATATCAATTTGTACACTTAAATCACTCAATGCATCTTCTTTCGTTCTGCTTCATACACAAATAGGATCGACTGATACATGTACAATGCTGATGTGATATTTTTTTTCAGTACAGTTTCCCAGCATAGAGAGCATACGCTACATAACCAGAAGCAAAATCACCTTAATTCGCTTCTCCTGCAGAAAAGACTGCCTTAGTAGGCTGTTTGTGATTGAAGCACTGCACTTAGGCCCTCGGAATGAAGAGTAATCGCTTGCTCTTAAAAGTTCTGTGGGAGCAAAATCTGCACGGGTTGGTGAAGATCAACCATGATTAACCCTCATTGGCAAGTGGTTTTTCACATGAATAATTGCATCCAATTTCCAATTATACAAGAATTCCGTGTTTTTACTTTTTGTTACAATAACAATACCACCACCTCAAGGACAAGGAGAAAGAAAAGGGCCCAAAAAAAAAATGACAAAAAATGACAAAAAAAAATGGCCATCTCTCAAGATCCTTTTCCGCCACGTTGCCGCTTTTCTTCAAGGGCAGAGGCCTCATGCAGCATGTCAGCCGCATCCTTGTGCATGTCCAGCTTCGCAAGTGCGACCGCCTGCATGTAGAATGCAGTGGACCAATCTGGGTATACACATTGCGCCTGCATTGCATCTCGGAGTGCGGCATCGGGTTGATCGCACATGAGAGAGCAAAGACTCCGGCGAGCAAAAACAGTCGGTGATACCATGGTTCCTACATCAATGAACTGCAAGAAAACATCGTGAAAACAGAACTTAGTCACGTAATGTAATTTTTGTTTGCTCCTGTTCAATTCTAATTATGCCATTGCTACTATAAGTTCATCTGTTCAGATGAAAAAATTGTGGATGGCACTACAGATTTTGGTCAACCATTCACAACCCACTGACGGCAAGAAAATTCACCAGGTGGATTTAGATGAACTAGCTATTTCAATTGCTCGGTATCCTTGTAACACTGACAAACAAAATCGCAACTCAGGTTCCACTGCATTTCGAGTTTCCAAGAATTTACAAGCTGCAAAAATCGATCCACTTGAGGGTTTCTTAATTCGAAGTTTCTTCATTTGTATCTTGGTCTTCCCTCACTTGAATAATTAAGCAACTCACCAATGGCAGAATCTTGTACAAAATGACTATTCTAAGGTAACAGTATCAGCAAGTAGAAAGCATACCTGAGAATAACAGTCAATTGCTGTTCTAAAATCTTTATCACGAAATGCCAAGTCCCCACGCTTTCTCGCCTCCAGCATATCCCTTATTTGTTGAGTCCATTCTTGGAAGGACAACTGAACATTTCATGAAATGAGGTTACTTTGTCCTCTTCCAAATCAAAATGCGACAGACCATAATGCCACACCCAAATTACCTCATTGGTTCCTTCATCGTCTTTGTAATGTGTCGTTACCAGAATTTGATGAATCGCTGTGAGATCCATTCGTGAACAAGCATCACCCATTGGAGAAAGCGGGTGTGGGGGAGTAGGAGGCGGTTCCTCATGCTTCGGAATCCCCAGCATCACATGAGACGGAACCTGAAAGCTAAAAGTTATGATCAGTATACCACACTCCATAGAATGAAGACGAGATGGAAAAATCAAGATATTCAGAATGCAATGGCATCACATAATGTCTTTTGAAAAGGCATCAGAGAGTTGGCCATTAAAAGATAGAAACATCAGAAAGGTGGATGCTGCAAATAAGAATTCAAGCAGATGCAAAACATGAGTTTTATCAAAGCAAAGCTGGCAGCTTACATCGGGCTTATTTTGCAGCGGTGCAAGGGTTGCAACTAGTTCTTTAGTGTTTGGACGCTCCCTAGGCTCATACTGCAAACACCGTGAGGCGAGATCAAAGACCAAAGTAGCTTCTTCAGTTGAAAAGTTACCCTCCAAATGCGAATCCATCAAGAGGAGGATGTTTTTGCCACGGATCATGTCAAGAGCCTGTCCCAATGCAGAGAACACTTAAGGGCAGTATACAACATCGTCAAGAACACACCATAAGAAACCAGGCTCTTCAAAGAAGAAATGATAAAGATTAAATTACTTATTACATCAACACATCTTCCCTAATCTAGTATATTGAAAAAAAGGAGCAAGCACGTCACAAGAATATGTGAAAAAATCCAAAATTTGTTGCAATTGGTGCAAGAAGTGCTTGAAGTTTATACTTCCCTGTTGGTATATTTTGCCAATGAGTAAAGTTTGCTCAGTCCAAGCCACGAGGAGACATTAAATTGGACAGCTAATCATATCAACATTTATTGGAAGAGTTCACATTCAAGCATTGCACAATTGAGGCCATTCAAGAAATGGGGAAAAATTCACACAGCACAATGTAGGCTGCAGCATTTATAAGTAATCTTAGACAACTTCAGGACTCAGCAATTAAGAGAAACTTTATTCCTTGTAAGTTGCTAAGCAACACCCACAGCTTCAGAATGAGAAGCTAAACTACTGAGATATATCGATTTATCAGAGTTCCATAAGCCCAGAACAAGTTAAGGTTCAGATTGTATGTAGCATTTAGAAAACGCGTACATGCCTAATTGTAGGTTGGCAATCCATTAAAGGTACATACTTTTTAAGCTCAACACTGATAGGGCAGCCCTTCCTCATAATAACTGTAACAATGAGCAGACAACGACAGTGCTATCTCAAACTCTTCTAACACGACTGCAGCAAAACTCTAGTTGCTCTGTCTAAGTTTAGTATCTTCTTAAAACATCCTTAAAATTGTTAGTACCACAGTATGTCAAGTTCTTTGTGGTTGTTGCGCAGACAAAGAACTAGAAGTACATAACATATATAAGGCTACTTACATGAGTTGGAGGAATGTGCTTCCCACTAAGAAGATCCAAAAGAACTGTCCCAAAGCTGAAGATAACACTTTCTGGGGTTACACGTCCTGCATGCATTGCAAAAAGTGAGCCAAAAAAATGCATGTTGTGTCGCCCTGCAAAATCCACCTAGGTGAAAAATGAATGAGACATGCTTTGAAGAGGGGTTAACAGAATACTTTTACCAATGCATACACAAGCATCATCATCTGCCAGATAGATCCATGCTTTAGCCATAGCTAATAGCTGCAACAAGTTTGACATGGGCAGTTTCTATCCTTTTTAATCTATTGCGATGACTAAATCTTAAAAGTCACTGTGTGGGATCTTTTATAACCCATAACAAGCATGCACAATTAAATCCATGAGGTGCTGGGTTGTGACCAACCCTCAAACAGAATATCTGTAAATGAAAGATGATGTTCACCCAAATCTCGGAGTCTACCCTTTTCTTGCTAATTCAAGGCGACATTGAGCAGACAATAGTCATTGTGTCCTAAAAGAACCGATTTTAACAATCTTCCAAGGAAAGCAGCTGACAACCTTTTTTGTGAAAATATTAATTAGTGTCAGACGTTCCAAACAGCTTCTTTTGATTATGGTAGAAACTAGAAAACAATCTATAAGAGTAGGGCCTCATTCAGAAAGATATAAATATTCCATGACTTCCTGCAAGACAAACACCAGATAGAAGTTTGCTATGCACCCTTTCGAAATCCTCACGAAAGCTCCTCCTTGCACTCTCTTCCATACAAAGAGACATTCTCATGACAAACAAGCCCGCTTAATACAATTGAAAAGCGGAATAAATCCTAGGTCTCATGCACCAACGATTGGAGAGAACTCATCAATAAATATAATTTATAAGTATAAATTACCAGGAAACTGCAGATGTCTTGGCAAGGAGTATTCATAAAAGAGAAGAGGGGAATGGATTTACCATTTCTTAAATACTCAGGTGGAGTATACGCAAGGTTTGTGCTATAACTTTTCCCATCTCTGCTATTTTTCATCAAGCCGAAACATGAGAGTCGAGGATCGCCATTCTGCAAAAAGAATCTATATATCAGCTCACCAATTTTGCAAAATCATTTGGTCGATAGACCATCCAGATCTTATCCTTGTCATTGGGCCAATCAGTCAAATCACATCGTTAAGTAACGATCGAGCACTATTTCCATAATTACACCGTGATTATTAAAAGCAGTCATTACCTAATACATGTCATACCTCATCAAAGAGAACCCTATATGCATTTAAGTCATGGTAGAGCGGACGGCCTTCGTTACTACAATAATCTAGGGCTTCGGCAATGTACAGAGCAACTCTAAGACGCATAGCCCACTCGATAGTTTGATTTTCCCCTGCAACAAAATGATCAAAGCAGTTAAATTTTACTCGAACCCAGCAACTTAACCAATGTACCGGTATGGCAAATGTCTTATCTAGCAGTAGAAAATGACTCGTTAACTAAACATGCCATAAACAGGTTGATGCGTTATCAAACTAAAAGCTCTCTGCCCACTCATTTTAAGAGGCGAATCTATCAAGACTTTGTTGTGGCTACTCGCATGCTAAAAGAGGAATAAATGGTGGGCACCGCTCAAATGAAACGGACAAGTGCTGAAACCTAAACAAACGCAGTGAAGAGACAAAGATGCGGCGTCATGATATAAGCAAAATCGAAGGAAAAATTCTGCAGAGAGCTACATACAGTGGAAGAGGTGCTTAGCAAGAGTGTCATTTGGCATGTACTCTGCAACAAGCAATCTCTCGTCCCCATCACAGCAATAACCTATCAAATTCGCCAACCTCTTGTGCCTCAACTTCCCAACTCCCCATGCCTCTTCCTACAAAAGTGGCGAAGCAAACATCCAACACAAAACTCTTCAAAATAAATCAAGAACAAGAAGAGAAGGGTGGAGAAAACCGGGAGAGGCCGAAAAGGGTAAGTACAGCGAACTGTTTCGGATCGGGCCAAGCCAGCTTGGTGAACTTCTTGACGGCGATCCAGCGGCGGTTGTTCTGGTTCTGGAGGCGGCCCTTGTAGACGACGTTGGGGGCCTTCTCGCCGCTCTCGGACACGATGAAATCGGAGCTGAAGTTGTTGGTGGCGGCCCTCAGGTCGGCCAGGGAGAACTCGGAGAAGAACCCCGCCGACCCGACCCCGCCCCCGGGCCCCCCGGCCCCGGCGCCGCCGCCGCCGGAGTGGTCGGTGCCGTTGGCGGGCTGCTGGCGGAGGCTGTTGGCGGAGGCGGGGTAGCCGCCGCGGCGCTGGTGGTGGGGGCGATGGTCCTTGTCGTCGGAGCCGGCGTCCTTGAGGAAGGACGACTCGCAGCAGCCCATGACTCGGAAAGAAACGAAAAAGAAAGCAAAAGAAAGAAGGGAAGCCCGAGTTGACTCACTGCGAATAATGGAACCTCCCCACCTGGTCCCCAGCACCCAGCTCCTCCTCCTCCTCTCTCTTGCACAACCCAAAGAAGAGAGAGAGAGAGAGGGAGGGAGGTTACAGGGGAAAGTTACAAGGAGAGATTTTTTATATATCTCTGGTAAAGAAAGCACCCGTGTGCTAGGAGAAAGGAGAGAGAGTAGGAAATGAGAACGCAATGACCAGCAAATCAAGAGCTCTCATTCTCTCTCTCTACTCTCTCTCTCTTACAATGGAGCACTGACACAAGCTTTCGTGTTTGCTGGTTTTTTTGTTTTTCTTTTTTCGGGGGGGTCGGGGTCGGGGTCGGGGTCGCGACTATTTCGTTGTCGTCTTGCGTTGTCCTGTTACGCGACGGGGGGTGACTCGGTGAGCGACGAGAGTTGATCTGTCCTCTCTCTCTCTCGCGCGTGAATGGAACGTCTCGCCTCGCTCGACCGACTCCACGCGATATCTCGGCGGCCACTCTTTGCGATCTTTGTGCTTCGATGCTCTCTACTATGTTGAGGAGAACGATAAAATTGGCAAAAATCTAACAACAAAGATAAAAGTAACGAACACACCCCCCCCCCCCCCCCCCCAAAAGTTCAGTCTATACAATAAAAAGGATTAATGCCACACACACACACAAAAAAACTCTCAAATTGATGAATTCATAATAAATTTATTTTAAATTAATTTTTTTATAATCACAAATCTCAAACGAATACATTTGTTATAAAGTTACTGTTCGCTAGTTTCCGTCAAATTTTACTATTAAATTGATGAGTTTTTTTTTTTTTTTTTTACCCTACGCTATTCCTACTCTACCGTCAAATTTTACTATTAAATCACTTCGGCGAGTTCTAACCCTCACCTCCCCCTTCCATAAATTGATGAGTTTGATAATACGTAAGAGTTGACGATGTATCAATCAATTTGGAATTATATCCTCCATTTGTCATAAATGTAATTTTTCGTGATAAACTAACGAAGAATAAATTTCTTACCGATATATCAATTTAGAATATTTCATGATATTAACCCAAATAAAAATGCATTGACTTTCAAATGATTGAATAACACCATGAGAATTTTCTCAAAAGACAAAAATCACAACACGTGACTTGGCTAACAATGACATTCCAAAGGAAACAAGTTGGCAATGCTATCAAATGGGTAAATCAATATATACAATATATACAACTCAAATTGAATTGTTTAACTCATCTTGACCGATTTATAAACAATATAAATTTCATAACTATTATTCAACCCAATCCTAACCCACCCAATTCATTTACTAAAATACTTTCATATTAAATCTAATATGAAAATTTGTTTCCACTCAGCTAACCCACTTTAAATTTTTCATGTGTATTTATTATTTACATAAAATCTCTATTTTGATTATAAGATGCTAAAGAAATGACTTTCAACATTGCAATGGATTTTCAATTTTTTTTTTTTTTTCATTCATAATGAATAACGAAGAGAAGTTAGTACTTTGTAGTAAATTTATAAATTTACCATAACAAATAACGTGGAGGAGTTAAAATTTTAATTAAATGGAATATAAGATATTGGAAAAGATCATTTATATTGACCATAAATCGTAATAATAAAAATTAAGATTAGAACATTATATGAAAATAACAATGTCAAATACAACTAAGGAAATATATACTCTAGTAACTAACCAATGGAACTTACAAGATTAATAAAAATTAAAAATGGTAGGGAAAAAAGTGTTTTGATTTTTTTAAGACCCAGTTTACAGGCCTAGCAAGACTTCTTTAAACTTGGAAGAGTCTGAGAAATCCATTACTTTCTTATATAGGATTAAAAAAAATCATAAATATAGATTGAGTTTAGTAAACTGTAAATCCATATAATATTTATAATGTTAAAGTTTTACTATCCTAAACTCATCTATAATCCATTTACTGAATATAATTAATTCATACAATGACTCAACCCATCAAACATGAGATAAAAATTAGGTTTTTGAGTTATTTTAACAGGCCTGCAAGGTAACAAAGAAGAGAGAATGGCAATTACTTTTCGAACGTAACTGAAGCACGCTACTTCTAAGAATCGGCGCCATTTTGCTTTTTGCCCGGGGCAACTTTTAGCTGAAAGGTAACATGTCTTCTCTTACACATCGACGCCATTAACACGTCATGTTCACATCAACTTCGATAAATAGAAAACTCACTGTGGGTAATTTTGTGATAGATAAAATTTCGTGATTTTCTTTTTATGGTTTGAAAAGAGGGGTACGTCTATTTCTCGAGCGAAAGTTTGGGCGTGGTTATGAGATTTGGTCAAGAAAAGATGGGAGAAGATAAGAAAAATCCAAAATAAAAGTGTTTCAAGCTTGGAAAAATAGGGGCATAAAATAGGATTTAATTGTCAATTTTTTTCTTATTTTGGTGAAATATCAGCACACGAATACTATAGTTTTCTTCAAAAAGCATGAAAAGAAAAAAAAAGTGTCCCATCAAAATTGCGAAAGAGACCTTCTATGACACGTTTTTTCAATTCCTTTATTTTCAATTGGAATGACACTAGACTAATGTCAGAAATGCGAAATGCTTAATTTTTGAATAAAATGGAATTTGGAAAATGCCAAAATGTTCTTCCATGAATGCGATCTATAACTTTTCCTTCATAATTATTCCCATTGTCTGAAGGACCCTTTGCTTGAGCTTCGATTCATCATCTTACCGTACTCTAAAAGAGGGCTTTAATGAAGCCATAGGAAGACACGCGTCGTGATATTGTCAATTTTGTACGGAGTTTCTTGACATTTGAATCCATTATGGAAGGGCCAAATGGGGATTTTAGAATGTGGGACAATGTGCAATTCTTCTTGCCCAACCCGTTCTTCTTTTCTTCTCATTGTACTATCGTTCAGCAGACAAATGTGCAGACGTGCCGAAAAAATATTGACAAAAAATCGATAATGCACCAAGACGATCTGAACTTCAGATGGCTGGAGAGCGATCGAGATCACTCCGCGGCTCTGCACTCGAGCACAAAAGGGCGCAAATGGGCTTGAATGGAGTGATGAATTCCGTGGAAATCTAAAGTGCACTTGAAAGCACAAGCAATTGAAATACATCGAATTGAAAAATGCACAATAGGAATCAAAAGATGCATGAAAAGAGAAAGCCCATGAAAATGAAAAGCAAAGAAAGTGAAAGGATAGGACACTGCTAGACAAGTTTTGTCGAAGTGTGTGCTTCCTCCCTGATTGAATGATAGCTTTTACAGACCATGAATTTCCAAAAATCCATAAAATTCATAAAAAAAAAAAAAAGAAGCTAAAATTGTGTATGTCAATATTGGCTATATCACGTAAGATGGCTAGCATTAATTAAACCAAATTAACAACTTTTTAAAATTGATCGGAAAGACTCAATTGACAAATTATTATAAGGTATAGGATCAAGTTAGCAATTCATCAAAAATTTGGAACTAAATTGACCTAACGAAAGGTTTATAACTAAATTGAATAATTTATAAAAGATTTATAACTAAATTGGCACAATTAAAATGTTCATAATTGAATTAGCCATCATATAATAGGTTTAAGATATTTTGGATAATTTTCCCTCTAAATGGAAGCATATATGTGAAGGTGGACGCTACCATCAACATCGACTGCATCTAGGAAAGCATGAGGTGATGATGGATATCGACATTTGCCCCCTGAACATTGCTTTAAGTGGTTTAATTTAAAGTAATGTTTATATTTTAATCAGTTGTCACTTGTGTCGACATGTGATTAGTTCGTACGAGGTGAATTTAAATCATGCACCCTGCATTTAGGCCATAGCACATTTGCGTGCAACAATTTGGTCCTCTTGAGTCGCAACACACCTTTCTCAAGCACAAGTATTACTAACTAAGTTGTGATATTGAAATTAGGAGTCCTATGTGGATCATAGGTTTATGATTACAACGTGTAATCTCCCCACAATAGAGGAGTTGAAGCTCCCATCGAGGCCTTTGTGGCTTGTCCATTCGATATAAAAGGACAATAAATTATGTAGATGCATTTCTTATTTTACAATGCTAGTATCCGTACACTTCACACTCTCTCAATTGGTACTATATATATAGACAATTTTTTTTGTTTTACATATCAATGATCTCGAGATTTGGACGAATACCTATATAAAGTCTTTTAAGGACTTAGTTAGGTTTGAAATAGTGTTACTAACTAGGTTGTGATAAATGTCAATAGGAGTGAATCGTGTTCCCACTACGATCACACAAAATACATTCCGAAAGGACGCAATCATAACTGGCCAGGGGTTCTTGGAAAGTCTACAATCGAAGGACCCACGAAAGAAAATATTCTAAGCACCTCTCCACATTGTCTTTTATTATCTTGACTCACATGTGAACTCATTTCTCTGACTGGGGTACTCGCATGGGCATTATTTCCGTCTGTCTGAGGGTTAGTGTTTGTTTTTGGAAAAAATTCTTGATAAAGAAAAATGCATTACAAAAAATTATTTTTTTAGAAAAATTATTTTTCTCCATTTTCAAATTAGGAAATCCATTCTCCTAATTTTAGGTGTGTGTATTTTCTATCATCGTGTTTTCTGTTAACTAATCATTTTCAGCAACTAAACACGTGAAAAATTCCTGACCAAAAAAAAAACACGTGAAATATCCAGAAAATTAATTCGCGAAGAATTTTTCAGTGGAACGAAAACATCCTAATTCTTTTTAAGTCAATTACCCTAGCTAAATGAGAAATGAGACCGCCACTCCCAATGGAATGGGTGGACCTGATATGTGAGCATCTGATCCATGCGATAACCCCTTTAGACCTAAATAGAAATCTCTACCAAGCCAAACAATCATTGGTCATGTCTATCAAATTAAAGTTTGCTTTTGTGGTATGTCGAACTCGACTTATCATGGTGAAGGTAAGCAGCAACTTGAAGGCAAGAGCCTCTAAGGTATTTCAAATAGGAGACGCTACAATTCAAACACAAACACATTGTATTCAAATCAAGACATAATTTAACCGCACATATATAAATATTCATTGAATTTTGATTTAATATGCAATGTGCTTTTGAATTTTTAATTTTTTCTATATAATTCATGAATTTTAGCTCAATGTGTAATATCGTTCTATATTCAATCTAATCCTTATATTATATAGAAATATTTAATTTTGTCCTTGAATTTGAATTAATAGAAGAACAATCTAAACAATTTTATATAATTTTAATGACTATGTAGAATATACACTAAAAATTTATGGATCACATTAAATAAATTAAAAGTTCAAAAATCGCATTAAATATATTAAAGATTTAGAAATTATTTATGTTAATATATTTTTCGATAAGTTCATTCATTCACGTTATTTGAAACTCGCAGCGAAACGAGTGATCGACGTGTCCTCTAATAGATTGGCACGGCGCTCGTGTGAGAAGAGAACGAATTAGACGAGAAAGAGCATTTAAAAATCTCATGAACGAATCGCGACTTCTTTGCCTCAAAAACTCCTCCACCTGCGCAATAACTTCGGTCGGACGGATCTCACACTTGAAAAAAACATTAATATATCTGTCTAGGGTCTAGGGTACTGACATCTCTACAAGCTATAAGCCTCACTTCCATTTATTGTCATCTTCCCTAATTAAATTTTTTTATTCAACACTCCAAACTTTATGTATAATTTATCAAATATCAACCCATTAAATTTTTAAATTCGCCCACGAATCCATTTTTCAATCATCAAATTTCAAATCCACGAGTTCAAGTCCCTTAGGTATAAATAATGAAAATTACCGTAGCATGACACTATTTCCAAAAGTAAAAAACTCAGCATACGAGGCATAGGCAAGGGTCAGGTGAACCCTTTCTCTACGCTTTCTTATGGAAAGTCAATCTAGGCTCGATGGAGACGAGATCGTCCATATCAACATTAATTGCTGACGGAACATGATGACTGACTCGAATAAAGCCATGAAAAGAAGACGTCATTGATAGGTCAAGGATTGTTACGTTAAAGTGAATCGTGTGATTAGTCAATAGCTACCAACATAGGTTGAATTTGTACCGAGAAAATAAGAGATAAGAATAGAATTATACGCAAAACTTATTTGATTTAAAATACAAACGGATTGCACTTAGGCAATTTTAACGGAGAATTGATGCATAGAGAAACGGAGGCAAATTGGCTACTCCAAGCGGATAAATCAACTTACTCAATCGACAACTGTGATCTTTTAGGTGATCACGTGAAGAATTTAGGTCCAAAAGTTGTCTTGTTAGGGCTTTGGTCTTGATGGACCACCTTAATTAATTCTCCACCATGAGGGTGGACAAAAGAGTTTGCTGGGGTTTCCATCATCTGACATGGCTGTTGATATGATCAACGTGGTTCATTGACCTCGCTAGCTTAGTCAATATTGGGGCAAATCCTAAACCAAAAGATTGGAACGCGGTGTGGAATTTTGGAAGCTTTGGGACCAGCATGAAAACGATCCAAAGTGGAATGTCTAGCTCTAGTGTTTTTATACTTTTTGCAATGACCTTTAAGATGATTAAGAATTACACCGAGTTGTGCCGTGAAAGAGGAATTATTTGACTAAGACGCATCGCTCTAAAAATAAGAGACTCAATACATGTTGTCAAGATATAGGCAAGACGTTATGATTCTTGTCGATGTGTAAGTTGGGTCATTTGGGTAATTATATCACATATTTTCCTCATTCATATCGAATTCCTTTTTTTGCATCAAAATTGTATGACTTTTTCCTTAAATTATAATTACTAAATTCATTCTCAAACCTAACATTTTAGTGTCGTTTACAGCCTTTATTTGTGTTACATTTTTACGACATGAATATTTTGAATTTCACCTCCACTAATCTAGAGATATATACCCAAATCATATCATCCACATGCATTGGATAAATCTCCACCAATAGACTAGTTAGCATAGCCCCGAAAAGGCTACTTTTTAATTGTAAGTTGTTTGAGCCGGGATCTATCATATCTGGATGACATTCTAAACCAGTCAAACAATCTTTGACAGTTAGATATGTTTTGCAAGAGATAATTAAGAATTTTTTTTTTACTATAGTCTTGAGAGACATTAAGAATCGACAAAATCTTCAAATATCTCTAATAGAGGAAATTATCCTAGAGAAATTCTCAATTTATTTCTAACATGTTCCATGGTTCCCAACTTTGATTGTGAATATTGGAGATCGAAAGTCTTGTTTTATGTGAAGTGTGTAAGCGTGTGCGTGCATGTATAATGCAAGGTGTTCACAAAAAATACATGTGTTGTCGCAGCACAATAAAAAATGAAGGTGTTCACAAAACAATATAGCACTATGTATATAAAATTTCTTCACAATTCAATGATAGATGTTTTCAAATAAATTAGAATCTAACTAGGCATGTTTAATAGGATTAAATTCGGATTTTCTCAGCAATCTCCAGCTTTGACTCGATTTTGAGTGAATATTTTGTTTTTTGTTGACCATTTATATGACACAATTTCATATTCGATTCTATTTAATGGACGCAAAGGAAGGTGAGGAGTTGAGAATGCACAATTAATTGAAAATCATTTTATTCAAAGGAAATCGAACACATTTATCATAAGTTGTCGATGCGTTACATATCAAACAAATTTATCCCTAACAGATACATGTCACCCACCACGAAGGAAAATGTTTAGACAAAAACATCGAATTAACTCCACCATGTCCGTCTTGTCATATTCCAAGGAGGAGTAGATGTGACTGACAAACCACTGTTTTTTTTATCACTTGAGCGTGTTGGGTCCGCAGCAAGCTTTGGCAACGGAATCTCGCATTCGGTCGCTAATGGTTGCGGCACGTAAGTCGAAAACCGAGGTCGTAGAAATCGAGAGGTATCATAGGTCTTGAAATTTGGACGTTTGGCGACGAAATAAGGGCGCAGCGTACCGGAGATGGAGTTGATTTGAGGAATAATTAGGTGCCTCTGTCTCTCCACTTGTCGTTCGACAGCTGTCCAGGGATTACTTGGCATTCGCGCCTATCTTTTCGGGAGGGGAATATTCAACGAATTATCGGCCGACATTAGGGTAAGTTTCCAAATCCGTTCGGTCTTTAGGTTAGGAAACGTAGGAGAGCATCCAAAGCGCTCCTTCTCAGTGATATGGGAAAAAGGTCAAGGGGCCATCTTTCATCTTTCTTCCGTTAGTTGTCCATCCTGTTGGGCAAACTCACAATGATTGATTATCTTTAGATAAAGCCATGGCTCGTCCTCGCTAGCTAGCATTTGAACTTTGACGGGGATTATAAAATTATCTAGAAGTCATGAATCTATTATATTTAAGTTAATTTGATTTAAAACCTTTTAATTATTTTAATTGAGTTCATCTAGCTAATTTAATTGGAAATTGTAGATATGGATGGCAGTAGTCCATATAAAACGACTAATGTTTACGTTGATAATTTTTTAATAATTATTATTTATTTTTTATTATTTTCTTTTTCCTTTCGAGGGCTGCCCAACCCTCAAAAAGGAAATGAAAGAAAAAAAAGTAAATTAAAAAAATTCTTTAAAAAGAGCATAAAAATTAATTATGTTTGCGATTTTCAGTTAAAATTGGCTAGATGAATTCAATTGACAAAATGTGAAAATATTTAAATTCAATTGGCACAATAAAAAGATTTATGATTGATTTGCCCAAAGTGAATTATGTTTAGGACTTTTTGGATGAGATTTGAGGAATGCTTTTTTATGCTCTAATTGTTCACACGTTGAATTGAAATGAGTAGCTTATTGATATGAACAAAATCAATAATAAATTTTCTTGATTATACCAATTGAATCTTAAACATTTTCACATATTACTAATTAAGTTCATTCGACTAATTTTAGCCGCAAATTGCTAATATAGATAATTTTTATAATCTTTTTAAAAATATGTAATGTTGTTGTTCATGCACCATGTTATGGTAGATGTTACCATATTGTGATTAGACAAAATTGGATGACAACAAAGAAGGATGCCATGAATAGAACATGAGACCTCCTCATTAAATATTAAGTGGCCTTAGACATTGATCAAAATTAGACCGTTGGAGGACGACGTGAGATTATGGTCTGCATATAACTTCATATAAAACCAAACCCACATGAGTCAAATCAGGATTTTTTTAAAAATACACGATCTCTCGCAAGATCAATCCACTTTCGTAAACTAAGTGCATTTCGTTATAATTTTGTAAAGTCATAAGATCATGTATAGGGGTTGGCATTTATAAGAAAAATGTCTCCTTTTACGCTTCCCCTACACTGAAGACACTCGTTTGTACCTATGTAGCACGACAAATGCTTACAAGCTTTCAAAAAGCAAGTATTATCCATATTTATTTGTGGTCAAATGACTATAAAATCTCTCGAGCAATAGCTTCTCGAGTGATTCCAGTAATTCTTCTTTTTAAGACTAGACGATTTGACCCGTACCTAACTATTTTATCTGCTTAAAGTCCTATTGGTGATTTCACTTCAACGATCGGGTGAGACCAGCTTGACCAAAGAGCAGCTTTCATGATTTCTCTGCCGGAAGGCTTTTTCCTTCTCCATCTTGCTGCATGGTTTTCTGCATATCTTTCGGCGTTTTCCCTCTTCAAAATCTTCGCATTACTTTCCCGACCCATGTCCTGTTCTCTGCAAATTTCTTTACTTCAGTGCATGTTGGGACTGCGCTTC
This sequence comes from Eucalyptus pumila, assembly GCA_016097595.1. Lineage (NCBI taxonomy): Eukaryota > Viridiplantae > Streptophyta > Magnoliopsida > Myrtales > Myrtaceae > Eucalyptus > Eucalyptus pumila. The sequence goes on from CM027851.1 coordinate 25,430,660, forward strand.
TTCAGATGCCCGGTCTCGATAAGCCCAAAGCTGTCCTAGACTTACTTCGGATAATAAATGTCTGCAAAAAATACAACCGTCGCAATTGGTTGAGTGATCCAAGACTTAATTTGCGAGCCCAGGATCACAGGTTCGATTCCCCAGTCTATCCTCATTCTCAGAAGACCGTGATTAGTCTGCAGAGGACCGTCCTAAGCATAGACATATCCCCGGTCGATACTCGTTCTTGAGAAATCTCGGTTAATCTGCTTAGGATGTGCTTGGGCCCTGGAGTGTCCCCGGTCTTGGGGTCTTGACTCTTGTCATGCCGGGGCAGGGACGGCGGGCTTGCCTATTAAGCAACAGTTGTGAGTGGGCAAATCTGCGGCCTTAGACCGAGCCTTCTCCCGAAGTTGCTTCATAGTTTGCCAAAGCTAGACGGACACCCTTTTATTTTTCCAAAAGTTGTCACAAAAAGAAGCTCTTTTCTTCTCTTTGGGCGAAGGGTGATGTCTCGAGATTTATTATATGGTGTTGTTGGATTTGGATCTTAAATCCGCTATTACCTGTTTGGGACCTTGCTGTATTTGGTGATCTACACATGAGTCCGTTTGTGCCTTTTCGGGCTTGGGCTCAAGGAGCTAACACCGACTTAAGGAAAATCTCTGCTCAAGGCCTATTAACCAAGGATTAATTTGAAAGCTCGTTAAATCAATGCATACTTTTTGAAAATAAATCTCGAGGTTAATAAGAAAAGCCCAGCTCGTGTTTGTTCTTTTGGTCACGAAATTTGATTGATTTTTGTGAAGAAAAAATTTGTACGTGCAAAACAACTTTGTAAAACTAGGATATTTTGATATGAGTTAACGATTTTTCGCCAAATAACTATATTGTAGACAGTAGAGAACCATGGTTCTAATATCAATATGAGCATCTTGGAAAGAGCTTGTCACAGGGTTGCTAGTGATCGGTTCACCACGGATTTTATTACTTAATGATATTATCGATCGGGCTGAATTCCATGCGTTACTTAACGGTTGCCATTGCATTTGATCAATTGACTCCGACTAGTGCAAACACAATGGCCATTTGACGTTCTTAATCATGTAACCTTAATTTCTGTATGGGAATCGCTGGAGACTAATTTGGAGAAGTCTTATACTCCACGCATGCATCGCACTAAGCTCTAGATATATCGGATGTGTCTATTGATTGATCATCTTTATATGATCTCCTAAAATGGAATTGGAACCGATAAGCACACTTTTTTCCCTCTCTAAGTGTAAATGTTCTAGGATCTTCAAGAGAAAGGGAGAGAGAATCAATAAAAGTTACATATTTACTTAATTAACTTTCACATTACACTTTATTAGAGAAGGGTATTTATACTCAAACAACATGCATAGGAATTGAAATAATCTATCTAACAAGGAAATAACTATCTTAGAAAATAACGAAATGTCAAATAATTATATAATACCTAAGGATATCTCTAACAATATTTTCTAATAGGGAATTCTCTATTATCCATAAATATGCTTCGACACTCACCTTAAGTTGGAGCATTTAGCTTGCATATAATAGGTGCAACTTTCTCCAAAAGTCTCTGATCAAGCGCCATGTAAGCTGGACTTTACACTAAATAAGGGATGTGAGTCCAAACTAGATTCAAGATAATGACAACTATGTAAGATGGAACTTACACAATCGTTTGAACCTAATTCACATCAACACCAAATTTGACAAGCATTGAGGAAACACATCATCAGAAAAGTTGACAAATCTTTCTTGTGCAACCTTGATAGATCATGTGGAGACCCAACTTGAATTGAGGTAAACTAAACTGCATCAGCCCAAGGTGCTTAAATTTGGCTGCTCGATGAAGGTATGCTTGACTCCAATGTTCATAGCTATTTAGATACTTTAGGGCATCAACTCACGCTCAACTTTGAATGCTGATGAAAATGTTCCTGACTCTCATCTGTTTGGATACTTGAGGGCGACATTGCTACTTGATGGCGCTCTCCATTAAAAGAGTCTTACAATAAATAGTGTTCAAGGTAGGCATTGCTAAGGGTTGACAAAATAGGGAAATTACTGAAGATGAGATGGCTAGCGTTGGTGAGGCATGACTTCCCTGAGGATGAGTCCCTGGAATGAAACTTGACGCCCTGAATGTCATTAGCCATGGGAAGGGAAAAAAGAATCTAATGGTTGCAATAGAAACAATGATTGAGACTGACACCAAGAACAAATAAAAAACTATCATTTTGATTTGGATCCTTTTCTCTTGGTGCGTCTCATACCATGTACACACTTTATGATCTTTAAGCGGAGGGAGAGAGAATCAATAAAGACCACATTTTCACTCAATTGACTTCATATTGCATTTTATTAGAGAATGATATTTGCATCCAAACAATATGCATAGGAAAAGAAATAATCTAATATAACAAAGAAATCAACTATCACAAAATATAACAAAATATCAAATAATATCCCTAATATCAAATGATCTCTAAGGGGTAGTTTGGCAATTTACCAAATAGTGATAATTTATGTTCTTTTGTTTCCAGGAGTAGATTTGGAACATAATCAAGAAGTAAAAAAAATTGATTCTTTGTACCCGCAAATAATTTTAGAATCAAGCACTTATTTTCTCTCTTTTCTTTTCTTTTTCTTGTTCTTGTTCTTGTTTTTCAACTGTCGTCGCCACCGCCGTTGCTGTCCACCGCCATCTGCCGCCCACCGCCGGTGACCGGTCCAGGGAGCTTGTCGTAGGCTTGCCCACTAGCGAGGCCGAGCCTCGCTGGGGCCTCCCCCGGCCACTAGCGAGGCCGAGCTCGCCTAGCCGTCGATGGGGCTTGACCTTGCCGGGGCACCGTGAGGTCGGTGTTGCCCGGCCAAGGCAATGCCGAGCCTTGCCGACGATTGGGTGAGGCTACTCACCCAACCAAGGCTCGACTCAGCTGAGTCTTGTCGGCAGCTAGGCGAGGCTTGGCCAACGAGGCACAGCCTCGTCGAGAGTCGGTGACACTCAGGTGAGGTCGCTAGCCCTCGTCTGGCCGGTCGCCGATCATCCCAAGGCCGGCGAACAGCCACCTTGAAGAAGAAGAAGGGGAGAAAGAAAGGAAAAAAAGAAAATAAGACAAAAGAAAAAAAATAAAAAATAAAAAAAGTAATTTGAAGTAGAAATTTTGAGGATAGTGGTAAACGCAATTTTATTTTGGGAATTAAAATTTTGAACAGTTACCAAATGGCTTAAAATGCTTAGATATTGTTCCCGAGAACAAAATTAAAAAAATATATTTTTGATTAAAAATTATTCTCGGGAATAGAAGCATTACCAAATGCGCCCTAAGAATATTCTCTAATAGGGGATTCTCTAATGTCCATAAATATACTTCAATACTCCCCCTCAAACTAGAAATCTAACTTGCATGTGACAAGTGCAACTTTCTTCCAAAGTTTAGGATCAAGCACCATGTAAGGCGGACCTTATGTTGCGGGAAGCAAGTGATTGAACAATAAAATAGACAGAACAAAAAAATAAATTAGATGGTAAAAATAAGTATTTGTTTTAGAATTGTTCCCGGGAACATGAATTAATTTTTTTTTTAATTCTCGATTCTACTCCAAATCTATTTTCAGGAATAAAAATTTTACCAAACACATTTCTGTTTCAAATTTACTCCCTGAGAATAAAAAAATAGAAACAAGCACTGTTTGGCAAACAGGCCCTAAGCCAAGAGGACACCATAACAGGCCCAAGCCTATGCAGCACTAGAAGAACAACTACAACAGCCTGAAGACAGCATCTAAAATTGATTATGCCATCTTGAACAAAACTGAAAAAGCGCAGCAGAGTTAACTTTTTGCGTACGGGCAATTTTGGCTGTAAAGAAGGCTGAGATCATTTTCTATAGAATTCCTGCAGACGGGAATTCTGAGCTTCAATGGCTAGAGCAGCGTGCTAAAGGCGCTAATTTGCCGTCCATCTCATTCCCTTTCCTTTGTTTTCTTTAAATATTTGACAAACCAAAAGTTACTCTTGTTTCTGCTAAATTGTGATACATGCATGTGCAGGAGCAAAGCATGCCGAGAATGAGCTAAGATCCGTCGAAAATGTTGGGGGGAGAGAGACCACGTAACGAGGCAACTTAGAGACAAATCATATGAAGTTTTCCCGATTCTCATGATAGATCATCCAGGGAGGAGACATCATTGTCTTCAACTACAATATTCTCTTTCTGATTTTTTACTCTTCTTCCACATGATTGATCATAATCACAATTATGGGATCGTTATCTAAACGCATGTGTTATACTCATCAACGTGCAAGCCTGACATCTCTCTATTATGACGGCCACCTCCTTTCCAATAATTGGGTTTCGATCTTTTTGATCATATGCTTATCACTAACCACATGAATCAGACCAGATAATTCGTGGATCAATAATGTTTAATCAATAATGTGTAGAGATTGAATTTGGTCTAAGTTTGGAACGCGAACGCAGAGTTGTTGATGGCAGAATCTTATATTTTCATTAGATAAAGGACCGGAAAAAAATTACCGTATCGTAAGACATGATCGGTACATTGTTAGTAAGTTATCAAATTTTAAATTAACTTTGATTTGTTTGTAGAGATATTACAAACAGTTCCAATTAATTATTAATTTTTATCCGTGTAGCTTTTCGACGTGTTAAAGTTACTACTTTTATATAAAATTACCTGCTTTAATGTGAGTGAGCTGCGACTTTTCTCTAATGAATTTATCAGCTAAGTATAGGTTATCAATTCTTATTTAAGCGATTTATGACATTCACTGAATTGGTAACTAGTCACTTTCTTTTACTAATAACTCCAATTGAAGTTACTGACTCTCGTACCAAAATTCTAACTTTATTTGAGTCACTTAGGGATGCATGACAACTACCTATTTCTATTCTAGAAACAATTTTTCTACTCAAAACCTGTTTCTGGAATAGAAATCTGTTTGATAAACTTATTCTGTTTTTCTATTTTTGGAATAGATTTTTATTTCAGAAATAGATTTGGAATAGAAATCAGAAGTATAAATTTTTTACTTCTCTATTTCTGGAACAAAAATGAGAAATATTTTTTTTTTCATTGTTTGTCAACCGATCCTTCATCCGTCACGACCACCACCGTCCGCTCGATCGTTAGCTAAATGCCGGCCACCATTGGTGCCGGCCGCCGCTGTCGTGTCGCCGGTTGATCGCCGCTTGATCATGGTCGCCACCATCACTGCCGCGTTGTCCGTCATCGCTATCTGCCGATCTGCCGTCGTTCGAAAAGAAGAAATTTTGTGTCGCTATCAAAAGAATTTCTATTTTTTAGAGTAGAAATTTTGTACAATTATCAAACGGTTATTTTTGCTTAGAAACTCTTCTAGAAATAGAAATAGAAGAATCTATTTCCTATTCCAGAAACTATTTTTGAAACAGAATGGTTATCATGCGAGTCCTTACCGATTTCTTGTGTGATGAAATTATTACTAACTAATTTTAGGTTTCAATCCTTATTTGTGCCACCTGTCAACGTCAATCAAATCAAATTGCAAATTTTGAAATAACTAATCAAAACTTGTTTTGAAGTTACCAACTTTTATTGAGTTATTAACCAACACTTTTTCCAATTGAGTTATTAACCAACACTCGATTTCAAGCGGAAGAAGCCCAAGAAAACCACGTATCCGATCATAGAGCTACCAGATTAGACACCAATGTTGATAGAGGAAGAGAAAAAAGTATGCTCTATCGTTCCTTTGAGAGAGAGAAAACGCGAGAGAAAAGACGTGCGTATTTTTGTTCCAACAGTCACTCTCTCTCTCTCTCTCTCTCTCCCTTTTATACCTCCCCCCATCCACGGGCCATATAGACTAACCAAATTAAATAAAGCCTTCAGTATAGACTTTTTGCTCCACTTACCAATGTTCTTTAGATCGGCTCCGAATTACCCTAGATAGGCCTTCTCGTTGTAAAACTAAATCGTTTAAGAGTTGCTAAAACCTTTGATAAACCTGGATAAGTTATTAAAAAATGGGTCATTTCAAAATGACCCAATTAAAATTGATAAGTGTGAGGCCGTTGAGCAATATGGGAGATAAGAAGTATTTGATTAAAGCTTGATTTGTTTCTTTTTTTTCTTAAGTGGGAGATAATTGTCCAAAAAATTCCAAACCCTATTGAACAATAGCAAATTCATTTTTAGAATTTTTAATTGTATCATTTTATTCCTAAATCTTTTGACTATTTATCAATATAACCCATTTTGACTAATTTTGGCCATAATTTGCTGACATGGAGGCTGACCATCTTATATGACATAATTGTTGTTAAAGTGAACATTTTTTTTTTTTACAATTTTTAACGAATTTTATTATTTTCTTTTTCCTTTTTCTACTATTAGGGCCCAGTGGCCCTTATTGGCCCTTGGGCGAGGACTCATGAGCCTTCACTTAGATTGGTGAGAGCTGGATGAGGGCTGCGACTCCCTTGATTGTGGCCGACCATCTCCATTGGTCATTGTTGGCAGAGGGCATAGAAAAAAAAAAGAAATTAAAAAGGAAAGAAAATAAAAGAAAAGGAAGAAAGAAAGAAAATCCTAAAATTATATAAAAAATTGTAAAAATTATCCACCTTAGCGCCATTTGTACCATGTAAGCTAACAAGTGTCAATGTTAGAACTTTTAGGCCAAAATTAGTTAGATTGACTATATTGATATATCATAAAAATATTTAAGATTAAATTGACATAATTGAAAAATTTATAACTAAATTATTGATGTACAATTGATTTAGGACTTTTTAAACAATTACCCACAGCATGTCTACCATCAATAAACTCGCATATCTCAAGCTCCAACATCCAAGGCTTGCTGCTAGCTTAGACGTCCTCGGAGCAACCTGTAGCTAGGGCAAGTTTCCGACATTTAATGGTGCACGATTGGACGTTCGATGTGTCCCCCTATATAACCAGGCATTTGTTTGTAAAAAATATATAGTACCATGTACTAAATCGAATTTAGAATAACAAGACCCTCCAATTTCATTATGGTCTAAATTCAATTTAGTATATATACAATGGTCATGTAATAATTTCATTTACTGCCATCGAAAAATTATGATTTTGTGAGAAGCCTGACTCCGATGGTACTATACCATCGAATTTCACTGGAAATTCTTTGGAGTGAAAAGACTTGATGGATTGCTTGAGTTGTACATCAAAAGAGTGAAACACATTTGCTCATTCTCTTCATCAATTTCTCTCATCTCCATGCTTTCAAATTCATCGATAGATAATTGAATGTCGCTCATGCTTGTATTGAATGTACAAAATCTGTAACACATTTTTGGATGAAGCGGAACTATGTTATTCGGGTAAGTTTTAGCATATCTCACTATGTCCCCTTCCCTAGACGATCTTAACGACGCATTCTCCTAGATTGACCAAACATGTTCACGATTACTACTCCTGGTACCGGATGACGTGTTTCACCCTTTAGATTAGTTTCTTCATTCAGCTTCCTTGGAGAAATTGCGACACAATCATAGGAGACCATATGGGGAGCAAAATTGCTGAATGATACTATACATTAAGTTGCACAAGATTCACCACTATACAATATTTCATTCCCATGTCTGATTACACATCTGGATTTGTATATGACTACATTTCACTCAAGCTGATCTTGTTTGATCTGATCTACTCAAAATCAAAAGCTACAAATGAAAACAGTTAACTTTAATTTTTACAGTGTGAGAGTGTTGAGCAATGAAACCCTGGCGCTGATCAAGCTCCTGAACACTCTTCACTCACACTCTCTATGCACTCAACGCAACCTTCCAATTCCTCCATCTTCTTCAAAACCTCCCTCACTTCCTCATCCTTCATCTTCTCAAACTCCACAACCTCTCTTCCGTACACTGGAGCTCCTCGATCGGCTCGTCGACCTTCGCTTTCTTCGACAGCCTGAGCCGGCCGCTCCAGGACGACCTCCTTGCCGCAAATGACAATGCGAAACTGTCAAAAAGTGCCAGCGATACTGAGGCTGTTGCCTTGACGACACCTGATATTGCGGCTGCAAGCTCAGCGTCAGGGACCAGGGAATGATCTGGCTCGCGAAGAATTTCGCATTTTGCCACGCGTCTGATGCTAGAAGTAAGGTCTCGCATTTCCTTGTGGATCCTCTTCCGGGCCTTCATGTAAGAAGCGATCTTGGACTCGTCTTTCTTCCTTATGGCCACATGAGCTGCCATCTGCGCTTCCTTGAAGGCGAGGACTGAGGACTGGAAGATCCCGTAAGCATCAGCAAAGCGGAGGAAGTCTTCGAGGAGCTTCTCGGTGAGCTGCGGGCGTCCACGGAGGAGGTTTTGGGCTTGGGGGAGTTGGAGGGCATCGTCGAGAGAGTCGAGGGCATTTCGGAGGCGGCTCAAGCCATCGGCAAGCTGAGCAGAGGAGCGAGCTAGTGGCAAAGAAGACCAGGCATCGAGGTCGGAGAGCTGGTCACGGAGGTTGGAGAGCAAAGGGTGGGACCGATTGGGGAGGCTGACGGAACGGTTGTGGTGGGTCATGGGCGGTTTTGGGCGGGCCTGGTTCTTGTTTGGGAAGGAGAGGGAGCGACCAAACACACCCACCATGTTTGATGATGCTTTGATGATGCTCTTTTGAAGATGTCTGTGAGAGAGAGAGAGAGAGAGTTGAGGTTTGTGAGGAAGGGAATGGTGTGGTTTGACGCCTTTATAAAGGGAGGACAACTCACACGTAGGGTTTGCACGGCTGTTTTGTAGAGAGAGAAAGAGAGGGAGACTGAGAGGAGACGCACGAGGGGGTAGAGAGAGAAAGAGGGAGAGGGAGACGAGATCCGAGAATAATTGGAGGTGGTTTGCAAATCATGTGAGGAGGAGGGGATGGTGGTTTTCCATTTCTAGTGGAGAGGGGACACCACGTGGGCTCGCCAAGCTGGCGATCCACCACCAAAATTTTGATCTAATCTGGAGTTGCCTAACCCTATAATGTAAGCTTTATTTAGTAATTACTTGATAATACACTTCCCATCATGAAGCAATGTCCAACTAAAAACGACAGGATAATTTTCCAAGAAGTCCTAACTTTATTGTACAACGATTGAATTAGTTCTAATCTTTTTAATTTGACTAATTTAATGCTATTTTTTTAATGATTTTCTAATGTAGTACTACAAGCTAATTTTAGGTGAAAATCGCTAACGTGAATGATTTTATTTATATTTTTTTAAATTATGAATTATTTATCATTTATTCTTTTTTTTTTTTTTTGCTTATGGCTAGTCTTGATGAGGGCTGCAATGCACTCACCTGTGGCCGGTGCGGAAATGAAAAGAAAAGAAAAGGAGCAGAGAAGAAAAAATTCAATTTTTTTCAAAAATAATCGCAAAAAATTGTCTCTGTTAATATTTCCATATCAAAATTGATTAGAAAGTTTGCATTGAATAATTGTCAAATAATTTAAGACTAAATTAGCCAAATTGAGAAGTTTTTGATTGAATTGGCTATTGTATAATAGATTTAGGGCTTTTTAGACAATTTTCCCTAGGAAGACGGGTTCTAGTTTTGCCGAATGTACGAAGTGGGTGGTCTTCAATCATACAGGAGAGAACCCATGTAACATATTGGATTCATTGAAGAGACTTCAAACTTGTAATGACCGAGTAGTTGAATCATAATCTACACCCTAATAGGGAATGCTAGTTCTATCCTTCGTTCTACATAGAATTAGCGTAATCGATTCTTAGAAGGCGATGAGCTTGTTGGAGCTGTATAAGGTTAGGTGGCGACCGGTGAATTATATAACTTGATAGCTGGCCAATCTTCTTGATTTACAACTCATGAACTTTGACAGTGCAATAAATGTGCATGTTATGAGATAGCACTCCGATTTCGTCTCCAGTAGTCGTTAGATCTAATGCTCAAAATTCGCAAGCCGCGTGAGTTGAAGTCATCACACGGTTTTCCAGCATGTCACGATCTTTATGGGAAATTGGGAACTTGGACACCTCATTTTTCATATGATTAGAGCACCAAGGTTTTGAGAAACCCACATGAGGTTTTTGTCTCGTTCCTTGATATATATATATATATACATATATATATATATATATATATATATATATATATATATATATATATATAATTGTTAATGGGTCTTGTTTCAAGAATATTCCCGGCCCGTTAAGCCATTTTTTGATGTTAATAGGTCTCCACGTCCGTATCCCTAAATTGCCGAAAGTTGTTTTTTCGATTCCTTTTCTTGGAAAAACCCTAAGGAGAGCATGATGACTTACTATCCAAGACTTTCTGGTTTTACACAGTCTGGCCCGTCATTACACGAACAGGGTATACCACGAATTAGTTACTTTGAAGTGTGGATGTTTTTTGGGGGATGCCCGTGTTTGTGTAATCCGCAAATGAGAGGTACACAAACTTCCCTTTCCTTTTTGGTGTATAAGAGGGACATAATCCTTAATTAATTATTACTTGTATAAGAAATAGCCTCCAAATAACCTCATAAGTGAGCTATCATCCTGCTTGAGAGAATATTATATCGTAACAAGTCCAATGTGAGGTCATTCGAGATACTATGGATTTCTTATATTTGTTTTTTGGCAATCGAGAATATATTAACTTCTAGGAAAATAAATGAAACAATTGTAAACCTATTATATAAATATCAATTTTAGTCATAAATATTTTCATTTTACTAATTAAGTCCTAAATCATTGTGTGAAACTCTAATGTAGTCATCTAAACTAATTTTCGCTAGAATTTGCTACCGTGCTAGTCTAGTTATTGCCGGCTGTTTTACGTGGCATAACGTCACATTATTAATTTCCGAAAAATTGGACATGAGGATTAAATTGGGATTTTACACAAAGGTCTAAGACTAAATTGACAAAATGAGAATAATTTGTTTCAAATTGACATCCATGCAATAAATTTAAGACTGATTGAACATTTCCCCTTCAACTCTATCCACCTGTTCATGATTTCATGACCATCATCTAATAGCCAAGTCTTTTCTCATCTGTAGATGATCCCAATTGCATTGTGAGATAGTTTGGTTTGTCAAAGAGAAAATTGCTCAAAAAATTCTAATCCTATTATATTTTTGTCAATTCAATTATAAACTTTTTAATTATACCAATTAAGTTTTAAGCATTTTCACGTTTTGTTAATTGAGTCTACCCAATCAATTTTGGTTGAAAATTACTAACGTAAATGCTGACCATCTTACATGATACAACTAGCGTTGATGTAGACATTTTTAATTTTTAATTTTTAATTTTTTCCTTTTCTTTACTTTTTTTTTTTTTTTTTTTTGCAATGGGATGGCGACTCTTGTTGGCTTTGGGCAAAGGCCACGACGCCCTCATTGGCCACCAGGCAAGGGCTCATGGTCTCGCCTAGTACCAACAAGTGCCGCTGATCCCACACTCTAAAAAAAAAAAAAAAGTAAAGAAAAGGAAAAAAGAAAAATCATAAATATTTCAAAAAAATATTAAAATATTATTAAAAATGTTAATGTTAATGTATGTTATCTCAAGTAGGATAATCGGCATTTACGTGAGTAATTTCTAATTGATTAGATAAATTTAATTAGTAAAATATGAAAATATTTATGACTCGATTGATACGATTAAAAGGTGGGCAAAAACATAATAATTTTCAGGATTTTTTAAATAATTTTTTCAATTGTCAAACATGATGATCCTCATCTAAGAGATGATAAGGATGCATCCGCGTTGGCGGCGTGCCAACTGTTGAAAGTCATGGTCTTAACAAGCTCTAACCGTTCAAATTGTGGTCCTGACTCTCGTGGTTTTGGAAGAAATCAGAGGCTTGGCTAGGAGTTTTGTCCTTATTTGTCACCTAACGTTTTCCTAGCGGTGTATTGGAAATGTTCAAGAGATGAGGTAGCATGCGCTTTCACCCCACCTAATTCCCTTGCCATCATCCCTTGACTTTAGTTAGGATCGTGCAGACAGAATTTTGGAACTCACGCTTGAGAAGTCCCTTAGATTAATAGTACTGGGGTCCCGGATTGTGAGAAAACCGTGAGTTGGTATTTACATTATAAACATAAAATAATTATGCAAATCAATTCCAAAATCTATATAGCACTGTATTTTTAGGCAATTGAAATATCTTGAGCTGCATAAGTTAAGAGCTTATGCACGAATCGAGCAATGCGACAATACTAATAACCAACTCATCATTACATATACTTTAATACGAAAAAAAAAGGGCCAAGAAAGAAATATTAGTCAAATCTTTGGAGCTACCGAAATATTTCTCATTTAAACAAAAGAAGATCAATCTGATCTATTGTTGCTTGACCTTAGAGGGGAGGGGGGGGGGGGGGGGGTTGTTTGAGTCATATCTAAAAATTCACGTATCTTTCTATGGAACCCTCCATTTGTCAGGATTGAGAGAACTATTTGATGCACGGACGCGAGATCATTAGTGGATCTCAATAGGTAACTGCAAGGGGATCATAACCTAAATTCATTCTGTTCGACCAGATAATTACAAGTAAAACTCGAGTCGCTCTAAGATCTCATGGAGAAGGGTTTATTCCTACATGGTTCCCATTGCGTGACTAGATCCGGCTATCCCGCCACATGTACTCAATGACACTGGCCACGCCATTAAGCAAGAACACCAGCAGATGGTGGATAACATTTAGGGAACAGCGATGGGATCAGCTTCAATCGATGCAATCGAACACCAAACCGTGTCGAGAGCACAGAGAGATTCGACATTCCAAGCTGACCACGTTGTATTTCTGACCCGTCAAGGTCTTATGTTTTCTGTCCTTTTGCGGTGGGGGCTCTCAAGCAAGTCTCAAGCTTCTCCAATTATTCAAAAGAGCAGCTGTGTAGGCCTGTTGGCACGCATCACAGGTAGGCCACGGAAGAATTGTCCGCCCGAAGCGTTCGTCAATCTCGTCCAATGAATTCCTAGAAAACGACAACGCGGGGCCTGTACGCGAACCCTAACTTATCATAATATCTCTCCATCATTAAATTCACGTTTTGTGTATGGCAGAAGGTCGTGTATTAGCGTCGAGTCAGCCCATGTGAAGAAGGCGGACTTCATTTGTTTGCTTTCACAATTTTTTATTTTATTTATTTATTGTCAATTGGGTTGTTAAACGTTGTGTTCCTCCATTTTTTATGATGCCCAAACCAAGTCTACTAAGGAAGGATTTTGGCAAAAAAGATACGAATGAATAGAGAAGTAATTTGTAAGTACATGCTTATTAGTTGTTACCCATATGTAGCATATACTTCGTGCTCCCTATCAAAACTAATGCACATTTAAAGTAGGGGTAATTATTGACAAAATCTTAAACTTATTACACTTGTACCAATTCAGTCATAAATATTTTAATTTGATTAATTTACTCCTAAATCTTTTAAAAATTTATTAATATAGTCTATCCAACCAATTTTAGTTAAAAGTTACTGACGTAAATGTTGGACATCCTACTTGACAATATCGATGCTGACATGGACAATTTCTGTAAACTTTTATTATTTTTTTTTTTTTTGAATTTTTATTCTCTTTTTTCTTCCTTTCCCTTCTTCCTTTGCGGTCGCCGACAAATGACCGGCTGCAGGCAAGGGCTAACCTCGTCATCCTCTAGGGAAGCTTGCCCTTGCTGAAATTTAGTGAGGATTGGCCTCGCGAGCCTTGCGAGGTGAGCTTTCTCTATAGGTGAAGTCAGCCCTCGCCAGATCCTATTGAGGGTGAGTCTCGTCACTTGCCAACAGCCCTTACCTATGGCTGTTCATTCGCCATCGAGAAGGCCAAAGACCACAACGGAAGAAGGTAAAAAAAGAAAAGTTAAAAATTGCAAAAAAAAGTGTCACAAGACCTATCAAAATGGGTTTTATATAAGATCAATTTAAAACATAAATGAATCATAAATGAATCATAAATGAGTCACTTAAATTTTGAAGAGTTTACATAAATATGTTTAACAATTGAAAGCCAAAAACAAATGGGTCTAAAATGAATTGGACTTAGAACACATTTCCAACCAAGGCTCACACACTCTCTTTTCCCTCTTTAGACTTATAATATATATATATTAAAATCAAAATTATAATTATTTTTTATAATTCCTTTTTATTTTCTTATTTTCTATTACTTTTTTTTCCTTTTCTTTTTTTCTTCTTCCAAAATCCTCAGCTGGTGGCTAGCGATTAGCCAGACGAGGGACAAGCTCACTATAGGCTAGTGAAGCTCGAGCCTTGCCGATTTGGCGAGCTCAAGCTCACTAGCCTTAGGCGAGCATGGCCAATCACCATCCCTGAAGAAGACAGAAAAAGAAAAAGGAAAAGAGAAAGTGAAAAAATGAAAAATTCTTTAAAAAATAAAAATAAATAAATAATAAAAAATGATTTTCTAAAAAAAAGAATTAATTATAAATTCAAATTTTAAGGAAAAAGAACAAAAATATTATAATGAGTGCACGAAAGAAAATTTTTTCATACCAAATGGCAGAAAAATATTTTCTACTTTATTTTCATATTTCAGGCAAGAATCAGAAAATATTTTTATTTTCCTAAAATATACTTTTTGAATTTTTTTCCAAGGAACAAACGAAGGATTTTTTTTTTTAAATGATTCAAATTGTCTACTAGTTTTGTATTGCATGAAAGTGTTTTAGCAATACCATTTTAAAAAAAATCATAGGAAATGAACTTTTTTAGATTTAGTTAAATGTGTTGAGTATGAGTCAAAAATTTTTCATTATGATAAATGGGTTAGAAACAGGTTAAATGGGTCAATTTGAGTTGAACCATTTATGACACATCCGGACCATTTATGACCTATCCCGACCCTTTTGATAGGTCTAATGTCAGCGCTGGTTGTCAGTTGCGTCATTTAGGACAATTAACATATCAATGATTTCCAGTTAAAATTTACTAGGAAGACTATGTTGACAAATTTTTAAAAGGTTTAAGAAAAAATTGGTCAAAAAACCTTTATAATCGAATTACATAAATAAAATAGATTTATGATTTTTTTGTGGATAATTTCTCGTATAAAATGGGGTAAATAAGCTCCGTATGGTTGAGACATGTGAAACGAGAGTTTCCTGCGGCTGCTTTCCCAGGCCATGGGACTTCGATTTCTTCTATGTTGTAAATAGGCATATGCAACTTAAGGGAGAAAAGTATAGCGAAAATCTTTTGTTTGAAGTTTCAAAAATTAAAACACATTTCCTTCTTCAATTTTAATCTAATTTTCAAATTAATGATAATTCACAACACCATCTCTTTGTTTTCAAATAGTTACATGGACTCATTCGACTCTATGGAAGATTATCTTTATGAAAAGGCTCGCTAAATTTCATCATATCTTCTACACTTGTTTCATCAGAATTTGTTTTCACAACCTAATATTTTTCATCAAAAGTCATTTCTCCACGATTTTCTATATTACATTGTCCTATCCACCGATGATTTCAAATTTAAGTACCAAAATTGATTCAATGCCCTTTAAATGTTCAATTTTCATTATGAATCTCAATCAATAATTTGTTGAGCCCTTCTAATCAGTACCCATATCGACCAACTATGTCATGATAATCGACAACTAGACGGCATTATGTACTGACAACCGATCCATGGTCATTGATGTACATTAATATCGATGACTATTTTTATGGTCATCAATAGTGATCGTCATTCATCGTTAAATCACACGCCTCCGCACCCTTAAGACCTAGTCAATTTTTTCGGTGCAAGCATTTGTCCTCCTCTTTTAAAAGAATCGAAAGTGATTTTAATTCTTTTAAACATTTGGAAGACTATGAGTCTCTATTCTTCGAATAGTACGAGGTGTGTATTATATCTCTGATGCCTCGTACTGTATGCTCTGACAGCGACTTTTCTCCATCTTGCAGTGTTGTGACATGTCGCTTCGATCGACACAATTAACGAATTGTCGTCATCATGAATGGTCGCTTCCTTTCGAAGGGTATGACAACATCCCAAGATTTGATTTTTATCTCCATATCTTCTTCATCTTCAACCTTGAACCTTAACTCTTCTCTGACTTCCATTGTCCTCGGGGTTTTGTTCTGCTCAACTCCACCGCTTCAATGGCTCCCAAGGCCCCCAAGTATTCATCTACGAATTACATTGCTTACTTCGACAAACTGCAAGAAGATGAAAACCATGACGATTGCCTTCTTGAACTTCTGAATTTGACCTGACAACATAAAAAAGATGACTGAGTATAATTTGTTTCTGCAATGATATACCTATGATGGAAGGTTATTCTTGATTTTCATTAAATGAGACAGGTTTTATGACAATTCCAAACATGAAGTATCATAAGTACATAAGGAAATCGACAATTTCATTTCAAACAGAATTGAAAATGCCCAAATTTTACTAGAAGTTAATCGACAACAAAGCCTAAAAGCCTAAAGATGCAATGCATTTAATTGACAACGAGGCATCTATAAACTATGACAGAGATGCAAACCAGAATTTAATCAATGACAAAGTATTTTGGAACTACAGCCATAACTATAGTGCAAAAATTTAAAGATAACGATAAGATAACAAACTTGTATGTTGTGGGTAGAGGACTCTTCCATAGATGAATACAAATATTTACGGCATTCATAACAGAAATGCGTATGAGCAGTCTTCTGTAGTTTTAGCCAAGCTTCTGCACCTTCGAGAATCTTGATTCCATGTTCTCACGTTGCCATGATCTTATTTTCAACCTGTTGTTCCTTTAAAATTGCGCTTTGATCTTTTTGCGTCTATTTGCTGTCATTTTGAATTAACTTTAGTCTTCTTCCACCATTTTCTGGACTCCACTGCCCTATCTATCAATGATTTCAAATTTTAATACCATAACTAAGTTCAATGCCGTCGATAATCTGTAGATTTCTTTCAATTAGTGTTCTTGTCGACCAACTCTATCATGATAATCCGCAATCAACCATTGTCGCGTATCGATAGCTGTTCCATGCTTATTGACATATATCAATATCAAAAGTCGTTCTTATGGTTATCAATAATATAGTTCACGTGAGTGTTGATAGTCATGCATCCTTCAATGACGTGCCTACTCACACCTAGGACTTGGTTAATTTTTTGTGTAAACAACACTATATAACCCGACTTTTGAGATTTGGTGTCCATCCTCTGAATTACTTCGTCGTTTCCGCAAATCTGGAATAACAGTATAAGTTAGGGAAGTTGCTGAGGAGACAATTGTGACTTTGCAATTCCGTTACACATTCATGCTCCCACATCTCACTCGTTGTCCATCGTAGGGGTGTGCATGGTTCGGGTGGGCGGTCCGATCCGGTTGCCGGGTGGATCCATAGAACCGGTCCAACCTCCGCGCCTTCCCCTTTTTGCCCTCCTCACATTTACTTATTATGCTTCTCCCAACCATGATAGCTTTATTCTCCTCAAGTACTAGCGTTGTGGCGGTCATGACCCTCGCGCCGCTTCCGTCTCGACCACCACCATCATCTTTGCCACCGCCACCGCCTCCGCCGTCTTCTGCTCCTCCCTCGAGACCGACAATGATGAGGACAATAGGGACAATGAGCCATTCTTAGACTTGGAGTTCGCCCGTCCCCGAAAATGGGACAATGGGGAGAGGCTTGAGGAGAGGGAGGAGGAAGAGGGAAGGTAGAAGCGAGACGAGTCCAACAATGAAGAGGACAATAGTGATAGTGAATGCGGAGGTGGCGATGAGGATGGCGACGACATGGAGAGATAGTTCAAGTTCGAGGTGGAGAAAGAGAATCAACTCACTAGTTCATCGAGTTTGGACTAGGACTCAAAGGGAGATGAGTAAATCTGGAGGTGAATTGGAGAGGAAGAGGGAGCTTGGGGAGATTTTGAACTAAGAGAGACGAGATGGAGTAGGAGAGTAGTGAATTGAAATGAGATGGTGATTGGAGCCCTAAATTTTAGATTTGCTAATTTTGAATTTTTTTAAATATTAAAAATTAATATATTATAATAATATAAATGGTCCGATCCGGATGGGTGGGTGGGCGGATTTGCCCATGAAACTAAGAACCGGACCGGTTCTCTTAAGAACCACCGGTTCCGGGCAGTTCCGGTCTAGTTTCGGGTGGTTTGGGCGGGTCTCGGTTCTTTTGCACACCCCTAGTCCATCGCCCCAAATATGAAATGTTGGATGCGCATAGGGGGCGCATCTCTTTCATCGGAGCATCGATAGAAATAGATACGGTGGAAATTAAAACTTACCTCCTAAACAATTGTTATTATGGAAAAGAAACCGACAAAGAACAGACGTGAAATAAAACACCGCATCGACAAGGACCCATCATTATGAAAATGTGTCAAAATTGATCTAGTCCCCGATTAAACTCAAATCCAATAAGTTTCGATTGAGTCTTGAGTTTTGGAACTGCATGCACTTTTGGGGTGGGAGAAGCTTAGAACCACCGAACATTGGTATTAGAGATTAGGTAACCAACAGGGAAGATTGTTGGGGTTTGTTCCACATAGGTTGTTGAAGGGGCAAGTGGTCCTTTTATAAGGGTAATGCTCCAATTATTGTAGCTTTCAACTTAAGCCCGATATGTGAATGAGAAATTGTTAGGGTTTATTTCACATTAGTTGTGGAAGGGACAAGTGGTCAGTTTATAAATGTAAAGAAAAGCCTCATCCTTTTGAGCTAATCTTTTGGAGGGAGAAAGGTTCAAGACCACCCAATACCTTGAACAAATATAATATTCATTTTTTCAACCGAGAAAGATAGCCGCCCTTTACTTGTCCTTTCTTTTTATTGGAGCTCCCGTTATTTCTTTTTGGACTGTGGACCATTTGTATATTCTCTTAGTCTATATATGTTGTTGGATCGAAAGATATAAATATTGACTTATCTAGCTAACATTGAACTTTGATAAAATGAGATTATTCCGCCCTTCAATATGATGAGAAGAAGAGAGGTTGCCCTCTTTCTTTTCCACACCAATCCTTTATTTATTTACTAAATCCATCCCGAGATCCTACGGAGGAATTGGGGACTTTTTTTCTTATCCAATCCCAACCTCACATTTGACCTCCTCGTCCATCAATCCCATCTGTGGATCTTTTATTTATCATGAAAAAACCTCTTTGAACAGTAACATTGATCCATACATGTTTGTTGCTAGGGGCAACAAGTTCAAGTTGGTAAAGATCAAAAAATTCATTCATTTTTTCAATCATTCCAGAGTCAATGGGCCCCCTTACCATTATGTATAAATGAGCTATTCTATTTATACAAACATGGGAGAAGGGCCCATTCAAGCCTTGTTTGTTTATTGAGCAACTAAAGGAAGGAAAATCAATCGAGACTCCGTAAATATCCCTCTTCAAGATTCACATCATTAAGTTATACAAGATTTGGAGTTACAAGTTTTCTCTTTAACTGATTCATTCCGGTATATGCTAATGAATTCATTTCAAGGTGATCGGTTTCAAATCAAGATGAATTAAATTAAAAGATTTGAAACCTATCATGTTAGAATCGGTTTTTGATCCATTGAGAAATAGACCTAGGATCGAATTGGTCAGTTCTAGGCAGGGTGTGGGGAGACATTTTCTTTTTCCCAACTATCATTAATCAGATTTTTCCTTAAAGTTAAAAGTTATGTTTTGAATGAAGCATATTTTGTATTTGTAATCTAAAACTTTTCGATAAAAAGAGTGATCTAGAAAAGAAGGGTCAACGACAGATGCTGGGCCTAGTCGCACATTCCAAAAGAGCTGTTGAAGTTTCACTAAATACGCCCAAAAGAGGCCTGAAGTCGATCGTCCACCTAACATTCACGTCCTAGTAGGGCAGGGTCGTGCTCGAATGAAAAGTATTGACTGACCAAAAGAGGAGGACGACAAACACCTTGTGCACGTTGCCAACCTTTTCTTTCTCTGTAACATCGGATATCTAAATTCCAAATCTTTTTTTTTCCCTGTAACATCGGATATTAAATTCCAAATCTTTCGGCGCGTTTAGCTTCCATAGATCCACGCAAACCATGTTGTTTGTATGCATTGAATAAGAATGCACCTATAGAATGACGGGCAATGCACCTATGATATAATACCAGTTTAGCCGCGTGTGAATCGATGACTAAATCATTTAGCAATCTCCAGAGAGAATGAAGTTGATGTTAGTGAGTCAGAATACAAGCTAGTCTTGTCAAATAATTATAATCTTCATTATTTTGTGAAGGTGGAGTTTATGGTGACAAATTCTTACAAATATTCTCCTGAAAAATGTGACGTGTATTAACCCATGGAAGAACCCAACACGATTTGTATTGAGTAAGTGCTGCAAAGATTAAATTTATTAGATTAACTCGATCATATTTCGAGAATCTGGGAGACTCATACCAAGTCACGTCAAAACAAATTGCTGTGCTTATTCCGTCCAACATATCACTCACAAGCTAAGCTCAGAAAAGTCTTCTCATTTTTCTTCTCGCACTCGTTATGAGAACAAGAAGTTTACACACTTCGAAGCGTCCCATGGTGGCTATGGAATAGTAGCGATGCAATTTGTCCGCAACTCAGCTTCGGCCTGAATCAGCTATGCTATCATTAATCATGCATATGTATATGGATATATATATGTGTGTGTACTTAGACCTCAGTGGAACAGCTTGTAAATGGAAAACGAGGAAGGGTGAGAATAGGGCCGTAAAAATAGCAGTCATTACTGTGCTTCTCTCTTTATTCACAATCCTGGTGGGGTTCCATCAATTTTTTGAGATGAATGGAACACTTCCTCATCATAAAAGTGGAAGACTCTTATTATACATGGATCGTTTGGAAAACCCAAGCTCCTTCGATTGCAAACTTGCCAGAGTTTTAGAAATACTCGGCTGCACCACGCACGTGAACCGTTGGACGAGATGAAAGTGTTGCGTTGATCTTACAATCCATGTAAGTTGAGCTTCCAAGAGGCAGATGCACTTAGTGTTACTGTCAAGAGAGATCACCCCGATTGGAAAAGTTTTGTGATAGGTAGGTTCTCTAGATCTAATGTATCAAACTCCTTTCGACAATTTGCTTGAAACGGCTGTCAATAGTTTTAAAATGCTAGGTCTCATCCATCGATCAATAGCTTTCTTATATGTGAAGACACTTCATATAGGGACTGCGACATAGTGCACATAACTAGGACCCGTTACGATATAGGAATTGCGACAAAATACACGTAATAATGACTTGTGTTATGACAGGGAGGCCGGGCTCGAGGGAACTTAGTAGTCCCCATTTCTAAAACATACATAAAACATGAGTTTCTCCGTATATCTATGTCGAGATAGGTATGCATGATGGCTTCCGAAACAATGATAGCAGCTTGTTCCTATTTGCACACTATTGAGAGTAAAGAAGAGTTGTGGGAAAAATGGCACTCAGTTGTCATTTAAGTTTCTATTGTATACCACGTTCCAATTTATCCGTTAACTCATCTCCCCAAAAAACAAACCTATAACGAAAGAGAAAACAAAAAATCCTAAGCAAAATATTAAAAAAAAAAAAAAAAAAGGAGCATTGAACCAGAATAACTATACCGAAAATTCCTCAAAAATTTACAAAAGGACATATATATTATACCTCCTACCTCTGAAAAAATGGGGAGCCCTCAGTTTCCGCTTCACCTCTCTCATCTTGTGTAACCCAACCCGACTTTGCAGATCTCGTCTGCATCGGGGGCCTGCCAGCTTACGGTTTGCCGCTTCATCTTCTCGAACTCACTCACACAATCCTTCAGCTTCAAACTCCAAACTCTCTTCCTCTGTTTCGCCAGCGCCTTCCCTGCCACTCTATCAAATAACTTCTCCCACCCAGTCTCCCACTCCCCATGTGCGTCACAGAGATCAAGTGTCCCATTCTCCCATTGAGTCCAGCTCCACCCTTTATCAAGCATCGGCATCACCCTTGCCACGCACGCACCATGGCACACAGGCGTGCATGGCCTGCACTTGGCTCCACTCAATGGACCCTTGCTTGAGATGGCAGCCACTGGAACTCCAAACCGGCTCGGAGGAAACCCATATTGGCGGTCTGTGACAATGCAGAAGGGTAGGCGCTTGGCAAGGTGGGTGACGTTCTTGGTGGTGAGCTGGGCACGGAAGGAGGTCTCGGAGTTAAGTTGGTGAAAACCAGCTTGGTTGAGTTGGGGAATAAGGGAGAGACGGGAGAGAGCAACGGTGGAAGTAAAAAGGTCACCGATGCCAAGGCGGTCGTTAAGGCCGCCATAGGTGGAGCCTGGCGGGACCACGTAGTGGCCTGGGATGAAGTTGTCAGGGTCAAGTGGGGCGTTCCAGAAGCCGTCAACCCGGGTCCGGACAATCCAGTCGTATGTGAAGTTGTGATGGGCTTGGTGCGACTTGATCATGGTGAGGCATCCTTCCACTAGGTTGAAGTATTGCAATAAACCCTGCAGAAAAACCACTTCATCATAACGAACTACTGTTTGTAGGATTGGCAAGTATGAAGATATTTGACATTCATGAAGGCACTCGGAATTCAGCATGCTGCAGCAAATGAAAGATGCAGTGTTCTACTTTTTCAGATTCCATGTAGTGCTTTAAAGACTAAGTCTGTATAATATCTTAATAAGCACCGTATCAAAGCATTAATTTAAATTCTCGATTAAAAATCAGTGTGAATAACTAGTTCCAATTAGTTTCAAATCCAGTCAATGATAAAATCGCTACCCCTGCATAGTAGAAAGAGTCCAGCAAACGCATTGTCATCATCAAGAAGAAAGGGTAATTATTTGAATCTAAATCAACCAGATTCGGTCAACTGAAATTGTCCGTTGCAAAGAAAATAAATCCTTAAATTTCCCATTCAGAGGTAAGTTAGAAAACCGACTAGGACTGTCTTACAGAAAATATTAGGACCTGTTTATAGTCCTGTAACTGTAGTAAGTTATTTGGGTCATAACAATTGGTGGCACAAATCTATAGGGCTAAGTAAATAAGTAAAAGATCACCTGAAACATTAAAATAATATCTAAAGCATCAGAAATGGAGAAACCAAATCAAAAAATGGAAATCTTGATGATTATCTACTAGGCTCCCGTGACGCACGAAGAACTTAACTAATATAAATAGTCAAACAGATCCACAGATCCACATCACACGCTTTAGGTCTGACTTTTGGGGGGGGGGGAAGGGCGCAATAGCCCCATTCAATTGCATCTCATTTAATGACTGACATCTAATGCACCTGTATAATCCGGCTACATACAAGAACTTTCCAGTCAACTATGATCAAATCCGCTATGTAAGGGGCGGGCTCATACAAGCACGAACCCCCTTAATCTTTCCCTAAATAGTAAGTAGTAAATAGGCACTAACACAAGCCTTAAAGAATAGTCATTGACATTCTTGTTTTACTCGCGAAAGGATAATGGCATTGGTGGTGGATGGGAAGTGGGTAGCCCCGTTGGTAGAGAAGGTGGGGGCCCCACTACTTCTTTCTCAATCCGATGTCCGTGAAGCACTTGCCAAACGAAATCAAATGATTTTAAATAAGGAGGGGATGGGTGGGCATCGATTAAAATATTTTTCCCTTTTGACTTTTCTTCATCCGGCACAACAACTCGCATACGGCTAACCCTGAAAACCAACTCCCCGAATTAAAAAACTCTTCCTAAAGCCATTAGCCCAAACCCAAGAACCACAAAGAGAAGCACACGGCAGAAGATGCCAGCTCTCGTCAGCTGTAATGGGAACAGAGTCTCTAGTCTTTCGGTTCCCATCTAATCTTAAAACAACCCAATGGCCACCTTGTCAAAGTGCAATTCGAGATCAACATAAGAAATGTCAACCCGAAGAAAAATTCAAAGTCCGCATGTTACCCCCCGGATAAACGAGTTTAGCCGTTTCAATTCGTGTAAAACGCCAATCTTTATCGATGGGCTGATGAAAAATATAGTCAATGTAAAGAAAAAAGCAAGATTAATAATGCATTGGAGAAATTAGAGAACAGGGCCTATGTCAAATCCGAGTCGAATCGATAAGGGGGATAAAGCAAAATCAAACCTTGGAGCGGAACAAGAGCGGCAGTAATAAACAAAGCATCCCGATCAGTTTGAACTTAATGCGCAGTAAATTATCATCGTAGACCCAACAAAGACATTGCCGCTATCACTTTTGAGACTGCTTTCCAGCGTACCTGAATTCCGTTGGGCGAGTTACTGGAGGTGAGAACCCGGAGCTCCACCTCCGTTTCCGCCATCGGCTCCGGGTGAAAAATACGGACAGTGGCGATTCGCGGCGCGCTATTCAGCAGCAGGAACTTGAACGCGTTCTTATCGAAGGGGCTGTGCAGGAAGAGATCGGCGTTGGGGTAGACCTTGAGAATCCTCTCCACGATCGACGGCCCCGTGAGCTCGAACCTCCTGGCCCCGCCGACCAGGCACACCGCCATCCTCGACCGATCCAGCTCCTCCTTCCACGTCTGGGGCGCCGCGGCCGCCGGCGGGACGCTCCCGTTAGCAGCCGCCGGGACGCTCCCGTTAGCAGCCGCCGCGGCCGCCGGGGCGCCGCCGCCGCGGGGGAACAGGGGGACGCGGAGGGGGGGGAGATTGGAGAAGGGGTTGGCGGAGGAGATGGAGAGGAAGACGAGGAGGGACAGAGGGGGGAGGACGAGGAGGACGAAGCGCCAGTCGAGATCCGCGATCCACCGCGGGAATTGCATGGCGATCCCGAGCGGCCTCTTCACCAGCATCTCACCGCGCGCTCTCTGTCTCCATGAGAAGGCGCTTTTTCCCCCCTCCGGAGAGGTCGTCTGCCCAGCCGCCGCCGCCGCCGCCGAGCGTCCGGATGATCACTTATCGAGGACTGACCCAACTATATTTTCTCTCTCTACTTCTCCTCTCTCTCTCTCTCTCTCTCTCTCTCTCTCTCTTCTGGTTTTCGGGCTGGGTTGGGGAAGAAGATGGCGAGTTCTTTCGTGGCCTGGAAAATGAAAATAGATAAGCGAAAGGTGGTTGCGGGGGGTTACTGCGGAGGGTAAATGAGAGGCGCCGCGGGGGGCTTTTCGGGGATTTTATAAAACCGGCCGCTGCCCCTCTCCCCTTGCTTTCGTAATTCTCTCGATCGTCCTCGGGGTCGGTTCGCTCTCGCGTGGACATTTGATTGGTATAAATTAATATGTTTGGCGCGTGGCTGTCCCTGTCATGACTGCGGGCCGAGACTGCTGACGTGGCCGCTGTCTATTATTGGGGCCCTCGGGGAATTTCTTTCCTTTTTTTTTTTTTTTTTTAAATTTGCAGATCGAGATTCATCGATCATTTGAAATCTAATGTGGGCCCCCCCGGGGCTTTATTTCGAAGATTCCCTCCTGCCCTCCTTCGTAAATAATTTATTTAAATCTCCCCGAAAAAATTTATAGCCTGATTTTCCGTTCATCGATTTTCCAAGCTCCGTCGCATGGATTTGGGCGACGGGCGAGCCGTGCTCGGAACGGCCGGAGGCCGAAGACTTCCGACGGGGACCACTTTGCTACGTTTGTTTTCCCTTTTTCCCCGACGCAAAGGTAATCAGCTACACCACGTTTGAACGGGAGTTGGCGAGAGCAGGCAAACGCCAGAAACCGAAAGTAAGATGTTGCGGTCCCGCACGTCTAATTATGACCAACACAACGTGGGCGCACGCTCCTGTCGATCCCACGATGGGATCGCTACAGACCATTTCAACGCACCGCATACGACTCCAGAGCTGTACCCGGCGAGAAGCCGCCTACGACCCGATACGGCCATTAAGGTGATGCACAGGCAGTAATCCTAAGCACGCGTTTCGATGCATGGGAAGAAATGAACTAACAGAGAAAGGGAAATAAATATTAAAAGAGAGGACGACGCGATGTGCTGCTTCTTTCCCCTTCTCGCTCTCGGACAAAGAATGTGCGCAATACCTACTTCCGGGGAAAAGAAAATTCCAGGAACAACGTTCTGTCAAGATAAAATCCTGTCGAACCACCTTACTCACGACACGTCCTCTACACTTCTTGCTACTCACATTCGGATCCTCCGCCGCATTCCCCGGAAATGGACGGAGCATCTTCCATCTCTCCTGTTCAGGTAACAAAGTCTCGTGCCTTCTAGTGACTGTCATGAAATCTTTCCTATGAATGCTGATTCCCAGCACTAATCTTAATATACAGGGTCATCTTGTAGAGCAGGTTGGCAACAGAACTGCAAAATCTCCAGGGAGCAGGAGAAAACTGAATTTGGTGCAAAGATCGGTCTGGTTCCATTGCATAATATTAACGTGGTCAAGACTGCCGTGACTAGTCTGAAAGCATATCTTCCAACTCAGGTTCGTCAGAAGTGACGGCATCGTAGTCCAACAGTGTCCCATTTAATAAATTATTCTCCTGAAGGCCATCTCTGTTGTCCTCATCATCTGGGTCAGACCATTCTGGATCTTCGTTTATATCCTGATCATCAACTACGACATCCTCATCTTTCGTGGGGGTGTCCTTACCTTT
Source organism: Eucalyptus pumila (assembly GCA_016097595.1). Lineage (NCBI taxonomy): Eukaryota > Viridiplantae > Streptophyta > Magnoliopsida > Myrtales > Myrtaceae > Eucalyptus > Eucalyptus pumila. Next base: position 25,457,229 of record CM027851.1, read on the forward strand.
CCCAAGTTTTCTCGGTCTTGAATCTCTCTTTGCCTTAGCCTCGGAGTCCTCACAGATGCAGGAGGATGGGTTCTCATGAAACTCGCCCCTGCCTGGTCTCACTTCCATTGGCTCACCCATGAAGCCTCTCTGATAACTACGGACTTTAGATGCAAATGCTTCCCAAGTCATGTTACTTTTGGCTGAGAATAAGCGATGCAGTTTCTTAGCATTTGGACGAATTGTAGGTTTATGCCCGAAATACCTCCTGCAGCAACAAACAAAAGTGTCACAGACCTTGGAGGGAACTACTAGAAAGATGCGAACAAAGCACGCAAAACACAAGTGATCACATTCTGCATACCTTCGACCAGCTAATATTTTAGCCATATTTCCATTGTTGTTGGTGACAAAAACATCACTTTCATCACAAACAATGAAGTCAAGTGCGGCCATACGAGAGGAAAATGAAGAAAATGGGTCCAATTCCTTTTTGCTGGCTAAAGTTTCTTTGGTATAGAAATTGGGGAAGAGAGCCTTCAGAGGTGCAAGAGTCTCTTCCCCTCCATATATTTCACCAGATGCCACATAGATGTGCACATCGCTACCATATCCAAGTGCCCTCAGCATCAGGCCAATTTCTTCAGGAGTGAGTGGGCATTTCCCTTGTCTCCTTGCTCTATCTGGGTTAGTAATCTGCAAATTAATTGACATGCCCACAAGTTCACTAAAGCTTAATGTGATGAATATCAGACAAGCATCATTAATTTCATCTTATATGTTCCTCTAATTTCTGTAGGATATTTCAACCAAAGCATGTCAAAAGAAGTGCATGGATGTAGAAAACTTACATGTAAAGTCTTCCACCTTTTTCTAATTGCACCAAGTTCTTTGATTTCCTTCTCTCCTCCACCATAATAGCAGCCAGAGAATGCAAGCATATCAGGTTCAAACCTATGGGAAGAATCTTGTTAAGATATCAGTCAAAATATATATATATGTATTAAAATAGCCAAAGCAATATCATCCTTAGGACAGCAAAAGAATATTTAAATGCCAACACATAGACATGGCTCGCAAATCAAATTCAGGTGGCAGAAGTCCCCAAAATGTTTCCTATGTTATGAGACTTAAAAATTGTAACTGCCTTATTTGATAATTTACTGTAAGCTTTGCATATAGAGTGCTACAACTAACAGTTATATAAATTTTGATTTAATCCTGAAAAAGAAAATCCTCACAAGGACAAGAAATTGCCATGACACCCCACAAGGGGTATTCAGGCACTTAGAGATGAATCATGGGGTCAAGCAATGCTATAGATAGATTCACCTGTAGGAATTCCTAACAGCACACAAGAATCATTGTAAACTTGTTAATTTAATACAAAATAAAACATTATTGGCTAGAGATTCAAAGTAAAGGGAACAATGACAAATAACCTAAGAAGTGCACTTAAATTGTCATAACACTAGGCAGATGCCAAGTGGCAGGAGAGGGAGAGGGACAAGAGGTTCCGGAAGCAAAACTTGGATCTCACAAAATTTTACCAATGTATTGAAAGTAGTACTGATGAAAGAACCAGTAGGTTAGCACTATGAGGTTCAACTGGTCTAACTGGTTAGGTTGCTATCACCAATTAGTTTAATTAAAGAGGTTTCCTAGGGTCAAATATGTAAGAATACGAAAAATGGGCAAATTTAACACAAGCTGGGTATAGCTGAGATGGCAACATGTGCCCTTGTAGAATGATAAGGTCATGGGTTCAGGTTCCATCAGTGCAGGCTATTTTTGTGTTTAAAAGGGTCATCTAAATAGTATATAAATTCTTTTGCAAGAGATTACCAAAAGAAAAGCGCTGTGTCCCAATAGTCAAGTGTCGGGTGGGAGTTGGAAAGGGCTAGGATTCAATCCTTATCCAACCACCATTAACAGTAGTTTTTTCAACAATGTCCCCACTATATCCCCAGATCCAGTTCAAATCAAAACTGGTTTACTGGTTGAACTGGGTCAACCCCAATGCTTGACTCATACTTAGTCCACACAGTATAGTGTTCTGAACCAGATTGGTGGCCTGACCAGTAATCAGCTGAACTGGTCAAACTGGCCGGCTTGGTCTGGTTTTGGAAACACTGAATTTGAGTTTAAAGAGGATTAAACACAATCTGATTACCTTAAATGCAGGGCGATGAAATTTTTGCTTCTCATTCTCATTCGGTGCACCAACTTATCACCCATCTTGCTTATAGGACTGGTGAACTTTAAAGCATGGTAGTTAACTCTACATCTTAGTTTCTGCAGTCCTGTATCCAATCTGTTTGAGAGTCTGTAATCGAACTTACTAAGCTGCACGACCTGTTGTAAGAATGAATACAAAAAACTGTGACAATCTGACAATAAAGAATGTGTCATTTAAATTAGAAGATCCAACAGATCAAGCATATTCATCCAGCCCATCCCCATCGGTTTTAATTTACCAAACTAGCGGGGCAACAAAAGTCAAGCCCACAAAGCTATCCACTTTGTGGCCATCGATCCAGACACTATTAAAACCAGATGTATGCTAGTAACGAAGTGTCTGAACAACTTGATGGAATAGGTCTCAATTTTTATTTTTTTATCTTTCCCGTCATATGTGATTTGTGGGAAGGACAAGCTATCCACTTTATCAAGTGAAAACCCTAAATCAGGCAGATAGGGAAAAAAATCAAATAAATGCAAAATTGAGTTTGATTTCTTTTGCCATGTCAATCTGCATGCCTGAAAACTTTCACGATTCTGTCAAAATTATAAGTTTCAAGAGATTCAAATTGAAATGCAATTGAATCCATGTTCCCTGGATACACACTTCATCAATTCATCTTACATACAACGAATGGGTCTCTGAAAAAGTTTTCTTCTCTTATTCCATTAGACAGAAAGAACTAATCTCTGCTGAATATGAGCATCAACTTTTTTGAAAAGTTGGTAATATCATGAGCCCTATACCAAAAGCATCAACCGAGCAAACAGAACAAGGGAAAGGATCCACAATTACAACTAAAAAAGAAAACGACTGAACAACAGGGCCCAGAAAAGAGAACTTACATGCCTTTTCAAAAGAACAGGCAGTACACGATTGTGATAGCATCTTTCACTGCATTTCCTGGGTACACGCATGGAGCGGAAGCCCCAGGGTTTTCCTCCCTTCTTAGGAAGCTGCTTTATTATTTTCACATCATTTGCAAGAGATGAGATGAACCAACCAACATCAAATATATCCGAGAAGTCACTGTGGAGTGAACAAAATGGTGGTCAATTAAATGGAATGACGTAACCTAAAGAAAACCATTGTCGTTTGCAGATACAGCAGCTATCAACAAGAGCTTTCATATTTTGAATGGAGAAAGGAAACTCGTGCAATTAATCACAACAAACCTGCTGTCCTTCCAGAATGACTTTTGGTCTAGTTTGGGAACAACAAGAGTGGCATTCAGAATACGAGCAGCAACAACTGAATCTGTAATCTGAAAAAGAACACATTAGGAGATTGTCCAATGTGTTTTAACTGTCAAGGAATGACTAAAATCATTATGGAAACAATAGGCCGCATAACTTGTAATAAAAAAAAAAAAAATGGCAGCATAACTGAGAACAAAATATCAACTTAGGTATACACTTCCAAGTTACTTCTTCCAAAAGTTAATAGAAATATGGAGTAAGTCCAAGGAAAATAATATGCCTGGCAACCATCCATTGCCATTGAGTACACAGAACAGAAATGAGTATCTTAAGCCACATCATATTCACAGCCCTATTGTCTCTTTCTCAAGAGATTCTACGATAAAGTCCATCAATCCAAGTTTCCCTTAAACAACTTATCTAGTGCAAAGGCCAGCAACTTAGAAGAGACAAGGTAAAGTTCAGTGATCAGGGAACAGAAAATTAAAGTAGTGCAAAATTGTTGTGCTCGAGTTAGAACTTAATCTTTCATTTAACATGTTGTGAATCAGTAAGGATTAAGAAGATGCATATCTGTAGTTAAAATGAATGACTATGCTTCTTCAGTGATGCCATAAAAACATTTAACAGTCAATACAATTCCCCTGAGAAGAAAGTGACAACAGAATCATAATTGAAATCAATTGGCAGCATCAGTTACATTTGGGATCTGAAAGTGTCGAATTTTAGTTCCAATCATCGGGACAGAAATCTTCTGGGTAAGTTTTTTGGCCCTCAGAGCAGAAGATGAATGGAAGCACATTAAGCATGTGGGCAAGCTTTGACTGTTATGAAAGGTACAAGAACAAGAAACTTACCCCAGTCCTTTGTTGGTTCAAGCCTCCACTAGTGGCAATCATTAAGTATCGGTTGGGCTGGGTAATGGCTGCAGCTCCTGGACAATAATGACCACATCTGATTCAATTCATCATACATGCCTATTTTACTGAATCATACGAAAGTTGGAGGGATTTCATGACAAGGTAAAAAAAGGCCATAGCACATTTATGGAAACTTCAAACTTGCCACGAGTGTTAGGATCAACTGCAAAAGCATACAAGCCATGTTTGTACCAACTGCTAAACAAGGTCCAAGTTTGGAAACAAACAGGATATCAAAAACTTAGAAACATCTCGCTGGTACATTCAAAATTTTAAGATTGAGGGAATTACTCAAACTAGTATCCAGACGACACTACACAAATTCACAGAAGTTCGGCAAATGATGACTCACTGGCAAACTTGGTGCTGGCATTGCTGCACCTATAATAGAACTCGGCATTCCTTGAACTCCAGATGTTGCGTTGCAGTTTGCCTCCACTCTTCTGGATCGAAACAACAGGAAGCGAACGTTGAGCGAATTCAGAAAGAAGAGATTAAGCAAAGCGCAACAGAGATAGATCAATAGAGAAGCTAACGACCCACCGGAACACGAAACGACACGGTCGCAGCGGCGGCCCCATTGTCGACTCCATCACTGATCTACAATCAAACCAGTCCCAAGTCAAATTCAATCAGCAAACCGTCCTACCAAGCAAACATCCAATCGTCCCCACCGAGACGGAGGGAGACGGAAGGGGTAGGACACCGGAACACACGCAAGCGTTTCGTGTCCTACGGGCCCCGAGATGGGAGCCGCGCGTTTACCTTGGAGTGGTGGGGACGGGAGCGGCGGTGGTCCGGCTCGATGGGAGGAGGGGCGAAGAAGGAGAGGAGGGAGAAGAGGAGGAGGAGAGCGCCGGAGAAGGCGAAGATCACCGGAGAGAGCCGCCGGAGCCGGTGGTACCAGTGATGGCGCCGCCGCGGCAACGCCATGCGCCGCGGTGGCGCTGGCGAACCCGTCCTTCCCTCTCTCTCTCTCTCTCTCTCTCTCTCACTCTCGCGCAGCAGCCCCAGATGCACGCGAGCGCGTCGAGCTCCGGAGGGGCGACGGCGGGGAGCGGGAGACGGATCTCCGGCGAGGCGATCGCGAGACACCCTCGCGGTCAGCTCGCGGTAGAAGCGCCCCGGCGGGCGGAGGAGCGCGGGCGGCGGTGGCGGTGGCGGAGGCGGCGGAATCTCTCGTGTCTTTCCTTTTCTCCTTCCCTTCTGCGCGAGCCTGGGATGGGGGGGAGCTGATCCTGTTTTGATCAAGAGGCGAGCAATTGCTTAGGGGGTTAAATTAATCCTAAGTAATGTCCAGCAACCAAAAAAGAGAGGGTGCGTTTCGCTGGCACTGTTTCTGTCCCAGAAACAAAAATTTTGGGAACAAAAAAAGTGCGTTTTTTTTCCTTTTGTTAGAAAAAGAAATAATAAATAATAAATTTGTGTTTAATTTCAAACAAAACTGACAAATACTTTTTTATTTTCTTCTTCTTTTTTTTTCGACCGGCCGAAAAGAAGAAAAAAGAAAAAAAGGATAAATAAGAATAAAATAAAATAAAAATATTAAAATATAAAAATATAAAAAAATTATGTAAATTTACCAAATGTGTTTTAATTTATTTTTATTAGAACAAAGTTTATCAAACGCGTTTTTTTGTTTAAAAATTGTTAGGAATAAACACTTTTTTCTATTTCGTTTCAAAACAATTTTTAAACAAACGCAAACAAACGCACCAAAGCTTCCTAGGCGACGCGGATGTTGCTTGAATCGTGCGTCCGTTATCCTTTTTCCTCACTTCCTCCAGTGAAACATCTAGCGTCGTCTAGGATTTGAGATCCATGTAGACATCCCATGTGTACGCTTTATTATCCTGAGTAACCTGGCCTGGCGCCGAAATTGTTAAATAGATGGGTCAGATTGACTTTGGTTGGGCTTGGATTGAATTTATTTAAGATAGTAATTCATATTATTAAAATAATTTTTTTTTATATCTCGAGAATTCTACCATGAGCCCCTAATTTAAATCGTTAGTAATTGTTTGACGCGAGTGTTAAAACACATTTGTATTTAATACCTCGGAGGGCTGGATCTTTATACCTCGGAGGAGACTAACCTAACAACCCACCACCAGAGCCCCTCATTTAAATCGTTAGTAATTGTGGATTTCGAACTCTTAATATTCTCAACCAACGCGGGTGTTAAAACACATTTGTATTTAATCAAACGTAAAAAAAAAAAAAAAAAAATCATACTCAATAAGAGTCATAAAGGCAGATTTAGTGTAAGGAAATAAATTTATTTACGGCACATTTATAACTCAGGTATTACCTATTGTATGTTTAAATCAATCTATGAGGCATTTATTGAATACAACTAACTCATACAATAATTCAATCAATTCAGTCAATTATATATGAGTTTATTATGCGTTTTGACAGGTCTATCCATATGTCCCTACGAGACCCGGCCCTTTGAAACTGGGCCGCTAGACCATTCCATTCCGATGAAACTAATGGATCGTCGGTGAGTGTTGATTTTTTCAGAAACGCCTGCTTTAACGGACTTGTCTGAATAAACGAGTTTAATCTCTATCCGTTAAAAGAAACTGATGATGTGCATAACAAATCGCAGATGATCATGAGCCGAGACTTCGCTAATTTAAGGATCCGTTTCGAACGTTCTCAAAATGATGTCTCTCCGCATCCTGATGAGGGGACCCAACGACGATCTCCATCAGATAAGCGTCGCGTCGATCAAGCGGAGATAGAAACGGTCGCATTGACTGCCGACGATACCTTCCTTGGTGTCTTAAGCAAAGTACGTACGCAGAGTCTTGTACAGAGATTCCATTAGTCGTGCACCGACACTCGATCTCCCACTCGGAAGCGAAGCCCAAAAATGCCGCCTTTCAATGGCGATAAGGGGAGAGGTGGAGCATTTGCCACCTTCATGGAACCGCCCCCTCTCTCTCCGTCCATCACCATAGGCCAAACAACTCGAATTCCACAGGACTGCACGCTAATGTCTTGAATCAGCATTTCTAGTGCGGCCCACGTGACCTGAGGCCGCCACCTTTTCACTCGAATCTTGGGGCAGAAGAAAATTGTCTGATGTCTCGAGGAGATAGGACGGACCACTCGCTGCGCACATTTACCTTTCGAGGCTGTCTGCACAGGAGATAGTGAAGAATATTGACCAGCGGAACTGAATGTATTTTTATTCATTCATTGGAAAAAATTATGAGAAGTTCCCTTCTAACACAGCCTTCATCGATCAAACATCGAACCTGATACATTTATTGCTAATGGGTGCAAAACCCTCAAGTTTCATGCAATGTTGCATGGAACTTGGGCAACCAAAGGAAGAACTATAAATGATGGCACAATTTTACAAAATCCTCCTGCCCTTGGAAAAAGATCTGTGGGAACTGTGGGTAATTCGCGGACAGTCCCGAACAAGTCCTTCACACAGCCAAGATGATATGAATCTTCAAGTACAGGAATACTTGTGATTTCAAGATGCTCCTTTCCGACTTCATTTCCATCATATCCAATTTTCAAACCCATGGCGACATGACAGTAACCCATTCCTAGCCGTAATCCAATTTATATCCAGGGAAGGTGCACAACAGTTGGCTGCAGACAGTGCTGAAGTACCAGGAGGATTCAGTTGTATTAAAGGGTAGCTTGACAACGAATATGAGAACCAAGAAAATTTGCTGAAAGAACCAAGGTGATTCGTTAGAAGGCTCCCATCTTTCTGCCCAAGTAGTCATACCACCGGAAACAAATTTGAGAACTCATGACACTGAGCAGCCAAATTATCATTCTTGTGTACATCTCGCAAGCCTTTGAGCCCAGGGGCTTTGCTCAGGCAACCAATCGATTGGCATCCCTTCAATGGCACACCATCTCAAGTTCAACAAGGCAAAGGCAAGATCATCCTGATTATCTTCAAAGAAGTGAGTTAAATAAGACTCAGCATTGGGGTCTTCGCTGAAGATAAAATCCTCATATTCAGCCCTCATTTCTTGGAGAGGGTTATCCGCTTGACAAATCATTCGCATGCTCAATACCCGCAAGGCCTCAATGGCCGTGCTGTAAAATCCATTGTTCACATATGCATTGTAGACATAGCAGCAGGATGATGGGTCAGGCTGAATTTTCTCTTGATGTATCTGCTCAATAATATGCTCAAGTACGTCAAGTCTCCCCTGCAACAGGAGATCTACTTAGTAATTTGTATAAGTTGTAGAGAAGCAGAGAAATTCAAATAAATTGTGCTCATGAAAAAACAAACCCCAATATAACTAGAGAATGCACATTTTACTTCCTCCGTGGCTTATAAGCCAGGATCTCAACTTTCTGTATAATGATGTCAACGCCTATACAGACACAACTAATCTCAAAGAAAGAAGCAAAGCAGCACTCCTGCAGTTAACTTGAGACATTTATCTTGCAACAAGACATCATGAAAATTACCCACTAGGCACCACATACTTGGGGAAGAAACACCTATATCCTATAACATCCCCAGTGCCTCTGCAAGTTGCCATCGACATTTCTTTTGGTTATATTGTAAGGGGAACATTTTACAGGTAGACCTGCGAACTGGCCACTTCAGATCCAAGCCTACACAGTTCAGTTCCCAGTCCAGACTTTTCGGAACCTAAACCTACATCGTCATTTGAAGTTCCTGTTCTGAAATCAACCAATCTCGGAACAAATCACCTAAATCCAGACTAAAAACTTAACCATTCAGTCAATCCCTCACAAAATTTACTGAAACTCTTCTCCCTAAGTTCCCCAAAACAAGTCTTGTTCCATGACAAGCTGGCAAGTATTAGCGGCAGTTTGGGCATAAGCACATCCAAGTTTGACCTGCCATTTCCAGATGGGACCAAAACTTGGAATGAAAAATTATAGATGCGCCAAAGTGCCGGTAACTCACTACCTTCGAAGTCCAATGCAGAAGGTTGGATAAGCTTAATTTATTCTAGTACTATCATAGAAATGCTTTTGGAAGCTAACATTCTCAAGAGTATCAATGAAGTCAGTCATTCAATTATGAACATTACTGCCCAAGGCAAAGATGCATCATACTGAGTCTGCTAGATGTGATTACATAAGCAAAACATCCGTAACGAGATGTTCTTACCAATAGTGACATGCAGTTACAACCTACAGATGTGAATACATAAACCAAACAAAAGGCTTGATTACTCAATGACCAGACATCATTTCCAAGCATATCCACAACAAGCTTGAGTGCCTCTAGAAGAGAGGAGAAGAGAGGCTATGACTGCTATATTCTCACGGTAATTTTCTCCTTTTAATTCACAGACAGATGCACATGCCCAGGGAAAGAAATAGAAAAGGAGATAAAGATGCTACACCATTTCACAAGCTTTCAGAAGAAATGTGTTGAATAATAGGAGATCAAATTGAATCCTTTCTTCTTTGGCTTGATCAAGAATATTTAAAGCTTCATCGTAATTTTCACAGACCAGCAAAACCTGAAAGAAAGCATCGAGTGAGCATACCATTACCAAAGCCAGAAACTAGATGTTTAGGGGGAACAGAGGAGGGGTGGCCAAGGCAGGATTCCGGCAGGAAAAGAACTGTGAAAGTTGAGATCATTTAGAGTTCACCTTTATAAGGGCTGTGTAAGTCATTATTCCAGGGTAAAATCCATCACGAATCATCATGGAAACAAGTGAACAAGCAGATCTGTAACATTGTATAATGCTACAACAATCGATCATTATACAGTACGTTGCATGATCCGGTGAAAAACCATGCTGCTTCATATTCTTAAAAATGTCCACTGCTTTGCGGTTCTACATCAAAGGCAGAAAGATAATTAGAACCTAGAGAAAAGTCAAAAAGACCACAGTTCAATGGGACAACATACCATGATGATCATACAGGTAAAAATTAGCACTTACTTCTTTAGCCGCAACCAAGGAGTGCAACACTACGTTGAATAATGGTGCTTCCACATAAGTCCCACTACAAAGGAAACGGGTTTCTACCACACGTAGCATCTTTTCTATCATTCCCTCTTGTCCTAGAGCTGCCAGCTGAAGATATCAGAAACAAATTAATGCCATCGCAAACATATGGAAAGAAAAGAGTGAGCTTCAGACCTGCATGAGACCCATGTTAAAGCTTCACAGGCCTATAGCTCAAAACGGTGTGCACTGACTCAACCAAAATAAACATGCTAATAATCAAGTCCACAGAGCATAGAGAAGTGCATGAAAACCAGAGTACAACCTAAACAGCTGGTGCTTCTAGAGATATCAACCTGCCCCAAACCCTTGATTTGACAACAATGTCTACAGAATAAGATTTTTCCTTGTCAAGAAGTGATGAGAAATCACATTTAAAAGCAGCTAAGGCCAAGCATGATACAAAATCATTGAAAGAAGTGGCCTCTCTAAAAGACTAAGGATCCCGGTCCCATGCTTTTACACCCTTATTATATCTTGTGTGATGCAGAGTGAGATTTCTTAAAGAACAGTGTTTGATCCAATTACAACCTCTGAATACTTTTTCTGAAGATACCAGTATGCTTCCAACAATAATCAGGTTAGTTCATGTCATTCACAGTGCTGATAAAGAGTGGTTGCATAAATGGCAAGACAAATACCAGATTTTTTAATGAGATAAGGCTATGGTCAACTCCATTTCTGGCCATATCCATTTCTATAGTTTCTATCCTTTTTGCAGCTTCTACCTGGGACAACATATTTCCCTCTTCATATGGAGCATTCACAGTACCAAATAAGGAAAACAGCAGCTCATACGTCTGGATATTTGGTTGAAGTTGTATTTGTTTCATTTTTGCTAATACACGAACTGCCCGCTCAGGTTGATCCTGCACAATGCAAACCATAGGTTTTTTATACTATAGACAGAAATAATGTGCAAGTGAACTTTGAGGATAAAAGAACAATTATGTGAAGAAAGAAAAAACCAAACATCCTGCAACTGTTCAAAGGTCATCCTCAATAATAACTTCAGAAACACTAGCAGAACTTGTGGGATTGGTGGTGCCCCTGCTTGCTGGCCACCACAATTTATATAGTAAACCCTTGAAACTTCAGGTAAAATCTTTTGCTTGCCCCCACAAACCTAAAATTCTGGGTGCATTACTGATCCCACATTATCAGTTTCTCTTATAATACATTCAAACTGTGATGTTAATGCAATTTGTTACTTCTAACTAACAAGCATCCCACATAAGAAGGCAGTGATGATGGCAGTGATGATGATGATGATGATGATGATGATGTCTTGTTATATATCTTCCAAATCTAATGGAACACGTGTGCCAATGAAGATGAACTGTTCAGTCTACCATAAATAAGAACTGCTAAACAATCTTGTACAAAGTGATGGTGACTCATCATCTTCCTTTGGTAAGATTGTGAATATATTCTTACTCTCCTCCACTTCCTAAAAAAATACAATACTCAAGGTTCAACCCTGTTAGCCACCATAATTCCCATTTAAGTTGTACTCTTAAGCAAACCCAGGTCAAGAATCCTTCACAATTAGAAACAAAGTACTAAAAGCATTCTTCTTCCAATATTAAAAGACATCAGGAACTAAAAATGATATGATACATCCGCAAAAAAATCTCCTAATAAAAAGCCATGTAGCAGAATATCTGAAAATACCTACTCACCACTGCATTACATGCTGCAAGGAAAACATTAAAAGGATAGGGATGCGGACATTCAGAAATTTGAACCAATAGAGCCTCAGCAAAATCCAGTTCCAAGGCTTCACTGCACTTCACTGAAATGGCTGCTAGAGTTGAGTCAAATGGCCCCAGTTTCTGCTTTTGCATTATTTTCAACTGCAAGGACAAAAATTTTTGTATCCAAGAACATTTTAATAGAAGAATTAAAAGTAACTAGATGAAAGTGACGCAACTGGAGTGCCAAGAGCAAGCCAGCAAATAACCAATACTGACCAGTTCCAAACCATCAGAGAAACCTCTCTCGGTAACAATTGCTCTGATAAATCCATCGTATGTACGACTGGATGGTTGCAACCCTAGGTTTTGCATCTACACAGATACAGGACTTCTCTCAGTACCTTTTACTATCATTTACACAAAATAAAATACTACATAAAGTAAAAAGTTCATAAAACTGGGCACTCAAGCACAATAGAGGGCCTAATCCAAGGTAACAATTTCTGCCACCACAATAATAATTAATCAGGATAGAAAATCATATAACTAAATTCACATGCTAATCAACAAAAAGAGCTCCATTGCACTTGTTAATGGATAAAGTTCTTATGTTGACAATTCCATGCGACTCATCATCTAAACAGAGCATTCAAAGTAACAACTCTATCACTAGCAACTTCTATCAGCTTTTATACACGGTAAAAAAGAGGAGATCTCACTAAAAAGGTCCTACTACCTGTTGAAATAACTGCTCTGCCAAGCTATGGTTGCTTGTCAGTGCACAGGTACATATCACATCTGTGAATGATCGGCTCAGCACATTCCTAAGTGCAAGATATTTAGGATTTGGTGTGTCAGTTCCAACACACATAACTTCTTTTCTAGGACCATAAGTAGTGCTTTGCCCCATATTAAGGGCAAGACCATCCTCTTTGTGACATATATGTTCAGTGTCATCCTTGTCAAATCTCTCCAACCGTAGTTCACTCATGGCCGGTATTGGAATATCTAGCTTTGGAGAATGCGAAGCTCTCTCTGCATATCTATTAGATAAAGTACCTTCTGTAGCCAAAGCCACCATAAGTTGCAGACTTTCATACGCAGATTTTAGATCTCTCAACCTTGTAAAAGACCAAATAAACTTCCTTAATGATGTAAGGCAAAAATTGTAGTGCTTGCTATAGTCCTTCCAAATATGATGCACTGCAAAAAGATTTTGCTTCCACACAGCAATCTGAGAGAAGGAGACAACTATTAGAAACAATTACAGCAGAGTGGCATTTTATAATGAATTATATTCAACGCAGACTTTTAGCAGGTGCACAGAAAACTGCGAATAAAAGGAATCTTTTCAGTTATTGAAGAAGCTTATGTGTCAAGATGAAATTCAGCCACCAACTGCGAATGATCACAAAAAAAAAAAAAAAGAAGTGAATGCCTTGATAGTGAGAAAAACTAATACTTTCATTTTGGCAAGGTGATAAATGCTTGCAAATCTAACAGCCACATAGAGCATTTCATAATTCAAGAGCCCAGGAATTCCTATTTCTAATATTTGAACTCAGTCCACAGTTCAAGATTTGTTCTTTGCACTCACCTTTTGCATTGTTGTCAACATTACAAAAGATAAACGGTACGTGCTTTGTGCTTCTAGGATGGTATAAGAGATATACATTTTATTTCCATCTAAAATGTTATCGAAATGCCTTCTGGCATCATGTCCATTCCGCACTCTTCCCATTTTAATTAAAAAAGAATATTTTCTTTATGATTAGCATTTGCGAAAGTTTATGTACACCGGGCATTTAGGCAGGTGGTATAGGAGGTCACTATAATGATTCAATGATTACGATGTAACAAATCAAATTACAAAGAATCTATGGTGTTCAATATAATCTTGAGTCTATTAACAAAATAAAAGAGGGTCCTATCTGTATACATTTTAGTGGATAAGAAATATAAATCAGCCATATTGGGGAATCTAAGAAAATATGGAATATGTTCAAGGTCACTTGTCCTTGGATGACATTGATGGCATTCTCATTCAAAGACATGGCTCAACTGATCTTTAAGGAGCCGGACATTCACAAAATATAAAATGCCTTAGGTCACTCTAACTTCTTTCTCCTGTCAGAAAATTATTCAGAAAACTTGGGGCAAAAATCCCCCTGCCCCTGCAACGCTCAATTACATGTGCCTTGTCAGATAGCTTTTTTGATTAACATTAGTTTCATGATCGTCCTCTATCACTAAACAAAATTAGTTGCCCAAGATGAGTTCATCGGAAAATTTGAAGTATGGTAAACTATACATCTCTCCAGTATAAATATCTGAACTGATCGGCTGTTCTTAAGGAGATTAATCAAAAGCTTTGAATTGTGCAACACATCTCTCGAATAAAAATATCTGAACTGATGCCACCTTGACTGAGAGAACATTTGAGAGATGCAAAAGCATGTGCATGCATAAAACAAAAGAATCTACACTATAAGAGCAAAAAAGGATTGACAGAAGTAAGCTTCAATACGTAAAATGCAATGCATCATATGTCAAAACAATCTTATTTTTTGACCCCCATAAAAAAAACAATCTTGTTCTTGGACTTTGGAATTTTTGCAAGGTACCTTTAAAAGCATGTGATAAGTCTAAGGATAAAATGGTGAGAACGTTTTACCAAAACCTTTTTGCCTACAAAAATAGATCAATTACCCATATAATTGTGGAAGAGCATACCAAGAACATTGACAAGGAGCCATTAAAAAAAAAAATGGACTACTTGCACTAAAACAGGCTGGGAAATTTTTATAAGCAAAAGACACATGACATGAACTTATACTTGGAGAGAAGTAGAAAAAGTGGCACAGTTCGGAACTGGAACTGCAGTTTAATTCTTAGTACAGCATCAATTTAGGAATCTCTTCAAAGCACAGCATGCTCAATCCCCCCCCGGGGGAAAACAACCCCCCCTTCTTTTTCTTTTCTCTCTCTCGCGCACACAAACATTTTCAGGATAACAATACTTCTATTTGGTACTTTCCTGCATTTGCAATGGGAGAGAAGACAAGAAGGGGAAAAAGGCATGACATCCAAGGTGTGAAAAATCCATCACTCTTGAAGGGTAAACACTAGCCATGGACAAAAAATCATCTTCACCATCATACCTCAAGGAGTTCCAAATAAGTTGCTTCATTCTTCCCCACAAGCCGGCACTCCATCAGATCTAAGCAATTAGCATATAGTTCACTTCGCACATCAACACAGGCCCTCAGGAAATAATTATACACCTCCAATAAATGAGCCACACGATGATTTTCTCCAAGATTAGATAGTAAATTAAGTCCCTGAATAATGTGCAACAGTGCACGAGGTCAGCGCTCCAATATGAATGAGTACATGTACCAAATATAATAAATATGATCGTATTATAAACTACAACCATAACATGACTATCACTCACCAGGAAAAACAAGAATATAAACCTCAACCTAGAAACTTGTTTATTTTCAATACCAAGATTCCAAACCTTTCAAGGACTTAAGTTATGGTCCAAAGTGGCAGAATTATTCATCAACAGAGAACCAGAGTCAAGTCTCCTCCAAAAATTAGCTGTACCAGTGAATTGTAGTGTTTTAACTTTTTTAGATAGAGTCAATATGATTTCTGCAGCAAATATCATATTTTCCACTAACTTTACCAGGAAGAAATGTTAATCCATCCACAGAAGTTCTCAATGTCATTACACGTCAGAGCACTGACATATTTGCATGATAAAGCCTGGAAATTCTACTTGTCCTAATAGTTCCTATTTACCACACCTTTGTCAGCTTAGAATCTTATTTTTCAAAGTTCATTTAAACAATGGCTGAGCTTCAGTCCAGATACAAAGTTGACCCAGGACCTTCAAGAGAGGGAGAGGAAGAATCAATAAAGACTACATCTTGAATCAATTGATCAATGAAAGAGTGCATTCAATATGGGAGACAACAACAAAACCCTAATTTCTTATCTATTACCACCTACTGGCTATTAACTAATATCTCTACATATAATTCAACACTTCCCATCAAGCTAGAGCATCCAGCTAATTTATGACAGGGGCAACTTCATTCCATAGTCTGTGACTAAAGCGCTGTCTAAACCAGACTTCACACTAGATTACAGATGTTAATACATCAAACCAGATTTAACAAAATGACTATTGTATAAACCAAACATTACACAACAAACTGAAAGTAACACACATTGTCGAATTTAACAGAAGCGCGCTGAAGAGACAAATGGAGACCAGAGAGTCGACATCTTCCTCTTCCTCAAATAATGAAGACCAAATCATGTGAGAACCTAACTTCATGAATTCATCACCCCTTGCACTCGACTGTGGCTACCCAACAAAGGTAGCTTTGCTCTGGCACTTGGTTGCCTTGGAAACTTGATGACAACTTTGCCCATCGATGAAACTCGCAATAGATGAAATTCACAGTAGAGGTTGTTGAGGCAAACGACCAAACTTGGGAGAGATATATATTTATAGGAGGAATTTTTAAATGACAAACCCAAAACCAAACCAGCAAACCCACAAGACCAGAGAGCTTCACTTTAATGGAGGAGCAAACTGATGACTATGTTGGAGAAGGACTGAGGACGACAAATGATAAGGCATGGAATGGGATCGTGAAGGATGACAAAACCTTGATAGAAACAAACACTAAAAACAGACTGGATGTGCTAGCCAGTGACAAGGGTGGAAAATGAGCTCGCAATGACACCAGGAGGAAAGCCATGGAAAGCTGGTGGAGATGCCCAAGACTGATGACTGGGGAGAGAGAAGTGGACAAACCCACAATGGAGAGAACTTGTGATTGGCAAAGGAATGGAGACACATGATTCTCTAAATCTGGACAACCTGGATCGGTGACAAGCTCCCCCTGATGACTAGAAGAAATCAAAGAACAGAGGAAACAGCAAGGGAAAAACTCAATTCCTTGAAAGAGAAGAAGATTCTGATGCAATTGACGACTGGTGGCTCGGAACACTAACAGCATGGGACTAAGTAGGGCTTGCAACAGAGAAGACAATGGTTGGCTGGCTTGGTGGCTTAATGGAGAAGACGCCAAAACCTTTCTTTATTGTGTGACTAACCACAAGAAAGAAACAGGGCTTTGATTTTGGTCCCCCTCTCTAAAATATTGACACCATGTCAATATTTTAGTATTTTCAAGAGAGAGGAAGAGAGAATTGATAGAGACTACATGTTTATTCAATAGCTTAATGAAAGAGTACATAAGATGGTTCTATTCATAGAGAATGGGAGACACTAATAAAACCCTGATTTCAGCTACTAACTACTAGCTAATATCCAAGAATATATTTCTGAACTGCAAGTTTACATGATTGAAAGGAAAAGAGAATATCACAATATCCTTCCATACAAATATAATCCAATAGATCTCTTTTTCCCAACCTTCCTTTTAGTTCTGTTTTCTACATCTTCCACCTCCTCAGCCGCAAGTAACGATAAATATCTAAAAGGTGTAAAGATGCTGAAGACTAGGTTCAATCAATTCTTTGTCCAGCATATGGTTGATGTAGAGTGATTCAAGTTCTCAGTTGTCCTTCTTTCCCTTGGTAGGTATCAAACTAGAGGAAATCAAAGAAAGCAGCTCACATTGGGACAATCACTCCCAGAATTTCTTGCAACTATTATTGAATGTTCACTGTAGACAATAATGCCTGCTGAAGATTACCTCACATTAATCTGGTGAAGTGCAATAATGAAAGAGAATACACAACATAGAAGTTGGTGCCACCAATACCAATATGTTGGAAGATCAATTACAGTAATAACAATTATAGAGTTTTAACCTATATATCTATCCACTAGATCACAACACAATATGCAGTCTGATAATCAGTATTTGAATGTGTTGCCATGTTCGTTTTCAACACTTCAAAGAAAATAAGTACAGAACAAATGGCTCATATTTGAAGCAACAGCATGGCACAACTAATAAATTCTCAGCTTCTAATTGACTAATTCGTTATTGGCAGTGAAATCCAACAATAGATCTTAAAATAAACATTCTCCGGGCATACACACTATAGATGGCACTCAAGGTTATCAGGACCATTTTTTATTGTCAATACTATAGAATGAGTGTATATTGACAAACTTCAAAAATAGAAGAAAAGAGAAGAAAATTCAGTAACCATGTTTAACTTCCTTAATAAGCAACAAGCTAATTACCCACTACAGACCATTTGTGAAAGTAAATTCTCATTACTTTTATCCAGAGCACAAAGAAAAAGATCATATACCACTGCCAAGCAACCAGCTTTACAAAGTGCCTGCAAAGTAAGAATGTGGCATCTTTCACCCATGCCGATCTTCTTCTCATTTATCAATTTCCAAGTTTCCATGGCAAACTGCATACATATCAAATGCCACATCAGATTGACAACTTAAAGGCTACTTTGGATGAGATCCAAATACAGTCCCAGAAAGGGATCTCTACACTGACATAACAAGAGATCATGCCTAGCATCAACTGAAAGAGGAAATTAAGTCTCTGTTGCAAATCATCAATGGGATAATGAAATTAATACTATTTTCATGAGTAGAAACGAAAGCCTGCATCTGTAGTATTTTTCTTATAAAGATAATTTATTCAAAATATACATATGAATATATGATAAAGTAGTAAAAATCAATTCTGCTCACAAAATCAATGATCTTTTCAATTTCAAAGTGCCGCAGCCTGAATCAGCAGATTAAAGTTCATAAGATCTGAGTAAGGAAGGCTATGCGAATGTTATGATCAGTTTCTGGAGCTTTATTTGGATAAAACAAATTTCTTTTCAGTTTAAGTTGGAAACCCCATATAGAGATGAGATATTTGACCAATGATGCACTATGGCACAGCATATCCTATGGTGTGCATGCTCCAAGGGGACAAAAGAACTGATTGCCCATCTCTCTGCTATCTTCATAACTAAGGAAACTTAAACATAATCAACAAAAAGTAAAAAATCTACTACACTGGACACCTATAAGCAAATTGAATTTTGTCCTCTCGTAGTCCATTTGGCGGGTTCCGCTCTGAGCCAAAAGCTAAAGGAAAGAAGTACTTAGTATCTTCCAAGACTTCCAATATTCTCAGCGTGAGTACATGCATGGGATTTTCGCTCATGAGATAAATGGCTTCTCAGGACAATGAAAGTCTAAAGAAATTTACAAAAATTAAGCAAAACCCTCCACAAATGAACAAAATAAACCTTCATCTTGTGTATGCTATGTAAATGAGTAAGAAATATGAACACATAACTGTACACATACCCGTCTGTACAAGAGTCAAGGAAGGGGATTATTCTTAAGTTATCTTCACAAAGCGTGCAAGTTTTAGAGTTCTACAACCCAGCGGGAGCCCCGGATAAAGGAGGGAAAAGGGTGCGTCAGGTAGTCAACAGCCAGCACTCTTTCTACTGTCGAACTTCTATGAATGAATACTATACACAATGGCACAAAAGCTAGGTTGTCACCGTAAGTGATGTTGCGTGGCCTGAGCACAGTGAGAAGTGAGCAAAGGCCACTGCATCAGTGCTCAGGTGCAGTGTCAAATGAGCAAGTGTTCCCTCATCTTGTCAAAGGAATGAGGGTAAAGAAGTTAGTCCAGGAGAGAAGGATCTGGATGGGGACTTGGAACATTAGGACTTTAACATGTAAATCAATGGAAATGGTAGATGTAATGGTTAAGAGTAGGATCAGTATCATGTGCTGTCAAGAAACTAAGTGGGTTGGTTTGCAGGCCAAGGATCTCGAGAAGTCGGGTTTCAAGCTTTGGTATGCAGGCACTTCGAAAACGGAGTAGGAATCATTGTTGATAAGACCTTGAAGCTAGACACAGTAGATGTTAAAAGAATCAGGTAGGATCAATGCTATCAAGATTATGGCAAGCCAGGATATCTTGTAGTTAGTTTCTACACACCTCGAGTTGGTTCCTTGAAAAGCACTTTTGGAAAGTTCTTGGAGAACTAGTTCAAGGGATCCCCATTCGTAGAAAATTTTTACACGATATTAAAATGGGCATATGGTTAAAGAAACAGAAGTTTACATAAGCTTTCGTGAAGGTTATGGCTTTAGAGAGGAAAAAGAGTAGGGGAAGGCCATTTTGACTTTGCAAGGGCTTATAATTTAATATTAGCCAATACCTTCTTTGAGAAGCTGGAGGAGCATGCAAGCACTTAGAAAAGTGGATCCTCAAGATCACAAATAGATTACCATTTGCTAAGGAAAAATGTTCAAATAAGTTGTAAAGATTGCAAAGTTGTTCCTGGACAAAGCTTAACAATCCAACATCAGCTAATGGTGCTTCATGTCCACATTAAAAGAGGAAGGCAGAGAAATAAGCCAGTGAAGTGTCCTAGAATCAGATGGCAGGACCTATAAGGAAGACAACAATCCCTGTTCAAGAGGAGTTATTGGCCAGTGTACATGGGAGGATAGACAGCACCCAAATCAGATTCGCCATTCTTGGGCTAGTTGCATTCGGAGAGTGGCGAAAGCAGTCCTTGGGAAGTCTAGGGCTTGTACACCACACCAAGAGTCTTGGTGGTGGACAGAGGAGATACAACAAAAGATCAAGGTTAAGAAGGAATCCCTCAAAATCATGTACAAGGATAAAAGTGAGGAAAACATAGCAAAGTAAAAACTAGCAAAGAAGGAGAAGAAGAAAGTCCTACATGAAGCAAAACCAGCTACTAGTGATGATGTTTATATAGGGCTAGACACCAGAGGAGGAGAAAAAGGTTTAAGTAAATTGGCTCAAGAATGAGGAAAACAAGAGTTCTAAATCAGGTGAGATGCATCAAGGACAAAAATGAGAAGGTCCTCCTAAAAAGAAGATGTTGTCAAAGGCAGCTTGGGAAATTATTTCCATAAACTTCTCAATGAAGGATATGAGAGAAGACTTCACCGGAGAGTTGAGTAATTACGAAGAATGCAGAAACAACTCTTTCTACTGATGCATAAGGATGAAATGTTTAGAGCTTTGAAGAAGATGAAGAATGGAAAAGGGGTGAGTCCTCATACTATACCATTACAAGGGTGAAAAGTTTTCCAGCAGAGATTGGCATATCTTGGCTAACAACCCTTTTTAACAAAATCTTCTTTAAGATCCGACCAAATGCCAGATGAATGAAGAAAAATATGCTTAGGTGCCAATTTACAATAAGAAAGGTGGCATTCAGAATTGTGACAACCATAGAGGGGTCAAGCCAATCAGTCTTACCATGAAGCTTTGGGAAAGCGTAATCCAGCTCAGTTTGAGTCAAGAGACTCGTAGTTCATTTAATCAATTTGGTTTCATACCAGATAGATCAACTATAGAGGTTACTTACCTATCACGAAGATTAATGGAAAGGTATAAGAATAAATGGAAGGATCTGCATTTGGTGTCCATAGTTTTGGAGAAAGCATAGATAGATTACCAAGGGAAATCCTTTGGAGAGTTCTGACAATGAAGGGTATGAATTGCCCATATACAAACAATAAAGGATAAGTACGTGGAGCTGTTACATTCACAAGGACAAACAGAGGGGAAACAAAGGAATTCCCTATTACTAAAGGGTCACATTAAGGCTTTGCTCTAAGTCCTCAATCTAGTTGCCTCAATTGATAAGCTGGCAAGACATATGAAAGATATTCCTTGATGTATGCTTTTCACAGATGGCACAGTGCTGGTAAATGAAACTCAAGTTAGGTTAATGAGAAACTCAAACTTTGGAGAGAAACTTGGAGTCTAACAGTTTTCAACTCAATCGGACTAAGCCAAAATATATGGTGTGTGACTTTAGCAATGGTAGGAATTCAAACAACCCTTAAAAAGTGCCAAGGAGTGAACATTTCTCATATCTTGGATCCATTCTACAAGAAAAGGAGGAAAAAGACAGAGATCTCATTCATAGAGTACAGGCAGGAGGAACTGGTGCATTTGGGGTTTTGTGTGACCGCCAAATGACACGTAAGCTCAAGGAAAAGTCCTATGCTGTGGCATACATTGTTTGAGAGAGAAGGGGAAGGCCTACAAGGCATGGACAGAGACAATACGAAAAGATATGGAACATCCAACATCTCACAAAGGATTCAACGAAAGATGGAGCACAATGGCAGATTTCATGTAGCCAGCCCCACTTAATGAGTTGTGGTTGCTTCTTGTTGTGTTCTTTGATTGCTTGTTGTTCATCAATTTCACGCAAAAAAGCAATTTACGACAGTTACTGTCCTCTAATGTGCATTATAAATGCTGCAGGGCACAGATGAACATCCTTCTAGGCAATACTTGATATATGCATCTGGTATAGCAACAACATAAAATCTCATCTTACCGAAGCGTCTGATGATCTGGCACAGTAATCAAGGATATGAACTACATCATTGGCCTCTATCGATTGGTTCCCATAGCCAAGATATGAAAGAAGATTGGAAGCTCTGGTTCTGTCACCCAAACGTAGCGCATCGACAATTTGATGCCCAAAACATTGACCAGCTGCACTTGGAAAAAAGGAAAAGGAAATTTTTTTAATGTTCTACATTAGCTCTGACCACATAACATTGCCATGCACACACAGTTTAGATAGACCAACAAGCCATTCCACATAGGAATATGTGTCAATCAAAGGCAGAAGGATATTTTAGTTCATCAAGCATACTTGAAAGAATAGCATACAACTATTAAAGGCTTAAAGGCAATAACCATAGACGCCACTGATTTGCCTTAAGAATTATAACGTAATGAAGAGAGCCTAAACAGAACATGCAATTTAACCTTTCATCACAATTGTGATGCTAAATAATTACCTCCTGATGTTGCAAAAGTTCTATACAAATACTCCTTGCCAGTGATGTTCTTCCGACCCTGTAAAGGCACTCACTATTAAGCAGGACCATTTGAAACTAAATATATTGAAAGACATGCATTCACATGTGATATAGCCAATTGAAGACCATCACTCCAGCATGGCAGGAGATTCACATAGAAACAAAAGCACTTCAGGAAATTAGCAGGTTGGAGAAATACCCCATTTGTCTTGTCCGCCCACCCCGCACACAACACAAAAGAAAAAAAAAGGCACCCACCAGAGGTATACAGTGCTAAGCTCAGTAACCCAATTCAGTGCACACGAAAAATTTTCCTATCTTAAATGCGCCGTAACTATATGTATCTCCATGCACGCAGCTTGACAAACAGGTGATGGCATGAAAAAGAAGATGATGGCAGTCGTGTTACAAGAACTGACATACATGAAGACAAAACCAATTATCAGTTGGAAATTAATTAAACGACAATGCACGTTGAACAACCACTGAAATGAAACTCGCATTAACCCACTATCTCAAGCACGCACCGGAGCGCGGCCAGCATGGACAGACCAAAAAGAACCAAAAAAGAGTTCCCATTGAGCTCGGAGTTTTTTTCAAAATTGTACCCACGGGTTATTCCCGATCACGCTACCGCCTCCGCCTCCGCCACCGCCTCTAGCCCGCAAATGTCGAGTCCATCCAAACCCAATCGCGCTCTCTCCCGACCGCTGCAAGAGAAAAGCAACTGCGATCAAGCAATCACTACGAATCGCAACTGCCCCGAAGTACAAAAAATTAAAAAAAAAAAAAAACCCATTGGGGATTAGGAGTGCGCACAGCGAGCGAGCTCGTTCTCGGAGAAGAAGGCGGAGCTGCACGTGTCCCTTCCTCACTTGCATTTGCCCGAGAGAGGACCGAATTGCAAGCGCCCAAGCGACGTTCGTCTCCACTTTTAACGGTTACTCCACCCTCCAACCGCCTCAGGCGGCCGGTGATCCACACCTTCCTGCTCAGTGCCTCCGACGCCATCAGTTTCGGAACCTCTCTCTCTCTCTCCCTCCCGGAGGAGGTCCGCAAGATTGCAGATTTCAGGCAAACATAGAGAAGTCTCCGCTGGATGACGCTCCTCGGATGTTCAACGGACAAGGCAACATGGGAAGATTGCAGAAGCCGGAAGCTCACTGAGCGGATTGAAGATTTTCACTTTTCCTAGAGCTTCCGGTGCGCAAATGGGGTAAATAGGAGAAGAGGAGGAGGCTTGGATCGGTGGGCCGAAACGGCAATGCGTGCGACTACACGTACGAAATTCTGCGGATTAGGGTTTGCGAAGACAATGAGAATTTTTTTTTTTTTTTTTTTTTTTTTTTGGTAAAAGGTAGGAAAAAACAATCAGAGAATATCTGTTGTTGACGTTGTCGCGAAAACATTTTCTTAGGAAAATATTTTCTCTTTTTAGGCTTTTGCTTCGTTTAGAAAAATAAATCAACAAAAAAAGATTTTCTAAATAATGATTTCCTTTTTGAAAAAAATCAAAAGATATTTTTCAAAATATTAGGTACTGGTGCTTGAATCCGAAATTCTATATTTTTTATGCGAAAATCCTAAGGTTAGTTCTTGATTCCCAACATTCCAAATCTGCTGAGCTCGAGACCTTAGTGTTTCGACTTGGACCCTCTGCATCCACACTCGGGTCCATCAAGGTTGGGCTCAAACCTTCGATTTGTGATCAAGGATAAAATTTGGAATATGATATGATTTATCATCCTGCGTTTGGCGTTAAATGCCAAGACGGGGATAAGGTTGGATATAAGGGGGATATAGGCGTGATAAAATTATCGTGAGGGAGGTGGGATAAAGGTGGATAGGATTTAATGTTTATAATAGGAAAGTTATTTTCTTAAATAACAAACTTATTCAATTAATAAAATCGAAATCATATTTCAATATAAATAATATTTGAATTCTAATTTAATAAATTTAAAATAAAAAATTAATTAATCTTATTTTAATTTATATATTCAACTTTAATTCTATCTTATAATAAACATTCAATCTATAAATTAAATATTTATATTTATTATATATTTTAGGTACTTTTGTATTTTAGGTATGTTAGTATAGTTTCTTGTTTGATAAAATTTTATTAAAGAATTATGAAAGTGGAAAAAGGAAATAATAATGAAAATAATATAAAAAGGAAAAATAAAAAATAAAATTAAGGAATAGTGTTAAATTTTCATATCTAGTTTATGAACATTTAAGTTCATTTATAATGAGATGTCGTTTATATATATATATATATATATCATATAAATGTATATGATATGATGTGACATGTCGTACTTAAATATTACGACACCAAACAACGATGGCCGGGATATAAAAAAATAAGGAACACGTATCTTATCCCATCCAAGTCTATCACGATTAGAAATCAGAACTGGCCAAACGCGGGGTATCATATTTGATACATCAACACCCGAGCCCGAGTCCATAAAGGCCATGCTACGGTCCACAACACTTGTGGGTGGATCTCGAGCTCGTATTCTTAGTTAATGAAATGTTAGTTCTTACAAAAAAAAAACGATTTTTTAATTATTTTTTATTTTTATGCATTCTTTTCTTCTTTTTTCTTTTTGCCTCTATTGTGGCAAGTCGTCGACCATGGTGATGATCGACAATTGACCACAGGCAAGCTCAAAACTCACCAACTCCGACTCACAAGGCCTCGAGCGTTGCTTGCTTGTGGTGAGACCTTGTAGCTCACTTGCTTGAGCTCACCTATGGCTGATCGCCAAGCAAAAAGAAATGAAAAATATAAAGTTAATTAAAAATATGAATTATTTGATTATTTTCCACGTCAAATTTTCCTTACTAATTGACAAAAAAATATATTATAAAAAAATAAAGTCATATTTCATTTGAAAAATATTTTTCAAAAATGGTAAATTTTATGTGAAACAAATGAATCCTAAGAAGTGATTATTCTGCCATATCTCAGTGGCCAATTAAGCTATTGCTTCAAGTTAAGATAGAACTCTCATAAATTAAATCAATTAAAATGAATATTCCAACATATTTATTAGGTAATTTTGAATATTTATTAGGTGTTGAGAACACATTCCACAATTTGGTTTTAAGAGAGGAAGGGGTGGATAGACAAATTGGGGTCATTAGGTATAATTTAGAGTGCATATGGTAATGTTTATGCTTTTGAGAATAATTTTTGTTTAGAAATAATTTTCTTTATTTATGTTTTTTGGACAAATTTCTGAGTATTTAAAGGCATTTAAGTAATTGTACAAAATTTATTTTGTTCCCAAAATAGAAATGCGATTGATACAATCCAAATATTTTTTTTACTTGAAATTTGTTTTAATTTATTAATGATTTTATTACATTTTTTGTTTCTTTTTTCTTTTTATTCTCATTCCTCTAGTTAGTTGCCAACCTCAAGGGAGCCTCACCAGACAATGGCAAGGCCCCCCCGAGTCTAGTGGCTCGGCGAGGTGATCTCGACCAGAGTTGATGAGGCCGAGCCTCACCTAGCTATCAATGGGGTCACTAGGCCTCGTTTGGTCGGTCGTCGTTAGAGGGACTAGCTAAGGAAAAGAAGAGAGGAAGAGAAAAAGAAAGACAAGAAGAGTAAATACTTGTTTCTTGAGTTGTTGGCCCGTTTGGTTGAACTTTTGGGAATGCGTTTGCGAAATCAAATACGGCTGGCTAAAGGGGTTTTAGAAATCGAAATGTCGTTTGGTAAAATTTGCGTTGACAAACAACTTTGGCCAAAAATACCGATTTTTGGTAAAATTTACATTTGTAATTAACTTTTATTAAATTAAAAAATCAAAAATATGTTTATATTATTTTATATAACCATATTTTTATATAAAAAATATAAACATATAAACATAAAATATATTTATTAAACATAAAATATATATAAAAATAGATATGTTTATATAAATATATATTTATATAAAAGCAATCGGAGAAAAAAATAGATATGTTTATATTTATAATTATTTATTTATTTATTTATTAAACATAAAATATTTTTATATAAAAAATGGATATGTTTATATCTATATATTTTATATAAATATATATTTATTAAACATAAAATATAAAAAATAGATATGTTTATATTTTTATATAAAAATAAACATAAAATATATGTTTATATATTTATACCGGACCGCCGAATTCGGCGGCGAACAAAGCTTTTGAATCAAAAATATGTTTATGTTTTTTATATAAACATATTTTTATATAAAAATATAAAAATATAAAGATAAAATATATTTATTAAACATAAAATATATATATAAATAGATATGTTTATATAAATATATATTTATATAAAAACAATAGGAGAAAAAAGTAGATATGTTTATATTTATAAATATATATTTATTTATTAAACATAAAATATATTTATATAAAAAATGGATATGTTTATATCTATATAAAATATATATAAACATAAAATATAAAAAAATAGATATGTTTATATATTTATATAAAATATAAAAAATATATATTTTATATAAAAATATAAACATATTTATTTTTATATAAATATATTTATTTTTATATTTATTTTTATTTAGGCGGTCGATTGGCTTCTCCACCGGAGAGATGAATAATATCGGAAGTTGCATTCCGAAGATGCAACAAAAGAAAGGACCTCAAGAAGGCTGCGTTGGAAATTTAAAGCGCTTTGGGGCTTGGAGATCTGATTGCATCTCGCCAGAAATCGTCTGCAAAAAAAGCAAAGCAAACATTTTGCGTTTTGTAGAGGACTTTAGAGCCCAAATGAGCATTCAAATCTTTGAACCAAACAGGCCGTTATCAAAAACAAAAAAGCAATTCTTTTTGCTTCTTATTTATGTTCCAAATCTACTCCCATGAATGTTATTCTTGGGAACAAAAACCTACACAAACAGATTTCTATTTTATTTCTGCTCTGAGGAAAAAAAAACAAAGAAATAAGAATGTTAACAAACACACCCTTAAACTAGTTCCATGAACCCACGATCAAGTTCCTAAATAGGTTTATGGAACCGATGGCTGATTCTCGATTCTCATTTTATGGATACCGGCCCTTAGTGCGCGGTACCTCGAAACCGATCACCCCTAGCTCATAGTGCATTCTCTACCCATGCTCAAGTTAGGGTCCATTTTATTTAGTGTTCTAAGTCATCTAGAAATATCCAGCTTTTTCTCTAACCCAAAGAGTGACTCTCTACTCTTTTCCACAAACACTCACGTGGCCAAATCTCTTTTTTTCATCTTTCATCTTCCCCGTCTCGGTGAAGATTTCTGTCTTTCGCTTGAAGGTCTTTATACATTAGCTATAATCCCTTGAAGGGTCTCCCACCAACCCATGGGCTGAGACTTGGCCATCACCGCTGGAAACATCGCCATAACAACCACCACATTATCATTAAACCACTTCCATTTCTTTTTCTCCTAGAAAAAAATATTACTTTACACCACTATCAATCAACCATCTGTCGCACTCACATTCACGTTTGATGTTCTTCATCTAGACCAGTGCTCATCGGTCCCGCTCTTCATCTTCATCGGCAGACAAAACCGCTTGACACCGCCGACCAGTCTTGATCACCTTTGCTCTTCAGCGTTGCTGCTCAACCCAAGATCGCGTTCCTGTCTTGTCGCCCTCATTGTTAAGCTAAGTTCGGAGCCCGTCACCTTGATTTGATATATCTTGTATCACTTGACCTATACAGCTTAATCTTATTTGTACTTTTAAACATGGTATTAGAACAAAGCTTAGTTTCATTTCTTTCGCATGTGCCTCCACTTAGACAAAAGCTTAAGTTGTTAAGTAGATGAAACCACATGTATATAAAGAACATTTAACCCATTGTCGAATGATGTATAGAATATTTTGACATTATTTCTTACATTCAACCCAATCATTTAAGCTTATACATATAGTCTCCATCTACTTATAACTTTGACATTGTGGGTTGACCTTTTTAACATAGTATTAGAACAAAGTACTTTCACTTTGATGTGTGTATCTATCCCTGTTTCAAATTCAACTAACTTGCACAAGAGGAGTACTGAAGTATCCCATATCACTTAACAAATGGGTCTTATACCTTCTTTGTATACATATGGTCGAGGTGGCAAATAGGCAAGTTGCGTTGGGTTTGGTTGGAATGATTATCATTTTAGAGGATCTTTATAGGCGGCATTTGCTTTTTGTGTACAAATTGATCATGAGATGATGTCACTCTCCTAGTGATGGCCATTGTAAGCCAAAACAATTGATATTAGAATAGGTTACCTAATCTTTATTGGCAAATGCTAGGAAGAGATGTGTTGCCATGTTTCCAATAAGAAGAGAAATCTCCATCAATTTGCCAAGGCGACAACAAGCTTGGTATGCAAAAGAAAATGCTATTGAGGGAGCACAGGACAACACACTTGTTAGGGAGAGCACAAGTGGCTAGAGATTCTTGACCACCTTTAATCAAGGGAAGCAATCATTGGAGTAGAGTGGCATGTTCTATCGGTGAGTGTTTACCATTCATGTAAGTCCCAAGGAGAAAGAGGTGATGGCTAAAGAACGCAAGCAAGCACAAAATAGCTCAAAATGAGCGCATTGTGAACATTGGGTAGAGAAGAGTGTCATGGTTTCATACCCATGTGGGCTAAAAGTGGGGTTTTGTGGCAATCGAATGAAGCATGGGAGGTGTAGAAGGTTGACACAACTAGTTCTTAGAAGTTGCATTAGGGTATTATGTTAAGAATTTAGGGATGTGAAAATTATCATCTTAGAGAATCTCTAAAGGAGGATTGGGGCTACCTTCCCTAATTTGGCCAAGAGTTGATACTACTCTCAAAATAAGGGCCATGATATACCAAAATCAGTTATTGTGTTAAAGTAAATTGTATGTCTCGCTTGTGGTGTAGTTATTTTACATGTTTGATGATTTTATAGATGTGAAAATACATATGAAACCCTACAAATGTGTATTTTTAGTGTATTTTTGCGTATTTTCTTGTATTTTTCTATGATTTTGGAATTACAGGTGCTGGTTTACAAGTATATCATCACATAGATATTGTGTAGATTGTGATTCATTAATAATATATATAAAGTTTAATTTGTATCAATGAATAAATTAATGTAATTAGCATGATATGTGATTTTAGTGATAAAAAAGTCAAAATCACATGTATGTGGTGTATGTGAGAAGAAAATTTTATGTCCTTTGTATGAAAGCGTTTTGAGGATTCAGTTGAGTTGTGATCATTAAAGTGACATACTTGATTATGTTTAAGAAATATCGATCTCGTATAATTAGAATATCTCCAATTATAATGCATGGTTATACTCCCAAATGAGGTGATTGTGTATTAGTTTATAAAGAGATACATGATAGTATGATGAAGGATTGATTGATCCTAGTAGTTCATATACTCAAAGGTAATGAATTCATGAAGGTTGAAATATATTTTTAAAACCATTGTCATGTGGGGAGCATATAACTGCATGTCATGTATTCTGCCCAAATGTGATTATGTGGTAGTGCATGTAACTTCTAGATATGTATTTGTGCGTCTTCAAGTTACATAGTTCTTATATGATGCTAAATGTATACATTGCTTGTTTTTCAGTTACATTTTTGTAAACGGTAATTCCATTACTATTGAGGTTTTTGCTAGTTCAAACTTTAAGGAATGGAGGGAAGATTTTTTGTCTGGTATAGAGATGACGGTTGTTCATATGGCTCTTACTGCCGATAAGCCGCTAAATCTTACTATTGAAAGTAAAGAAGCTAAAAAGCACATTTTGTTGCTTGAAAAAGGAGCAATTGAATTTGCATACTGTCCATAAAGCGTTCCATTCAAGAACATTTGAAAAGTGGTATGCATGCATACTGCATTACTAAACAGATTATGGAAGCCTTCGTGGCTAGAAACCGTGTTTCCTCTAATGCTGAGATAGAGACACACATACAAATACTATTTCATATGAAGTACGATCATTCTGGTGGAGTTAGGGATTATGTTCTGAGGATGGTAGATTTGCAGACAAAACTTCAGGCTCTCAATTTTGCACCAAGCTCTAAATACTCTTCCTCTTGATTTTGGGATTATCATGACCAATTATACTTGTCAATTTGAGACTTTGTCAATTAATGACCATATTGCAGGGGTGGCAATAGAGGAAGAAAAATTGAAGAAAGATAAATGGTTCATTGCCCTTTATGCTTCTAGTTCTAGTAGTGACAAGGGTAAGAAGTTCAAAAATTATACTCATAAGGACAATTTTGAAGCTGCTGGTCCTTTTAAAAAAAAAAAAATTCTAAAACTGCTTGTCCTTTTAATAGTTTGGGTCCTAAGAAAGCATCATTCAAGAAGGATGGTGTTCTTTGCTACTTTTGTAAGGAGATAGGACACGTAAAGAAATGCCGCAATAAATATAAAACTTGATTGTTCAAGAGAACCAAGAGTGAGCTTAAAAGGATTCATAAATCGAAAGGACGTCAAATCATGATGAATCAAAACTCATTGAGAGAAACAACATTAAAATTGACGTATTAGCGCATCTTGAGACAATTCTTTTGGAAAGGTACTGCCCTTGGTAGGGGCGGGGCCAAAGTCTCTTGGGAAGACATTTGCTTACCTAAAAATGAGAGTGGCTTGGCTGTTAGAAGCCTGAAGGATTGCAATCGAGCCTCCATACCTAAGTACATTTGGATCCTCTTTACTGATAAAGAATCACTTTGGTGCCGTTGGATTCATTCTAATTTCTTAAAAAAAGGAAATTTCTAAACTTCTTCCCAACCTACTGTATGTTCGTGGGCGTGGAAGAAGATCTTGCAGCTAAGAATTTTTTTCACCAGTCCTTCTGATGGGAAATTGGTAACGGTCTTTTAGTTTCTCTTTGGCATGACAATTGGCTTCCTTGCGGTTGTTAGACTCGATGGTCCCTACTTCTATTATGGATGACTCTAGCCTACCCAACTATGTAGTTGTTGCAGATCTTTACACTCTGATTGGTTCCATGCTCAAATCTCTCATGGAGATTTGGGGTTTCACCCTCCCAGTTTTGTCCAATGCCCGTGATCGGTTCTTGTGGTGTTGTGACCTGTTTAGTTTGTTCTCGGTAGCATCAGCTTGGAACTTTATTAGATCTAAAAAAGATCGCGTTCCTTAGGCTTCTCTCATTTGGGATAATGCTTTAGCTCTGCAGTTCCAATTTCTCTTATGGCTTATTGCTAAGAATCACCTACCAACCCAAGTGTTCCTCCTCTCCTATGGCAGGATTGATTATTCGGTTTGTGCTTTTTGCTCCGCCTAGCCAGATTCAATTGATCACTTGTTCTTTCAATGTCATACCTCGGCTGCTCTCATATATTTTTGGGCTTCCAGGTGTAACTTACCTTGGAGAAAAAGA
Source organism: Eucalyptus pumila (assembly GCA_016097595.1). Taxonomy (NCBI): domain Eukaryota; kingdom Viridiplantae; phylum Streptophyta; class Magnoliopsida; order Myrtales; family Myrtaceae; genus Eucalyptus; species Eucalyptus pumila. The sequence continues at coordinate 25,489,562 of CM027851.1, forward strand.
TCCTGGAGTGAAAACCTTACCTGGGCAATGAAGTTCTTATTGGGTAAGGACTTCTTCCACAGTATGGCGCGATTCTCTTTCAGAGCTCTTTGTTATCTTATTTGGAAAAAGAGAAATTGCATCGTCTTCCGTGGTGAAACATTAGTCTTACGGCTCTAAAAAACCACCTCATTAAGGTTGTGAAGGACAAAGCACTTTCCTTCAAGAATGTGCTTGCTTCTCCAAGGAATAGAAGACTTCACAAAGGATGGGGCTTTGACCCCTCAGTGTTTATTCAGTAGCCTTGCTTCTCAACCTTCTTGGGTAGTGTGACTTTCCCCCAGCCGTCTTGGCTCTCATGCTTTCCCCGCTTCTTGGTGTGTGTTGAGGTTTGGTAGTTGCTGGTGTTTGACTCTTTTGCCCGGGTTGTGGGCTTTCTTTGCTTCGCGTCTGTTGTTGCCTTTATGTTGTTTAGTTCGGCTCCCTTCCACTCTTTCGATTGTTGTAGTTGGAGTGTAAGTTTTGGCGCCGTCTTTTCTGTATATTTGTTCAAAGCTCAATATATATTCTTACTTTTACCAAAAATAAAAATAAAAATTGACATCGAGTTCGTTGGAGATGTTATTGTAATTTTATATTCTAGTTTTAGGATGATATTAAGAAACACTTTTTATGTACATTCCTTTAGGCGAAACTTAGCTTTTGTGTCTTGTTTGGACATGCGTTGATATGTCCTTTTGAAATAAAGAGCAATAGTATTTTTATGTTTTTTTAATTCAAATAAGGTTGGGTGTTGCAATTTATTCAATAGATTGTATCGATTGTATTTATCTCCCAACGATGTGTATGTTGCTTATTTAGCTAAAAATGTTGTTTCCAAAAGGCCTCTACTTAAGGAATAGTTTTATGCATTATGACATAAACGTCTTAGTCACATCTCTAGAGAAAGAGTGGAATGGTTAATAATGGCTGACATCTCGCTTATTCTTAAAAGTGATCTAGAGACTTGTGTAGATTGTTGTATGTTGACATCTAAATTTTGGTGACCTGTTTAGTCATTTATTGTATTAAAAAATCAAGGATTAATTTTAACCCCTAAAAAAAAATTAATTGCATAGCATGTAATTTTAGGTACATTTATTTTTAATTTGCATTTACGGTGGGCCGGTGACAAATATGTTCGAATTGATGGTTCAGAACTTTAATTTGATGAGTTGGGCTAAGTCCACGAAGGGAGTAAATCGGCCTAAGCCCATATCCTTGGGGAGATTTTATGGATTTATCTTTGTGAGATTTCAATTCAAAAACAAATATTGCATTTGGAAAAGAAATCTTCGTAGATATTGATTTGGAAAAATTAAAACCCTAATCTGTGGCCTATAAATGAGTTAAAACGCGTAGGGTTTTAGGAGGGCCACACATTGAATACACGGCCGCATGTAGGTCAAAATTCAACAAAAAAGAAGCAAAGAAATTTGTTCTTTGAGAGAAAGCAAAAGTTAGCACGGTGAAAGTGTAGTGTAGCAAAGAGAGAGGGTCGTGTGAGTGTGACTAGGCAGCAGAGGAGAGAGAGAGAGAGAGGAAAAGAGAAGAAAAACGAAAAAGAAAAAAAAGGCTCCTGTTCATTGTCTTCTTCGAGTCTTCCCTCGTTGTTCCGCCTGCCGGCCTTCGCTGTGCTGGTCGCCGCCGTCATTGCTGCCTTGACGCTCCTCAGCTTCAGCCAACACTGTAGTGCCCTTAGCCCCGCTGCTTGCCCTCTTGTGATGCTGCTGTTGCTCTCGCTCTATGCGACCCGATGCCAGCAACATCACAATGGCCCACAAGCTCGCCTTGCAACACCACCGCGCCTTGCCACCTCGCTGGTCTGCTCGCCTCCACCACGTTGCGCCCCCGATCTCACCACTCCTGTCACGCCCTGGCCCTCGGGCACGTGTCTATCCCTCCTCCTGGATGATTAATAGCGACGTCCTAGGATGTATCGTCGACCCTTTCATTTTAATACACATGCGGAAGCAGATAAAAATCCCCAGATAATAAAACAATGGGATAGAAAAGTTGGATTAAATTCCGAGCTTTCAAAACAACCAAACTTATATACATTGCAAACCAGTGCACATATATATGAAGCGGGCTATTGAGTTAGATTTAAGTTGAACAAGTTCAGAATCAAGGTCTACAAGCAGGGGTAGGGGTTCCACAAACTACGGGCTCTCGTCCTCCTCTTCATCATCATCCACACTCCAACTAGAGCCTTCAGTAGATTGCATCGGACTTCCAAGATCTTCGAAATTCAGGTCTGCTGCATCTACGACTGGGCCAGAGGGGGATCTGTGTTGCCTTTTCCAAAGGCAGCCTCTAAAACACACAGATGTATCTCAGACTCTGGTAAGGAACCATTTCTCTAGCCATCTTGAGCCTGGCGGTACCACGATATATATCGATAGGGTACCTTGTGGGTAAGAACCGCATCAACCCAAACTATAGACCTCACCAGCTCATAGGTCCAGCCCCTAGGGCACCCATAAAATGGAAAGTAAGGTTTGCTCTGTGATCTTCTTAGGCCGTCTCAAAAACTCAGGAGTAGCCATCTAGGGACTTGAAATGATGTCCCACAACCGGGATGAGACTAGGTCTTAGCAAGTTCTACCCTCTAATATCTGATTAGGAAGCCAATACACTCTAGAGGTTGCCTAAGCACAGCATGAGTCAGAAGGCTTACCTTGACCTCAGTTGCTTTCTGCAAGTCAGTATATAAATATCAAATATACACGATCACATCATATCATCCAATCAGATCAAATTATTGATCAATCAACCTAGTTGATTACATGTCATTCAGACCATTTCTTGATCATCCTAATCAATACTATACATTTTATAAGATAGTATACCTAGTCGCCGTGCCATGTGCATTCTCTAAGGTGACCTATACACCAAGGCAATGTACTTAACCACAAGCCATGTGCATTCTCAAAGGTAACATGCCTAATAACTAAGCTCCGTGCATTTTCTAAGGTGACTTATATGCCAAGACAATGTACTAATTATCGAGCCATGTGCATTCTCTAAGGCGATATACCAAATCATCGAGCCACATGCATTATCTAAGGTGACATATATGCCAAGGCGATATACCAAGCACCGAGCCACGTTCTTTCTAGGTGATGTATATACTTAACGATTCACGTGCATTCTCTAAGGCGACCTATACGCCAAGGCGACTTGTATGGTCACCGAGCCATGTCATATAACTTTCTTTCCCACCAGTTTATACAGCCTATTAAAATATCAAAGGCGCTGTAGACCCACGCTCGGTCATTTTCAATCAATTACTGAAATTGAACAACTTAGGAATAAAATTCTAAAATTCACAATTAATTCAATTCAGTACAAACCAACACTCAAATAAATAAATGGATTGCACCGCAATGATCAGTATAAAATTTCGGTCGTCGGGGCTATCCCTGCCTAATTTCCGGAAAATAAATAAATAAATAAAATAATTCAAAAAATTATTAAATAATTACTATAAATCCAATTTAGGCCCGTAATGCCTAATTGGAAGCCGAGATGATCTCGGAAAATTACTGAGACTCGCTTAATAAATACTAGAAGCTCTCTACTTGCTAATGCCTAAGCCTAACATCTTAACATGCATCATTAAGTCACTAATTTAATTATTCTAAACTAATCTAACCACTTAATCATGCTTAATTAACACTAATCAACCCTTAAGCATCATTAGCATACTAATGAGGGATTAGTGAACAAAACTCACTTGTTTAACGAGCGGTTCGGTGCAAAATGACGGGAACGTTGCGGGGCTCAATTTTCCTCAAGGTGGGCCAAGCTTTTTGGGTTGGGAAGCTGGCCAAAATGGGCCGAAATCGAGCTGGAATACCCAATTTTCTAGCTGCTGTGTTGGTGCCGAAGGAGGGGGAAATGGGCTTAGGTTGAGGCGAGGATGGACTGAGCTGAGCCAAGGGGGCCAAATCGGCTCAAGCGAGGCTCCACGGTGACTCCGGTGGCTTGAACTGGTCGGAACAGCACCTGGGAAGCTGCTAGAGGCATGGATGAGTGGGGATGACGGCCAGGATGGTGGTGGCGTGTTGGAGGTGCGGATGGTGCGTGAGGGGTGCATGGCGGCGGCATGTGGCAGCAACGGTCGCTTGGGGACTGCGGCGGTCGCTCACGAGGGTGAGTAGCGGTGTCGTTGGGTGAGCAACGGTGTCGGGCAGGCGACGGCCATGAAGCTTGCGGTGGAGATGGCAGTTTAGTGGTGAGGGCAGCGAATGGCGTGGCTCTAAGCGATGAGCGGTGGTGGCGTGGTGGTGAGTAGGACATGGGGCTACAGTGGTGCTGGTGATGACGAAGTAGCAAACCAGAAAAAGAAGAAGAAGGAGAAGGAGAAGAAAAAAGGGCTTGGTCGAGAGAGGAGGAGAGAGAAGAGAGAGGGATAAGGTTCGAAAAGTCAAATGGGAAAAGGAAGCAAAGTGGAAAACGGTAGAGGGAAAAAGGAGGGAGTGTTGGCTTGGGGAGGGGATTTCACACGGAGGAGAGAGAGAGAGAGAGAGAGAGAAAGAAAAAGATAAGGGAAAGGGGGTGAACGGCCGATAAAAGGGGGAAAGGGTCACGTGGGGGAGAAGGAGAGAGAAAGGGGAGAGAGAGAGAGAGAGAGAAAGAAAATAAGAAAATAATAATAATAATAATAATAATAATAATAATAATAATAATAATAATAATAATAATAATAATAATAATAATAATAATAATAATCAAAACACATAATTATAAAGTAGCAGATGGTTCTATTCCTTTAGCCCTTGTTTATAGAATTCATTATAAAGCCATGTCCTCCGCCTTTGGAGAAAATGCTTTCAAACGTAGTCCTCGAGGAGAAACACTTCTCCTCCAAACTGACATTTCTAGAGCTAATACAACAATTCCTAGGTCTATTAATTGGAACCAAGTTACTTTACCAGAACAATGGGAATTAGAAAACCAAATTCCCCAACAAGTTGTTCAAAATACAGATCCGACTAATGTCATTCAACATCCGAAGGAAGAGTGACCATTAGATTTCCTAGAAGATCTTTCAATTCAAGATCTAGTCCTTCTTTTCATAATTCTTATACGAGGTCCATAGATCTTAATCCTAATCTTCCTCCTATAATCACCATTCCTCCTAGTACGCACTGAAACACTCCTCCTCCTAGTATACATAGAGATACTCCCACACATGATACAACACCTTTACCTCCTTCCACCAGTAGAAGTAATCAAGAGACACCTCCTGAACCAGAAATTAGTGGTTTAGATAATAGATCGGGGATTTCCAGGCCGGTTTATCAACAAAACCAGCCCGAACCAGCCCTAGAAAGTACAGATTCCCCTCATCATTCTCCTACTTATTCTCAAATGATAGATGCTGAGCTTAATGTTTTAGAAAAACATTTTGAACCAAACAAAACTTTTCTTAATAAAGAATTTAATTGAAGACAACAAACAAATCGAGAGAATGGTTCTTCAAAACCTTTGCGACAAAGCAAAAGACGTCAAACAAAAATATTACGACTACATATACGAATATGAAGTCCATATATTCTTCTTTGATTGGTTAGAAGAACAATTCCTTGAACCAAAAGAAATACTTGTTTTAGATCATCATTATAAGTGGAAACTTGATAATGGTGAAACCATAGAATCCAATCATCCACCCCTTAGAAGAATAAAAATACAACATGGAGAAAGTGAGGTTACAGCTACTCCTTTTAGGCTTCCAGATCAAGGAGACTCTCTTTATACTCATAAAGTCATTGAACAAAACAATTACACTAATCAACATTTGGCGACCATAGGAAAACAGTTGAATAGAATAGAATCCACCATTTAGAATCCTACTCAACTCGTCACACCACAAGTAGACACTTTCAAAAAACCCATTTTCAAAGCCTTTGAATTCCCAAAAAACCTTAGCCCGGAGTTTACCAAAGCCATAGAACAAAAGAAAAAACTCCTAGGAAAAGCAAAGCTAGAACCTACTCCTATTATAGACACCCCTAAATTCCAGAATCTTATCATTAAAGACACCCACGACCAACCCACTATCGGTACATTGACCAAACAATCTGGTGACTACGATAATGAATCGGTCAGCGAGATTAACAGACTCAAGCGGAGACAACCTCGAAGCTTTATTATAGTAGGGCTACTCCACCTGATATTGCCCAAGAAGAATCATCACAGAAAATACAAAATAAATACTCTCCTGATGCCATTTATGAATGGAATATAGATGGTGTTGCCGAAAGCAATATCATGAATATTCTTAATAACATGGTCATGCTTGCCAATGCCTACAAAACCCAGCAAGATGTTTCGATCATGCTGTTGCTAATCTTTTAGTAGCCGGATTTACTGGACAACTAAAAGGTTGGTGGGATAATTATTTGACTGATGAACAAAGAATACAAATTTTAACTGCCTATAAAATAGATGATTTTGGTCAACGCATGGATGATGACCAAGGACATCTCATCCAAGATGCGGTGAATACTCTTATCTATTCCATTTCACAACACTTCGTAGGAGACCCTTCACATATTAGAGATAGGAATCAAGACCTCTTATCCAATATGCGTTGCAAATCCTTAGGAAGGTTTAGAGAATACAAAGAACTTTTCCTTCAAAGGGTTCTCATCGGACTGAGTGCAATCAACCCTTTTGGAAAGAAAAATTCTTAGTAGGTTTACCCCAAATTATAGGTGATCAAGTTAGGGATAAAATTAGAGAAGAATACAATGGCCAAATACCTTATGATCTTCTTTCTTATGGTGAAATAATCTCTTATGTTTACCGTCAAGGAACACAAATGTGTAATACTATCAAATTACAAAGACAGCTCAAGGAAGAACAATCTCTCACCAATAGAAGTCTAGGAGATTTCTGTGCTCAATACGACCCTTCTTATAATGAAAAAACAAAACCAAAATGTAAGGGAACTTGTCCTTCGAGAAAGAAACAAAGAAACACCACAACAAATTTCAACCTCGTAGGAATAAACAAAGACACCGAGAATAACCCAAACAGACCTCATAATGATAGGAAAAATTTTAAAGACATCAAATGCTATTCTTGTGGTAAAAAAGGTCATATTTCAAAATACTGTAGGATTAATAAAAAATTAAATGAACTCTCTCTTGATGACAATACTCTTAACCAATTAAATAACATATTCATAGAAAATGATGATACTTCTTCGATGAACTTCTTGAGGAAGAAGGTCTTGATTAATGAAATAGATTCCTCTTCGATTCGATTATGAAGACACCTCTCCCGAAAAACCCGTTCCTGAAATAAACATGTTAACAAAAGATGAAGAATTTCTCCTTAGCACCGCGATAAGATTATCGACCCGAAGCCAAGAAAGAATACTTAGACAGACTTCATTCTTCCCTAAATATTACCTCCAAGCCCAATACTTCTTACAATTTAAAAGACATCTTGAATAGAAACAAAAAACCTCGTTTGTCTAGACCCGTTAATATAAATGACCTCCAAAATGAAATAAAACAACAGAAATTAGAAATTCAAGCCTTGAAAGCAACACAGTTAGATATGAAAAAAGAGATTTCGATATAAAATCTCTCGTCATAAAAGGAAAAACAAAATTAGAAGACCAAAACGAAATCACCAATACATCGATACTCCAGACCCGGACCTTCCTTATGTTATTAACAGAAATAACATCTAGAAAATGGATAATAAATATTATGATAAAAATCAACAATGAGTTTATTATTGAAACAACAGCACTCTTTGATACGGGAGGAGCGACCTCAATTGTATCAAGGAAGGTCTTGTTCCAACAATATACTTTGATAAAACATACGAATCCTTAAAATCAGCCTCGGGAGACAAAGCGAATATACAATACAAGTTACCCGAAGCTCTAATAATAAAAGATCAAATGTCTTATAAAACCTCTTTTCTTTTAGTTAAAAATATGAGGCAACAAGTAATCCTTGGAACTCCTTTCATACAAGACGGCCTTTACAGTCCCTTTTGGCCAATATGAATGGAATGTTATGCCATTCGGCCTCAAAAATGCCCCTTCAGAATTCCAAAAAATTATGAATGAAATTTTCAATCCTTATTCAGAATACATCATAGTTTATATAGATGATGTTCTAATATTCTCTTCCAATATAGAACAGCATTTCAAACATTTATCTACTTTCATAAAAATAATCATACAAAACGGTCTTGTAGTCTCTCCTACTAAAATTGCACTCTTCAAGACCAAGATTAGATTTTTAGGCCATTACATCCATTTAAGCACCATCACTCCCATAGAAAGATCAATCTCTTTTCGATAAATTCCGGATGAGATTAAAGACAAAACTCAATTACAAAGGTTTTTGGGTAGTCTCAATTATATTCTAGATTTCTTTCCCAATATAAATATCCTTTGTAAACCTTTACATCAAAGGTTAAGAAAGGATCCTCCACCATGGACCTCTGTCCATACAAACATTGTCAAACAAATAAAATTGCATGTAAAAGATATACCATGTCTACATCTTGCTGACCCTTCCACTTTCAAAATAATAGAAACAGACGCGTCAGAATTAAGATACGGTGGCATTCTCAAACAAGTCAATAACAGCAAAGAACAAGTTATTCAGTTTATATCAAAACATTGGAATTCCACTCAACAAAATTATTCGACAATAAAAAAAGAAATACTTGCTATAGTCTTGTCTATATCAAAATTCCAAGGAGATTTATTAAATCAAAAATTTCTCTTGAGAATTGATTGCAAATCAGCCAAGGACATTTTACAAAAAGACGTTTTAAATATTGCATCAAAACAGGTTTTTGCCGGATGGCAAGCCATACTCTCGAGTATTTGATTGTGACATTGAATTCATAAATGGTTCTTCAAATTCATTACCTGATTTTCTCACAAGAGAATTTTTACGGGGATACCAATATGCTAAGATCCAAAAAAGACAAAGATAAAGGCAAAGGCAAAGCCCACTTGCCGAACCCTCCAATACACCACCAAAGCCAAAAGGCTTAACATCCGTCAAGACATGGCTCCAAATGGCAGAAAACAACCAAACATTCTTACAGCAAACACCTTCGCCAAGAACCCATATCATCGAACCCATGCTAGCCCTTAATCGGTTAGCCAACATACTACCAAAAGAAACAATATTGCTACTTGCCCAATCTTTACAAAACGTAAAGAAAGAGCCATCCAAAGTGCCATAGAGGTAAGTAACAATCCTTCCCGCTTGCTACACAAAAACAAGCGGAATACAAAAGAATTTCGAATGAGGTGGTTATTAAGCCTCGGCAACCCCTCCTTCTCAAAGATCAAAATTTTTCCCCAAAACATCTTTTCAAAAAATATTGATTTGTGGAAGATGGATTCTTCGATAAAGATCCAATCAAATTTGCAGAAAACATATTTCCAAAAAATTGGCTTTTCAAACCTCACAATACAAACAAAACCCTTGCTTATTATGAGCAAATTTTAGTGGAAATGAGAACCAGCAAGGTTCACTCACTTTGCGACAAAACCAATACAGAAAATATCCTTTATTCCACTATATCCATCGGTAAAGTCATACACCCCTCACATTGGGAAGCCTCACCTCATACACCCGGAAAATTCCAAACCGAGACTTACCCAAACCCTCCCATACTCCTCCTCTTATACATCGGGACTACCAACAAGCTTGGTGGAACGTCTTTTCAGACATAATACAAATTTCCAACACACCTGGTTATTATTCTTCAAAGACAACTTCCCAAGACAAAGCTTACCAAACTGGTTTGACTCTGGTGGGATCTCTTTGGTCCTTTGGACATAATATTACACCCCACGGTCAAACAAGGATACAAGATTTTCAGTGAACACTTCATACCAACACCTCATGATATAAGGTTCCCATGCCTTATGCATTTCTTTATAATATTCAGAATCTCTTGGGTAACGGGAATTTGAATACAATACATCCAATAAACCGGGTGTACCAGTACTTGTCCGAAAATACAAAACAAAATGGTGGGATGGATTCAGATTTCTTGATCAAGGATCCGAAGCTGCGGTTAAAACATGGCTAAATAGCCAGAAAACCCAAATAATCGCATCCCCATCAAATACATCGTTTTTACGGGAAAAATCCATGGCAAGTGCGGCACTTGCAGCGGTCCAAAACAGAGAGGAATATTGCAACATCCTCGGGACAATGCTCTCGAAGCGGAAGAATCACAATGTGGATCTTCCAAATCTCAATACGATCAAGACGGATCCTCCCGAGTCACATCACGGTGGAAACACTAATGAAGACGCGCTACGGGATCAATGCGGACAGAGATTAAAATTCAAAGACATCACATGCGAGATACTATTACAAGCGGCGCAAAGGCTACACACGGAGCGTAGTAGACATACACTTGTTCCTTTGTTCATACACTTGTTCACTTACTTGTTCACTCGATCTTGTTCACTTTACCTTGTTCAGACCTTTGTAGCATCCTCTATAAATACACCCACTCAACATAGAAGAGGGGCTCGAAATTTTCCAGATTTCTCTCTTCTTCTCTCTCCCTCTCACTTGTAAACCATCATCTCTTCCATCTCCATCCTCATCTCTTCCATCTCCAAGCTCTCTTACCTTGTATCCCCGGTTTCAAAGTAAGTTAGTTTTTCACATACATCGTTTTATACGGGGTTACCAACTTACATGATAGTTGGTTAACCATTTCTTGTAATACAAACATCAATACTCCCGGAGTGCGGATTACCGCCCTAGTGGATGACTTGATGCTTTAATTTCTGCACCTTTCAATACATGTAATTTCAGCTTTTCAGCTTTAATACAAGTTCATACCACCTTCATGGTTGGTTTTTGTTTATGCATACTCTTACTTTATATCTTATATATTGCTTTTGTCTTTACATTATTTTTAATTCTCGCGACTTTATTTAAGTCATTTACTTTCTTGATCTTATACACCATTTTGCCTTTTAGATACATCTCTCTGCTTTCATATAGATCTGTTAATCTCATATACTTCCTTGTTTGCTTTCTGTCTTTACATTATTTTTAATTCTCGCGACTTTATTTAAGTCATTTACTTTCTTGATCTTATACACCATTTTGCCTTTTAGATACATCTCTCTGCTTTCATATAGATCTGTTAATCTCATATACTTCCTTGTTCTCTCATATAGTACTCCGATCCTAACCCCTTTATGGTTTATTATTATTATTATTATTATTATTATTATTATTATTATTATTATTATTATTGTTATTCCTTTCTCTTTCCCTTTTTAATTTTCTTCCAGTCTCCAATTTTTCTTTCGAGAATTTCTTTTCTGAAATTTCGGGCTCGTCGATAACTCGATGGACGATGAGATGAGGTTCTAAAAGAATGAATCGTGATATGCTTGAATATTCGATTCCCGAAACCGAATTCAATTTTGTGGTTAAAATTGACCGGAAGTAATTTTAGTCTAATCCAACCTACCGAGTAGCTTTTACGGATTTTACCACGGATATATCCCTTAACGGCTTAACCTAATAAGTTAGTTAACTCGTGAGTGATCAGCTCAGAGAAAAAGGACCATAAGCATGTCACTGAAAAGTCCATTTCATTTTATTGAAACGGGGTCGAATTCAGGATGTCATATCTCCGTTCACACCTTATCCCTTGCTGACGCTTGCGGTGCTCCTTGACGCTTGATTCTGAGATCTGCTTGCAACCCAGCGCTCATCATTCCCTGCTCCAGCCGCGACTAGCACTAATACTCGGCGTTCCCTTCTTGCTGTCTTCGAACCCTACCCTTCCTTGACGCCACTGCCGCTTCGTTGATCTCGCCCTCGACTCTTCAGTGACCTGCTGGCTCGCGACCCTCTTGCTGTCTCTCTCCCATGCCGACCATTGTTGTGCCTTCCCCAAAGCCTGACCTGAGTCGGATCGCAGCCCCTTTCGCTCCGACGACGCGACTGCTATCCCTGCTTTGTCCATGCTTGCAGCCCTCCGCTAATGATGCTCTGACTAGAGACCTGCCGGTGATTTGACACCTCTGCCCGAGCCCGAGTCGAGTTGCTTTGTCCTCTTCCTGAGCCCGAATGAAGCCACTTGCTGCCGCACCTTACTGTGCCACTAGCTACCGCTCGAGCCTCCTCGCCGGAGCTCCAACAATTGCAACCTCTGATCGATGGTGCACCCATCATGAAGCTGCCAAGCATCATTTGGAAAGCAAAAGCAAAAGACAAAAAAAATGAAATAGGTAGTTTTTTCTATTTATTTTATTTTAATTTATTTTACTTTATTTGTTCTGTTTTAGTATAATTATTCCTTAATGTAAGATTGAGATTTCCCGACATGAAATTGCCTCTGAAATTTGGGATTGATAGTCCGATTTTCGCGCCTGATATCAGACTTGCAATTGCTTGAAAAATTCAGTCCGATCTCACGCTTGAGATTCGATTCGTAATTTATTTAAAATTGGCCAACTCGATCTTATGCGCAAGATATGGTTTGTCAATTTTTTTTTTGGATATCAATCTTATTTTGCTCGATTTCTTTGTCGTGTCGTTTGAGTTGATTTTGCTTTTGTAAAAAAAAAAATCAAAAATATGTGAGTTAGATTAGGTTTATTTCTTGTTTTAGGGTTCTTGCATATTTAGAATAGGATTTTTTTTTGAATTTTTTAAAAAAATAAAAAAATCACCAATCGATTTAGGATGATAATGTTTTAGCTTAGGTTTAATGTTTAATTATTTGACAATTTTTTATTTCGAATTTAATAACAAAAATCATCATGCATATGTCATGCAAAATTAGGGCATTCTGTGTACATCGTTGCATATTATGATAGAATTGCATGTTTCATTTTAAGTTTAGATTGATTTTTTTTATTAGATAGATTGCATCTTAGCTTAGAATTTGCTAAGTGAAGATGATATCTTAGTTTAAATTAGGATTTGGCCTAACCCAATTCTTAATATAAGTTGGATAGAATATTAATCTAGCTAGTTAATCCTTGTATTTTTCTTAATTTTGAATTTCATGGAACATACCAAAAATTGCCTTAGAATAAATTAATTTTTTTTTAGTATAGACTGCATTTTATTTATATCATATAGATAGATCATATTGCCATGTCATATCATTTTATGTTAGATTAGTAGAATGCATTGCATGACCTCATTAAATAAGTGAAAAAAAAAAGAAATTGCGTGTTAATCAGAAATCGTATCTAGGATTGTCGATGTAAATTTTGATTTGACACTATAGATGCTTTCAATGTCATGAGGTAACCCCTGCAATTTATTCACTGCTTTATCTGGGTGTTAAATTGGTAGTTTGCGCACCTGCATAATAACCTTTCATGTCAGGGAAATAAATTAAAATCAATTCGAGTTTCCTACAAAATATTTTTTTTATCAAAATAAAAGAGAAAGGTACCGAAAGAGCGTTCTAGTTCATAGGAGTAAAGTAAATCTCCCGTTACTTTATTTTGATTTCTAATCGACCCACCAAAAATAGATTAGTGACAACTCTTAATTAAAAATCAATTGCATGTTAAGAACTTGAATCGAAGTCGCGAATTGATATGGGCTTGAGAGAGCCTTAGCTAAATTTAGGCTTAGTAATCCATTAGCATGCCTGAGCTAAGTTTAGGCTTAGTAATCTATTAGCTAAACCCTAGGTGGTGCACCCGAAATTTTGGTCGCGACAGCTTGGCGACTCTACTAGGGACTTAAGTTAAAACTCTTAGTGGACTTAGGCCAATTTTCTCTTCTTTTGAAAAAAATTTGTTTGACAGCAAGGTTCCCAAGTACGCCCCTAATGTTTAAGGTGTTAAATGTTCTTGCAGGATTTGGAAATATAAGGGGAAGTATTTGTTAACCTTTGTTTTGTAGGGAGGTGTAGGAATGTATGGTTTATTTTTATATATGAAGTATTGCTTGACATAAATTGTTGTGCATATTTTGCGTTTAGCACTACACTTTTGCACACACAACTTGCCGTCGGACGTGGGCCGCATATGATCATTTAGGATGGTATTGAGATTTATACTACTTCGACCGCATGCCTACGGTATGAGTCGCCCATCTCAATCCTGTTTTTTTTTTTTTTTTGGTGTCAAGAGTACCCACCTCGGTTCGCATGCCCACGACCCAGGTCAGCTCTTTGACCAAGCCGAAGTCATGAGGACCCTATTTAGTTCACACACCTGCGTTAGTTTGATCATTATTGTGGCTTCATTTTGCTAAGCCTGTTTAGAGTAGAAATCGAGCCTCACATCTCATGTGCATGTTTATGTGATTGCTATTGATTTTCCTTAGTGAAGTAAGTCTTTTATCCCTATACTATGCAATTTACTTGCCTTGTCATACTTTTGGTCAGTCTATGACAATCTAGGTTAGTCATTTGATCTAATTCCTTTATCAATCAGAAATGAAATGAGGAAATTGCCGTGCAATGAATCATTTGGAAAATAACAAAAAACTTTGGAGAATTTGTTTTCAATTCATGTCTAAGAAATTTGGTCTTGCTAGGATGTCTATTTTTCTAGCTCCTTTTAAGGAAATGCCCTTCTTGTACAAACTTTTCATGAATAAAAAAAAATGGAAAAATCGATTAGATCATTGTCATGGATTGACTTTCTATTTACACATTATGCTTACATTTTCCTATTCATCAAATTAGGTGATTATGGAGCGATCCTGTTCACCCATCCGTTGACGGTTGAGAGCTAAAATGACGGATAAAAAAGAGCTTATCTCGTCAAGCAAAAGTGTTGCGATGACATAAGTGCTCTATCTTCAGTGAGAAATTGCGACTCCAAGAAGAAAGCCAAGAAGACTTTTTGAACCATCTCATTTGATGCCACCATGAAGAGACTAGTGACATATCTAGAGGGAAGAACATCTAATATGAAGGGTTCGCATCACAAGATCAAGGAGGGTGAAGAATTGAAGTACACATGATTCATGGTCCTAAGTAGTTCGATTTCCTCATTTAATTAGGGGCATTCACCTTCCCCTTCATGGGAATTTTTATCGCCTTTTTAGGACCGATTTCAATTTCTTATGTGCTTGAACATCACATTCTAATAAAGGTAATTCGATTGATGAATATCAATAAAATTACAAGTTTTGTTTTGAGGACATGATGGGGTATACCAAACCAACCCTGTGACGATATCCAATAATGAAAAAAAATATCATCTATGGAGAAATTCTGAGGATTGGGCTTTTTCATGCTTCCTCATCCAAAATATTCCTTAAAAAAAAAAAAATCATTTTTGAAGCCATTTCTAAAAGCATACATTAGGTTACCCTTGTTTGTTTTTTCTAACTCATTTACTTCATGTCTTAAAGCATAACAAAGAGGCATTTGAAAATAATGCGTCAATTTCCAGTGATAGTGGGCCCGTTGATTTGGGAACATACATCCGAAGGAAAAATAAACGTGGGGGTAAAGGATCATTTCCTAGTTGATCTTGATGACATCTCCCAAGAGTGAAGAAGACATTAAATGCTACTTATATGCTACTTATCCTCTTACTTGTCCCGAGCGACTTCCTTGCACATCAATAAGAAATCGAGGGCAAGTTGAAAGAAGATTATTTAAATTCCAAAGTGTGATGTGTGGCACATCTCATTACAATTTGTGTGAGATGTCATTCTCGAAAGCCAAATGAATTTCTCATTTCCATGAGAAAATGATGGAACAAGTCAAAAGAGGATCATCCGTCTTGGATGAAATGGATACATTGCGTTCATGAATATAATTAATTTTGGAATTGACACTTTGTTATTTTCCTTGCAAATGACGAATTGGGGCACTACAGATTCTAGTAGTGACATGACTGAGACAAAATGGATGTGCAATTTGAATTTACTCTGATGTTGCATGGTATCCTATTAATGCACGGGAGAAAGAGGATTTTTAGGAACAATCCAAGAACACCAATTCCTGAGACAATCCCCTTGTGGGACAATTCCTTGAATGAACGCTCAAAATCATGTTTTTCATACTTACGAAAGCATTTTTTGAGTGTGGTAAATTGTTTATTCTAAAGTTTGCAATTTTTCATGCTTAAAGCTATTGAGCTCCTTTAAAAAGGATTTTGCATGATGACTCTTACATGTTTAGTCCACCAATTCCACTAAAGAACATTAAGATAGACTAATTCAATGAATGATGTGAAATGGATTAAGCATGCTAAATGAGACGTGTCAGAATGATGAAATGTAAGCCTTATCCTATACACAGTCCCCTATCTATGCACTTGTGAGATGAGTGTAAAAAGTTCAATACCCGCAAGGAAAATAGTTCTCTCGCAAAAGGTACGATGACCGAAATGATGAGGGGCAATTCATTTCTCTATCTTAAACATTACAAGTGATCCATTTGCTTAACCCTTTTAAACCTCATACACTTATGGAGATTCTTTTCAAATTAGCCTTGTTAAGAAACACCCTACACCGGGGTAAATGAGAGGTAAAATGGCATCATGAGGTGAGAAAAATGAAAAGAAATTTTCTTGCTCTTACTTGCATTAATCTTCAAGTCGTGCTATTACATTGAATTCATGTGATAATTTAAGTGCCTTAGGATGATGAAGAGCATTTCTTTCTTTATCCTACATACTTATATCCTTTGCATAGCCCACTTGAACCTACAATTTCATTTCTTTAAACCCAGTTGGTGATTATCCCCCACATTGGGGCAAGGCAAAAGGCAGATGAAGACCTTTGAAAGTTCGAGTGTCATTCAAAGTGTAATTGCTTGACGCATGCATAGAAATCAAAATAAAACTAAGGGGGATGAAAAAGTAGTATGCTTGGTAAAAGCAAGGCCAATGCCCATGAAAAAAAAAGTGAAGGAAAAATGAATAAGAACTAGGGGCATGAAAAAGCGGTGTGCCTGGTAAAAGCAAGGCCAATGCCCATAGATGAAAAAAGAGAGTCAAGATAAGTGACTGTAAATTGCAAGAGTTGAATCCCAATGGAGCAATACTCAAAGAGCTCAAATGCTAAGTTTTTACAATCAATGGGACACTTCATGAAGACAATCTTCGATGGTGAATAAGAAAATTGGTGGCAATGCCAGGATGATCATCAGCTCTCACGCTTTACACATACTTTGAACCTACTGATGCTTTCGTTTCTCAACCCAAGAACTTAGCCTACGTCATGTCCCTTGCAAAGTCTCTTCTGATTAGGGCATTTGAATTAACATAGGAGTTCATATGTTTTTAAGCATCATTAGTGCAAGCAAGATTATTTCTTTTCATTTTGTAGGGTTCTTGACTTGTAAACCTGAAGGTGATTGCGAAGTTGTTCTTTCAATAGCGTTGACTCAAAGAGTCTCTTTGTTAAGCCGTTGACCGAGCCCACATTACGGTCCCTATTAAAGACCTCTTAGATTGTTAAGGTCGTATCGCTTGCGGGAATACTCGGACCCTTGTTGGTATGATGATAGTGAGATGGAGTAATTTCCTAAAATAACTCTTCTGAATGAGAGTGAGTGAAAGTCCTTTTCTAACTGAAAGTCTCTTATTTAGTATTCTTAAGAAATTCATGCCATTGTCTTAAACAACAATTCTCCCCTGTGGAATTTTGGTGATGCAAATATGGTAAAGTTATTATGTGGCACCCTCGAACCACCTAAGGTCGCCATAGTTACCTATTGCTACACCTAATGAACATTAATTATATCTCTTAGTAGAAGCATCGTAGTTCATAGTCATTTTTTTTAAACGGTCCCAGCGCAACGTATTAGCGGAAGCATATCTTAATGTCACCATCTCTCCCTTCAACAATCATGATACAATGCAAACCACTAAATACCATACGAAAAGATAAAGCCGGGCCACTTTTATTTACATATTTTCATGATGGATTTTCTCGGGTTAATACAACAAAAGAAAGCCAAGATTTTTTAGCTACATTTGGCCACACCCCAAAAGGATATTTCAACCCCTAAAGTGATCACATGTCATTCTCCATCTATTAGTGGCGGCTATTCCCAAAAAGAAACGTCAGCTCTCTAACCCTCATGCGGCCATCACACCCATCTTGGTGCGTCGGGCGGTGGTGGCGGCAACATCCCCTTAAACACTCCATCTCGACGGACATGAACTGACAAAAACTCCTGGATGACAGGGCCCTCAGCTAGGCCTACATCGTACATAACCAGCACTCGCACTCGCACAAATGTTAGTCCAGGGACGATAACGCAGTCAATCTCCGTACACTCTACCTCTACATCTGATGGAAGGCCATAGAAGGTGCCCCGCGTGACGGTAGGGAGCGGCATCTTTCTAATATGAAATGTTGGTCCCCGAAGGGGTGAGTGACCACTCGCGGGTAAAAGATCCAATAACCACTCAATGCATCACACAATTCAATCATAACCATCATAGCATAGCACATGCCATTCATGCATCCAAGCATAACTTACCTTGCAGCCATGCATATGCAAACACACTATATGTACATACATCCTCATGTACTTATCACAATCATGTCACATACATATCATCATGCCATAGGAGATTATCATCACATCATATACATATCATCATGCCATAGGTGATCATCATCATATCACACACATATCATCATGCCATAGGTGATCATCATCATGTCACACACATATCATCATGCCATTGGTGATCATCATCATATCACACGCATATCATCATGCCATTGGTGATTATCATCATATCACACGCATATCATCATGCCATAGGTGATCATCATCATGTCATACACATATCATCATCATGCCATAGGTGATCCTCATCATATCATACACATATCATCATGCCATAGGTGATCCTCATCATATCTCACACATATCATCATACCATAGATGATCATCATCATATCACACATATCATCATACCATAGGTGATTATCATCATATCATATATGCATGATTCATTTCCACTTTTATCTTTCAATTTGATTACCACATCTGTCTTTCCCGGGATCGGTAATTGCATCCCATACTTTATCACTCGCATCCCAACCTGGCATCGCGAGAAAACCTCCGGCACGCACCACTAGGCATCCGGCACCTCCACATTTCGGGCATCTCGCATCCCAACTGGCATCACGAGGCGTCCCCTTGGGCATAAACCTCCGAGGCTTCCGGCACCCAACCATTCCGGGCATCTCAAAACTCCCGAGGCCATCCGGGCATGTATCTCATACAATCCGGGCATCCGACACCCCCCATCCCGGGCATCCTGACACTCCCAGGGCATTATCATCCGCCTCAAACAGTTTCCTCATTTAACATAATTCACTTTATGTCTCAATATCAGCATGGCACAATGGCAACCAAGATCAATTTCATCATTTTAATTCTTATATGCATTTCTAATCATCATCATACATGCATCAAGATACAATCACTAATGACAATACAATCCATGGGATCCATATAACTTAGAATAGTCCATATATCATGCCTTTTTTTTTTTTTAAATTTACTAAATTCCAGCTTACACAATTTTGGAAAAATTTTAAATTAAATATCCATATGATCCTCAAAAATCACAAAATCAGAGCATGTACTAGATAAGACATAAATGTAACAATTTCATGAAGAACACATGCCCAAAAGAGCTTCACACAAAAAGATATAGCTCACACATTACAACATGCAGAATTCGGACAAAGTCAGATTGCACGGTTTTTAAAATATTTCGATTAAAATACCCTAATGACCTCCAAAAATTCTGAAATTTACCAGGTTATATTCAAGACTCTAAGGTAGATTTTTTATTAATACATATAGGCCAGTTTCATTCTAGATAATTTTCTATAGACGGTCGAAGCTCCTGTTTCTAGCTCCGAACGGTTCAGTTTAACTATCTTCGACAAATCGAGATTTCACCTACTTATATTTCTTCGTTTCCTCTGAAATTTTGATATGTTGAGATTCTCAATAAAAAGCAGCATGCAACACACAAAACTACCAAGAGGTCGACAAAGCAGTTCCGGATCTAGTGTCTTCGTAGGAGGAGGGTTTCACCCCTTAAAACTCAACCTTTGTGTCTCAAATTTTATTATGTTATACTTTGAGATGCTTTATAAAACTTTCATGAAGGAATCAAAGTCAAAATCCAACTCAGAACATGCATGCAAGCCTCTACAATATTCTAGGTCGGGCGGTATACACGCAAACAGCAAGCCATTTAAAAAACAAAGCACTCTAGGTTCGGTTTCTCACTCCTAATCACCCAAAAATTCAACACCATTCTAAACACACATGCAAGAGTAGAAAGTGGATCCTAACTTGCCTCCAAAACCGAGCAAACAAGGCACACGATCGGCGACGGACAGACGAACGGGCGTGCGGGCGAGTGGCTCCTTCTTCTCCTCTCTCGGTTCCTCTCTTCTCTCTCGCAACTCTCTCTCTCTCTCTCTCTCTCTCTCTCTCTCTCTCTCTCGGGCGACAACCCCTCAACCGGCCACTCTCCCTCTCTTTTTGTTTCCCTAAAATCCCATCATTAGTCATGATTATTAGCCTCCCTCAATGGCCAATGCATGGGGTCTTCTTTTTGCCACTTGGCATGGCATGCAAGATGGGCTTGGGAGTGGGCTTAAAAGAGTTTGGGCCGGCCTCTCCCTTGTGGCCGACAATAGCCCCTCCTTGGGCTTCAATGGGCCGGTCATTTTGACCCATTAAAGGTCCATGCCATTGGGCCTTAAGACCCAAGCCTAATTAAACCCCTATTTTACTTTTAACAATTCACTTTTAATTCTTTCTTTTATAGATTCCAAATTTTCAATTTCACATGGCCAAAATCTTGTAACATTTAATCCATAGGGATTAAATCAATGAGGTGCATAGCCAAGAATAAATTCTTCTTATTAATTTATTCTATCATACTAATTTAAAACTCATGAACACAAGCATATAACACTTAGTCTTAAGAGAAAACTAATGGCTAAAACATAAACCATAGGTAATTTCATTACCTAATCATGGGCTTTAATACGTCTTAGAGGTCGTCTTGAATTTTCGAGATGCCACATATTATGCATAAACCTTGATTGAATTGATGAAAACCCACTGAACTTTGAAATGTGTATTCTAGAGTAGCTCAGATTGTCTACCTCTTTGATGAATGCATATCAGTTTTTGCTTTAATCATGTCTGACAGGTAATATTTTCTCGAAGACTGAGTAATACTTGACGTTCAAGTTGCTCCTTGAAGCCTTGAGATTCGGCGTGCTTTCGTAGCTTGAAGCCTTTTTACCGACCCAGCATGCTTCTGTAGTCCAGTGTCCCTTTTCATCGATTCGGAGCCTGAAATTCCTGAACTGGCGTGCTTTCGTAGCCTAAAGTCTTTTTCATTGACTTGGCGTGCTTTCATAGCCTAGAGTCCCTTTTATCGAATTAGCGTGCTTCTGTAGCCTGATGCCCCTTTTAATAAACCCGGTGTGCTTCTGTAGCCCGGAGTTCTTGACTTGGCGTGCTTTCGTAGTCTAGAGTTATTGACTTGGCGTGCTTTCGTAACCCATAGTCCCTTTTAGCCCGAGTTCCTAACTTGGTGTGTTTTTGTAGCCTAGAGTCCCTTTTAATAGACTCGGTGTGCTTCTGCCCAGAGTTCCTGACTTGGCGTGCTTTTGTAGCCCAGAGTTCCTCTTTATCAACCCGATGTGCTTCCGTAGCCCCGTGTCCATTTATATTGACTTGGCGTGCTTTCGTAGCCTAGAGTCCCTTTTATCAAATTGGCGTGCTTCCATAGCCCGGATTTCTTTTATCGACCTGGCGTGTTTTCATAGTCCACAGTCATTTTCATCGATATGGCATGAGTCCCCCTATCAAATCGGTGTGCTTCGTAGCTCGAAGTTCCTCTTAATTGACACTCGATTGAGCTGTCCCCCAAAGGTTTTTCTCCAGGTTTAGTTTGATTAAGGCAATCGAAGGAAAATTCGGGTTCTAGCTAAGCAAATCCTCAGTTTAGGCGTTCGTAGAAAGGTATGGATCCTAGACAATATTTGATACTTTAACAGGTAATCATAGAAAGGTGCGGGTCATGGAAAAATTGTTTCCTCATTCAGGCGACCGAAGAAAGGTACGGGTCTTAGAAAGTGAACCACCGTTTAGACGACCGTAGAAAGATACGGGTCCTAGACAATATTTATTACTTTAATAGGCGACCGTAGAAAGGTATGAGTCCTAGAAAAGCAGTTTCTCATTTAGGCAACTGTAGAAAGGTACGGGTCTTGGAAAAACAGTTTTTCGTTCAAGCGATCGTAGAAATGTACAAGTCTTGAAAAATCATTTTTTTTGTCAAGGCGACGAAGAAAGGTTCGGGTCATAGACAACCAAATATTGCCATACTAGGCGACCGTAAAAAGGTATGGGTCCTAGAAGAGCAGTCTTCTTACAAAGCTTTGTTACTATTCTAGGCGACCGTAGAAAGGTATAGGTCCTTGGACATGTAACACCAATTATCTTGAATTGCTATATCCTTCTTGAAGGTAAGTTATTCAGGTAGGTTCCTTTAGCATTTGCAATAGCATTTCCATGCATCATATAAATTGCATTTTAAAATGGGATTCATTTTCCGACAAAAAAATCTTTCATTGCATGTGCATGGTCAAAATTTAGGTCTCAATTTATCTTTGAAGGCAACCTCTACGAGCTCACCTTTAAAGAGGGGCACCTGTTGATACCTAAATTTTGGCAACTTGTTAAGTCATTTATCGCATTAAAAAATCAGGGATTGATTTTAACCCCTAAAAAAAAAAAAATTAATTGCATAGCATGTAGTTTTAGGTACATTCATTTTTAATTTGTATTTACGGTGGGCTGATGACAAATGGGTTCGAATTGATGGTTCAGAACTTTAATTTGATGAGTTAGGCTAAACCCACGAAGGGAGTAAATCGGCCCAAGCCCATATCCACGGGGAGATTTTACAGATTTATCTTTGTGAGATTTCAATTCAAAAATAAATATTGCATTCGGAAAAGCAAATATTGCGTTTGGAAAAGCAAATATTGCGTTTGGAAAAGAAATCTTCGTGGATATCGATTTGAAAAAATTAAAACCCTAATCTGTAGCCTATAAATAGGTTAAAACACGTAGGGTTTTAGGGGGCCACACATTGAATACACGGCCACACGTAGGGGGGCTTCTTCTCGGTTTTTCTAGGTTAAAATTCAACAAAAAAGAAGCAAAGAAATTCGTTCTTTGAGAGAAAGCAAAAGTTAGCACAATGAAAGTACGGTGCATTAGAGAGAGAGGCTCATGTGAGTGTGACTTGGCAGCAAAGGAGAGAAAGAGAGGAAAAAAGAAGAAAAAAAAAGAAAAAAAAAAGGCTCCTGTTCATCGTCTTCTTCGAGTCTTCCCTCATCGTTTTGCTTGCCCGCCTTCGCTGTGTCGGTCACTGTTGTCCCTGCTACCTTGACGCCCCTCGGGCTTCGGCTGACGCTGTAGTGCCCTCAGCCCCGTCGCTTGCCCTCCTATGACACTGCTGCTACTCCCGCTCCGCGCGATCCGACGCCAGCAACACCGCAGTGGCCCGCGAGCTTGCCCTGCAACACCACTGCGCCTCACCACCTCGCTGGTCCGCTCACCTTCGCCATGTTGCACCCCTGGTCTCACTGCTTTGTTCACACTTTAGCACTCGCTGACGCTAACGGTGCTCCTCGATGCTTGTTTTATGAGATCTGCTTGTGACCTAGCGCTCGGCATTCCTTGCTCCAGCCGTGATCGGTGCCAGCCTAGCCCCGATTGCTGTCTTCAAATCGTTGCCCTTCCCTGATGTCACTGCCGCTTCGCCGATCTTACACTCGACTCGCCAGCGACCCGCTAGCCCGCGACCCTCCTGCTGTCTCTCTCCCATGCTGATCGTTGCTGTGCGTTCCCCAGAGCCTGACCCGAGCCAGATTGTAGCCCTTTCCACTCTGACGACGCTACTGCTGTCCCTGCTTTGTCCATGCTTGCAGCCCTTTGCCAGTGTCGCTTCGACCAGCGACCTGCCAGCAATCTGACGCCTTTGCTCGATCCCGAGTTGAGTCGATTTGCCCTCTGCCTAGCTACCGCTCCTTACTGTGTCACTAGCTGCCGCTCAAGCCTCCTCTGCGGAGCTTCGACAAATGCAACCTCTGATCGACGGCGCACCCACCACGAAGCTGCCAAGCATCGTTTGGAAAGTAAAAGCAAAAGACAAAAAAAAACCAAATTAGGTAGTTTTTCTATTTACTTTATTTTATTTTACTTTATTTGTTCTTTTTTAATATAATTATTCCTTAATGTAAGATTGAGATTTCCCGACATGAAATTGCCTCTGAAATTTGGGATTGATAGTCTAATTTTCGCGCCGAAATCCGACTTGCAATCACTTAAAAAATTGCCAATCCGATCTTATGCATGAGATTCGGTAATTTATTTAAAATTGGTCAATCCGATCTCAAGTGCGAGATATGATTCGTCATTTTTTTTTTGGATATCAATCTTATCTTGCTCTGATTTGCCGTCGTGTCGTTTGAGTTGATTTTGCTTTCATAAAAAAAATCCAAAAAATGTGAGTTAGATTAGGTTTATTTCTTGTTTTAGGGTTCTTGCATATTTAGAATATGAGTTTTATTTCAAATTAAAAAATAAAATAAAAAAATCATCAATCGATTTAGGATGATAATGTTTTAACTTAGGTTGCATGTTTAATTGTTTGACAATTTTTAATTTCGAATTTAATAAAAAAAAATCATCATGCATATGCCATGCAAAATTAGGGCATTCTTTGTACGTCATTGCATATTATGATAGTATTGCATGTTTCACTTTAAATTTAGATTGATTTTTTTAGATAGATTGCATCTTATGTTAGAAATTGCTAAGTTAAGATGATATCTTAGTTTAAATTAGGATTTGGCCTAACCCAATTCTTAATATAAGTTGGATAGAATCTTAATCTAGCTAGTTAATCCTTGTATTTTTCTTAATTTTGAATTTCATGGAAAATACCAAAAATTGCCTTAGAATAAATTAATTTTGTTCTTTAGTATAGACTGAATTTTATTTATGTCATATAGATAGATCATATTGCCATGTCATTCCATTTCATGTGAGATTAGTAGCATGCATTGCTTGACTCTCATTAAATAAGTGAAAAAAAAAGAAATTGCGTGTTAATCAGAAATCATATCTAGAACTGTCGATATGAATTCTGATTTGATACTGCAGATGCTTTCCATGCCATGAGGTAAGTTCTGCAATTTGTTCACTACTTTATCTGAGTGTTAAATTGGTGGTTTGCACACCTGCATAATAACCTCACATGTTAGGAAAATAAATTAAAATCAATTCAAGTTGCTTGCAAAACATTTTTTTTTATCAAAATAAAAAAGAAAGGTACAGAAAGTGTGTTAAAGAAATCTAGCATAATCAAGTCCCTGAACTCACAATCTCTGGTTTGTAGGAGTAAAGTAAATCTCCCGTTACTTTATTTGGGTTTCTAATCGACCCACCAAAAATAGATTAATGGTGACTGTTAATTAAAAATCAATTGCACGTTAAGAACTTGAATCTAAGTCACGAATTGGTATGTGCTTGGGAGAGCCCGAGTGAAGTTTAGGCTTAGTAATCTATTAGCCAAACCCTATGTGGTACAGCCGAAATTTTGGTCGCGACATTGTAAATGTAAGATGACTAAGATAAAGAAGAAAACCGTAGTTTGAAATTCTGACTGTTGGTGTTTATTCACACTGATATTAATGGATTATACACGACAACTTTGTATAGAAATTTTTTTATCACATTTATTAACTATTATGCCAGATATGGATACCTATACTTGATTTAAAAAAGTCCGAGTTTTTTGACAAATTCAAGATTTTTTGGATTGAAGTAGAGAAACAGTTGGGAAAAGTTATAAAGGTTGTTTGATTTGATCGTGGTGGTGAGTATTTTAGTAGATATGGTGATATTGGAAAATGTAAAGGGCTATTTAGAGGACTATGGGATAGTAGCTTAATTTACTATGCTTGGGAGTTCTAAACAAAATGGTGTGACCAAAAGGCACAATCGCATTCTTATGGATATGATGAAAAGTATGATTAGTAGGACCAATTTACATGGTTTTTTTGTAAGTTGAAGTTTTGAAAACAACGTTTTATATTCTAAATCGTGTTCCTACTAAAGTGGTTCCATCTGTTGGAGAAAACTCTTTTATTGTTTTGAAGTTGACAAAACGTTTCCATCAGTCTAGTCTGAAGACTTTCAGACTCAAGTTTTAAAGTATGAAGAACTCCAGACTTTGCCAACAAAGTCTAAAGACCGCCAAACTCAAAACTCAAAGTCTGCCCTCACTGACAGTTTCCAGACGAAGAAAGAAGACTTATCTAGATGATGGATTGTCTTCAAGGATTCGGGAATCTACTCCAATTTGAAGATCTTTTGAAAGGCGAACTATACTTGGAATGTTCTACTTATGGAAACCAAAGATCCTGATTGTATGGGTGAACAGGATTGACGAGCTTTCATCACTAATCTTTCAACGACTTGAGATCATCTTAATTGATTCCGTCCAACGGGTAGATTGGAAGAATACCTTCAGAAAGTGCTAACGGTTATGAAGGCATGAAGGAGTATTTAAGGCAAACTCTTCAGTTGTTCAAAGCATTGCGTGAAAGAAGAATTTCAAAGTCTGAATCTCTTAGTTCCTTGTTTTTTCAATTCATTGAGCTCAATTTGTATACAAAAGAGAGAAGCACATAGTGAGACTTTGTGAAGAAACTAGCTGTGTGACACCCCGAACCCTTCGCAGGTCGTCACCAGCGCCGATGTTACACCATATTACCTTTCTTTCTTTCTTTCAAGAAGTGTCCTAATTCGTAGACACATTTTTTTTAAAAAAATAATCGGTCCCAACGCGACTCATTAGCGGAAGCAAATTAAAACATCACGTCTCTCCCCCTACCAACCATGATACAAATACACACCACTAATCACCATGATTTTATAAACAAGCTACGACACTTTATTTACATATATTTCATGATGGGATTCCTTTTGGGTCGGTACAACAAAAGGAAAAACTAGGACTCAGCCACGTCCAGCCTAAAACCTCAAAAAGAAACCTCGACCCTCTACATCACACGTGCACAATTCCCAATCATCGGTGTCGGCTAACTATCCCAAAAAAAAAAAAAACAGCTCCTACTCGTCGCGCACGGGTCTCACACCTAACTGGGTGCATCAGGCGGTGGCGGCGGCAACATCCCTCGCATCGCTCCATCCGACGAACGTGTACGAAAGGAACTCTGAATGACGGGGCCCCTAGCCAGGCCTACGTCGTACATCACTAGACAGCGTACTCGAATAAAAGTCAGTCCGGGAACGGAGGACAGTTTATCTCAGCACACTCGACCTCTACATCGGATGGTAGACCATAAAACACCCCCGCGTGACGGGGAAGCGGCATCTGCTAATCTGAAATGTTATCCCCTAAAGGGGTGAGTACAACCACTCGGTAGATAGGAAATCAATAACAACTCAATGTATCGTGCAATCATACATGCATTGCAGGCATTACTTACCTTGAAGCCATGCGCATACTATCATGCATCATCATACCAATTCATAACACATTCATGTGTATCATCATTGTAACATACATGTCATGACATCATTACATCATACATGACATCATCATCATAGCATCATTTCATCATACATATCTTCGAGCCATATCATATATCATCATCATTATCATTACCATGCATGTCATCATGCTTATCATATCATAGGTGATCATCCCTATTTCACATCTCATATCATCATCAACATCATCATGCATATCGTATCATGGGTGATCACCATATCACATCACATATCATCATCATCATCATCATGCATATCATCATGCATATCGTATCATGGGTGATCATCATATCACATCACATATCATCATCATCATCATCATGCATATCGTCATGCATATCATATCATGCATATCATGATTTAATTTCCACTTTTAGCTTTTAATTCGATCACCACATCACCCATTTCTCAATTCATCAATTTCATCATCCCTTCGGGCAAAGACCTCCGACGGGGTTCCGCTTTCCAGCCATCCCATGGTCACCGGGCTTCCGGCCCCCACATTCCGGGCATCTCGCATCTCAACTAGCATCACGAGGCATTCCCTTCGGGCGAGAAACCTCGACGGGGCTTCCGGCCTTTACCCTTCTAGCCGGGCATCCCGCACCTTAATCACGGCATCGCGAGGCATTCCTTTCGGGCAAAGACCTCGACAAGGCTTCCGGCCCCCCACATTCCGGGCATCCTGAATCTCCCGGGGAATTCCGGCAATGCATCTCTGTACATTCCGGCCTCATCCTCCACCACAACCACAACCACTTACTCACTTATCATTATCCACATTTATCATTATTTTGATCTCATTTAACATGGCATATGATTCACACATGCATCACAATTCATGGCCATACATACAACAATGTCTTATCATACATGCAACAATGCATAATTATTTATTAATAAATTCAATGGAATTTATGGCCAAAATAATCCATTTTATTTTATTATTATTATTTTATTATTATTATTTATTTTTATTATCATATTTATTTATTTCCATAAATAAATATTAAATTCAATATCTATGATTTTCCCAAAATCATAAAAATTCAAACACTCATTAATCAAACCAATAGAATGACAATTGCATGCAAAATTCATGGCCAACTTGAATTTCACACAATTTCACAATTTCCACTAAATAGCACATAATATTCGGATAATGACCAGAATGCACAGTTTCTGAATAAATTCGATTAAAATATCCATACGGCCTTCAAAAATTATTAAATTTTACAGAGTGATAGCCAAGAAATTTTCGCACAACTTTCATGAAGAACTCCAAGCCAAATTATTTTTATATTTTTTTACACGACCTCACGAAGCCTCTGGAACCACTACCGTATCGTCCAGAATACACATCTCCGAAATATTAAGATTTCACCCATCTATTCTCTTTAGTTTCCTCTGAAATTTAGATATGTTATACATCAAGGTATTCTCTACAAGTTTTATCAAGATATCTAGGTCAAATAACCAAAATACGGTCACCATTTAAGTCCATGAAATCTCGGGTGTCTCGGAACACATCACCAGAATCATCGTCTCCAAGATCTAGCCGATTCACTAGGCTATACTTGTTAATTTCACTTAAAATTTGAGTATGTTGTAGTTTAAGAGGTTACCTACAACTTTCATGAAGACATCGAAGTCAGAGTTTCATCACAAACCAACATGCAACCATGAATCCAACAAGAGGTCAGTAAAAACTCTCCAGATCTGAGGTCTCCGTATAACAAGACTTCAACCCCTTAAATCTCCATCATTTTTCACGAAATTTCAGTATGTTATACTAAAAGATGTTAGCTACAACTTCTATGAAGACATCGAAGCCAAAATCAAACTCCAAACACACATTCAAGCTCAAACAAGTTACTGACTCCTACTACCCGAGCAAGAACAGTCACACGGCTTGAAAACAACCAACCCTTACCTCGGTTTTCTCACAAATAACACCCAAAATCGAACATGCAAACCACATACAAACATGCAAGAGAAGTTATAGGACTCCACTTGCCTCTAAGATGAGCAAACGACGGCGTATGGCGGCGTACGGACGGCGAACAGACGGCGGCACACGGCGGCTCCTCCTCCTCTCCCTTTCGGTCTCTCCCTCTCTCTCGCACACCTCTCTCTCTCTTCCTCTCCTTTGGGCGAGCAAATGGCCGGCCACCCTTCTCTCTCCTCCTTCTTATTTCCCCTAAAACTCATGATTAGTAATGATTGATTTGCCTCAACCAATGGCCAATGCATGGCCTTCTCCTTGCCACTTGTCTTGATCCATGCAAGATGGGCCTTGGAGTTGGGCTTGGGCTTGGGCCATCCGGCCACTCCTCCTTGGGCTGGTCGACAGCCTCCTTGTGGGCTCTAATGGGCCGGCCAACTTGGCCCTTTAGGGTTCCACTCTTGGGCTTAAGGCCCAATCAAATTTTAATCCCTTTTTCCCTTTTTTTTTTTGAAATTCTTCTATAAATATTTTTGAATTCCAATTTTCATCTTGGCCAAAGTCTTGGGATATTTTTGTTCATTGAAATTTAAATCATATGGCCAAGCATAGATTATTAATCTATTAAATTTAAATTTCCACAATCACAAGCACAAATCATCAAATTAAAAAGGCTAATGGCTAAAACATAAGCCATGGAAATTCTATCACCTAATTAAAGACTTTAACACACCTTATGGCTTGGCTTTGAATTTCTGGGATGCCACAAGCTGAGACTCTCCACCGAGGAAGTCAAAGATCACAAGCTGTATAATCTCTTTTAATTCATTGTGAAATTCGGCCAGTGGACTGTCAGCGTGAAAGAGTAGACGTAGGCTTGGATTAAGTCGAACCACTATAAATCTCGTGTTTTAATTCTCTTTCCTTAACTCATTATCTCATTGCTTTATATAATTGTTTTGTAGAATTATTCAAAGCAGGTCACTTCCCTATTCAATCTTTTTAAAAGGCAATTCGGTTTATTAAGTCTTGCGAATACATTTTTATATACACCTATTCACCCCCTCTAGGTGTGTGAACTAGCCCTTTCAATTGGTATCAGAGCAGGTGCTCGGTTTATAAAAGTGTCTTTACTTTTGAGCTAAAGATCTTCTATGACTAGTATTTTGGCTCCAGGTTTGGTTGAAGGCCAAAGCAACACCAGACCTCCCTACTTTGATGGGAAGGATTACAACGTTTGGAAAATCAAGATGAAAGCATTCCCGAAATCGAAAGATCCCCTGGAATGGGATGTGGTAGAAAAAAGGAATCATTCCTAAAGGTACATCAACATCTGGGAAGGAAATTGCAGATGCTGGAGAATTGACACGAGTGGAGATAACTAAGAGATAATCTCTTGATGTGAAAGCAATTTATTCATTATATTATACTTTATCTCCTACTGAGTATAATAGAATTTCATATTGTGAAATAGCCAAAGAAGTTTGGGATAGGTTGCATGTCACCTATGAACTGATCGAGTTAAAGAAATGAAAATCAATATTCTACTCGGACAGTATAAAGCCTTCAAGATAAAGCCAGGAGAATCCATCATTGACTCATTTTACAGAAATTATAAACGGTCTAGCATATCAGGGACAGCCAATCTCAGGACCAATGAAGGTCAATAAATTGCTGAGAGGACTCTCTAAAGATTAGAACCATGTGAAGACCTCTAAAAGAGAAACCCAGAGGATCATGCCTCTTTCTGTAGATGAATTGGTTGGCACACTTCAATCGTATGAAGTAAAGCAAATCAATGAGGAAGAAGATCCCAAAAGTAAGAAGTCAATTGCCTTAAAATCTAAGATGATTATGATAATATAGACTCTGAAGACGACTTGGATGATGAAGAGCTAATACTCATGATAAGGAGATTCAGAAAGTTAAACAGGAAGGGAAAAATGTTTAATTGGAAGAAGCAGGGTAATGAGACCAACACAGATGTGATTTGTTTCGAATGTAAGAAAAAAGGGGCACATCAGACCTAACTACCCTTTGTTGAAGAAAAAGAAAGAAAAAGCAGAGAAATTTAAGAAGGCTCTCAAAGCAGAGACATGGAGCGATGTAGAATGTGAGAAAAGTGATGAAGAGTATGCAACATATGTCTGATAGCAAATTTAGAATCAGACTCAAACTCTGAGATGGACTCAGATTCAGATTTAGACTCAGACAGTAAAGTCGAGGTTACTAATTCTAAAATTCCTGTTAAAGTCTCAAAATATATAGATGAACTTTGTCTTAGCCTTAAAACATCTCTTAAAAGGATTTACGAGCTAAAAAATGAGAATTCTAAACTGAAGAAACAGGAAATTTCTTGGAAAGAAAAATTTGAAAATCTAGACAAAAGTTTTGTTGATTTGAAAGAAAATACCTTTTTGAAAGAGGACATTTCAAATATTACAAAAATGTTTTCAATAGGATCTGAGAAGTTGGAAAATATTCTTTCAGTACAAATACCCTATTTCAATAAATCTGGTTTGAGAATGACACTATAAACCATTCCTCTAATTGATTTTCCAAAGGTTAAGGAAAGAATCAAACAAAGATCTACAAAAACGTTTTACAGAAATCATTTTCAAAGATTTTTTGTAAAACCTGTTGGCCGAAGTGCTCTCAAATGTTCAAAGTGTAACAGCTCATAACATTTTGAGAACAAATGTCTCATGGTTTGGAGACTGTTAAGAAGGAACGGGCAAAAACTGTGTTTCGTACTAACTCTTTTGGACCTAAGAAAGCATGGGTACCAAAGAAAGCTTGAATTCTTTGTATGATTGTAGGTCACTATCAAGAAAAAGATCAAATGGTATTTGGATAGTGGCTGTTTGAGACACATGACAAGAGATACAAGTTGTTTTATAAAGCTTGTGCAAATAAAATGAGGAAAAGTTTCTTTTGGTGGAAACAACAAAGGAAGGATTGTTGGATGTTGAACTGTGAGGATTGGAAGTCTCACAATCAACAATGTCTCCTTAGTTGAAGATTTGAATTATAATCTTCTTAGCATTAGTCAACTGTACGACACTGGATTCAAGATCAATTTCTAAGAAGGAATTTGTTCGGGAATTAGTAAAGATCTATCTCAATCATTCATTGGACGAAGACATGTGAATATTTATCTTTTGGAAATAAAACTAGAAAGCTCTTAGTGTCTAATATCCATTTAAGATGAAGCAAATCTCTGGCATCGAAAGCATGGCCATGTTAATATGAAGCAGATTGTCAAGATCTCCTCCAAGAAGCTTGTTCGTGAACTGCCCAACCTAACGTATCAAAAGTCTGAATTATGTACACCATGTGTATTGAGAAAATGGGTTAGAAATACCTTTGAATCTATAAATCAGGTTTCTACTGATCGTGTTTTGCAGCTTCTGCATATGGATCTATTTGGACCAACCACAACTCAAAGTCTTGGTGGAAAGAGATACTGCTTAGTAATCGTGGACGACTATTCTCGTTTTACATGAGTATACTTCCTGGCAAGTAAGTCTAAAGCATTCTCTCATTTTTCAAAATTTGCCAAGAAGGTACAGAATGAGAAAGGTTATGCTATTTCAAGCATACACATAGATCATGGAGGTGAGTTTGAAAACCAAGATTTTGTAAAATTCTGTGATGACTCTGGTTTTCAGCATGTGTTCTCTTTTCCATATACTCCAGAACATAATGAAATTGTGGAAAAAAAGAATAGATCTTTGCAAGAAATGACAAGAACCCTCTTAATTGAAAGTAATGTTTCATCTCGTTTTTGGGCTGAAGCAGTTTCTACAGCTTGTTATATCATAAATAGTGTATTCTTAAGACCCATTTTGGAGAAAATTCCTTATGAGTTATTCAAAGGAAAGAAACAAATTGTTTCTTATTTCCATATGTTTGGTTGTAAGTGTTTTATTTTAAAGAATGCAAATGATCAAATTGGTAAGTTTGAAGAAAGATCAGATGAAGGAATTTTCCTTGGCTATTCAATCTCAAGCAAAGCTTATAGAGTATTCAACAAGAAGAGTCAGTTTGTTGAAGAATCTAAGAAGAGTCAGTTTGTTGAAGAATCTATGAACGTCAAGTTTCAAGACTCAATACAGAGTCAACTAGATCAGACTCAACTTGAAGAACCTGAACTTGCTCTAGATATTGCAAAATCTACTTCCCCTGAAATGGTTCAGACTCCTGAAGTTCAACAACAAGATGAACTAGAAGATTCAACTAAAATAGAGGATCAGCAGACTCACAAATCAACTAGCAACTGGAAGCTTAAGTCAAGTCATTCCAATGAACTTATCATTGGCAACATTGATGAAGGAATTCGTACCGGATCCAAAAGGCGTGAAGAGTCTAGTGCTTTAGCACTTGTTTATGAGATTGAACCCAAAACTGTATAAGAAGCCTTGGCTGATGAAAGTTGGATTGAAGTTATGTAAGAAGAGCTCAAGCAATTCAACATTAATGATGTTTGGGAACTTATTCATAAACCTAAAGGTAAGTCTATTATTGGAACTAAATGGGTTTTCAGGAATAAGATGAACGAGAAAGGAAAAGTGGTCAGGAACAAAGCAAGACTTATAGCCAAATGATATACGCAAGAAGAAGGGATAGACTATAACGAGACGTATGCACTGGTAGCAACATTAGAAGCAATTAGATTATTACTTGCTTTTGCTTGCTATAAAAATTTCAGGTTATTCCAAATGGACGTAAAAAGTGCATTCCTAAATTAATTTATCCAAGAAGAAGTCTATGTGGAACAATCACTTGATTTTGAAGATCTAAGAAAGCCAGACTCAGTCTACAGATTGAAAAAAAGGCCATATATGGATTAAAGTAGGCACCTCGAGCTTGGTATGAAATGTTAAGTAAATTCCTAACTTAAAATGATTTTGTTAAAGGAAAGGTAAACACTACCTTGTTTATTAAAAGAGAAGGCAAAGATTTTCTACTTGCTCAGATTTATGTCAATGATATTATATTTAGTTCACCTAATGAAAATCTGTGCAAGAAGTTTTCAAGATGTATGCAGGATGAATTTGAGATGAGCATGATGGGTGAGTTAACCTTCTTTCTGGGATTACAAGTTAAACAATCCAATGAGGGAATTTTCA
The DNA here is from genome assembly GCA_016097595.1 of Eucalyptus pumila. Classification (NCBI taxonomy): domain Eukaryota; kingdom Viridiplantae; phylum Streptophyta; class Magnoliopsida; order Myrtales; family Myrtaceae; genus Eucalyptus; species Eucalyptus pumila. The sequence continues at coordinate 25,524,302 of CM027851.1, forward strand.
TTCACCAAGAAAAGTATGCAAAGGATCTCATCATGAAGTTCAGGATGGAGAATTGCAAAAAGACAGAGACGCCTATGTCAAGTTCTTTGAAGTTGGATAAAGATGAAGAAGGCAAGAGTGTAGACTAGAAGCTATACATGAGTATAATTGGTTTACTTCTTTATCTTACTACATATAGACCTGACATTTTGTTTAGTGTTTCTATTTGTGCTAGATTCCAATCAAATCCCAAAGAATCTCACTTAGCTACTTCAAAATGCATAATCAAATACATTGCAATAACTCTAAAGCTAGGACTGTGGTATCCAAAAGAAGGAGACTTTACACTCCTTAGGTAATCAGACACAGATTTAACAGGCTATAAAGTGGACCGAAAGAGTACTTCTGGTATAAGTCAATTGCTTGGAAACAAGCTGGTATCATGGTTTTTAAGAAAACAGAGTACTGTAAGTCTTTCAATAGCTAAAGCAGAATATGTAGCTCTTAGAAGTTGTTGTTCTCAAATTTTGTGAATTTGACAACAGCTAAGAGACTTTGGAATTAAAGAATCATGCACCGAGATCAAATGTGACAACACTAGCGCCATAAATCTTACAAAGAATCCAATTCTTTATTCAAGGGCAAATCATATAGAGATTTGACATCACTTTATTAGAGATCATGTTTAGAATGGAGAAGTTATGATAAAGTTTATTGACTCGAAGAATTAGCTGGCAGATATATTTACAAAGCCACTGGACAAAAGCCTATTTGAGTCTATTCACACTAGACTGAACATCATATCTTCTATCAAGTAAAGTCTGGAAATGTTCAAGACTCAGAGGTAAAGTCTAAAGGTGTTCAGACCCAGAATGACTAAGAGTTACGACTGTAAGTTATTTCGATACTAGTAATTTAAATTTTTGGATAAAAATTTAAAAAGGCACGTTTACTTTTTGAATTATTATTTACTTATTTTTAGAAGTTATCATTTTTGGTTTTTGAATTTATGGCAGTTTTTCATTTTCAAAAATGTAGTTTTTATTTTTTCCTTTATGACGATCCGTATATATCATTTCATCTGCTTTATATACTGTTGAAATTCATCTTCTCCATTTACACTATCTCAAACCCTAGAATACAGAGCTCCACTTTCACTTATTTTCTCTCTAGTTTATTTCAAAAGATTTCACCTTTTTTCGAGTAAGTTCAAGGATTTCTCCTTAAAGCGACAATGTCTTCAAGAAAGTCTTCCAGAATCGCAAGTAGGGGACCATGGCACATGCCCGAGGGTCCTACGCACTTTGATTTGACCGAGGAAGATGACTCTTCTCAACAGCAGCAACTAAGTCAGCAACAACATTCTCAACAGCGTCAGTTGCCTCCACCGTCTCAATCAGAAGAAGAAATAATGGAAGAAGTTGAACCTGTAAGAAAGCTGACACCTAAAGTTGCTTTCAAGCTTTATTCTAAGTTGAAAGAAGGAGCAACTGATGTGTCTTTGATCGATGAGTATCTGAGAGAGAGAGAGGCTACAAGAATAAAACTTTATTCTTGCGCGATATGGAGAAGTTGGGCATTGCGGAAAAAGGGTTGACTAAAAAGACTTTTGCTAATTTCCTAGTGATCTATGTTTTGGCACGTTTTATCAGCCAGAATGAAAGGACGATGATGAAAGAATGTTCACACATTTCTAGCCTAGGATGGGAGTGGCTGCAAAATGTTGGTGGTGATGGAGCGAGTCTATTCAGATTGAAGGACCACAAGAAGGTTTATTCAAAACTGATAAAGAGAGGGGTTATGAACCCTAGAAGCATTGAAGATTCATACATTTCTATTCGAATCTATCCTTTTTGGATGCAAATAGATTCTCTTTCACTGTTAAGGATAAGGAATTTTTGGTCGATGTGGACATTTTGACTGACTTAATTGGGGTGGAAAGAGCGTGTTTCCAATTAATCAGTGTGTCTATTGTTCACGCTACACTAGAATTGGTAAAAGACAGGTTTGCTGAAGACAAGATCTCTTACACTAGAATGAATGTCTCCAATATCTTGCTGCATAAAATCGTGATCAACTGCATCTGTCCAAAATCAACATCCAAGATTGATGTGTCTCGCTTTGAAGCAAAGTTGATGTATGTCATCAACATTTGCTACAAGTTCTTTCTGCCTCACACCATCCTGATGCACATGTATAGGATAATGGAGAAAGATAAGGGACAACTCCTTTACTCTACTCTTATCACAAAAATCTTCAGACACTTCAACATTCATTTACCTGCTTCCTTATGCTTGCGAAGCATTGCTCCTATAGTAATTGGATTGAAGATGGTCATCAAGATGCGTCCGAAGGAACTCAACAAGGTGTTAGAGAGAATGAAGAAGAAATCCCCTATCAAGGCAAAGCAAAGCTCTGCAACATCAAAACGGAAAGGCAAAGAACAAATGACAGAACCTATCAAGAAAATGAGAGTCCTTATCTTGGAAGATGAAGATGATGAGGATGACATCACTCTCTCTGCCTTTGCCCTTTGCAATTTGCGGAGTTATGTTAGTTTTCAAGAGACAGAAGGAAGAGAGACTAGGGAAGAGACAGAGAAGAGAGATGAAGGAAGAAGAAGTGAAGAAGAGAAGAGAATTGAGGAAGAGGAAGAGGAAGAAAGAAGAGAAGAAAAGGAAGAAGAGGTTCGAGATGATTCCTTTGAGCTTACCTTGGCTGTATCCTTGTCAAGTGATTCCAAAAAGACAAGGAGTGGAACTGCTGAAGAAAAGGACAAAGAAAAACATCACTTTAATGCTAAAGCTGAAGCAAAAAAGGAAGAAGAATTCACTTCTCCATCAGAAGGCACACAAACAGGGGGAGCGACTGAAAAACGAGGTATTTCTTCACCTATTATAACTAGTGATGTTAGTCGATCTGCAGCAGATCCAGACGAAGTGTATGCCTCTTACCATCCAAAACCAGATATTGAGGCATTCACTCCTAGTCATAGTAGATGAACTGCTAAAGAACCCTCCAATCTCAAGACACCAGGAACAAATTCGACTGGACCCAATGCTGCACCAGAACAATCAGCAGACTTTTCAAGATTGCTAGATATCTTGTTGGATTTAAAGAGACTGCAATATGGTTTGGAATATGAGATAAAAGATCTCAAAAAGGCTTTCTTGACTACTTCAGTTTCGTTGCAAGAACAGTTACTCACCCTGAAGAATCAAGTGCAAGATACTATGAAGGGTGAAGATTTACAGCAACTGAAGGAGACTCTTGGAAAGCTTGAGAATATAGTAAGTTCAATGGGGAATTCCAACTTGTTCGCTTGCCAAAACAGCCATGATTTTCACACCACTCTTTTTATTCAACTCTTTTTGCTTATTCTCCACTTTTTGCTGTTGACAAAAAGGGGGAGAAGTTGTGCAGATTTGACTTTATCTTTTTGATGACCTTTTTAGACTTTGGTATTTTTGTTTGGTTGTGGACTTTTGACTTTGGATCTTGATAGCTATCGTGATTTGAATCTTTGATGCTTGCAAAAACTTAGCCTAAGATACTGATTGTGGATGGATAGTTATCTCGCAGGATTAACATGTTTTTTTTTTTGTGGTTGCAGAATTGATACTATCCAAATCCTAATCAACTTATTTTTATAAGTTATCATATATTGCTTAAGTGTTGTTTTGCAGGACAAAAGTATTTAAATATGCGGGAAAGTTTTATCACTATAAAAAATGGGGAGATTGTTTGAGAAAACTCATTTATTGTTTTGAAGTTGACAAAACGTTTCCATCAGTCTGGTCTGAAGACTTTCAGACTCAAGTGTTAAAGTTTGAAGAACTCCAGATTCTGTTAACAAAGTTTGAAGACTGCCAAACTCAAGACTCAAAGTCTGCCCTCATTGACAGTTTCCAGACGAAGAAAGAAGACTTATCTAGATGATGGATTATCTTCAAGGATTCAATTCGTATATTTTTGGAAGACCTTTTTGGCTAAATACATTATCAGCAATATTGATTATTCTTATTGGAATCTACTTCGATTTGAAGATCTTTTGAAAGGCGAGCAAACTTAGAAGGTTCCACTTATAGAAACCAAGATCCTGATTGTATGGGTGACCAAGATTGACGGGCTTTCATCACTAATCTTTCAACAACTCAAGATCACCAATTGATTCTGTCCAACGGGTAGATTGGAAGAATACCTTCAGAAAGTGCTAACGGTTATGAAAGCATGAAGGAGTATTTAAGGCGAACTCTTCAGTTGTTCAAAGCAGTGCGTGAAAGAAGAATTTCAAAGTTTGAATCTCTTAGTTCCTTGTTTTTTCAATTCATCGAGCTCAATTTGTATACAAAAGAAAGAAGCACATAGCGAGACTTTGTGAAGAGACTAGCTAAGACTCTCCACTGAGGAAGTCAAAGATCACAAGCTGTATAATCTCTTTTGATTTATAGTGAAATTCAGCCAGTGGGCTATCAGCGTGGGAGAGTGGACGTAGGCTTGGATTAAGCCAAACCACTATAAATCTTGTGTTCTAATTCTCTTTCCTAAGCTCCTTATCTCATTGCTTTATATAATTGTTTTATAGAATTATTCAAAGCAGTTTACTTCCCTAGTCAATCTTTTTAAAAGGCAATTCGATTTATTAAGTCTTGTGAATAATTTTTTATATACACCTATTCACCCCTCTCTAGGTGTGCGAACTAACCCTTTGACCATCGACTTCTTTTGAGTTGTGGACTGCACATAAACCTATCTTGAATCATCTTAAAGTTTGGGAATGTCCTGCAGAAGTGAAGCTATATAATCAAACATTGAGTAAGTTGGATTCCAAAACTACTCGTTGTTATTTTCTATCTAACTCAGATCATTTAGAGGAGTTGGTTTTATACCCCTAATGGAGATATAAGGATTGTTGAAGATGATAGTATGGTGGGAATTACTGGATCCCTATCTCTTCTTGTGCAGATGATTATGGAACCTCCTACGCTACAAATTGAGCTTATTGTGGCCCAGATCCTATTGTTGAGGCAATTTATGATGAAATTCCTCAAGCCCATCAAATTCAGAATGAGGTTGTAGTAGCTCCACTCAGGAGATCGACTAGGAAAAGACGTTCAGCTATATCACTAAACTGTGTAGTCTGTCTGGGAGCATAATTATGATATCGGTTGTGTTGTTGATCTAGTGAATTATACATATGCTATTTCATGTCCTCAATCAGATTTATGATTAGATGCAATGAAATATGAGATTTAATTGATGAAACACAATGGTGTTTGGGAGCTTGTTGAATTGTCTGAAGGTTATAAGCCCATTGACTGCAAATGGGTATATAAGACTAAAAGGGATTCCAAATGAAAGATTGAGAAGTTTAAAGCCATACTAATAGCTAAGAGTTTCACTTAAAGAGAAGGAATATATTATAAAGCAATTTTTTCTCCAGTTTCTTCTAAAGATTTTTTTTTAAAGTGATTTTGGCATTGGTATTGTCGCGACTTGATCTCACCACCCTTGATCCTTCACCATGAGGAATGGAAGGGAAAATGTCGGATTTCAGGGTACTTGATCATGAGAGTTCTCTAATGGCTCGCGTTCGAAAGACGTCATCACCTCGCCTTTCGGATCAAGCCTATTGTGAGCTCTCCTAAGCTCATATCCCGCGTAACAATAGAGTGTCGTGATCCTGTTGGGGTTTCATGAATCATGTATAAGAAAAATTAACGAAATGAACGCAGTGGAAACAAAGATATATTTTACACATGATTCTCATAAGGCGTTGTTCGTGCGTTTTAATCAAAAATCTAAACATAAAAGGGAGTTAAATGAATTACCTCTCGAAGCGCGCTTTAAACAAGTCGGTTCGGATGTTCTACAGTTCGAGTCCCATCACTCTCGAAGCGCGCTTTAAACAAGTCGGTTCGGATGTTCTACAGTTCGAGTCCCACAAGTGTCAGACCTCTAGTTCAGACACACCAACAACGAACATTGAACGGAAGAGAGAATTTCGGATATTCACCACTTCGATCGTGCTAGCAATCACGTGGAAACAAACCGTCGTATCCTTGATGTATAATAGTCACGGCCCGAACGAGATAATGTTCTTCTTTCTTGCGTCTCAAAGACTCAAGAACACACACACACTTTTCTCTCTATTTTAGCAAAGCATATTCTCTCTAAAAACACAAATGCACACCCACCTTTTCTCTGTCTTTTTAACCCCATGAAGTGTCGTAAAAACAACTCTTTAAAATAAAAAATATAAACCGATCAGCAACTGTTGCTGATCCTCCCCACTCATGCACGAACAATCGTGCATGAGCGGTTGGTCATCCACGACTTCGTGAATGAGCAGTTGCTCATGCACGACTTCGTGCATGATGGTCAGCAACTGCTGACCGTTCATGCACGAATTCGTGGATGATGGTCAGCGGTTGTTGACCGTTCATGCACGAATTCGTGGATGATGGTCAGCGGTTGTTGACCATCCAAGTTTCATGCATGTGCTTCTTGCACATGCACGAAGCTTTATATATAAAATTTATGTTGGTTATTATAAAAAGGTATTAATTAATTAATTAAATGAACCAATAATTAATTAATCAATTCCTTTAAAAAAATAAAAGGAACATAATCTTTATATGTACAAATGAAATCCCTAATATGTAACTATTACAGAACAGCTTTAGGGCATACATATAACAATCTCCCACTTGCACTAAAACCAACTTGTTTGGTATGTTAACATATATCCACTTTGGGCATGCGTGTGCATCATATGCAAGTAGGCTCGTGACTATAATACAAATTAAATTAAATCTCATTTAATTTAATTTTAAATCGACTCAATTCGATTGCAGTAATTGCAAACACATTTGCAATAATATTTCTCTCTTGTTCCATGTCATCCTAATTGTTTATGGTGTGTGACATCCCTAGGTTCATCACTATATTGGTAGTAAGATTTGTACTAACACATTAGTACTTCCAAAAGAATTAATTGTCCCGATTAATCTTTTAGGTCTTACAAGCCACGATTGACATCTAGCAATATGTCATGGCTACCCAGATAGTGTGAATACTTTAAGAATATAATGAACCTGTCAGCTTTGGCTACAGTGTAATCCAATCCTTCTGTCTTACTATGTCCCGATCAAACAAAGACCATGGAATATTTGTCAAGTCATTAATTCGATCATATGCACAAATCTAATTGACATGCATTTTATTCGAGACATAAACAATTTATTCTCGGTTACAACCCTGGCCGAGGATTTCAATGCATTGTCACAATTAGATTACATAGGACATCATTATCATACCTTGCATATAACAAGGAGACAGATTCCATATTGCGCACACGTGTAACTTCATATATGAACAAACTATGACCATCAGGTATAAAGACGGATCAACGACCCGGCATTATGTGCACCCGTGAACCATAGTTGTTCAATACACAAGTTAACACTTGTGCCTCAGGTCTAAGGATTATTTACACAAGACCAAAGCATGAACAATTAGACATTGACCACGCTAAAAGCTTCCATGTCGCTAATCGTTCCATATGCGTCACGTTCAGTGAATTTGTCTAATACAAACACCTATGTTCTAACTCAGGCATCATAATACCCAATGACATGTGACACATCATTCTCTTAAGTATCCAATATCCACTCAATAATCCATCGACCGGGAACGATTTAAAGATTCAGTCTAACTATGAACCCATCACATATATTCTTGACGTCTCAAGAATAGGTCTAGTTGCAACTGATCTTATGGAATCATTCATCAATATAAAATAATTGGACAAATGAATGAATACGTCATTGCCATTAATTAAATAATAATAATGAAAGTACAACTGAAATCCCTAATATGTAACCATTACATAGTAACTTTAGGGCATACATCCAACAATCTCCCAGTTGCACTAAAGCCAACTTGTCTGGTACCTCAAACCCATTTTGTCAATATGTCTTTCAAAAGAAGACTGAGGTAAGGCCTTAGTGAAGGGATTTGAGGCAATTTTCTGCTGAGGCAATTTTCTGCAAGGCGATATCACCTCTCCCAACAATTTCTCTGATGAGATGGAAGCGTCTCTCAATGTGCTTGGACTTTTGGTGAGACCTTGGCTCCTTAGCTTGAAATATCGCCCCATTGTTGTCACAAAACAATGTGATTGGTTGCTCAATTGAAGGAACGACTCCAAGTTCAGAAATAAACTTCTTCATCCAAGCAGCTTCCTTTGCTGCTTCAGAAGCAGCTACATACTCTGCCTCAGTGGTGGAATCGACAGTTATACTTTGTTTAGAACTTTTCCAACTAACTGCACCACCATTGAATGTGAAGACAAACCCAGACATAGACTTATAATCATTAGGATCCTATTGAAAATCGAAATCAATATAAGCTACAACTTTAAATTCTCCTTTTCCAATATCAAGAATAAATCTTTAGTCCTTCGCAAGTACGTAATAATATTCTTGACTGCTATCCAGTGCTCTTCTCCTGGATCAGACTGATATTTACTAGTAATACTTACAGCATGCGCAATATCAGGTCTAGTACATAGCATAGCATACATTATGCTTCCAATAGCGGATGCATATGGTATATTTGCCATCCGCTCTCTTTCTTCAGGAGTGTTGGGACACATCTCCTTAGAAAGACGGATCCCTTGCCTAAAAGGCAATAATCCTCTCTTGGAACATTGCATGTTAAACCGTGTTAACACTTTGTCTATGTACGTAGATTGTGAGAGGCCAATCAATCGTCTTGATCTATCTCTATAAATCTTGATACCTAAAATGTAGGTTGCCTCTCCTAAATCCTTCATGGAGAATTTCTGTAACAAGAATAGTTTTATCGATGATATCATTGGTACATCATTTCCAATCAAAAGTATATCATCGACATACAAAAATAGAAATGCAATTGCACTCCCACTGATCTTCTTGTATACACAAGGTTCATCCGGATTTTTGATGAAGCCAAACGATTTGACTACCTCATCAAAACTGATGTTCCAACTTCGGAGGCTTGTTTGAGTCCATAAATGGATCTCTTAAGCTTACACACCTTCTGTTTTTCACTATTGGATTCAAAACCCTGTGGCTGTTCCATATAGATGTCCTCATCGAGAAAACCATTTAGAAAAGCCGTTTTGACATCCATCTGAAATATCTCATAATCAAGGTGTGCAGCTATAGCCAACATAATCTGAATGGATTTTAGCATGGCCACGGATGATAAAGTTTCGTCATAATCAATTCCTTCTTTTTGACGATATCCTTTCGCCACCAGCCGTGCTTTGTAAATTTCAATTTGACCTTCAACATTCATCTTCATCTTGAAGATCCATTTACAGCCAATTGGTACAATACCATCAGGCAGGTCAGTCAAGGTCCAAACCTCATTGGAATACATTGAATCCATTTCGGATTTCATGGCCTCTAGCCATTTACCAGAATCGATGTCCAACATCGCCTCCTCATAGGTTTTAGGATCACTGGGTTGATCACTATCATTCACAATGAATAATGGTTCGATATGATCAACCGAGTGTCTATAACGAGCAGGTGGGCGAGAGGTTCTCGCACTTCTCCTAAGAGGTTGTGTATCGAAGCTCCCCTTTGAATCGAGATTGGTATCTCGAACTCGGTTGTTTGGCACTTCATTATTTTCTTCTTGTAAGACTATTTTCCGCCCAAACACCACTTTCTTGGACGAACCGATTCTCCAAAAAGAAGCGTGCTTGCATACCAAAATTCTTTGGTTTGAATGAAAATAGAAGTAATATCCAAGAGTTTCCTTTGGATATCCAATGAAGCGACCTTGTTCAGATCTTGCCTCCAATTTTTCCATTTTCAGCTTTTTCACGAAAGTTTGGACAACCCCAAATCTTAATATGATTAAGACTAGGTTTCCTACTATGCCATATCTCATAGGGCGTAGTTGGAACAGATTTGGACGGCACTCTATTCAGTATATATACAGCTGTCTCAAGGGCATATCCCCAAAGGGATATTAGGAAATTGGTGTAACTCATCATAGATCGTACCATATCTAATAAAGTACGATTTCTTCGTTCAGATACACCATTATGTTCTGGAGTTCCAGGAGGTGTCCATTGTGATAAAATGCCATTCTCTTTAAGATAGTCCAGGAATTCAGTACTAAGGTATTCACCTCCTCGATCTGATCGAAGAGCCTTAATACATTTTCCTGTCTGTTTCTCAACTTTAGCCTTGAATTCCTTGAACTTTTCAAAGGATTCAGATTTATACTTCATGAGGTATACATAACCATACCGTGACTGATCATCGGTGAAGGTAATGAAGTAATTATAACCACCTCTAGCAGTTTCATTAATTGGTCCACATACATATGTATGTATTAATTCTAATATGTCAGTAACTTGCGCACTTTGTCCTACAAAAGGCACTTTGGTCATTTTTCCTAGAAGACATGCCTCACAAGTCGAGTATGACTCAAAATTTGAAGGATCAATGTATCCATCATTACTTAACTTGTTAATTCTGTCTTCTCCAATATGACCTAATCGGAGATGCCAAACATACTTTTTGTTTGGACCGTCTCTAGGGCGTTTATTAGTTATGGCATTTATATCAATTCTATTTTGCTTATTGACATTGGTAATCGCATTACCGGGCATTGTAATGGTATAAAGATTGTTGGTTAATAAGCTAGAACCAACACATATTCTATTATGATAAATAGAACATACATCATCAGCAAAAGAAAATTTATAATTCTCTTTACCCAAACGAGGTATAGAGATGATGTTCCTAACAGCATTCTTATAATGCAAACAGTTCTTTAAAACCATTACATGTCCAGAAGGCAAACATAAACGAAAAGCCCCTATAGCTAATGCAGTAACTCTTGCTCCATTGGCAAACGTCAAGACAATCTCATTTCGCCCTAGCATCCTGCTTATTTCCAGATTCTGTAAAGACATACAAATATGTGAAGTTGCAGCAGAATCTAGAACCTATGAGCTGGATTTAGCACTAATCATAAGATTAGTTTCAATAAGCATAGACACCATACCTTCATAAGGTCGGTTCTTGGGCTTGACCTTCAAGCTCGCGAGGTACCTCCTACAGTTCCTCCTCCAGTGCCCTTTGACACCACAGTAATGACATTTCCCTTTATCAATCATGGGTTTTGGTTGCACAACAAGTTTGGTAGGCCTCTTCCATTTATTCTTCTTTAAAACAGTCTTACCCTTTGAAGAAGAAGCCTTAGCCATAGCCATTACATTTGGCCTCGTGTTATGCATTTTCTTCTCATAAACTACCAGCATGCTATGTAACTCAGCAAGAGTTTTCTCCATCTTATGCATGTGGAAGTTTTGGACAAAACCAAAGAAGGAATCGGGTAAAGTTTGGAGGATCAAATCCACACCTAACTCATTATCCATAACGAGATTCAGCCTAGCCAATTCTTCAATGTGCCAGATCATTTTCAAAGCATGATCATTAACAGATGATCCTTCAGCCATCCTCATACGGTACAATGCCTTAGATATCTCATATCTAGAGGTTCGACCATTCTCATCAAAGTATTCCTTTAAGTGCAAAATGATCGACCCAGCATCTTCCATAGATTCATACTTCTTCTATAATTTATTATTCATAGAAGCAAGCATATATGACCTAACTTTTAAGTCATCGTCACGCCACTTATCATAAGTGACACGCTCCTCTTGGGTCCCACCCTCAGGAAAGGAGGTTGGCATCTTTTCATCAAGCACATACCCAATTTTTTCTAAATTGAGAACAATTCTCAAATTCCTCACCCAGTCAGTGAAATTGGGTCCAGTCAAACAATTCTTGTCAAGTATAAAAGCGAGTGGGTTTGTGGTCACCATTTTTCAGAGTACTAATATATCTGTTGCAGAAAATAAATTGTTAGCCGTTGTACTTTTCATAATAACTATTTCATTTTGGTTTTTAAATGAAATAGATCCTCCCACTAAATTTATATTTGAATCCCATACTCCTTAAGATGGGAAGCGGTAATCTTTGTTGGGTAAAGATTACTAGTGGGGATTAGAGTCCCACTAGCCCAAAGTTCACCTCACCTAACAGTTATTGGTGTCCTATGAACTTAGTGAGTGAACCAGCTTGTTCAACGCATCATATGCGAGTCTCAATCATAACTTTGGCCTCTAGACCATGAAAGCCTCACCTAACAGTTATTGGCATCATAATCATAGTTAAGTCTAGCCCATCGTCTCATGCAAGTATTGAAAACACAAATGATTCCCTCACCTAACAGTTATTAGAAATCATTTGGCTCCAACGCCACAGCAGCATATGCATAATGGAGTGGTCCATTATTATAAATGGTAATTAACCCCTATGTATCCATAACCGGTTAGTTAACCACTATAATATTGGATCAAACCACGACGATGGAAGGCCACGAGTCCGAAACCCGTTTCGACTTAATATTCTTTGTAAGGAGATTTGGGTCGTTATTAACGGTCTCACTTTGCACATTGACCGGTTTAACATGCACAATACCATAAACACAATAAATAAATAGATATCACATAATATCTATCCTATGTGGTGATCATGGAATTATGGTTCAATGGGTCTCGAGCCAAAGAGACCCATTTAGCCATTTTAATATTTTAATAATATGGACCTGCTCTTCACTTTTTCTTCAATCTTTGAACTCTTCAAAGACCGGGCCCGAAGAGCTCACCGGTTTAATGGCTCCTCCAATGGCTCCTCCTCTCTTGTAGTATTTACATCAATAATTGAAATACTACACTATACTTAAATTACATTTCGTAAAAATAAATATAAAAAGAAGGACGCAGCCTCCATTTAATAATTACATCCCCAAAAAGAATACAAGTAATCATCATACATTCATCCATACAACAATTACAACAATTAGGGATTTTTCCATGATCACCACCCTTCCTTACGAGCCATAAATTCAAAATTTAAAGCTCTGGAAGGTATGCATAAAATTCTGCATATCATTTGCAAAATATAAACATCAAGTATAACAAGTTACGAATTTTTGATTCAAAATTGATTTAGTTCTAATTTGTTCTTTGTTGATTAAATTTATCACATAAATCAATCAACTTCTATAGGCCACATTTGAGCAAGAGAACCAATTCTCTTAATAAAAATAAATTGGCCATTAGAACGCAAAAACATATTTGAACTATAAATCAATTAAACGCATGAAAACGCCTAAGGTTGGCTCTGATACCACTGTTGGGGTTTCATGAATCATGTATAAGAAAAATTAATGAAATGAACGCAGCGGAAACAAAGATATATTTTACACATGATTCTCATAAGGCGTTGTTCGTGCGTTTTAATCAAAAATCTAAACATAAAAGGGAGTTAAACGAATTACCTCTCAAAGCGTGCTTTAAACAAGTCGGTTCGGATATTCTACAGTTCGAGTCCCATCACTCTTGAAGCGTCCATAAGGATGACATCACTTCATCTTTTGAGGTACTCCCGCATTGAATATGCTAAACCATGGTGAGTTTCATTGAAACTTGTACCACTCGCGACAAGTTTATTTATACAATCTAGTTGTTTTAAATTAACCTAGAAATAAAATAGGAGTTGCCACTAGTCTCATTTCAAGGGTCGGCTAGAAAACCCAATCGAGGGTTGGGAGCAATCCCTCAATTCCTACGCAACCAAATATCTAGGTTCGGGGACTTGGGTTATGTTAATATTTCTATACGTGCCATTTCGGTACCTAAAATAGTGTATTGTATTTTTCTAACATGTCCATGCGTTTTTTCTTACATTTTCAGGATCTTTAGTCCTAAACTGAGCGATCGTGCGTGGTTAGTCATTTTCATACTATTTTATTTCTAGGAAAACAAGAAAGAAAGTAATCAATGGAATTGAAATTATGAGACAGTAAGTAAACAATCAATGAAAGTAGTAAATCCACCATGCAATCTTAGAAAATATAAAAGAGAAATACAATTGAAAAATGTGAAAGGAAGAGAGAAAACCCGCAACTCGTTGGGCTTTATACAACAAAGAGAACCTGAGACATATGTTGGGGAAATGAATAATACATGATAACGGTCAGAATGGACAGTGACCTCCATTGTCTTCACACTTTCTCCATCTCCAAGATACTATTCTAAATCTAATCTAAAAACCTATAACTAGTTGCATACAATGGAAATAAACAAGCATACACATCAAAACAATCAAAAACACAACATCATGTCAAGATCAATCATTTAAAGAAAGTTTAATGCAAAAGTCAAATTTTGGGGCCTTAGGGTCGGCCTTTGTTTTTCATGCGAGGGTCCCACTAAGACACCTACCCAATCTATTTTTGGGATTTATAGCAATTATTGACCAATTGTGTCCTCATGTGGCCAATAATGCTTATAAGTCTCCTGACCAAGCGATTTATGTGATTCCAGGGTTTTTCCTTTGATATCATACATGACCCTATCATTCATCTAAAAGTCACATGCATTGCAGAAATTTAAACATACGTGTAGGTCTTTTAGATCTTATTTCTCAACCAATCAAATAGATGAGTGAGCTATTAGCGGATTACTACTAAAGTCATGTGTCAATCACAAACATAGGCAATTCTAAATGTATGATATAATTGTATGTATGAAAAGTACATGTGATGTTTCAAAACATCTTTTGAAATCATTCACAAAATTTTTTGAGACAAAGTGATGTCTCGATTATGAAAGACATTCAATTGCCAAGGCTAGCTTGGGGCTGGCATTTTGAATACAATTCAAATCGTGACTTTTACGATGTTAAATTAGGATTTTAAAAGGTTTGAAAATATTTAGGATTAAGGAATATCTAGACTATGGAATACATTCAATTGCCAACGTTAACCTTGGGGTTCACATAAATGTACTCACAAGCATCACATGCATTTTGAATATGGTCAAAACCACGATTTTTCCTTAAGCTAAATTGAGTTTTGGAGAAGAACTTCTTAGAAATTGTTTTTGAGAAATATCACATGTACCAAAGTATTTTTTGAAAGATACAATTTGAAAAGACCAATTGTTTAATAACAAAGATCAAAGCATTTAGAACAACTTCCATGAAGATGACATGGCCTAATTTCATGCACAAACTAACTTAAAAGGTATAACTAAATAATCACAATCATGTTTATATTAGGAAATTTCAGAACAAACATGTAAAGAAAAAAAATTGAGTAATACCCATCGACAATCTAGTTATGGAAAAATTTCCTAATATGTATGACATAATAATGAACAAATTTGTGAATGAAGCTTTCCTAAACGAGTTACACATGATTTTACAAAAATCAGACAATGAGCAACAACATATTAGAAATTTGTCAAATCAGCAAGATACTTAGCCAATATCACAAGGATTTGTCCTATCAAAACAAATCTAAAAATCATCAATTTTCACATAGCACAGTCAATATGTTGACAAACAATTTTTGTTAAGAGGCCAAGTGCAAAATTCTAAATAGAAAAAAATGGAACAAAAATATTAAAAGTCTGTCTAAACAAGGATTAAAACAGGGGTCCAAGTTTGATCCCATGTATAAATTCTAATCTAGTTTTGAAAAGATGGAAAGTTATCCAAATGATGAGTGATTTGCATGAAATTTATGGCATTGGAAACTTCTAAATGTGCTTTTCGACTTCTTAGAAGGGCTCAAGTCCAAACTAGGTCAATTAAGTGCTCTAAGATCAAGATTTCAAAAGGTGCACATGTCGTTAACTAAAAACCAGAACCCAAACAGGTATTAATAAAACTCAAAATCATTCAAGTAATGCACAAATAACATGAAAAGATCACATGTGACTTTGAATTGGATGCGATGAATAATTTGGGCAATCATCTAACCCTAAGTCGACATTAGAAGATGTCATACATTTTGATGACAATATATGATGACTTAAGATTCATGATGAAATGCTTGAGAGTTTCTTGATGAACATACGCTTTGCAGCACAAATTAATCATGCAAAATGACACTCAAATGCAATGATGTGAACATGTTCTCAAACCTTGTAACATAAAGTTTAAGTGTCAAGAAGATATCATCTCAAAAGTTGAACTCTAAATGACTCAAACAAACACGGCAAGATGCATGTATAACAAGATTTGGTTTCAATATTAGCCTCACAGAACACGTATAATTTTGGACATCTCAAGACGCGCAAAAATCTTACGAAAAATCCTACACATAGAACATGAAATGATGAACATTTCTCATTGAGAATTCAGAACCTAAATATGATTGCATGAATCGCAGAAAAATGACAAAACAAAGATGCATATTTAAACTACCTATTACTAAAACACATTTTAACCTTAACTCATGTAATTTACTCACTTGCCAACGTCAAGACTTTGCAAAGCATGTATATTGAACATATGTATCATATACTTCAACCTTCATGAAAGATCCGAGACCAAATAAGTGCATTTATGGACTCAATTTCATCAAAACAAAATTCAGATCAATGTAAAATAGACTATCCTATGTTCAAATTTAAGTGATTTTGTCCTAGTTAAATATGTCTAAAAATTTCAAAAGAAAAAAATACAAGACATGCACAACACTAATACGAGAAACTTTCATGAAGGAAAATTATTCGATAACTCAACACACAAATCAACACAAAAATGACAAAACCAGAGATCAATACATAATAGATTGACCTAGGCTTGGATTTGAGTAGATCTGACCTAGGTAAGCACATCCAAAAATCGTGAAAAAATTACAGGATATTCTTCATACAATTACAAGCAACTATTATGAAGGAAAATTCATCTAGGACTTAACATAAAAATTAGCACAAAAATGACAAAATCAGATATCAATACAGAATAGATTGACCTAAGCTTGGATCTAAGTAGATCTGACTTAGTTAAGCACATCCAAAAATCATGAAAAAATTATAGGACATGCACACAATGATTTGGAACAAAAAAACCATGAGGCAAGAGTGTTCAGAAATTATCACAGAAAACTACACAAAAATAGTAAAGTCTCATTTTGAAGCAAGGATAGAACTAAAAATCCAACTGAACTACAGCAAGATTACTCATCTTCAAAGATATTTTTCAAGGTCAAACGATGCTCAATTGAGGCATGCAACCTATCATTTCCAAGCTTGGGATGTCTATTATCTAATTCTAAGAGAACTTGAGTTGAAACAAAGTTGTTTTGGATCTCTTTTTGGCAAAAACAATAAGTCAGTCCTAAGGTTATGAAATTGTAGATTTAAGGCTAATCAAGTTCAATCATCCAAATTCATTCAATCAATCACATTCAAACTTTAGCAAAATCATCTATGAGCATATATAACTAATATTGAACCCTAGCCCCGGCCGGCTAATGCGGCCTCACTTCACGAGGCTAGGGACCGAAATTGTTACATTCATTACGACTTTCGTTGATTGTAACAACGATCAATTGTATCAAGCTCCTCGAGGATCATAAGCAAGTCAACGTGGAACATCTAGAGGCTGGATCAAGTTCCAATCAAGCCGGATCATCACCGGTTTGTAACTACCAAAGGAACTGGTTTGGCTAAACCGGTCTTCAAGCGTCAAAGAAGATCAAGTTGATTGGATTCCTTCTAGCTACTAGATTGTGAAACTTTGGTCAACTTGGGCTTGTGGACGAGCTAAAAAGAGGATCAAAACTTCATAGAACTTTTAGTAGTTGCTGCATAGATCCGGAACAAGACCGGTTCAAGAATGAACCGGTTTAGGTGCACCAATTGAGGTTTGGACGCTGGAATAGATCTAGCTTGAGCTGGATCTTGCTCTAATCACCACTGGAAGTGAGGGACAAAGAAACTGGATGATGATGTAGGGATGAAGACCGCCGGCGAAGGCTAGAATCGGTGGCGAAAAAGCCCGCTGCAAAGAGATCCGTCGGACCGAACTAGAGAAAGGGAGCTTTGGTTTTGGTGCTAAAAATAGAGAGAAATAGAGAGAGAAGCCTCTAAAAGAGAAAACTTTGTGCAAAATGAAAAGCCCATTGAAAATGGAGGAAAATTTCATTTATAAACTCCCAAAATTAAGTGATTTTGGCTATCGGTTCGATCCGACGATTGAAATTTCAATCCAATGGTCAAAACTTGATTTCAAAGGCTCCATCATGATCTTGAAGTGTCAGGTAATTGATCTAATGGCTTTGATTTACAAAAAACTAAGCCAAAATCGAGAATTGTGTCAAAATGTCCAATTATGGGTTAACTTACAATTTGATGAAATTTGAAGATCAATCTAAAAATTTTGGAAAATTGAAGGTGCAAAAGTAAAATTGATATTAAGAGGATCTTGGAATTGATGCTAGAGGTCATGAATTGGCCAACAAGGGGCTGAACCGATTAGACCTGCTGGTGGTCGATCAGACTGGTTCGGTTCGGTCCGGTTCAATGGATTTTGACCAGTTCTTGACCGGTTTGGTCCGGTTCTTGTTGTTTTGTTCACTTGGGACCTGCGTGAGTCTAAAATTTATGCAATTTTGTCCCTAAATGACCAAATTGAAAAGTAATTTTACCCTATTTAAGAAGAAATTTGCCAATTAAGGTACAATTAAGCTAATCAAATCATATGAACGTGATCTAGGGGTCTCCTATTGATCTAATTGAATGATTATCATGAAAAACATCTAGTCAAAATCATGGGTACTTTGAATTGGGCCTAAAGGGCTAAAATAGTAAAATTTGCAATTCAATGGGCAAAATTGTAAATTAACCGATATTGAACTCAATTAGTGTCACGATTGCCCTATCTAATGAACTATCTATGTGCAAGATCATTTATCGCATTCAAATTGACATTGAATTGAAGCTCTTGAGCTTAGGTAAAAAATGGATCTAAACCTAATATTAAAATTAGACCTAGATTTATGAAATTAAACATAGCCATAAATGGGTCAATTCAAATTTTGATAATTGAAGCTTAATTGCTTAACTTTCTTATGCTCGGGAGAATAAAATCCTTCAAATTGATGAATTTTGATGTGAATTTTCCAAAATCGATTCAAAATTTGGACTTATCTAAAGGAAATGAGCAAGAAAAAATCATCCATTCACAAGTCATGAATGATCGATTTTGGTCCCCTAATTAGGGTTTAAAATGACAATTCGCATTTTGACTCGGTAAATCATGAAATTGAGTGTGCAAGCAGATTTTAGATAATCCTTAAACTAAGGGTGCACATGACAAAATTTATATTTCTCCATTTCTTTATTTTTTTGTTCCCTAGAATAAGTTTGGAACATAAATCCGTTTGGTAATGCAATTTCATTAAATTCCTATTTCAAATTAGATTTGGAGCATAAATCGAAGTTAAAAAGTTTTTCTTTTGGAACAAAATAAAAAATCCAAAATTAGAAAAGTTAAAAATTTTAACTTTTGATTTCTACTTCAAATCTAATTTAGAACAAAAATGAAAAAAAAAATCTTCACAAAAAAAAAAAACAGAAATGAAAAATCAAAATTTTTCTCATTGCTAACTCTCATCACCGTTCGTTCCCTACTTGTCGCTTGTGGGATGTTGGATGCTCGCCGCTGGTTGCCGGTCGGTCGCCATCGGCCGTCGACATTCGGCCATTGGCAGCCATTGCACTCCGACTGCCCGTCACCAACCACTAGTCACCGGATGTCGGATGCCTAGTGGTCGTTGGTTGCTCATAACCAATCATTGGATGTCATAGGCTCATCATCAACCATCGGATGTTTGTTGGCGACCGTCCGTGCCGCTTGCCATTGACCGTCGGATGTCGGCCACCCGCCACCGGCCTCCTCTCACCAAACTCTGAATGTCGGATGTTAGACATTGAACTTTGGACATTGGATGCTGGTTGCCAGTTGCCTGATTCCGGTGTCGGACTCTGGACTTTGGCCGCTTGCCGTCGGTTATCGGACTTGGTGCCGGATGCCAAACGTCAGACTTTGGACTTTGGCCGCTCACCGCCGATCACCGGATGTCAAATGTTGGTCACCAAACATTGGACTTTAGCCATCAAACATCGGTCATTGCCACTTCTAGAAATAGAAATTTTATTCTACTATTAAACGAATTTTTATTTTAGAAATAGAAATTTTGAATTATTATCAAACATGTTTCTTTACTCAGAAACTCGTCCATGGAATAAAAATTGAAAAATAAATTTTTGGTTAGAAATTGATTTCTGTTCCATAAATTTTGTTATGTGCGCTCTAAATATCAAATAAAGAACCACACCTAATTATGACTAGAATCAAAGTAATTTTATTTTTGTTCGATTTAGAACTTAAAACTGAAAAATTCAAAAATCAAGGTCCTTAATTGAATTACGTGAAATTTTTGACACAAAAGTCAAATTGACATTAAAAGAAATGTTTTTATGCATTTTCGATTTTTTTTTTCCTTTTTTTTTTTGTCAAGGTTTAGTTGAGTCAACTATTTAGTTTTGATTTTTTGTCAAATCTTTTGGGTTAAAGTCATTTTTCGACATAGGGTTGACTTTGACCAAAAAGTCAACCATTTGACTTTTCAGGTTTTTCTTGAAAATGAGCTAGAAATTGCTTAAAAATGATAATGCAAAAGAAAAAAAAAAAATGATACTTTTTGACCAAGAAATGGGGTTTTGTCGTGATTAGAAACTCAAATCTTGATTTTTTTACTTTTTAATGATGCATTGACTAAAAATCAAGTGTCAATAGGTAGCTCATTTTGATATGAAATTACAACAGATGGATGTTAAAACTGCTTTTCTAGATGAAGACCTTAATGAGGAGGTCTATATGATGCAGCCTGAAGATTTTGTGGCAGATGATTCGAGTAAGCTTTTATGTAGATTGAAAAAAAAATGTATTTATGACCTTAAGCAAGCTTCTAGATAATAGTATTTAAAGTTTCATAGTGTTGTTATTTCATTTGGATTTATTGAGAATAAAGTAGATCAATGTATATATTACAAGGTCAGTGGAAGGAAATATATTTTTTACATACTTTATGAAAATTATATCATATTTGCAAGTAGTAACATTGGATTATTGCATGAGATAAAGCAGATGTTATCGAAATTTTTTGACATGAAAGACCTTGGTAAGGCGTCTTTTGTTCTTGGCATTAACATCCATAGAGATTATTCTCGCCATTTATTGGGTTTGTCTCAAAGGGCATATGTTGATTGTATTTTAGAAAGATTCTATATACAACATTGCAAGCCAAGAATTGCTCCTATTATTAAGGTGATAAATTGAGTCTCTTACAATACCCTAATTTGGATTTTGAGAAAGCCCAAATGAAGGATATACCTTATGCTAGTGTGCTTGGAAGTATCTTGTATGGTCAAGTTTGCATTAGATCATACATTATTTAGTAACATGACTTTTAGGTGGATATTAGTCAAATTCAGGACATGATCACTGGGCTGCTACCAATAAGATTTTGAGGTATTTAAAGAGAACAAGAGACTATATACTAATTTATAGACATGTTCCAAACTTACAACTAGTAAGGTATTCAAATGTAGATTTTGCCGGTTGTTAAGATGTTATGAAGTCAACAATATGATACATATTTATGTTGATAGGAGGTGCATGATTATGGAAGAGTAAGAAACATAAATCTATATTTTCTTTTATCATGCAAGCGGAGTTTGTAACATGCTTTTCAGGTGCTACTCAGGCTATTTGGCTCTAGAACCTCATTAGGGAATTAATCATTTTGAATTTTGTGCATAGGCACATACAATTATTATGCTAATAACTCTATAGTGTTATTTATTAACAACAACAAAAGTTTTAATGGATCTAAGCACATGGAGGTCAAGTTTTTGACCATAAATAAATTTGTGACATCTCAAATTTTCAATTATGTTTTCTACTAAATAAATTGGGCATTTCATTGATGCACTTATAGGGCTGTTCTCAGAGTTGATCACTCTCGAGATAACTAGACTATTCATGGAAGTTATTAAAGAATTTTAATGTAATAGATTTGAGAATTCAACTAGAATCGGCTTCTCGACCGTGGTCATCTTTAGAAGACAATATGGCACAATATAAAATCAATTTGAGATTAGAGATATGTCTATTTGACAGAATTGTGTGGCTAATCGTGGGTGACACCACTAAACTGGAAAATTCTTGTCGATCGACACTAGACTGATTTTTCTATCGTTTTGGGACCTTATATCCATATTCAAGTCCTCGAGATTTTTACGACAACCGAGAGTCGCTAATGTGTCGAGTGGGGTCACTGTGGCTCGAAGAAAATCGATCACGGGTCATTTGAATTAAAAATCTTTCAAAACTACCCGGTAGTCTAGGTCACACTAAAAATACGTCAAATGAAAATTAACCGCTAATTCAAGTCCGATTTGAGAAATTGAAAATCTTGTCATGTCACAATAAATTCTAAGATTGTCGACTCAGTCTTAGAAGATTTTTTCGATAACCGAGACTTTTTGGGAAAAAGTTGGTTTAGGACCGTTTTATGTAGAAAAGGCCGGGGAGTGTTTTTGATTTTCAATTTGAGACGTAAGATGGATTCTCGGGTGAGGAAAATTATTCATTGAAGCGTTGGGGTACTAATTGATTTTGTGGAAGCCAAATGAGGTTGAATTGAAGTGAAATAAGTGACCAATTGAAGCCAAATGGTGCCAAATGGTGCCAAATTCGTAGCTCCCCATTCCCCTAACCATTTTGGACCATTTGAGGGGTTGTTAGGCATGCATGTGTGGCTCAATTATAGCTAAGGGATGCTGGCTTCATGGACAAGCAAAGGAGACAAAGGTGTGGAAAATAAGGCCAAAGGGACCCTCCACCTTATCTCTTTCTCCCCCTCCCTCATCTAGTTGTGTAGCTCCTTCCTCTCTCCCCTCCATTGTTGTTTCGATGCCCATAGAGGCTGAGGAAGACCACCGAAACCAGCAGCAAGTTGTCGGACCACTTAGATCACCGTCGCGTGCCTCGCCGTCGCCGCTCGTAGCCACCGCTTGCCAGCTGCCCAGCCACCGCGCCGCTTGCCCTCACCACCTAGCCACGCCGTCTAGCAGCTCCCTCCCATCGTTCCGAGCCTAGCTAGGGCTGTCCTTAGCCATTTCTTCACCGGTAAACCTCCACCTAAGCCCGGTTTGGCCTATTCTTTCATTCCCGAGCAATTCTTACCTAAACCAAGTTGATTTCCCTTCATTTCCAACCAAAACAGCAAGAAGAAAAGTGGGTCTCACAGCATCTCTTAGGTCCATTTTGAGGTATTTTCGGGCCCCGAACCCTAGGTCCGCTTTGGAGTAAAACGTCCCTTGTGACGTTCCCAACATTTCAATATGAGTGGATTGTTAAATGGGTGAGTTTAGCTCACTAATCATTGCTTAGTTTGCTAATGATACTTAAGAGTTAATTAGTATTATTTAAGCATGATTATGTGGTTAGATTAGTTTAGAATAATTAAATTAGTGGCTTAATGATGCATGTTAGGCGATTGATTAGTGTAATTAGCAAGTCGAGACGTACTAGTATTTATTGAATGCATCTTGGGATTTTTCCCGATCCATCTTGGTTTCCAATTAGGCATTACGAGCTTAAATTGGATTTTTAGTATTTATTTATTAATTTTTTAAATTAATTAAATTAATTATTTATTTTTTCGGAAATTAGGCAGGGATAACCGGCGATTGGAATTTTATGCTGATTATTGTGGTGCAGTCCGTTTATTTAATTGAGCTTTATTTTATGCTGAAATGAAGTAATTGTGATTATATGATTATTTTCCCGAATTAATTAAATTGGATAATTAATTGGAAAATAATCGGGTGTCGGTTGACAACACCAAAAATGTTTTGGTGGACTATAGATAAGAGTGAGATTTGTGAAAAGAAAATTATAATATTTTGGCTAAGGCCAATTGTGTGCCCACACACGTGTACTTTTATAAAAATGATAAGAAGGGTAAAATTGAGTATGCCATTTGTATCAAAATATGTCATCTTGAGAAAAATGGTACAGTTATCTTGAGATATGATATACCGGCTCGATAATGCCATCTTGTATGATAAATTGTATGTATACCGGCTCGGTGACTCTATATGTCATCTTGAGATAGGACAGTATGATCTAGGATGATATAATCTACCGGCTCGGTGACTCTATAGAATATCTTGAGACAATAGGGTATGATATACCGGCTCGATAATTCTACAGATCATCTTGAGACAATACGGTATGATAAATTGTATGTATACCAGCTTGGTAACTCTATATGTCATATTGAGACAGGACGGTATGATCTACCGGCTCGGTGACTCTACAGGTTATCTTGAGACAGTATGGTATGATATACCGGTTCGGTGACTCTATATGTTATTTTGAGACAGAACGATATGATCTACTGGCTCGATGACTCTCTTTGTCATCTTAAGATAGTATGGTATGATTTGACAGCTTGATGACTCTATATGTCATCTAGAGATAGGATAATATACTATCTATATATAACTTAGGGTGAGTAGTCTTGGATGTTGATCAGATTTATAGATAGTATGGAATGGGCCGACCAAGAAATGGTCGTGATGACATTTAATCAACTAGGTCGATTGATCGATAGTTCAATCACAATTGATTGAGTGGTGTGATGCAATGTGTTTGTGTATATCTGATAATATACTGACTTTCAGGAAGGAACCGAGGCTATGGTAAGTTCTTCGACCCATGTGTGCATAGGCAGTTCGTATGGCATATTGGTTTACTAATCGGGTCTTAAGGGGTAGAACTTGCTAAGACATAGTCTCATCTCGGTTATGAACAACATTTTAGGTCCCTAGATGTAGTAGACTTGGATTTTGAAGATCTTGGAAGTCCGATGCAGTCCGCTAAAGGCTCCAGTTGGAGTGTGGAGGATGATGAAGAGGAGGACAAGGACCCATAGTATTGTAGAACCCCACCCCCGTTTATAGACCTTGATTCCAAACTTGTTTAAGTTGAATCTAGAGTAGTAGCCCGCCATATATATATATGTGCACTGGTTTGCAATATATAAGCGTGGTTGTTTTTGAAAGTTTAGAATTTAGTCTTACTTTTCCTATCACATTGTTTTATTGTATGGGGATTTTTATTTGTTTCCGCATGCGTATTAAAATGAAAGGGTTGGCGATGTGTCCTGGGATGTCGCTATGAATCGACCAAAGTGAGGGATGGGTGCATGCCCGAGGATTGGGGTGTGATAGAATCAATATAAAATAGTGATGTTGCAGTAGATCATATTTCTACAGATGATATGGTTGTAGATCCACTAATTAAAATCCTACGCCATTGTGTGTTTGAGCAACATGTTTTTAGCATAAGCTTATGAGCATCATGGGATGTTGTTTTATAGTGGGAGCTCTTTTAATTTTTTCTCTTATAAAGTTTACATTTGTGTTTATTACATTTAGTAACGTTCAATAAAATATTTATGAATGAATTGTTATTATATTGAATACATATTGATAAAAGTCTCAATGTATTTTATAAACCTTGAGTGAAAGGTAGGAGCATTCAATTATTAGCCTTGAGCACATGTCTTGTTACACATAAAGAAAGGTTAACCATAAATACATGACATATGTGGGTTTACTAAAACTGTAAAGACATTTTTTAGTGGCATAGGTTTTTGTGACATTTAAGATAAGAGCATTGTGATTGACAAATGAGATCTCTCTATGAGAGGTTTTATCCATTTGCCATATTACCATATTGAATCAACATCAATAAAGTTAAAAGCACTCGTGATCATAGAAGGCTTTGTGTGTATATATGTAGTTGCCACCATGATTTGGTGTTTGAGACCAATGTGTGCACATATAGTATAATTTCAATTAATATAGCCCAATTGAGAGAATGTAAGAGTTTTCTTAATGTGGGCTATATTAATTGATATTTTTATTTACCATTTCACATGATTGGTCTAAGGTAAGATAAAAAGTTTCTTAATCAGTCTAATTTGTGGTTGGTTAGTGTGGGTTAAGTTGAACCTAATCTAAAATGAGAGGGCTTGTTTATAAATTTTATAAATAGTGTTCAAGTCTCTCATCTAACCCTAATTCTCACAATTATCCTTACAAAGGAGTGTTTATGTAACGCTAAAGGGTGAGGGGACCATCTCATTAAACTAGTGACACAGAGGGCAATAGAGGAGAAAGACTTGCACTTGGATCATCGCTTTTCCCCTTTCACATCAAGAATGATGGATTCCAAAATAGGTGCGTTAATCTTTTCACTTAATTATATGTGTTCTTGTTCTAGTTATAAAGATTGTGTGATCGTGCGTTTTAGTGTCTAACGGTTTCTTCTTGCGGAGTTGGGGAAAATATTGTCGATAGTTCGTTTGTAAACCAAATAAAGAGATGACGGGTGCCCCAATATCCGATGCCATATGTGGATCTTCCATTCCTTGACTGCTAAAAAAGCCGGATGAATGTCCAACATCTCTCGATGATTATGGATTCTAATAGATCTTTGCCAAGCTAGTTCATATATAACACATTGAGAAGAGAAGAATGTTATCGAGTATTGCAAAGTCTAACTTGACTTTTCAATAGAAAAAGATTGCACTTAAAGATTGAGACATATATCACATTATGTAACACAAACTCAAAGGCTTAATAAACTCGCCTCCTTCAGTGGTATGAGTCACTTTTCCAATAGGGGTTCGTATAGGATATGAATTTGTGATATTCCTTAGTCCATTTAGAAGCAAAGGTTGCCTATCATATGTTGGGGTGGCCACTATTGATAATTCAATATGTGTAAAGATCATTGGGCCGATGGATCTTCACCTATGAATTTATGATTTGAAGTGGGCTCCTTCATCATTGTGGACAAACTAACCAAATGCTAGTATCAATCTTGCTCATTGTTGCTATTGTCTCAGTCTCTTGCAGACCTCCCCAGTTGCTATTAGGTCAATTTTGAGTTGCAATAGTGTTGTAACCACTACTAGTTGTCCATTGGTTTATATCGAGTGTACAACCATTGTGAGAGCACTCCCTCGGCTTCTAATTTGGAGGATGTCCAATCATCTCCATGTAGTGACTCTTTTTGTGCTTGATCTTCCTACAATGGTGACTTTGGAATTTCCCAACCGGTACCTTTCTAAGGCATGCACTTACAATAGAGAAAGCAGCACCATCAATCTTCTCTTTCCTCACCTAGACAATTTATCATTGGTGTTCATTCTGCTTGATCATAAAATAAATCTTACTGGGTGACAAGAGTGGCTTGAGGTTGAGAATTGAATAACAAAAATTCTCATAGGTCTTAGCATTGGGACTTCATCATAGTCATTGAGTTCATCAAGGTTAAAAGTGGCAGATCTCCTCCACCTCTTTCTTCTTTGCATTCTTCATGGTTACAACACATTTATGCTTTGGGACATCATCATAGTCATTAAGAGCTTCTTTGAAGGTCACCGGATCAACTATATGTCCAACGTTAAAATCAGCTTCTCCAAAATAGACATGATAATCATTTAAAGGCGTTGGTCTTCTTAGTCGCTTTGATCTTTCCATAGGCATTTCTAGAGCCACATCATTCATTTGGGGAATTTCATTTGTAATAGGAGGATCTACCATCATATCTCCAGTATCTGCTTCTTTCTGAATTCCCATTTTACAAGGCTCTCGCATAGAATCATCATTCAAGATGGGCAATGGAATAGAGACCATTTTATTTGGTTCTTCCCTTTCGAAAGATTGAGAAGAAGTCTCTTTAGCAACATCTAATTCCAAGAATTTGGCAGTTTGTGATTCAACGATTCTAATGCTATGAGTAGGACAATTGAACATATATCCTTTGGAATGGTTAGGGTATCCAATAAAGTAACATCTAGTAATCTTGGGTTCGGTTTTCTTTTAAAAAGGATCATAAATTTTCACCTCTACAGGACACCCCCGAACTCGAAAGTGATTCAAGCTTGGTTTACTCCTTATCCACAATTCAAAAGGTGTTTTCAGCACTGATTTATTAGGTACCGGTTCAATATATAAGTTGTTGTTTTAATTGCATCACCCCATAAGTATTTAGGTAAATTAGAATTGCCCATCATACTTCGTTTCATCTCCATGAGTATGAGATTGTACCGTTCAGCTACACCATTCCATTCAAGACTCCCAGGCATTGTATACTAAGCGACAATACCACAGTCCCGTAAATATTTAGCAAACGGTCCCATTTGTTTTCCAGTCTTGGTATACCACCCATAATACTCACCACCATGATTATATCTGACAATCTTGATAATATTTCCCAATTGTTTCTGAACTTTAGTGCGAAACACTTTAAACATGTCAAGAACATCAATCTTATCCTTAATTAGATTAAGAAATTGAAAGAAATACTATGTTACAAAAAAAAAAAAAAATTGTGGATTGTACAGATCGCATTCTTGTTCTTATTCTATTTAAAGAATAGAAATTTTGTTTAGTTTCCAAATATATTCTTTTACTTATAAATTGTTGAGGAGAATAAAAAAAAGACTATTTAAAAAAATTATTTCCTGAAACAAAAATATTACCATATAGGCCCTTAACTAATTGCTTACGTATATAACAATTTAAAAGTATAAAAATTCAAATGATGGAAATTCGATTTCAATGTGAAACCAAATGCAACTGTCTTTCTATCTTATTTTGGTTGTCCTCTCCTTACATATTGTTGTGACCTAACCTCGGGTGTATCACCTAGAGTTTGACTAATAGACTACCAAACTTAAGACTTAGCTCGCGAGCTCATATCAATTCGCGACTTAGGTTCAAGTTTTTAGCATATAAATGAATTTTATCTAAGAGTCACCACTAATCAGTTCATGGTAGGTCAATTAGACACCTAAGTAAAATAACAGGAGAATTTGGTTACAGTAGAATTCTCCAATGCTCTTTATGTACGATTCTTTTTATTTTCAAAAATATCTTTGTAGCTATCATGTAATAAGGTGATGTGCGCAACCATTATTAAACACTCAATAAATCAAATAAATTGCACCAAAGTAATTAAACACACCAAGGCAAGAAATTATTTTTATGGGTTTTCTCTTGTCTTGAAATTAATACATATATGACATGCACAAACTATTTTTGTATTTTTATATTAAAATTCAAACTTAAAAATTACTAAACATAAAAATCAATCTAAAGTGAGATATTATCTATTTTAAGTTAGGAAATAGACTAACCTAAATCCTATCTTAACTTAGAAATTCTCTCAACATGCTATTTAATTTAAATTGGTAGCTAGCCTAGATATTATCTAAACATGCATTCTAATTCTAAATGATATGATATGACATGCCATCTTTTCTTTGTATTTTTTTATTCATTAAAGCTTGCAATTCTATCTAAAGAAAATTTCAAATATAGCACAAATCATTCAAGATATCCATCGAGATTCAAATAAAATATTACGATATCCGGAAAAATAATCCGTTGTCTCACGTCTTAGATTAATGGATATCGCAATCTTCATAAGACACTTAGAATCAAACATAATAATAATAAAAATGATCCGTTGTCTCATGACTCAAATTAAAGATTATCACAATCTCAGACAATGCAATTATCCAATAATAAGTTGAAATAATTATAAAAAAATGATTTGATATCTTTACATACAAATTGGTAATTAAATGAACTTTATCAATAAGCCCTAATTGGATATGCTTAATATCAAGTATCAAATAATAATCAAATGGAATTAAGGAATGAAATATTCCATTTGAATTGAATAAAGATTGTTACCTAATTCAAACACATGTAATCCAGATCGAAATTAGACCGGATCACGGCTTGTGGATGATGCTCGAGGGATCACTGGGTGCTTGGCTAGCCAAGATGGTGGTGGGTTTCACCAGAAAGCTTCTTTAGTTCATAAATTGCCAAGGGTAAGGACTCCAAAATCTCTTTTATTATTTCTTCTTCGAGCATGTTCTGCATGTGACCAACATAAATGGATCCTAGGGAAGAAAGTCAAAACATAATGGAATATAGATATTAGATAGAGATGAAGAATCGGTCTCCACTTAATCACATGAATAGGTGGAAGCTTGCAACTCCTTGAAGAATTCGAATGCCGCTGGGAGTGGCTTAAAACAGGAACATCAACTAGGAGGCGACAGGGTGGTTGATCTACTTCGTCGTCATTGTGGATCCCAGTCAGGTCATCCCTCATCAATGCAATGGACAACAGAAGGAGCAGTGACGTCCATGGGCAGTGGACTGCAACATCAACTTGTCCTTCGGAAGCTGCAGCTCGTCACGAGGCTACTGGTGGTGTCAATGGGCTTGGCTCGTCGCATGACTGGTTCATGGCAGTGCACAACGAACTCGACTAGCTAGCTCAATACATCGCGAGGTTGTGCTTTGGCCAAAGATTCCCTTAACGAACCTGCAAAACAGAAACGTGGCTGGATCGGTGTCGAGGGAAAGTAGCAACTTTATCGAAGATCCATGGGACTGCTGGTGTGGGCCGGTGTCGTTGCAGCTGGCCTCGTCAGGCGATCCAACAAGAAGCCACTCGTTGTGTCGACGAGAGGCAACAGGGATCGGAAACAACAACTGTCAATCGTTGAAGAAATTGGGTTCGCCGAGAACCTGGCTTTTCATATCGAACTCCTTGGTCAGCAATAGGAGGTCTTGCGGTTCCTAATGCTATGAAGAATTAGCGAGTGGGTCAACTTTGTGCGTATGTGGGGCTCTCTTCCAACCGTGGACTAAGTGTAGCCTTTTTAGCTTCTTTATTCACTCTCGCTTTCACCAGCACTGTTAACATATGTCTCGAGTTTGAGCCCAATGTAAAATTTTAAATATTTCAAATTGGATATGTTGCGGATGTTTGAAATTGAGCAAAGAAAATCCGAAGATCAACTCCCCAAAATTTGAATCTACGTTAGAGAGTCTGGCCGCTAAAATAGGAAAGTCCAACTTTGACTTGGACTTGGATTTTGTTTAAAACATATAGAGATATGTTTTGGATAAAATCGTTTAAGATAGGAAATAGAATCCTATGAGAAGTCGGCAAAGTAATAAGGGTCTCACTTATATATATATATAGACTTGTGGCCGTGGATGGCAAGAGGTTGATCATGAAGAAGTGTTCTTGAAGCGTTGTCTCGTCATCGAGTGCTTGGGAGGGATTTTTCTTTGTCATTCTTGTCCATGAATTACATCTAAGAAAATTTAGTTTTCAAGCCAATTAAATCTTATGGTAAAATTTGTGTGTAATTCCTTCGTGAGATTTGGAGATTATTTCTTGAGGAATTTTGGGACTAAACACTTCGTGCGTTAGTAATTCTTATGGGTCAACAAGTTTGACGTTTGATGGGTTTGAGATTTAATTTTGAGCAAGGATATTTGTAGAAGAGAATCTGGCGAACCTGTATCTGCTGCTATAGTAGTTGAAAATAGAGGAAGATCTAGAACACGTGTGGGTAAGAGTAGTACTAATATGAACAAGCGTAGTCAGTCTAGGATTGGTGATGTTATCTGTTGGAATTGTGGCAAGAGTGGGTATCTTAAAAGGAATTGCCTTAAGCTGAAGAATGAGAAGGGTAAAGGAATTATAGTTGATTCTGCAGATAATGTTATAGCTGTAGCAGATAATGTCGATTATGTCTTGTCTATCATTGATTATTCATCGTTTGATGGATGAATTATGGATCTAGTTGTTCTTTTCATGTTACACCAAATAGATACTGGTTTACTACTTATCAGTACACAGATGGTAGTAAAGTGCAGTTGGGGAATAATGCCGAATGCAATGTCGTCGGTGTTAGCAATGTTAGAATCAAAATGCATGATGGTATTGTGAGGACATTGACTGGAGTAAGACATGTTCCAGAGTTGAAGAAGAACTTAATTTCCTTGAGTGCCTTGGATTTAGCTGGGTATCGATATATTTCATAATGTGGAATTCTGAAAATTGTTCGAGGTGCTTTGATAATAATGAAAGGAATCAAGCACAATGGCCTATATGAGCTTCAAGGTGAGACAGTGACAAATTTCTCAGCGTAGACGTCGGATGCATTTGTTCGAGAGTCTGAATTGTGGCATATGTGTTTAGGGCACATTAGCGAGAGAAGCCTGAAGGTTTTAAGTGAAAGAAATATGCTATATGATTATGTTTCTAACGAATTGAATGTATGCATGTGCTATGATTTAGATCAACGGCGGAAAGTGCAGTTCAATACGACTGTCAAAGGAACCATGGAAATTGCAGAGTTAATTCACTTGAATATTCGCAAGTTGTCGTGTTTTCCTTCAAGGAAGAGTGCTAAATATATGCTAACAGTTATTGATAACTACTAGATGAAGACATGAGTGTTTGTACTTAGGCACAAGTTTGATACTATTGTTAAGATCAAGCAATTGATTGCTTTGATCGAAAAGGAGACTGGTAAGATGATCAAATAGGTGCAGATTGACAATAGTATGGAGTTATGCTCGAAGCTGTTAAATAAATTATGCATGAAAGAAGGCTTAGTGAAACATCGTACTTTTGCCAATGAATCACAATATGTTGCAGAATTGATGAGCAAAACGTTGCTAGAGACGGCCCATAAAATGCTCTCTAGTGCTGGTATGGTTAGGAGATTCCTAGCGGATGTGCTAAGTACAGCGTGCTACCTCATGAATAGATCCCCATCGACTGCGATTGGATATTGAACTCCCGAAGAAGTGTGGTCAAGGAACATTACTGATTATTATGTTCTTAGAATATTTGGTTGCCCATGTAATGTTTGAGCGAGTGATAGTAAGCTCGATGGAAGAGTAAAAAAGTGCATATTCCTAGGGTATGCACGAGGGGAGAAGGGTTATCGATTGTGGTGCTCGGAGTTAAATTCACCTATTATTAGTAGAGAAGTTACTTTTGATGAGTCTCTAGTACTTCTTGCTAGGAGTGATTATAGCAATATTCAAATGGATCTGAATGGTGTTTAGCTTGAGGTGGGGTTGCAACCAGAAACTCCTGAGGTAGCGTATACGAGTATTAGTAAAGTAATCGACACAGATGGTGCTTGTAGCGAGGTGGAGTCTATAGAGCCAATGATTGCCGTAATTGCTAAAATTAACAAGGTACATATTCGATCTCCTGACAGATATGGATGCAACAATGATTTTGCTTTATCTGCGGTTAAGGAGGTTGCTTTGAAAAATCGTTGTGGAGCAGTTAAAGGTGTATGTGGAGTTGGTATTTTGATGAGGTCCTCGGTTATGGCGAATAATATCTGTGGCGGTTGAGCCCATCAAGGGCTATAAGAGAGTAGCAGTGAGTTTGAATTTCAGCGAAGTGATTGTGACTTGGCTCAAATGTCGAGCCAATGTGGAGATTGTTAAAATATGTCTCGAGTTTGAGCCAAATGCGAAATTTTGAATATTCCAAATTGGATATGTTGCGGACATTTGAAATCGAGTAAAGAAGATCTGATACCAAATGATGCAAGCCTAGGGGAGGCTTTCTCAAACAATAGCATCGGGAGAGTGACTCGCGCACAAGAAACGGGACGAACAGTAATTTCAGCACTGCGCAAGCTCAGGAGAACAGTCGTATCTTTGTCGATACAGATCGGATCAACCTGATTCCAAAGCCAAATGAACAAACACTTCTGGATCTACAATTTCTCTGTTTTGGGTTTTCTGAAATAAGCACTGTAGGATAGTCGAAATTGGGTTGGAAGTAACGAACAGAACAGGAAAAGATAGGAACTTCGCTGGTTGCTCTTCTAGGCCTCCAAGGAAGTTGAGGGGGGCACCGATTCTTCAAGATCGATGACTGCAACTCTTCAAGGATGCAGATTTCAAAAGCTCCGACTCTTCAAGGACGAAGTGAAAACTCTTCTAGGTTTTCAAGGGTTGAACTCTACAAGGTTCACCATACTTGCTTCAAGCAAAGTTTTTCATTCATCAAAAGCTGTTCGTCTTCTACAAGAAATTGGGCTTATATCGTCAAAGAAATAAAGACGGAGCATTGAAACTAGGAGAAATAAAGACAGAACATTAAAACTAGGAGAAATAATAAAAACATAACGTCTTCATGGCTCCCAAGGTGTCTTTCCAGCTTCCGGGATGGACTCAAGATGTCGTTATGGCTTCTCGATTTCGTCGAGCTTTAATGCGGGCCGATCTTCTTGGTCGAGAGAGCCGGTCTTCAATGTGGGCTACATCATCAACTCCCCAAAATTTGAATCTGCATTGGAGAGTCTGGTCGCTAAAATAGGAAAGTCCAACTTTGACTTAGACTTGGATTTTGTTTAAATCATACAGAGATATGTTTTGGATAAAATCATTTTAAAATAGGAAACAGAATCCTATGAAAAGTCGACAAAAGAATAAGGGTCTCACTTATATATATAAGTGAGACCCTTATTCTTTTGCCGACTTTATGAGAGAACATATGAGAGAACAAGAAAATATAAATGATTAACAGATCTATAAAAAAGAAGGAATTAGAGCGAAATGTATAAGGGCTGTAAAAGAACTAAATGAAATCTCGAGAATTAAAATCAAGTAAAGAGCAAAAGCAATATATAAAATATAAAGAGTATGCATAAACAAAAGCCAAGCATGAAGGTAGTATGAATTTGTATTATATAGAATTGAAATTACATGTATTGAAAAGTGCAGAAACTAAAGCATCAAGTCATTCACTAGGGCGGTAATCCGCACTCCAGGGAGTATCGATGTTTGTATTACGAAAAATGGTTAACCAACTATCATGTGAGTTGGTAACCCTGTATAAACTATGATAGATGTATTTGAAAACAAACTTACTTTGTAACTAGGGATACAAGGTAAGAAAGCTTGAGGCTTGAAGGGATGAGGGTTTACAAGAGGGTGAGGAGGAAGAAGAGAGAATTGAGATCTAAAAATTTCGAGTCCCCTTCCTTTGTGTCGAGAGAGTGTATTTATAGGAGGTGCTCTAGTGCTGAACAGTGTAAAGTGAATAGTATTGAGTGAATAGTATAAAGTGAATAGTACTGTGTGAATAGTGAACAATATATGCCTATCTTGCTATAGTGTATAGCCTTTGCGCCGTTGCGATAGTGTCGGCATGTGATCTTCTGTCTTTAATTTCTGTCTAGATTGATTTTGTAGCAGTCGTCTTCATTAGTGTTTCCATTGTAATGTGACTGTGAGGATCTGTCTTGACTGTCTTGTGATTTGGAAGATCCACATTGTGATTCTTCCGCTTTTGAGAGCATTGTTCTGAGGATATTGCAGTAGTCCTCTCTGCTTTGAACTGTAGTAAGTGCTGCACTTACTATGGATCTTTCTTGTAAAAATGATGTATTTGACAGGATTGTAGTTAGCTGGGTTTTCTGGCTATTTAGCCAAGTTTTAACCGCAGCTTCGAACCTTTGTTCATGGTATTTGAATCAATCCCACAATTTTGTTTTGTATTTTTGGACAAGTGTACACCAGATTTGGTAGATGTATTGTATTCAAATTCCCAAGCTGTTACCCATGAGATTTTGAATATTATGAAAAAATGCATAAGGCATGGGAATCTTATATCATGTGGTGTTGGTTGTGGCATCCTAAAATTTTATAACAACCCCTGGATATACCATGATTAAGTGATGGAAGCGCCATCGGACTATGTTATGGTCATTGGCTAATAGATTATAATTTAATAAAGGCCGAGCATTTAATGGACAATTATTTGGTTGGAAATATATCCTGTGTTCATGTGTGATTAAGAATTTGTATTAAAGGATAAATTGATAAGGAAATTCTGTTTTTGGCCATGAACTTTATAAGTTGGATTTTCATTGAATTTTATTACAAAGTTTTATGGCCAAGTGAATAAGTGTAATTAGGTATTTATATAAGTGGGAATTAAGGTGGATTATTAGGAATAATTGTGGGCTGGGTATTTGAGGACCAAATCAGCCCAAGACAGCCCACAATTACCCACCATTTGGTCGACCAAGCCCAGCCCAAGGAGCCCATGAAGTAGTCAACCGAAGGAGGGAGAGGCCCGGCCCATTTAGCCCATCAACTTGCATGAGAAAAATGACAAGTGGCAAGAGAGATGTCCATTGCCATGCAAATCAAATGATTGCTAATGATGAAGGGGAAAGGAAAGAGGAGGGGCGGAGTGAGCGAGGGGGGTTGTTGCACAGGGGAGAGAAAGCCGAGAGAGAGAGAGAGAGAGAGAGAGAGAGAGAGTTGTCGCATGAGAGAGAGGGAAACCAAGCGAGCGTGCGAGAGAAGAAGAGAAGAAGGAGACCGGTTGCCGATGTGCGTTCGCCTAGCTGCCGCCGTCAAGCCCGCCTTGCCCCGTCGTGTGCTTGCTGTGATTCTCTTTGGATTAGAGGCAAGTAGAGTCCGTTAGCCTACACTTTGCTTGCTGTGGTTGTGATGTTGAATACTGAAAATGCTTGAGTTGTGATGTTGAAATCTGGAAACTCGAGTGAATGGTGGTAGTTTTTTTCAAATGAGTTGTTACATGTAGGAACAGTCGGACCTTTGGTGATTTTGTGAGTTGTATGTAATGTTAT
The DNA here is from genome assembly GCA_016097595.1 of Eucalyptus pumila. NCBI lineage: Eukaryota > Viridiplantae > Streptophyta > Magnoliopsida > Myrtales > Myrtaceae > Eucalyptus > Eucalyptus pumila. The sequence goes on from CM027851.1 coordinate 25,560,833, forward strand.
AGTTAGAATCTCACTTTTACTTCTTCATGAAAGTTGTAAAGGACTTCTTGGAGAGTAACATATCAAAATTTGAGAGGAAATGAACAGGTATATGTCGGTGAAACCATTTTTCTTTGAAGAAATTAGATCTGGAAACAGTGATGCTGACCCAGTGCAATTCTGTGAATTTTTATAAAATTATCCAATTGAAATTTGATCTTGTGTCCTTGACGAAATTTGTATCTGACACTTTAAGGACTAACTTACTAAAATTTGAAGAGAAACGGACATGTGTAGGTTGGTGAAACGATTTTTATCCAAAATGGTTAGATCTGGAAATTGTTGCCGAGGGTTAGAGACGGTTACGGTGATTATATATTTTAATATATAACGAATTTGACATCGAGTTCTTGAATAAACTTTTACCTCTAGGTCTTTTCTACGACATATCAAAATTTCATAATTTTCTGAGTTGATTTAAGGTTTATACCGAATTTATGAATAAAACTGTGCAATGGTGATGTTCCGAAACTTTAAGTTGTGACGCATGGACTGTAGTGACCCGTACGAAGCTCTTTTGACATAATGTTCTTCATGAAACATTTTTCTCTAGATATTTTTTATAATATGTTAAATTTTCAGAATTTATTGAGATTGTTTACTAATTTTTCGAGAATTTTTATTTAAGGAATGTCTTCTGCTTTGTCCGAAAATTTGCTCCATTTTCAAGAACAAATGAAATGCTTTATGAAGTGTGATATTTTGGGTGTTATTTGTATTGCATATATGGTGACATTTGGCATATCACATGACAGCAAAAAGATTGGTTTAAACCTCTGACATTGTTTCATCAAATGTTAAATTGAAAATGAGATATATATGGGAATATGCATTGTGATGATGATAATACCATCGGAGGTGTGAGCCGACGATGCCCCGGGAGTGTTGGGATGCTCTGAGTATGTGTGTCGGATGCCCGGAGGTGTGAGCCGGAGGGTCCTCGAGAGTTTCAAGATGCCCGGTGGTATATCGGTATGTAATTCTAGGGGATGCCTGGTGGTATGTTGGTACGTAATTCCGGAAGGCAAGGGTAACCATTTTCATGGCGAGCCTCGGTAATTCCTCGTGATTCCAGGTGGGATGCGAGATGCCCGGAGTGTGTGTGCCGGAGGTTCCTCGCAACGCCAGGTTGGGTGCGAGCGATATATGAGGGATGCAAACACTGGTCCCTGGGAGAATGATGAGATCCTTTTGAATATCAAAATGAGAATTGAATCATGCACGTGTGTGTGTGCATATGGCATGTGGTATAATTGCTTGTGAAATTGAATTGATACTATTTGGCATTGAAAATGCAATCATGATGGCATTGAATGGATCTCCTGAGGATATATACACGATTGTGTGGATGACATGAATCATGCGTATGGGTATGTGCATATGACATGAGATATAATTGTCCATGAATTTGAATTGGTATTGCTTGGCATGGGAAATATGATTAGTAAGGTCATGAATGAATCTCATGGACATATATGTATGATGGCATGGATGATAAGTGCATTTTGCATGAAATTGTGGTTGTCTTGCCTGTTGCATTGTGTAATTTGATGGATCTTTACTGCTGAGTGGTTGTACTCACCCCTTTGGGGACCAACATTTCAGATTGAGCGATGCCTCTAGCACCTGTCACACGTGGTACATTCTATGGCTTATCATCTGATGTTGAGGTCGAGTGCACGGAGCACCCCTGTGTCGGTGTTCGTGGTCTTGTGTTTATCGAAGTCCGTGTTTTGGTCATGTATGATGTGGGCCTACCTGATGGCCCTGTAGTTCAGGAGTTCCTTTCTGTACACGTTCGACGCGATGGACCGATGATGGGGATGCTGCCACCACTGACCAATGCATCGGGTTGGGTGTGATTGGAGCGTGTGACTGGTGGAGGACGACACTTTTTGGGATGGCCGACACTAGCTGATGGATTGATGTACATTTCTGATGTATAGTCGGGTACTTTTGAGTATAGTCAAGCTTAGTTAAAGTCTTGGCCTTTTTGTTGTACCGACTCGTGAAATCCATCTTAGTTATGTAAATAAAAGTGATTCGGCCCTAAAGTATATATGTATGTATATATATATATATATATATATATATATATATGAAAGGTTGTAGTTGGTGTGTATTGCATTGTATTATTTGGTTTGAGTACGGGTTAGGGAGATGATGAGTATGCTTCCGTTATATAAATTGTGCAGGGACCGATATAAAAAATGTAAACCCCCAGGTTGTATGGACCCGCTACAATTCAATGGTATCGGGGTGACTTGTCAATAGGGCAAGAGAAAGGTAAGCGAACTGTGGTGACCCTAACAGATTGGGGGTCGTTCGAGGGGTGCCACATTGGTACAAAGTATTTACGAAATATTTGGTATCCTTGATCGACTGTGGGATGTAGTATTACTTCCAAAGGACCAAAGAGATCCCGCTAGGAGTCAAACCAATTTGGTAGGCTTTGTCTTGGGAAGTTGTCTTTGAAGAATACTAGCCAAGTATGTTGGAAATTTGTATTTTGTCTGAAGAAAACATTCCATCAAGCTTGTTGGTAGTCCCAATAGGTATATGAGGAGGAGTATGGTAAGCTTTGGGTAAATCTAGTTTGGAATTTTCTAGATGTATGAGGAGAAACTCCCAAGTGTGAGGGGTGTATGACTTTATTAATGGATATAGTGGAGTATAAGATGTTTTATGTATTGTTTTTGTCAGCAAAGTGAGTGAACCTTGCTGATTTTGTCTTCACTAGAATTTGCTCATAATAAGCAAGGGTTTTGTTTGTATTGTGTGGTATGAAAAGTCAATTTTTTGGAAAGATGTTTTTTGCGAATTTGATCAGTTCTTCATTGAAGAATCCACCTTCCATAGTCTGTATTTTTTGAAAAGACGTTTTGGGGAAAAAAATTTGATTTTTGGGAATAAGGGGTTGCCTATGGCCTAATGACCACCTTCTTCGAAATTCTTTCGTATTTTGCTTGTTTTTGTGTAGCAAGCTGGGAAGGATTGTTGCTTACCTCAATAGCATTAGATGGCTCTTTCTTTACTGTTTTTTGTAAAGATTGGGCAAGTAACTCTAGTGTTTCTTTAGGTAGTATGGTAGCTAGCTAGGCTAGGGCTGGTATGGGTTCTTCTTTTGTAGGTGTATTTGGTATTAGATGTTGTTGTAAGAATGACTGATTGTTTTTTGCCATTTGTAACCATGACTTAATTGGTGTCAAGCCTGTAGGTTTTGGTGGTGTATTGGAGGTTTCGACAATGGCTTTGCCTTTGTCTTTTTTGGGTCTTGGCATAATGGTATCCCCTGTAAAAATCCTCTTATGAGAAAATTAGGTAATGAATTTGAAGAACCATTTAAAAATTCAACGTCAAAGTCAAAGACTAAAAGTATGGCTTGCCATTTGACAAAAATCTGTTTTGATGCAATGTTTAATATGTCTTTTTGTAAAATGTCTTTAGCTGATTTGCAATCACTTCTCAAGATAAATTTTTGATTTAATAAATCTCCTTAGAATTTTGATATAGACAAAACTATAGCTAGTATTTCTTTTTTGATTGTCGAATAATTTTGTTAGTTGGAATTCCAATGTTTTGAGATAAATTGAACAACTTGTTCTTTGTTGTTATTGACTTGTTTGAGAATACCACCGTATCCTAATTCTGAAGCATCTGTTTCTACTATTTTGAAAGGAGAAGGGTCAGCTAGGTGTAAACATGGTATATATTTCACATGGATTTTTATTTGTTTGACAATGTGTGTATGGGCTGAAATCCATGGTGAAGGATCCTTTCGTAACCTTTGGTGTAAAAGTTTGCAAAGAATATTTATATTTAGAAAGAAATCTATAATATAATTGAGGCTACCTAAAAATCTTTGTACTTGAGTTTTGTCTTCAATCTCATCTGGAAATTTGTCAGTAAATGACATTGATCTTTCTATGGGGGTTATGGTGCCTAAATGGATGTAATGTCCTAGAAATCTAATCCTCGTTTGGAAGAGTGCAATTTTAATAGGAGAAACTACTAAACCATTTTGTATGATTATTTTTATGAAAGTAAAAAGAAGTTTGAAATGCTGTTCTATATGTGGCATCCTGAAATTCTTTGCTAAACATTAGGGGTGCTCCAATTAGTGTCTCGTATTGAAATCTATGGCCGAGTTTAAATGGATAGATCTTGGAAGAGGATGGCTTATCTCTAGCCATGTGCATCGTGAATTAGAATCCATAGGTTTGTAATTCTAAGTGTTTAGTTATTTAATTTTACCCTATAGTACTTTAGTTTAATAAGATTTAATTAGTATTTAAAAAGGAAATTAAAATTGATTTTAATTAGGTTGGGCCTTAGGCCCAATGGCTTGAGCTCTTGGTGGGCCGAATGGCTGGCCCAATTGAGGCCCATGAAGTGTGACCGTCGACCAAAGGGGGGGGGGGAGGAGTGGCCGGCCCACTTCTTCCAAGCCCAATCCAAGCCCAAGCCCATCTTGCATGAGCTTGGCCAAGTGGCAAAAAGAGGATTACATGCATTGGCCATTGAGGGAGGCAAATAATCATTGCCAATGATGGAGTTTTGGGGAAATAAAAGGAGGAGAGAGAGAGAGAGTGGCCGGTTGAATTCGGCCAAGCCAAAGAGAGAGAGGGAGTGCGAGAGAGAGGAACCGAGGAGGAGAAGTAGTCCGCCCGTCGCCACCCGCACGCCGTCCGTCCGTCGCCGCTGTGCCGTCCGTTTGCTGTCATCCGCTTGGTCTTAGAGGCAAGTTGGGATCGATTTCCACTCTTGCATGTGTGTCTTGCATGTGTGATTTGTTGGTGGTAGATCTCGGATGTTAGGGTAGGCAAAACCGAAGCTAGAATGTGACTTGTTCTTGAAAATGCTTGCTGATTTCGTGTGAATCGCTCGACTCAGAATTTTGTGGAGGCTTGAATGCATGTTTTGAGTTGGATTTTGACTTCGATTCCTTCATGAAAGTTGTAGCCAACATCTTAAAATATAACATACTAAAATTTGGGACAAAATGGTTGAGATTTAAGGGGAAAAACCCTCTTTCTACGAAGACACTAAATCTGGAACTGCTTTGCTGACCTTTTGGTAGTTTTGTGGGTTGCATGTCGATTTTTACTAAGAATATCTCTTCGACTTCTTCATGAAACTTGTATAGGACATCCTAAAGACTAAAATACTCAAATTTTAAGTAAAATGAGCAAGTGTAGCTTAGTGAATCGACTTACTCTTGAAGACGGTAAATCTGGAAACACGGTACTGGACACCCGAGACTTCTTGGACCCATATGGTGACTATTATTTGGAAATTTGACTTAGATGCCTTAATTAAAGTTGTAGGCGACCTCTTGAAGTAAAACATATCCAAATTTCAGAGGAAACGAAGAAGAATAGGGGGGTGAAAACTTGATATTTCGAAGATAGCTACACTGGACGTTTCGGTGCTAGAATCAGAAGCTTCGGATGACTATAGAAAATTATCTAGAACGAATCTAGCCTAGATGTCTGCATGATAACCTGGTAAAATTTCATAATTTTCGGAGGTGGTTCGGGTATTTTAATCGAATTATTTCAAAGACTGCGCAATCTGTTTCTATCCGAAATTGCATGCTGTATTTGTGTGAGTTATATCTTCTTGTGTGAAACTCTTTTGGGCATGTGTTCTTCATGAAATTATTATCTTATTGACTTGTCTATCACATGTCTTGATTTCATGATTTTTGAGAATCATATGGATATTTAATTTAAATATTTTCTAAAATGGTACAAGCTGGAATTTTGTAAACTTCGAAAAGGCATGAAATATAGACTATTTTAAATTGCATGGACTCCATGAATTGTATTGTTATGAGTGATTGTGTCTTGCTGCATGTATGATGATGATTTGAGATGTATGTATGAATTCAAGGATGAATATGATCTTGATTACCATCACATCACATGCCATGTTAAAATTGAACTATAATTGAAGATGAGAATTGAGATAAATGAGAAGGCTGTCGGAGGTGTGAGCCGACAATGCCCCGGGAGTATCGGGATGCCTGGTTAGAAGGGTACAGCCGGTTGCCCGATGGCCTTGAATGGCCGGATACCGAAGGGTCCTCGGGGGTACCAAGAGGTATCGAGATGCCCTGAGAGTGGGGGAGCCAGAAGCTCGGCAGGTATTGTGCCGAGGGATGCCTCGCGATGCTAGTTGGGGTGCGAGATGCCTGGCTAGAAGGATACGGTTGGTTGCCCGGTGGCCTTAAATGGCTGAATGCCGGAGAGTCCTCGTGATGCCAGTTGGGGTACGAGATGCTTAGAGAGTGGGGGAGCTAGATGTCTGATTGTATCTTGGATACATGTGGGATGCAAACATTGGTCCCGGGAAAGAGAAATGTAGCGGTCCAAAATGATATTGAAATTGAACTATGCATGATGATATATGCATGACATGATGATGATGATATATGCATGACATGATGATGATGTTATATGCATGGATGCATGGTAATGATGATGGTACATGTGATATGATGATGATGTTACATGCATGGATGCATGGTAATGATGATGGTACATGTGATATGATGATGATGAGTGCATGGATGCATTGTAATGATGATGATACATGTGATATAATGATGGTAAGTGTATGATATGATGGTGATGACTATATGATGATGTATGTACATGAGATACGATGACATGTGCATGATACCAACGTAAGTTGTGCATGAATGCTTTAATGACATGTGGTGCTATGATTGTGATGATTGTGTGGCATGATGCATTGAGTGGTTTATTGGTCCTTTACCTGCTGAGTAGTTGTACTCACCTCTTCGGGGACCAACATTTCAGATTAGAGAGAGATGCCGCTCCCTGCTGTCACGCGGGGCGTATTTACGGCATTCCTTCATATGTGGAGGTCGAGTGCGTGGAGATCGATTGTCCTACCATTCCTGGTCTTACGTTTATTCGGGTTCGTGCGATAGTGATGTATGATGTAAGCCTGGTTGAGGGTCCTGTCATTTAGGAGTTCATATCGGTTTACATTCGACGAGATGGGGCGATGCGAGGGATGTTGCTGCCACCACCGCCTGATGCACCGGGATGGGTGTGAGGGCCCGTGCGTGAGGAGTAGGAGCTACAACTTTTTGGAAAGTAGCCGACACTAGTTGATGGGGGGGATCTTACACGATAGACATAATGGGTCGAGTGTTTTTTTTTTTGGGTTGTGGCCGAGTGTATCTAAAAATCTTGGCATTTCTTTTGATGTACCGACCCAAGAAAATCCATCATGAAAATATGTAAATAAAAGTGTCTGGGCTCTATCTTTTCTTAAAATGTTTAGTGGTGTGCAATTGTATCATGGTTGGTGGAGGGAGAGATGGCGGTATTATATTTTGCTTCCACTAATGAGTCGCGTTGCGACCATTTTCAAAAAAAAAAAAAATGTCTATGATTTACGACGCTTCTTCTAAGAGGTGTAGCTAGTGTTCCATTAGGTATAGCATTAGGTGCCTGTGGTGACCTAAGGTGGTTCGGGGTGCCAACTATATTAGAGGAAAAACCTAGCACATCATCTATGTAGACTATGATGTATTCTGAATAAGGATTGAAGATATCATTCATGATTCTCTGGAATTTTGAAGGAGCATTTTTTAGACCGAATGGCATAACATTCCATTTGTAATGACCAAAGGGGATAGTAAAAGATGTCTTGTATTTATCTTTTTCATTGATTTGTATTTGCCAAAACCCTGATTTCATGTCAAATTTTGAAAATATCTTAGATCTACAAAGTTTGTTCAGCAAATCTTTTTTATTGGGTATTGGATTCTTATCCATCTAAGGGCTATGTTTAGAGGTTTATAATTAATAACTAATCTGGGAACTCCTCTTTCTAGTTCAACATTTTTATTGACATAAAAAGCAGAATAACTCCATGGTGATTGGCTTTTTTTTTTTTATGAGTATTTTATTCAAGAGATCTTGTATTTCTGTTTGGCAAAATTTCAGAACTTCTTGATTCATTTGTGTAGGGTGAGCTTTTATAGGTATTTTGTTTTCAGAAAAATCTTGTTCATAAGGTAAATCAACAATATGCTTCTTTTTTTCCCAAAAAGCATTGGGTCAAGTGGAGCATATAGTTTTATCCATGTGTTTTTGTAGGGAAGCTATCTTTTCTATGATGTTTGGTTTTATAAGATTTTCTTCTATTTTTTTAATTCTAAATCTTCTTTTAAGAATTCAAGTTGGTTTTCTTTATCTCTTATTAGGTAATTTATTTCTGAAATAGAGTGTTCTTGTAAAATATTTAGGCTTCTTTTATGTGGTTTTGTTATGAAGTTAAAGGTGATTTTTCTATTTAGAGCATGAATTTTAATACCTTCATTGGTAACTGTAAAAAGGTTGGATTAATTGTATGAAAGATGTTCCAAGAATTACTTGTTGCTCCATGTTTTAAACTAAAAGAAATGATGTTTTATAAGACATTTGGTCTTTTACTATTAAGGCTTCTAGCAATTTGTATTGGATATTTAGCATGTCTCCTAACGTTGATTTTAAGGTTTCGGAAGTTTTATCATAGTATCTTGTTGGAACAAGGCCTTCTTTGATACAATTGAGATCAGCCCCTATATCAAAAAGTGTTATTGTTTCAATAATATACTCATTATTGATTTTTATACTTATATTTATTATCCATTTTCTAGAGGTTATTTCTGTTAACAACATAAGAAAGGCTGGATCAGAAGTATCAGCAGTATTAGTGATTTCATTTTGTTCTTCTAATTTTGTCTTTCCTTTTAGGACAAGGGATTTTATACTAGAAATTTCTTGTTTCATTTCTAATTGTGTTGCTTTCAAGGCTTGTATTTCACATTTTTGTTGTTTTATTTCATTTTGGAGGTCATTAATATTTATGGGTCTGGACTGAGGTTTTTTGTTTCTATTCAAAATGTCTTTTAAATTATAGGAAGTATTGGGTTTGGTGGTAATATTCATAGAAGAATGTAGTATATCTAAGTATTCTTTCTTGGCTTCTGGGTTAGTAATCTTATCAGCAGTGCTGAGGAGGAATTTTTCTTCTTTTGTTAACATGTTTATTTCAGGAATGGGTTTTTCTAGAGAGGCATCTTCGTTATTAGAATCTGAAGAGGATTCTATTTCATTAACCTGAAGACCATCCTCTTTAAGAAGTTCATCAAAAGAAGTGTCACTATTTTCTATGAGGATGTTGTTTGACTGGAATAAAGTATTGTCGTTTAAAGAAAGTTCATTCAATTTTTTATTAATCCTACAATATTTTGAAATGTGTCATTTTCTAACGCCAGAGGAACATTTGATGTCTTTAAAATTTTTCTTATCGGTTTGAGATCTATTTTGGTTATTATGGTGTCTACGTTTATTCTTATGAGGTTGAGGTTTGATGTGATGTTTCTTTGTTTCTTTTTCAGAAGGGCAAATTCCTTTACACTTTCGTTTTGTTTTTTCATTATAAGAGGGATCGTATTGGGCACATAAATCTCCTAGACTTCTATTGGTGAGGGATTGTTCTTCCTTGAGTTGTCTTTGAAATTTGATTGTATTACACATTTGTGTTTCTTATCTGTAAACGTAGGAGACTATTTCTCCATAAGAAAGAAGATTATAAGGTATTTGGCCACTGTATTCTTCTCTAATTTTATCCCTAACTTGGTCACCTATTATTTGAGGTAAACCTGCAAGGAATTTTTCTTTCCAAAAAGGTTGGTTTCAATCTGGTCTGATAAGGACTCTTTGAAGGAAAAGCTCTTTGTATTCTCTAAATCTCCCTAAGGATTTGCATTGCATATTGGATAGGAGATCTTGATTCCTATCTCTAATATGTGAAGGGTCTCCTATGAAGTGTTATGAAATGGAGTAAATAAGAGTATTCACCGCATCTTGGATGAGTCGTCCTTGATCATCATCCATGCGTTGTCCGAAGTCATCTATTTTATAATCAGTTAAAATTTGCATTTTTTATTCATCGGTCAAATAGTTATCCCACCAACCTTTTAGTTGTCCAGTAGATCTGGCTACTAAAAGATTAGCAACAACATGATCAGAAATATCTTGCTATGTTTTATAGACATTAGCAAGCATTACTATGTTATTAAGAAGATTCATGATATTGGTTTCGGTTACACCATCTATATTCCATTCATAAATGGCGTCTGGAGAGTATTTATTTTGTATTTTTTGCGATAATTTTTCTTAGGCGATGTCTGGTGGGGTGGCTCTACTATAATAGAGTTTTTGGGGTTGTCTCCAATTAAGTCTATTTACCTTAGCAACTGATTCATTATCAAAGTCACCAGAGGGTTTGGTCAAGGTACTAATAGTAGGTTGGTCTAGAGTGTCGTTGATAATTAGTCCTTTGAATTTAGGGGTGTCTAAAATAGGTGTAGGTTCTAACTTTGATTTCCTTAAAAGTTTTTTCTTTTGTTCTATTACTTTGGCAAACTCAGGACTAAGATTTTTTGGGAATTCAAAAGCCTTAATGATGGGTTTTTTGAGGGTGTCAACTTGTGGTGTGATGAGTTGAGTAGGATTCTGGATGGTAGATTCTATCCCATTCAACTGTTTTCCTATGGTCACCAAATGTTGATTTGTATAATTGTTTTGTTCAATAATTTTGTGAGTGTGAAGGGAGTATCCTTTGTCTGGAACCCTAGAAGGAGTAGCTGTTACCTCGTTTTCTCCGTGTTGTATTCTTATTCTCTTAAGAGGTGGATGACTGGATTCTATGGTTTCGCCATTATCAAGTTTCCACTTATAATGATGATCTGAAACAACTATTTCTTTTGGTTCAAGGAATTGTTCCTCCTCCTCCTCCACCCTCACCTCTTGTTCTTTCTACCATTTTTTGCTTGAGCAACAATCTCATTCTCTCCTTGCTTACCTGGTCGAGTATCTACTATGGTGGCCGAGCATTGGCGGGCGAACAACGGTGGTTGAGCGGCGAGGAAGAAACCCTAACTCTAATTTCAATCCACGTACGAGCTAAACGGTGTCATTTTTGTGAGGGTGTGTTGCGAGGGTGTCCATGTATAAGGGCAAAACGACGTCGTTTCTTGAAGAGGATGGAAAACAACGTCGTTTAAAAGCCGAACAACTTTTTTTAAAAAAATATAAATGCCACGTAATCATTTTGGCCAGAATTTCTCACCGGTGGCACCAAAGTGATCGTTTTTTATCCAATTTGGTACTTAAGTGATCTGATGGAAACTTTTAACACCAAAGTGAGCGCCGTACACAACTTATGGCACCATTAGTGTACTTATCCCATTTTCCCTCTAATATAGAACATCATTTCAAACATCTTTCTACTTTCATAAAAATAATCATACAAAATGGTTTAGTAGTTCTCCTACTAAAATTGCACTCTTCCAGACTAGGATTAGATTTCTAGGACATTACATACATTTAGGCACCATAACCTCCATAGAAAGATCAATCTCATTTACTAACAAATTTCTAGATGAGATTAAAGACAAAACTCAATTACAAAGATTTTTAGTAGCCTGAATTATATTATAGATTTCTTTCCGAATATAAATATTCTTTGCAAACCTTTCCACCAAAGGTTACAAAAGGACCTTCTGCCATGGACTTCAGTCCATATAGACATTGTAAAACAAATAAAAAAAATCCATGTGAAAGATATACCATGTTTACACCCAGCTGACCCTTCTGCTTTCAAAATAGTAGAAACAGATGCTTCAAAATTTGGATATGGTGGTATTCTCAAACAAGTCAATAACAACAAAGAACAAGTTGTTCAGTTTATCTCAAAACATTGGAATTCCACCCAACAAAATTATTTAACAATCAAAAAAGAAATACTAGCTATAGTTTTGTCTATATCAAAATTCCAAGGAGATTTATTAAATCAAAAATTTATCTTGAGAATTGATTGCAAATCAGCCAAAGACATTTTACAAAAAGACGTATTAAACATTGCATCAAAACAAATTTTTGCCAGATGGCAAGCCATACTTTCAGTCTTTGACTTTGACATTGAATTTATAAATGGTTCTTGAAATTTATTACCTAATTTTCTTACAAGAGAATTTTTACAGAGGATACTATCATGCCAACACCTAAAAAAGACAAGGCAAAGCCATTGCCGAAACCTCCAATACACCACAAAAACCTACAGGCTTGACACCTATCAAGTCATGGTTACAGATGGCAGAAAATAAGCAGTCATTCTTACAACAACATCCAATACCAAATACACCTACAAAAGAAGAACCCATACTAGCCCTGGCCCAGCTAGCTACCAGACTACCTAAATAAACACTAGAGTTACTTGCCCAATCTTTACAAAAAACAATAAAGAAAGAGCCATCTAGTGCCATTGAGGTAAGCAACAATTCTTTCCCACTTGCTACACAAAAACAAGCGGAATACAAAAGAATTTCGAATAAGGTGGTCATTAGGCCACATGCAACCCCTCATTCCCAAAAATCAAAGTTTTTCCCCAAAACATCTTTTCAAAAAGTACTGATTATGGAAGATGGATTCTTCGATGAAGATCTTGTCAAATTCGCAAAAAACATCTTTCCAAAAAATTGGTTTTTCAAACCACACAATACAAACAAAACCTTTGCTTATTATGAGCAAATTCTAATGGAGACAGAATAGGCAAAATTCACTCACTTTGCTAACAAAAACAATACAAAAAGCATCCTATACTCCACTATATCCATCAGTAAAGTCATACACTCCTCACACTAGGGAGCTTCTCCTCATACATCTAGAAAATTTCAAACTAGACTTACCCAAAGCCTACCATACTCCTTCTTATATACCTATTGGGACTACCAACAAGCTTGGTGGAATGTTTTCTTAAGACAAAATACAAATTTCCAACATATTTGGTTAGTATTCTTCAAAGACAACTTCCCAAGTACTATTCACACAGTACTGTTCACTTTATACTATTCATTCAGTACTGTTCATTTTACATTGTTTAGCATTATAGCACCTCCTATAAATACACTCTCGACACAGAAGAAGGGGACTCGAAATTTTTAGATCTCATTTCTCTCTTCTTCCTCATCACCCTCTTGTAAACCGTCATCCCTTCAAGCCTCAAGCTTTCTTACCTTGTACCCCTGGTTACAAAGTAAGTTTGTTGTCAAATACATCTAGCATAGTTTATACAGGGTTACCAACTTACATGATAGTTGGTTAACCATTTCTTGTAATACAAATATCAATACTCACTGGAGTGCGGATTACCGCCCTAGTGGATGACTTGATGCTTTAGTTTCTGCACTTTTCAATACATGTAATTTTAGTTCTATATAATACAAGTTCATACCACCTTCATGGTTGGTTTTTGTTTATACATACTCTTACTTTATATTTTTTATATTGCTTTTACTCTTTACATTATTTTTAATTCTCAAGATTTCATTTAGTTCTTATACAACCCTTATACATTTTGCTCTTATTCCTTCTTTTTTATAGATCTATTAATCATTGATACTTTCTTGTTCTCTAATATAGTACTCTGATCCTAACCCATATATATATACTTGTGGCGGTGGGTGGCAGGAGGTTGATCGTGAAGAAGTGTTCTTGAAGCATCGTCTTGTTATCGAGTGCTTGGGAGGGATTTTTCTTTGTTGTTCTTGTCCGTGAATTGCATCCAAGAAAATTTAGTGTTCAAGCCAATTAAGTCTCGTGGTAAGATTTGGGTGTAATTCCTTCGTGAGATTGAGAGATTATTTCTTGAGGAATTTTGGGGCTAAACAATGCGTACGTTATTAGGTGTAATTAGGGCTTGGGAAATACTGAGAGTGTTTGAGTGACTCGAGTGTGTAATCTCCTTATATCGCTTGATCTATAATAAAATTTTCCGTTGCTCTCCCTGTGGACGTAGGTCTTTACGACCGAACCACATAAATCCTGTGTTCGATTTATTTTCTTCTTTTGTCTATATTATTATTTGATCGCTCACCTTATTGCAACAAGCACCTTGTACAGAAGCTTCCCCTCACAATTTTTCCCCCAATTCAATGTATGGCCATGCATTCAATTGTGTGTGGCCCCTCCCTTTTTGTCTAATGTGAGCCTGCTTTTATAACGTCCGACTCTACACTTCAAAACAGGAAATATTAATATACCAAAGAAAGCCACCTACTGACTTCCCTCTTTTGTGAGGCTCTGTCCTTTTTTCTTTCCTTTGTATGCATTGCGGATCCATGTGTCCTCATTGAAGAATATTTTTTTAAACATTCCTTCCCATCAGCTAATCCTTTCTTGCCTTTTTGTATTGTCTTTGTCCACACATTTACATTCACAGGAGCAGCAAGAAATTCTTTTTCCCATTGGATCGTCCATTGATTTTATTATTTTTAATAACTCACCAAAGATTGATTGAACATTGCCAAAAATCCTTGATTGTAATAGAATTTTTTCAGATTTTGAATCTCACAAAAATGAACTCGCAATATCACCTTCCCACACTTGCCATATATGAATAGATTGCATAAGTATACAAAAATCCACCACCATATTATCGAAAATATCAAATCGTCATTCCTCACAAGTTAATTTTCAATTATCAAAGAATAACGGGCTTGGACCAATTCCCTCTCTTTGTGAGCTTAGTCCAATGAATCAAATTAAAGCTCAGACAATCGGTATGAACACATCCGTTACCAGTCCAATGCAAATGCAATAATAAACAATGCTCCTAAAACTATATGATACATCCCTAATTTTTTTATGCAATAAATAGATCATCATCAGGTCACCAAAATTTAGGTGTCAACATATATCCAAAGGAGCCTTGGTTGTACATATCCCGTCCGCCGTCCTGGCTAATGGCTACCGGCTAGTAGAGCCTAGCATCATTCTTAGCATTAATAATAGTGGGCTAATCTGCTCTCGTCATCGTCCATCTCTCAAGATTACAGCCGGCGTGGCCGTTGCAGTTGACCATAGCGTCACCTTTCTTCATCTTCGCATAGCAGCAGCGGCTGGAGTATGAAAATGAAAACTTTCGTGGGAGAAAGATGAAGAGGAGAATTGAACGCCGCGGCCTTCGTAGGTTCGAAAGTAAAGTGACACATATAAAAAATTTCTAGCCGGCTAAATGAAGGTGTAAAGTTGCCCCCCTTTAGCTTAAGAGGATCCTAATCAGTTGATATTTAGTGATGTTATCGGATTCGACGAGAACTATCAAACTCGAAAGTCAAGATGCATCGACATAGTTAGACTATCGAGGGTCTTTCGATAATTACCTAACGTATTAGTCAGCCAGTGTAATTTCTGTTCACAATCCACATCGAGCCCCATCGATTTAGAGTTCAAACTATAACTACTCATGGTAGTGACGTTTAAGAAAATTGCGTAACAATCCAAAAAATTATCAGAAGAGTTCTAATGGCTCCCGGCTGTTAGAGCATAGTGTCACGCGTCGATCAATTTCGGTCGATCAAACACCGCGCGGCCTTAGGATCGGTGATCCCAAGTCAGCCTTGCACACACACACGCTCGAACACAAGAACCGAATGGGCAAAGAGAGTGTATATTGCTTGTGAACGAACTGATTACAAGATGGGAGAGGGATCCCTATTTATACAAGAGTGGGTCGCATCTCGGCCGTGGATCGTCCCTCCGATCCAACGGTTCATTTTGAATCCGTATAATCATTACAAGCTATACAACAGCTACTCGAAGGCTACTCGATGGTCCGCACCGCAGCCCTTGGGAAGTCCATGGGTCGCGCGCGTCGGGTCTTGGGCAGACCATGGGCGTGTGTCGAAGCAAGATTGGGGTTGCGAGTCCGTCGACACGCGACCAGCCGAACCGTCACGGGCTACTCGAACATCGCCGGTCGCTCATGGGCTGCGCATGGGCCTTTCGCTCGTTCTGCTCATGGGTCGTTCGTGGGCTGCTTCCGGGCAGCCCCTTGTACGTGACACGGTCCCTCACGGACGATCTTGGATCATGCTTTGTCCGTGGGCCGTGTCATTCTCCCCCACCTAATCTGGCGACGCCCTCGTCGCATCCGTGGCATGGAAGGCTTCGATGTGCCCTTGAATTCCCACGAGCCTCGGAGGGTTCCCGCCTTGCTTCACTCTCGGGAAGGCCTCTCCACCGGACGAGGTATTCCTTCCTTGGTGCCCGATATTTCTTCCGTATGATCCGATCCGCGGGATACACTCAACATCCCGATCATAGGAGGTCTTCACCCCAAGGGGTGCTCGCTGTGATGTGCCCCGATCCGGATCATCCTCGTCCACATGAAACGGTTTTAACATGCTCACATGGAACACGGGGTGGAGCCTGAGCTTGGGCGGTAAGTCCAGCTTGTACGCCACCTTTCCGATCCGTTGTATCACTCGAAAAGGGCCTTCATAGCGACGGATCAGCCCTTTGTTCACGTTTCTGTACCGAAGGACGAGGTGCAACTTGACTAGCACCAAGTCCCCGACCTGAAACTCCACATGCCGTCGCTTTTTGTCAGCCCATTTCTTCGTGCTTTTCGCGGCCCTATCCAGACACGCCCGGGCCAAGTCCACGTGTTCACCCCATTCCTTAGCGAGCTTATACGCGGCCGGGCTGCTTCCTCGATATCCCGAGCGGTGCACTTAGCGTGAGCGGCTGTTGCCCAGTCACGATTTCGAACGGGCTTTGGTTCGTGGACTCGCTCCGCTGCAAGTTGTAAGAAAATTGGGCCACGTCGATCAACCGTGCCCAGTTTGCTTGCGTATTGCTCACATAGTGCCGAAGATAGATTTCCAGCAATCCATTCACTCGCTCGGTTTGTCCGTCGGTCATGCGGATGCATGCTGGTGGAAAGGTTGAGAGTCGTCCCCAAGAACTTGAAGAGTTCGGTCCAAAGCCGTCCGGTGAACCGAGGGTCGCGATCACTCACGATCGTGCGTGGAACGCCCCAATACTTGACGACGTGCTTGAGGAACAGCTTGGCGGCTTCCTCGGCTGGGCATTCCATTGTGGTTGGCACGAACGTCGCATATTTGGAGAGGTGATCTACCACGACCATGAGGGCCCGACACCCTTCGGATTTGGGCAAATTCACAATGAAGTCCATGGAGACACTCTCCCATGGACGTTCCGGGATAGGCAACGGTTCAAGGAGCCCTGCGGGGGACCGTTGCTCTATCTTGTCTTGTTGGCAGACAAGACACGTCCGCACGTATGTTTCCACATCGTCCCGCATGTGCGGCCAGTAGTATTGATCTTCAACAAGCGCCATGGTGCGGTGGATTCCTGGATGTCCACCCATTTGGAGTCGTGGCACTCTTTTAGGACTTCCTTTCGAAGTTTCCCATGGAGCGGCACATAGAGTCGCCTTCCTTTGGTGTAAAGGAGGTCGTCCTCAAGCCAAAATATCCTCGTCAAGCCTTCTTGGGCGTATCGAAGGAGGGCTTGGGCTTTTTGATCATGTTTCAGCCCCTCCTTGATACGATCTACCCACGGGCAATCGGGCCTGCTCACCACATTGGCCAATTCGAACTTCCTGCTTAAGGCGTCGGCCACGGAATTGGACTTTCCGGGCTTATACTCCAGCACATAATCAAACTCGGCCAGGAAGTCTTGCCACCGAGCTTGTTTTGGGCTGAGCTTCTTCTGGGTTTGGAAGTAGCTCGTAGCCACATTATCGGTCCTCACGACGAACCGGGACCCCAAGATATAGTGCCTCCATGTGCGAAGGCAGTGCACCACCGCGGTCATCTCCTTCTCTTGGACCGTGTATCGTCGCTCGGCATCATTCAACTTTCGGGATTCGAAGGCCACCGGATGTCCTTCTTGCATCAAGACACCACCGATGGCAAAATCAGAAGCATCGGTCTCCACCTCGTATGGTTTGGTGTAGTCGGGCAGCATAAGCACCGGCTCTTTGGTCATGGTCCGCTTCAACCGCTCGAACGCCTCTTGACACCGATCCGTCCACTCCCACGGCCTTTCTTTCTTCAGCATGTCCGTGAGTGGCACGGTGAGGCGCGAATATTCCCGGATGAAGCGCCGGTAGTAGTTCGTGAGACCAAGAAAGGATCTCAGCTCAGTCACCTTGGATGGTGGCTCCCAATCAACAATGGCACGGATCTTGGCCGCGTCCATCCGCACACGTCCGCCCCGACGATGTGCCCTAGGAACGGATCTCCTTTTGTGCGAAGGCACATTTCTCTCGTTTCACATACAAGTCGTTTTCTCGGAGGGTCCGAAAAACTCGGCTCAAATGTTCAACATGCTCCTCAAGCGTCCGGCTATATATCACTATATCATCAATATAAACTACAACGAACCGGTCAAGGAACGGATGCAGTACCTTGTTCATGAGTGTGCAGAACGTAGCCGGCGCATTGGTCAAGCCGAATGGCATGACGAGGAATTCGTATGATCCATAGCGGGTCACACATGCTGTCTTCGGCTCATCCCCCTCAGCAATCCGCACTTGATAATATCCCGATCGAAGGTCGAGCTTAGAGAACCAACGGGCTTCTCCGAGCTGATCAAACAAGTCAGCAATAAGGGGAATCGGGTACTTATTCTTGACGGTCAGCTTGTTCAATGCCCGGTAATCGATACACATACGGAGGGATCCGTCATGTTTCTTTTGGAACAAGACCGGGGCACCGAACGGGGCCTTGGATGGCCGAACATATCCAGCATCCAACAGCTCTTTGAGCTGTTTTCTCAGCTCCTCCAGCTCGGGCGGGGCCATGCGATAGGGAGACATGGCCGGTGGTCGAGCATCGGGTACCAGCTCAATCCGATGGTCGACCTCTCTCCGAGGAGGCAACTTCTTGGGCAGCTCGGGCGGCATCACATCTTGGAAGGCATCGAGGACTCGGGATGCTTCTTCCGGTACCGAGCTTGCCTCCGTGCCCTCCTCCTTCAGTGCCGCCAAGAAAGTCACCTCGCCTTTCTTCAGCCCTTTGGATAGCTGCATGGCCGATAGCATCTTCCTATCGTGTCCCGATTCACGGTAGATCGGGACCATGCATTGGCACCGCTTGTCCAGGATACATATGCAATCCGCGAAGGGCATGACACCCGCATTGATCCGGTCGAGAAATCCCAAACCGAGTATGAAGTCATAGTCATCAAGGGGAATTACCTCGATATCTTCCTTGCTGGTCCAAGGACCCAGGTGGAACTCCACGCCCCGGGCCATACCGCTGGTCGAGACTTCCCTGGAATTCACCGTCTTGAGCCAACCGGACTCATTTGCCTCGACCGGAAGATGCAGCTTCTTCGCGGCCTCTTTGGATATGAACAGATCGGACGCCCCGGTATCCACGAGTGCGCTCATCGTGGTACCTCCGATCTTTACGTCTACGAACATCATTCCTTTCGATTCTTTGGCCTTCTTGGAAGCCTTAATCGTTCCAAGGATCCGCAACGATCCCAACCGCGCCTCCTCTCGCGGCTTGTCCTCCTTGCACTGGGGCCGCCAACTTTCCTCTCTTCGGGCAATCCCGAGCCATATGCGGACCATCACAAAAGAAGCACTTGTATGTGCGTACCTTGTGTTGGTATCTCCCGTTGCTCGACTCGGGTTGATTTCTATGAGGAGTCGAAGGTGGTCTGCCGCGGCATTTGGTCGAGGGAACCGGCCTCGATCTCCCCCACCATTGGCCTTTTCTCTCGGTCGAAAGTCGGGCTTGGCGGCGGTTGCCGGCCTATATTCAACAAGGGACTCGGCCACAGAAGTGGCTGTGGTGAGGTCCGTTGCATTGCACCTTTTTAGCTCCTGTTTGACCCAAGGTTTGAGTCCGCCCATGAAGCGGTGGAACGCCTCCGTCTCGGTCATGGACGGGATTTGGAGCGCGGCTCGAGAACCGCTTCACATATTCACGAACTCCGCCCTTCTGCTCTAGGCGCTTGAGTTCCCCTCGAGCTTCCTCCTCCGCGTAAGCGGGGTAGTAGGTTCGCCGAAATTCCTCGACGAACCGAGCCCATGTGACGATAGGATCGCCATTCCTACCGTCTGAACGACGTCTCCACCATAGCAGCGCATCATCAGCTAAATACATGGCTGCGGTGTTCACCCGGATCACGTCGTCGGTCGTTCCCATGGTCTGGAAGTATCGTTCCATGTACCATAGGAAGTTGTCCACGTCCTTTGCCACCCGGGAGCCCTTGAACTCCTTTGGTTTGGGTGCATCGGCACGGGACTGCACGGTGATCACCCCGTTCACGCGCGTCTTGCTTCAAGCTCCACGAGCTTGCCCTTCATCTCCGCCATTTCCGCTCGCATGGCCGCCATCGCGGCTTCCCAAGTCTCATCCTGCTGCTGCAGCTCGTGCATGAAGGATCCTTGCACCTCGACACGGAGCTCTCCCATGCCGGCTTGGAGCTCTTGCACTTCGGCCAAGATCTCCTCCCTACCGGCTTCCGCTCCTTCGACGGTGCGGGTGCGGGTCGTCCATAAACGCGCCGGACGTCCGTGACGGTCTCCTCTATGGCCGCGACGATTTTCCAGATCCCTCTTCGGATCCCTCGCACACGAGGCAAAGCACGGGCCTTTTTCGACCGGGTAGCCCTCGGGCTGAACGCCCACGATCTTCACGCTCATCGCCTTGAACGATCGGAGCATCAGCGCGAGAATCGGCCATTTCGTTTGGGAATGATGGCTCTGATACCACTTGTCACGGGTCGATCAATTTCGGTCGATCAAACACCGCGCGGCCTTAGGATCGGTGATCCCAAGTCAGCCTTGCACACACACACGCTCGAACACAAGAACCGAATGGGCAAAGAGAGTGTAAATTGCTTGTGAACGAACTGATTACAAGATGGGAGAGGGATCCCTATTTATACAAGAGTGGGTCGCATCTCGGCCGTGGATCGTCCCTCCGATCCAACGGTTCATTTTGAATCCGTATAATCATTACAAGCTATACAACAGGCTACTCGAAGGCTACTCGATGGTCTGCACCCGGCAGGCCCTTGGGAAGTCCATGGGTCGCGCGCGTCAGGTCTTGGGCAGACCATGGGCATGTGTCAGAAGCAAGATTGGGGTTGCAGGTCCGTCTGACACGCGACCAGCCGAACCGTCACGGGCTGCTCGAACATCGCTCGGGGTCGCTCATGGGCTGCGCATGGGCCTTTCGCTCGTTCTGCTCATGGGTCGTTCGTGGGCTGCTTCCGGGCAGCCCCTTGTACGTGACACGGTCCCTCACGGACGATCTTGGATCATGCTTTGTCCGTGGGCCGTGTCAATAGCATCATTCTTAGCTATATAACAGCGGGCTAATCCGCTCACCTCGTCGTCTATCTCTCATGGTTACAGCCGGCATGCCCGTTGCAGTTGACCATAGCGTCACCTTTCTTCATCTTCGCATAGCAGCAGCGGCTGGAATATGAAAATGGAAACTTTCGTGGGAGAAAGATGAAGAGGAGAATTGAACGCCGCGGCCTTCGTAGGTTCAAAAGTGGAGTGACGCATATAAAAAATTTCTAGCCGGTTAAATGAAGGTTTAAAGTTGCCCTCCTTTAGCTTGAGGATCCTAATCAGTTGAAATTTGGTGATGTTATCGGATTTGACAAGAGAAGTATCAAACTCGAAAGTCGAGATGCATCCACATAGTTCGACTATCATGGGACTTTCGATAACCAACGTATTAGTTGGCCAGTGCAATTTCTGTACACAATCCACATCGAACCCCATTGATTTAGATTTATCAATCTTTCAAACAATAACTACTCATGTTAGTGACGTTGGAAGAAAATTGTGTAACAAACCAGAAAATTACCAAAACACTTCTAAACCTCTTATAATTATGCTAATTCAGTTATAAATCTATTGTATTTATACCAATTCAGTTCATTTGGTCAATTTTGGCTTGCCGATGTTTGATGTGGACACCAGCCAATGTTAACATGGCTTTCTTTTAATTTTTAAAAAATTTTCATTTTTTTCTCTCTTTTTTTTTTGTTTTTATTTTTTTTATTTTTCCTCTTTTAGCCAGTCGCTAGACCAAGCAACGGCTAAGGCCAACGAGGTCGACATCATCAGCCACGGGTGAGGTTTGTGCTCACCATCATTGGGTGATGGCTAGCCACACCATGGCTAGGCAATCTCAACCTTGCCCGTATCCCTAGTAAGGCATGACCTCACTACATCTTGGTGAGAGTGAGGGCAGCAACGTCAAGGTTGCCCAGCCATGGCGAGGCTAGCCCTCTCCCAATGACAGTGAGGGTGAGCTTCACTAGTGGTTGACTAAAAAACGTTTAGAACTGAATTGACAAAAAAAATGATTTATGACTGAATTGATATACTTACCACATATTTATGACTATTTTGGTAATTTTTCCCATAATAAACGGATTACACATACCATCTATCACATAGAATTCCTCTCTCAAGACCCTAAAACTTTTAAGCTACTCTTAAAATTAGTACTTAGGCATCGAACCTATATATATATATATTCGCACACACTACAAATTAAGACACCAAACCACATCCAAAATGGAGGTCGTAGTGGTATCCAAGGAATTCGTGAAACCATATAGTCCCACACCAAACCACCTCAAAATCCATAAGCTGTCCCTTCTTGATCAGTTCATGCCTACTGCTTACGTTCCCTTGGTCCTTTTCTACACCATCGAAGAAGCTGATCGAGCCGCCACAACACCCTTACGCATGGTACAACTTCTGAAGCAATCTCTGTCCGAAACTCTACCGCTGTTCTATCCCTTGGCGGGGAAGATCAACGGTGACGGCCTCTCCATTGAGTGCGATGACGAGGGCGTTCTCCTTGTCGAGGCCAGGGCCGAGTTTGCCCTATCGCGACTACTCCACCAGCCAGACTTTAAAACGGTCAGGAAATTCCTGCCTTGCGCCGCTGCATGGAGGAGAACAGAGGTGGGAGATCGTGTGGCGATGGTTCAAGTGACGGCCTTCCCCTGCGGCGGAGTTGTGGTCGGCGTGCTCATCTCGCACACCGCAGCCGATGGGGCCTCTTTCGCTACTTTCCTCAAAGGTTGGGCAGCCGCGGCCCGCAAAACCGGCGAAGCACCCCGTCCCAGCTTTGGTGCGCCCACTTTGTTCATCCAAAACAAAGCATTCTCCGAGGAGGATACCTTCTTTGGCATGTGTCCTGTCAACAGAGGCAGGTACAGAAATGACAAAATTCTGATATGGTAATGCATGCCAGGGAAAATATGATAAGAGAAGAAAACCCTAAGTTTTATCTGGGTAACTTTTCGCATCCTCTATTTTTGAAAATATACCGTTTTGCATGTCAATTCTCTTTCTACTTAGAATTTTTCATCGGTACATTTTATAGTTTTATCATGAATTTGTCATATTTCTATCCATATTAGTGATGTCATACTTTTAGCTGTCACCCCGACAGATAAACAAAAAAGCTAAATGAAAAACCCTTCTTTTGAACTAAGCTTCCCAGCATCACAATCTAATTCTCGTTAACTCTCGAGAAGAAGCAGTCAATGTGATGACCATTTGAATATGGAAATCCACTTATAAATAAATGTAAAAGCTTCCATCTATCAAGTTGAGATCTTCCATCGATTTAAAACATTCTTGATAATGCTTACATCCTCTGTATTACCGCTAGTGTTGGCATAGAGTTCACCGATGCTTATTCTCTAGATACTATCATTGTTTCTTCTCTAAGAATATAATCTCATAACCTGGGGGATTTCTATACCCACACAGCATTGCTCAGTCAGGCTTTCAGCCATTGCAGACCATTCCCCGCTGCCGATGTTCTTTTAGATAGAGATCCGAATCCTAGAAGGCTTTTAGAAGTAGCCCCCGCGTTCAAGAGGAAACAAGGGTGTTCAGGTAGTAACTATGAGGATGATCTCTAGCTACTTAGGCCCTATTTGGCAACATGCCAAACAGTGACTTATTCTGATTTTTTGTTCTCAGAATCAGTTTAGGACGAGAATCGCGTTTGGTAAAAATTTTGTTCCCAAGAACAAATTTGTTCCCAGAATCAGTTTGGGAGTAGATTTGAGAATAAAAAGAAAAGTTGATTTTGCATCCGAGAATCAAAAAAAGAATCAACACAATAAAACTCTTCTTCTTTCCTTCCGCCATCTCGCGACCGTCGCCTGCCGCCATCCGCATTGCGCCGCCCCGTCATTGCCGCCCACCACCGCCCGGCCACGGTCGCCGAATCCATGCATGGGGTACATTATCATATTGAACTAAAATTTGCATCGTTTGGTGATAAAATAAATTCATAGGTGAAATTCATGTCGTACAGACGGTCCTGTGATCATAACATGTATGTACTTAAAAATAAGTAATTATTACCGAAAGTGCACATGTGAATGTAAAGGTGCAATCTTCCATTGCTTTAAAGTTTATAATAAGACACTGGGAAATTCTCTTTCCAATCAGATGAGTTTGGATTCATAACAGTATTGCCTGAAGTTTTTCTATTGCGTACAAATGGGTAACACTTGGCGATATAGTTACATAGGAGGAACACTTAGGACTGACCATCGAGCTGTGCCAACCCACCGTGCCGAGCCTAGGCATAGACTGCCCGGGCCATTTGTCTTTAATTAAACATTAAAAATGTATATTTTTGTATAAAATATTAATTATTGTGCTCATTTCATAAATCATTAGTAGTTGTGACATGATAGCAGACTAGCAATAATTAGTGCATTTGATGTTGCGTTTTATTTATTTTTGTTAATATAAAGATCACTTTGAAATAAATTTAGCGTAATGACTATGTGATATATAATTACGCATACATCATTTTAGTTGATCAATATTGGCATCACCCTTTCAAGGTATGGTACAAGGAGACTCGTGTTCGACGCGTCGGCCATGGCAAGACTCAAGGCCAAAATAGCTAATGTGGGAGTGCAAAACCCGACCCGCGCCGAAGTCGTCACGGCTTTAATGTGCAAATCACTGACTGCCACAATGACCAAGGTATCCGGCCTCGACAAACCGGTGGTGTTTCCCAACGCCGTGAACCTCCGCAGAAGAGCCGTCCCGAATTTCCACGATGACTCAATGGGGAACTATGTATGGCTGCCAACTATCCTATGCCAGCTCGAAGAGAAGGATTATGATGGCCTGCCCAGCCTCATTGTCTGGCTCCGAGAAGCGAAGAGCAAGATAGACGGCGAATTCGTGAAAAGCTTGGAAGGCGACGGCGGATTCAATGCGCTACAGGACGCCCTTAGGGAAACGAGGGAGTCTCTAGCCCGCACGGATCGACTCGTATCGTTCTCGAGCTGGTGCAACTTTGGTCACTACGAGATCGACTTCGGGTGGGGGAGGCCGGCATGGGTGAGCCCGGTTGTTTTCCCAGAGGAATCGGAAAACTTGATCGGGAACGCTGTGCTTCTGATGGACACGAGGTGCTGCAAAGGAGTCGAAGCGTGGGTTTTCATGGACGAACGAGAGCTTGAAGTGCTGGAACAAGACGAGGAGCTGACAGAGTACGCTTCCATAAATCCACCTGTTTCGGAGATCGAGGATTGATGATGGTCTACGGTCTGGTTCTCCATGATATGAGCTCGTTCAAGCCTTTAGTTTTAAGTTTCGGGTTACTGCAAAAGGAAGTCTTCGTCTTCACATGAATAAAGTAGAATCATTAAAATAAACTTGGTTTTATGGGCTTTCAAATGGAAAAATGCCCTGTGTCGGTTTTTGGACGCCAATTCTTATGTACTATATAAAATTGTGGAGTTTTGAATTGGGATCGTACCAAGTTTGATGGTTCAATTTAAATGCGTGACCACACTCAATTATTTTACTGGGAGATTTTTAATACAAAGAACAATGGCCAAGTTCATTATTTAAAACGAGGCATTTGAACACAAGGTATGGTGTTCTTGGCTAAAAATGTGCTTGTGTGGTCACCTAAGCACCCTAATGCGTTTATGCGGGGTAGTGAACCTAT
This sequence comes from Eucalyptus pumila, assembly GCA_016097595.1. Lineage (NCBI taxonomy): Eukaryota > Viridiplantae > Streptophyta > Magnoliopsida > Myrtales > Myrtaceae > Eucalyptus > Eucalyptus pumila. The sequence continues at coordinate 25,586,769 of CM027851.1, forward strand.
CACCCAATGAGAGTTTGGGTCCAATGCCCAATTTTACTGAATAATCGACCGAGGTCCGGAAGCCGGTCGCGGTGGAGGCCGGACCAATGCTCCTTTATGGAATGCCGTCTAGGTGAGAGTTCTAGATGTTGCCGTGCCCGACGGAGCGAGACGATGCCCGATTTTTTTCAGATACCCTGTGGGGGTCTGGATGATTGCCGACTGTTGTGTTGGCCGTGGCCCGATGGGTCGTAATAACTGGAACACGCCTAAGTAGTTGTGATAGATGTGTCTGATTATGGGGCAAAATTGTGTGACACGGTCTAAGACGTGTCATAATGGTTTTACCTTATAATCGGGACCCATGTGATTAGTTGTGATTGAAATGAGGTGTTTTGGTTATTAAACTACGGTTGCTGCACTGATGATGGTATATATGTTGAACTAACATGCAGGTACGCGCCGAGGCGAGGTAAGTTATGTATGGTGTATGCTTAAGACCGCCTTCAAGGCAAATTTGCATCCTAATCGGGGTTTAGAGTTTTGACCTGCTAAGATTTTATCTCACCCTGTTGTGGGCTAACCATTTCAAGGGTTGTAGCGTGGAGATCTGCTGAGTGTGAATGTGATGGGCATGAAATGCGACACCTTTTGGCTAGCCCTGCCATTAGCGAAGTTTAAAGTGACGTTGATCCCTGAGGATTTTGAGAGGGTCGGTTGGAAGTTGCCAGTTGTCGCGACCTACCCTCGAGGGAGGGAACGGGTTTAGGGGTATTGCCTAAAAGACAGGTCTAAGGCCCATGATTAGGCGTGGGCTCTCCCAAGCCCATACCCCGCATGACATTGGGATATTTTTTCGGAATTTTGCACAAAAAGAGTCGCCACTAGCCTATTGGGGTCGGCTAGAAACCAAGTGAGGCATGGGAGTGTACCTCACTTCTTACGCAACCAGAGAATCTAGGGTCGGGGATTTGATTACACCAATTGACTAATTAGTGCCCTTTTGGTACCTAATTTTGTTCATTTTAACCAAATGATTTTTATTCAGGCAGTTTAGATTGATTTCATACCTATCCCACTAACATAGGAGGTGAGCATGCGGGTGTACAATCAGTAAAATAATAATTATATTTACCAAGATCCTAATTGCCCTAAAATTAAACACGTGCAAATTAAACACAAAACACGCAAATTAGACATGCGATAAAAACAACATACAAGATAATAAAGGCTTAATTACACTAAAGTGGCAATACATAACAATTCCTAACCAAACCCCATCATTTTTGGATTTTCGAAATTTTTAATTTAATTTTTTTAATTATTTTAAAAAATAATTTTTAATTAAATTTTTATTTTTCAAAATTTTTAATTTTTTAAATATTTTTTTTAAATAGGGGCCGGACTGAGTCGGGTCCGATCTGACCTGACCCAGGCCTAACTAGGCCGGGTGAGCTGATCAACCCACTAAAAAAGGCCCACACAAATCTTTAAAAAAGAAATGAGGACAACTCTCAGCCCAAAGCCCATCTTGGATTTTTTACTTTAGCCCACCTGAGGGTCCATTTTCTAATATCTCCTTTCAGCCCAATCAATTCAGCCCACAAAACAGAAACTAGCCCGAAACGAAGCCCATTTCTCATTTCTCTATTTTCAGCCCTTTTGTATTTTCTTTCTCTTTATTTATTTATTTATTTTCTTCTACCCCTTTTGGTCGTCTTCTTCGGCTTGGACCGAAGCTTACGCGAACTTGTCGGCCGCGAGCTCCGGTCCGGCGTTTTCCAGAAACAAGACCAAGGGGTTTAGGAGACCTACCTTGTCTGGTGGCGGGCTACGGCAGACGACGGTGGGCGGACGGACCTCTAGCGACAACGAGCTACTCCCTCGAGCTCTCTGGTTCGGTCTCTCCCCTTTGAACTCCCACTCCGCCTCTCTAAGTGTTACGGTCTACTAGGCTCCGATGGGGTCGAAGGCGAAGAGCGACTCCGACAACGATCAATGGCAGTGGTCGACCATTCAGTGGGATCCTCTCTTCCTCGCGCCGGTCCTCTCTCTATCTCTCTCTATGCTTCGTGCTTCTATGTGATGTGTCGATTCCATTTCCCCCCCTCAGCTCTCTGTCCTCTCCTCCGGTTTTATGCTCGGCTAGCGTGCATGGCCTCTATTGCTACCAGCTTGCTGGCCGGACTGCCCCTCGACTCGCGGATCATGTCGCTCGCCTGCTACCCCGATCCCCTGCTCTCAGTCACTGCTCATGCTTTTCTATTCTCTGTAGGTTGTCGCGCAAAGGACAACAAGAGGGAGACGACCATTTTGTGCGTGGGCTGGGCGGAAGGAAAAAGAAAAACAAAGGCTGGGTCGGGCCTAGCGCGAAGTAAAGAGGAAAGGAAAGAGGGGAATGAACCTACTCAAGGCTTGTCCAAACTTGGCTTAATTGCCCCCTCTTTCTTTTTTCTTTTTCTTTTCCTTTTTTGTTCGAATTTTTTTATATTAAATTTTTTGTACTTAAATAATTATTTTTTTTGATAAATTTTAAAACCAGTGATGCAAATGCTCCTAATGTCTATATGTGATGCAATTTTAATGATTTTTTTTTGTTAAGGGGTTATAAATCAATCCTCAATTTTCCAATGCAATTAATAAACACTTAAACAAATCACCAAAATTTAGGTGTCAGCAGCTGCCCCTCTTTGAATGGGGGCTCGAAGAGATTCTTTCGAAGACGAGAGACACCTAAATTTTGCCCATGGAGGATGACGAACAGGGGCTGCCGATGAGAAAAAGGGGGTGAAGGGACAACCTTACTTTGTAAGAAAATAGCCTTCGATCGAGATGGGAAAGTCTCATTATGCGGTAACTAGTTTCGACTAGGAGAAAGGTCTCATCGTGTACAAATAGGTTTCGACTGAAATAAAGGTCTCACTGTGTACAAACGGGTTTTGACCGGATGATAGTCTCACCGTGTACAAGTGGGTTTTGACTAGAAGAAATGTCTCACCATGTACAAACGGGTTTCAACTGGAAGAAATGTCTCACCGTGTACAAACAGGTTTCAACTGGATGATAGTATCACCGTGCACAAGTGAGTTTCAACTGGAGAAAGGTCTCACCGTGTACAAACGGGTTTCGACCGAATATGATAGTCTCACCGTGTATAAATGGGTTTTGATTGGAGAAAGGTATTACCATGTACAAACGGGTTTCATTCGGATATGATAGTCTCACCATGTACAAACGGGTTTCGACTGGGTAGAAGGTCTCACCATTTAAAAACGGGTTTCGACCGGATGATATAGGAAAAGCCACCAACCCCGTGGTTTTAAAGGTAGACCCACCAACGTTGTGGTTTAAGGATGACCCACGAACTGTGTTGTTTAGGAAAAGCCACCAACCCTGTGGTTTTAAGGATAAGCCCGCCAACTTTGTAAATGAGATGGTTTAAGGCTGACCATGAGCCTTTGAAGATGACGTGGTTTGAGGCTGACCATGAACCTTTGGTTTTTAGGGAAGCACCTGCTAACCCCTTGAAAACTGCATGGCTTCACTAAGGAATCTTGTTAAACTCAACTTGAGCAAATGTCATTAGAGATGTCATCAAGAGACGTATTGTCAATATTATAGCATTAATTGAACAAGCTAATCAAGCTAAGTTCGACTGCTTTTAAAGTGATATTTGATGTCAATCATGTAGTGCAAAATTGTCATCTTGCTTGGGGATGTATCATTAATCATCAAATTATATAGGAGTCAAGTTCTTATCATAATGGCTACGACTCGTGAAAAAGACACATTAAGCATGCCAAACTAGAGCTTCTTAGTCAAAACGGGTTTCTCACACATTCTTGATAAAATGGCTACTTGATCCCATCTATTCACGTGGAAAGTAACTGATTGCTGAGAGTATTTCACATAACCCACATCAAAGGCTTTCAAAAACATTCGCTATGAGCACGATCTAATCAATCAAAAAGGTCTTTTGAAAGGACTGTAATATAGGCTTGGTTAGGGCTTACACAAAGGAATTATTACTTTGAGGCCAATAAAGGAACCTTTGTCGCTATCTTCATCGGGTTTACAAGTCGAGAACTTGGAAGATAAGACAAGATAGAATTACCTTCACTCCTTCAAGCAGTAGCTTCTTTGTGGCATTCTCATTTTCACTCAAACCATCCCAATCAGAAGAGACTTTGGAAAAGGGTTGTAATGTTGGCTTGGGAGAGGCTTGAAAAGCTTAAAATTTTCAAGAGGGTTTTTTAAAAGTGAGTGATCATCATGACATCATGAACAGGTCACTCGATCTTTTGAAATCATTTGGCTTTTGAACACAGCACATCTCGAAAGTCCCTTGACTAATCACTTTTCCGATGGAGCTTTTCTCCTTTTCTAATTTCCTTTGCACTCTCGATGATTTTTATGCAGGCACTTGGACTTGGATATATTTTTTTCGCATAAGATGCATTATTTTTTTTTTTTGGCTCTTTTCTTGACGGGCATTGACCTTGCTTTTACCAAGCACACTGCTTTTTTTTTTTATGCCCTCTAATTTGTCGAACTTTTTGTTCTTTGAACTTTTGGAGTTCTTACTACTTTCGAGATGCTTTTCATATTTTCTCGTACTGTCAATTGTATTCGGTCAATTCTTATACCTTGCTTTAGTGAAGGGAGATGATCACCGCGGGGTTTAGAAATGAATAATTAGGCCTAAATTGGTTAAAGCAACGAATATCAGTGTTTGGGTAGAGAAGGAAATGCTCTTCTTCACCTTGAGATGAGTCAAGCTCTAATGAGAATTCCTCTAAAGCTATCACAGAAGATTGATACAAGTGAAAGTAATAGAATCTTTCTCGATCATTCGCTCTACGCCACGACCGTAACCTCCTATGATGCCCCAATGTAGGGTCGTTCTCGGCAGGGGTATTTTGAATGATTGTTTTTATCTGGCCCAAAGGGCTAGCAAGAGATTAGTACGGTGCTTGGGATTGATGAAAGAAATGCCCTTATCATTTCGATCTTTGTGCTCAATGCGAATAAATCATTCGTCCTAAGAGAATGTCATTTTCCACTCGACTCTCAAAAGTGTTTGAAGGACATGTTTGGAAATGGCTTACCTTTTTTTGTCCTAAGCACTTCTTGTTTGGCATGATTAACATTCCCTTTTCATTTTGTCAAAATCACTCATGAAGTTCCCCTTCATGGAGACACAATTAACAACAACTGAACCGACAACATGGGTGAGAAATGCCCAAAATCTGCAAGGAAAATATCTCCTCGATTTGATTCTATGATCCTTTTGAATTCCATTTCTAAGCAAAACAAATTCACAAGAGGGAAAAAGCTCCAAGGGACAGATCAAGAGAAGAAAATCGAAATGGAAGATTCAATGGGAAGATGTCAAGCTGCTCGATGCAGAGTTGCTGGAAATCAGGGCTCGAGAGCACTAGGCCTCCTCTCTGGTCCTGTGCGAACTCCAACGAATTCGAGGCCTTGCGAATGGTGGACAACATCAGAGTCATTGGGAACCTCAAGGATGCAGGGGCTAAGGGAGGGCTTGGGGTCGTCCATGGCTATATGACAATTATGGATACCTAGGGGATCAATAGCATGCCCGAACGACATAGACGATAGCCATGGATGAGTGTCGACATGCTCATGAGTGGGTTGTCTATGCCTAGCCGCTATATTTCATGGTGCAAGTGTCGTCCATGGTCTTTGAAGGCAAAAAGAAAGGTAAGAAAACATTAAAAAGAAGAGAGAGAAACGAAGGAGAGAGTGGGCTTGCAAGTATTCTAAAAGGTGGGCCCACGAGCGACAAATGTCGCTCACAGAATGGACTAAGACGTGGCTATCACAGTTGCATCCTATACTTTCTCACGAGTCAATGCACTTAGGTAACCATTGTATCGAAGAAATTAAACATACAAACACACTTAGGGCATGCATGGCAACATTTCTATTCTTTTTTTTTTTTTCTCGTAGAATAAAAAAAGAACATAAATATATTTGGTAATGTCAATTAATTTTTCTGTTTCTCATAATAGAAAAATAACTAGGGAATAAGATTGGAACAAAAACAACAAGTAAAAAAACAGTAATTTATTGTTCTTAGGAATAATTTTTAGAAATAAGTCTTTTTTTTTTTCTTTTCATCTTCTTCCTTTGCTGCCGATCACCACACTCGTCGGTCGATGGTGCAGCTGGTGGCGGCGGACGATGTTTGGCAGCTAGTGGCAGTAGACAACAAAGGCAGTCAACCAGTGGCGAGCAATGGGTGGTGAGAAGAAAAGAAAAAAAGAAAAGAAAAAAAAAAATCTTAAGAAATTGAAAGAAATACTACATTACCAAAAAAAAAAAATTGTGGACTATACAAAACTCATTCTGTTCTTTTTCTATTCCAAAAATAGAAATTTTGTGTGGTTACTAAGGCCCTGTTTGTTAACATTTTTTTTTTCTGTTTATGAACAAAACTTCTGTTTTTTTGTTCTAGGAACAAAAAAAAGAACAAAACGCGCTTGTTTGCATTTTTGTTCTAAATCTATTTTTTTGTTCGGAACACATTTGGAGAAACAAGAAACATCTAGAACAATTTTTAACAACAAATTTTCTCTCTCCTCTCTTTTTCGTCTCTTTTTTTTTTCTTCTTTTCTTTTTCTTTTTTCTTTGGCCGGTCGCCGGCCTTGGCCATGGCGGGCGACCTCGGCCGGAGCATCGCCGGCCCCGGCAAGGCCGAGTGTCACCGGCCCCTAGCGAGGCTCGGCCTCGCCTTAGCCGGGGTGAGCTCGGGCTCGCCCGAGATCCGGCAAGCCCGAGCTCGCCCAACCACCGGCGAGGCTCGCTGGCACAGTGGTGGCTCGGCGAGGTCGAGCCTCGCCAATGGCTGGGCAAGCTCGGGCTCGCCTAGATCCGGCGAGCCCGAGCTCGCCCAGCCAAGGCGAGGCCTAGCCTCACCTAACCACGACGAGGCTCGGCCTCACCGGGGGCCGGCGAGCCTCGCCATGGCCGGGCGAGGTTGCCGGCCCTCGTCGGCCGGTCGCCGACCATGGCCAAGGCCAACGACTGGCCAAAAGAAGAAAAAAAGAAAAAGAAAGAAACAAAATGAAAAAGAAAATAAAAATATTAAAAATTAAAAAGAAACAAAAAAAAACACAAATTTACAAAACGTGTTTCGTTCATTTTTATTCCGGAATAAGTTTACCAAACGCCTTCTTCTATTCAAAAATTGTTTCCCGGAGCAGAAATAGTTTTTTCTATTTCTGTTCCCTGAAATAATTTTTTAACAGAAACGTTACCAAACGCGCCATAAAAGTATTTTTTTTATTCATAAATTGTTCTATGGAATAAAAATAATAAAGGACTATTTCAAAAAAAAAATTATTTTCCGGAAAAAAAAATGTTACGAAATAGGCTCTTAGCTAATTGCTTACGTATATAGCAATTTGAAACTATAAAAATTCAAATCATGAAAATTCGATTTCAATGTGTAACCAAATGCAACTCTTTTTCTATCTCATTTTGCTTGTCCTCCCTCTCCTTGCATATCCAAAGGGGCCTCCGTTGTAGATATCGGGTCCACCGTCCTGGCTAACGGCTACCGGCAAGTAGAGCCTAGCATCATTCTTAGCATTAATAACAGTGGGCTAATCCGCTCACCTCGTCGTCTATCTCTCATGATTACAGCCGGCGTGGCCGTTGCAGTTGACCATAGCGTCACCTTTCTTCATCTTCGTACAGCAGCAGCGGCTGGAGTATGAAAATGGAAACTTTCGTGGGAGAAAGATGAAGAGGAGAATTGAACGCCGCGGCCTTCGTAGGTTCGAAATGGAGTGACGCATATAAAAATTTCTAGCCGGTTAAATGAAGGTTTAAAGTTGCCCCCCTTTAGCTTGACAGGATCCTAATCAGTCGATATTTGGTGATGTTATCGGATTCGACAAGAGAACTATCAAACTCGAAAGTCAATATGCATCCACGGGGTTCGACTATCGTGGGTCTTTCGATAATTACCCAACGTTTTAGTCAGCCAGTGTAATTTCTGTCCACAATCCACATCGAACCCCATTGATTTAGATTTATCAATCTTTCAAACTATAACTACTCATGTTACTAACGTTGGAAGAAAATTGTAACAAACCGGAAAATTATCAAAACAATTCTAAACATATTATAATTGTGCCAATTCAATTATAAACTTATTGCATTTGCACTAATTTAGTCCATTTGGCCAATTTTGACTTGCCAGTATTGACGTGGACACCAACCAATGCTGACGTGGCTTTTTTTTTAAATTACTTTTTTTTAAATTCCTTTTTTTTCTCTTTGTTTTTGTTGTTGTTTCTTTTTTCTTTTTTCCTCCGCCTAGTCGCCGGAGCAGGCAACGGCTAAGGCCAACGAGGTCGACATCGTCAGCCACGGGTGAGGCTCGTGCTCACCATCATTAGGTGATGCTTAGCCACATCATGGCTAGGTGAGCTCAACCTTGCCCATAGTCCTAGCAAGGCATGACCTTGCCAGATCTAGGTGAGGGTGAGGGCAGCGAGGTCAAGGTTGCCCAACCATGGTGAGGCTAGGTCAAGGCATGACCTCTCCCAATGACGGTGAAGGCAAGCTTCAGCAATGGCCAATGATCGGCTAGAGGAAGAAGGAAAGAAAAAAAGATGAAAAAAATAAAAGAAAATTTTTAAAAATTGCCACATCACATTGGCTGAATAGCCAGTGGCGAATAGCCAGTGCTGACCAATGTCCACACTAATACCGACTAATCAAAATTAACCAGATGAACTGAAATGACACAAATACAAAAGATTTAGAACTAAACCAGCAAAAAAAAAAAAAAGGTTTATGACTGAATTAATAAACTTATATTAGATTTATGACTGTTTTAGTAATTTTCCCCATAACAAACGGATTACACATGCCATCTATCACATAGAATTCCTCTCGCAAGACCCAAAAACTTTTAAGCAACTCTTAAAATTAGTACTTAGGCATCGAACCTATATATATCCGCACACACTACAAATTAAGACACCAAACCACATCCAAAATGGAGGTCGTAGTGGTATCCAGGGAATTCGTGAAACCATATAGACCCACACCAAACCACCTCAAAATCCATAAGCTGTCTCTTCTTGATCAGTTCGTCCCTACTCTTTACGTTCCCTTGGTCCTTTTCTACACCATCGAAGAAGCTGATCGAGCCGCCACAACACCTTCACGCATGATACAACTTCTGAAGCAATCTCTGTCCGAAACTCTACCGCTGTTCTATCCCCTGGCGGGGAAGATCAACGGCGATGGCCTCTCCATTGAGTGCGATGACGAGGGCGTTCTCCTTGTCGAGGCCAGGGCCGAGTTTGCCCTATCGCGGCTACTCCACCGGCCAGACTTTGAAACGGTCAGGAAATTCCTGCCTTGCGCCGCTGCATGGAGGAGAGTAGAAGTGGGAGATCGTGTGGCGATGGTTCAAGTGACGGCCTTCCCCTGCGGCGGAGTTGTGGTCGGCGTCTCATTTCGCACGCTGCAGCCGACGGGGCCTCTTTCGCCACTTTCCTCAAAGGTTGGGCAGCCGCGGCCCGCAAAACCGGCGAAGCACGGCGTCCCAGCTTTGATGCGCCCACTTTGTTCGTCCAAAACAAAGCATTCTCCGAGGAGGATACCTACTTTGGCGTGTGTCCTGTCAACAGAGGCAGGTACAGAAATGACAAAATTCTGATATGGTAATGGATGCCAGGGAAAATATGATAAGAGAAGAAAACCCCAAGTTTTATCTTGGTAACTTTTCGCATCCTCTATTTTTGAAAATATACCGTTTTGCATGCCAATTCTCTTTTTACTTAGAATTTTTCATCGGTACATATTATAGTTTTATCACGAATTTGTCATATTTCTATCCACATTAGTAATGTCATACTTTTGGCTATCACCTCGACAGATAAACAAAAAGGCTAAATGAAAAACCCTTCTCTTGAACTAAGCTTCCCAGCATCACAATCTAATTCTTGTTAACTCTCAAGAAGAAGCACTCAACGTGATGACCATTTGAATATGGAAATCCACTTATAAATAAATGTAAAAGCCCTCTTCCATCTATCAAGTTGAGATCTTCCATCTATCTAAAATATTCTTGATAATGCTTACATCCTCACCGCTAGTGTTGGCATAGAGTTGGCCGATGCTTATTCCCTAGATATTGTCATTGTTTCTTCTATAAGATTCTAATCTCATAACTTGGGGGACTTCTATCCCCCACACAGCATTGCTCCGTCAGGCTTTCAGCCATTGCGGACCATTCCCCGCTGCCGATGTTCTTTTAGATAGAGATCCGAATCCTAGAAGGCTTTTAGAAGTAGCCCCCGCGTTCAAGTGGAAACAAGAGTGTTCAGGTAGTAACTATGAGGATGATCTCTAGCTACTAATGAACCGTGCTTCATGGGTCCTCTTCCATGTAGTGTATGACTTAGGATGTACGAGATTTACATAGATCTCTACCAAAACAAGAGGAAACCATCCAAATGCTCGAACTTTGAAAAACAGGTAATATGCATTGCGCTAACATTTCATAAGTACCTTTCGAATCCATGCATGGGGTACGTTATCATATTGAACTAAAAATTGCATCGCTTGGTGATAAAATAAATTCATAGGTGAAATTCATGTACAAACGGTCCTGTGATCATAACATGTATGTACTTAAAAATAAGTAATTATTACCGAAAGTGCACATGTGAATGTAAAGGTGCAATCTTCCATTGCTTTAAAGTTTATAGTAAGACACTTGGAAATTCTCTTTCCAATCAGATGAGTTTGGATTCATAACAGTATTGCCTGAAGTTTTTCTACTGCGTACAAATGGGTGACATTTGGCGATATAGTTACATAGGAGGAACACTTAATTATTGTGCTCATTTCGTAACATTAGGACTGACCATCGAGCTGTGCCAACCCACTGTACCGAGAAATAGACTGCCCGGGCCATTTTTTTTTAAACATTAAAAAATATATATTTTTTGTATAAAATATTAATTATTGTGCTCATTTCATAAATCATTAGTAGTTGCGACATGATAGCAAACTAGCAATAATTAATGCATTTGATGTTGCGTTTGATTTACTTTTGTTAAATTGTAAAGATCGCGTTAAAATAAATTTAGAGTAATGAATAAGTGATATATAATTATGCATACATCATTTTAGTTGATCAATATTGGCATCACCCTTTCAAGGTATGGTACGAGGAGACTCGTGTTCGACCCATCGACCATGGCAAGACTCAAGGCCGAAACAGCTAATGTGGGAGTGCAAAACCCGACTCGAGCTGAAGTCGTCACGGCTTTGATTTGCAAATCACTGACGGCCACAATGACCAAGGTATCCGGCCTCGACAAACCGGTGGTGTTTACCAACGCCGTGAACCTCCGCAGAAGAGCCGTCCCGAATTTCCACGATGACTCAATGGGGAACTATATATGGCTGCCAACTATTCTATGCCCGCTCGAAGAGAAGGATTATGACGGCCTGCCCAGCCTCATTGGCTGGCTCCGAGAAGCGAAGAGCAAAATAGACGGCGAATTCGTGCGAGGCTTGGAAGGCGACGGCGGATTTAATGCGCTACAGGACGCCCTTGGGGAAATGAGGGAGTTTCTAGCCCGCACGGATCGACTCGTAACGTTCTCGAGCTGGTGTAACTTTGGTCACTACGAGATCGACTTCGGGTGGGGGAGGCCGGCATGGGTGAGCCCAGTTGGTTTCCCGGAGGAATCGGGAAACTTGATCGTGAACACTGTGCTTCTGTTGGACACGAGGTGCCGCAAAGGAATCGAAGCGTGGGTTTTCATAGACGAACAAGAGCTTGAAGTGCTGGAACAAAACGAGGAGCTGACAGAGTACGCTTCCATAAATCCACCTGTTTCGGAGATCGAGGATTAATGATGGTCTACGGTCTCGTTCTCCATGATATGAGCTCGTTCAAGCCTTTTACTTTTGCGTTTCGGGTTACTGCAAAAGGAAGTATTCGTCTTCATATGAATAAAGTAGAATTGTTAAATAACCAGAGTACGCCATTCTTGACTCGAAGAAAAATAGATCGATCTAATTATAATAAGCAATCTATTGAAATGCCATATCTTCTTCTCTATGACCTATTTCAGTATAGCATTTTTTAATGAGATTAAGCGATTAATAGGTATAATCTACCCTCTTAGAGGCTAGAGAGAGGACCTAGTAAATCCTAATCAATAGTGTGTTAATCGGGCCTCTCTCATTACGGACTTCAGTTAAACACAATTGCTTATACTTTGCTGCTCAACTAGGGCTGTTATTAATAGATACCAAAACCTAATTCAATAAGATCACATAAGAATTTAACATATATTGAAATATCCATTAACCTAATTATTTAAAATAAAAAATTAATTAATTAATGTAAGCCTGTATTATAGGAAATTTCCAACACATTGGAGTCATCGAGTTCATCCTATAAGACCTTCAATTCGGTGTAATATTCCACCAACGAAAGTCCTCATTGTAGTAGCTCCATCTCCAGTTTTGATTTAGTTGATGTCAGGTCTATCCTGAGCAAATCTCTCCTTCTGCTCGTCACACATTTGCTTTGTGTATGCCACGCTTCCTTATAGACTCTTGTGGAGAGAATTGAAAACCCAAAAGTTATCAAGGAATTACAGATGTCCCTCGCATCAAATCTGGCTGTTGTTGGATCTAGTTTTTTATAGCGATTTGTCTGTACACCTGATTTTGCCCTCAAACATGTTTAAATCCATAAAAAATCTTGATCTTTCTCACTATCTTCACGAAAAGACATCGACTTGCTACTCTAAAGCCATTCTCGATCCATGTTGGAAAGCGGCCATGGCAGATGAATTTAATGCCTTCGTCATTAATCACACTTAGGATCTTGGATCACTTGATCCTTCTAAGAATTTTGTTGGTTGTAAATTGGTTTTTAAGGTCAAGTAAAAATCCGATGGAACTATTGAACGCTTCAAAGCTTGCCTCATTGTACAGAGATTTAAGCAACAAGTGCGATTAGACTATGATGGATTTATAGCCCAATTGTTAAATCCACTACAATTCAGGTTGCCCTCTCCATTGCGATTTCTTCATAATGAGTTATATATCAACTTGATGTAAAAATGCCTTCTTGCATGGCATCCTTCTTGAGGAAGCTTACATGTAACGACCTCTTGGTTTTTCTCATCATGAGTTCTTTGATCACGTGTGCCGTCTCGGAAAAGCTGCCCATGAATTAAAACAAGTTTCATGTGCATTTTTCATCACTTTAGCAAATTTTTATTATCTTTTAATTTCAGGGTAAGTAAGGTTGATCCTTTGCTCTCTCTCTCCACAAAAATATTTATAATTATATGTTGATGATATCTTTGTCAATGGTGACACTCTTAATTTATTACAATTTTGGATTGTTCAACTTTGTCGAAAATTTGTTATGACGGATCTTAGACCATTTTACTATTTCCTTGGTGTTGAGGCTCATAACTGCTCTAATGGTATGCTCTCATTTCAAGCCAAGTCTATTGATGACCTTTTATGCAAGTTTGACCTCTTAAAGTTAAGCTTGTGTCTCCTCCTTGGCCTTGAAGACTTTGTTGTCTGCTAACAATGGTGAGCTTCTGGCTTTTGCAAGGTTGTATTGACAGATGGTTGGTGCACTATAGTATCTATCCATGACTAGACCCGATGTTAGTTTTGTTGTCAACTTGATTGACATTCATACATCAACTCGGATTACCCCGTCTCCAGCCTATCAAATGTATGCATAATTAGTGGTTTGAGAGAACTCGCTGACAACACTAAAGAAATTTAACTAGGAAATCTATATATAACTTCCCTCTAACTCTCCCTTCTCCACCTCTGTCACGACCCCACTTTCTTTTGCCCTTGCCTTGCACCTTTCTTGCGGCTCGCTTCACACTACCGTCGCACCTTCGCTGCCTTCTCCGTCGCTCCCATATTTTACTCTTGGAATAGAGACTCAGAGACCTCATGAATAATGGATCCACCTAGTCTCAAGCGACCTCCGGTCAAAGGTTTCTAGAGTCTAGGGACTTCGAATGCCCTACATTGGTGCCACCGAAGAGAGAGAGAGAAAAAGCCAGTGACGATGGACCGAGTAGACACAGAGGATGCGGGCTATAGTGTCGCGTGACTCGAGCATACTTTGGGAAAAAGAAATAAAGGTAATGAAGAAGGAAAAAAAACCGGGCGAAAAATAGACATCGCCCTTACCTGTCACTTCGGTCCTGTTTGATAACGTTTCTATTTCTCCAAATTTCTGTTCTTTTGTTCTCCATAACAATAAAAAAAGAACAGAAATCCATTTAGTAACGTCAACTAATTTTTATTTCCCTAGAATAGAAAAGTTGTCGGGGAGCAGATTTAGAACATAAACAATAGGTAGAAAAAGGTAACTTCTTACTTTTGGGAATAATTTATGGAAATAAATTATTTTCTCTTTTCTTTTTTTCTTTTCTTCTTATTTGCCGGCCGCCACCCCCTTTGCTGCCTTCCATCGTCAACCACTGCTGCCGTCACCCACCATTGATGACTGTTGATGATGTCGCTAGTCAGCTGGTTAATCGACCGTAGCTGTCGCCAACCGCCTACCTTCGGCTACCGTCAACCGTCACCACCAATTGTTGACCCCCGCTGTTAATGACCGCTGATGATGCTGCCTGCTCTGTGGCAGTCGGTGGCGATGGGTGGCAGGCGATGTCGTTGATAGTCATCAGTGGTGGGTGGCATCATTGACGGTTATCAACAGCAGAGTCGGCAGCAGGCAGCGATGGTCAACGGCGATTTGGAGATCGGCAATGGGCGGCGGTAAGGAAGAATAAGAAAAAATTAAAAGAACTACGTTACAAAAAATTTTGTAAATCGTACCAAACACATTCCTATTCATTTTCCATTTTGTAAATATAAATTTTGTATAATTGCCAAACGCATTCTTTTATTGAGAAGTTGTTCGAGGGAATATAAAAAAAAACTATTTCTAAAAAGAAATTGTTCTCTGGAATAGAAGCGTTACCAAATGGACCCTTTGCCTCTCCCCTTCTTTCGCTTTTACATTTTTTTTTTTTTTTTTTTGCGATTTTATAAAACACTTCTCTTAATATTTCTCATATCTACTTATGTTGACACATAGACATCTAACTATCCACACCAATGTGTCTATTTAAATATTTAATAGAATGACCTATTCGGTTGAAAAAATAGATACCCAAAAAGAAAAGTTAAGAGACTCGATTGAACAAATAAAGAACCCTCAAAGACTGGAGTGGGGAGTGGGGCTCCTCTATCATTCATGTCAGTTCTCCCCCACCTAATACTAATTGCCCCGTCTCTATATGATTCAAAGAGACTCAATTAAAATATACCCTTTTCTTCTTTCTCGCACACACAAGCACAAGCTGTCATTAATAAAAAGGCGACCGCGGTACCCCAACTCCAAGTCCGATTCGGGTGAACGTTATGAGTTACTTTCGTTATCTTCAACGTGAAAGCCAATGGTCGAAAGAGAGAAAGGGAAACGTTGAGAGTGAGCTAACAGAAACTTTTCATAGGCTTGAAAACTTCAATGAGCGTATCTCGCGTAACAGTTACTTCATGACGGGTAATAGACAGAGACACTATTGAGACAGTTCAGTAGATTTGGCAAAACAATTAATGAAATTGCGTCTGGCTAAAGTTCTACATTTTTTTTCTACTTAGTTTAAGTTTGTGGTTGAAGGCATTTTGGATTTTTCTAAACTCAAAATAGTCCAAACTTTCGTTATACAAACATGTTGGCGGGAAAGTGAAAAATTGTGTTTTGCCTCCAAAATAGCTTAACTAGAGAGGCCTTAACACTTAAAATTGGATGGAAATTTTCTGGAATGGAATTTAGAGATATAAAATCTTGTCCAATTGCCATTCGAGATTGACCAAAATGTCTCTAACTAGAGAAATACCTTTTTTAACGAGTGTTCCAAGGCACTTGTTTGGCAACTAATGATAATAATATTACAATTTGCAATGCATCAATTGCTCATCTATCATGTACAATTAATATCTTGAAAAAACAATTATTTCAAATAAGGTATAATTAATTAGTGCTTCAAGGACACTTGTTAACAGGATTGTAAAGAAAGTTATCTCGGAAATTCAATCTTGACTTATAGCTCTCCCCTCACCATCTCCATCATCGCCCCGCTTCCCTTTGCCCTTGTCTTGCATCACCGTTGCCATTTGCTCCACCATCGTTACACCTCCACCTCCGTCGTCCGTCGCTCCCTTTCTTTTTTTCTCATAACAGAGGCCTAGAGAAGTCACGAATAGTGGATCCGCTTAGTCTAAGCAACCTCAGATCCAAGGGTTCCCCAGGCTAGGGACCACAGAGAGAGAGAGAGAGAGAGAGAGAGAGAGTTCGACTTTCAATGTCAAATGTTAGGTGACGACATTAAACTAGAGAGAGAGAGAGAGAGAGAGAGAGTTCGACTTTCAATGTCAAATGTTAGGTGACGACATTAAACTAGGAATTAGATACTTGGATTTGGTTCCCAAACATGTGACTTAAGCTTCGCTACACAACCTTATGAATTAGTCAACTACGCCAGTACAATGCCACATCCCTCTTGCATGTACAATGCAATATTCAATGATTTAATCTAATTTATAGATATTTCTTTTTTCCTTCTTTATCATTTTCTCGAAGGCATTTAATTTCGATCCAAGTTTTAGTTTGACTTGCCATCCTAGTTTGACTTTGACACGGTTGCTCGCAGCGGATCGCATCGAATATGCCAAAAGCTGGAGATCGAAACAATCTAATTGTCCAATTAACATATGGGAAAACCCATATTTTATCCACTTTGAACAAGTTTATACTGGAAAAAAAGAAAGCATACTAATTAAATATGTAATTCATTGCTAGTTGTCGTCAAAACTATATAAATTTCCATTTTATAAAACGCCTTGTCCGGTTGACGTAACGTGCTGTCCGATCATGCTCTATAAGAAATAATACCGTTACAAGCAAAATTTTCCCCATATACAGAAAACGATCTTCGCCGACACCCGTTGACTGTCGTTCCTGATATTTTAGGAAATAAAGATTCGAAATTCCTCTTTTTCTTATTTTCCTCAGTTATCACATGGGGCGTGCTTGCCATAAAATTGGAGAAAAAACTACGTTATTATATTTAGGTTGTCTTGGCAATTCCATCTCTAGAAGCAACTCTGGCGTGTTATTCACCGGGTGAAATCATAAGTTTGTTGAAATACACGGGCGTCGGTTCATAATTTAATGGCTTGAAACTTCCGGGTAAAGGAGAACACTAGCACATGCAATGAGTGGCTATATTAATCGATGAATTATGGGGACATATTCTCTATAATTTGTTATTAGTCTCGCTAACGTGAAATTAGCCTTCCCGTAGTCGACCTGATCTAGATAAGACATTCGCTAATATAATCGCTAAGGACGAGATAATCCCACCGAACTTGGATGGCCTATGTAAATCTGCAATTATGAGCTTCCCCACATATAATTATTATTATCTTCTTTTCCCTTATGTAAACAAACAGATGCAAGTCCAATGAGACTACTCAACACACAACAAACCTCCAACTCTTAGCAAAAGTTTAACTCCAATGGGTAACTTAAACAACCAAAATGCGTTACATCATAGCATTCCAAGTTGGCGATGTGCATCAGTCCGGGTCCAACTAGTCAATTCTGAGTGGTTCTCAATTTCAAAATTTTGGAATTAGGAATAATTGATCCAGTTTCCGATTCCACATAAGGAGTCGGATCGCTAGGACTGGATTGATGGATCGGTCAAGATTTCTTAATTATTTTTATCTTTTATTTTGAAGTAAACCTTTGTTTTTTCTTTTAATATGGGGAAATTTCCAAATATAGGCAATAGAAGAAACAAAAGAAGAAAAAACCACTGGTTTTGGACCAACTCTAGGATTGGATCAGACCAATTGATCCAGCTTCTAGTTCCACAAATGGGAAATCGACCTTGCCGAGTTGGGTCGGTTGTTCAATTCCAGATTCCAGATTGGGAATCGACCCACCTTGAAACTAATCACCCATATTTCAAGTAAGTTTGAGTGTCGAGATAACAAAAACCTTCGTCCTCCGTAGCTTCTAGAAGCCCACGAAAGCTCGCTCATCCTCTCCACTAAGTCATCATCAACTCTTTTGCTAATCATGCACCGGCAATGGCAAACTGCTCGACAATCCTCTTCTCTATACCTAGAAGGCGAAGGCACTCCAATATGGTATACTTACTTTAGTAGGACCTTCACCTATGTGGACAAGTTCTAGACACCCCATCGCAACGATTAAGTTATTGTCAAGTTGGAAAGTGGTAGAACGTGACAAAACTCGAGCCAGCATGCAAGGAGGAGCCAAGTCTTCACTAAGACACATTCATACACACATTGTCTAATGGATAACGTTTGTATTTATAGAGTTTATCTACTAGCTGTTACAGTAATTATATGGACTAATTTAAAATATTTTGAATTTCGAATTAGTCTGTAAACATAATAACTATGGTAATAATTACATGAAATAAGAATGGACTAATTCATATACTTTGAATTAGTCCGTTATAGTAATAGCTATAGTAATAATTAAATAAGAAAGTCAGTAACTAAATTTGAAAGAGTTATGCATAGTTATCCTTAACAAGCCCCCACAAGTTGAAGGTGGTCTTTTGGATGATCTTCAACTTGGATTTGAGTATAGCATGGTGACACTATGTAAGAGACTTGGTGAAGATATCTATTATTTGATCACATGTGGATATGAAGTGAACCTGAAGTTTGTGTAGTGACAATGGCAAACGAAGTGAACGTCTACCTTAATATGTTTTATTCTAACATGAAAAAGTGAATTTACCATAAGATACGTTGCCCTTTGGTTGTTGCACCGAAGGATATGGGGTCTTAATTGAGATATGCCTAATTCTTGTAACAGTGATTCCAACCATAACACTTCTACCATGGCGTTTGCCAATGCTCGATACTCGGATTCAGTTGAGGGACATACAATGTTATGTTGCTCTTTGGCTAACCAAGAAATTAGATCTTGACCCATATAAATTGCATAACCTCCTATTGAGCGTCTATCAATGGGCAACTGGCCTAGTCCGCATCACTATATGCATTAAGTTCTGTTGTGGTTTGGGAACTGATGAGTAATTCATGTAAAACATTTTCCTCTAGGTAGCATAGAATCTATTTCACCATACTCCAGTGGTCTTATGTTGGTTCTTTTAAGAACTGGCAGACTTTGGTTATCGCATATAAGAGACATTTGCCCTAGTTAGGTGGCATATTGAAGAGCTCCGACGATGCTCCTGTACAAATTGACATCTTCAAGTGGCTTACCCTGATTAATTAAACTAGTTTTATAACCATGGGCATGTGAATTGGTTTAAAACCATCCATTTTGGTTCGGCGAAGGAGATCTCTAATATACTTATGTTCTGACAGGAGGAGCCCTGATAGATGTTTAAGCACCTTGATTCGCATGAAGTAATTAAATCGCCCAAGTCCCGTATGAAGAACTCCTTATTTAAGCAGTTGATGGTCTCTTGAATAAATGTCGGATTGGACACTATAATAGTATGTCGTCAACATAGATGAGCATGTAAAGGGAGAAATTGGGCTGATGTAATATAAAGAGAGAAGTGTTAGTTTTTGATATGATAAATTCTAGGGATTCTAAAAAGATGCTCAACTAGCGGAACTAAGCCTGCGGTGCTTGTTTCAATCCATATAAATATTTTTGTAACTTGCATATATGGTTGGCCTTTCTTTATCGATGAAGCCTTAAGGTTGAGCCATGTAGACTTCTTTAGTCAAGTTAGTATTTAAAAATGCATTACTAACATCCAACTATCGGAGTTTCTAGTTCTTTGTCACAACTAATGAAATAATTGTATGGACAGTGGTTACTTTAACAATGGGACTAAGGGAGTGTTTGTTTGTGTTTCTGTTCAAAAAGTATTCCAAGGAATAGAAATAAAAAAAACTATTTCTGTTCCGGGAAACAATTTTTGACCAGAAAAACGTGTTTCGTAAACTTGTTCTGGGAATAAAAAAAAGAATAGAAACATGTTTGGTAAATTTGTGTTCTTTTTTTTGTTTCTTTTAATTTTTTTATATTTTTTGTTTTTTTCGTTTTTTCTTTCTTTTTTCTTTTTTTTCTTCTTTTGGCCAGTCGCCGGCCTTGGCCATGGTCGACGACCGACCGACGAGGGCCGGTGGCCTTGCCCAGCCACGGCGAGGCTCGCCGACCCCCGGCGAGGCCAAGCCTCATCGTGGTTGGGCGAGGCTTGGCCTCGCCTTGGCTAGGCAAGCTCGGACTCGCCTAGATCCGGCGAGGCTGAGCTCACCCAGCCACTAGTCGCCTAGCGGTGGCTCGGCGAGGCGAGCCTCTCCGGTGGGTGGGCAAGCTCGGCCTCGCCTTGGCTGGGCGAGCCTCGCCAGGGGCCAGCGACGCTCGGCCTCGCCGGGGGCCGGCAACGCTCCGGCGAGGTCACCGGCCCTCGATAGCCAATCGCCGGCCATGGCCAAGGCCGACGACCGGCCACAAAAAAAAAGAAGAAGAAAAGAAAGGAGAGAGAAAATTTGTTCTTAAAAATTGTTCCGGAAACAAGAAACAAGGATTTTTGTTTCTTGTTTCTGTTCTAATTTTGTTCCCAGGAACAAAAAAATAAATTTGGAACAAAAACGCAAACAAATGTGTTTCTGTTCTTTTCTTGTTCCCGTGAATAAAAAAAAAGAAAATCTGTTCATGAACAAAAAATAAAAACACAACCATGCACGCCCTAAACGTTTCCATATAGTCGATACCTTCTTGCTGATTGTAGCCCTTGGCCACTAGGTGGGCTTTGTACTAGTCTATTTAACCATCTATATGTGTCCTAACTCGATAAACCCATTTGGAGCCTACAACTTTTTCTTTGGGATTTGGTGGAACCAAAACCCATGTTCCATTCACAACAAAGCATTAAATTATTCTAGCATCGTGTCCCTTTATTTTTCATGTTTATTAGTTTCAGTGAAGCACCGTGGCTCTTCTGTAGAACTTATTTCAGTCAAGTTCATATCTAGCAATGAATATTTAGCGTTGAGCTTTGGGTTTTGATGCAACCACATTAAATGGGTTCTTAGTTTTTCATAAACTAGTTGTGGAGATATCACAATAGCCTACTGTGGGGCGGCGTTTGAAAGAGTCTCATTAGAATTAGTACCAACATCACATGAACTAGAAACCAATGTGTTAGATGTTAAAGCAATATTAGTATTTGATAATGTCAGCGATGGTTTTTTAAAGGTGGGTGTGGAGACGTTAGAGGGTATGGTAGGAGGCAATATATTACCATTAACACCATGGTTCGCATGGGAGGACATACTAGTGATGGAGTTTGTCAACCAAGGATGTGATTATGAGGATATTTCAAAAGAGTGTGAACCAAATGTGGCCAATGGAAACGTATTTTCAATAAAACGAGCATGTCTTGCAATATACACGCGTCCAGTATTGTAATCTAAACAACGGTAACCGATATGCAATGGACTATATCCTAAGAACACACATTGGGTAGAATGGAATGAAAACTTATCCGAATTGTATGGCCTTAATAAAGGGAAAACAACACGACCAAATATTTTCAAAAACTTGTTATCCGGTTGTTGATGGAAAAGTGTTTGAAAATGTGAGATATTATTTAAAAGTGCATGGGTAATCTGTTAATAAGGTAAGTTGTAGTTTCAAAAGCATAAGACCAATACTTAAGGGGAAGAGATGCATGGGCCAATAACGTAAGGCCAGTATCAACAATATGGCAAATTTTTTGCTCAACTACTTCGTTCCACTCGTAAGTGTGTGGACATGCTACTCAATGCAAAATTTCATCTTCTAAAAAATTTTACTTAGGGTTCCGTATTCCTCACCCCAATCAGACTATACAGCTTTGATGGATTTTTCAAACTGTTTCTCAACCATGGTCTTGAATTTTTTTTTTTTTTTTAAATGGAAGGGACCGTAGACTAACTTTGAAGAGGATAGTACCAAGTATATTTGGAAAAATCATCGATAAATATAACAAGATACTTAAAATCAGAAATAGAATCAATAGGAGTAGGTCCCCATACATCAATAAAAGAGGCATTTTACTAATGTTATGAGTGGGGGATAAGGGTGTTTTATGATATTTGCCTAATAAACAGGAAACGCGTTTGTTAAAATAAACTATAAAACATGACAAATTGTTTAAATGAATCAAAGAGCGAATGTTGCTTTGTTGGGGATCAGAGCGAATGTTGCTTTGTTGGGGATCCATTCGGTTGTGCTAGGTGGTGGTAGTGGCAGAAGTATCAAGTGAGATGGTTTTGACGGAAGGAGATGTGGTATAAAGACCCAAGAGCTGGTATAGTCCATCCTTAAGCGAACCCTGGAGTACTAGTGTTGTGGTATGCAAATCCTTCACAACAAAGTGAAATAAATGAAACTTGAAGAAATAGTTGTTATCAACTATAAAATTGTGTATAGAAAGTGGATTTTGTGTAATGGCAAGGACATGAAGAATATTTGAAAAAGTAAAAGATTTTTTAACATGATTTTTAAGAGTGGAAGAACTGACATTAATAATATCTAAACCTGCTTCATTACCTACATGAAGAGATTCATTACCATTATATGGTGCAGTAATCTGCAGATTCGCAGTCTCACGGGTCACATGGTGAGTAGCTACAATATCTAGATGTCGTGACCAAATTTCCGAGTGTAAACCACCTAGAGTTTGGCTAATGGATTACTAAGTCAAACTTAGCTCGAGTTCTCCCAAATCCATATCAATTCGCGACTTAAATTCAAATTTCTTAACATGCAAATGGATTTTATCTAGGAGTCGCCACTAATCTATTTTTTTGTGGGTTGATTAGAAACCAAGTAAAGTAACAAGAGTTTTACTTTACTCATACAAACCAGAGACTATGGATATGAGGACTTGGTTATACTAGATTTCTCTAATGCCCTTTCGGTACCATTCTTTTATTTTCAAAAATGTTTTTTGTAGGCAGCTTAAATTGATTTTAAATCTATTTCCCTAACATGTGAAGCGATCACACGGGTACACAAACCACTAATTTAATACCCAGATAAATAATGAATAAATTGCAAAACTTACCTCAAAGCAATGGAAGCATCTGTAATGTTAAATTAGAATCCACATCAACAACTCTAGATATGATTTCAAATTAACACGCAATTTATTTTATTTGTTTTCACTTAATTAATGAAAATCATGTAATATGCAATGCAATATTACCAAATGACTTAATTCTAATGATATGCAATTTCTAATTAAATGGACCTAATAACAATCTCTAAATGACGTGCATTTCATGAATCTAATCGTATATGACATTTACATGACATTTTTTATTTTTCTTCAAAATGCAATCTATCCTAGAGAATGTAACTAATTTATTCTAAGACATTTTTTGTATTTTTCATGAAATTCGGAATTAGGAAAAATGTGAAAATTATCTAACTAGATTAAGATTCTATTTAATTTGCATTAGGAATTAGGTTAAGCCAAATCCTAATTTAAGCTAAAATATTATCTTAACCCAAATAATCCTAAAATGCAATCTATCTAATATCTAAACTTATAATAAATTAAGAAAAATATTATCTAAAATTA
Source organism: Eucalyptus pumila (assembly GCA_016097595.1). NCBI lineage: Eukaryota > Viridiplantae > Streptophyta > Magnoliopsida > Myrtales > Myrtaceae > Eucalyptus > Eucalyptus pumila. The sequence goes on from CM027851.1 coordinate 25,610,489, forward strand.
AACTAAGTGCAATTTTACCCTAATATGCAATGACATGCAAAAATATGTCTTAACTCACATATCCATGATGATTTTTTGTGTTTTTGTTTTATTAATTAAAAAAAGTCAGATAATTAAACATGTAATTTAAGCTAATGAAACAAAAATCTAACATCCTGAATTTAGGATATTTATTATTATTTTTAAATAAAATGCTTAATCTAAATATACGAATAACCCTAAAGCATGTAACATTCGAACCCAAACATATTTCAAGATAATTAAAGCAATTAAGACAAGACAGACCATTTAAAATTGCCAAAAATATCCTACACTATTCAGATCAAGGGATAATATCTCGCTAATAAAATCAATAAATTGATGTTAAGTCTTTAAGATCAAAATATCAATTTTATTCCCACTTGATTAATTATTTCATCTAAAGCCTTATAGATGAAATAAAAAAACTCAAGGCGCGGTTGCGAATTAGGTAATATGTTGGAATTTTCAATCATATACTAAGGACTAATTATACTATAAAAAAAAAAGATAAAGTAAAATAAAGATAATAAAATAAACTAAAAAAAACTACCTAATGTGTTTTCTTTTTTTTCTCCTTTTTTCAAAATTGGGGTGGCAGCCGTGGGACCCGGCCAAGGGTGGCTGATCGGAGGTCCGTCAAGGGGTCGCGGTCGGAGCTCCGGTGAAGGTCCGGCAAGGAGGAAGCAGCGCTTAGCAGGGGAGGAGCAGCTTTGGTTGCAGCACAGTCGGCGGGTCTTCGCCGGGCGGCGTCGGCCCGGCCCGCGGGACGTCGGGCTGGTGCGTCGCGGGTGAGGGGGATTCCGGCAACGTCGGGTGACAGGAGGGACAGCAGCGCGGCGAGATCGGTGGTTGTCGGGCGTCGGTGTATGAATGACGGGAACGTGGAGGTGGCTGAGGCACGGCATCGGGCTTCGGTGGTGCTGCTGGGCGTTAGAGGGTATCACGGCGACCCGCAAAGGGAACAGAGAACAGAAGTAGCAATGGAAGAGTCAGCAATGGGAGGCACTCGCGCTGCGACCAGCGGTGACAAACGGCAAAGGAGGCATTGACGGCTAACGACCAGAGAAGAGCTACACACGAGCAGTAGGCGAAGAGGGCGTCAGGCACTGGTGCAGTGGTGGCGCGGTGCAGAGGCGCGGGCATTGACAGCAACGCAGTGGATGCGCAGGCGGAGGCACAGCGTTGCTGGTTGCTGGGTCGTCAGGTGCTGTCTTGCAGGCAGAGGTGCGGCCGTGGAGTGAGGGGCGCAGCAACGTCAGGCTACGGCGGCGGTGCTACAAGAGTAGCAAAGGCGGCATCAGATTCGGGTGCTCGCTGCGTCGAGCGAAGGCGCAGCCACGACGACGGCGCTCGGAGGCTTGGCTGCTGGTGCGCTAGCGAGGAAATCGGCAGCAAAGGGACCGGTCACAGCCTATGTAGCACCTACACGCGACACGCGACACGCGATACGACACCCAATACGTCATTTCTAAAAAAATAGAGATTTTCGACACGTTCCGACACATTAAATATTAAATAAATATTTTTATATATACATATGATTATTTCAAAAATAAAGAGTAGAGTCAATTTATTTAAATAAATTTATAATTTTTATGGTGATTATAATTTATTATTATTCAATATTATTCATCTTTTTTCTTTTTTGAAATCGCCCTCCACCCTCTCCCTCCAAAATAGAAAAGAAAAAAGAACAAATCCCGCCCAGAGCATCCCATTTTAATTTTTTTTGGCTCTTCATGGCACCATCATTTTTTTTTTTTTCCTGCTCTTCCTTGAAAACCCAAACGCTAGCTACCTATTATTTCTCCTAGGCGTGTCCTCCTTGCACACGGTACCTCATTTTTAAATTTTTTTCTGCCCTCCTTGGAAACCAAACCTAGCTGCCTCATCCTCCTTTGACTCCTCCTTTATGGCACCCCCCTCCTTGGAAACTAAATCGTAGCCTCCTCCTCTTTCTGTGCTCATCCTCCTTGCACGACACACATTCTTTATCTTTTAGAAAACCTTCAAGAGCAGGCTTGAAAACTCTCGGAAAACGGCCTCTCCCTCCTCCATTGCACGATCCTCTTCCTCTCAATCCCTACTCTCTCTTGGTCACCTCGTTGCAGTTGCTCGCTGCCTTGCCTCTGGTCCTCTCTCTTTTGCGATCGTAGCCTTGTCTCTGGTTCTCTGTCGCGGCCATCTCAGTTGCCTGGTTCTCTCTTCCTCCAGCCTTCTCTCACCATCGCGGCCTCACCGTCGCGGCCTCACTACTGCTGCCTCACCTCCGCAACCTTGCTTCCTCTCTCTCGCCTCGTCTTCACCCTCCATCGCCAACGCCAACAATTCACTCTCCCTACACGCTTGCAGATCCGCTCTAGAAACCCAGCCTCTTGCTCGGACACGATCCGACTCGCGTGTCGAGAAGAGTTGACCACGTGTTGGAAAATCCGACACGTGTTGACCGCGTGTCCGAGCGTGTCCGAGCATGTCGAAGCGTGTCGGACACGCCGACACGTGTCCGACACAACACGGAAGGTTCCCGAGCGTGTCCGTGCTTCATAGGTCACAGCAATAGAGGACCTCCGAGGAAGATGAACAGGATCTTTTGGTTTCTTTTTCTTTTTTCGTTTTTTTTCTCTCTCTCTCTCTCTCGTTCTCTCTGCTCACGCCCTCTTCTGCTGACTTTTCCTTTTCTCTGCAGTTTGTCAAGAAAATAAGGAAATAAACGAGAAAAAGCTCTCTTTTGACTTAAGATGGACGAGGGAGAAAGCCTTTTTCTCTCTCTCTCTCTTTAAAACTTTCTCCCGCACCCTTTTCACGAATTCTCTCCCAATTTTTCGCACCCCCTTTTTTTCAAATTTTTCTGGTCCCTTTTATAGTGGTTCCGAGCACCATCTTCCATGGCAATTTTTTAGCTTTCTTTTTTCGTTGCCTCAATTTATGGTCTACAAATTAGATCAAAATCTTGCAATCGGTTTGATTTTTCCTCAAATGTTTTGATTCCTTCCATTTTATCAAACTCCTTGCTTTTTTTATTCACCTAATCGAGAATTTGCTTCTACATTTACTATGATTTGAATATTTGCCGGAGCAAAGATGTCTAATTAGAATTTCCCCATTCCATTCATAATCAAATCAGACTAATCCTCCCATTATTTTCCTTTTATTCATTTTATTTGATCTAATGCATTTTTTTAAGGGTTAAAATTAACCCCCTTTTTTATGCAAAAAATTCATGACCGAGTCGCCAAAATTTAAGTGTCAACACTGGAAACCAATCTTGCTGCGATGGGGAAGGAAGAATCTTGGCCATATTGGCAATAGGTTGAGGTGCACTATGGTTAGACAATAAATACCTCAAATAACATCTTGTAGTCGTATGTTTAATAATTTTGACGATTTTGGCATCGACGTTTCCTATTTTTGGATCAATTGCCTAGGTTTCTTTGATTACTCCGATTGCCTTCTTTGATTACTCCGATTGCCTTGCCAATGGTATTAGGATGGTAGAAAGTTGAAAATTGGAAATCGATTGTAATTGAGTGGTAGGGATGGATGATGGAAAGGTGTAAGTGGTAACATTTACGTTTATAGGCACCATGACAGAATTTATTCAAAGCTCATGATTGAGGAGCAATCTACAAAGTTCAGGAAAAGTTATCGGGTTTTGTAGCCAAAGCAGCAGTAATGTTAGAAAAATCAGAACCAAGATTATAGTAGATGATGGCATTTAGTTCTTCATTCCCTATGGGGCGATTGGCAACAATTAGTTGATTTGAAATGTACTTTACCTTGTGGAGATAAGCTGGAACAAGTTTGTCACCATTGGATGTATTTAAGAGTTGCATATGAAGATGAAGAGTGCTTGTATGCGATAGAGTTTCAAATGTAGTTTGTAGAGCCTTCCAAATATCAGTAGCAATAGTTAATCCAATCACATAGGGTAGGTGATCGGGTGAAAGAGAAGATATTATCCAACTAAGAACAAGTTGGTCTTTTTGAATCCATTCATCATATATAGGGTTCGGTGCAGCAGTCGTGGAGCTTGTGGGGTTGATGGTTGGAGTGGGACAAGTAATGGTGCCGTCAAGGTATCCCATTAAGGATTGGCTGCAAAGCAATGGAAACAAGTGGGTTTTCCACAATAAAAAGTTATCACTAGAAAGTTTGAGGTAAAAATGGTGTTGCATAGCTGGAGTAGAGATGGGAGATGACATTGTGAATAGGAAAAGTCGAAAATTGGAAGAGGGAGAAAAAAAAGGAATAGCTGAGGTGTTTCCAATGATCTTACCAGTGCTCTGATACCATGTAAAAATAGATTCTAAGTTTGAGGATGAAGTTTTGCTTATCTTTTAACTCTAAGATAACATTTTTATTTATAGAGTGTATCTACTAGCCGTTACAATAATTACACGGACTTATACAAAAAAATTTGAATTTTGAATTATTTAGTTACAGTAATAACTATGATAATAATTATATGAGATAAGAATGGACTAATTAAAATATTTTGAGTTCGTTATAGTAATAACTACAGTAATGACTAAATGAGAAAAGCATTAACTAATTTGAACAAGTCATGCATTGTTATCCTTAACAATAGGATACATGAAAAATTCCTCTTTCCATTTATAAGTTCAACATTCAACATTCCCCGTTGGCTAATTGGTGAAATTTAAGTGTCAATAGTTGAAATATGCAATTAAAAATTGTTGCCACTTATCACAAAAGATTCGTTTAAAATAAACATCTATACTATTATATAAAGTAAAAAAAAAATCTCCTACAAATCTAAATTATTTGTTTTCTTCCCCCAATATCCTTAACTATTTATTTTACAATATTTTATTCATGGACAAATGCATTAATTAATAATTTATCTCGAACTATCAATTATAATGATTGCACCATTTTTTCTTATCATGAAACAACCTTCCCAAAAAAATTTCAAAACTTGCGATAATTCTCTTCCCTTACAGATTTGTACAATATCTTTGAATTGTGAATTTTACGAACTCATCATTCATTCCAAATCTTCTTAATAAGGTGATCTTCCCCCATTTTTTATATACACGGGACGCTCGTACCCATTTGCTAGTATATTAATAAAGAAGCTAACTTGTTCTTTTGTAGGTAAAGGTAACCTCTTGTATGATGCACCGAAATTACCTTAGCCTCATCCAAGAAAATGCTGATAATAATACACAATACCAAAATATTAATAGAAACAATTTTTTTTTTTTTTTTTTTTGAGATTTATATATTTTTAGAAAGGTTATTGCAAGATAAAAACTTGTTCAAATTTTAATATTAAAAAATGTGAAAATAAAATAAAACTTTGAATTTAAACGTTCATGCATGTAAATCATCATATTCACATATATCAAATCAGGCTCCAAATTCGAGTTCTCAATTAACTCACACACAGGAATTTGTCATTGCACGGAGCTTATGAATTGACTAATTAGATATATGTATTAGAATCGAGTCGACATCACTTATCGGAAAAAAAAAAAAAAAAAGGGAGCTAGTTGATACCCACACGGCAGGCTTTGATTAGAATCGCCGCCTAATATGACTGGCAGCATTAAAAGATTTGTTTGTTAGAAGTCTACTTGTTTTAAGATTCTTAGCACCGAAGATAAGTTCCATACGTTTGACTTGGTCGAAAGCTAAGATTTATAAATAGCAGCGTGAAGGGCGTGATAAATTTATAAGAGCAAATTATTACGACTATCGGAAGAAAAAGAACAAAATGAGATGTCCGAGAAAGCGGGGTAGTCAACACGTAAGAATCTCTTCTTTATAATATCGCCATCTGTCAATATAGCTCGCCGGTTGGCCGATCTATAACCATTATGATTAACTATAATGGTGATATAAGTAGAAACCCTCCGAGCAAACATGAGAAGATAACTGCATCATAACGTGATGGAGATCGAAGTGATATCCACGGAATTCATCAAGCCCTCTAACCCAACCCCAGACAACCTAAAGATCCACAAGCTATCACTCCTTGATCAATTGATGCATTCAAGGTACAGTGCCCTTGTTTTTTTCTATCAAGGTCACGACACAACCCTCTCCACATCCCAAATCTCACGCACCCTAAAGAGCTCGCTCTCCCAAACCCTCACCCGCTTCTACCCCTTCGCTGGGAAGATCAAGGACCGCCTCTCCATTGAGTGCGACGATGGAGGTATCCCCTTCTCGGTAGCTAGGGCTCAATCGAGCCTCTCACGGTTCCTCGACCGGCCAGACCCCCGGGCTATTCAAGACTTCCTTCCGGGGGCTACTTTCAAGCTAGTCGACACCGGATCTCGAGTGGCGATGGTCCAAATGACCGCCTTCGCTTGTGGTGGGATTGCAGTTGGCATGTTGGTTGCGCACGTGGTCGCCGACGGGGTCGGCATGAGCACTTTTCTCAAGGCTTGGGCTGCGAGGGCCCACGAGTCCATGGACGATGTATGGCCGGATTTCGATACGACGCTGTCGCTGTTTCCTCAATATGAAGCATTCCCGGAAAAGCTGTCGTTCGCAAGCGTGTATGCTCCCTGCTACCAAAGAGGCTGGTAGGACGAGTCGCTTCCATTACCTTTTTAATCAGTTAGAAGCACGATAAAATAATAATAATAATAATAATAATAATAATAATAATAATAATAACAAGCATAATCCAACGGTGAGGTATATCTGTCTGGATTATGACTGTTCATATGAAAAAGTGACTAATTTCATTAAGATATCATTACTTGTTATTACATATTAAGACTCATTTCTTGTATAAGATGTTATTATCGATGTGCACCAGATACTATGTTAAAAAATTCGATAAACGAAAATCGAAATGGATTTTTCCTTTAATGGGTAGACACGTTCCAACCATTTCTCTCAGGTGTGGTGCAAGAAGATTGGTGTTCGACGCGTCCGCCATAGCCAGAATGAAGGACAAAGCAACAAGCTCGCGTCTCCAGAAACCGAGCCGTGTGGAAGCCGTCTCCGCCTTAATTTGCAAATCCATGATGGCAGCGGTCAACCCCAAACCGAAGGCGATGTTGATGGCCCACTACGTGGACTTGCGCCGGCGAGCCACGCCGACCATCCCCAACTATGCCGTGGGGAACCACCTCTTCTTGGCTGTCGCACGGTTTTGTCCCACCGAGTCCAATGACCTCGCCATCATTGCAGGCCGGCTCCGGGAAGCGACGGCCAGAGTCGACGGCGACTTGGTAAAAGGTCTGCAAGGCGAGGGCGGATTCTTGAAGTTGCGCGAGGCCGTCGGAGAAATTAAGGAGGTCATCTCTGGTGGTATGAATGGCGGCGGTGGCGGCAACATCAATAATAATAAGCTGGACTATCTAGGGTTTACTAGTATGTGCAATTTCGGGCTTTATGAGGTTAATTTTGGTTGGGGAAATCCGGCATGGGTGACCAGTATTGGCTTACCAGGGAAAAAACCTATAGAGATCCCAAACATTAATTACGTGTTTTTGTCGGACACTAGATGTGGAAATGGGATCGAGGCGTGGGTTCTTTCAGATGAAAATAGGCTTCTAGCCTTGGAGAAAGACCCAGAGATTCTGGAATTCGCTGTTGTTGATCCGAGTCCCTTAAAGATGCTGTTGAAAAGTAATTTGTAATTCGTCCTTTCTTATTAGAAGTAATTTTGAATTTTTTTTTTTGGTTTCTTAAAGCACAAGTGTCCAATTTGAATTTCTCTTCTTATTTGTTATTTCATGCTCCCATTTGACACGCGCGCGCGCGCGCGCCCACACACACACACACACACACACACACACACACACACATATATATATATATATATATATATATATATATTTGTATTGTTTTCTAAAGCACAATTCCAATTTATATTTCTCACGTTCCCATTTGACATACCTACATACATACATACATACATATATATATATATGTATGTATGTATGTATGTATGTATATATCGTTTTCTAATGAATTGTGAGTTGATATAGGTTTCTCGTCTTGAGCTCAGCTCGTGGCTTGACTTTGACTTACGGTACTAATCAATAACGGGAATGCAAACAGCACAACAACTTGTACTGATCTTCATATTGGGACAAACAGTACAATATGTCATTTGTTGATGATGATTTAGGGTGCAGGCGCATGATCAGAATCTTGTAGATCATGTTGACTTTCAGTGGCAGCATGCTTAGTGGGATTTTTGTCTCCGAGGATCAACTCAGAACTTTCAAGTACGAAGGGAGTAAGCATTTGTATGGCTTATATAGATTTTCTCAAAATGGCAAAGAGGGAATTTGACGAGATCAGCGATCGCTTCAATAGTAACAATGCAATTTTGTTTGCTGGATATAAGATATATATATATATATATATATATATATATATATATATATATATATATATATATATATATATATATATGACACTGTCACGGTTTGATAAGATGGGGATTTGACGAGAACAATGCAACGACATCATAATAGATCTCTTCCTGAAGAGTGCAGAAGTAGTTCAGATGGAGTTTTCAAACATCTCAGTCATGAAAATGCCATGATTGTCTAGACTCCTGAAGTCAACAAAATGATTGGCCATAGGTTGACGGAAAAGAAGGGAATTGAAGGTGAGCTGGTGATCATGTGAGAGAAAGAGGGTTGACTCGAACGGACGGGTCAAGGATAAAACTTTCTGTAGGCTCAAAGAATGCCTACACTATCATCGTCGTTGTCTTCCTCCTCCTTCTTCATTCGGCCACTGATCATGGCGATGGTTGGCACCCAACCAAAGGCGAGCTTGAGCTCTCCCATGGCCGGCAAGCTTGAGCCTTGCCAGATCGACAAGTCAAAAGCTCATGCTCATCGATATGATGAGCAGCCACCTCGAGCTTGCGGATCTAGTGAGTGGTGAACTTGAGCTTGCTTGTGGCTGGTTGCTAGTCGTCGCCATGGCCAGCCAAGGCAGAAGGAAAGAGAATAAAGAATTCAAAATTCAAATTTTTAAAAATGAAAGAAGAGGGGCTAGCAAGGGTACGAGATAAGAGAGTGAGTGAGGAAAATGTTTTCCTCTAATTAAAAAGTGGAAAGCATTTTTTCCTATTTTAGAAGACTTTCTTTTTTGATCGAAAATATTTTTCTTGATTGATTTATTTTCTGTGAAACAAACGTTAACAAATTCCAAAAATACTTTGTTAAAAGTTATTTTTTGTGAAACGAAAGGATCTCTAGTGCCATGATCACTTGCTCAACTTCTTTAGTGATGGTTGCAGGCTTGCTAGGCTCCCGTCCTTCAGTGGTTTCTTCTTCTTCTACCACCCTTTCTTTTCCTTTTGAAGGGGCGAATGGCCATGTGAGCCAGAACAAGAACTTCCTCGTCACACCGAAGAGGCGAGCGAATTAACTCGTTAGCTAACTACTCGTAGTCTAGCTTACATGGCAAGACTTATGCAGATCTAGCCAAGCTTCCAAATCTAGAGCCATGGCCGCGAATGACAGCCACTCCTGATCCGAGATTCGACCGGGTCAAATTTGGAGGCATTTATTGTCGACATCAAGGACAATATAGAGGCACCTCGACTTGGACCCGCCGTAGTGTCAACTTGGATATAGCGCCAGCAACTCTGCCGCTGTAATGGGGTGATGATGGGAGGAGGTGAAAAGGTTGGTGACCATGGCTGCAGGTGGAAGAGAAGAGAGAGAAAGTAGATTGAAAGAAAGGCCATCAATTCCACATTGGATTTTTTTTTTAATAAAAAAAACCATGTTAGAATTAACATTTTATAAAAATAGCCATCTAATTTCTTTTAAGAAAATCCTTATAGACATTAATATTTCATTAAAAAGCCACATGGGACTTGTAGACTGTATTTATCATTATAAGCATTTAAGTTATCGTTTTTTTTTTTCAATTTGATACTTAAGTAAGCCACCGAAAAATTTTCACACCAAAGTGGATTCCATAATTAACTTTTTGCACTTCTAATGTCTTTACTCTCATGTTTCTCATTAGGGAAGGCCTCATTAATGTTCTTCAAGTCCATCATTTGTATGTTAAACTCATCTAAATTATTAGCTATGAAGAATGTGCCTTCAACCACCTAGAATTGAAATATCATTTTTAGTATATGCACACGATTGTTCAAACCTTTCATCAATTAAAGTGTCTCAAGTTTTGCACGTAAAGTTGCGGCATCTTGCTCTTCAACCATTTCAATCAGTACTTGTTATTATAGACTTAACAAGATTATATTCTTCACCTTGTCCATCAATTCTGCTCAAAACATATAATTTGATGTATTTTCGAGTTCATACACAATGTTGTCCCAAATAAATAGAAATATTTAAAAAGCAGGTCTAATTTCTGAAATGAAAGTATTTTTAAACATAAATGTCTAGTATGAGTGCTGCCTCAACCATGAAATTTGTGATTGGTAGCAAATAATATCATCGTCTTCAACATTTATACTTCGTTATAGCCATTGTTAATCATTGGCCCAATGTATTTGGGACCAAGGGATGCTTTATTTATCACCTACACTTTGATATTTTTTCACATGTTTTTCTGTAGTGCGTGTGGCACATGCACTAAGTATTTTATCATTTGGGGCTTCATCTATATATCGGTAAGTATAAGCAAAATTGTGAACGGTCATATACATTAAATAGAACAAAAATACAAATTTATAACCTTCGTTCGAGAGGTATAAGTCTACACTAATGGACATATCGTGCTAGGTCGAGCCGACGGTGAGCTGTCTTAATAGTATCTCACTCGTAATACACTTCGAGGATAAAAAATATTAGAAAACTCGGCAATACAAGCGTACGATAAACGTTTATACAAATTGATACATTTTTTTTTAGATTAATGGAGTATTTCACATGTTTAGGTGCGCCGGTTGGATCATCTTATAATCTATTGGGAGAAGAACACTAGGAGTATTAAAATTTTCATACGACGCTTATATAAGTGCCATAAATTTGAAAAATCGCTCTATTAAGTGCTAATTCCAAATTGCCTCGCCGAAAAAACTGACATGAATGCTAGTTATCTAACATGGCTTTGCTGGCATGACATGGACAATTTTTTAATATTATTTTAATATTTTAAATAATTTTTTATTCTTTGAATTTTTTATTTTTTGGCTTTTTTTTTTTCTTTAGGGGTGGCGAGGGTCACCGAGGACCCTCACCAGCCATGAAACCCTCATCTAGATTGGGCATGGGCTGCCTGGCCCTCAACTGCAAGGGTGCTTGCCAACTCTAAGCAGCCGTAGGCGACGTCGATTCACTAAGGTTCGATGAGGTCGCAATGCTCTCTAACCCATGGCCTTCGCAACCAAATCTAGGCAAGGGCCGCCTTGCCCTCACCACGAAGGCCCTTGGTGAGGGCATCGCGGCCTCGCCAGCCATTGGTGAGGGTTGATAGTGAACCTCACTAGCCGTTGGCGAGAGTTGCCAATGACCTTCGCCAACCAAAAAAAAAAAAATCAAAAAAAAATTCAAAAAAAATCAACATAGGACATTTGCCTAGTCCCAAGCTTTGAACCAGGGAAGATTGAGTCAGTTTATGTAGGTACACCTTCCCATGATAGGTGAACCTCTAATTCAAGCTCTTCTAGGACAGCCTTTTAGCAACAAACTACTCATAATTTTAGTTCAGAGCCTAGAGACACTTAGGGATACCAAAATGGTAACATTTCTAACTACCCAAGCGGCATTTCTCAAAGGATCCTATGAGGCTGGAGAAGAAGAAGTGCTTAGAAAGATATTGAGAGTTTTCACAAATACTCACTTTACTTCAGGGAACTCTGCCTAACACATTACATGCTCTTTGCCTTTTATAGGCATTAAGAGGTCACAAATAAACAAGGACTAAGCTCACAGGTCCAAAATAGATAAAGGCTCCGAAAAATCTGGTCGGGAATTATTCTAGTTGATATGAACAATGACAGTAAACAGTGATTTCCCTAACCTATTACTACAGTAACTTACTAAAGTGACCTTGCTATAGGCCTATTTCTTGTTACAAGCATTATCTTTTGACTCATGAGAGTCAATAATCTCTTCCGTCACGGGCATTGTAATCATAGTCTGAGTCATGGAACTATGCGCCTCTGCAAGAAGATGTCTTTCGTACTTCTGTTCAAGTTCTGCAAGTCGGATATCAGAGGGGCGTGGAATGACTTGTGGTGTCCGAGTATTCCACATGTTTGTGTCGCTTTATGAACATGCTTCTTCATGAGTCCTGGAGGATCTTGGAGTGTTGGCAAGCAAGTTTGGCTAAGGCCAATTGAATGGTTAAGCATAGTAAGATGTGTCCATTCCTAAGGATAAGAATAGAGGTCCTTGATCATAAGGGTCTTAAGAGAGAGGGTCTCCTCATTGGGCATAGGGATTGTGCAAAGTCATCTGTATCTGTCATTTCTTGCTCAAGTGATGGAAGTGTCCTTCCTTACTTGAACTCTTTGAGTGTTTCTTTGGTTTCTAGTACCAGGTCATAATAATCTCATGCAGTGGGTACAGTGTAATTCCATACGTCTTTAGGGATGGTCTTGTTTTCTTAGCATAAGACTCTCTGAAGTTCTTGGTATTGGTGTTCGCAGCAACCAACATAGCCTAAAAATGATTTATAAATACGGGCTTCCTTAAGGCGTGGTTGAGGTTTATAGGACATAACCCCTATACTTTGTGGAGCATTAGCAATGGTGCCATTATTTCGTACAAAAGCCCACGGTCGTCGAAAAAACACAACATTATGGATCTCCGCGTCTGCTTGGACAATTCTCAGTTATTGTTGTAGAATGTGCTTCCAGTAAGTGGAAGGATATAACCAATTAAGGAAAGCCAAAAGGTTTATGTCACTTTCATTTTCAATATTTCGGTCGAGTTCGAATATCCTGGTTAGATTGGCAATGAACCTTCGGATTAGAATTTCAATAGTTATTAAGTATTTATTGGTTAAGTACCATAACAACCATCGGAGTTTATCGGGGAAGTCGTCTTCCTTCCAGATTAGAGGATGTATGAACGGATAGCTAGAATTTAATCCAAAATGATAAATGATTAAGCCTCCATAGAGTCTGAATAGGTTTGTGTGGTATTGCCAAATAAGATTTTTCAAATTTTCAAGGAGGCTATCATTCTGGATTTGTTTAATAATCTCTTGGAGGTATTGCCAACTTGGCCAATCTCGTATTTTTTTGATATTATACTTTTTGTTGTGGTGAAAAGTATGGAAATCATGTCTCATGATGTACATGTTGATTTTTGCCGGTACCTTTCGTTTGGATAGGAAATCAACAAGCACATTATTTTTTCCAGCAATGTGTTTGGTTTCAAAGGAATATTTAGAAAATCATTCAGCCTATCAAAGCAGTTGAAAATATGGAATCTACTTCTATTTGAACTTGGTCATTTGGGGGAAAGTTGCCATGTCCAATTCCACTAAAAAGTGATGTGTGGCATCCCAAAATTTCATGACAATTTCTAGAAGCATTACGACCTATGGAAAGGTATCTTATGTTAGAATTATCAAAGTTGGTGCCATAGGACAAATTGATAAGGAGGATTTTGTTCTTGGCTATGCACCTTGTAGATTTGATTCTTATGGTTTAATGTTACAAAGTTTTATGGCCATATGAAATTGTAATTTGGTATTTATATAAGTGGGGATTTAAGGTAAATTATTAAAAGTAAACATGGACTTATTTAAGAAAATTTTGGGCCATTTAAGTTTGGACTTTAGGCCCAAGAGTGTTGAGCCTAAAGTGGGCCAAAAGGCTGGCCCATGAAGCCCCATTGGGCCGTCGACCAAGGCTGGCCTAAGCCCAGCCGGATAGAGCCCATCTTGCATGGCAATTACCAAGTGTCACCTGCATGCAAAGAAATGATTACAAGCTAATCATGACGGGGAAGAAAGAAGAGGGGGGCGGATTAAGCGAGGAAAGGGAGAGAAAGAGAGGGGGTCGCACGAGAGAAAGAGAAAGAGAAGGGGTCGCACGAGAGAAAGAGAAAGAGAGAGAGAGAGTGGTCGTCCGAGAGAAAGGAAAGGAAGAAAGGAAGAGAGAAAGGGGAGACCGTGCGTGCGAGAGAGAAGAAGGAGGTCCGTTTGCTGCCAATCGTCCGCCTAACTCGCCGCCGTTCGTTCGCCGCCTTGCCCCTCCATTCGTTGCTTGCTGTGTTCGCTTGGGCTAGAGGCAAGTAGAGTCCTAAAATCTACCCTTTGCTTGCTGTGTTATGTGTGTAGAAAATGGTGAACTTTTGTTGTGGTGGAAGAGATGAAATTTTGAAGCTTTGGGGAGAAATTTATTGACCTAGCATGCTGTTTTCTGGAAAAATCAGTCTGATCCTTCATGAGTTTGTGAGCTGCATGCGACTTTTTATTTGGCATCTTACTTCGACTTCTTGATGAAAGTTGTAGAGAACTTCTTGGAGAGTAACATATCAAAATTTCAGAAGAAATGAACAAGTATAGACCGGTGAAACTATTTTTCTTTGGAGAAGTCAGATCTGGAATTGAAATGCTGACCTAGTATGATTTTGTGAATTTTACAAAATTCTCCGATTGAAATTTGATCTTGCGTTTTGAATGAAAGTTGAATATGACATTTTAGGAGTAAAATACTAAAATTTTAGAGGAAATGGACGAGTTTAAGCTGGTGAAATTATTTTATCCGAAATGGTCAGATCAGGGAATTTTTGCTGAGGGTTAGAGACGGCTACGGTGACTATAGTTTTTAATCTATTACAAATCTGATTTCGAGTTCTTCACGAAATATCTACTTCTGAACATTTTCTATAACATATAAAAAAATTCACAATTTTTGGAGTTGATTTAGGATTTTTACCGAATTTGTGAATGAAACTGTGTATGGCAATATTCCGAAATTTTAAGGACTGTGATGCGTGGATTCTACTGATTTGTGTGATGTTCTTTTGATATAGTGTTCTTCACGGAATACTTTCCTCTGTATCTTTTGTATAACATGTCAAATTTTTAGAATTTAATAAAGCTATTTACTATTTTTTCAAGAATTATGACCAAAGGAGCGCAATCTGTTTTTATCCGAAATTTTGTTATATTTTCAAAAATAAATGAAATTTCTCCATGTGATATGATGTCTTGAGTGGTTGTTTATGCTGCCTATGTGGTGACATATGGCATGTTATATGACATCAAAAGCTGATTGAGACTCTTGATATTGATGTATCAAATGCCATGTTGAAATTGAAATACATGTGTGAATATAAATTGAGATAATAACAAGACCGTCGGAGGTGTGAGCTAATGATGCCCAGGGAGTATTGGGATGCCCCGAGTGTGTGTGTCGGATGTCCTCGGGAGTTTCGGGATGCCCGGAGGTGTGTGCCGGAAGCCTCAAAGGTGTGTGCCGGGGGGATTCCTTGTGATGCTAGTTGGGGTACGAGATGCCCGAAGTGTGTGTGTCGGATGCCCGAAGGTGTGTGCTGGAGGTTCTTCGAGATGCCAGGTTGGATGCGAGCGATAAATTGTGGGATGCAAACACTGGTCCCTAAAAAGATAAAAACTGAGACTGTATCATGCGCATTGATGTGTACATATGGCATGGGATGAACCTCATGGGAATGCAAGCATGAAGTGCATGGTGATATATGCACGTTGCATGATGATATAAGTATGACTGCTTGATGATAAGTGCATGGTGGTATATGCACGTTGCATGGTGGTATATGCACGTTGCATGATGATATATGCATGGCTGCAAGGTAAGGTATGCTTGAATGCATGAATGATATGTGTTTTATTCATGATACTTTGATTGTTCTGTTTGATGCACTGTGTAGTTTGGCGGATCTTTACTGCTGAATGGTTGTACTCACCCCTTTTGGGGATTAACATTTCAGATTAGAATGATGCATCTTTCACCAGTTGTGTGTGGTACCTTTTATGGCATACCTACTGACGTTGAGGTGGAGTGCACCGAGCATTCCTGTATTAGTATACCTGGTCTGGAGTATGTCCGAGTTCGAGTATTGGTGATGTACGACGTGGGTTCCGCTAATGGCCCTATTATCCAAGAGTTTTTGTCCGTTCACGTTCGACGCAATGGGGTGATGCTAGAGATGCTACTGCCGCCGCCGCCCGATGCACCGGGTTTGGTGTGATGGCTTGTATGATTGGTGGGAGCTAACGTTTTCTTTTGGGGATAGCCGACGCTTGTCAATGGAGGGATGTACATGTTTCATATAGGGTCAAGTTCTCTTTTGGGTTATAGCCAAGTATAGTTAAAAATCTTGGCCTTTTTGCTGTATCAACTCGAAATGTCCATCGTGAAAATATAAATAAAAGTGAATCGGCTTTATCTTTTCTTCTGGTGTGTAGTTGGTGTGCATTGCATCATTGTTATTGGAGTGAAGGATGGTGAGACTCGTTTATGCTTCCGCTGTTGAACTGTGCTGGGACCTTTAATAAAAAAAAATGGAAAAGTATTCTATTGATCAACCCTTATGAACTATGGTTTCACTTTGATTAAAAGTTACCTGGCTGGCATGTAGTAGGATGAGCGACTAGTACTGTGTGGTGACCCTAACGGATCGGGAGCCGTCGAGGGGTGCCACATGATGGCCGATGAGATAGAACTCAAACTTTTTTATTCCATTTTTTATCACCAAGATTTCTTTGAAAGTGGAATAATAATACATTTCAAGCCTAGGAGAATTTTCCACTTTTGTAAGCATACAACTGTCACTTACCATTAGTTTCTTTGAATAAGATGGATACCCGGTATTCATTATTGTTATCAGTTTGGAGAATTCTCTTTCCCGTCGATGGGATTTGTAATGAGGAAGAGTTTGCATGATCTCCTTAAATTCAGCGACTGCTTTAGTCTGTGATTTTTCCAAAGGTAGTTGTTTCTTCTTTAGTATTGATTGTAGTGGAATAAGCAATTTTGCAATGTTAGGACCAAAGTCTCGAAAACAGTTAATTATACTAAGAAATTGGTAAACCTACTTTGTCATGAAGTTTTTTTTTTTTTTTTTTTTTTTGGAAACTTTAGCAATTCTTGCGAATGTGTGGCCCTGGATAGTATGTTTCTTTATTAAGGTGCATACCAAAAAATTCAATTTTTGTTTGGGCAATATTTATATTTCTTTGAGAAAGCATAATCATATGCTCCTTTACAATGTCTGCAAATTGCTCAAGAAGTTACCAATGAGATTCCTCATCAAGGTTGTAAAGCAAGATGTCATCAATGTATGCAACTGCGCTGAACAATATTGGTTGGAAAACTCAACATATGGTCTTTCGAAATAAGGATGGAGTCACCTTTGGGCTAAAAGGAAGAACCTTCCATTGAAAATACTGGTTCAGAATACAGAACTCTGTTTTGGGCCTATCTTCGGGATGAATGCCCAATTACCAAAATCCGACCTTAAGATCAAATTTAGAATAGATATGGGCTTTGGATAATCCAGCAAAAAGGGAATTTCTCGAGGGCAGAGAGAATTTGTCATCTTGAAGGAAAATGTTAAGAGGCTAATAGTTTATTACCAGTCACATCTTCCCTCTATTTTGCTTAGCACACTCTTAAGTGAGCGATTTTACTCCGATATGGCAAAAAAAAAAAAAAAACAAAGTTTTGGCATTCAAGTGAGCATCATACGAAAGTTTTGACAGTCTTAATGTTCTTCTCCCTAATTTATCTGTGGATTGAAATTACTTGATCATTTGCTTAGCAAGCAAATGACCGACTGTTATCTAAGTGTATGTTACACTAACTAAAATTTGATGTGGATCATTGCATCATTCAACTTGAACAAGATATCTAAGTTTATATAGTACACTCAACTAGGTTTCTCCTTAACTATATATGATTTTTTTTTTCATTATCCACTCCTTTTCCTAAAGACACGTGTCAAATTTTGAGTGAAACAAATCTTGTGTTGAGAATTTTTATGTGAAGGCACATCGATTTCAGTCCTAGATCTGTCCATATTAGCTGTCACCAATTAACAATTCTGAACGAGTCATAGACTCACAACCATGTGTCAATGCCCCATTTCATAAATATATATTTATTTATTTTGATGTATGACATAGTAGACAAATTCATCTCCTCTACGATGTGAAAGTTCTTATTGGCAAACTAAATGAAGCTAATCCTCCTTGTCCTCAATATCAACAGGTCAATTAACAAGTCCGGTACCTTGCAAGAAAACGTATGCTTCTTGTGCTAAAAGATTTCGGTTCTAATAAAATATGAACTTTTCGATTTGACTTCAGAAGTACATATGCCAAGAAAGCTTACTAAATTCTTTTACTTAATGATGTGGCCATTTTATATTTTCTGTTGAAACAAGCGGGACCGTGCATCGATTGATTAGCTCATATTGACTTTGGTAACTATTTTACACAAAAATAAATAAAAAATAAAAAAAAGATTGGTGACTTTGAGAAAATATTTGGTGCAAGTCATGTCATCAATGCGCGTCCATTCAATGGACAACAAGTGCCATTGTGGGCCCTTCCCATTAGAAAATTGGAATCTCTCTTTGCCTCTCTCCTCTCGCATGCCCGTTTTTCTTGTTTACCGTTTCTTTCTCTCTTTTTTTGTTTTTATGTACTTTCTTTCCCTTTAGCCTCTGGCCATAGGTTAGGGCTAGCGAGGGTGTTGCAGCCCTCGTCAGCCAAAGGGGAAGGTCGCTTTCGATTAGTGAGGGTTGCCCTCGCCGAATCTAAAGAGGGTTTAGGAGGTGATGACATCGGAGTTGTAGGGTTCCTCAAGGATGTAGGGGCTAAGGGAGGGCTTGGGGTTGTTCATGGGCATATGCCAATTATGGATACCTAGGGGATCAATAGCATGCCCGAACGACATTGACGATGGCCATGGATGAGCGTTGGCATGCTCATGAGCAGGTCTTCTATGGTTGGCTGCTGTATTTCACAATGCAAGTGTCGTCCATGGTCTTTGAAGGCAAAAAGAAAGGGAAGAAAACATTGAAAGAAGAGAGAGAAACGAAGGAGAGAGCGGGGCTTACAAGTATTCTGAAAGGTGGGCCCGTGAGCAACACATGTGACTCGTGGAATGGACTGTGGAATGGACTAAGACGTGGTTGTCATAATTGCACCCAATACTTTCTCATGAGTCAATACACTTAGGCAACCATCGTATCGAAGAAATGAAATGTACAAGCACACTTAGGGCGCACATGACAACGTTTATGTTCTTCTATCTTTTATCTTTTGTTTTTTTGCTACTTGGAATAAAAAAAAAAAAAAAAAACAGAAATCTGTTTGATAATGTCATTAATTTTTCTATTTCTCATAATAGAAAAATGACTGAGAATATATTTGGAACAAAAATAACAAGTAGAAAAAAAATAGTTTCTTGTTCTCAGGAATAATTTTCAAAAATAAGTATTTTTTTTTCTTTTTTTCTTCTTCCTCGTTGCTCGTAACTATACCTGCCAGCCGTGCCATCCGGCGCGGTGGCAAACGACATTTAAGCCGCCGATGGCAACGAACAACGGACGGCAGTCAACTGGTGGTGGGCAATGGGCGGCAAGAAGAAAAGAAAAAAAATCTTAAGAAATTGAAAGAAATACTATGTTACAAAAAAAAAAAAAATTGTGGACTGTACAAAATGCATTCCTGTTCTTTTATTTATTTATTTATTTCAAGAATATAAATTTTGTTTAGCTACCAAACACCTTCTTTTAATCAGAATTTATTGTAGAGAATAAAAAAATACTATTTTTTTAAAATAAATTATTTCCGAAACAAAAATATTACCAAATAGGCCCTTAACTAATTGTTTATGTATATAGCAATTTAAAAGTATAAAAATTCAAATCATGGAAATTCAAATCATGGAAACTCGATTTCAATGTGTAACCAAATGCAACTGTCTTTTTATCTTATTGTGGTTGTCCTCTCCTTGCATACTGTTGCCACTTAACTTCGGATGTATCATCTAGGATTTGGTTAATGGACTACTAAGCTTAGACTTAGCTCGAGTTCTCTCAAGTCCATATCAATTCGTAACTTAGATTTAAGTTTTTAGCATGCAAATGAATTTTATCTAAGAGTCATCACTAATCAGTTAATGATAGGTCAATTACACATAAGAATTATTTTACTCCTACGAACTAGAGCATTTGGTTACAGAGATTTGGTTACATTAGATTTCTCTAATGCTCTTTTTGTACGTTTTCTTTTTTTTTTTCAAAAATATCTTTGCAGGCAGTCTAGATTGGTTTTAGCCTAAATCACTATCATGCAATGGGGTAATCATGCAGGTGCGCAATCATTATTAAGCACTCAATGAATCAAATAAATTGCAGCAAAGTAATTAAACACACCAAAGCAGAATATTAGTTTTTTGATTTTCTCTTGTCTTGAAATTAAAACATATATGACATGCACAAGCTATTTTTGTATTTTTATATTCAAATTCTAAATTAAAAATTACTAAAAATTAAAATCTAGAGATAGTATCTATTTTAAGTTAAGAAATAGACTAACCTAAATCCTATCTCAATTTAGAAACTTATCTCAATATGCCATTTAAGATATTATCTAAACATGCATTCTAATACTAAATGATATGATATGCCATGCGATCTTTTTTTTTGTATTTTTTTATTCATCAAAGATTGCAATTTCATCTAAAGAAAATTTCAAACATAGCAAAAATCATTCAAAATATCCATTGAGATTCAAATAAAAGATTATTATATCCGGAAAAATAATCCGTCATTTTACGTCTTAGATTAATGGATATCATAATCTTGATAAGGCACTTACTTAGAATCAACATAATAAAAAAAAATGATCCGTTGTCTCACGACTCAAATTAAAGATTATCACAATCTTAGACAATGCAATTATCCAATAATAAGTTGAAATAATAAAAAAAATGATCCGATATCTTTACATACAAATTGGTAATTAAATCAACTTTATCAATAAACCCTAATCGGATATGCTTAATATCAAGTATCAAATAATAATCAATGCAAATTAAGAAATGAAATATTCCATTTACATTGAATAAAGATTGTTACCTGATTCGAACATGCGTAATCCAGATCGGAATCGGACCGGATCACAGCTTGTGGATGATGCTCAAGGGATCGCTGTGTGCTTGGCTAGCCAAGATGGTGGTGGTTTCACCGGAAAGCTTCAATCAGTTTAGAACTCACCGACGATAAGAACTCCGAAATCTCTTTTATTATTTCTTCTTTGAGCATGTTCTGTGACCAGACTACAATTCGAACGCCGAGGGTGCTCGATTCTCATGCTGGGCTCTTCCTAGCTCGCTCACCGTTACTAGGGAATCCTTATTAGTTTCTTTTCCTCCGCTTATTGATATGCTTAAACTCAACAGGTAGGCCCATTTGACTTGGGGTGGAGCAAATTCGGCGAGCGTGCACATGAGCGGCATGCGACATTGATCATTGGGGTATTATCAACCACCGAATGTTGTTAGGATTGGGTAATTTGTGCGCTTGCTACCTTCCTTGTATGTGGCAGCCCTTTCTCAAGCTCCCTCTCTGAAATCGAACCCTAATTCTCCGTCACCTCCCTAATTCTCCGTCACTTGTCACTACCATAGTAGGCCACTATCCTACCATCGAAAGTCACTACCATAGTAGGCCACTATCCTACCATCGAAAGTCACTACCATAGTAGGTCACTATCCTACCATCGAAAGTTGACAGGGTGGAAATTTGAATGATGCGTTGCCGACGCGATGGTCGTGTAATCCGTCAAGTTATGAACGTCGACCTTTTATCTAATAAACGCATCCCTTCCAAAAGTCAGGGTTTGTTTTGAAATTTTCAGGAGGGAAGCGGATGGGGACCGGCCATGTGCCTCAGTCAGGTGTGGAACGGTCACGAGCCGGTCCGCCAATCAACTCAAGGCATGGACCGATGTGGATTGCAGTGGTGGCCCAAGCCCGAGCCTTCAATACGGGCGTGGAAACGCACAATCGATCTGCACGGTGCATGGGTTGACCGGGATCGATCCACGGTCATTCTAAGCACCTCTGCAAAAAATTTCATCAAAATTTAATTTCTACAATTTTTTAGAGGAGTAGTGCCTACTCAAATATGGTAAAGGTCTCCTCTTGTTGGGGGCAAAAATGCCCCTAAAGCTCTTTAGGGAAAGATAAATGGATCCTGGGGAAGAAAGTCAAAACATAATGGAATGTAGATATCAGATAGAGATGAAGAATGGGTCTCCACTTTCCATTTGTTTACCCTCAGTTCTCGGGTCATCAAGCACGTTGAATCACATGAACAGGTGGAAGGCTGGGACTCCTTGAAGAATTCGAAAGCCACTGGGAGTGGCTCGAAACAGGAACAACAACTGGGAGGCGACGGGGTGGCTGATCTACTTCGTCGTCGTTGTGGATCCCAATCAGGTCAGCCCTCATCAATGCAATGGACAACAGAAGGAGCAGCGACGTCCATGGGTGGTGGACTGCAACAACATCAAGGTCGGCATCTAGCAAGCAGGGGCAAATCAGAACAACTTGTCCTTCGGAAGCTGCAGCTCGTCACAAAGCTACTGGTGGTGTCTATAGGCATTGGCTCGTCTCATGACCGGTTCATGGCTATGCACAGCAGACTCGGCTGGCCAGCTCGGTACGTCGTGGGGTTGTGCTTCGGCCAAAGATTCCCTCAACGAAGCTGCAAAATAGAAACGTGGCTGGATCAGTGTCGAGGGAAAGTAGCAGCTTCGTCGAAGATCCACAGGACTGCTAGCGTGGGCCGGTGTCGTTGTGGTTAGCGTCGTCAGGCGATCCAGCAAGAAGCCACTCGTTGTGTCGACAGGAGGCGATAGGGATCGGGAAAAACAACTGTTAATCTTTGAAGAAATCGGGTTTGCCGAGAACCCAGCTTTTCATATGGGACTCCTCGATCAGCAATCGGAGGTGTCGCGGTTCCTGATGCTGTGAAGAATCGGCAAGTGCGTCAACTTCGCGCGTATGTGGGGCTCTCTTCCAACCGTGGACTAAGTGTGACCTTTTAGCCTCTTTTCTCGCTTTCATGAGCAATCTGTACAGAAGCTTCCCCTCACGATTTTTCCCCCAATTCAGTGTATAGCCATGTATTCAATTGTGTGGACCCCTCCCTTTTTGTCTATTGTCAGCTCTGCTTTTATAGTGTCCGACTCTGCACTTCAAAACAGGAAATATGAATATACCAAAGAAAGCCACCTACTGACTTCCCTCTTTTGTGAGGCTCTGTCCTTTTTCTTTCCTTTGTATGCATTGCGGATCCATGTGTCCTCATTGAAGAATATTTTCTTTAAACATTCCTTCCCATCAGCTAATCCTTTCTTGCCTTTTTCTGATGTCTTTGTCCGCACGTTTACATTCACAGGAGCAGCAAGAAATTCTTTTTCCCATTGGATCGTCCATTGATTTTATTATTTTTAATAACTCACCAAAGATCGATCGAACATTGCCAAAAATCCTTGATTGTAATAGAATTTTTTCCAGATTCCGAATCTCACAAAAATGAACTCACAATATCACCTTCCCACGCTTGCCATATATGAATAGATTGCATAACTATACGAAAAATCCACCACCATATTATCGAAAATATCAAATCGCCATTCCTCATAAGTTAATTTTCAATTATCAAAGAATAATGGGCTTTGGCCAATTCCCTCTTTTTGTGAGCTTAGTCCAATGCGTCAAATTAAAGCTCAAACCATCTGTTCAAACACATCCGTTACCAGTCCAATGCAAATGCAATAATAAATAATACTCCTAAAACTATATGATACGCAATTTAATTCTTTTTTTTTAGGGGTTAATAATTAATCCCTAATTTTTTTATGCAATAAATAGATGATTAGATCGCCAAAATTTAGGTGTCAGCATATATCCAAAGGGGCCTCAGTTGTACATATCGCATCTGCCGTCCTGCTAACGGCTACCGACTAGTAGAGCCTAGCATCATTCTTACCATTAATAACAGCGGGTTAATCCGCTCACCTCGTCGTCTATCTCTCATGATTACAGCCGGCGTGGCCGTTGCAGTTGACCATAGCGTCACCTTTCTTCATCTTCGTATAGCAGCGGCGGCTGGAGTATGAAAATGGAAACTTTCGTGGGAGAAAGATGAAGAGGAGAATTGAACGCCGCGGCCTTCGTAGGTTCGAAAGTGGAGTGACGCATATAAAAAATTTCTAGCCGGTTAAATGAAGGTTTAAAGTTGCCCCCCTTTAGCTTGAGAGGATCCTAATCAGTTGATATTTTGGTGATGTTATCGGATTCGACAAGAGAACTATCAAACTCGAAAGTCAAGATGCATCCTTGGAGTTCGACTATCGTGGGTCTTTCGATAATTACCCAACGTATTAGTCAGCCAGTGTAATTTCTGTTCACAATCCACATCGAACCCCGTTGATTTAGATTTATCAATCTTTCAAACTATAACTACTCATGGTAGTGATGTTGGAAGAAAATTGTGTAACAATCCGAGAAATTATCAAAACAGTTCTAATGGCTCACCGCTGGCAGAGCCTAGCATCTTTCTTAGCATTAATAACAGCGGGCTAAACCGCTTTCCTCGTCGTCTTTCTCATGATTACAGCCGGCGTGGCCGGTGCAGTTGACGGTAGCGTCACCTTTCCTCATCTTCGTACAGCAGCGGCGGCTGGAATATGAAAATGGAAATTTTCGTGGGAGAAAAATGAAGAGGAGAATTGAATGCCGCAGGTCGCCTTCGTAGGTTCGAAAGTGGTGTGAGGCATATAAAAAATTTCCAGACGCTTAAATGAAGGATTTAAAGTTGCCCCCCTCTGGCTTGAAAGGAGCCTAATCAGTTGAATTTTGGTGATGTTATCGGATTCGACGAGAGAACTATCAAACTCGAAAGTCGAGATGCACCCGCATAGTTCGACTATCATGGGTCTTTCGATAATTTCCCAACGTATTAGTCGGCCAGTGCAATTTCTGTACCCAATCGACATCGAACCCCATTGATTTAGATTTATCAATCTTTCAAACTATTAACTACTCATGTTAGTGACGTCGGAAGAAAATTGTGCAACAAACCGGAAACTTATCAAAACAATTCTAAACATATTATAATTGTGCCAATTCAGTTTTAAACTTATTGCATTTGTACCATTTTAGTCCATTTGGTCAATTTTGGCTTGCCGGTATTGACATGGACACCAACCAATGCTAATGTGGCTTTTTTTTATTTATGAATTTTTCCTTTTTTTCTCTTTGTTTTTGTGATTGTTTTTTTTTTTCTTTTTTCCTCTACCTAGTCGCTGGAGCAAGCAACAGCTAAGGCCAACGAGGTCGACATCGTCAGCCACGGGTGAGGCTCGTGCTCACCATCATTAGGCGATGGCTAGCCACATCATGGCTAGGTGAGCTCAACCTTGCCCATAGTCCTAGCAAGGCATGACCTTGCTAGATCTAGGTGAGGGTGAGGGCAGCGAGATCAAGGTTACCCAACCATGGTGAGGCTAGGTCAAGGCATGACCTCTCCCAGCGACAGCGAAGGCAAGCTTCACCAATGGCCGATGATCGGCTAGAGGAGGAAGGAAAGAAAAAAATGAAAAAAAATAAAAGAAAATATTTAAAAATTGCCACATCATATTGGCTGAATAGCCAATGCCAACCAATGTCCACGTTAATACTGGCTGATCAAAATTATACCGATAAACTGAATTGACACAAATACAAAATATTTAGAACTAAACCAGCAAAAAAAGAAAAAAAGAAATGTTTATGACTGAATTTATAAACTTATATTAGATTTATGGTGTTTTGGTAATTTTCCCCATAACAAATGGATTACACATACCATCTATCACATAGAACTCCTTTCTCAAGACCCAAAAACTTTTAAGCTACTCTTAAAATTAGTACTTAGGCATCGAACCTATATATATATCCGCACACACTACAAATTAAGACACCAAACCACATCCAAAATGGAGGTCGTAGTGGTATCCAGGGAATTCGTGAAACCATATAGTCCCACACCAAACCACCTCAAAATCCATAAGCTGTCTCTTCTTGATCAGTTCTTCCCTACTCTTTACGTTCCCTTGGTCCTTTTCTACACCATCGAAGAAGCTGATCGAGCCGCCACAACACCCTCACGCATGATACAACTTCTGAAGCAATCTCTGTCCGAAACTCTACCGCTGTTCTATCCCCTGGCGGGGAAGATCAACGGTGACGGCCTCTCCATCGAGTGTGATGACGAGGGCGTTCTCCTTGTCGAGGCCAGGGCCGAGTTTGCCCTATCGCGGCTACTTCACCGGCCAGACTTCGAAACGGTCAGGAAATTCCTGCCTAGCGCCGCTGCATGGAGGAGAGTAGAAGTGGGAGATCGTGTGGCGATGGTTCAAGTGACGGCCTTCCCCTGTGGCGGAGTTGTGGTTGGCGTGCTCATTTCGCACGCCGCAGCCGACGGGGCCTCTTTCGCCACTTTCCTCAAAGGTTGGGCAGCCGCGGCCCGCAAAACCGGCGAAGCACCGCGTCCCAGCTTTGATGCGCCCACTTTGTTCATCCAAAACAAAGCATTCTCCGAGGAGGATACCTTCTTTGGCGTGTGTCCTGTCAACAGAGGCAGGTACAGAAATGACAAAATTCTGATATGGTAATGCACGCCAGGGAAAAGATGATAAGAGAGGAAAACCCTAAGTTTTATCTTGGTAACTTTTCGCATCCTCTATTTGTGAAAATATACCGTTTTGCATGCCAATTCTCTTTTTACTTAGAATTTTTCATTGGTACATATTATAGTTTTATCACGAATTTGTCATATTTCTATCCACATTAGTGATGTCATACTTTTAGCTGTCACCTGACAGATAAACAAAAAAGCTAAATGAAAAACCCTTCTCTCGAACTAAGCTTCCCAGCATCACAATCTAATTCTCGTTAACTCTCGAGAAGAAGCACTCAACGTGATGAACATTTTTATATGGAAATCCACTTATAAATAAATGTAGAAGCCCTCTTCCATCTATCAAGTTGAGATCTTCCATCTATCTAAAATATTCTTGATAATGCTTACATCCTCTATATTACCACTAGTGTTGGCATAGAATTGGCGATGCTTATTCCCTAGATACTATCATTGTTTCTTCTCTAAGATTCAATCTCATAACTTGGGGGACTTCTATCCCCACACAGCATTGCTCCGGCAGGCTTTCAGCCATTGCAGACCATTCCCCGCTGCCGATGTTCTTTTAGATAGAGATCCGAATCCTAGAAGGCTTTTAGAAGTAGCCCCCGCGTTCAAGAGGAAACAAAAGTGTTCAGGTAGTAACTATGAGGATGATCTCTAGCTACTAATGAACCGTGCTTCATGGGTCCTCTTCCATGTAGTGTATGACTTAGGATGTACGAGATTTACATAGATCTCTACTAAGAGAAGAGGAAACCATCCAAATGCTCGAACTTTGAAGAACAGGTAATTTGCATTGCGCAAACATTTCATAAGTACCTTTCGAATCCATGCATGGGGTACGTTATCATATTGAACTAAAAATTGCGTCGTTTGGTGATAAAATAAATTCATAGGTGAAATTCATGTACAGACGGTCTTGTGATCATAACATGTATGTACTTAAAAATAAGTAATTATTACCGAAAGTGCACATGTGAATGTAAAGGTGCAATCTTCCATTGCTTTAAAGTTTATAATAAGACACTTGGAAATTCTCTTTCCAATCAGATGAGTTTGGATTCATAACAGTATTGCCTAAAGTTTTTCTATTACGGACAAATGGGTGACATTTCTTTCCTGAAGGCTTATGTGTTACCAGAGACTGAACTTCATTAGCCGTGCGTGATAACTTCATTAACTCCATTTTCCAGAAGCACTAAGTTATGCAGGCAAAAGCTAGTGACTGCAACAAAAACCGAGGTTTGAGGGAGTAATTTTTATTAAATAGTAAATAATAAACTATAAATATAAACTATAAATATAAATACTAAATAATAAATTAAAATACAAAATTAAATATGTATTCTGTATATAGCAAAATTTTAATTCCTACTTCAAATCATTTTTTATTTTTTAAATATTTTTTTTACTTTATTCCTTTTTTTTTTTCCTTTCTTTCTCCCCTTCTTCTTCTTCTTCTTCAAGGTGGCTGGTCGTTGGCCTTGGAATGATCGACGACCAACCAGACGAGAGGCCAGCGACCTCACCCGAAGCGTCGCTAGCCCTTGGTGAGGCCGTGCCTTGTCGGCCAAGCCTTGTGGTAGTTGGGCGGCGGCCTCGCCCAAATTTAGCCAAGTCAAGCTCGCCTAACCGCTGGCAAGGCTCGACCTCACTAAGCCACCGCGAGGTTGGTGTCGCTCGGCCAATTTTGACCCATGTTCTATAACATGGAATTTTGGACTAAACGGTTTGTGACCTTTGGTAATGTTTGACCCTTGGGCCCCACTACTTTCCTATTTTGGCTTCACGTGGAGATCTTCACGCGTGCAGAGGAGAGGACTTCATCATTCGGATTTCGCAAGCAATCAACTTTCCTCCTTTATTTTATTTTTCTATTACGGACAAATGGGTGACATTTGGCGATATAGTTACATAGGAGGAACACTTAATTATTGTGCTCATTTCGTAACATTAGGACTGACCATCGAGCTGTGCCAACCCACCGTGCCGAGCCTAGGCATAAACTGCCCAGGCCATTTTTTTTTAAACATTAAAAAATATATATTTATTGTATAAAATATTAATTATTATGCTCATTTCGTAAATCATTAGTAGTTGTGACATGATAGCAAACTAGTAATATGCATTTGATGTTGCGTTTTATTTATTTCTGTTAAATTGTAAAGATCACGTTGAAATAAAGTTAGCGTAATGAATAAGTGATATATAATTACGCATACATCATTTTAGTTGATCAATATTGGCATCACCATTTCAAGGTATGGTACGAGGAGACTCGTGTTCGACGCATCAACCATGGCAAGACTAAAGGCCGAAACAGCTAATGTGGGAGTGCAAAACCCGACTCGCGCTGAAGTCGTCACGGCTTTGATGTGCAAATCACTGACGGCCACAATGACCAAGGTATCCGGCCTCGACAAACCGGTGGTGTTTACCAACGCCGTGAACCTCCGCAGAAGAGCCGTCCCGAATTTCCACGATGACTCATTGGGGAATTATGTATGGCTGCCAACTATCCTATGCGCGCTCGAAGAGAAGGATTATGACGGCCTGCCCAGCCTCATTGGCCGGCTCCGACAAGCGAAGAGCAAAATAGACGGCGGATTCGTGAGAGGCTTGGAAGGCGACGGCGGATTGAATGCGCTACAGGACGCCCTTGGGGAAATGAGGGAGTCTCTAGCCCGCACGGATCGACTCGTAACGTTCTCGAGCTGGTGCAACTTTGGTCACTACGAGATCGACTTCGGGTGGGGGAGGCCGGCGTGGGTGAGCCCGGTTGGTTTCCCGGAGGAATCGGGAAACTTGATCGTGAACGTTGTGCTTCTGTTGGACACGAGGTGCCGCAAAGGAGTCGAAGCGTGGGTTTTCATGGACGAACAAGAGCTTGAAGTGCTGGAACAAGACGAGGAGCTGACAGAGTACGCTTCCATAAATCCACCTGTTTCGGAGATCGAGGATTGACGATGGTCTACGGTCTGGTTCTCCATGATATGAGCTCGTTCGAGACTTTTAATTTTATGTTTCGGGTTACTGCAAAAGGAAGTCTCCGTCTTCATATGAATAAAGTGAAATCATTAAAATAAATCAGAATCACGCGACGCACCAACTTAATTTTGATTTTTATCTTTCATTTCAAGAATAAGTGCATTGGACGTCCTAAAACTTATTATGAAAGTGTAATCGAGAACTAAAATTTACAAATAAAGCAACCACATCCTAAAACTTACCACGAAAGTACAATCGAATCTTAAGGCTTTCAAAAAGTGTAATCAATAAAATAACTTTAATTGGATTAATTTGATAAGTTTTAGAATTTGATTTCACTTTTTTAAAATTTTGGAACTCAGTTGCATTTATATGATAAGTTTTAGGAATTGATTGCATTTTCTAAAAGTTTAAGATTCAATTATACTTTCGTGACAATTTTTAGAACTTTCAATATACTTATCTCTTCATTTTAATTAGCAGTGTGGAGACCAGATGCTGCTAGTATCTTGTAATCTTTGTGAGTGATGCAAGCATCACTTGTTACCGTTATTATTTCCATTGATGTTATGATTCTTGTGAAAATAAATTACAAGGCTGACTGGGTTTTGATGAACAGCTTCTTGTGTTGTGCTTCTGCTCATGAAGTAATTACGACTTTCTGCTGCATTGCCTCCAAAAAAAAAAAAGAGCAACTCTGAATCAACCGAGTTTAGATATGTTCTTCGGACAAAGTGATGGTTTTTTAATTGGTGATGGGCTTAAGGCCCGTCCGCCCATGCTGGGCCCAAAAGGCCCGGCCCACGGGAATAGGGCCCATGGAAGGGGAAGGTATAAAATGGAAGAGAGAGAGGGAGAACGCACCTCTTGGCAGAAAAGAATGCACGTCTTCTCCAACGCTCTCTCTCCCTCCAAGAAGCAACGATAAGCAAACGCGACACCATGTCTTCCCTTCAAGGCGTCATCGGATCGAACGGGGCAGTTTTTCCTTCCTCGATCTTCAGCATTGGTGTCTAATCTGTGGCTAACAAGGTACGCTCGAATCGTGGTGTGCTTTACGATCGGTGATACGTGTAATTCCGGGCCGCTTCGCATTCGTTTTAGGGGTTCGATTGAGTGTCGAATCCGGTTTCGGGATCCGTCATTCCCAACATTGGTATCGAGCCCTAGTTCACGTTTTCCCGACCTGTTTGACGTTTTTTCATTGATTTTTCGCAAAAAAATTTTCGGCCGTACAGATAGGGGCGTGAAATCCCGACACCCGAGCGCTGTTCGGCCTTTTTTCCGAGTTTGCGTAAGTAGAAATCAAATTCCGATGGCATAGGAAGAAAGGCGACGTCGAGACGAGTCGGGACGGAGTCGAACGCCGGCCAGGCGACGCTGCACGCGCCTACACGTGCGGCCGGAAGGCGCTGCGTGTGGGCGCAATGCGCCGAAAGCGCTGGCCCAGCTTTGCCGGCGCGTGCGCCCACACGCCGGTGACGAACCGGCACGTGCGCGCGGCGGCGGCCGAACCGGCACGCGCCGGTCGGCGAACGGCGTGCTGGCGTCACCGTGACGTCGGGGTAACCGCCCAGGATGACGTCATCATCGGCGACCGTTGGCCGGCCAGTCACCCGACCCGACGGCGAACCGACCCGACCCGACCCGCGCGGACGCCGGGCACGTGCGTGGCACGTGCCGGTTGACGTCTGCGTGACGTCAGCCACCGCACGCGCGCGGCACGTGCAATCGGTCCGTCCGACCCAGTCCGACCGGCACAACCGGTCCGACTGGTCCGACCCCGCGCCTGTTGACCCGACCCGTTGACCGACCGTTGACCGTTGACTTTGACCGTTGACCGAAAAAAAAAAAAAAAAAAGGAATTTGTTTCTTTTTCATTTATGCTTATGTGGGTTATATGTAATCCATTTTTTATTGTGCATTTGTTGCATGAATCATGGAAAATTATGTATTTTCCCTTATATACATTATGGATTATAAGTGATCCAATTTTAGTTCTGCATTTGTTGCAGGAACTATGATGCGTTATGCACGGATACATGCAATCCTGAGAACGGACGAGGGAAATGCAAGACTTAAAAGGCTGATGACAGAGTTAGCTAATTATCGGTGGCATGACGGTGATTTAGTATCACATGTGGTCAAGGTCAATAAGATGATACAAGAAATCATCTGGAATAGTTATCTAATGCCGGATTTTGAGA
Source organism: Eucalyptus pumila (assembly GCA_016097595.1). NCBI lineage: Eukaryota > Viridiplantae > Streptophyta > Magnoliopsida > Myrtales > Myrtaceae > Eucalyptus > Eucalyptus pumila. The sequence continues at coordinate 25,642,353 of CM027851.1, forward strand.
AGGTACCGGCTTTGATGAACACTCTTCCACCTGAATGGCAAGCAGTGTTAGGTCGGCTATGGGAGGTCAATGTGGTCCCGGGTTATAGGAGCTAGTGGAAGCTTTTGTAAGAGAGTACTATAGGATTGAGTTGGCTAAAACTTCAACCCTTAGATTGAGCGCCACATGACACAGAGTAAATGCGCCTTGGTGGCGACATGAAAGCTCTCCAAAAGTTTTTCCATGGTTGGCAAATGTGCCTTCAGTTTTCTCGAGATGTTTTGTGATAGATTAGAAGGGACATTCCCTAATTATTTCTTAGATTAATTATGAGATGTTTTATGGGTGTAAATATCTCTTTCCATGTTGATATTTCTCTGTGTATATTGCTTAGTGTAATGTATAGTTGTATTATGTGAAAGCATTATTGTTTTATTGGATGTTAGTTATCTGTTGCTTTCTGTTATTGCTGGTTGCTGTGGGTAATTAGCTGTGGGTAGTTTTAGTTTTTTGTAGCTTCATAGAATTGATTTTGCATATGACAATCATATTAATGATAGTTTTAAGTTAGGATTTTTGGAGGATGATTGGAAACATAGTGACCTTTTGATTCTGAAGCCTTACTTGAAATTATTCATTAATATGATGGGTCTATGTAAAAGTGGATGCATAAATGATAGGCATTAATAATTCGTGCATGTATGTCTGATGTGTTCAGATCGATGTTTTCTGTAACTAAGAACGTTATTGCTGATATGAACGGCAACAATTGTGAAATATTGAATATGAAGATTCAATATGTGCTGGAAAAGCAAGAAGCAATAGAAGCTATTGACCATATTATGGAAGATCTTGAGGGTGTCGTGCGCCACCTTGAGCTAGCAGAGGACCGCCTAACGGCATTTGAGCTGAAAACAGACATTTGCAATGCTGGTTCTAGCTTAGAAAGGGCTTTGTGCTCTAAGCGCAAGCGTATTGATTCGTTCAATATGTGGAAATGCAAAGGATCAAGTCCTTGTTGCAAGAAATCAAGAGTTAACCAACACAAGAGAGGAAAACGTCCTCAAGTGAAGAAAATGTCAAGGGTGAGGTGTTACAATTGTGACAAAAGAGTCACTATGCTTGCGACTGTCGTGAGCCAAAGAAGATAAACACCTCTTGCACATTTGAGAACTTTGCTTATGTGTCGAGTTCTGCATCATTGGCTGAAGCCAATCCTTTGTGGACTATAGATTCAGGAACGACAGACCATGTAAGGAAGGATAGAGGATCCTTCGTGAAATTCCGACGATACCAACTGGAACTATGTGGATTTATGTGGGAAATAATTTCAGAGTTGAAGTTAAAGGGATTGGCACCTGCCAATTGAATATGCGTGGTGGACGCAACTTGTTCCTACATGATGTTCTATATGCTCCGGAGATTCGTTGAAATTTAAGTGTCTGTTTTGATGTTGGTTAAGCTTGGTTTTAGTGTGAACTTCCGTAATAGCGATGTAGATTTGTATTTGGATACAAACTACTATGATTGTGGTCACTTTCTAGATGATTTTATTGTACTAAATGTTGATTTGTGGTGATGTCAATATATGTTATTCCCTTGTTTCACGTCTTCTACTTCATAAGATAATGATGTGAATGTGTGGCATGCTAGACTTGGTCATATTGGCCAACAACATATGAATAAACTAGCCAAAAATGGCTTGTTGGGCAACATTGAAAAAGTTGATTTGCCCATATGTGAACATTGCCTAGTAGGGAAAACGACAAGGAAACCATTTGGAAAAGATAAAAGAGCTGAATTTCCTCTGCATTTAATCCATTATGATGTCTGTGGTTCAATGAAAGTGAGAGGAAGGCATGGGGCTGTTTATTTCATCACTTTTATAGATGATTATACTCGATTCAGATATGTCTGTTTGATTTCTCACAAATCTGAAGCAATAAGTTGTTTCAAAAGGTTTATGAACCTGGTTGAAAATCAATTAGACAAGAAAATAAAAGTATTTAGATCCGATCGAGGTCGAGAATATTTATCTGATGAGTTCAGAAAATTATGTGGTGAAAAGGAATAGAAATATAGTTGTCTATTCCATGTACTCCTCAACAAAATGGTGTTGCAGAGATAAGAAACAGAACCCTATTGGAAATGGTTAGGTCCATGATGGCGCATGCTAACTTACATATCACTTTTTGGAGTGATGTGTTGTTAACTGCTACCTATATACTTAACCGGGTGCCTTCTAAATCAGTTACTTCCACTCCATATGAGTTATGGACAGGTAGAAAACCGGACTTAAGTTTTCTTTAACTATGGGGTTGTATTGTCTATACTCATGAGTCCTCTCACAAGTTTGGGAAATTGGGTCCTAAAGGAAATAAGAGTATTTTAATGAGATACTCCGAACACTCAAAAGGGTATGTGTTCGTAGGTGAGCAGGAAAGTGGGAGTATAACTGAATATGAATCACGGGATGTCACATTCTTAGTGGATGAATTTCCTAAGAAGGGCGAAATATGGGAAGATTAGTCCCTATTTGAAACCTTGGATCAAGATAATGATATTAATGGAGTTCGTCCAAGTGGGAGTAATATGAGAAATGATGAATTGAATTCAGCTCATTCTCAATTACAACCATATGATGAGACGATGTCATCATTATCTAATCCAAGTGGGAGCATAATTGGGAATGATGTGCTAAGTGTACAATCTCCCATACGGCGAAAAAGTCGCAAAGTATTCCCCGTCGACGTTTTGACATTGAAGGGGAAACTTTTATGATTGCTCCGCAAGATGAGGATGAGCCGAGAAATATTAATGAGGCTCTTAATTGCCCTAGTAAGGAAAAATGGATTTATGCAATGAAAGAGGATATGGAGTCAATGAAGTCAAACCAAGTCTGGGAACTGGTTGATCTTCCAAAAAGGACGCAAAGCCATTGGGAACAAGTGGGTTCTCAAAATAAAGTGAAAGGCTGATGGCTCGATAGAAAGCATAAGGCTCGCCTTGTGGCGAAGAGGTATAATCAACAGGAAGGAATTGATTATGAAGATACATTTTTTCCGTAGTAAGATTTACCTTGATTCGCATAATTCGGCAATAGTGTTTGGTATGGATCTTGAGTTACATCAAATGGATGTAAAGACTGCTTTCCTCAATAGAGAATTAGAGGAAGAAATAAATATGGAACAACCTGTTGGTTTCACAGTGAAAGGCCAAGAAGAAAAGGTATGTCGACTTTGGGGGTCGATATATGGCCTTAAGCGATCGTCAAGACAATGGTATATACGATTTCATAATGCCATAATAGCATATGATCTTACAATGATAGATGAGGATCATTGTATATATATCAAAAGATCCAAGGATCAATTTGTGATCATATCATTATATGTTGATGATATACTAATTTCCGGAAGTAATATGGAGTTTATTCATACTGTCAAAAGTTGGTTGTCTTCCAACTTTGAGATGAATGATATGGGATTGTAAACCCATAAACACTCCTATTGCAAAAGGTGAAGGATTGAGCCATAGAGGCTGTGTCCAAGGACTCCACAAGAGAAGGAACAAATGAAACATGTTCCTTATGCTAGTGTTGTTGGGAGCTTGATGTATGCTATGATGTGTACAAGACCTGACATATGTTATGCAGTTGGAATGGTGAGCAGATACCAATCCAATCCAGGTCAAGCACGTTGGAAAGCCGTTAAAAGAATACTAAGGTATCTAAAGGGACTGCTGATTATACGCTGAGTTATTATGGAAAGGATCTGCGACTCTAAGCCTATTCGATGTTGATTGGGGAGGAGATTTAAATGAAAGGAAATCTACCTCTAGGTTTGTTCTCTTACCGAATAATGGCACCATGTGTTGGAGCAGTAAGAAACAAAAGTGTATAGCCTTGTCCATGATGGAAACTGAGTTCGTGGCATTATCAACAGCAGTATAAGAAGATGTTTAGCTTAAGAGATTATTGGATCATTTAGGTGTTATTAGAAGTGCTGTAGATTAATTATTGGTTAATTATGATAGCCAAGCAGCAAAAGCGTACACCAAAGATCCAAAATATCATGGCAAGACCAAACATATAGATACCAAGTATAATTTTGTCATGGATATGATTGCACGAAAATAGATGAACTTAGAGTACATACTACGCATAGAATGGTAGCAGATCCTATGACAAAGCCAATACCTAGAGATGTGTTTTGTGGCCATATGAAATCTCTAGGACTGCGTAGAGGCTAATGTACTGAATATTGTTATTTTCCCTAAGTGTTCACATTTGATGAATTTGTGTTTTTCATCATTAATGCCTATGAATCTTTATTTGATCTTTATGCATCTTAATGCTCGGTGCATTACTTTAAGTTAGGAAAGTATGTCGGACAGATATGAGATTAGCCCACTCACACAGGTAATCGCCTCTATTTGCTGTGTGATAAATAGAGATGAGACTATTTTTAAACTTATTATCTAGGTGATAATCGAGAGCTCAAGCTTAAAACATGTATGTCGCCTTAACTGAGTGTTAAGATGAGGACATAATACTTACTATGTCCGAAAGTAAAATACCCCACATATTTTACTTTATCTGTCTATGATGCCATATGTGAGTTCTGATAAATTTAGTAAATGAGTAGATACGTGAACTCAAGTTAGACATTTGGTATGTCTGAACTATCATCTGTACGGTATTAAAAGATGTAGACATACGCTCCATGGGAAAAGAGTTAATACTGTAATACGTATTTCATACTACGTATGCATGAGACGACCAATAAGAGTGGCAAAAGTTTGATCTCAACTTTTTATGTCGTGTGAGACTCTTGAGGAAAAGAGTTCCTCAATTTTTAGTCCCCTCATGACTCTTACTTATTCTCAAGATTTCTATTTAGCGTTTGCTATCTTAGGATGTTGCCAATGGTCATGAGTTTGATTCGATCTAATGGGGCATTTCTAGAAAAGCAAGCTGAACTGAAATTGAGAGTTTGAAGGAAAGAGGAAGATCGATTTTGGAGAATCACATTGTAGTTTTGTATTCACCGGTTAACCAATTATGACTGTCTTTGGGATAATCATAATTGTGAATACAATATATATATATATATATATATATATATATATATATATATATATATATATATATCATTGTTTGAAAGAGATCAAGAGAGATATAAATGTGATCAATCGATCTAGGGTGCGCATACCGAATCTACTCGAGTGTGATGCCCATTATGAGCTGCTATATATTCCTAATAGATGTATGGCAACGAGCTCTCAAAGTATCTTTGGTCGCACGGATTATTCACCGGTATGAATGTTGAAGAGAGGTAAAGAGAATTCCGTTCGGCCCACCATGTGCGAGTGGGAGATGATGGTTTTTTAATTGGTGATGGGCTTAAGGCCCGTCCGCCCATGCTGGGCCCAAAAGGCCCGGCCCACGGGAATAGGGCCCGTGGAAGGGGAAGGTATAAAAGGGAGGAGAGAGAGGGAGAACGCACCTCTTGGCAGAAAAGAACGTACGTCTTCTCCAACGCTCTCTCTCCCTCCAAGAAGCAACAGTAAGCAAACGGCGACACTGTCTTCCCTTCAAGGCGTCATCGGATCGAACCAGGGCCAGTTTTTCCTTCCTCGATCTTCAGCATTGGTGTCTAATCTGTGGCTAACAAGGTACGCTCGAATCTGTGGTGTGCTTTACGATCGGTGATACGTGTAATTCCCGGGCTTCGCTTCCGCATTCGTTTTAGGGGTTCGATTGAGTGTCGAATCCGGTTTTCGGGGATCCGTCATTCCCAACACAAAGTTAAGGCATAATTGCATATGAATGTTACATAATGTTAATGTCATAAGGAGATATAGGGCTACGGTGGAATCCAAGCGCGGCTCAAATTTAGAAAATGCTTGTGGCAGTTGAGGAGCTCATGAAGAGCTGTGAGCAAGTAGCAATGATGTTTAAAGTCTAGTGAAGTGGTGGTGACTTGACTCAACGTCAAGCTAAAGGGAAAATTTCTATAATATGTCTTGAATTTAAATTCATGAAGAAAGAATGAACGATTTACAGATGTTTCTTAATTTGAGTTGTCCTAATTTGAGTAGGTCTTTTATTTTTATTTTTATCAATCCTATTGTACTTCTACTCTAACTCTTACTTTTAAACTTTTGTCATGCTTTTTTGTAGAGTATGAGAGTCTAAATTCATATGTAATACTAAATCATTCCTACCACAACCCTCTAAGAAAATGGGGATTCGAGCCCCCACCTCCCTCTTCCCATATGAGAAGGGTAGCCATTAAGACAAACTCAAGTGGTTTAGTAGGTTTTTTAGTTTGAGTCTTCCCATCTTGGATCCAAAAATTTTATATGTGTATATATATAGGAGATGGGTTGTAGTCATAGAGCACTAGGGCAAAGCAAGAGAAGCTTTTGGTCGTAATAACCAATTATGCGGCATATTAATCATTTACATTATGAAGAAAGTGCTTTTCATGCCAAAAAATTTTGTAATAAAATTTGCGAATCACTTTGTGAGATTAAAAAATTATCTCATGTGTAATTGCGAGATGATTAAATATCATGTGAGTTATTGAGTATAATTGAGGATCGGAATACACAAAAGCATTAAAGTGACTTGAGTGTACTTGTTACTTCCAATGTATCGATTGATTTATGGTGGAATCTCGTGCTTTTCTCCATGTGAAATAGGTCTCACCTGTCCGATTTATTTTCTTCGTTTTGTTTATTTTGTTGTTTGATTGCTTGTCTTTTGCAACACATATTTCGTGACGGTAATGCGTTGCCATAGCTAATTGTTTTTATGCAAGTAAAGACATAAAACGGATGCAAATAGTTGAATGTTACCGGTGAATGAGGCTGTATTTATTTGAGGGAAATAATTTTCCACAAATTAGTTTTCCAAACTTTTACTTATATGATTTTTGCTGAAAAATAATTAATCAATGGAAAATTATTTACGGTAAAAGCAAATATGTATTTTTACAGTCGAGAGTAACGGGGAGCCTTGGCCCCGTAGCCATTGGCAAGCGTCGAGGGACTCGGATCCATGGAAGCCAATGTCCGGAGCTCCCCATCGCCTTCCAGAACGGCCATCTCTGATTCATCCAATGTGACCCAAGCTTCGATCCCATCGCCTTCCCTCGTGTCGGCCAAAATGACGAAGTTCACGAACACAGGCCCGCTCATCCCGGAGCCGCTAACCCAAACGGGTCTTCCCCACCCGAAATCGATCTCGTTAAATCCCAACTTGCACCAGCTCGAGAACCCGAAGTGGTCAACTCCGTCCTTGGAGGCCGCGGCGCCGCTCATTTCCTTCAGAGAGTCCATGATCCTGCTGCTCCTGTTCGCGCCCCTCAGCTCTTCGACGAAATGACTGTCGATTCTTGAAATCGAGTGCCTGACCTCATTGACCAGAGCACGCAGCGATCTGTCCATATTGCTCGCTGACTTGGCGCTGGACATCCAGAGGATATTTCCGAGGGAGCAGTCGGACAGGGGCGGCTCGATCCTCTTCCGCAGGTTCACGAGGTTGGTCAGGATGGAAGACCTTTGTATGCCGTTTCTTCTCTCCGTGGCTGCTGCCATGCAGCGTTGCCATATGAAAGCCGAGACCGACTCAACACTGGTCGGGCATTTCGAGTCGGAGCCTTTTGCTTTGGCCTTAAGGGTGGCTATGGCTGAGGCGTCGAATAAGAATCTCCGGGTCATGGACTTGCCCTTTTTGGACAACGAGCCCAATGCGACCTTAGACGTGTCTCTGAGCCATAAGTCCTCAGTTGGGAAGAGAGACGCCGCAGAGAAGTCAGGGATCACTGCCTTGTCACCCCGGGCGGCAGCAGACCACCCTTTGAGGAAGGTGCTGACGGCAGCACCATCGAGAATTTTGTGCGTTATGCATATGCCGATGGCGATTCCGCCGCACTCAAAAATGTTGGCTTGGATATTGGCGGCACGGGTCCCTGAATAAGTTTCTTTCTGCACAAGATCAATCGGGAGGAACTTGCACAACAGCAAGAGGTCCGGGTGGGCCAGGAATTCCGATAAGGAGCAATCAACTCGTGCTTCTGCGTAGTAAGCTCCTTTGTCGTCACAATCAATGGTGAGCTCGTCCTTGAGATTGCCAGCGAGCGGGTAAAAGCAGGCCAAGGTCGTCGACAAAGATCTCTTCAGAAGCTCTAATTTGGCTGGGATATCACGACATTCGAGGCGGGCATCCGGAGAAAAGAAGAGGATGATGGGACCATAAGGAGCAGGAATGAGCTGGTCAAGTAGACAGAGTTTATGAGTCTTGAGGTGAGGGGGAGTTGGGGATAAGGGCTGTATGTGCTCTCCGGAAGTGATGGTAACTTCCATGATTTATGGCGTTATTTGATTTGCTAGTCCATGGAGATGGCGAGTAGAGCTGATTCAGCTCCCGTATATATAAGCAAAGGGCATGTTCCACGCGATGTTGATGGAAGTGGATGCCTTAAAAAGACGAACAGAACGTGTGCAACCACTTCAAGGATACAGATCATCTGCTCAGCCATTGACCAGATTCGGTGACCCAATCAAAAGTCGGTTGATCATGGAGGTTCTGTTGAAGTAACAAATCAAAAGGGAAAAAATCAGAATGGTTGTAGAGCATAATCTTCTACAGATCAGCATGAAAATAACATATCAACGTCCATTTAAGCTTTATCCGTTAAGCCGTGAGGATCGATGTGAGAGAGTCAAAAGAGGTTGCGGAGACCAGCAAGCCAAAGGAGGGAAAGTCTAACATATAAGACACAGACGTGAGCGTTGATATTTTCGAAAGATTTCTCAAATATTTATGTCGCGTGGAATGATGGGGGCTCGTGTCCTACTTTTGTCAAGGTTCGTCCTGCTGAATGTGAACGGGTCCCCTTGCTCAGCTCCCCCGCTCGAAGATTGATGGATTTAGTCGGGGTTCCAACATCATGTCCCATCAGTACTACCGGCATCGACCGTGCAAGTTTGAAGATCGAAGAGATTGGACCGGAACAGCAGCTCCAGCCGCAAGCAAACAATAGAGAGCGAGCATGCCATCTGAAAGGAGAGCTGGCAACCAGTTCGGGTTAGTGTCACGGCCCGAAAGAAGGCCAATCCGATAGGTTCCCAAGGGACGGCCGTGACTCATCCGTGGAGCACCTCCTGCTTTCACTCGGATTCCCATCAAGTCTTCTCCCCAAAGTTTCCAATGGCGGGCGATACCGTCATTACGCCTGATTCTAGAAGACTATCTTTATTTATGTCGGTAGATGATAGTTGTCATTTATGTCGATAGTTGAGGCGGTGCGATCTCGTCCGCCGGATAAACTTTAGATCAATTGATGTAATTCGAGGGACTCAAGTATAAGAAGGGGTGCCCTCCTCCCTCATTTGGGTCCATCCAATATTTCAGTAATACAAAGCTCATTTCTTTCCATAGCTTCTCTCTTTAAACTTTCTCTCTCTACGATCGGGGCCTTAAACTTTCTCTCTCTACGATCCGGGGGCGCGAGCAAGTGAGCGTTTGATCGAGTAAGGCTTGGCTTGGGCGATCCAAAAGTGTGCCCGATCGGCCCGTGACACTATGTTGATGGAAGTGGATGCCTTAAGCAAAAAGACGAACAAAACATGTGCAACCACTTCGAGGTTACAGATCATCTGCTCAGCCATTGACCAGATTCGGTGATCCGATCAAAAGTCGGTTGATCATGGAGGTTCTGTTGAAGTAACAAATCAAAAGGAAAAAATTCAGAATGGTTGTAGAGCATAATCTTCTACAGATCAGCATGAAAATAACATATCAACGTCCATTTAAGCTTTATCCGTTAAGCCGTGAGGATCGATGTGAGAGAGTCAAAAGAGGTTGCGGAGACCAGCAAGCCAAAGGAGGGAAAGTCTAACATATAAGACACAGACGTGAGCGTTGATATTTTCGAAAGATTTCTCAAATATTTATGTCGCGTGGAATGATGGGGGCCGTGTCCTACTTTTGTCAAGGTTCGTCCTGCTGAATGTGAACGGGTCCCTTTGCTCAGCTCCCCCGCTCGAAGATTGATGGATTTAGTCGGGGTTCCAACATCATGTCCCGTCTGTACTACCGGCATCGACCGTGCAAGTTGCTCACGGCGAAGATCGAAGAGATTGGCCCGGAACAGCAGCTCCAGCCGCGAGCAAACAACAGAGAGCGAGCATGCCATCTGAAAGGAGAGCTGGCAACCAGTTTGGGTTAACCCGAATCCAGATGATAAAGCGGCTCATTTTAAATGGATCGTGATTTGACCGACTCATACCCGACGCTACTCAAATCGGGTAGATCCTTTTTTGGCCCAAATACCAAAGGCTGTAACTTTTTGACCGAAAAAGAAAAACGTGACAAAAGCACTTAAGTGATGTTAATAAACGCCTAGGACTAGGGTAAAAAAAATTCTTCGAATTGCAAGATCTCCACAACTTATTCAGATGCTAGTTAAGTTGATCCCAATTCTTGCACTTGCCATGTTACGACGAGTTTACTTCAAATTTCATTGATACTAATTCTTGCACTTGCGATGTTATGATGAGTTTACTTCAATTTTCATTATGACTATGATATTTCTGGCTAGAATTTTTTTTTTTTTTCAGAAATAAGTTTGGAACGGAAATTTGTTTGGTAGCGTAATTTTATTTTTCTATTTTTATAATAAACTTTAGTCCAAACATAGGTCTAAAATAGAAATGAGAGTACAAATTTTATACTTCTTTATTTCTGGAATAGAAATAAGAAATAAAAATTATTCTTGTTGTTTGTCATTGCTACTTAGCTGGCTATGCACTCGCCGTAGCCCACCACTGCCAGTCACCGTCTTGTATCGTTATCAAATGTGTATTTTTGCCCAAAAACTAATTCAGGATTAAAAATAAATCTATTTTTGGCTAGATATTGATTTCTGAAATAAAATAGTTATTATTCGCACTCTAAACTCGTCATGTTTTCCTCAAGTTCTATAAAAGTTCATCTTGACAAGTTAAACCCCGAAACAACAAACAGGTGCCCCAAGATATCGTGTAAAGCTCTAGGTATTGCTTCAAGATTGAAGATAAAGTCGAACTTTCTGACGTACAGACACAGACGGCATAATAAAATCCGTGAACCCGCCTTATCTTCCCGGCCATAGGAAGAAAAAGAGTTTGACAACAGACAGATCCGAAAATGGCGATAACATAAGACATGATGTTAAGTTGCTATCCGCAAATTCATAGCCCGTAGCAAAGATGACTACATCTGTCAGATGATGTGAATTTGCGCCCCCATCTAAGATCAATCCGGTATGGCAAAAGCGAAAGCTGGGCGATCTCTTCAGAATAAGGCTTCCTCCTTCCACTGCATTATAAAAGTTGGATGGCAGGGTGGGGGTCATGCGAGACGCCAACTGTTCGATGAGGCTGTGGCCAGGGACCATATTGTACTTCTTCAGCGGATATATCCATGTAAGATAGGTCTCGACCAACTTCAAAAACGTAGCCCTCTGAAATCAGCATCGCAGGGAATCCCGTTAAGATATCATGGCGACATTAAGTGCTTGAAGGACAGTGTATCCTCCACCATAAATTGATATCACATCGTGAACTTTGTTTCTTCTGCAAGATATTGCTCAACATTTGAACAGTTCAATCAGACAGAAAAGCAGTATGTGCACCGATCATATGACAGAATCAACTTGCTCATTTCTGAGTATTTAGATGAGAAAGTAAGAAAAACAATTAATGCAAGTTTGGATACATTACTGGCAGTTATGCCAACATCAAACTTCAGAGATGTTGATCCTTAATTTTCAACTCCAATCAAAGGTCTAACTTATTTTCGTTCCCTTAAGTTATCAAGAGCTTTGGGTTTCCTGTAACTTTCTTGAGAAGAAAAGAATATTACCAATGGCCAAAGTAGAACCGCCAAGAGCCAAAGGAAGAACCCTTCACCGGGCTTGTGAACCATGAATTCCATGAAGCGATTGAGGCGTCGAAATATGAAGGTGACTAAGTAATCCGGAAGTGTCCAGTGTGCCGTCTTGAATAGCAACGTGCACGGGTATCTGCTCCCTACACATGATTACTCCATGCATTCACTTATGTAGCTAATGTATGCGTACAGAACATGCGTAGCGTAATTGCAGAGGCACAACTGGCTCGACGACTTCTTATTGCTCGCTATTCAAACTGATTAAGAAAAGAAATACTTCATACCGTTCCTTGTAGCAACTTCCACTGCAATGTCAAGGGCTGATTTCTGAGATCCAACAACTGTGACCCGCTTCTCTATGGTTAATGCAGCTGCGAGACCCTGGCCCATCATGGCATAATCCATGGAATGCAGAACCTTGCCCTCAAACGCTTCAGGTCCTTCTTTCAATGGAAACTCCGGTGTTCTTGGTAAGTCGCTGAACATCCCGATGCATAGGATAACAAAATCGACTTGATACACCTAATCTCGGTAAAAGAAAGAAGATCTCCATCATGAAAAGCAGGCATGCAATGAGGCATTCCAGAACTACTCGTTCAGAAGAGGAATAAAGATCAAATCTTCCGATAATGGGATCCGGATCTCGTAATTCTCATAAACCATGAATCGTCGATTAGGCAAGACTGCCTAAGAAAGGAAGGATCTATTTTCACCGTGCTCTTTTTGCGCACCATCTTAAAAAAAAAAAAAAATGAAAACAGAGACCTAGGATGTGGTAAATCATCCTGCCCATTCAACTCCTATGAAATGCTATACAGGAAATGCAAAAAAAAAAAAAAAAAAAAAAAAAAAAAAAAAATCTCTAGCCCGTCTCTTTCAATGAAGAACATCAACTTTGTTGATGTATCAAGACTGCACGTGCTGTTTTTCTCTTTTTTGTTTTGTTTAGTCAGTTTGTTGGTGTCCTGTTTTTTAGGAGTTGGTTAGTCAATCTTATCTCCTAGGAGCAGTTAACTGCACATATCTTAGATATTCTGATCTGTTGCTGATTTTGTGGATCAAGCAAGCCGTTAGTCGGTAACGTGGGTTTGTGGTTACGTTCTAGTATGTATTTTGAACATTTTTTTCAGTTTTTTTCTGAACACGACGCTCTGTTTCTGCTGTAAACTTGTTCTCTGCTTTTGCTGTAAACTCCTTTTTTCTGTTTTTTGCTGTCTACGTGTTCTCTGTTCTTTTCAAAAAATGGAAACAACACCGGTATCAAAGCTCTCTTGATCTTAAGCGGCTGTGAGTGACTTGTGAGATTGATTGAGAGGTGTGTCTGCATCCATAGAAGTTAAAAGCAAGATGGAGGCAGGATCGAGTGGTTTTTCGTAATGGCTCCGCCGATGTTTGATGGAGAAAATTATCAACCCTGGACAGTGAGAATGCGAGCCTATCTAGAGGGTTGTGATTTTTGGGAAGCTGTGGAACAAGATTATGAAGTTGCTCCCCTTCCTAATAATCCAACCATCAATCAAATCAAGTTTCACAGGGAGAGGACAACAAGGAAAGCAAAGGCAAAGTCTTGTTTATATGCTGCTGTCTCATCTGCCATTTTCAGTAGAATTATGGCTTGTGAATCAGCCAAAGCTATCTGGGACTTCCTCAAAAATGAGTATCAAGGAGATGAGAGGATTAGAAGCATGAAGGGGCTAAATCTGATCACAGAATTCGAGAGACTGCAGATGAAGGAGTCTGAGACAATTAAGGAGTATTATGGTAAGTTGATAAGCATTACAAATCAGGCAAGAGTTCTAGGCACTGACCTCTCTGATAATAGGCTAGTGCAGAAGATTCTTGTCTCCTTGCCCGAAAGGTTTGAGGCAACCATTGCCTCTTTGGAGAATACCAAGGATTTATCTCAGATCAAGTTGGCAGAATTGCTAAGTGCTTTGCAAGCACAAGAGCAGAGGAGGTTAATGAGGGTGGAAGGAAGTATAGAAGGAGCTATGCCGGCCAAAGAACAGCAGAATGTAGGAGGAAAAGTTAACAAGTGGAAAGGGAAGAAAGGAAATGGCAGTAGTGGTTCAGAAGCTGCTGCAGGAGAGAATAGTGCGAGCAATTCCAAGAACAATTGGGGAAGATATTCCTCATGTCAGCACTATGGAAAAAAGAATCGTCCACATTTTAGGTGTTGGAAGAGACTAGATGTAAGGTGTAGAAAGTGTCATAAGCTTGGACACATTGAGAAGTTCTGCAAAGAGAAGAGAGATCAACAGCAAGGTGAGGCACATGCTGCAGTTCAGCAAGAGGTAGATCAACTGTTTGTTGCCTCTTGTTTCTCCTCTAGTACTCCATGTGACAGTTGGCTTGTTGATAGTGGTTGCACAAACCATATGACAAGTGATGAAACGCTGTTTATAAACCTTGACAAGTCGTTGAAGTCAAGAGTGAGGATTGGGAATGGGAAGTACATAGAAGTGAAAGGTAAAGGGACTGTAGCAATGGAGAGTTGTGCTGGAGCTAAGCTAATTTCTGATGTGATGTATGTGCCTAAAATTGATCAGAATTTGCTGAGTGTGGTGCAGTTGGTAGAAAATGGATTTAAGGTGATATTTGAAGAGGAGAAGTGTTTGATCTTTGACTCCAATGGTCAGGAGTTGTTCAAGATAAAAATGCAACAGAAAAGTTTTTCTTTGAATCCTCTTGAGAAGGAGCAGATGGCATTCAAGTGTCAGGCTAATTATTTAGAATTATGGCACGAGAGGTTGGGGCACTTTCATCATAAAGGCGTGCTGTTCATGCAAAGGAATGAAATGGCAACTGGGTTACCAAACCTGGAGGAGCATATCACAAGGCGCAAAGCTTGTTTGCTAGGCAAGCAGACAAGACTTCCCTTCAAGAAATCCACTTGGAGAGCGACAGAGAAGCTGCAGCTGATTCATACGAATCTATGTGGTCCACAAGTGACTCCTTCACTAAATGGCAGCAGGTATTTCATTATTTTCATTGATGATTATACTAGAATGTGCTGGATTTACTTTATGAAGCAAAAGTCAGAAGTTGCTGAGGTAATTCAGAAGTTTAAGAAATGGGTTGAGAACCAAAGTGGCTGCAAGATTCAGGTCATTAGATTTGATAATGGAACAGAATACACTTCACAGAGGTTTAAATCTTTCTGTGAAGAGGCTGGAATTGAACATCAGCTTACTGCTCCTTACTCTCCACAGCAAAATGGAGTTAGTGAGAGGAAGAATAGAACCATTATGGAGATGACTAGGTGTTTGCTTTATGAGAAGAGTCTACCAAAAGAGTTTTGGGCAGAAGCAGCAAGCACAGCAGTTTTTCTACTGAATAGATTACCTCCGAGGGTATTGAAGATGAAGACACCCTTTGAAGCCTGGTTTGAGGTGTTTGGTTGTTTGTGTTTTTCTCATATTCCACATGTCAAGAGAGACAAGTTGGGAGAGAAAGCTGAACCTGGGATCTTTGTTGGCTACAGTTTAGTATCAAAAGCATACATGATCTATCAACCACAAACAGGGAAGGTGATCACTAGCAGGGATGTTCAGTTCCTAGAAGATGAGAAATGGGATTGGACAAATGAGCCACAAGGCAAGCATAAAGAGGTCTCATTGGAACTTGACGAACTGGCGGATGATGTTCCAGTTAGAGGTACCAGATCTTTGACTGATATATATCAAAGGTGTAGTGTGGCTGTTTTGGAACCTGCGGGTTATGAGGAAGCTAAAAGCGATCAGAGGTGGATGAATGCAATGAAGGAAGAGTTGGCTATGATAGAAAAGAACCAGACATGGGAGTTAGTGGAGAGGCCTCAAGATAGGAAGGTGATTAGAGTAAAATGGGTTTTCAAGACCAAATTTAATCCTGATGGCTCAGTGAATAAGCATAAGGCCAGGTTGGTGGTGAAGGGATATGCACAGATTTGGGGAGTTGATTTCTCAGAAACATTTGCTCCTGTGGCAAGACTTGATACAATTAGAAGGATTCTTGCTTTGGCAGCTCAATAAGGATGGAAGGTATATCAGTTGGACGTGAAATCTGTATTTTTGAATGGAGTGTTGCAGGAGGAGATTTATATTGAGCAGCCAGAAGGCTTTGTCACACCAGGCCAGGAGGAGAAAGTTTATTTGTTGAGAAAGGCTCTTTATGGCTTGAGGCAAGCTCCTAGAGCATGGTACAGTAAGATGGATGAGCACTTGTTGGGTCTAGGTTTCAAGAAAAGCCTCAGTGAATCCACTCTATATGTCAAGAAGTTAGTATCTGACTTAGTGGTGGTGTCTCTTTATGTGGATGATATGCTGGTGACAGGGAGTAATAGTGCTCGACATCGCATTTAAGCAAGAGATGATGAAGATGTTCGAAATGACTGATCTTGGTGAGATGTCATATTTTCTAGGAATGCAAGTTAGGCAGACTCAGAATGAAGTTTTTATCTATCAAAAGAAGTATTTGAAGGAGATCCTAAGGAGATTCAACATGGAAGAGTGCAAGAGTGTGAGTACTCCAATGGGTCATAAGGAAAATCTTCAAAAGGAGGATGGATCAACACTTGCAGATGAGAGAGTTTATAGAAGTTTGATTGGCTGTCTTATGTATCTCACTGCAACTAGGCCAGACATCATGTTTCCTGTAAGTGTCTTATCTAGATTTCTCAATTGTGCAAGTGAGTTACATATGGTAGCTGCAAAGAGGGTATTGAGGTACATGAGAGGTACTCTTTCATATGGGATTAAGTTTTGTAGAGTTTAGGAGTTTAAATTACATGGGTATTCTGATAGTGACTGGGCAGGATCAATGGATGATATGAGGAGCACTTCAAGTTATTGCTTTACATTTGGGTCGGCATGTTTTTCTTGGTGTTCAAAGAAGCAGGAAATAGTGGCTCAATCAATTGCAGAAGCTGAGTTCATTGCAGCTACTGCAACTGTGAATCAAGCATTATGGTTGAAGAAACTAATGGATGATCTGCATATGCAGCAAGAAGAAGATATAGAAGTGTTTGTGGATAATTTAGCTACTTTGGCCATTTCACAAAATTCGGTATTTCATGGAAGAACAAAGCATTTTAAGGTCAAGTTTTACTTCTTGAGAGAAGTGCAAAAGGCTGAAGAGGTGAAACTGGTGTACTGCAATTCAGAAAACCAAATTGCAGATATATTCACAAAGTCATTTCACGTTGGTCGATTTGAACTTCTCAGGGCAAAGCTTGGAGTGTGCGGTACTTGATCCAGGAGGAGAGTGTTGATGTATCAAGACTGCACGTGCTGTTTTTTCTTTTTTTGTTTTGTTTAGTCAGTTTGTTGGTGTCCTGTTTTTTAGGAGTTGGTTAGTCAATCTTATCTCCTAGGAGCAGTTAACTGCATGTATCTTAGATATTCTTATCTGCTGCTGATTTTGTGGATAAAGCAAGCCGTTAGTCGGCAACGTGGGTTTGTGGTTACGTTCTAGTATGTATTTTGAACATTTTTTTCAGTTTTTTCTGAACACGACGCTCTGTTTCTGCTGTAAACTTGTTCTCTACTTCTGCTGTAAACTCTTTTTTTCTGTTTTTTTGCTGTCTACGTGTTCTCTGTTCTTTTCAAAAAAAGGAAACAACAAACTTCTACCATTCATTTCTACCAGAAACTCCCAGAGTCCATGTGATGTTCATAGATTGCACCGCAATTCTGAGTTAAAGTTCACCTTCTGATTGCATGATTACAAATTTTAACACTTAACTGCATTTTTCAATGATTCAGAACTTTATTGCACCAACTGTAAAAGTAAACGGTTTCGATTGCAATCAGCAGCTCGCTACCTCAACGCCAGCACACACCGCCACTGTATCCTGGACGGCGACATTCCACTTTCCGCCACTGGAGAATGGCCGGCCGCTGCCGCTACCACTCCACGTCTCCCAATCAGTTATGTCTTCTTCATTTCCCAACTCCACGATGAAGTCGATCCCGGTCACCTTGCAGTTGAACTTGATCTTCGGCAAAATCCGGAAGTGGGTCACGTACGAGTGGAGGTATTCCATCACCTGTTCGTGGTTAGGGAAGGTCTCCGTCACCAACGCCGGCCACGGGAAGTCCGAGAACTGGTAAAGATGCTTAGGCGTCTGGAGCTTGGTGGATTCGATGGTCCGCGACCAGACGCCACCAGCCGTGCCATGAGCCTCGAAGACGACGGGGTCGAAACCTTTCTCGATCAAGTGCTTGCATGCAACAAGGCCGCTGATTCCGGCACCGACAATGGCCACTCGCTGCTTAGGCTGCATTTTCTTCCTTTGTTCCCCGGCGAGTCCGGAATTCTGATCGTATTGTGATGTCGATGACAAAGGTGGCGGAGACGGTGAGACTGAAAATGTTTGTACCCGTCGTGAGATGTCCACTGGCACAAATTCATGAGTGGTTGATGATGACACGAGCAAAAGAGGCAACGCAATTGACAGCTTCGAGGCACTCACCAGTCACCCTCAAGTGTCCTGTCGCGGAAACAAGGGTTGATGCGCCCACGCTGTTCATTCAAAGCTAAGCATACTCTGAGGAGAATTCCTTCTTTGCTATGCGTCCTCTCAACAGGGGCAAGTACAGAAATGACAAAATTCTGATATAGTAATGCATGCAAGGGGAACAAATGATAAAGAGTAGAAACCCTCAATTTTATCTTGATAAATTTTCCCGTCCTCTGCTTGGAGTTAGCGATGTCTCCTCAAACTAGAATATGTTCTAACCTCAGCTATATCCATCTCAGGATATTATTGCTGTGATATATATATATGACGAACTTAGGCATGGGAGTCGGGTTGTGGAGTGATACAACCTAATTTGGATTGGCGGCATTAGTAAACACAATTTTATTAACTGGCTAGTTTGCAGAGATAGACTACCAGCATTAGAGATCGTAGCATGATGGATGACCTTAGTTGATTTCCAGTATAACTTTTGCAAGGCCAGTATAGAGGACAAAATTCATCTATTCCTCAAATGCGAATGGATGAGTAGCATTTGGCGTAATATCCTCGCGCAACGTGGGATTAGTCATTCTTTAAAAGGATGGAATGAGAAACTTCAATGGATGGTTAGGGCAACAAAGGGTAAAGATTGGGCAACGAGACTCCTTAAAGTATCTTTCCTAGCAACCATATATTGCATTTGGATGGAGCACAATCATAGACGGTTTCAAAACAAATCAACTGACATCCATATTATTTTGGCCAAGGTGCGTACAAATATAAGAGGTAGAGCCTCATTTTACCAAAAAATTAGACATTGCCAGTCAAATTTTGTATTGGCTACCATGTAGAGACTTCTTACTTCCATCTTTTTGAATTATTAGCTCTATTTATAATGCTGGAGATGCCCCTAAACTATTGTACTTCATATGTTCTATAATACTACATTTTCAAAAAAAAAAAAAAAAAAACTTTCCCCGTCCTCTACTTTTAGAAATACACCGTTTTGCATGGCTAAATTTATTAATTATATTTTAAAATAGACTTTTCCATCGGTCCATATGGTAGCTTTACTACAAACGTGTCATTCATATAAATGATTTCATACTTTTAGCTCTCATCCCCGCCAAAAAAGAAAAACTTAATAAATAAATAAATAAATAAACCCTTTCTTTGAACTTAGCCGTTAGCATCACAATCTAACTCTCGCTATCAAGTCTCTAGAGGAGGCACTCAATGTGATCATTTGAAGATGGACATCCACTCATAATTTATTGTATAAGCCCTCTTCCATCTATTGAGTTGAGATCTTCCATCCACCTAAAATATTTGTGATAACACTTGCACACTTTATATTACCGCCACTGTCGGCATAGAGCTAGCAATGCTTATTCTCAAATACCGTCATCGCTTCTTATCCGAGGAAGTAATCTCGCGATCCGTGAACCTTCTTGTTATAATATTTATTAATTAATATGACCCCACATTCAGTATTTCCCAGTTTGTTTTGATTCATTGCCCATGTTAATTGTGTGATAATTGTTTGTTAATTGTTAGCATGATAGTTTTGATGAAAGATGTCGGTAACGTGAGAAACAAAATAAAAAAACAACAAGTCATCTAGACCAAACCCCATGAGTACAAAAAATACACCATTAAATTTTGAGGGGGCATTGGCCAGTGGAACGGGAATTCAAATCTAGTGATTCCATATTCGAAAAATCAATCAATATACGCTTCACGCATCCATTCAAACTTTTGGGGTTTCCGCATTTGCATAATTTAATCAATGGCTATGTAGGGCGCGTTTGGTAACCATTCTTCTCCCAAGAATAATTTATGATCGGAAATTATTCTTTTTTATTATATTCTTGAAAACAATTTTTAAGCATTTTAAGCCGTTTGGTAACTATCCAAAAATTTTATTCGGAATAGAATTTCGTTTGGTATCGTTCTGAAAATTTCTAATCCAAATCATTTTCTTTTAATTTTTTAAATAATTTTATTACTTTTTTTCTTCTTCTTTTTTTCTTTTATTTCTCTTCTTCTTCTTCAAGGGTTGCTAGTTGACGGCCTTGGGATGACCGGGGACCGGCTAGAGAGGGTCGGCGACCTCACCGGAGCGTCATCGACCTTCGGCGAGGTCGCGCCTCGCCGGCAGCTAGGCGAAGCTCGGCCGAGCCTTGGCTAGGCGAGCGGCCTTGCCCAAATCTAGCAAGGTCAAGCCACGCCGATGGCTAGGCAAGCTCGGCCGAGCCTCGCTTGGCCAATGGTGAGGCTCACCAAAGGCTGGGCTCGCTGAACCGGTCACTGGCGACCAGTGGCAGTGGACAGCGACAGCAATAGTGGCGGCAATTGAAGAAGAAGAGAGAGGGAAGAAGAACAAGAAGAAAGAAGAAAATAGAAAATGAGCTTGATTCTGGAATTATTATCGGGAACAAATAATCAACTTTTTTAACTTCTCGATTCTGTTCCAAATCTACTTCCGAGAACAAAAAAGAAATAGAAATTTGTTTCTAGGAGTAAAAATTTTACTAAACGAACTTTTGTTCCAAATTTACTCTTGGGAACAAAAAAACAGAAATTATTACTATTTGACAAGTTGCCAAATGCAGCCATACTAATCCTTTACGTTTATGCAAATCGTTTCCGATTTTGAATTTGTCCATGAATGATAAGTCGGAATCGTCAATTCTCTTTAGATTTAGTCTAACAGTTGGTATCGAACCGGTTTATGATCTCTACCTTAGTAAAAAAAAAAAAAAAATTGGAATTTTGTATGTTTTCATTGGATTATGAATCGGTAAAATTCGGATCTTTTGTGGCTTGGAACGAAATTGCAAATTCCAACCAAATTTGGGTGACCCACCACACAACAACAGACCTGCATGTTCACATTGCCGTTAAGAAGAAAAGGCCTAAGGTAATTCAACATATTATTAATTGTTGAAGGCTAATCAAGCAATGAAAGTTCCAGTGGTTTATGTGACATCCTCTATTCGGACCCCTATCTAGACCACGAGGAATGGACCAAGGATCGGTAAGCTGATAATGAGGATAGGTTGTGACTCAATCTTAAGGATTGTTCATGAGCTAACTAGTTGATTAGGGGCAAGACAATTTAGGATCAAGGTTGCGATGGACTGGAGCGGTCGACCATGAAAAGGACCATTCAACCATAAAGATCGCGATGGACAATCACGTGTCATCATGAGTTGATCAATGGACAAGTATAGATTGATTTAGCTTAAGTATATACTAGTTGCAAGTGATGCTACATGGTCAATGTACCATTCGTGAATAACCCTAATCTGATTCCAAACGACCGTGAATTCAAGACAAGTTGATTGATCATACTCGACTATATGACAACCGAGGGTCATTCATGGACCGACCAAGCTCAAATAAAAGTCACACGTAAAACCTTGAATAGGAGTCGAACTTAGTTCGAGTTTGGCCGCGTGAGCTCTGCCAATGCTGTCTAAATTCGCTTAGGTCGCATTAAGGTCATTTTCTCTTGGAATTTAGCCACAAACCCTGGTTCAATTACGAGTATCAATTGTAGATGTTATCAAGACATTCCTATCTAACTGAAATGATATTAATGGGTCTGTTAGTGCATTAATTGGAGAAATGTGCTAATTTAAGGATATGGGCTTTACTAACCCTATAGATGAGACTAATTTCACTTCTTAAGATTCAATTGGGTGACATAAAAATCAAGTGACCCTTCTAGAAGTGTATAGGCGCCACTTTGGAGAGAACAAGGAGGAAGAACAAGCTTTATTCTTGCAACTAGACTAGTTCTCTTGCAACTAGAATCATTAATTGGCTTTGGAAACTTGATGGGAAAGCTTGGGCAGATAAATGGTTGAGATTTCTTCTTGCTCTTCAAGCCAAGACGGCATTATGGGCTAAGGACAATAATTGAGATATGCAATTAATGCAAGATAGGCCTCCCATTTCTCTCTCTTCTATTATTCCCTCTTAGATCTTCCTCTTTCCTCTTAGTTTTTCCTCATTTCTTTGTCTTCATATCTCTTTTCCTCCTTGGTCAACTACCCCCTCTCCTCTCTCCCTCACTCGCCTCTCTCTCTCTCTCTTTCTCTCCCTCCCTCTTGGCAAGCTCATTGTGTCGCCTCAATATCGCTATAGCAGCCGTGCTGTCGCCATCCTCACATCGTCTTGTTGCGTGCCATTGCCCACGTGTCCGCCCACTGTTCGGGTATCCCGTGTCTTGATTTTTTATAAGTAAATATCCTAAACATCAACTAGGTCATTGTATTACGTAACTTGAATTTAGGTTCAATTTTGGTGTTGGTAGAGCTATCCTAGGTAGCGAAGCTTCATGTGTGAATTTTGTATGGTTTGTTCATGATGTGCTTAGACTATAAGGTGTAGGAATAGGTGAGAAATGATTATGTGATTGTTGAGGTTGTCCTTATCGTCATTGTTAGTAGGAATGGACTATTTATGCTTGTGTCATTGCTTGGTCTAGAAGGATTGCTGTGATTGTTGTATGTGGACCGTTTACCATTAATATCTAGGTTTAGTTCCTATGTTTGGTTGTTATGGATGGTTGCATAACCTTTATGTGATATGGATTAGCATTAGTTTCAAGGCTTGTTATTATCCTTTAGATGTAATCTTGTGTCTATAATATGTAGTTCTATCTTGGTTGTTGTCAAAGCTTAGATATTATGAGTTATGGCTATTGTGGATGTAGTCTCCTTATGTGATGCTTTTATGATTGATTGTAAAGATTGTTACTAATTTAAGGATGTGGTCTTCACATATAGATGCCCATAAGTCATGGTTAATGCTTGAAACCACATCGAGCCTCCAAAATTAGAATTGCGTTGGTTCTTGGACATGCGTAGAAGCATGCCGGGCTGAGTCACTCCCTTGGTTTGGTGACATTGAGGTGTATCATTCAATCCGGGTTTGACTTACATCGGTATTCAAATGGAACGAATCAAGCCACAGTTCTCGATTTGTGCTCAGCATATTTTATTAATGAATTTACGGTAGGTCATGAGTTGCACATCGCTTGGCACACCATTGGGGCACTCATGCTTTGGACTAAAGTGGAAGATAAAACTGGTTGTATGTGTAATTCGTATGGCCACACATGGGATTCCGTCACCAAAGGTTTCAGGGAACGATGCCGCCACTGAGAGATGTCAAAAGGCGTTGCCTGAAGGTTTTCGGGTGCTGTTCATGGTGATGATTATGGAACGATGCCCGAAAGGATGCCAAAAAGTGTTTGAATGCCATGCTCAATGGGGTGAGATAATGTCTCCAAGGTTTTTGGAAGAACCGGAGAGTTTTGATTACATGTATTAATTAAATGGACTCGAGATAGCATCATATTATGGAGTATTATGTGATTCTCGAAGCGACAGTGCATGCGAGGCATTTGTGAGTGAAGTATGTGATTCCGTGACACGTACATATGTCATATGCTATTATTTATGATGTATGAGGCATGTGCATAATTAATTGGTTATTTTTATGATGTGAGAAGGGTCGTGTATGAGTTAATTGTCATAAATTGTGACATAAAAAGCACATGGACATTATAGGTGACATTATTTGAGGAGCGAGAGCCATGGTATTATCCTTGAGGTCACTGTACGACACATGTGAATTTATGATGCTATTACTTGTGACTTTTGAAGCGCGTGTAAATTTTTAATGTCATTAATTGGCATGTGTAAATTTTTTATGGGTATGTGATCTTCCGTAGGATCCTGATAAAGAGAGTAGTCTAGGTGGCTGAGGATTCCCTTTCTTGTATATAGTTAAAGCAAAGCCTTTGCTATTGATATGCTATCGACATATTGAAGTCGAGTATTCGTAAGGTTCTGATGTGAGGCATCCACCTATATGAGGTTTAAGTTATTTACTTATTGAGTTTTTGACTCATTTGTTATTGTTTAACCTTTTTTAGGCTTGTAGGTATGAGTCTCCCACCTCTCGTTTCGATCTACCTATATATATGGAGGTGTTGGTGCTCGACATGGAGGACACAATGACCAACATCATTTTCCAGCGACACAACACAATGGCGTGGGTGGACAAGGTGTGGGGTACCTGGTTCCCCATCTCTATATGACCTATTCACTTGGGTCGATGAGGACTTCTACGATCCTCTTCGTGGGTTCGATAGTCCACCCAGTGATGCTAATGGGTCGGTAGTGCCCCTCCTGATGGCACCGTGGATGACCCCGATTCCAACCCCAGATTCCGATCCCGAGCTCGAGCCATGAGGATACCAGCTTTTGATAGGAACCGTTTTCGGTAACCACCCTTGTAGAAGGAGTTAGGACTAACCCTTTCCCTTTATCTCTTTTTGTGTGATGAAAATTAAGATAGCCTCAAAGAAGTGGGCTTGTAATTATAACATTCTGATATATTAATGAAGCATATATAAGTTGCATGGTATACCTGTATTTTCCTTACTATCCATTGTCATTGTTGTTTAGGTCTTTCGCATGTGCTTAATGGAAAGATAAAAATTAATGAGATGGCAACGTCTCTTGGGATGTCGCAAATTAATCTCATGACATAACCGAACCGAACGGTTGACACTCCTAATACTTGCAACTAATAAGCTATAATGGGGCGACAATGGGAGGTAGGGGTGTCAACAATTTGGTTCGGTTCGTGTTTTTTGAAAATCCGAACCGAACCAAACCATTAGAATAAGTGGTTGAATCGAACTATAGAGATCGAAACTGAACATAAACCGAACCAAAAATCCAGTTCGGTTCAATTTTTTCAATTCAGATTTTCGGTTTTCCATCTTATCCTGTCTTTTCAATTCAAAGTAGGAAAGAAAGTAAAAAATAAAATAAAAATAAAAAATGTGAAAGAAAATAAAGCTACACAAAACCATTACACGTTTTCTCTCTCCTCCTCTTCCTCCCCCACTTCTTCTCTCTCTTCAGACGAAGCGTGTTTTCTCCCTCCTCCTCCCCTCCTTCTCTCTCTCCATGGGCGAGAAATGCCCAAAATCTACAATGAAAAGATCTCCTCAATTTGATTATGTGATCCTTTTGAATTCCATTTCTAAGCAAAACAGATTCACAAGAGGGAAAAAACTCCAAGGGACAGATCGAGAGAAGAACATCGAAATGGAAGATTCGATGGGAAGAGGTCGAGCTGCTCAATGGAGAATTGTTGGAAATCGGGGCTCGAGAGCACTAGATCACCTCTCTAGTCCTAAGCGAACTCCACCAGCAAGTTCAAGGCCTTGCGGATGGTGGACCCACCCCACCATAATCAATTTCGAAGCGACGAAAACAAGCTCCGCAACCACGAGGTCAAGAAACCAGTGCCCTCAATTCGAATGATGAGCCCAACAACGAAACGGAAGCACGCGTGCAATTTGGGAGTATCTAGGAGGAGATTGAGCGATTAGGGTTTCTGAGTGGCTGAGAGGGTGAGAAAGAAGAGAGAGATTAGGGTTTGAAGACGTTTTTTTAAAAAATAAATTTAGAGTTAAAAGCCAATTCGATTAACCAAATGGAATTGAACCAAAATAACTCGGACTGGCAAAAACAAAGGGTGATTCTTCAATTATCCGAACCAAAATTGAACTGAAAACCGAAATGTATGAAATTTCAGTTCAGTTCAGTTCGGTTTCGGTTTCGGTTCGGTTTGATTTGCGGTTCGGTTGTTGACACCCTTAATGGGAGAAGGTGCAAAGGTTGGTGACTATGGCTGCAGATGGAAGAGAAGAGAGAAAGTTGATTGAAAGAAAGGCCATCAACTCCACATTGGATGTTCTTTTTTCTTTTTCTTTTTAAAAACATGTTAGAATTAACATTTTATAAAAATAGCCATGTAATTTCTACAAGAAAATCCGTATAGATATTAAGGCTACATTCGTTTTAGCGGAAAATAATTTCCGAAAAAATCTTTTCCGGGTTTTCCTGTGTTCGTTTTACGAAAAATGAATTCCTTGAGAAAAATGTTTTCCATAAAAGGAAAAAAGTCTTCTTAATTAGGGGAAATATTTTCCACTAAGTGGAAAATATTTTCCTCACTTGATATCTTTTATCTCACACCTCTATAAATCCCCACTTCCTCCTCCCCTTTCTTCTTATTCTTTTCTTTTTTTATTCGAATTATTTTTTAATTTTCTTTTTAAATTTTAATTCAAATTATTTTAATTTCCTTTTTCATTTCTATTTCTATTTCATTTATTTTCTTTTTCTTTCTCTTTTCTTTTCTTTTCTTTTTCTTTCTCTTTTCTTTTTTATTTCTTTTTCTTTTCTTTGTTTTCCATCTTCTTCTTTCTTGACTAGTCATCGGCCGTCCTCAGGCGAACCTCATGTGACATCCCAGATTTTCAGTCATGTTTTTCTTTTGAATAAATCGGGCATTCCATTTACGCGCCTATAGGGCTGTTCTCAGAGTTGATCACTCTCAGGATAACTAGACTATCTAGAGAAGCCATTAATGAATTTTAAATCAATAGACTTGAGAATTCAATCAGGAATCGACTTCTCAACCGTGCTCATCTTTAGAGGCCATTACGACATAAAATCGATTTGAGATCAAAGAGAGGTATGTTCGACTGAGATGTGTGGCCAATCGTAGGTAACTCCATTAAATTGGAAAATTCTCGTCGATCGGCACTAATCTGATTTTATTGTCGTTTTGGTACCCTGTATCCGTAATTGAATCATTGAGATTTTCACGACAATCGAGAGTCGTCAATGAGTCAAGTGGGTTCATAGTGGCTCGAAGAAAATTGACCACGAGTCATTTGCCCTAAAAAGTTCTGAAAACTACCCAATAGTCTAGATCACGCTAAAAACGTGATGAATGGAAATTAACCGTCAATTCAAGTCCGATTTCAAAAATTGAAGATTATAGGAGTATCGACTCAATCTTAGAAGATTTTTCTAACAACTGAGACTTTTTGGGAAAAAGTCGGTTTATGACCGTTCTGTGCAGAAAAGGCAAGGGATTATTTTCAATTGCAGATTTGGGATGCAAGATGGATTCATGGGTGAGGAAAATTATCAAGTTGATAATTGAGATGTCAATTGATTTTATTGAAGCCAATTGAAATTAAATCAAGTGAAGAGAAGTGTCCAATTGATGCCACAATTTGTAGCTCCCCTCCCCCTAGCCATTTTGGACCATTTGGGAGGTCATGGGGAGTGTGTTGGTGGTTGGCTTGGTGAGCAAGTTCTTGGGGGACAAATTAGTGGAAAATGTGTCGATGGGACCCCCCTCAACCTTATCTCTCTCTCTCTCTCCCTCATCCTCCCCTTTTGTTGCCGTCCAAGACCTCTCCTCTCCCCCTCCATTTGTGCAACAATAGCTAAGGAGAAAGAGAGCAGCAGCCATCACCACTTGGACGCCACCATCCGCTCGCCCATGCGCATGCCGCCTTACCCGCGCACCGCTAAACCTCTCTGCCTCTAGCCACGCCGTCCAGCAACTTCCTCTCGCTGTCCTGAGCTCAGCTAAGGCTGTCCATAGCCATTTCTTCGCCAGTAACCCTCCATCTAGGCCTGGTTTGGCCTATTATCTCTTTCCCAAACCTCACCGATTTAGTTGTTTCCTCTTCATTTCCAGCCAAAATCAACAAGTTTCGGAGTGGGTTTCCAGCAGGCTTGTAAGGCCGTTTTGAGATGCTTGTGGGCCTCAGTTCCTAGGCTTGCTTTGGACTTAAACGTCCCTTGCGACATTCCCGACGTTTCAATCCGAGCGGATTGTAAAATGGGTGAGTTTAGCTCACTAATCCTTGCTTAATTTGCTAATGATGTTTAAGGGTTGATTAGATTTAATTAAGTGCAATTAGGTGGTTAGATTAGTTTAGAATAATTTAATTAGTGACTTAATGATGCATGTTATGTGTTTGGTTCATGTAATTAGCAAGTAGAGACGTACTTCTATTTATTGAATGCATCTTGGGATTTTTCTCGATCCATTCTAGCTTCTAATTAGGCATTACGAGCTTAAATTGGATTTTTAATATTTATTTAGTAATTTTCGAAATTAATTTAATTATTTATTTATTTTCCGCAAAATTAGGCAAGAATAGCCGACGACCGGAATTCTATGCTAATTGTCGTGGTGCAGTCCATTTATTTATTTGAGCTCTACGTTGTGTTGAATTGAATCGATTGTGCAATTTGAGGAATTAATCCTAAATTGAGTTGAATTTGAGTAATTGATTGGTAGATGGCCGAGTATGATTATATAGCGCCAATAATATTTTGATGGGCTATAAAGTGGAGAAAGTCGTGTGAACGAACTAATTATACTCTTGGCTAAGACCAATCGGGTATGATGTTATCGGGTAGGGTTAATACGAGGAAAATAGGCCAATTATTACTTTGATTGAGGATTCTAAGTGGGAAGCACACAGTCCTTGGCCGAGAGTAATTAATCGTGTTAGGGTTATTAGTCGCATTAAAAAGACTATTGAAAGATGAAATGATATATGTTAGGTGTGAAACAGTGTGGAATATGGCATGGAAACCATCGAATTTGGAATCGGTTATGTTCGCTGAGCCATAATTCAGCATTACCACCTAATCTAGGCTATGTTCGCTAAGCCGTAATTCAGTATTACCACCAAAGTATGGTTGTGTCCACTGGACCGTAATCTACACCAATTTAGAATCGGTTGTGCCCGCTGAGCCGTAATTTAGCATGACCGCCGAAGAGTTAGTAAGCTGTGCCCGCTGAGCCGTAATTCAGCATTACCGCCAAAATTTTTGTGGGTCGTGCTCGCTGAGCCGTAATTCGGCGTTGAGGTTGACTATTGGAGAGGACCGTGTAGGTCGTGCTCACTGAGCCGTAATTCAACGTTAGTGCTGAGTATTTGAGATGATCGTGTAGGTCGTGCTCGCTGAGCCATAATTCAACGTTAGTGTTGAGTATTTGAGATGATCGTGTAGGTCATGCTCGCTGAGCCGTAATTCAGCAATGAATTTGAGTAATTGAGATGAGTCGACCAAGAAAATGGTCGAAATGACATGTAATTAACTAGGTCGACTGATCAATGATTCAATCTGAGTGTGGATTTAATGTGATTTGATGATTCGATTGGATGTTGTGAATTGATTGATTGAATGGAAATGACCGGTGAAGGGTCTGATTGACATGTAATCGACTAGTCCTCTGACTCGTGCGTGCATAGGCAGCCCGGTTAGCATATTGATTTACTAATCGAGTCTTAGGGGGTAGAACTCACTGAGACGTGGTCTCAATGGTTATTGTATAACCATTTCTGGTCCGTAAATGGCCAGAGGTGGGAGTGCCTGAAGAAGAAAAGCCTGAAGAGGAGGAATCAAAAGAAGATGAGGAGCAGGAAGAAAATGAGCTTAATGAAGAAGAGAATTCTGAGGAGGATCGGGACGATGATCCTGAGTACGACCCGGATGAGGATTGAGACCCCATCCCTTTTTTGAACCTTATGTATATGTCTATAGGTGTGAGACTAGACCTCTGTGAATAGTATAGTAAGATATACTATGAGGTGTGCCTGTATAAAAGTGTGGTTGTGATTTTCAGATGTGAAAATATGGCCTTACTTTTCTATACCAATGTTTTATTGTCTGGGGATTATCTTATGTTTTCACATGCGTATTAAATTAAAAGGGTGCGATGTGTCCTAGGACGTCGCTTAAAATCGACCAGGTAAGGGATGGGCACGCGTTTGAGGATCGAGGTGAGGTTGATCTCAAGCTCGAGCTCGTCGATTTAGTGAGCCTCGAGCTCAATGCTCACGCTCGCCAATCTAGGGAGCAACAAGCCTCGTGCTCATCGGTGAGCTCGAGGCTTGCCGGTGGCCGGTCTCGGGCCATCACCATGGCTAGCAACGAGCCAAGAAAAAAGGAGATGGAAAACAAAGAAAAAAGAAAAGAAAAAGAAAAATGAGAAAAATTAATAATAGGTTTTAAAAATTAAAAATAATTAAAAAATCAGCTTTTTAAAAAAATATGAAAAATCCATTTTTAAAAATAAAATATATGAAAAACAGTATATGAAGAAAAAGATTTTCCTTACCGAACAACGAAAAATATTTTCCACTTCATTTTCAGGTTTTCATCCAAATATCGGAAAATAATTACATTTTCTGGAAAATACTCCGTTCGTTTCTCGGAAAATGTGGCGTTTTTGGAATATATTTTCCAAGAAGTCATTTTTCAGGAAAATATAATTATTTTCCGGTGTTCGGATGAAACTTGAAAATGAAGTGGTAAATATTTTTTGTTGTTTTTTTTTAAAATTTGATTTTTAATTATTTTTAATTTTTAAAATCTTTATTAATTGTTTTCATTTTTATTTTTCTTTCTTTTTCTTTGTTTTCCATTTCTTTCTTTCTTGGCCGGTCGTCGGCCCAGCGATGGCCTGTGATCGACCATTGGCGAGCCTTGAGCTCACCGACGAGCACAAGGCTTGCCGCTCACCAAATTGGCAAGCATGAGCGTTGAGCTCGAGGCTCGCGGATCGACAAGCGCGAGCTTGAGATCGACGAGCTTGAGGTTCGCCTAGCGACAGCCAACGACTTGCCAAGAAAGAAGAAGATGGGAAACAAATAAAGAAAAAGAAAAAAAGAAAAAGAAAAAAAGGAAAGGAAAAAAAAGAAAAAAAGAAAAGAAAAAGGAAATTAAAAATAATTTAAACAAAAAAAGAAAACAAGAAGAATAAATGGGAGGAGGAAGTGAAGATTTGTAGAGATGTGAGATAAGAGAGCTCAGTGAGGAAAATGTTTTTCTCTTTTCAAAAGTGAAAAAAAAATTTCCTTAATTTAGAAGATTTTTTTTTTCCTTTTATGGAAAATATTTTCCCAAGAAATTCATTTTCTGTAAAATGAACACCGAAAAATCAGGAAAACATTTTTTGAAAAATTATTTTCACGAAAGCGAAGCGGAGCCTTAGTATGACATCTATTTTACATGATATTGTAAGGAATTCGTTCACTTGTTACCTATCCAACCATGCACGCTAGAAAAATTGGAAAACATTTTTAAGCGGAAAATAATTTCCGAGAGCGAGCGGAGAGTATGACATCTGTTTTACATGATATTGTAAGGAATTCGTTCACTTGTTACTTGTCCAGCCATGCACGCCGAAAAATCCGAAAAATGTTTTCTTGGCAATTATTTCCGCGAAACGAACGGAGCCTTAGTATGACATCTATTTTACATGATATTGTAAGGAATTCGTTCACTTGTTACTTTTCCAGCCATACACGTCGAAAAATCCAGAAAACGTTTTCTTGGCAATTATTTCCGCGAAACGAACGGAGCCTTAGTATGACATCTGTTTTACATGATATTGTAAGGAATTCGTTCACTTGTTACTTGTCCAGCCATGCATGCTACAATGATAATAAAAAACTAAGTGGCATGACGTTTTTATTTCCAATCTTCAACCCTTCTTTTTAAATTATTTCAATGCACTGCGAAAATCATTGGTCAACCACATTCATCAGCCAAGAAAGGAATTAAAGATGATCATTTGAGGGTGGGTGTTAACTTATAATTACTCAACAAGATCTCACTCGTCTGATGTGGGACTTCAAAATGTTACATTCCAGGAGTGGTAAAATGGACAAGTTACTTGTGAGAGTTATTCGTGAGTGACAAGTTACTGATATTGTTGGTAAATTTCAAACCTTGTCGGTAGAATAGAATTAGGTGACTCGCAACTGGGTTGGTAATTTACCAACTATGTACGGGGTGTATCAATGTCAAATCAATAGTAATACCATGCTTGTTTCACGACCATTGAACTTCACTAGAAAAGTAGTTTCGGAGTAAGCAATGTCTAGGGAGGAATGATATGATTTTCCAAAGTTTGGCGTGGTCTTCGCAAGTAAAGTGAAGCCTATATTCCGATGGTTGTTACCGGAAAACTCTAAAATGTAATTTTTTTTAGAAATGAAACTCCGAGCTCAACACTAGGATTCTTTTAAAACAAGTTCAAAAAGTTTCGCCCAACCCAAATCAAAAAGTACTTTTCTTTATCAAGGAAACTCAGGGATTGATAGGAAGCCATATAGTGAAGAATCGAGCTGAGCGGCGCTACAACAAAAAAAGGCATAGAGGACTGGTTAATGCTATGTTATTTCTGTCCTCTTGAAAGGATTCGAGACTTGACGACTAGTCGAGAGGGAGTATTTTCTCTTGTGAGAGTAAGTGGGAGTGTTGTACGAGGGGCATGCTGTAGCTTTGCTAGTGTTCTAGCAGAGCAGGAATTGTTGCTGTCGTGAGGAACTTCGTAACCCGCAACCTACTTGATTTTATTTTTGGAGTTCAACAGAAAAAAAAAAAATGATACTAACACGCCGAAATTGTTGTAAGGTACCCACTTCGGCATCAGAATTTTTTCGAAGGATTATGAGTTCAGAAAACGATTGCTTAAGTAACTTTGATGACTTTTTATTTTGGTCGAAATTTTGACGACTTAGATTGCCAAAAACCTTGACATGTCATTACTTCAATGAAAAAAGCTCGCTGGCTTTGCTTAAATTGACGTTTTATAAAGTTTTCACATTAAAGCGATCATTCAAAAAGTTTTGGCACTATCTCAATCGTTCGTAATGTTTTGGCCCTAGCGTTGCATATTAGTAATTTTAGAGAATGATATAGCACCTTACGACACTTCATTATGTTGATGCATAGCATCATTGGTACTCAAATTTTGGAAAGGCATAAAAATTCTTTTTCAACTGATTCACCCCTCAGCTCTTGGTTTACATAACTTGGATCTCGAGATTAGCAATGCTAAAAGGGCAAGGCCAGCTAGGGCAGGGCACAGCCCGTTTATGCGACAGGCCAAGCGGCGTCGTGGTCAGGTGGTAAAATTCAAAAGCAGTTGATCCTTCTCAAGTGAAGAAGCAGTTAATTTCTACTCGAACTTAAAAGTAGTAAAACCATTATTTCAAGTTACCTAACAATAAAATCGCTTACTTGTCAAATTGAAGACACTTGATGATCTAGTAAGATCCCTTGTCAAATTGAAGAACCATTATTTGTAGTTGTCGCAATCTACCCTCAGGAGGAGGGAATAGGTTTAAGGATATTGCCGAAAGGACGGGCCTAAGGCCCATGATTAGGCGCGGGCTTTTCTAAACCCATACCCCACGTGACATTGGAATATTTTTTAGGAATTTTGCACAAAAGGAGTCGCCACTAACCTATTGGGGTTAGCTAGAAACCAAGTGAGTCATGGGAGTGTACCTCACTTTCTACGCAGCCAGAGAATCTAGGATCGGGGACTTGATAACACTAATTGACCAATTAGTGCCCTTTTGGTACCTAATCTTGTTCAATTAACGAAATAACTTTTGGCAGGCAGTTTAGATTTATTTTATACCTATCCACTGACATGTGAGGTGATCATGCGGGTGCGCAATCATCAAAATAATAATCACGGCTACCAAGATCCTAATTGCAATGAAGTAGAGCAAGTGCAATTAAACATAATTAAATATGCAAATTAAACATGCAATATAATCAATATACAAGCAAATAAATGACTAATTACACTAAGAATGCAAGACATAGCAATTCATAACCAAACCCTACAATTTTTGGATTTTCGATTTTTTTTTTAATTTTTTAATTTTTTTAAAAAATAAATTTTAATTTAAAAAAAAAAAAAAAAGGAACGGGTCAGTCGAGTCGACTCGACTTGATTCGGCCCGGTCGGCGCGGGTCGAGTCGGCTGAGGGGCGGGCGGTCGGCCGCCCGAATGGGCTAAGCCTAACCAACCCTAGTCGGGCTGCATCCAGTTGAGGGTTGGGCCCCAACCAGAGGGCCCAACCCCCTGCTAAAAGGGGCTCCTCGCAACAGGCCCAAATCCCAAAAAAAAAAAAAAAAAAAAAAAAGAGGCTAAGCGAGGCCCGGTTGTATTTTGGCCCCGGCTCGGCTCGCGGCTCACGATCACGACCAATTGGTCACGATCGGGGAAACCACAACGGCGGGCGGCCTGGGCAGCCTTCCAGCCAAGGCGTGGATGCCCCACCCTGGCTAGGCGGGGAGGAAGGGCGTCGGTCGAGTAGCTCCCGACGGTGGCGAGGCATCCCAGGGAAATTTTCTCTACGGTCCTCCCCCTTGACATGTTCGTAGTAGCCTCACCGCGACGGAGGCGACCACGATGAGCGACGTCGCCTGCCACCGTCTGGCCAAGGACGCGTCTGGGCGTCGCCTCAACAAAATGAGACAACCCCTCGATGCTCGGTTTCAACGAAAAACAGAAGGACAAAAAAACTAGATCTCTTTGAAACATTTTGTGGAACAGGTGAAGGGCACTTGCGAAGCGCGAGGTTTCCGACCCAACCGGGACTCGAGGTAGGTCGAAGATCCTCAGTAAATGACCAGCAACAAACGGTGACCTAGCCAAAGACTTACGGAGGCCGGACCTCGCCCGAAATGGACGAAACGAGCTCCGGCCAGCTCGACTCAAGAACTGCGCACCAGATGTTCGAAAGGATGCCAACCTGGGTTTCGAGGAAGACGGCGGCGATCGATGTCAGCTGGGCAGCTCACTGGCAATGGTACAACGTCTCGAGGGCTCTCGGCTCCTTTGCTCCTCCACTAGCTCGCTCATTTTCTCCTCTTGTTTCCACTCTTTCTCTCTCTCCCATCCCTCCTCTATTCCTCCTTTGTTCTCATTCGCTCGGTGTTTTTTCTCTCCGTGTTTTTCTCCCCGTGTTTTTCTCTCCGTTTTTCTCTCTATCTTCTCTCTAGTGGCCTTTGCCAACCGGCTCTAACTCCAAGATCATGCCACTCGTCTAGCCCCGCGAGATGATGTTGTCCCTTGCTGCCCTGGTGACTCTGCTCTCGACTTTGCTGGTTCCTCGTGCAAACGACGGCTGAGGGAGAAGACAAAGGCGCGGGCTGGGTGGGTCGCTCAAGGGAAAAAGAAAAAGGAAAGAAGGGCTGGGTTGAAGGCCCACACGAGGGGGGGGAAGAGAAGAGGAAGAGGGGCGGGCCGAAGGCCCACGCGGCCTCTTTTTTTTTAAATCAATTTTTTTTAAATTAGATTTTTGTATGTGCTTGAAAATAAAAATTAGGTGTCAACAGCTACCCCTCTTTAAATGTAGGCTCGAAGAGGTTGCGATAAAAAACAGAAGACACCTAAATTATTCCAACGGTAGAGAGACCTTGGGTGCATAAGTATACATCAGGTCGACGAAGGGAACTCAAAGCTATGGAAGCATGTCTTGTCAATAGGAGAAAGAAGGACTCTGGGCTACAAAGCAGTCTGGGCTATAAAAGCTCTCTAGGCTACAAAACTCTCCATGTCGTAGGACGAAGGACTCCGGGCTACAAAAGCTCTCCGGGCTGCAAAGCTCTCCATGTCGTAGGAAGAAGGACTCCGGGCTACAAAGCAATCCGGGCTACAAAAGCTCTCTGGGCTACAAAGCACTCTGGGCTACAAAAGCTCTCCGGGCTACAAAACTCTCTGTGTCATAGGAAGAAGGACTCCGGGCTACAAAGCACTCCGGGCTACAAAAGCTCTCCGGGCTACAAAGCTCTCTGTGTCGTAGGAAGAAAGAGAGATGAAGTCTCACCGTGAAACAACGGGTTTCGACCGGGCTGAAAATACATGGTTTGAGGAAAACCCATGAATCTTTGTAGATGACGTGATTTAAGGTCAACTATGAACCTTTGTGGTCTTTAGGGAAACATCCACTAATCCCTTGAAAATTGCATGGCTTCATTGAGGAATTATGTCAAACTCAACTTGAGCAAATGTCATTAGAGACGTCATCAAGAGATATATTGACAATATTGCAACATTAATTGAATAAGCTAATAAAGCTAAGTCCGACTACTTTTTTATAAAAAAAAAAAAAAAAAAAAATCGATGTCAATCAGCATCATGTGGCGCAAAGGCGTCACCTTGCTCAGGGATGTATCATTAATCATCAAATTCTCTGGGAGTCAAGTTCTTATCAGAACAATTACGACTCATGAAAAAGGCTCATTAAGCATGCCAAACTAGAGCTTCTTAGTCAAAAATGATTTCTCACACACTCTCGATAAAATGACTGCTTGATCTCATCCATTCATGTGGGAGATAACTGGTTGCCAAGGGTATCTCACATAACCCATGTCAAAGACTTTTAGAAACATTCGTGATAAGCACAATCTAATCGATCAAAAATGTCTTTTGAAATGATCGCAATATAGGCTCGATTAGGGCTGATACAAAGGGATTATGCTTTGACATGGTTAATGTTTCGCTTTTCACTCTGCCGAGATCATCAGTGTAGATCAATCTCCATAGGGAAATTTGATTCAAAATGAATAACCCACAAAACGAAAAAACAATTTTGAGATAAAAAAAAAAAAAAAGGATGCTCAAAAAGTTTGTAATTAATTTTTTTTTTCAATTATTCATTTTCGTGCTTGTCTCTAGGAAAGAGCCAAAGGTTCTTTTTTTTTTTGTTTGGAAGTATTTTTTTTATATGTAAATTTCAAGAACTCATCCTCATATCTTGAATTTCCTCGTCCTTGCAAAACAGTCAAACTTGGGAGCATGTGGAGGCCCAGGCCTCAGCTACCATCATAGGACTAGTTTGATGTGCTTTCACATGTCCTTAATAAAACATGTGTCTATTTTATTGAATAAGCAAAGATAAGGCTGTATTTTAACACACACCACCCCCGACTAACGGCTCAAGATCGAGGATGATCATCGTTCATGCTACAAATGACATAGACAAAAAAGAGATAACAACAAGATCCCACGCAGGGGATTGGACATAAGACAAAAGACTAAGTTGAAAGAGAATCGCCCTACTCTAGAGGGAAAGTTACGACTTCGGAAGACTTAGCTTCCTCGCATGTCAGGATGGTGCATATGACGTCCTCCTCAAAAATTGAGTTCACTCCCTCTGCATGATTTGGTAAGGGGTTCTGTTTCACGTTAGGCTGAGATTCCCTGAAAGTCAAAATATTCTTGTCCAGCAACTATTGGACTTTATATCCCAGCACATGGCAATTATCTACATCATGCCCCCTTTCTCCCATGTGGTACTCGCAAGTCTTGGTTACATCGAACTCGGCAAACCTCGCGAGATTATCTCTAGGCATCTCCTTCGCGACCATCCTCTTTTCGAGAAGCATAGGCAATAGTTTGGACAACGGGCGTGGTAGTGGGGCAAAATCCCTTCGAACGGGCCTCTTGCCCTTGTCATATGCTTGTGATGAGCTCCCTTGAACCACTACAGGCTTGTGCGCGGGTGTTGCGGGCGGTCGAGGGAAAAGCGACTCTTGCACAAATGCTACCTCAACTACGGCTTCCTTATCTTTTCTTGCCAAGAATTTCTTCGTGCCTCCGGTAGATATTAGGGCTGAGCACGGTTCCCGGGTTACCCGGGAATCGGAATTGAACCGGCCGGTTCGGTTCCCGGTTCCAAGGGGACCGGTTCCGGTTCCGGAACCGGAACCGGTTAAGTTAGGGCAGAAAAAGCGATTGCCCCCTCCCTCTCTCTCTCTCTCTCTCTCTCTCTCTCTCTCTCTCTCTCTCTCTCTCTCTCTCTCCAGACTCGCCCAGTCGCCGCACCGCCCATCTTCGCGCCGCACCGCCGTGTCTTAGCGCCGCCGGCCACTCTGCGCCACCTGCCATCTCCGCGCCACCGGCCATCTCCGCGCCGCACCGCCCAGTCGCCCGTAGCCACCCTCTCTCTCTCTCTCTCAGACTCGCCCAGTCGCCACACCGCCCCATCTCCGCCGCACCGCGCGTCCCGTGCCACCGGCCTTCTCCGTGCCACATCGGCCATCTCCGCGCCGCACCGCCCAATCGCCCGTAGCCGCCCCCTCTCTCTCTCTCTCAGACTCGCCCAATCGCCGCATCGGCCATCTCCACACCACACCGCCGCGTCTCCGCACCACCGGCCATCTCCACGCCGCACTGGCCATCTCCGCGCCACCGGCCATCTCCGCGCCGCACCGCCCATCTCCGCAAGTTGTGAATAGGAAAGGTAAAGCAGCTCTGTTTTTTTTTTTTTTTTTTGTGTCTCTGTTCCCTTTTTTTTAATTTTTATTTCTTTTGGTCTCATCCTGATTCCTGGTTTCAAGATGGTCTTGATTCGTTCTGATCGTAGTGTTTTTTGGGATTGTTGTGTTGATCACTTGACTGGGAGTGGTCGATTTTCGATACCAAATTTTTCTTGAAGAAAAGTAAGAGGCATCGGACACCCAATTGACTTTCTTCTGCCTTATGCAGATAGAAGTCATGTAGATATGTTCTTGGGCATATTTTATGGTTGATTTCATTCACTTGCATGGTTTTTAAGCTGCCTTTCTTGAGGTTCTTGTATTCATCCGAAACAGAAATGATACAAAAAGGAGAAGGCAACTCTTTACCTCAACTGCTCATCCGTGATTGGTGTCAGTCCATTGAACCTGTTGTACTAATCATACCTCTAGGGTTTTAATGCAAAGTAAGGAAAAACGAAAAAGATGATCCCGAGGTGGGAGTGGTGCTCTAGTCTAGTCACTAGTGTACTGTTGTCGAGAAAAACAGCTCGACCTTCGATGTTCTAGTGACTTGTATGTAATGTTCTAGTTGAAGTTTGGCTTCGGCCTCTAAATGAAAGTTGTAAAGGACTTCTTGGAGTATAACATACTCAAATTTGGGACAAAAAAACAAGTATAAGTGGGTGAAATCGTTATTCTTTGGAAAGACTGGATCTGGAGATTTTGGGACCGACCCTTGATGAATGCATGGACTGTAAGGCAACCTTTTTGTCGAAATTTCACTTCTATTTCTGAACAAAAGTTGTAAAGGACATCCTGAGGTACAACATATCAAAAATTTATAGAAAACAAACAAGAATAGGTAGGTGAAATCGTGGTCCTTTGGAGATGGTTAGATCTGGAATTACGGTAGTACGAACAGGGATTTTAACGTCCATATTTAATTATCTAGGACGAATTTGACTTTGATGTTTTCATGAAGTATCTACCTTATGGTATTGGCTATCACGTAGTCGAATTTCATAATTTTTGAAGGTCATTTGGGTATTTAATCGAAAATGTTTCTAAAACTGTGCAATCTGATGTGTTCGGATCTTGTAAGTTGCAATGCGTGGACTATATCATTTTGTATGAGGTTCTTTTGGAAATGTGTTCTGCATAAAATATCTCTCTTCATGTCTTCCCTACAACATATTTAAATTTCGTAATTTTTTTAGTTCATTTGCCTATTTAACCAAAAATGTTTCCAAAACTGTGCAAGTAGATAATAGGAAAAGTAAATCGATTTTGTCTTTTAATCCAAGACGAATTGGACTATGATTTCTTCATGAAACTTGTACCTCTAGGTCTTAAATACAACGTGTCCAAATTTCAGAATTTTCTGAGTTTATTTAAGGATTTAATCGAAATTGTTTTCAAAACTTTTACCTCTAGACATTCTTGTTCTAGTGGTGTTTTATTTCTACTTTCTACTTTGCTATTTGTTTTGAAATTTCTAATTATATTCTATTATTGTTGTGCAGTGTGAAGTTAATGTATCAAGATAATATATCAATGGAGGTGGAGGGACGTGAGAAAATGACTCTGATTACGGAATGGGAGTTTTCTAACGATGAAATTGAAGAAGAGGCACCCCCTACCTCGAGTGCCACAAATAAGGTACCCGGTTCTCATCTTTCCCATGATAAGAAACATACATCCGAATGTTGGAATCATTATTCGAAAATTAGTGATAAGGATGGAAACATATATCAAGTGAAGTGCATTCATTATGGGTCAATGCTTAAGTACCGTGTTGCTAACGGTACTTCTGTAATGAGGAAGCACTTGACCACATGCAATAGGTTTCCCCGTAATCTAGATAAGAGGCAGAGATTTTTTGTACCACGTAATGTCAACACGGCTGGCAAGGGAGGAGGAGATTCTAGTACTGGTAGCGTCTTATCAACATGGGCATTTAATCAAGAACGTTGTAGGCTAATGCTTGCTCGGTTCATCATCCTTGATGAACAACCTTTTCCTTGGTTGAGCGTGTTGGATTTCGTGAATATGTTAGTGAGTTACAACCTCTCTTCAAACATATATCATGTTTCACAGTGGCAAAAGATTGCATGAAATTGTTTTTATGTGAAAGAACTTCTTTGAAGAATTATTTTGGAAAGATTAATTCTAGGATCGCACTCACGACTGATACATGGACTTCCAATCAAAATCTGAATTACTTGTGTCTCACTGCACATTTTATTGATGAAAATTGGAAGTTGCATAAAAGAATCATCAACTTTGTGGTGATGCATAGTCACAAGGATAAGGAGATTGGAAAAATGGTGGAGGGATGTATTGAGGAGTGGGGAATAGAAAAAAAGGTGTCGACAATTACCGTGGATAATGCTAGCTCGAATGATGTTGCAGTTGGCTATTTGAGGGATAAACTTTCGAAACAAAAGTCGTTGATATTAGATGGTAGTGTTTTGCACATGAGGTGTACAGCTCATATATTAAATTTGATTGTGAGAGATGGCTTGACTATGGTACGTGACTACATTGCACGTATTCGAAATGTGGTTAGATATGTAAGGATTTCTCCCACAAGAGCCCAAGTATTTCAATCTTGCATTGAGAAAGAAAAGATCACTTATAAGGGTTCGGTAATTCTTGATGTCGCCACTAGATAGAACTCCACTTACCTCATGTTAGAGACTGCCATAAAGTTCAGAAAAGCTTTCGAAAGGATGAAAGATCACGATCCATCTTTTGTAAGTGAGCTTAATTATGAAACTCCTAGTGAAGATGATTGGGAAAATGCTATTATTCTTTCGGATTTTCTCAAAATATTCTATGATGCCACCAATCAGATGTCTGGGACTTCATATGTTACTTCAAATGATTATTTTGAAGGGATAGCTCTTTTGTATAGAAATTTGAAAGATGCGATCAATGCTTGAATCCTAAGATTCAAGATATGGGTGTGAAAATGAAAGAAAAAGTTGACAAATATTATGGAAGCTTGGATAAAGTGAATATGATGGTGTTGATTGCGGTTGTGTTAGATCCTAGAGCCAAGTTAAATTATGTGAGTTTCTTGTATGGAAAAATTTATGATGATGAATCGAAAATTAAAGAGATGCATTACAAGGTGAATGA
This sequence comes from Eucalyptus pumila, assembly GCA_016097595.1. Lineage (NCBI taxonomy): Eukaryota > Viridiplantae > Streptophyta > Magnoliopsida > Myrtales > Myrtaceae > Eucalyptus > Eucalyptus pumila. Next base: position 25,683,841 of record CM027851.1, read on the forward strand.
TACATTGGAGCGATTGTATGAATTTTATGAGCAATATTCTCTTACTTCAAGTGATCAAGATTTTGGTGGCCATAATTTGGGTGTAAGTAGTAGTAGTTCAAATTCCAATACCGATACAAGTGGTAGCGAAGGAATAAAGAAGCATAACGCCCAAGATTGGAAGAAAATGTTTTTCTACTCGAATGAACAAAGGAGCGATGGCAACAAGTCCGAGCTTGATGAGTATCTTCAAGAAAAAAATGAAAAGGATCTTGGTATTGACATTTTGATTTGGTGGAAGACTAATGGCTCAAAATATAAGATCCTTTTCTTGATGGCTCGAGATATTTTGTCAATTCCTATAACTACCGTTGCTTCAGAATCAACTTTTAGTACATCGAGTCGTGTGCTTGATGGCTTTCGGAGTTCTTTAACTCCAAAAGTAGTGGAAGCTTTGATTTGCACTCAAGATTGGTTGAGAGCCGCTCATGTACTGCTTGATGTTGAAGAGTGTATTGAGAACGCAGAACAATTTGAGTTGGGTAAGTAATGTTTATATCTTTATATATTGTAATTTTTTTGTATATCTGATAAGTGAATATTTTATTTAATCTCTTCCTATTTTTTTCAGATATGGTTGGTCTTAATGCGGAGATTATGATCGATAAATAAAGTTGGTGGTATCGCACTTGCAATGGATCCAACGGTTGAGAAGTCAAGCAAGGTTTTTGTTGGCTTATTGATAAGCAACTTTGTTTATCGTAATTTTAATGCAAGCTCCTTTTTATGTACATTGAATTTTTGAACTATGTTGTCAAAAAATTTAGGAGCCTTTAGACGGGCAAAATGGCATGCTTTATGGAGTATTATCGATATTGATTTTTTTTTTTTTGTGTCTTTACTTAGGATTTTGATTGATTTGTATTTATGTCTTTGCAAGGTTTTGTTGTGCCAAAGGAATCACATGGAAATGTTGCAGAGTTCACACTATGGAGTAGATGAAAATTTGAGATCTTATTGGCACTTCTGGTTTTTCATCTCTTTAGAAACTTCTTTGGAAATTTTTATTAGTTTTGATTATGTATGTCTAAATTCTTGACAATTGGCATTGGTATGTCTAAATTCACACTATGTTATATTTTTTTTGGTAACGTGCGCATACGTTATATTTTTTTTGGTAATGTGCGCATACGTTATAGTTTTTTTTTGGGTAACGTGCGTGCACGTTATAGTTTTTTTGGTAACGTGTGCGTACATTATAGTTTTTTTGGTAACGTGCGCGTACGTTATATTTTTTTTGTGGGTAACGTGCGCATATGTTATAGTTCAAATATGAAAATAACAACAAAAAAAAAAATCTGTTGGAACCTGGAACCGACCCGGAACCTGTGACGGGGGTAGGTTGGGTTCTCATTCCCACGGGTAGGTTCCGGGTTCCTCATTTTGAGGAACCTGTACCGAGGGTAGGTTCCAGGTTCCAGACAGAACCGAACCGGAACCTGGAACCGCTCACCCCTAGTAGATATCTTCCCCCTCGATAATTGCCCATTCGACTCATTCACCTACCTCTACCAGTTGTGAAAACGTTTGGCAACCCGAGAACACTAATCCTTGGTAGTATTCAGAGGGCAATGTCTTGAGGAATAGTTGCTTCATCTCCCTTTCATTCAAGGCCGGCTTAACCTGTGAGGCCATGGTTCTCCACCTTTGCGCGAATGCCTTAAATGACTCATTCCTCCTCTTCTCAATCCAGATCAACTCTTCCCTCATGGGGGCGAGCTCGATATTAAACTGGTATTGCTGCAAGAACTCATTGGTTAAATCGTCCAAACTAGTGAATTCTTCGATGTCTAGTGCAATGAACCACGTCAGGGCAATGCCTTCCAAACTATCTTGGAACGTGTGTATGAGGAACGGCACGTTGTCAGCGTAGCGAGCCATTTTTCTCAGGTAATACCTAAGGTGGGTTTTAGGGCATCTCATTCCTACTTTCTAATGAACTCAGGCTCTTGGAAATTCTCAGGGAAGTTCGTCTTGGTGTATGGAGACAACCTATCAACTCCTTTCATCTTGTAACCTTACAAGGCACACAGTCGCTCCTCCATCTTGGCCAAACGTTTTTCACTCTCTTCACTTAGGCGGTTGGATTTTCCTTCGGAGGAGAATCCAAATTGACGATGATTGGCGTGACAGAATGAGCCTCCTTGGCAGTTTCTTTCCCGGGGAGATCAGCAACGTGCGTGCCTCTAGTCGACGAGGGAGCGTGTCCTAATGACATAGGAGTGAATGTTCTAGTGACAATTATAGTGGGGGGCTCCTTAAGCTTTTGGCTTATTTCAAGCATCATTGTAGTGAGTTGGGTCAGCTGGTCCTCCATCTTGGCCATGCGCACATTGGTGTCCTCGTTCTCCATTCTAACTTTCACGCACATGCGAATCAGGGATCTCCGCTTAGCCGTGTCGATGATCGGCAGAAAACAATCAATCGGCTAGTACCTAGAGCAATGGTAGATAAGCATATATAAGTACAAGTAATAATCAGGCGGTTGACCCATGATAAAGATCTAATCGCACCAATTTGTTCGTTTCATTGAAAGCCAAGTTGCCACATAGTGCAAAAAAAGTATAAGAGAAAACCCCTAAACAACAAAGCTACTTCGAAGACGGAAAGACACTCTCTTAACTCCCAAAATTGAGACTCGAGACAAATTTTTTTAACATTGTAACACATGTGAGTATGGTCCAACTACAAATCGCACTTGACTCAATCTAACTAATGCAGACAGCTTCTGCTCGTAGCAGCTCCACTAACTCGGGCTAACTTCAAAGCGCATTCCTCGGCCTCCTCGAGCTCCCTTTTGAGGCTCTTAATCTCAACTCGGTGGGTGATCTTTAATGGCACTTCAAGAATCCTTGGGTGGAGGCTCTCTGGGAACTCGTGCTTAAGGATGTACTCTTTCGAAGCATTGTAGGTCTTCTCTTACCCCTCCAACTCTTCTTCAGGCCAATCGGCTTCCAAGGGTGGCACATGTCCCACATCGACTTAATCAATGCGACGAAGTCTTTGTGATCTTGGCATCTGTCAAGAAAGTCTATCCTAAGCGAGTCCTCCTGAATCGCCAGCGAAAGCTGTTGGACCTCTTGAAACTAACGGGCGACTCGTGTCAGGTAATATTCAGTGACTTCAATGATTCCAACAAAGGAATAGGCCCAGTAAGCCCACACACAAACTGCGCTTCTTGAACTCGAAGCCATTTGGCATGCCATTGGAAATCCTCAGGTCCAAGGTTGGTCATGAAAGCTAGCCACTCAAAATAATGATAATCAGGGGCAAACATTTTCCTATCTCTAAACTTTAGGATAGGGTGGCTAAAGTAAAAAATGTCGCTTACGGTTATCAAGCCACCGAACCCCTTAATGTGAAAAAAGAATCAAATTTGCAAGAGTGCAGGAGGAGCATGGAAAACTTTGTCTTTATTTTCTTTAAAACGAGTAAGGGAAATAAAAGTTTCAGTCAAGATAGCATTAACAAAGCCATTTCCCATACATACTTCACGAACTACCCATGCTACGGAAGGGCTAATAGCATGTCTACAATGTGGGAATATCACAAACCCGAAGAAAGCTAGTAGGGATATCCTATTTTCTTTTGGAAAGATGGGACATTTTGAAAAAGCTCATTTAGAAATGAAAACAGACAGGTTTTGAGATTGGCTTTCAAAACTTTTCTCACGTTCTCTCCATTAACTTTAAGGAACTCAGATAAGGTCGATGCATGTTCAGTCCCTACAGGTAAGCTAACTAATTCCGACAGTAAGGGCTTTCCAATGGCAATATTGTATTCCTCCAAGGTTGGAGTGAGTTCGTGATCACCGAATATGAACATGCAAGTTACAAGACACCAAACATGCGCTAATGCTCGCACAACACCATAATGAGTCTCTATCTCCAATAGGGGGAGTAATCGTCCAACATAAGATCGCACCCAGTCACAGCTAGTCAGATCCAATCTATCCTATCATGAGCGGAGCTTGGCTTTCGGGACAGAAATGATGTGAAGCTTGAGTACTCCCATTGTATGCCAACCCAAAGTTACAACAAACCTAATTTGTCATGGACCAACCAAAAAGAAAGCGAATAAATAAATTGCGCAGCAGAGAATTTGAAAAACATGCCTTATTCATTGAGTAGCAATGCCATAGACATGTGCATGGGCGGTGGTTCGATTTCTACTCTAGACAGCTCAAAATGGAGTCATAGGATCACTAGACTGAACCAACAAGATTGCAGTTAGGTCATGTTACCCATGACTCCGGCTTTGTCAAAGAACCGACCCGTGTCACGCGGTTGCACATCGGGGTGAGTGCCTTCGACATGAAAAAAGAAATTTCAGGGTTGAGATGGGCGACTCGTACTACACAGTTGTAATTAAAGTGGTATCAACCTTAACACTATCGTAGGTGATCCTATGCGGCCCAAGTCCGACGGCAGGTAGTGTGTGCCATGATGTAATGCAATGCAGGAAGTACAAGCATGACAATTTATAAGCAAGCAACACTTCATACATAAAAAATAAACCATGCATTCCTACATCTCCCTACAAGACAAAGGTGAGCAAACACTTCCCCTTATACCTCCAATTTTGCAAAAATATTTAACACCTTTAATGTTTGGGTGTACCTGGAATCCTCGTTACCAAACAAAAATATTTTTGAACAAAATTAATTTTGGCCTAAGTCCTCTAAGGTTTAAAACCAAGCCCCCAGTTGAATCACCAAGCTGTCGCGACCTACCCTCGGGAGGAGGGAACAGATTTAGGGGTATTGCCTAAAGGACGGGCCTAAGGCCCATGATTAGGCGCGGGCTCTCCCAAGCCCATACCCCGCATGACATTGGGATATTTTTTAGGAATTTTGCACAAAAGGAGTCGCCACCAGCCTATTGAGGTTAGCTAGAAACCAAGTGAGGCATGGGAGTGTACCTCACTTCCCACGCAACCAGAGAATCTAGGGTCAGGGACTTGATTACACTAATTGACCAATTAGTGCCCTTTCAATACATAATCTTGCTCATTTTAACAAAATAACTTTTGGCAGGCAGTTTGGATTGATTTTATACATATCCACTGACATGTGAGGTGATCATGCGGATGCGCAATCATTAAAATAATAATCACAGCTACCAAGATCCTAATTGCAGTGAAGTAGAGCAAGTGCAATTAAGTATAATTAAATATGCAAATTAAACATGCAAAATAATCAATATACAAGAAAATAAATACCTAAGTACACTAAGAATGCAAGACATAGCAATTCATAACCAAACCCTACAATTTTTGGATTTTCGAATTTTTTTTAAAATTTGTAATTTTTTTAAATTTTAAATTTAAAAAATAATTTTTATTTATTAAAAAAAAAAAAAGGCGAAGCCGAGTCGGGTCGATCGGCTCGCGGGGTTATTGATCGGCCGAGTCGAGTTCGGCTTAGGGCGGGCCGGTTCGCCCGGCCCCAATAGGCTAGGCCCAACCAACCTCGGTCGAGCCTACATCCAATTGAGGGTTAGGCCCCAACTAGAGGGCCCAACCCCCTGCTAGAAAGGGGCTCCTCGCAACAGGCCCAAATCCCAGCAAAAAAACAAAAAAGGCTGAGCAGGCCGGATTTGTATTCCCACCCAATTTGTATTCCGACCCGGCTCGGCCCGCGGCTCCTAATCCACTACCACTTGGTCGCGACCAGGGGAAACCATAGCGGCGAGCGGCTGGGCAGCTTTCTAGCCAAGGCGCGGCACGCCCCGCCTCGGTTAGGTGGGGGGGGAAGGGCATCGATTGAGCAGCTCCGGCGTGGCGAGGCGTCCTAGGGAATTTTTCTCTGCGGTCCTCCCCTCGACACGCTCGCAGCGGCCTCATTGCGACATAGGCGGCCATGATGAGCAACATCACTCACCACCGTTCAGCCAAGGACGTGTCTGGGCGTTGCCTCAATAGAACGAGACAACCCCCAGACGCTCGGTTTCAGCAAAAAACAGAAGGACAAAAAAACTAGATCTCTTTGAAACATTTTGTCGAATGGGTGAAGGGCGCTCGCAGAGCGCGAGGTTTCCAACCCAACCGGGACTCAAGGTAGGCCAGAGATCCTCAGCAAATGACCAGCAATAAACGGCGACCTAGCCAGAGACCTACGGAGGCCGGAGCTTGCCCGTAATGGACGGAATGAGCTTTGGCTAGCTCGACTCAAGAACTGCGCAACAAGTGTTCGAAAGAATGCCAGCCTAGGTTCCGAGGAAGACGGTGGTGATCGGCGTCGGTTGGGCGCCTCACCGGCGGTGGTACAGCTTCTCGAGGGCTCTCGGCTCTTTCGCTCCTCCACCAGCTCATTCCTTTTCTCCTCTTGTTTCCGCTCTTTCTCTCTCTCCCGTCCCTCCTCTGTTCCTCCTCTGTTCTCGTTCGGGGGAGCACGCGGACAAAGGTGGGCAAACGGGCCTTCGGCAACAGCTAGCTGCTCTCTCGAGCTTCCTTGCTCCCTCTCGTTCGCTCTGTGTTTTTTCTCTCCGTGTTTTCTCCCCGTGTTTTTCTCTCCGTGTTTTTCTCCCCGTGTTTTTCTCTCCGTTTTTCTCTCTGTGTTTTTCTCTATGTTTTTCTCTCTGTCTTATGTCTTCTCTTTTCTAGCTCCTACGTCTCACGCGCGTGGCCTCAGTTGACCAACTAGCAGTGTTTGCCAGCCGGCTCTGACCCCAGGATCATGCCGCTCGTCTGCCCCCATGAGATGATGTTGTCCCCTGTTGCCCTGGTGACTTTGCTTTCGGCTTCACTGGTTCCCTGTGCAAACGACGGCTGAGAGAGAAGACAAAGGCGCGGGCTGGGCCGCTCGAGGAAAAAAGAAAAAGGAAAGAAGGGCTAGGCCGAAGGCCCACGCGAGGGGGAGGGAAGAGAAGAGGAAGAGGGGCGGGCCAGAGGCCCACGCGGCCTCTTTTTTTTTAAATCGATTTTTTTTAAAATTAGATTTTTTTATGTGCTTGATAATAAAAATTAGGTGTCAATAGTAGTGGCATTATCAACTGTTCTAAAAACTTAAACTGTTAAGTGAATGAATTATTTATTGTTTGAATATTCTAATATCTATTATGAGATCCGAAAGTAATAGTCATAATTTGAAGTTGCTAACCGGCCAACGATCATGGCGCTACCTTTCTGATGACGATTGTTTAGCAATATTTGGGGAAACTAAAAAGAAACGTCATTCTCTAAAAGTCAAAGAATCATATGATGTAATCGGTATTCTTTGCGATATATGAGACGAGACTTCTTTTTTAAAAGTGGTATTCTATTCTTTATTGGTTTACATCAACAGCTGCTGCTTAATCGGGATCACTAAACCTTTGCGTGACTCAGGTTGCCAAAATAGTAGTTGATAATCTTTGGAAGCATGGCTGATGGAGTCCAAGACGTTTTTAAAATTATGCAACGAAGTCCTTAACTCATAGTCGGTCCGGCGTGGCCTATGTTATTGTGAGGAAGTGTCAATCAATGTATTTGTTTAAGAACAATGATTGCACATTTTTTAAATACTCTAGAACTCTACTGATTAAATATAAACATTTAGAACTCAATCGGCCTGCCAATGCGACGTGCAGGACTTCCATTGTTCTAAAATATAAAAAACTAAATATCAAATAATTATAAATTATTGCGGGGTTAATTTGTTTAGGAATTTGTGGCTCATAATAAAATAGTATTCTCACATTAACCTAAAGATTATTATACTAGCAAAGACCATTAATTTTTTAAAAATGAGAGTGTGAAAAGGCTCTCCTATGAGTAATGGTGTTGTCCCCACCACACATTTTCCCTAAGAAAATCACCATCTTATTTGATGGGTTTGCTAGCCCAACAAGTGCCATTGTGGGCCCGCTCCATTAGAAAATTGGAATCTCTCTTTGGCTCTCTCCTCTGGCACATCTGTTTCTCTTGTTCAACGTTTCCTTTTTATTTTTATTTTTTTCTCTCCTTTCTTTCCCTTTAGCCTCTAGGCAAGGTTAGGGCTAGTGAGGGTGTCACGGCCCTCGTTGACCAAAGGGGAAGGTCACTTTCATTTAGCAAGGATTGCCCTCGCCGAATCTAGCGAGGGTTTAGGAGGTGACGACATCAGAGTCGTAAGGAACCTCGAGGAGGCAGGGGCTAAGGGAGGGCTTGGGGTCATCCATGGCTATATGACAATTATCGATACCTAGGGGATCAATAGCATGCCCGAACAACGTTGACAACAGCCATGGATGAGCGTCAGCATGCTAAATGAGCGGGTCGTTTATGGCTGGTCACTATATTTCACAGTGCGAGTGTCGTCCATGGTCTTTGAAGGCAAAAAGAAAGGGAAGAAAACATTAAAAGAAGTGAGAGAAACGAAGGAGAGAGTGGGCTTGCAAGTATTCTAAAGGGTGGCCCCGCGAGCAACACATGTTGCTCACGGAATGGACTAAGACGTGGCTATCATAGTTGCACCCAATACTTTCTCACGAGTCAATACACTTAGGCAACCATTGTATCGAATAAATTAAACATACAAGCACACTTAGGGTGTGCATGATAACGTTTTCGTTCTTTATTTTTTTATTTTTTTGCTCCGCAAAAGAAAATAAGAACGAAAATATATTTGGTAATGTCAATTAATTTTTCTATTTCTCATTATAGAAAAATGACTGGGGAATAGGTTTGGAACAAAAACAAGTAGAAAAAAATTAACTTATTGTTCTTAGGAATAATTTCTAGAAATAAGTCATTTTTTTCTTTTCATCTTCTTCCTCACCACCAATCACCACACCCACCGGCCGATGGCGCAGCCGGTGGCGGCTGACAACATTTGGCAATTGATGGTAACAGACAATGAATGGCAGTCAATTGCTGGTAGGCAACGGGTGGTGAGATGAAAAGAAAAAAAGAAAAAAATCTTAAGAAATTGAAAAAAATACTACGTTACAAAAAAAAAATGTGGACCATACAAAATTCATTTATGTTCTTTTTTTATTCCAAGAATATAAATTTTGTGTAGTTACCAAACGTCTTTTTTTACTCGGAAATTGTTCTAGGGAATAAAAATAGTAAAATACTATTTCTAAAAAAATTATTTTCCGGAACAAAAATGTTACGAAATAGGCTCTTAGCTAATTGCTTACGTATATAGCAATTTGAAACTATAAAAATTCAAATCATGAAAATTCGATTTCAATGTGTAACCAAATGCAACTCTCTTTCTATCTCATTTTGGTTGTCCTCTCCTTGCATATTCAAAGGGGCCTCCGTTGTACATATCGCGTCCACCGTCCTGGCTAACGGCTACCGGCTAGTAGAGCCTAGCATCATTCTTAGCATTAATAACAGCGGGCTAATCCGCTCACCTCGTCGTCTATCTCTCATGATTACAGCTGGCGTGGCCGTTGCATTTGACCATAGCGTCACCTTTCTTCATCTTCGAATAGCAGCAGCGGCTGGAATATGAAAATGGAAACTTTCGTGGGAGAAAGATGAAGAGGAGAATTGAACGCCGCGGCCTTCGTAGGTTCAAAAGTGGAGTGACGCATATAAAAAATTTCTAGCCGGTTAAATGAAGGTTTAAAGTTGCCCTCTTTTAGCTTGAGAGGATCCTAATCAGTTGAAATTTGGTGTATGTTATCGGATTTGACAAGAGAACTATCAAACTCGAAAGTCGAGATGCATCCGCATAGTTCGACTATCATGGGACTTTCGATAATTTCCCAACATATTAGTCGGCCAGAGCAATTTCTGTACACAATCCACATCGAACCTCATTGATTTAGATTTATCAATCTTTCAAACTACAACTACTCATGTTAGCGACATTGGAAGAAAATTGTGTAACAAACCGGAAAATTAACAATACACTTATAAACCTCTTATAATTGTGCCAATTTAGTTCCAAACATATTGTATTTGTATCAATTCAGTCCATTTGGTCAATTTTGGCTTGCCAATGTTGACGTGGACACCAGCCAATGCCGACATGGCTTTCTTTTAATTTTTTTAAATTTTTCATTATTTTCTCTTTCTCTTTGTTTTTGTTTTTTTTTTCTTTTTTCCTCTAGCTAGTTGCTAGACCAAGCAATGGCTAAGGCCAACGAGGTCGACATCATCAGCCACGGGTGAGGCTTGTGCTCACCATCATTGGGCAATGGCTAGCCTCACCATGGCTAGGCAATCTCAACCTTGCCCATACCCCTAGCAAGGCATGACCTTGCTAGATCTATCGTGAGAGTGAGGGCAGCGACGTCAAGGTTGCCCAGCCATGGTGAGGCTAGCCCTCTCCCAATGACAGCAAGGGTGAGCTTTACTAGTGGTTGGGATCGGCTCAAGGAAGAAGGAAAGAAAAGAAAAGGAAAAGAATAAAAGAAAATATTTAAAAATTGCCACATCACATTGGCTGAATAGCTGGTGCCGGCCAATGTGCACATTAATACCGGCTGATTAAATTTAGCCAGACGAACTGAATTGACACAAATACAAAACGTTTAGAATTCAATCGAAAAAAAAATGATTTATGACTGAATTGATACACTTACAACATATTTATGATTGTTTTGGTAATTTTTCCCGTAATAAACAGATTACACGTACCTTCTATCACATAGAATTCCTCTCTCAAGATCCGAAAACTTTTAAGCTACTCTTAAAATTAGTACTTAGGCATCGAACCTATATATATTCGCACACACTACAAATTAAGACACCAAACCACATCCAAAATGGAGGTCGTAGTGGTATCCAAGGAATTCGTGAAACCATATAGTCCCACACCAAACCACCTCAAAATCCATAAGCTGTCCCTTCTTGATCAGTTCGCCCCTACTACTTACGTTCCCTTGGTCCTTTTCTACACCATCGAAGAAGCTGATCGACCCGCCACTACACCCTTACGCATGGTACAACTTCTGAAGCAATCTCTGTCTGAAACTCTACCGCTGTTCTATCCCTTGGCGAGGAAGATCAACGGCGACAGCCGCTCCATTGAGTGCGATCATGAGGGCGTTCTCCTTGTCGAGGCCAGGGCCGAGTTCGCCCTATCGCGGCTACTCCACCAGCCAGACTTCGAAACGGTCAGGAAATTCCAGCCTTGCGCCGCTGCATGGAGGAGAGCAGAAGTGGGAGATCGTGTGGCGATGGTTCAAGTGACGGCCTTCCCCTGCGGCAGAGTTGTGGTCGGTGTGCTCATTTCGCACGCCGCAGCCGACGGGGCCTCTTTCGCCACTTTCCTCAAAGGTTGGGCGGCCGCGGCCCGCAAAACCGGCGAAGCACTGCGTTCCAGCTTTGATGCGCCCACTTTGTTCATCCAAAACAAAGCATTCTCCGAGGAGGATACCTTCTTTGCCATGTGTCCTGTCAACAGAGGCAGGTACAGAAATGACAAAATTCTGATATGGTAATGCATGCCAGGGAAAAGATGATAAGAGAAGAAAACCCTAAGTTTTATCTTGGTAACTTTTCGCATCCTCTATTTTTGAAAATATACCGTTTCGCATGCCAATTCTCTTTTTACTTAGAATTTTTCATTGGTACATATTATAGTTTTATCACGAATTTGTCATATTTCTATCTATATTAGTTATGTCATACTTTTAGCTGTCACCCCGACAGATAAACAAAAAAGCTAAATGAAAAATCCTTCTCTAGAACTAACCTTCCCAGCATCACAATCTAATTCTCGTTAACTCTCGAGAAGAAGCACTCAACATGATGACCATTTGAATATGGAAATCCACTTATAAATAAATGTAAAAGCCCTCTTCCATCTATCAAGTTGAGATCTTCCATCTATCTAAAACATTCTTGATAATGCTTACATCCTCTGTATTACCGCTAGTGTTGGTTGAGATCTTCCATCTATCTAAAACATTCTTGATAATGCTTACATCCTCTGTATTACCGCTAGTGTTGGCATAGAGTTCGCCAATGTTTATTCCCTAGATACTATCATTGTTTCTTCTCTAAGAATATAATCTCATAACCTGGGGGACTTCTATCCCCACACAGCATTGCTCAGTCAGGCTTTCAGCCATTGCGGACCATTCCCGCTGCAGATGTTCTTTTAGATAGAGATCCGAATCCTAGAAGGCTTTTAGAACTAGCCCCCGCATTCAAGAGGAAACAAGAGTGTTCAGGTAGTAATCATGAGGATGATCTCTAGCTACTAATGAACCGTGCTTCATGGGTCCTCTTCCATGTAGTGTATGACTTAGGATGTACGAGATTTACATAGATCTCTACTAAAACAAGAGGAAACTATCCAAATGCTCGAACTTTGAAGTACGGGTAATTTGCATTGCGCAAACATTTCATTACCTTTCAAATCCATGCATGGGCTACTTTATCATATTGAACTAAAAATTGCGTCGTTTGGTGATAAAATAAATTCATAGGTGAAATTCATGTTGTACAGATGGTCCTGTGATCATAACATGTATATACTTAAAAATAAGTAAGTATTACCGAAAGTGCACATGTGAATGTAAAGGTGCAATCTTCCATTGCTTTAAAGTTTATAATAAGACGCTTGGAAATTCTCTTTCCAATCAGATGAGTTTGGAACACTTAGGACTGACCTTTGAGCTGTGCCAACCCAACGTGCCGAGCCTAGGCATAGACTGCCCGGGCCATTTTTCTTTATTTAAACATTAAAAAAAATATTTTTGTATAAAATATTAATTATTGTGCTCATTTCGTAAATCATTAGTAATTGTGACATGATGGCAAACTAGCAATAATTAGTGCATTTGATGTTGCGTTTTCTTTATTTTTGTTAAATTGTAAAGATCACGTTGAAATAAATTTAGCGTAATGAATAAGTGATATATAATTACGCATACATCATTTTAGTTGATCAATATTGGCATCACCCATGGCAAGACTCAAGGCCAAAACAGCTAATGTGGGAGTGCAAAACCCGACTCGCGCCGAAGTCGTCACGCCTTTGATGTGCAAATCACTGACGACCACAATGACCAAGGTATCCGGCCTCGACAAACCGGTGGTGTTTCCCAACGCCGTGAACCTCCGCAGAAGAGCCGTCCCGAATTTCCATGATGACTCAATGGGGAACTATATATGGCCGCCAACTATCCTATGCCCGCTCGGAGAGAAGGATTATGACGACCTGCTCAGCCTCATTGGCTGGCTCCGAGAAGCGAAGAGTAAAATAGACGGCGAATTCGTGAGAGGCTTGGAAGGCGACGGCGGATTGAATGCGCTACAGGACGCCCTTAGGGAAATGAGGGAGTCTCTAGCCCGCACGGATCGACTCGTAACGTTCTCGAGCTGGTGTAACTTTGGTCACTACGAGATCGACTTCGGGTGGGGGAGGCCGTCATGGGTGAGCCCGGTTGGTTTCCCAGAGGAATCGGAAAACTTGATCGTGAACGGTGTGCTTCTGTTGGACAAGAGGTGCCGCAAAGGAGTCGAAGCGTGGGTTTTCATGGACGAACAAGAGCTTGAAGTGCTGGAACAAGACGAGGAGCTGACAGAGTACGCTTCCATAAATCCACCTATTTCGGAGATCGAGGATTGATGATGGTCTACGGTCTGGTTCTCCATGATATGAGCTCGTTCAAGCCTTTTAATTTTGTGTTTCGGGTTACTGGAAAAGGAAGTCTTCGTCTTCATATGAATAAAGTAAAATCGTTAAAATAAATCAATATCACATGCACCGACTTTGTTGGAAGATACGCAGCTTGACAGAATATTTGATTGATTCTAATCCAATTTGTACAGATCAATTAAGATTAGATCTAGAATAGATTGATTTGTAGGATCATTAATTTCCTTGTTCACTCTTACTCTTGTATTATAATTGCTGAGGATGTATATCAATTCAATTCATTGAAGACGATAGAATATACAAAATATTCTCTCCATTCTCGAGTTCTTCAATCTCTCTGTTTTTCTTCATCTTCTTACATGGTATCAGAGCGGTAATGAAGTTCTAATTTGCTTCCGCTTTCTTTATCTCATCCTTCGTCGAGATCTTCAAGACTCTTATCTCCTTCCTTCTTCCTTCTTTTATCTCGTCCTCTGTCGAGAGCTCCAAAGACCTTTTCTTCGTTCCTTCTGTCGAGATCGTCAATCCTGCACAAAATTGACATCTCAATATTTTTTCTACCATGACAAATAACTTACCTTCAGCCTCTGATGAGTGTCCACAGGATGAAAATCCCATGCAAACTACAAAAAACCGGGACACTATCTCCGCTGGAGACGCTGCCAGATCTCACGAACAACCTGTTCAAACTCAAGAAAGTCTAATCCTCTGGCTCAATCAATTCTAGGGCAACCCCTACTTGGTTCAGCCCATTCCGGGCCAACCAATAGTGGGTCATCCTTACCAGTGGCCACTGTTTCAAATGCAGCCCAACCCATGGTTGTTTGGGCCTAGCCCGAATACATCATCGCCAGGAATTCAAGGGCCGTGGGCCTCTGGCCAACCCGCCGGCAGCCCACCAACCATAAGCGGGGCAAGCGTGACCGACGGGTCGGGTGGAGCAAATACGGGGCAAACAAATGCAGGTCATGGAGCCGGTTCGAATCCGGGTATGGGAGCGAATCCCTACCCGGGTTTCTCGCCCGGATTTTTGCCATTTCCAAGATCTTTTTTCACCAGACGGCCAGAATCCGACAACCCCCTGTTCGTTTCCACCGCCAACGAACCTGAACTGAAGTTAATCAGCCAGTAACTTATCAGTTACGAAAACTACTCCAGGTGGTCGCAGGAATTCTAGCAAGCACTGGTGACTAAGGACAAAGATGGATTTATCGACGGGACCATCAATGTTCCTTCGAACGAGCGCCTGGCACAACATTAGAGGAAATGCAATCAGCTTGTCCGAACCTGGATCGGCAACTGCATCTCTCCAGAGGTCACAGTCGAACTTCCACCCACAGAAGACGCTCAAAGGATGTGGGAGAAAATAAAAGAAGTGTACGGCAAACTTGACCGTGCCAAAAAAATTTCGCTCGTGCAGGAACTGAGCAATTTAAAACAAGGGAACGTGACGGTCACAGCTTGTTTCAACAAGCTATCGTCATTGTGGAACAAACTGGAAGCCGTCGAGGAAAAGCTCGAGGGAGCATAATCCACTTTAAAGAAATATTGTTCGATCAAAGAAAGGGAAAAGGCTATGCGTTTCTTACTGATTTTGAACGAGACTTACTCTACCTTTCGTTCACAGATCCTGGCCATGGACCCTGTCCCTCCAATCGGACGGATCTACCAGTTGGCTGTGCAAGAGGAAAGCCAACGTCTCGCGTCGCCGGAGCATGCAAGGAACGGCGACAGCATCGCTCTTGCAGCCCGCAGCGAATGGAGAGACGAATCCGCGAAAACCCTAAATCGAGAGAGAGACAGAAGAGGCGGATTAGGGTTCGAAGGAGGAGACGTCGCCCGCTCCTTTAAAAGAGACGGCATCAACGGCCGAGATCTAATGCGCGGATCGGACGAGCCAGATCATGGGTGCGGATCAGACGGGCCAGATTGTGGGCGCGGATTGGACGGTCTTCTTAGCCCTAAAGGCGCGGATGGATCTGACAGTGGATATGATTCCACGACTAAAGGAGTGGACGGCCAAATATTTGCCACGTCATCAAAGAATTTCCGACCAAATTTTAAGGCAAAAGGTAAAATGTTTTGCGATTATTGCAAACTTTCTAACCGTATGATTGACAGCTGTTGGAAATTACATGGAAGGCCCGGAGAAAAGGAGAAAAAAAATATAAGCTACCTATCAAGTGACTGGACCTACCAGCCAAAGTACTGACCAACCTATCTCTTATGGTCAATATCAACAATTGATGCATGCTCTATAGAAAATGGAAACCTCAAACAAAGGAGGAAGTTTCTCAGGTATCTCACATTGCCTTATTAATTCGATTTCAAGAAAGGCATGGATTATTGATTCAGGTGCTAGCGATCACATTATTTGTGATAAGGGATTTTTTACAAGTCTGAATGAGGCATTAATTTTTCCTATCACCGTGCAATTACCCAACGGGAATGTCACACATGTGAATGTGATAGGAACAATAAAGCTTAGTCCTCAAATTACACTTGAGAATGTTCTTTATGTCTCGGAATTCCAGTTCAATCTTATTTCTATCTCAAGAGTATGCAAGGAGAATTCGTGCCGGGTATTCTTCGATGCTGACACGTGCTTCTTTCAGGCCCTTTTGACTGGCAGACTAATGGGCTTGAGTAGTCTTTCTGAAGGCCTTTATTTCTGGACACATTTTCCAAGTAATTTCAGTTTTTCTAGTGCATCTTTCAATAAGACATCATTGTGTAATTTGACTACCAATGAAAAGAATTTCATTATGCACTTAAGAATGGGCCATAGTACTTTCTTTCCTTATGCACAATGCTCCATATGCCCTCTTGCCAAACAGTCACGTAATCCATTTCCTTTAGGGAATACTCGTGCAAATGAAATTTTATCATTGATTCATGTGGATATCTGGGGGCTTTACCATACAGCGAATCATGATGGGTCTCGTTATTTTCTCACCATAGTAGATGATTGCTCTCGTGCAACATGGATTTTTTTAATGCAATCTAAAGGCTAGGTTATTCTCATTTGAAGACATTTATTTCTCTTTCGACAAATCAATTTAGAAAGTCTATTAAAAGGATCCGAACTGATAACGGAAGGGAGTTCTTCAACCATGATTGCATTTCATTATTTTCATCTCATGGAATTCAACATGAAAGCTCTTGTATGGGGTAGTTGAGCGCAAACACAGGCATCTTCTAGAAGTTGCTAGAGCTCTGAAATTTCAAACAGCAATTCCAGATGAATATTGGGGAGAATGTGTTATTACAGCAACTTATCTTATCAACCAAATGCCTACTCGGGTATTAAATGGGAAGACACCTTTTGAGGTATTATTTGGCAAGGCACCGAAGCGGACACATCTCAAAGTCTTCGGGTGTCTCTATTATGCAACTATAATGGGCCCTCGAGACAAACTAGATCCTCGTGCACGTCGCTGTGTATTCATGGGGTATCCTAACCTTCAGAAGGGTTATAGAGTCATGGAGCTATCTACAAAGGAATTCTTTGTAAGTAGAGATGTTTTATTTCATGAAAATGTCTTTCCTTTCAATGAAAAAAACACTCTCACATGAAGAATCCAGTACAGTGAGCATTCCCCATCGCCCTATGTCAAATGATCGGGATCTTGATTATATACCATTAGCAGTATCTACTCATAATCATTATGTGCAAATGAATCCTTCAGTAGCAAAACCTATTTCTGATGAGGATCAAGTTCCAGAGAATGTCTCAGGGAATTCAATTGCAGATTTTTCTGCTAATGAAGAAATGGAAGAAACCTTTCCTACTTCAGCCAGGGCAACAACATCTTCACCTCCAAAATTAGATCCTCCACGACGTTCTGGTCGAGCTACACGACCTCCTACCTGGACCAAAGATTATGTATGTGCTGCTCACAACTCACCAGGTATCAAATATCCAGTTTCATCCTATGTTTCCTTCCATAATTTATCATCAGAACATAGATGTTGTATCAGTAGATTATCGGAGGATAAGGAACCTACCAACTATAATGAAGCATCTGCTGATCCAAGATGGCAGAAGGCCATGGAAGCAGAATTACAGGCCTTGATTGACAATAAGACCTGGGATCTTGTCACATTACCGCCAAATTATAAACCAATTGGCTGTAAATGGGTGTACAAAATCAAATATCAAGCTGATGGCTCCGTTGAAAGATTCAAGGCACGCTTGGTTGCCAAAGGCTTCACTCAGCGGGAAGGGTTCGATTATCACAAAACATTCTCACCTGTCGCCAAAGACATCACAGTATGTTCATTTTTTACAGTTGCAGCTATTCGTGACTAGTCCCTACACCAGATGGACGTTCATAACGCATTCCTCCATGGAGATTTAGATGAAGAAATTTATATGGACGTTCCTCAGGGATTACAGAGACAGGGGGAGAAGAAAGTGTGTCGCCTCCGAAAATCCCTTTATGGGTTGAAACAAGCTTCCAAGCAATGGTATGCCAAATTTACAAGCACTCTTACAACAGCAGGCTTCCAATAGTCCCAACATGATTATGCCTTATTCACACAAACTGAAGGTATGTCATCCATCTATTTGATGATATATGTTGATGATATTCTCATTATGGGAAATGATGAAACTGCCATAGGAGATATTAAGAAGTATCTGCATGCAATTTTTCACATTAAAGACTTAGGAGCACCTAAGTACTTTCTTGGCATTGAAATTGCCCATTCTGAACAAGGGATTTCGCTCAGTCAGCGAAAATTCATATTGGAGATTATTTCAGAAATAGGTTTGTTAGGTTGCAAGCTAGCTGTTATTCCCATTGAACAGAACACTAAATTGATAACCGCAGATTATGATAAGGGAACTTCTCAAGAAGATGACTTCATTTTGGAAGATCCTTCAAACTATCAAAGGCTTGCCGAAAAGCTCATATACCTAACAATGACTAGGCTGGACATCTCTTATGCAGTGCAGACTCTTAGTCAATTCATGCACAGTCCGAAGCAGTCACATTTGAATGTTGCATTTAAAGTCGTGAAATATCTGAAGAAGTGTCCAGGTCTTAGAATACTCTTGTCTAGAAAATGCAACATGGAGATGACAGCATATTGTGATGCAGACTATGCAACTTGTCCTATGAGTTGAAGATCTGTCACTGGATATTGCATCAAGTTAGAAGATTCTTTACTCTCTTGGAAGACTAAAAAACAACCCATTGTTTCTCTATCTTCAGCTGAAGCAGAGTATCGAGCTATGGCCAAAATCACTTGTCAGATAGTATGGATTCGGGGTCTTCTTAAGGATCTTGGAATACAGGTACAAGGGGCAACAAAGCTATTCTGTGACAATGATGCAGCTTTGAAACTTGCAGCAAACCCTATAGTGCATGAAAGAACCAAGCATATAGAGGTAGATTGCCACTTTACACGAGACAAGATCTTAGAAGGAGTCATTGAAGCAAGAGGAATTGGGACAATAGAACAGCCTGTAGACATCTTCACCAAACCTTTATGTCAAAGACAGCACGCATATCTTCTGAACAAGCTAGGTGTCTTAGACATATACAAGCCACCAGCTTGATGGGGAGTGTTGGAAGATACGTAGCTTGACAGAATATTTGATTGATTCTAATCCAATTTGTACAAATCGATTAAGATTAGATCTAGAATAGATTGATTTGTAGGATCATTAATTTCCTTGTTCACTCTTACTCTTGTATTATAATTGATGAGGATGTATATCAATTCAATTCATTGAAGACAATAGAATATACAAAATATTCTCTCCATTCTCGAGTTCTTCAATCTCTCTATTTTTCTTCATCTTCTTACAGACTTAATTTTGGTTTTTATCTTTCATTTCAATAATAAGTGCATTAGACGTCCTAAAACTTATCATGAAAGTGCAATCGAATTCTTAAAAAAAAAAAGCAACCACATCCTAAAACTTATCACGAAAGTACAATTGAATCTTAAGATTTTCAAAAAGTGCAACCAATGAAAGGACTTTAATTGGATCAATTTGATAAGTTTTAGAATTTGATTGCATTTTTTTTAAATTTTAGGACTCAATTGTATTTCTATGACAAATTTTAGGACTTGATTGTATTCTTTAAAAGTTTAAGATTCAGTTGTACTTTCGTGACAAATTTTAGAACTTCTAATATATTTGTCTCTTCATTTTAATTAGCGATGTGGAGACTAGATGCTGCTAGTATCCTGTAATCTTTGTGATTGATGCAAGCATCGCTTGTTACCGTTATTATTTCCATTGATGTTATGATTCTTGTGAAAATAGATAACAAGGCTGATTCTTGTGTTGGGTGTCTGCTTTTGAAGTAATTACGACTTTCTGCTGTATTACTTCCAAAAAAAATGGGCGACTCTGAATCAACCGAGTTTAGATATGTTCTCTGGACGAAGTTACGGCATAATTGCATATGAATTTTACATAATGTTGACATCATAATGAGATATAGGGCTACAGCGGAATCCAAGCGCGGCTCAAATTTAGAAAATGCTTGTCGCGACCAAAATTTCGGGTGCATCGCTTAGGATTTGGCTAATGGATTACTATGCCTAGACTTAGTTTGGACTCTCCTAAACCTATACCAATTCATTGACTTAGATTCAATTTCTTAATATGCAAACGAGAGTTGCCACTAATCTATTTTTTGGTGGGTCGATTAGAAACCCAAGTAAAGTAATATGAGATTTACTTTTACTCCTATGAACTAGAGATGGTGAGTTTAAGGATTTGGTTACGCTAAATTTCTCCAATTCCCTTTCGTTACATTTATCTTTTATTTAAAAAATAAAAAATGTTTGGCAAGCAGCTTGAATTAATTTCAACTTACTTCCCTAACATGTGAGGTGATCATGCGAGTGTGCAAACGATCAATTAAACACCCAAATAAAGCAATTAATAAATTGCAACACTTACCTTATAACAACGAAAGCATCTGCATCGTTAAATCAAAATTTATATCGACAACCCTAGATATGATTTCTAATTAACACGCAATTTCTTTTTTTTTCACTTATTTAATGAGAATCATACTTTATACAATGCATGCTACTAATCTAATATAAAGTGATATGAGATGGCAATATGCCTAAGTTATATGACATGAGTAAAGTAATTTTTTTTGTGTTTTCTTCATGAAATTCGAAATTAAAAATGCAATAATCAAATGTGCAATCTAAATTAACCTAATGACTTAATTTTAATGACGGGCAATTTCTAATTAAATGAATCTAGTAACAATCATTAAATGACGTGTATTTCATGAACCTAATCTTACATGACATGCGCATGATTTTTTTTGTATTTTTTATGAAAATTCGTAATTAAAATTGCTATAAAAAAATAAAAATCTAACTAAAGTGTATTATCTATTTTAAGTTAGGAATAGACTAATCTGAATCTTATCTTAATTTAAAAAATTATCCCATCATGCAATCCAATCCAAAAAGTATTATCTAACCTAGATAGTACATGCATTTTTTAAATAAAAAAATTTTATCATGCAACTTTATTTAGGAAATCAATTCTAATCTACATGGAATGCAAATGCAATTTTTTTTTTTTGTGGGTATTTTCGGGATAAACAAAACAATTAAAAGATAAACACCAAATCATCAATGGTCATCAAAAATGTTATCCATCATTCGAATTTAGATTCAAACTTGATTATTTTGCTAATAAAATTAATAAATTGATCAAAATATCAATTTTACTCCGCGTGATTAATTATTCCATCTAAAGTCTTATAGATGGAATACAAATTCGTGTGCGGTTGCGAATTGAGGCGGTACATCGGGAATTTCAACCATGCATCATGAAATATTTCAAATAAAGAGACAAAATATCAAAAACTAAAGTAAGATAAAATAAATCTACCTAATAAAATAAACTAAATCTCTACCTAAATTCGAATTTTTCAAAATCCGCACGGCAAAATGGACCACGATGGAGGCTCGGCGCGGCACGGTTCAAGGACGGTGACTGTGGTGGTGGGTCACCGTCGGTCGAAGGTCGCGGTGGTCGGAGCTTCGGCGAGGCCCGGCGAAGGTGGACCAGCAGCGAAACAAGGGAGCCCGGTATCGCGGGGGCTGCAGGGGAGTCGCTCGGGCAGTAGGCGGAGAAAATATTGGGTGGTCCGGGACCTCCACGTCAGCGTGGTCCCGGACCACTCGTGCGGCGCCACGTGGAAGTGTGGGCCCCTTGCTGTCTCTCCTCCGCTTCTCTCCCACGTCGTTTTAATTCAAACCAACGCGCGGGCATTCTCTCTCCTCTTTGCTCCTTCTCCTCTCTCTCCTCTCTCTTCTCACTCTATTCCCTCTTTCCTGACCCGACGACTCTCTCCCAAATAGCGCTCGCTCTCCGACGACGGCCGCGCTCTCTCCGACGACGGCGACGCTCCCTGCCGACGGCGGCCTGTCTCTCTACTCGCCGGCCTCTTCCTCCCGACCTCTTTGTTCCCGAATCGCGCTCTCTCCTGACGCTGGGCTTTCTCCGACGAGGGCCGCGCTCTCTCCGCTATGGTCAAAGCCGTCTCTCCCGAGAAGCCCTAGGTCTGCGACGACAATCCCGCTTCACTTCGTACAAGGCCGACGAGGTCCTTGGTCGGAACTGGTGAGTTGGTCCCTCTCGTGTCGATTTGATTCGTGGGGCTTTTCCGGCCGCCTGTTTTGGTCGGTCTAGGCGGTAGTGGAAATGGAGAGGATTTCGGGCTCTGCTCTTCTTTTGTTTTTGTATAGGGGTATTCACGGGATCTATCCGTCGGATGAAGGAGAGCTTGTTGTTTTGATGTTTGAGATATGTTGTAAAGGAGCGATTCTTCCTGCCTCTGTTTTGGTCGTTCTAGTGGGTAGTGGAAATGGAGAGGATTTCGGGCTCGATCTTCTTTGTCTTACTGTTTTGGGGTAGTCCTGGGATCTATCTGAAGAATGAAGGAGAGCTTGTTGCTTTGATGTTTGAGATTTGTTGTAAAGGAGCGACTTTTTGCGGAGGGTACGTGTTAACTCGTTTGGTATGTGAGAGAATTTGAAGGATAGAAGGAATACGAGGTCAGAGATGTTGATTGGTGTACCAGAGAGCGTGAAAATAGGGAGGCTTTATTGGTACATCATCAGTAATAATTTCAATTTGGGCTGTGGTCTTGTAATATAGATATAGCGTATTTAATAGGCATACCAATCAGAATATTTTCTCTCTTTTCATCCAATTAACCACCCTGCCGCCTTTGCCTTTGCCACCTCCGACCAAAAGCTCCTCCAGTCTCACTCCCCAATTTAGCTGCCACCTTGCGCAACGCGAAGGATTACTTTACATGGCTGATCGCACTGCTCATAACTTGAAGGGTTCACAAGATTCTGGTTTCGCTGATCTTACCTTGTTTCAATTTTAAGATTCTGGTTTAGCTGCCGCCTTGTGATTGAACTTTCACACTTCTTGAGATGTTGCTGTTTATCTTACATTGGCTTGATAACAGGGTCTGCTATTGACATGATGACCAGCACCATAACTGTTGGTAGTCAAACCAACTGTTGCTCATAATGCTGAGGAGGATTTAACTGCTGTAAAGAATAAAATTTGGGATAGTCAAACCAGAAGGTGGCAAGCAATTGGCATGCTAAGGCATGTTCTGTTCAGCTACTCTACCTTGGAGATTAAAGAAACATGCCATTGACTTCTTGCTTTGCACCACGAAGGAGATATCTCACAGAGAGTGAGAGTGAAACTCTAGATTTCTCATAATTTGTTCCTAGCCATTTTGCTGCCTTGCAGGTATTATAGTGAAAGATGTTGATTTTATGCCATTTAATTTGTATATTCTTCTTATCATTAAAGTGCAAAATATAGGGGATTGCGAACATCATCATGTACACATCGGATGCTGTGCTAAGGAAGAACGCTTTTGATGTACTGGAAAGGGTTAGTGTTTTTGACTTAAGATCCTTTGCTCTTGCATCACTAAACAGCTCGTCACTCTTGATTACAAATTGCAACTTTTCCTTTATGGTAACTGCATTAAAGCCCGCTTAAATGACATAAGAGTATTTTCTCTTTACATGGAAGGATGCATAATGTGACCTGATTGCCTACAACTTGTGTAGGTAGCCATCCTTCTAGATATTGTTAGAAAAGTGAGGCACTCCAAAACTACAAACGAATTGTCGCAAGGAAATGTTGATAAAGTTTTCCATGAGACACCACTTTGGTCTGCTGAAGTGCTTGAACTGGTTGGTTTGGAAGCCTTCTAAGGGAGGCCCTCCAAGTCTTCTTGAACAAAGTGATGCGGTATATATGACTCCTTATTATTGATTATTCCCATACCGTCTCCTTGCTTGGATGATGGCCGCTCCTTATTTCTTTTTAGGTTGTGACATTTTCCATGGTGTAGACTCTTCTGAATGGGTTTAAAGGTCATTGGTTTGAGACCATTGAATGCTCAAAATGAATAAGAATAGCAAGCTGAAAAAGCCAAATCAAAGTATCCATCTTTCAATGTTAACTTTTGAGATGCGAAATTGAGGGAAGTCTATATTTACATGTGACGTGCAATAACACATCCCAATTTCTTTTTTAGATAAAGAAAACACATTAGAAATGAGTTCACGATTGTGAATGGTAATTTTTTGTGGCACTTGAGTTAGGCAGAAGGAGTCCTAATCTCTAACTTGCTGCTAAATTAGCTTTCTAAGAATTCAACCCGGCTTGAGGCCTGATGTTTAAGTTACCTTTTTATTAGTTTCTGACTTCTATGGTTGTCGCCTCATAGGATATTGCTTGCTCTAGGCCTGATATGGAGTTGCTTATTTCAAGTGCCAAACTAGACGTGGACAAGTTCAGTGATTTTTTTCACTCCACCCTGATATTTAGATATCCAGGCAGGCGGTATCCAGTTGAAATTCTTCACACCAGTGCACCTGAAGCAGATTACTTGGATGCAGCTATTGTTACTGCTCTTCAAATACATGTGCAGCAACCATGTGGCAATATTTTGATTTTTCTCCACTGAGAAACGGCTCAGAAAAACAGGGCACGGGCCGGCAGAAGGGAACTCAGCAACAGGGGCGACGTCACAGGCAGAGGTGTCGTGCGACCGAAGCAGGAGCAGCGGAGCTGAGGGCGCTGGGCTGACGGAGGCGGGTCACGACGGCGACACAGCAGGCAACGTCGGGCACTGGGTCGAGCAGAGGCCGAAGGCAGGGGCGGCGTTGCTGCTCGGAGGCCGGCGGCACAGCCCGGAGACCGGAGATGCAAGGACCGGCGGTGCAGCAAAGGAACCCCTAGAGAAAATGAACAGTGGGGTCCTCTCGCATTCCCTCTCTTCTGTCTCTTCTCTCTGCCGTTTGCTTTTTGACTTTTGTGTCTTCTCAGGGACTGTCTACTTTTTGACTTTTGTGTTCTCACGTCCCCTCTCTTCTCTCTCCTCTCTGCTGTCTGCTTTTTGACTTTTGTGTTCTCCGAAGAAAAACCCCAGAGGAACAAAACAAAAGAAAAATCACTCTTTTCATGTTAAATTTCTGACCTAAAAAGAACGAGAGAAAAAAATCCTAAAACCTTATGCGTTTAACCTTTTTATAGATCGCGTCAATATTCACGAAATTTTTTTTAAATATAATATTTATTTTTCTAAACGTAATATTTACTTTTTCAAACGCAATATCCATTTTTGATGCAATTTGGGATTGCAAGAGAAAAAACCCTCTCTCCCACGCACCAAAATCTCCCATGCAAAAACCGTCGTCCCCAAAACCCACAAAAGATTAAAAAAAAAAAAAAAAAAAGCCCTCTCCCCCAAACCCAAAAACCGCCATCCCTCCAAAACCGCTTTCGCCATAACACGAAAACCCCCTCACAGAAACCACCATCCCCCAAACAGCCGCCCCCGCCCGCCACCACCCCCCCCGCGCCCACGGTTTCTCCTCTCGTTTCTTTCCCATCAAGTCTGTCATTTCCCTAAAATATCAGCCGTCCGTCACTCCACACTAGAATCTCCATTTTAATTTTTGTTTTCTTCTTGTTAAAGTTTTGTTTTCTTCTTGTTAAAAGTTAAAACTCTCCTCGGCGGCCTCCTCAACCTCCTCCTTGTCAGATTCTCTTCATTTTGATCTCTGCTTTCTCTCGGTTACCTCGTCATAATCGCTTGCCGCCACGCCTGCGGCCCTTTCTCTTTCATAGCCGTAGCCGCAGCCTTTGGTCCTCCCTTGCACATCACAGTTGCGGCCCTCCTCCTTGCAGTCGTGGCCACGCCGTGGCCTTTGCTCCCTCACTCTTGCATCCACATTCCATCGCCTTCTTTAACAATTTTCTTTACCTTCGCACTTGCAAACCCGCCCATAAAACCACCATGCTTCTCATAATTTCTAGACACGCAAATCGAAGCGTGTCAGAAAGAGTTTGATCATGTGTTAGATTTTTCGATAAGTGTTGACCACGCGTCGAATATTTTGACTCGTGTATCCGAACGTGTCGAACACATGTCGATGTGTCTGACACAACATAGAACAACATAGAAGCTCCTAGAACATGTCCATGCATTATAGGTTGGCACTAGTTCGGGCAATCCAATCCATATGATAAAGCGGGTCATTTTAAATGGATTGTGATTTGATTGACTCGTCCTCGACACTACTCAAATTGGGTTGATCCGTTTTTGCTCATGTACCAAACGCTGTAACTTTTTTACCAAAAAGGAAAAACGTGACAAAGGCACTTAAGCGTTATTATTAAATGCCTAGGACTAGGGAAAAAAAGACCTTCAAATTGCAAGATCTCCACGTTAAATTGACCCCACTTCTTGCACTAGCAACGTGTCGATCTAAGTGGCACTAACATCGATATACAACACGTTACACGATAAGACATAATACGCTGACACGTTATTTTTCAAAATATAAAGAATTTCGATATGTTGAAATACATTATATGTTAAATATATATTTATATTTAATCATTTTTATGATTATTTCAATCAATTTAATTTGATTCAAATTCATAAATAAATAAAAGCCTAGAATGAATTTATACTAAAAATATTAATTATACTATTTATTAATACCATTCATTATTTCAATTTGACTAATTCAACTCCATTCCAATTATCCATAAAACTTGGAGAAAAAATAATTAATTCACATTTCGGACTCATGTGTTAGGCATGTCGGAAGAGAAGAGAAAAAGACTTGGGTTGTGAATTATATATTGAGGAAGTGAGAGTTAAAATTAAAAAGTAAAAGAGGTTTTTCTTTTTTTCCCCATTTATTATTATGAAAATCGGACTCATGTGTTAGGCATGTCAGAAGAGAAGAGAAAAAAACTTGGATTGTGAATTATATATCGAGGAAGTGAGAGTTAGAATTAAAAAGTGAAAGAGGTTTTTCTTTTTTTTTCCCCATTTATTATTATTATTATTATTATTATTATTATTATTATTATTATTATTATTATTATTATTATTATTATTATTATTATTATTATTATTATTATTATATTTGACATCTCATTTATTGAAAATTTTTAAAATTAACCTCGCGTATCAAAATCACGTGTCAGAAACTTGCAATTCCAAATTCCAATTAAGTATCGGAAAGTGTCGGGAAAGTTGATCAAATGTTTTCAACATATGTTGACTGAGTATCTGAGAATGTTAGACACGTATTGAAGTAGCCTACACGATACGAAAGTTCTCATAGAGTGTTAGTGCTTCTTAGGTTATGACGAGTTTCCTTCCAATTTACGACCATAATATTTCTAGCCAAAAATATTTTTCTATTCTAGATATAAGTTTGGCACAAAAATCCGTTTAGTAATCTAATTTTATTTTTCTATTTTTGAAACAATTATTAGTCCAAGCATAGGTTTGAAATAGAAATGAGAAGTAAAAGTATTCTACTTTTTCATTTTTGGAACAGAAATTAAAAATTAAAAATAAAAGCTATTCTTGTCGTTTGCCCTCATTACTAGCTAGCCGTGCACCCACCACTGCCCACTCTTGCCTATTGCTATTTGAAAGGGAAAAATTTTGTGTCGTTATTAAATACAATTTTTTTTCAAAACTTATTTAGGAATGAAAATAGAAAAAATCTATTTCTAGCTATATATTGATTTCTAAAGCAGAATATTTATTATTCGCACTCTAAACTTGTCATGTTTTCCTGAGTTCTATAAAATTTCATCTTGACATGTTAAACACCAAAACAACTAACAGGTGCCCCAAGATATCACGAACAGCTCTAGGTATTGCTTCAAGATTGAAGATAAAGTCCAACTTTTTGACGTACAGACACGGAGAGCATTATAAAATCCGTGAACCCGCCTTATCTTCCCGGCCGTTGGAAGAAAAGAGTATGACAATAGACAGATCCGAAAATGGCGGTAGCATAAGACATTATTACCCTGTTCCCTTCTTAACGTTAAGTAGCTATCAAAGAAGGACCAGATATACCTTTAAAAACCAGAGACTGTCGCCCTCATTCCATCAGAACTTGCTCTATTGTGGGTTTTTCGATGACGAGTGTGCCGCCTCTTTTGTCCTTACAGTCGAGCAATTGCAATTGCAATTGCGGATGGCCACACACCGTTTGTCTACTTGGAATGATCGCTTAGTTTCGATTCTCTGTCATTAAAAAAGGAGAAGGAAAACGTTTTAGAATAAGCTTCGATAACAAAACGACTTGAACCTTGATGCCAAGAGCTTGCTTGTAGGTCTCATGGAATTTCATGTCCCTTAGAAGCTCCGTCGGAAAGATGAGTAGAGAAAAAGCAGAAGAGGAACAATTGGGATTTAATTGCAAAAAAATTGTGCAGATTTGTCTTTATATAGGTGAAAAGAAAACGACCATTCGATGATGAACTTCATAAGGGATAGTTGGTGTTATGCAATTTGGCCAAATCTACCTCTTTGGCATTATGAGATGCCATCGATTCTATGGAATACATCCGAATGGTAAAATGACAAGTTCTCACCATTCATGCACCATGTCAAATGTCCAGTCAGCTAATAACCTGCATGGACCCTTTAGGGATTGAGCAACAATGTTTCTTCACTGGCATAATCATCTTGGATCACAATGGAAAAACAAGCTGCAAGCTGAATCAGCTGAACAGAGATTCATTTTGCGATTACCCCTTATTTCTTATTGAAGTATATGCAAAGCTCAAAGGCATGGTCAGAAATGCTACTGCTGACTGATTTTAACATTTCATCTAAACAGCCGGGATCAATCAGCTGGAACTCTGTGAAGTATGAGACGAAAGCAGGTTCAAAAATTGGAGGACAAAGATCCTTTCTCGTCTTACGTTTCTAGGTTACTGCCATAAATTTCTAGCTTCATTAATGAACTAGTCAGGAATCGGGAGTCAAGTTTTTATAATCACTGGGACCGTAACTGGCGAATAGCTCCGCAAGCAGCGAATTCTTCCTCCTAGGATTGCATCTCATGTCTCGGCAGAGCTGATCATTGCAGTATATTTGCAGCATGACGCTGACCCGATACCTTTTATATTTGTCCTGCACATGGCGACGCGTACATGTTTCCCACTCCCTTGCCTCGTCCTCCATCTCTCTTATTGTTGGTAGCTCAAACTGTCCCGAGAGAAATTGCATGAGCCACTTACTTCTCATCTCGGTCGTGTACAAACTGGAGGGACTCTCTGCATATCCCAGTATTGCCAGTTGCGGAATCCGTGGATGAATGCATTCCCTGAAACATAAATCGTTTGGCTGAATATTCGAACCCAACTCGCAAGATGAAATCAAAAGTAAATTCACGTCTTCCAAGGCCAGCTCTAAAGCAAAGAATTGACTCCGAAGGGCGAAATTTGCCGGAGACAATACCTATACAGAGGGTAGGATGATCCGGCTAAGCATTTCTGGAAGTAATTCGAGGAAAGATGTTCTTGAGCTTCTCTTCACTTTCATAGCCCGTAGCAAAGATGACTACATCTGTTGGATGATGTGAATTTGCGCCCCCATCTAAGATCAATCCGGTATGGCAAAAGCGAAAGCTGGGCGATCTCTTCAGAATAAGGCTTCCTCCTTCCACTGCATTATAAAAGTTGGATGGCAGGGTGGGGGTCATGCGAGACGCCAACTGTTCGATGAGGCTGTGGCCAGGGACCATATTGTACTTCTTCAGCGGATATATCCATCTAAGATAGGTCTCGACCAACTTCAAAAACGCAGCCCTCTGAAATCAGCATCGCAGGGAATCCCGTTAAGATATCATGGTGACATTAAGTGCTTGAAGGACAGTGTATCCTCCACCATAAATTGATATCACATCGTGAACTTTGTTTCTTCTGCAACATATTGCTCAACATTTGAACAGTTCAATCAGACAGAAAAGCAGCATGTGCACCGATCGCATGATATGACAGAAACAGCTTTCTCATTTCCGAGTATTTAGATGAGAAAGCAAGAAAAACAATCAATGCAAGTTTGGATACATTACTGGCAGTTATGCCAACATCAAACCTCAGAGATGTTGATCCTTAATTTTCAACTCTGATCATATGTCTAACTTATTCTCGTTCCCTTAAGTTATCAAGAACTTTGGGTTTCCCGTAACTTTCTTAAGAAGACAAGAATATTACCAATGGCCAAAGTAGAACCGCCAAGAGCCAAAGGAAGAACCCTTCACCGGGCTTGTGAACCATGAATTCCACGAAGCGATTGAGGTGTCGAAATATGAAGGTGACTAAGTAATCCGGAAGTGTCCAGTGTGCCGTCTTGAATAGCAACGTACACGGGTATCTGCTCCCTACACATGATTACTCCATGCATTCACTTATGTAGCTAATGTATGCGTACAGAACATGCGTAGCGTAATTGCAGAGGCACAACTGGCTCGACGACTTCTTATTGCTCACTATTCAAACTCATTAAGAAAAGAAATACTTCATACCGTTCCTTGTGGCAACTTCCACTGCAATGTCAAGGGCTGATTTCTGAGATCCAACTACTGTGACCCGCTTCTCTCTGGTTAATGCGGCTGCGAGACCCTGGCTCATCATGGCATAATCCATGGAATGCAGAACCTTGCCCTCAAACGCGTCAGGTCCTTCTTTCAATGGAAACTCCGGTGTTTTTGGTAAGTCGCTGAACATCCCGATGCATAGGATAACAAAATCGACTTGATACACCTAATCTCAGTAAAAGAAAGAAGATCTCTATCATGAAATGCAGGCATGCAATGAGGCATTCCAGAACTACTTGTTCAGAAGAGGAATAAAGATCAAATTTTCAGATGATGGGATCCCGATCTCGTAATTCTCACAACAATGAATCGTCGATTAGGCAAAACTGCCTAAGAAAGGAAGGATCTATATTCACCATGCTCTTTTCGCGCACCATCTTGAAAGTAAAAAAAAAAAAAAATTGAAAACAGAGACCTAGGATGTGGTAAATCGTCCTGTCCATTCAACTCCTATGAAATGCTATACAGGAAAAAAAAATCTCTACCCGTTTCTTCCAATGAAGAACGTCAACTTCTACCATTCATTTCTACTAGAAACTCCCAGTGTCCATGTGATGTTCATAGATTGCACCACAATTCTGAGTAAAAGTTCACCTTTTGATTGCATGATTACAAATTTTAACACTTCACTGCATTTCTCAATGAGTCAGAACTTTATTGCACCAACTGTGAAAGTAAACGGTTTCGATTGCAATCAGCAGACTGTTATAGAGCAAATCGGGGCAACATCTGATCGCTACCTCAACGCCAGCACACACCGCCACTGTATCCTGGACGGTGACGTTCCACTTTCCGCCACTGGAGAATGGCCGGCCGCCGCCGCTACCACTCCACGTCTCCCAATCAGTCATGTCTTCTTCATTTCCCAACTCCACGATGAAGTCGATCCCGGTCACCTTGCAATTGAACTTGATCTTCGACACAATCCCGAAGTGGGTCACGTACGAGTGGAGGTATTCCATCACCTGTTCGTGGTTAGGGAAGGTCTCCGTCACCGACGCCGGCCACGGGAAGTCCGAGAACTGGTAAAGATGCTTAGGCGTCTGGAGCTTGGTGGATTCGATGGTCCGGGACCAGACGCCACCAACCGTGCCGTGAGCCTCGAAGACGACGGGGTCGAAACCTTGATCGATCAAGTGCTTGCATGCAACAAGGCCGCTGATTCCGGCACCGACGATGGCCACTCGCTGCTTAGGCTGCATTTTCTTCCTTCGTTCCCCGGCGAGTCCGGAATTCTGATCGTATTGTGATGTCGATGACAAAGGTGGCGGAGACGGTGAGACTGAAAATGTCTGTACCCGTCGTGAGATGTCCACGGGCACAAATTCATGAGTGGTTGATGATGACACGAGCAAAGGAAAGCAACGCAATTGAGAGCTTCGAGGCACTCACCAGTCACCCTCAAGTGTCCTGTCGCGGACACAAGGGTTGATGCGCCCACGCTGTTCATTCCAAGCAAAGCATACTCTGAGGAGAATACCTTCTTTGCTATGCGTCCTCTCAACAGGGGCACGTACAGAAATGACAAAAATCTGATATAGTAATGCATGCAAGGGGAACAAATGATAAAGAGTCGAAACCCTCAATTTTAGCTTGATAAATTTTCCCGTTCTCTGCTTGGAGTTAGCGATATCTCCTCAAACTAGAATATGTTCTAACCTCAGCTATATCCATCTCAGGATATTATTGCTGTGATATATATGACGAAATTAGGCATGGGAGTTGAGTTGTGGAGTGATACATCCTAATTTGGAGTGGTGGCATTAGTAAACACAATTTTATTAACTGGATAGTTTGCAGAATAGACTATCAGCATCAAAGATCGTAGCACGATGGATGACCTTAGTTGATTTCTAGTATAACTTTTGCAAGGCCAGTATGGAGGACAAAACTCATCTATTCCTCAAATGCGAATGGACGAGTAGCATTTGGCATAATATCCTCGCGCAACATGGGATTAGGCGTTCTTTAAAAGGATGGAATGAGGAACTTCAATGGATGATTAGGGCAACAAAGGGTAAAGATTGGGTAACGAGACTCCTTAAAGTATCTTTCCTAGCAACCATATATTGCATTTGGATGGAGCACAATCATAGACGGTTTCAAAACAAATCAACTGACATCCATCTTATTTTGGCCAAGGTGCGTAAAAATATAAGAGGTAGAGCCTCATTTTACCAAAAAATTGGACATTGCCAGTCAAATTTTGTATTGTCTACTATGTAGAGACTTTTGTGACAGCCTGAATTTTCAGATTTCGTTTTTGATTAAATAAATCGGGCATTTTGTCGACGCGTCGATAGTGTTATTCTTTAAGCTGATTACTCACGAGATAACTAGACTATCTGTGGAAGTAATTAAGGAATCTAAATGCAATGAACTTGAGAATTTGACCAGGAATTGACTGCTCGACCGTGTTGATTTATAAGGGTCAGTACGGCACTGTCGAAATCGATCAGAAACCAGAGATAAGCCGATTTGACTAAGATATGTGATCAGAGTATAGGTGATTCCACCCGATTGCAAAATACTCGTCGATCGACATTAAACTGCTTTTTTTTTTTATTGTTTTGGTACCTGATGCCCATAATTGAAATCTCAAGATTTTCACAATAACTGAGAATCGCCAATGTATCGAAGATGTACATTGTGACTCGAGATAAATCGATCACAGGTCAATTGCACCAAAAATTCCTAAAAGTTACCCGGTAGATTAAGTCACGCTAAAAGCGCGCTGGATTGAAATTAACTGCAAATTTGAACTCGATTTCGGAAATTGAAAGTTGGTCATGTCACGATTTATTTTGGAAACATTGATTCATCCTTCAAATATTTTTCAAGGATTCCGAGATTTTTACGGAAAATTAACGGAATTCGGATGGGCCAAATTAAAGGAAATTTGAATTTCTGTTCAACCTTTGAGTGTCGCGACTTACGAGAAAATTGTTCGGGATTTTTCTTCAGTGAAATTGGATCTCGATTTGGATAATCGGAGAGGAAATCAAAACTTGTATAGTGAAATTCGAAATTAAGCATAAGGCTGAAAATTGGGACTTCAATTTGGTTTAATTTTGGAAAATATATTAAAAAAAGAATTAGAAGGGACAAGACATTCAATAGAGGGGATAATTATTGACTTTAAGCCTTGTTCTAATCCTCTTGAGCAAGAAATCCAGCTGCCATCTCCACGTCGCTGTCTCTCTCTCTCCAGTAGCAATTTTGTTCATTTCCAGCCGCTTCTGTTTTTCTTCTCCATTTGTTGCTTCGAAGATCGTCCGCATCTCTTTCCTCACTCGAGCAGATCCCTTCTCACTTTATCTCTATTTTTGCTTTTGTTTTTCCTTCGTCCGTGACGTCCCCAGCGAGGCCACCGATTCTCCTCCACCGATTCACCAGCCGAAGCCACTTGTCCAGCAGCTAACAAACTCCAGTCAAACTTGCGTTTCCCCCGGCTGGTCGGTTGACCGCACCATCCCCATCCACCAAAGTCGCACATGCCATCATCATCATCATCATCATCATCATCATCATCAACCCATCTCCATTGTAATTCCCCTCACTGCTGCGAGCCCATCTCCTCGAAGCCCATATGAGCGCCAGCCTTCCCACGTCTTCCTTTGGTCAATCAATCGAAGCAGCTCGAAGACCCAGCGAAGCTGCTGCCGCGCGTCTCCTATTTATCCGCCCAGCGTCCGCGAGCAACTTCATCTTCGCTGCTCCAGCATCACTGCCCAACTCCATCAGCTCGCCACCTTGATTTCAACTCGTTCAAAGCGGCCCAACCTTCAGCAGCAACGGCCCAGTGAGCTCTAGTTCATTTGAAGTCCACGGGCCCAACATCTCCATGAATTCCGGGCCCAGCAAAGTCCATTAGCAGCCCATCAATTGAGTCTTCAGCCCAGTCCAGAAAAGCCCATCAAGTGAGCCAAGCCGTGAGCTCTTCAGCCCACAGGTCCAGCCCAACTTCGGCGAGCCCAATTCAGAAATCCCAAGCCCACACCATTTGAAGCCCGCAAAGTCAGCCCACTGCAGGCCCAACACAAATTCAGTAACTAATCTCAGCTTGGGTTGAGATTTGTTGGGCCGGTTTAAGGCCCGGTCCAAGCCCGTCGGTGTCCTCGTGAGCCCAAGTTCGGCCGCCGTTGCGCCGCCGTCACGGTAATCCAATCTTCGCATTAAATAAGTGAGTTGAACTCACTAACCCCAGCTTAGTCGGTTAATTATGTTTAGGGGCTGATTAGTTTAGGCTAAGATGGATTAGGTGGTTAGATTATATTATATTAGATTAGTAAATTTAATTATTTATCGATGCGTGTTAGGTGGATAATTAGTGCAACTAGAGCCTAAACAAACTCTAGTATTTAACTAGAGTGGTTTGGTAATTTTCTAGACCTGTCTCGACTTCCAATTAGGCTTTTCCGAGCCTAAGTCTATTTATTGATATTTATTTATTAATTTCCATAGTTATTTATTTACTTATTTATTTATTTTCCGGAAATTCAACCGGAATGGCTGGTGACCGGAATTTCGTGCTAATTGTAGTAGTGCTTTCTATTTATTTAATTGAGCACTGGCTTATGAAAAATTAAGTAAAATTGGTGATTATGGAGATTTATCCCAAAAATTGGATAATGCGGGTATTTGCCTAGAAAATTGGTCGGTGGAGCCATGATTACCACAAAATTTATAAAATTTGCCGAGTGAGGCCATGATACCACTAAGTCTAAATTTTCCAGGTGGGGCCGTGATACCACTAAGTCTAAATTTGCCAAGTGGAACCGTGATACCACTTAGTCTAAAATTGCCGAGTGGGCCGTGATTCCACTAAGTCTAAATTATGTCTGTTAGGCCATGACTAAGAGTTGAGAACGAATAATCGAAATGACCGTGTGATGGTCTTGATGACATGTAATCAACCGAGTCGATTAATCTATGGTTCAATTTGTTTGATTGGATGATGTGATTGTTAGTATTTATGATTTAAACTGACTTGCAGGAAGGAACTGAGGCCAAGGTAAGCCCTCTAACTTGTGGTTGTGCTTAGGCAGCCCCTATGGCATATTTTCTTCCTAATAAGGTCTTAGGGGAGTTGAATTTACTAAGACATAGTCTCACCTGTTGTGGGATCACATTTTCAAGTCCCTAGGTGACGGCCGTGGAGAGCCGGGAGTCCCGGAGTTTGGGAAGGTGGAAGAAGCATAATCAGCGAACCTGTATAGCTAGTTAGTTATAGGACAATTCCTTTTTGATAAGCCGACACTTTTTGTAACCAATCTGATCTTGTGTATAAACCCGTTTGGTTATAAAAGACTTGTTGTGATTTTAAAAGTTTGGTAATACTTTCCTATATCATATTGTTTTATTGTTTGGGGATTTATATCTGCTTCTGCATGTGTATATTATTTGAATGGGTCAGGGATGCGTCCTGAGACATCGCTATTATATTAACCAAGCAGGGATAGGCACGTGCTCGGAGGGTCAGGACATGACAACTTCTTACTTCCATCCTTTTGAATTATTAGCTCTATTTGTACTTCATATGCTCTATAATACTTACATTTAAAAAAAAAAAAAACTTTTCCCGTCCTCCACTTTTAGAAATACACAGTTTTGCATGGCTAAATTTATAATTATATTTTAAAATAGACTTTTTCATTAGTCCATATGGTAGCTTTACTACAAACGTGTCATTCATATAAATGATTTCATACTTTTAGCTCTCATCCCTGCCGAAAAAGAAAAACTTAATTAAAAAAAAAAAAAAAAAAAAAAAAACCCTTTCTTCAAACTTAGCCCTTAGCATCACAATCTAACTCTCGCTGTCAAGTCTCTAGAGGAGGCACTCAATGTGACCATTTGAAGATGGACATCCACTCATAATTTATTGTATAAGCCATCTTCCATCTATCGAGTTGAGATCTTCCATCCACCTAAAATGTGACCATTTGAAGATGGACATCCACTCATAATTTATTGTATAAGCCATCTTCCATCTATCGAGTTGAGATCTTCCATCCACCTAAAATGTGACCATTTGAAGATGGACATCCACTCATAATTTATTGTATAAGCCCTCTTCCATATAGAGGAGGCACTCAATGTGACCATTTGAAGATGGACATCCACTCATAATTTATTGTATAAGCCCTCTTCCATCTATCGAGTTGAGATCTTCCATCCACCTAAAATATTCGTGATAACACTTGCACTCTTTATATTACCGCCACTGTCGGCATAGAGATCGCAATGCTTATTCTCAGATATCGTCATCGCGTCTTCTCCGAGGAAGTAATCTCGTGATCCGTGAACCTTCTTGTTATAATATTTATTAATTAATATAATCCCACATTTAGTATTTCCCAGTTTGTTTTGATTCATTGCCCATGTTAATTGTGTGATAATTGTTTGTTAATTGTTACCATGACAGTCTTGATGAAAGATGTCGGTAACATGAGAAACGAAATAAAAAACAAGAAGTCATCTAGACCAAACCCCATGAGTACAAAAAATACACCATTGAATTTTGAGGGGGCATTGGCTAGTGGAATGGGAATTCAAATCTAGTGATTCCATATTCGCAAAATCAATCAATATACGCTTCACGCATCCATTCAAAATTTTGGGGTTTCCGCATTTGCATAATTTAATCAATGGCTATATAGGGTGCGTTTAGTAACCATTCTTCTCCCATGAATAATTTATGATCGGAAATGATTCTTTTTTATCATATTCCTAAAACTAATTTTTAAGCATTTTAAACCATTTGGTAACTATCCAAAATTTTTATTTCGGAATAGAATTCCGTTTGGTATCGTTTTGAAAATTTATAATCCAAATCATTTTATTTTAATTTTTAAATAATTTTATTACTTTTTTCTTCTTCTTTTTGTTTTTCTTTTCTTTATCATCTTCTTCTTCAAGGGTTGCTGGTTGCCGACCTTGGGATGACCGGGGACTTGCCAAAGAGGGTCGGTGACCTCGTCGGAGCGTCATCGGCCTTCAACGAGGCTATGCCTCGCCAGCAGCTGGGTGAAGCTCAGCTGAGCCTTGGCTACGCGAGTAGCCTCACCCAAATCTAGCAAGGTCAAGCCACGCTGACGGCTGGGCGAGCTCGGCCGAGCCTCGCCCAGCCAATGGTGAGGCTCACCGAAGGTTGGGCTTGTCGAACCGGTCACCGACGACTAGTGACAATGGACGGCGACGGCAATAGTGGCGGCAATTGAAGAAGAAGAGAGAAGGAAGAAGGACAAGAAGAAAGAAGAAAATAGAAAAAATGGGTGAGCTTGATTCTAGAATTATTCTCGGGAACAAAGAACCAACTTTTTTTAACTTCTTGATTATGTTCCAAATCTACTTCCGAGAACAAAAAAAAAAAAAATAGAAATTTGTTTCTAGGAATAAAAATTTTACTAAACGGACTTCTGTTTCAAAACTATTCCCGAGAACCAAAAAACGAAAAATTGTTACTATTTAACAAGTTGCCAAATGCAGCCATACTAATCCTTTACGTTTATGCAAATCGTTTCTAATTTTGAATTTGTCCATGAATGATAAATCAAAATCGTCAATTCTCTTTAGATTTAGTCTAACTATTGGTATCAAATTGGTTTATGATCTCTACCTTAGTAATTTTTTTTTTTTTTGGAATTTTGTATGTTTCCATTGGATTATGAATCGGTAAAATTCGGATCTTTTGTGGCTTGGAACAAAATTGCAAATTCCAACAAAATTTGGGTGACCCACCACACAATAACATACCTGCATGTTCACACTGCCGTTAAGAAGAAAAGGCCTAAGGTAATTCAACATATTATTGATTGTTGAAGGCTAATCAAGCAATGAAAGTTTCAGTGGTTTATGTGACATCCTCAATTCAGACCCATACCTAGACCACAAGGAATAGACTAAGGATCGGTAAGCTGATGATGAGGATAGGTATTATGAGTTATGGCTATTGTGGATGTAGTCTCCTTATGTGATGCTATTATGATTGATTGTAAAGATTGTTACTAATTCATGGATGTGGTCTTCACATATAGATGCCCATAAGTCATGGTTAATGCTTGAAACCACACCAAGCCTCCAAAATTAGAATTGCGTTGGTTCTTGGACATGCGTAGAAGCACGCTGGGCCAAGTCACTCTCTTGGTTTGGTGATATTGAGGTGTATCATTTGATCTGGGTTTGACTTAGATCGGTATTCGAACGGAACGAATCAAGCCACAGTTCTCATTTCATGCTCAACATATTTTATTAATGAATTTACGATAGGTCATGAGTTGCACATCGCTTGGCACGCCATTGGGGCACTCATGCTTTGGACTAAAGTGGAAGATAAAACTGGTTGTATGCGTAATTCGTATGGCCACACATGGGATTCCATCACCGAAGGTTTCAAGGAACGATGCCGCCACCGAGAGATGTCAAAAGGCATTGCCCGAAGGTTTTCGAGTGCCGTTCATGGTGATGAGTATGGAATAATGCCCGAAAGGATGCCAAAAAGTGTTTGAATGTCATGCTCAATGAGGTGAGACAATGTCCCAAAGGTTTTTGGAAGAACCGGAGAGTTTCGATTATGTGTATTAATTAAATGGACTCGAGATAGCATCATATTATGGAGTATTACGTGATTCTCAAGGCGACAGTGCATGCGAGGCATTTGTGAGTGAAGTATGTGATTCCGTGACACGTACATATGTCATATGCTATTATTTATGATGTATGAGGCATGTGCATAATTAATTGGTTATTTTTATGATGTGAGAAGGGTCGTGTATGAGTTAATTGTCATAAATTGTGACATGAAAAGCACATGGACATTATAGGTGACATTATTTGAGGAGCGAGAGCCATGGTATTATCCTTGAGGTCACGGTATTATCCTTGAGGTCACTGTACGACACATGTGAATTTATGATGCTATTACTTGTGACTTTTGAAGCGCGTGTAAAATTTTAATGTCATTAATTGGCATGTGAAAATTTTATGAGTATGTGATGTTCCGTAGGATCCTGATAAAGAGAGTAGTCTAGGTGGCTGAGGATTCCCTTTCTTGTATTTGCTATTGATCTGCTATCAACATATTGAAGTCGAGTATTCGTAAGGTTCTGATGTGAGGCATCCACCTATATGAGGTTTAAATTATTTACTTATTGAGTTTTTGACTCATTTGTTAATGTTTAACCTTTTTTAGGCTCATAGGTATGAGTCTCCCGCCCTCTCGTTTCGATATATATATGGAGGTGTTGGTGCTCAGCATGGAGGACACAATGACCAACATCGTTTTCCAGCGACACACCACAATGGGGTGGGTGGACAAGGTGTGGGGTACTTGGTTCCCCATCTCTATATGACCTTTTCGCTTGGGTCGATGAGGACTTCTACGATCCTCTTCGTGGGTTCGATAATCCACCCAGTGATGCTAATGGGTCGGTAGTGCCCCTCTTGATGGCGCCATGGATGACCCCAATTCCAACCCCAGATTCCGATCTCGAGCTCGAGCCATGAGGATACTAGCTTTTGATAGGAACCGTTTTTGGTAACCACCCTTGTAGAAGGAGTTAGGATTAACCCTTTCCCTTTATCTCTTTTTGTGTGATGAAAATTAAGATAGCCTCAACGAAGTGGGCTTGTAATTATAGCGTTCCGATATATTAATGAAGCATATATAAGTTGTACAGTATACGTGTATTTTTCTTAATATCCATTTTCATTGTTGTTTAGGTGTTGAGTTGCACGCTTTCGCATGTGCTTAATGGAAAGATAAAAATTAATGGGATGGCAACGTCTCTTGGGACGCCGCAAATTAATCCCCTGGCAGATGTCGCGTCTCCATGGTGAGGGAAGGTCCGAGGCGTGATAGTTCGAGTCTTAAGGCAGATTGTTTTAGGCACAATTCTAGTCATTTTGTTGGTTGTTTTCGCTGAATCTTGGAACTATGTGTTTGTCTCAGCAGTGTCTTTGAAACCTACAGATCAATTTGATCGGATATGGGATGTAGAAGGAGACCCAAGCGGTGGAATGGAGGTTGGTCACGGCGGAGCAGCTAGTGGAAGCAGATTGCGAAGAGAAGACCTCGAGCACGCACCCAAGTGCCTTGCACATGCTCGAGAGTGCAACAGCAGACACATGCGTTGCACACGCGCTATGGGGCCTCGCAACGCAATCTCCATTTTGCCCTCTACGTATTGCAAAATTCCAGTTCTAACCTTGCCCACTTAAATTACGATTTTTCCCTAGCTGCAAAAAATTCCAATTTTGCTTCCATTGAACGTTAAAATTTACGATTTGCTCTTACCAAAAAAAAAAAAAAAATCTCTTACCAAAATCTACGATTTGCCCTTTTAGGCGTAAAATTCCTATTATACCCCTTACAAGTGAAATTCCAGTTCTGCCCTTGCTTGTAAAATTCCAATTTTACTCTCTTTACACGTGATTTTACTGTATTTCCCTATGTGCAATTTTTATGAATATTTTCTTATAAAATTAAATGTCTAGTGATCCGTATATATTTATTTAATTGAAGATTAGCCAAGCATCTTTAACTATATTAAATTATATACATTAATAACCTTGGGATCACATATGGTCAAAGACATTAATTGTGATTAGTCACCTTAATATTATGAATTTTATCTCACAAGAATTTTCAATATATTATTGTAATTACTATCATTTTATTTTTCTTAATTTATCCATAGGGATTGAAATAGGAAATGTAATTTGATAGTTTCATCATGAAGTAATTATAAATCTGTTTGAATTAGAAACTTAGCCCGCATAAGCAATTTTTGATGTTATGTGATTTATATTTTATAAAATATTTTACATAAAACATTAAAGTTTATTTGCCTTAAATATATTGATACATAAGTTTTCCTTTTGATTATGATGTAGTTTTACCATCTACGATTAGTTCTGGTATAATTATTTCCAAGTTGAACGGTGATGACTATAAAGAATAAAGGGAATTAATCATTCTCCAATTAGGGTGCATGGATATAAATTATGCTATATTGTCAAACGAACCAACTGCTCCAACTGAGGCTAGCATTCCGGTTGAAATTAGTCTTTATGCACAATGGCTCAATGTAATGTACATACAGATAAAGCTTTTTGCTAGCATTCGTGGTTTAGTCGCTCAATATAACAATGCCAATGAATTACTGGAGGCTATTGGTGCACAATTTGAATCTTTAGAGAAAACGCATGCCATGACCCTAATTATGAAGTTCTCATCATTGAAGCTTATCAATGTAAGAGGTGTGTGTGAGCACATCATGAAGATGATGGACATTGCAGCTCATTTAAAATTCTTGAAGTTAAGATATCATAATCATTTCTTGTATATTATATCATGAACACTCTCCCACAAGAGTATGCCCCTTTCATGACTATATGTGTTCAAGAGGAAGAGAGGCTACTCATGAAAAAGGGAGAAAGTACTCACATGGCAATATATGGTAAATATAAAGGGCAAGGAAAACAAAAGGAAAAAGGTAAATTACATTTTCAAGCTAGCATTAAGAAAGAATCCAAGTGCTTCTTCTATAAAATGAAGGGGCACATGAAGAAGGACTGCGCAAAATTTAAAGCATGGCTCAAGAGGAAAGATAATACACTCTCATGTGTTTATTATGAATCTAATATAGTTCATGTGGATCTCAACACTTGGTGGATTGATTCTGGTCCTACAATCCACATTTCAAGTTCTTTGCAGGGTTTTTCAGAACTAACGGAAACCGGCGGAAAGTGAATAAAATATTTATTTAGAAAACAAGAAGACGCATGTGGAAGCTATTTGGACATGTAAATTAATTCTCAATAGTGGCTCTATTTTCAATTTAGAAATTGCCTTTTATATTCCTAGTTTCTTTAGGAAATTAATTTCAATTTCAAGACTTGTACCATTAGGATACTTCTTTGAATTTTTCAGGTTCAACATTTAATTTATTGTTTAAATCTGAAATTGTTGGGTGTGGTATTTTATCTAATGGTCTCTTTTGAATTAATTTACAAGACAATGCAATTTATAATACGATGCATGTTCATGATATTACTGGCATAAAGTGATATGTTGGAAATGAGGATTCATCTATGTTGTGGCACCAGAGAGTAAGACATATCTCCATTGATAGAATTAAGTATTTAGTAAATGATGGAGTACTTGATACTCTAAATTCTATTGATTATGACACTTATATGGACTGCATAAAAGGAAAGCAAACCAACAAATCAAAGAAATGTACAAAGAAAAGTACGGAAATATTAGAAATCATATATACAAATATTTGTAGTATAGATATGAACTCAAATGGTCAGAGATACTTCAACTCTTTCATAGATGATTATTCACGATTCATGTATCTCTACTTGCTTTGTAATAAACACGAAGCATTGTATACATTTAAAGTATTCAAAACTGAAGTAGAAAAAATAATGCAATAAGCAAATTAAGATTGTGAGATCAAATAGAGATGGAGAATACTATAGTAGATATATTGAAGATGGACAAACACTTGATCCATTTGCAAAGTTTCTTAAAAAGCATAAGATTATGCCCAATATACTATGCATAGTTCTATGGACCAAAATGGTGTAGCAGAATGAAGAAACCAAATTTTACTGGACATGCTATTGAGTATGCTTAACATCTCTGAACTTCCTAAGTTCATGTGGATTGAGGCTTTGAAAATGACAGTGTGTATATTAAAGCGAGTTCCGACCAAGGCCATCCCAAAGATGTCTTTTGAGTAATTCAAACGTTAGAAATCAAGTTTGCGATATATACACATTTGAGGATGTCCATCTGAAGTAAGAGTCTACAATCTACAAGAAAAGAAGTTAAACCCAAGGATTCTAAGGGGGCATTTCATTGGATATGCCAAAAAATCTAAAGAATATAGGTTTTATTGTCAATCTCATACCACTAGGATTGTGAAATGCAAAAATGCTAAGTTTCTTGAAAAATGGCCTGATCAATCGAAGCAATCAATTCAGGGACGTTGTTCCTGAAAAAGATCATTCAAATACTCAACCTTCTACCTCAAGTACTAGATTAGTTGTTGTTTACAACGCCCATTTAGTTTAACTGGCCATTGAACAACCAATCATTGAAGATCTACAACTTGTTGATATTGATGTGGTAGACCTAGCTGTTTAGTAATTACCAGAAACTGTTGAACATCTAGTTGAACAGCAAACTGCTCAGGTGAATGTCGATGTAACATTAAGAAGATTTACTAGAATTAAAAAAAAAAATCAATAATCCCTAGTGATTACATTGTGTATATGCAAGAATTTGATTATAATGTCATAGCTGAAAATGATCCCGAAATGTTTTCATAAGTCATGAGTTGTGATAAATCCAATTT
Organism: Eucalyptus pumila; assembly: GCA_016097595.1. NCBI lineage: Eukaryota > Viridiplantae > Streptophyta > Magnoliopsida > Myrtales > Myrtaceae > Eucalyptus > Eucalyptus pumila. Next base: position 25,727,764 of record CM027851.1, read on the forward strand.
ATAGTACAATACCTTAGAGGAAGAGATAAGTTCTATGCCATCTAATGAGGTTTGAGATTTAGTTGAGTTGCATGATTGTGCGAAGGCCGTTAGTTGTAAATGGATCTTCAAAACTAAAAATGATTCATTGGGCAACATTAAGAGATACAAAGCCAAATTCGTTACCAATGGTTTCACTCAAAAAGAGGGAATTGATTATACAGAGACATTTTCTCCGTATCTAAAAGAGTTCTTTCCATATTATTTTAGCGTTTAGTAGGTTCCAAGTCCTAAAAATTAGGAAACCTGTTCCTATAGATAGGTTCTACAGTTCTAAGTTTTAGGTGAAATCTAAATAGAAATTAGAACCATTCAACACTACTCACTACATCGTTCCAAAATGGACATGAACATAGCCTAAATACTTTAAGGAGTCCAGAATTTCTAGGGCAATGCATAAGTAGAGATCTGGCAATAACTTTACACCATGTCTAGACCACAGTCACGATAAAAGATCAAGACCAGTTGATGAACATAACACCCTTAAGCTACAACATTTTATTCAATTTGAAATATCCAATCTTGCGCCAATACAATAAACCAAAAATTGAGAAAATGTGCAGTCGGATGATCATGCATTACAATTCGATGTCCGATTACATGGTAAGGCATCGCATGGCCTTAGGCTTCCCCCTGAGAACAAATTTCCAAGTCGTCCTAGTAGAAGTCTTGGGAAGATTGGCAAAAACAACAATCGTGGGCGCCGTAAAGCGCGGCAAATTGTCACTGCAATACTTGATTATTTCCTCCTCGATGACCCTGAACCCATCGTTCAACTTCACGAAAGCATAAGGACTTTCATCCCAGTAGTCATCGGGCCTCCCCAAGATGACCGCCTTGAATATTGCCGGATGACCAAATAGCATGGATTCCACCTCGATCAAGCTAACATTATCTCCCCCCGATATGATGATATCTTTGGCACAATCTTTCACTACTATGCAACCGTAAGGTTGTTTCACACCCCCATCCCCACTCCTAAACCATCCGCCCTTGAAGGCAGCCTCAGTCACTTTTGGGTTTTTGAAGTACCCACTCATCACGGTGTTGCCCCTTAACATTTAAAAATGCTAGTACAAACACCTAGAGGGGGTGAATAGGTGTTTAAAAGAAATCTTGACAAATAAATACGTAATAAAATAAGTTGCGAACAAAGTCTGAATAAAAATCAAAGTCTGATAAACGAGCCACTAGACTTCTGATAGATGTTCAGAATCTATAATGCGATGGAACAGACTTCTGAAATAAGTTGTAAATATGCAATATACTTAAATAAGAAGAGTTAAGAAAAGAAAAGGTTGCACACAAAATATATAGTGGTTCGGCTTAGATCAAGCCTACGTCCACTATTTCACACTAACAGTCTTTTGACTAGATTTCACTATGTGATCAACAAGAAATTACAACTTAGAGTGCAAACACTCAATAGTAGATCACACTATTCATTCTTTTGGTATTTCTCTCACGATCATAAACATTTAAGCTCACCAAAAATAAGTGTATGATCGAAGTTTACTCATATTTTGGAATTTTGAATGGACCTAGACTTAGAACCAGGGAAGGAGAGTAAATTTTCTGCAAGTATGCATCCCACAGTGGGCGAACATCCTCGTTCAAGCCCTTCAGGGACAGCCTTTTAGCAAAAAACCACTCAGCCATTTAGTTCAGAGCCTAGAGACACTCAGAGATGCCAGGATGGAAACGTTTCTAACCTACCCAAGCTGCATTTCTTGAAGGATCCTACCAGGCTGGAGAAGAAGAGGAAGTTTAGAAAGCCATAGAGAGATTTTCACAAAGCACACACTTTACGGGGGGGACTCTTCCCCAAAACGTTACACCCTCCTTGCCTTATATAGGCAATAAGAGGTCACAAGAACACATAGGGACCTAGCTCACGGGTCCGGAAACAAACAAGAGCACCGAAAGGGAATTATTCGCACACTATGAACAGTAACTGTACTGTGAACAGTACATTCCCTAGCCTAGTGCTACAGTAAAAGTGAACAGTGATTTGCTACAGTGAAAATGTACGGACTCAACGGTCTCTTCCGTCACGAGCATTGTAGCTACAAACTGAGTCATCCGAGCTGTCTTCTAGGAGATGTGCCTCGTACTTGTTCAAGGGCTTCAAGGTCTTCGGTGAGAGGATCTCGATTTAGCCTTTGTGATGAGGATGCTTGTTCATGAGCCCGGTGTGATGCTTCCTCTTCGGCCCGGTTGTATTTCCATCCCGATCGGGAATTCTTGGGCGAGGCCGGTTGGATGGATCTGCATAGAAAGATACGTCCATGCTTTGGAATTGTTCGTAGGGATCCGGGACAGAGGTCCTCCAAAGCGTGCATAGGGGTCTGGGTGGATTGGACAATGTCATCTTCGCTTGTCATTTCAGGCTCTTGGGACGATGAGGCTTGTCTGTACTGTCCGAGTGCTTCCTTAGCTTCTAGTGCTAGGTCATAATGATCCCACGTAGTGGGTGCATTATTCCAAACATCCTCGAGAATGGTCTTGTTTTCCTGGCAAAGAATTCTCTGGAGTTCTCGATATTCATGTTCACAGGGTTGAACAGATCTAGGATAAGATTTGTAAATCTGGGCTTCTCGGCTGTTCAAGTTAGGTTTATAGGATGTGGTTCCTATTTCTAGTGGTGCATCGAGAATGCTTCCATTATTTCGCAAAAATTCCAAGGACGTCGGAAAAACAGAATGGTATGGACCTCGGGATTTGGCATCATAGATCTCAGTTCTTTTTCCAAGTCTTGTTTCCAAGCATGTAGGATGATAGAACCAATTTAGAAATTCTAAAAGATTTCTATCACATTCTTTTTCAACGTTTCTTCCGAGCAGGAATATCCTTGTAAGGTTGGCAATGAATCTTCGGGTTGGGATTTCAAAAGCTATCAGATACTTATTGGTTAAGTACCATAATAACGTTTTGAGTTGTTTCAAGGAAATCATCTTCCTTCCGAGATAAGAGGATGAATGAATGGATAATTAATATTTAACCCAAAGGGATAAAGAATCGAACCTCCATTGAATGAATAGGTCCGTGTGGCTTTGCCACATGAGGTTCTCGGTGTTCTCGCAAATTTTGTCGTGCTCGATTTGCTTTGAATAATTTCCTAGGGATACTTCCAGCTTTGTGAATCTTTGATGTTCTCGATTTTATATTTTACTCCATGGTTAAACATATGGAAAGCGAGGCCTTTTGATATACATGTTGATCTCGGCTGGTGCTTTTGGCCTTGATAAGAAGTCAGCAAGTACATTCTTCTTTCCGGAATATGCTTAGTTTCAAAGGAGTATTTTGAAAACCATTCAGCCCATCGAAGCGGTTGGGAATTTGGAATCGCTTTTGTTTAAACTTGGTCATCGAGGAAAGATGCCATGTCTAATTCCACCGGAAATGGTGGCCAATGAGATGAAACTCAAACTTTTTGATTCCATTTTTGACTGCTAAGATTTCTTTGAAAGTGGAATGGTAATGCATTTCAGCTTGAGAAAACTTTCCACTCTTATGGGCACAGAGGAGTCTCTTACCATCAATTTCTTCGAATAGAACGGCTGCCCAGTATTCATCACTGGCGTCAGTTTGAAGAATTCTTTTACCTGTTGATGGTATTTGCAGTGGCGGGAGATTTTGCATAATCTCCTTAAGCTCGCCGACTGCTTTGGTCTCGAGTTTTTCCCCAAGGTGGGGAGTTCTTTTTTAGCATGGATTGCAAAGGGATCAGAAGCTTTGCAATATTGGGGACGAAGTCTCTGAGATAATTAATTATCCCAAGAAATTGCTGGACTTGTTTTGTTGTGAAGTTATCTTCAGGAAACTTCAATAATTCTTGAGCAATGTGTGGCCCAGGGTAGTATGTACCTTTGTTGAGGTGCATACCAAGAAATTCAATTTCTGTTTGGGCAATGTTCATCTTTCTTTGAGAGAGCATAATGCCATGCTTTCTCACTATCTCTGCAAACTGTTCAAGTAGTTGACAGTGTGACTGTTCATCAGGGCTATAGAGCAGAATGTCGTCGATATATACAGCTGCACTTGATAATATTGGTTGGAAAATACGACACATTGCCTTTTGGAAAAGGGATGGTGCTACCTTTAAACCAAAAGGAAGAACTTTCCATTGGAAGTGCTTGGTTTGGGATCTGAGAATCTGTTTTGGATCTGTCTTCAGGATGGATGCCCAATTGCCAAAATCCGGCTTTGAGATCAAATTTGGAATAAATGTGGGCTTTGGTTAAACCAGTAAAGAGAGAATCTCTGGATGGTAAAGGGAATTTGTCATCTTGGAGAAAGAGGTTGAGAGGTTGATAGTTGATTACCAATCTCATTTTTCCTCCTGTTTTGCTCAAAGACGTTTATTGACATAAAAAGCTTCACAAGCCCATTAGGAATTTGAGATTTCGATAAGACCTTGCTGTAATAATTCTGAGCATTCCCTTTGAGCTAAAGCCAAGTGTTCTGGCTTCATTCCCATATGACTTGCCTTGGTCGGATTTATGTCTTCATTCTTTTTTAAGGGAAGGCGGACAAAGAATTGTGGTTTTCCCATAAAGGATGAGAACATTTCTAGGCAAATTCTGAATGAGATTCTGAACAAGATTCAAGCAACTTTTGCATGATTGGATCTAGTAAACTCATCTCAATGGAAAAGAGTCTTTGAATATTGACGAACTTAGAGAATTGGTCTTTAAATCTGAGACCTTTTTCCAGGAATGATTCGAAGTTGAGAGATTTGAGTCATGATATCCCACCCAATTATCAAATCTTTATTGGGAAGGCTTGATCCAAAAATTTTTGTGGTTATGGAACACCGAGGAAAAAACGGACAAAGGATCGGTGTGGTTCGACATTCGTGGAGAAAGTATCTCTGAAGCAGAATTGAAGTATCGGATGTAAGGAGTCAGAATTCTTCGGTAGAACTTTTGTGTCTAGAATGGAACAACTTGCTCCGTGTCAATAAGAGCAATGACATTGATAGGTTTGGCAAACTTTGAGGTGAGGATTTTTACAGGGAAATGGGGACAGTGAGTATGACTAGAGAATATGTCAGGATTTAGCTCTGAAGATGTGGGAGATATATGAAAAATATCTTCAGATTCTGAGTCAGACTCAGTGTCACTAGAAGTTTGGTAAAAAGGTATGACACAAAGAGTTTGTTCAGTTGGTTCATCATCGCGAGAGAATAAGGATTCAATATCATCATTTTCAAGTGAAAAACATGTTTCATTCTCTATTAGATGATTCGACTTTTTTCGCCCGAGGACAATTTTTGGCAAAATGTCCTTTTTTGTTGCAAATGTAGCAACGACTTGACTTCTTATGGCCTGTGCGATCCTTTCTTTTGCGTAGCTATCTCTATTTCTTCTTTTTCCGGAAATGCTTGGAGCCATGTTTGGATTTCTTAATTGAGTATTTCTTGTAGTGCTTTTTCTTCCGGAATACGGCCACAAGTACCATCACAATCTTGTTTGGAGCATTTGATCTTTAACTTCTGAGGGGAACAAGCTACTTCAAGACGCTTGTCATCTGTGATGTATGTTCGGACCATCCAACGCTTTAAGCATAATTCTTCAAGACATAGATGGACTTCTTGCTGAATTTCTCCCAGAGGAACGTCTTGTATTCTTCTTTGCTTTCCAAAGAAAGATCTTTCAACCATCTGTGATAGCTCTTTGGGGATGGAAGTAAGGAAGACATGCTTTAAATTTGGATCTGCTCCAATTTGGTAAAAGAGCTGAAGCATTAGTCGATAATGCTTATCAAGATGTTTTTTCTGAAGAGAGCAACATCTTCTTTCGAAAAATTCTCTTCTTTTCAGCTCTTTGAGATCTCCCGGTGTTCCCACAAAGACATGATATAAATATGTAAGGGCATGGCTGAAATTGGGTGACATTAGGAACGTGATTTGGTCTTGTTCCGTGAGTGACTGCCACCAGAATTTAAGGCTCCTTGTGAATCTTGTAACAAAATTGTAAAGGACATCATTCATATCATGGTTGGTAATGGATTGTGTACTCAACCAAGTATGAAACTCTTCAAGTCTTTCTGGCCATTTTGGATAAGGAATATCATCAATAGAGAAGAATTGTTTTGATGCCATAGACACATGTCTGGTGGAATTTTTTCTGGTGGGATTACTTGTCTGTCCAAATTCTGGATCAGCATAGTTTGATTCCATTTCATAGTCATAGTTTGGAGGAGTGTCTGCCATGAATATTTGTGAGGTTGGTGGAACAATAGGGGGAGAATCAGTGGTATGATCTGAGAAGGATGAAAAAGAAGAAAGGGATGATGAGTCTGATGTAGTAGAGGAGGTTTGTTCAGCTAGCAGAATCTGTTTTTCTGGGATACCAGGATCAGGCTCAGGCTGTTGGGTATTAGGATCAATTTCTTGCTTACCCAAATCCTTCAAAAAGGATTTTAATGGATTTGATAACATCATCGGTCTGGCTTTTCTCTTATAACAATTGAGCTTGATGATGTCTTTTGTTTCCCTTTTTCTTTCTGCAGGGCTTTGAGACGATTTCGTATTTCTGCCATATCTGGTTCTCTTCTTGAGGTATCTTCTGGAATATTGGCAAAAACAGATACTTGTGGTCTTTGGAGGTACGTACCCGGTTCGAACGGGGGTGCTAGTGGATCAAAAGGTCGAACCTTCCTTCTTCAAGAAGTTGAATTTGCTTCTTGAGCTTCTCTATCTCGGTTTTGGACTTTCAAGGTAGTGGTACCCAAGATGTTGTCCGATTCCAAGGCATGAAGCCTTTTCGGAACTCGAAAGTATCTTCTTGGTACTTTCATCATATCTTCGGAGATCTTGTTGCACACTTCCAATTTTGGAATCAATTGCCATGAAGGCATTGTTCTGTGCTAACATGGTCTCTGATTGCCAATTTAGGACAGCTTCAGCGGCAGAGGTTTTTTTCTGTTTCCCATGTTCATCCACATCAGTAGGAGTAGGAATTTTGGGAACATGACGATATCTACCATGAGGATCAATAAACTCTTCTGCAGCAGGGAATGAGAGTTTAGAGCTTTCCTTAACAAGTGGAGGAAAGTCAGTATCCTGAAACATAGCGATAGAAGAAGTGGATGGTACTTCTTCTGGAACTTCGAGGGGGTAAGAATGCTTCTTGGCCCACTTAAGGATTGGCTTATAGAATGGAGAGAGGACTTGCTTTTTCTGGGGAGGAGATGGTGGTGGTGTTTTTGGTGGATCTGGTGAGGCACGGGATGTAGTACTAGACTGCGGTGGTGGAGGAGGTGGTGCATAAGAAACCATGAACTGGTACTTGTTACATTCACCAAGAGTATCAACGGAGGAATCTCCGTCTAAGTACCTTTGGAACATCTTATCCTTTGGCCTTTTCCTTCGAGGTGGAGATTTTGCAAAAGGATCTACCTCGTCGGGGAATTTGTAAGTGAGAGACCGACAAAAAGGGTCCCAAAAACAATGACCATAATTGTCTTTATAGTAATGAACGGGATGTCCATCACTATCAAAGTGTCTAACATGCTTCTTTGGATCGGCTCGGAAATAGATTGAGGAACACATGGTTCAATCATGAAGAGGGTTTGGAAGATAGAAGGACTTTCTTCCTTTTCCTTGCCAAATTTGATGGAAACAGTTCCATCTTTTTTCCTTACGAACTCGAGTCCGTAGACCGGAAAGGCTTGTTGTCTTTGGTGTAGCTTTTCGTAGTTGGTAATCCAGGTTTCGGAAGAAGCTTGGCCAATGTATCCTTTGGAATTTGTCTGGGAACATGGATACAAGATGCCTGGTCATTCTACATGGAGATGAATAATGCATCTTCGTTACCATTATTGAAGTTGAGATCAAGAGCATGATTCTGCACTCGATAAATCATCTGGTAATGTAGGGCTGCAGCTACAGATTCAGCGGTTTGAGGAGCTCTAGTAAGCTAAACTTGGACTTTCATAAAGGAAAGTAATCGAGGATCCGAAAGGGCGATGTTGAAGTTGGGGTATAGAGTGACAAAGATTGTTCCTGCATTCAAGGTAGTTTGAACAGTACCAATGCAAGCATGCTGGTATTTACAATACCTGGTGTCTAGCAATGCTACTCTTGCCACAACTGGCAAACCTTTTCGACCATGGAAAGTTAAAGCAAGACGAACAGCTCCATAATGGACATGAGTGTATCCCTGTTGAGCCCATTGTCTGGGAAATTCTGGAGGGATCTGGAGAGTAACAAAGTATTCCTTTTCAGGAGCAGGAATAGGATGTTGGTCGAATTTGGAGGACTGAACGTACTCCTTTACTTGCTTTGGGGTTTGGTGAATAAGTTGGCGGATGGAGCGGATAGGTGAGAATGAAGAGGTTGGTTTTGCGAAAGCAGAATAAGGATTCATGAGGGGGAGTTGGGTTTCAGAAATCTTGGTCTCATCACTAAGAGAGACTTCATAAAGATAGTCTATCTTAGAAGCATTTGAGACACGAAATTCTGGAGGTGTCGTGGCCGAAGATGATGGTGTAAGAGAAATCCTTCGTCTCTTACTTGCTCATCGGTCATTGGTCTTCTTAAATACTCCTCTACTTCCAAACTAAATTTGTTGGACAATATATATTTAAAAAATTAAAAATTTTAAAAAAAAAAACTAAAAATTTTTATAAATATATATTAAAAAATAAAAATTTAAAACATTTAAAAACTAAACTTATTTAAAACATTTAAAAATATAATAAAAATATTTTTTAAAAAATAATTAAAATGGAGCTCTTAGAGCGGCGGCAAGGGCTCAACCCTCGCCCACCTGCCCTTTTTTTTTTAAATTTTAGTTTTTTTTAATATTTTTATTTTATTTTTAAATGTTTTAAATAAGTTTAGTTTTTAAATGTTTTAAATTTTTAGTTTTTTAAATATTTTTTAAATTTTTAGTTTTTTAAATATTTTTTAAATTTTTAGTTTTTTAATATTTTTATTCTATTTTTAAATGTTTTAAATAAATTTAGTTTTAAATTTAATTTTATTAATTTTTATATTAATTTTTTTACATGTCAAGACCAAAATGACGTCGTTTTTTTGTATTGTCTAGCCACGTCAGCGTGCAAAACGGCGTCGTTTTATACTTCCTTCGCCAGAAAATCGCCATATTGGCATTTTGGCCGGATTTTGGTACTTAAGTGTCACTTTCCAAATTTTTGACACTTAAAGTGTCCCTCCGTGTTAAGTTTTGACACTTAAAGTATACTTCTTCTTGAATTTTTCGTTTAAGGCTTTTATGACCAGAACACGGTTACATATTTTGGCTGACATAAAACTAACAATCTGCTCACGGTCACCTTACTGTTGAACCTGATCTTTGGCATAATCCGAAAGCGATCCACTTAGGAGTCGAGTCGGGGTACTCCACTACTGGTGCTGGTCGGGGAAGGTCTCCGTCGCCGAAGCCGGCCCCGTGAAGTCAGAGAACTCGGAAGAACTGCCTGGACGTCTAGAGCTTGGTGGACTTGACGGTCTGCAACCAGAAGCCCGCCAATGGCATCACGAGCTTCGCAGACAACGGCGTCAAAGCCTTCTCAATCATGTGCTTGCACGCGATGAGACCGCTGTTTCCGGTGCCGACGGTCGCCACTTAGCACTCACTTGCCCCTGCTCCATTTCTTTATGTTTCTGGTGAGGATGCAATTCTGATCGTCCCGTGATGCTATTGACGACGACGACGATTCTTGAAATCGTTTAAGCTCGTCATTGAGGTGATGACTACAATTTTCACGTGCACACAAACTGACGACCGATCGATGACACGACCAGGTATCATCATGAACATGAAATGTGAAACGTTGGCCCGCACTCACTACGTTTTTCCGAGACTGAAATGAACTCCGACGAGTTCTCCAACGACCAAGATTGTTTTGTTATGTTTTATTTATTCTTTTTATTTATTTTTACCTATATTAAAAGGTAAAAAGATGAGAAAATGAATGCAAACGCCATATAAAATTGGAACCGTGTGCTGACAATTAAGACATACTCATATGCTCGAAAAGAGCTTATCATCCCAATTTGCCAAACGCTAAAATTAGAGATCGGTTCGGTGCTAACAAGGTGTGGCAACATTTTTCTCTGGCAGACAAAAGATCAGTCTTTAAAGAGGAGTGAGCACGTTTCTGGAGATTGTCTTTATGAAAATTGTCTTGTTATCAGTCATCCATCAAGGACTTAAAAGCAGCTCGAACGGAGGGAGATGCATAGTCTCTCGACCCCGGTCCAGCGTATAAGCCCCGTACACGAGGTATATAGGACTCATAGGATCAGTGGTTATGATGTAACCAGTCAGTTGTAGCTGAAGTCAAGGCAAATATTTCCAGCTGAATAGAAGAAATAACCAAGGAGTATTCAGAGGGGTTGTCCTTCACAGTTCACATGCCCAATGGAAGCACGACATACAGCTCAGAATAGGAAATTCGGGAGTGATTTACACAACTCCTGAGCACGGTTGCAATACACATCAAGGACGATTGAGGAACGCACCCTCAATCTGACAACTGCTTAGTTCTAGACATCCGCTCCCCGCAACAATAAAATGAAGCAAGAATCAAGAACACCTGTCACTGAAAGATTGTACCTTACAGTTTGCTGTCCACTTTTCTAGTAAGGCTTCCCATGGCCTTGGCCTTCTCCCTAAGGACGAATTTCTGCGTCTTCCCAGTTGCAGTCTTCGGAAGGTCGGCGAAAACAATAGTCTTGGGCGCCATATAGTGTGGTAGATTAGCCCGGCAATACTTGATTATTTCCTCCTTGGTAACCTTGCACCCATCTTTCAACTTAACGAACGCACAAGGAGTTTCCCCCCAGTGATCGTCCGGTCTCCCAACAACAGCTGCCTCGAGTATAGCCGGATGAGCAAATAAGGTGGATTCCACTTCAATCGTGCTTATATTCTCTCCCCCTGAAATAATGATATCCTTGGCGCGATCTTTTAGTTCTATATAACCATCTGGGTGCTTCACACCCAAATCACCACTCCTGAACCACCCACCCTTAAATGCAGTCTCAGTCGCTTTTGTGTCCTTCAAATATCCATTCATCACGGTGTTACCCCTGAACATGACCTCGCCCATGGCCTTAGCATCGGATGGTACACTTTCCATTGTGACAGGATTTTTTACATCAACTTCTTCCAGGCCAAGGTGGTGCAGTCCCTGTCGAGCCTTGATCTTAGCACGTGCTTCGGGGGGTAGAGAATCCCATTCTGGTTTCCAAGTGCAGACTGTTCCCGGCCCATAAGTTTCTGTCAAGCCGTAGGAGTGCGTTACCCCAAATCCTAGCGCTTCCATTCTGAAAAGGACCTCTGAAGGTGGTGGGGCCCCACCAGTCATGACCATGACCTTTCCCGGCAGCGACCGCCGTTGGCTAGCTTGTGCATGGACGATCATGTTCAGAATAGTGGGAGCACCACCCATGTGAGTCACCTTATGCCGAGCCACATTTTCAAATATGCCTTCTGCAGTGACATTTCTCAAGCAAATGTTTGTCCCACCCTGAGCTGCGATAGCCCAAGTGAGACACCAGCCGTTGCAGTGAAACATGGGCACGCACCATAAATATACAGGCATCGATTGCATCTCATTCAGAAGAGCTGCTGCAAGAGAATTCAGAAAAGCACCTCTATGGCTGTAAATGACACCTTTTGGGTTCGATGTGGTTCCTGAAGTGTAGTTGAGAGAGATGGGATCCCATTCATCTTCTGGCCACCTGACCTCAAAATCAAGTTTGCCAGATGCCACGAGATGTTCATATTCCAAGTGCCGGGTAGCAGTATTTGTGTAGCTGACACTGGAGGATATTTCAGGACCATCTTGGATTACAATTAGAGATGGTAACTTCATCATTGATTTTGACAGTATGTCAAGTGCTCCCAGCATGATATTAAGAAACTGGCTGTCCACAAAAACAATTTTTGCCTCAGAATGCTTTAGCAGCACAGATACCATCGCTGAATCGTGGCGGATATTCAGTGTACAAAGAACCGCCCCAGCCATTGGAACACCAAAATGTAGCTCGTACATTGCTGGAATATTGGGCACCAAAGCAGCAACCTGTTCAAGCAGAATAAGGCTAAGGCAGGCAAAAGAGGATCTCTGAATGTGATCAGCTAAGCGCACAACGCAAAAGACTAAACAACAACAAAAAGATATAAATAAATAAAAAGTTATTAAACAGATGAGTAAAGCAGGGGAATTCAACAGCAAGGAATCTCTGTAATTAAGGGTCTTACCAAGTGGACCAGAAAATTAGGTAGATGCACATGTAACAAGAACCTGTGTGGAGTAACCAAGAATAGATATAATTGACATTGGCATGAGACTACATGACTTCACCCCTATCCTTATCAAGATTGTTCAACTGACAACGTGGCCCATATTTGATTCAAAAGGTAAGACAGAAACATATTGCTGCAGGAATTTAACTTGAGTTGGAACCCCATTTTGTGACATAACTGGCTATTCCAAAATGTGAGCGATACTCAGTGACCATCATCTCCGTATTAGACTGAGGTTTCAATCCTTTTCTTCCTTCCGAAGGTAATTCGGAAAGCACAAGGGAGAAGTAAATTCCATCACTTTAAAAAGAGAAACGAAACCGAAAAAGTGATCGGGACATCTGGGAAGACAGGCCAGAGAATCCGGGTTTCGGGCAATCATGGTAACTCTAACAGAGGAATGATGCAATTCCGGAAAACAGAGTATTGATCAAAGAGGCTTGTTTCTGCAATGTTTCAACAGAAGCAAGGCATGCCCCGACAGGGTAGTAAGCTATTGAAAACCATACAAGCGCTTCATCGTGTGCTTCATCTGATAGAATTGAAGATTCATCGACTTGAGGCTCTCGTCGGTCAACGCGAAACTTCCGACAAGACCCAAGACGCAAGGGAAGCAAATCCCAATCACCAGATTTCTAAACACGGTTCATCACCGTGGCCCCTCGTCGCCATCGCGCTAAAGAAGACGGATCGAAACCAGAAGCAAGAAACGAGTTCGATCGAGAACGTCGGCTTTCGCATTCACCGAGCGACGGGAGGGAGAGCTGACTCACCACGTCGCCGCGGGAAACGCCGAGCCCGTCTAGGGCGGAGGCGAGCTTGACGCACCGGCGGCGCGTCTCCCCCCACGTGTACGCCACGTCCCCGTACACGACGGAGGGCCTGTCCCGGTACACCACGGCCGAGCGCTCGAGGAAGCTGATGGGAGTCAGGGGAGCGTAGTTGGCGGAGCACCTGATCATTCCCTCCATCCGCTTCTTGGCCGCCATGGGTCAGGCGTCGAAGGAGGAGGAGACGACGGCGACGGCGACGGCGGAGAGGCGGGCGGAGGGGATCGGGAAGCGAGAAGTTTTGGGATGAGGATCTTCTTGGAGCGACGTCAACGAGTCTGTCATATATGCGTTGCAGATTATGTGGTCGTAAAGTCGACCGAAGGTTTTCTATCGAGTAGCGCTGGTGGATACTAAACTCTAGGACTAAACTAGACCGACCAGTTTGGCCGATCCAGGATATGCATGATATGATAAGTTTCAAGCTTCAAAATTCGGAACTAATCCAACAAAATAGGTTTTAAATTTCAAGTCTAGAGCATAGTTATCTTTGATACCGCTCATCACTATCGATAAATGTTGGTCCCAATAAGTAAGGTTCTAATTTTTGACAGCATCCAATCTGTATCCAACTTGGTGAGTAAACTTTTCGGGTACATACATCGTTTGATCTCCCTTCCTTTGAAAAATTCAATGTTTTCAAGCTATCAACGGCTCTCAACACTTGATAATAAAGTAGTTGAAGATGACAAAATTGTTTCGTCTTTTATAGATTGTTGTCATTGGATGGATGGGACTTTCAATCATTGATGTGACTTTCATTTTGCTTGATTAAGGGATGAGTTGGACACTTCCTAATTATTTTATATTTCTGTTTGTTGGTACCATACTTCTTCATTTCTTGTTTGTATCGATTGTAAATTAGTGGATGTTGTACTAAAATTTGTTCTTTCAATGTATAAAAAGATGAAATAAAAAAAGAAATTAGTTAGTTCCCAAATAAACCTTAGAAATAGATCGGACTAATGGGATCGGTTCTAGAGTCTATAGAATAGGCCGTAAGTTCTAGAGATTATTTTTCAATAAGTTCTAAGTTTTAGGTCTAGAACCTAGTTCCTACCCATTTTGTTACTGCTCATCTTAGGTTATCTATGACATAATTTTTGTGTTCTTGTTTTGTAAGAAATTATGAGCTCAAAAGGAAATCCATGAAATAAATGAGTATACTATGAACACGAAAATGATTTACAAACTTGGTTTATTATTTGCGATACGATAAGAAATGTTAATGCCAAAATGGAACTGTAATTTATGAAACGGGAATGTATTTTACCTACCTAAAAAAGTGATTTAAAACTTCATTTGTAATTTACGATGCCCCATGCAATATTATTGTTAGAACACGCCTTACCATTGAATAGTTGATTTACAATTTTAAAGGTAATTTTTGAACTCCGTTCACCATTTACGGGAACTTCATTTATAAATTGTCATACCAAACCAAAGATTGCTACTTTATAAACGAAAAGCAAATTCAATAAACCAAAAGCTTTTTTCTTTTTTTTTGACAAGATTTAATTATCCCTTTCTAAGCACTCGCGCTCTTGTATTTAGATATATATATAGCTAACTTACCAGCCACAAAAATAAATCGCAGACTGTACATACAACAGCCTTTACGACGATATTGAGGCTAATCACGATCCATAAAGGTAAGTCGCTAATAAAACCCGACGTACTCTTCCAAGGGAGATAATTTCCAATAGGGCTAAGGGAAATAAATACTTTTTAAGGAAAATTACCAAAATTTTTAGGACGATTAAGATACTTTGAGATTGCATTCTCAAATTGTATATATTACTAACTGAATATGTTGTTGATATTGTGAAACGAATTTAAAATGATCTATTGCCCATGAAGGAAACATCCAATTAGGTAAATGGTGTCCAATCAAGGTAAGTTACGACCCAACAAGATAACTTACGAAATTTGCACATTGTTCAAGTTAAGACTAACTCGGGCTAAATTACACTCCGATTAGGTAAGTTAACTAGTAAATATGGACTAGACATTTTTAAAGTTTATCAATGTTTTGAGGGTCTCGTGCACTCCTACTGATTAGACTTGACAGGGAATAAATTTTTCCTAACAAAAGTTACCCAATTAGTCCTAAATATTTAGTACCGATGTCAATTCTTAGCCCTAAAAAATTTTCAATTTTGCAAATTTACTCCCAAACCTTTTTGCAAAATTTCAATAGTCTTTTCGGCCAATTTTTACCAAAAACCATTGACATAGCGATCTAATCATTGCCGGCCACCTTATATAGCACACCATCTTATCACCGGTTTCCGTGAAAAATTGGCCAAATGGATTTCATTAAAGTTATGCATACAAATTTAAGATTAAATTGACGTATGTATAATTTGTTTATGCTTGATTTGAAAATTTTTCCTAGAATCTGATAAGTGAGATTTCGAATAAATGTATAGGTAATCTTCTTATGTTCAAAGAAATGATTCATCGAAATAATGAGTCATTTTCAAGAGGTAGCAACTTACTTCTATTTTAAGGAACCTATATACAATTCACATGTCGGTCTTACAACAACCTCAATAGACTAGGGAAAATTATAATACAAGTTCCACCTAAGAATTCATTGTGGTCCAATCCTCTATTTATTCCCATTTACTTCACCCTAACCTATATACAACACACATGTAGATCTTACGACAATCTTAATAGACTTCGGAAAATTATAATACAAGTTCTACCTAAGAATTCATTGTGGTCCAATCCTCTATTTATTCCCATTTACTCTACCGACTTCTCTATTGCATTGCAATGCTTGGTTGGCGCCTTAAACCAAACACTTTAATAATGGAAAAGTTAGACCTCTATCCCATTCAAACTCTTTGTCAAGCTTTGGAAAAAAAGCTTCTCTATTGCTTTTGGGAAAAAAACATCACAACAATTTGCTCTATTTTTTTCTTCCAAGTGTTGTTGGGAATTTACTACTGTTCCATCAGGTGAGGTAGTTTCCTTCCAAGAAAAATACTACAAAAATCCTAAACTTATTACATTTATATCAATTCAATTTTAAACCTTTTAATCATGTCAATTGAGTAGAGGTGTTAAATGGGTTGCACAACCCATTTATGGACCCATTTAAGCATAAATGGGTTGTTAATGGGTCAGATCTTGAGAAATAAGGTGCCCTAATGGGTTTTAAAAATAAAAGAACTAAAATAAATAGGTCTTAAATGGGTACCCATTTAAGACCCATTTACAAACCCATTAAAGTCTAAAGATGGGTTGTGCAACCCATTTATTTTTCTTTTCTTTTTATATTTTTCTTTCTTCTTTTTTTCTTTCTTCTTCCTCCGGTCGCCGGCACGGCGATGGCCGGCGACCGGCCAAGCGAGCCTCGAGGTCGCCTGATCGGCGAGGCTCGAGCCTCGCCGACGCCGGCGAGCCTCGAGCTCCCTGGATCTGGCAAGGCGGAGGCCTCGCCGATGCCGGCGAGCCTTGAGCTCATTTGGATCTAGGGAGGCGGAGGCCTCGCCGACGCCGGCGAGCCTCTAGCTCCCCGGATCGGCGAGGCGGAGGCCTCGCCCGACGCCGGCGAGCCTCGAGCTCGCCGGATCTGGAGGAGCGGAGGCCTCGCCCTCGCCGCGACGCGGCGAGCCTCGAGCTCGCCGGATCGGGGAGGCGAGGAGCGGCGAGCCTCGAGCTCGCCCGGCGTCGGCGGCCGGCGAGCTCGAGGCTCAGGCGTGACGGCCGGCCCGGCCGTTGCGTCGTGGCCGGCGGCCGGCCAAAGAAAAAGAAGGAGAAGAAGAAGAAGAAAGAAAAAAAAGTTATATTTAAAAAGATAAAATAATTAAAATTTTATTTTAAAAAATAATTAAAATTCGATTTTTTTAAATAATTATTTTAAAAATTATAAAAATTGTCAATTAAATTTGTGTTGTATCAAATTATTTTAGCAATACCATTTTTTTAAATATATATCTATATATATATAATAAATTAAATTTAATTAAATGGGTCGGGTATGGGTTGGGTATGGGTCGGGTCGGGTATGGGTCAAAATTTTTGCATTGCAATAAACGGGTCATAAACGGGTTAAATGGGTCGATTTGGGTCGGACCATTTATGACCCGACCCAAACCCGACCCGACTCACCCGTTTAACGGGTCTACAATTGAGTCATAAACCTTTTGACGATTTGGTGATATAGTCAATTCAACCAATTTTAATTGAAAATCGACAACGTGAATGTCAAGCATAGCATTTACGTGAATAATTTTTAAAATTTTTTTAAGTCTTCTTTTCTTTTGTTTCTTTTTTTCTAACCCCATCCTCGATGGCTACTGGCAAAGGCCTTCAGGGCAAGTCGAGCCCTCATCCAGATCTAGGTTAGGGCCACAACGTCTTCACCTAGGTCCAAGCGGGGGCCTGACTCACTCTCGCTTGTGGCTAGCAAGGGCAACAATGCCCTCGCTCAAACTAAGCGAGGGTCGCAAGTCCTTGCTTGTGGATGGAGATGGTAGGCTGCTAGCCCAAAATTGTAAAAAAAAAAAAAAAAAAAAAAAAACAACAAATTGATTTACAGAAAACATCTTCCATGGATAAAAACAATAATTGTAAATTAGGAGAAGTCAAATTTTCTTTTTAATAAAAAGGAAATATATTTTCATATCTAACCATCAAATAAAGAAAACCTAAATTTTCCTCAAAAATGATTTTTGTAAAAAATGTTTTATATCATAATATTTTCAATGAAATAAATATTCCCCATATTTGTATCGCCGTTAACAACATATGATAGTCTGGCAAGGGGACGAGACATATATATTTGGGGAACCACACAATTAAGGAAAATAGGCCAAATAAAAACGAGAAAAGCAAATTAATTTTACCCGTTTTGGTTTCTTTTTTTTTCTTTCTTGAGGTCCGCACGTCCGGCCCGTCATTGTGACACTTTCCTGAGCTTTGTCCTTCTCGCACGACAGACACTGCGCGACAGTTTGCTTGAGGTGGGGATCCAAAACGTATGCACCAGCATGCTAGAATCCCGTACGAGAGAGGGACCTACTGCGCAGGACTAATGGAGGATCACTTATTAGATTAATGGCATTCATTAGTAAATTGATGAAGTTAGGAAGAACCATATCAATAGTTGACCTACTTATTAACATGTGCGCACAATATATACACAAAAGTGTCAGCGTACCAATGCCCAATTCAACATTGTGCATTTAATGAACTTAATAAATTCGCAATATGCAAGGAAATTTTATTGATTGGGACATGGATTCGGCATCGTGGGGGTGTCCAGTTGATGTGATCTTGCAAAGAATTCACGTGAGATTGTACATCAAGGGACCTACTTTCCATTACCAAGGGCAATTGGTAAAGTGGCTCATATGCAAAGGTCTATCTTGAATTTACCGCATTATTGCGCAATAAGCATCTATCCTTGATCCAAAGTTCAACCTGCCTATTTCATGCCACGTTGAGTTACCAAGGATAATATAAGCTCACGCTCCATATGATACAATGACTACCAAGAGAGTCACGGGTTCAAGGTGGAAGTTATACCTGCAGAGGCACGAACTTGATGCATAACAGGAATGAGGGCCATTCACTGCCAAACTGCTGATCAGAATCAAACTGCTTCCTGCTCCATGCATCTTTCAACTACTCTGGTTTAAACTATGGCCAAAACACAGAGAATATAAGGAAAAAGCAGACTGCAAGAGCGTTGGTAATCTTCCCTTCCTCTGTAGTTGATCCAATGAAAAATTAGTACTGTATAAACGCTCATAATACATGGACCCAAAACAATTGTTAAGGCCACAACTTCCAACAGTCATCAATTTCATCATCATGTTTAGTCCATAAAGACATGCTTCTGTTGAGTAACCCATCTAAAATATACGTCGTCACCTTGAAAAAACCCCAGCAACGGGATAGAGTATAAAGCAGCAACTGCTGCAAGACCTTGTCTATGACCTTTGCTAATTTGTATCACGGAAAGTTAGTGAACTAAGATGCTAAAGAAGACGATCTTCAAATTTATGTTGTGACCAGTAGATATGCAAGGCCTTTTAGATATTCAACGATTTCAGATCCCCCGAGCTTTGAACTTCCAAATACTCTGTCAACAAATGTAATAGGAACCTGCAGATTGATTAAAACATGAATCAGAAGAGGTAATGTAAACATGAAATGGTGCCATGCAATTTACTTGATTAGCTTGGCAGATATATCTCAATTTCGATTAAGTTCTGGTTGTAAAGAGTAACCGTGCATGACAACACAACAGAGACAAGGATGAGAAGGCAAGAAGATGATGCGTTCCACAATACAAGAAAGGTGTCAGTAATACATGCATCGTTCGAACTTCAAAACTTAAACATCAAACAGTTTAAGTGGACCAAAGTGAAACCGTCAAATTGGAATACTAGAACAGTCTGCATGTATAAATGGTAGGTAGTGGATCAGACAACTAGCTTATACTTTAAAAGGAGGCATGTGCTTTTTTTATAAATAAAAAAGAAAAAGCTTCATCATTCAAAGAAGTAAGGTAGTCGTATAAAGTACCTCTTCAATATGGTATCCTTTTCTAGAGGCCCTAACAATCATCTCCATCTGGAACACATAGCCCTTGCTGACGCAGGAGTTAATAAGATCTTCAAGAACTGATTTCCGATAGAGACTTGGAAATATAAACAAACTATTAGTTCCCTCATTATGCAATATAATTTCAGCTGCTGACAATGAAGACAAGAATTTCGTGTACTTCCTACATCTATTATTCTAGTCACCTACCGGAAAGATCCAGTTAAATCAGATACTCCAGGCCATAGAAATGTCTGAGCTAGCACATTGGCTCCCCTGCTAGTGAGTTTACGCATAAGATTCCATCCATGCACACCCCCACCTTTAACGTACCGAGTCCCGGTAACTATGCTCGCACCAGTTTCCTGCTGTTTCCTAATAAACATGACGAAGAAAATGACTTAGGAGGATTTCACCAATGTACAGGCATTGGTAGGCATGAGAGCAATGCAAAAGTTTGAGCAAGTTCCTTACTTGATGAAACTCGGCAAATATTTGGGCTGCATAACCAGACCAAACAGATCAGAGAGAGATGAGAAGGGAAAGGAGGAAGGGAAGGAAAGGAAATAGTATTCAAAATGAACGACGGATACTTTATCCAGAGAAAATAACAAAGAGATCCAAACTTAGGCAATTCATCGCCCTGCCATATCCCTACGGTAGCAAGGATAATCGGGAATGATTACCCCACATATGGGTCTCATATTGATACTACAAGGAATGCAATCATGCTATTTCAACAATCAAGACATCTGCCTAGTCTTTGCATGACATCTGTTAAGTATGATAAATCTCTGAAAAAGCCACAAGAACTCCCTCAAAGTTTGAGTTGGAAAGAATGTCCAACCAGAGCTTTGAGACTAAAGTTGATGTATGAAAAGGCATTGTACTATCTACCTAACATTGGCATTGCATCCAAAATCCACAGTTCAGTGGACATAGCCATGTCCCTCCCTCAATGGAAAAGAGTGGAAGATGAGATTTCCCACCATAATGAACTTCCAATTCTATATGAATGGATTGCGCATACTTACATGGTGAGACAAATCAGCATCCATGATCACAACAAAATTGCCAGATGCATGCTTCAAACCATGACGATAAGCCGTTCCTGAAATTAAACTTACATCAGACCCAAATCCCTTCTACACATAAGATATGTAGAGTGCCATAGACTCGTCAACTCACCTAAACCGAGCTTCCTAGGCCTTGCTCTTAAAAGCTGCACCAAATAACAACCCAAAAGTAGAAGAGTAAATTAGCAAACAGCAAAACAACCAATCAAATCGAAGCCGAAGTTATCATCCAATGAATGGAACTTACAATCCTGTCGTCGCCATACACTTGCTGCAACTGTTTAACAATGTCTTGAGTACCATCCGGACTTCCATCATCGACGATGATGATCTCGAAATCGACATCTCTGTATCGGGCAGCAAAGAAAATGCTACAAGATCATCATCACAATCAAGTACGAATTTTTCTTCTTCTTTTTTTTTGGGCCAATAATGACACATTTTTTTTCCGACTTCTGAAAAACTTGGTTGTGAACATCGAAAACCCAAATTCACGGTCAAAATCCTAACACACTTACTTAAAAAGGAAAGAAAGAACCAAAAAAAAAAAAACAAGCCGAACGCCTTTCGGCGCGCCACGATTACACCTACGAACAAGCGCATTGAAATCAACAATCCGCCATCACTCCTCAATGCAGCTACACAACCGGAGCCCATCCGATTGGAGAAAAAAAAACACACGATGTATCCACCCCAAAAGAGAAGACAAAAAACAAAACGGAGCGAAGGAGCAAATAAGTGAGGAGCGCGCGCCCGACGCGCGAGAATCCCGATCGGAAGGGAAGAGCGTTTCGTTACCGGAGATGCTTGAAGACGAGGTAAACGATGAGGGCGATGTTGAGGCGCTCGTTGTAGGTGGGCACTATCAAGCTGTACTTGTCGCCGGCCCCTCCTTCCGGCCGGACGTCCTCCATTGACGAGCAGGATCGGTCGCCGATCTCGAGCTTTGATCCCTCTCGCGAACGACGCGGAAGATGCTTTCAGATAGTCGATCTCTGCCTCGAGCGCGGCTTTGACTCCGCCGTCGGGTTATTCGCCTCCGTCGAAAGTGGTGGCGTCTTTGTCAATTTCAGGGGGCGACGGGTACTGCGGTGTTCGGCCCATGGGCCGTGTTCATCGAAATTGGGCCGGTTGCGGCCCAATACCGTGTGCCTCTCCATTGCAGCTTTTGCCATGAACCGGTGAAACTTTCGATATTATGAGTTCATACCACAAAAAAATTCGAACCCATACAACTATGATAATTTAACCTAACAGCTATGACAAATTTATCCTCCATAAATTTCCGTTAAATTATATTAATACTACAAAAAAATCACATATCGATACACATATAATAAAAATAAGGTAAAATTCCAAACCGGTACACTTGTCAACCGCCATGTGTCAATCCAACTCAGCAATTTAACAATAAAATTTAACGAAAACTAACTAAGGATAAATTTATCATAAGTGTACTAATTTTGTGCTTATTAATTTGGAGTAAATTTTCACCAAAATACTAATTTGAGATTTTTTATGATGATTAATACCAATATATTATCTTTGATAAAAAGTAGCGATACAAGTTTTTCATAGTTTTCTGTTATTACGATCATTATTCAGTATTACTCCAGAAGTGACTAAGGAATAATAATTATTTTATTTATATGCAAGAGGTAACTTGAAAGTTAATTAAATAAATAAAAACCAAATGTCTCCAGTATTTCAAAGTTTATATTGGCGTTGGGGACAAACTTGATTTATTACCTCGCAAATTGGTTAAAATTAGAAAACCGATTGATCGCGTATTTATATGCATAATCGATTGGATTCAATATGCAATTATTACTTCCAAATTTGATACCCATCTTCAACCTTGATCGGCACAGCCAACAAGCGAAAACCAAAGTTCAAATAAGGAAAGACTAACAGTGAATACATATCTTTCATGTAAAATCTACTCGATTTACATTAGAAAATCGTAAGATTTTATGAAATGAAACCATGTATCATGGCTCAAATCCATATTCAATCCAATTTCCCATAAAAACAGTTGAGAATTAAATTCAATTCTTTTTTATTATTTTCGTATCCAAAATAGTGCAAAACCCAAGGACGAGGAAGAGCCTAGTATGCGATCGTTCCCCTTCTTGGGGATAAGATCGAATCGGAGTTTCCTTAGGTAGCCATTGACCTATGATTATCCAAACTTCCAGAAATGATAATGATTATTCCCATGAGCAGTAGTTGTCCTTCGACAGATTTTTGACCATGTTAAACACATTTATATAACATTTATATATATAATATACATATGTATGTGTACACACACACAGATATATATATACATATATTGCATCACTACATGCTAGGGCCAAAAAAAAAGATGTCGGCCGCTGTCGGCCTCTTACTTACACACACATAACAACTGCACTAGGCAAAGCCGGCAGGATTATGAAGGCTACCTACAGTATGTATATGAGAATTGCGAGAAGATTGCACGCGCTGCGCTCTCAATCGTCTGATGTCCCCTCTCCAAAATCCACTTCATAATCTCTCATGGCCTTTGGATCAATGTCATCATCCTTCTCTTCTAGACGCAACATTGACTCTTCCAAATCCGCCTGCCTCGCCACGACATCGGTCATAATCGAATCGTCCGCCTCCTCAACTGTGTCTGGGTCATTCTCTTGGAGGTCAATGTCTTCTAGACTTTCATCAACCCGATAATAAGCCTGTAAAAAAAGATTAAACCAGCATTAAGCAAAGGCTGCATATAGCACCGTCTACGTGATGGCAGAACAATCAGTGCTGGTGAAGCAGAAAACAAATGAAATAAATGAGGCGAGTCCTTTTAGGGGGGAAAGAAATTCTGTTTGTTCCCTGCTAGATACCTACTACCTAGTGAGTCACTTAATTGTCAAGGGAGGCTAATAGCTAAGCACTTAGCAAATTAGAAGCCTCCCCATGCCAACTCAATATCGACTACCTCATCAAAAACACCGAATCTGTGATATACTAATTAGTTCATGTCACTTTAAAAAGTGACGAGTGGTCATATCCATAATCATCTTCAACATATATGGGTTACTGCTGCTTGTAATTATTAAATCATGACACTGATGAACAATATTGCACCCAGCTTCAAATTCTTCCTGGAGAAGTTCGGAAGCAAGTTGACCAGGTATTTACACTGAACATAACGGATTTATACATTTTGGATTAGAAAACGAACTTAAAAATAGTTTGTACATACCACACAAGTCCGTGCCGGCGACAGTACTTTGAATGAGTTGGGACGATTATTGAAGTTTGTTTCAGGCACTCCAGGTATTCCTTCAGGACATGTAAAATGGTCGAAACCATGCCCCACCTGCACGAAGCAAGCCACAGATGTACACAGGAGAAAGAAAGAAATGAGAATTGCCGGAGTCTCATCATGAGTGAGGCAGAACAAACAGAAAAACATAATTAAACATCTTGAAGCAACCAGACTGATTGTGGCCATTGGAATTAACAAAAGTTTTGAGCATGCAATCTTCTGTGTTGGAAGACCAAAGTAACCAATTAGGAACTACAAAATAGAAATCTCAACAGCATAGAACACAAAACTAAATCAGAAGATGTATAACTACATCAGTCTCACACATCTAAATATTCCACATGCCCTCACGTTTTAGTAGGCCATACTTGCCACCTGTCTACATCTGAGTTTGACGATAATTTGCAAGCAATGAATTACCAACTGCCCACAGTAATTCCTCTCGATTGCTTTAGCTGCTTAAGTGAAGAACTTAAGTTGCAGTTATGCCACTACCTCGAGGGAAGTAGGGAATGCAGAGCTGACAGCGCCAAATGACAGATTAGTAATCTGTGAATTTCATCCAAAGATCCACATTTACAAAATATATTCCTTCAACTTTTCTTTGACTTGTACACCAAAAAGGAAACCTACAAATCTTTTTCTTGTTTTTATTTACAATTTTGTTTATTTAAAAGGCACTAACAAAAGAACCAAGTCATTTATTATTGGAGTAACTTAAAGTGTTTTATTAATTATACTTCTTCAGAAAAAATTATACTCAAGTATAAGTTATATCTTCCAACAACCATTCACTTGGTTATTCTTTGCCACTACTAAATGTGAAGATAATAACATCCATCTTAGATACTTGCAATGTTCAGATATTTAAATCTAAGAAATAGATTTGAAGCAAAGCATATCATGGCTCCTACCATGTGACTGCAAATGAGCAAAAGAATAGGAGCACACAGAAAAAGCCAATCCCTAGGAATAATTTTACACTCATAAAATCAAGTGGGATTTCTTCCTGCAGCCCTGTCACAGAAACACCACTGCCCCAAGCATAAGGCAATGTTACATCTTCTGTTTCATGCACTTCGATGGCCAATTCCAAGTTACGAATCCCCAATTAAGAAAACAAAAGAGGTAAAATTAAAGACATGCAAATTGCCTATATCTATTCACAACTGCTGATTTAAAAGCTTGACTCATTCCAAGCTGAATCGATAGGTCCTGAAACTAGTGGCTGCTATGGACTGGAGTTGAGATCTGGAAAAAGAAGGCAAGAAATTCCATACCCTTCCATGCCCACCAAAATCCCAAGCATCACTGTCCAGTGCAACTCTATACTTCCCCGGCAGGTCACACCCGACTTTGTACCTGAATATTCCAGCTCACTAAATTAGAATGTTCTACAAAATTGCAATCAATAAACAAGGGCGGCGTCTTTAAACTGTCTCAGAAAAGGAGTCAGTATTTTTCTAGAAAGGACAAGATAAAATACCCATCGTATGTATTCTCTGGATGGAAGTTGAAAACGAAAACCAAATCTCCATGCTCAAAGACAATAACCTGTCAAGTGGACAATCGATAAATGCTACTCAGAAAACGATGGGGATTCACATGAATTAGTTAGGGCAACACTTTAAGAATGTACTTATAGACAAAGCATACAATAACAGGCTAGACAAAAAAGTGCCATCGCTCTGCCCAACCAACCCCTATGCCTTTAAACTAATCATCCTAAAAATTGCTCTTAAAATTAAGCACTTTCAAGGAAGATATTCTGCTCTATACACCTCTGATCTCAGTGGTATCAAATTGAGAATCAACAAAATATTCCTTCCGCTAATATTAAGGGTAAAATCAATTTATGTTTTTCCAAATTCTTACATACCTTATCTTCCTCATTTGTGCTGCTCACAATCTGCTTTGTGGATGCAAGAATCGAGAATTTTTCATCCAGCAAATTCATCGCCCGATCAAATGCATTCATGAACTAAAAACCAAGAAAAAAGATAGCAAGGACATGTCAGAATTTATAGACAGAACAGAAATGGTTATGACCTAATAAATAACAATCAATGAGAGTATTGTATACAGCTCTTATGTCGTAGTCAGGATGAGCACTGTTCTCACTTGTGGCATATTTCAATGTATTTTGCAGCAAATGTCCATCTCAATATTCAAAACCAGCATAAGGAAACACTAAGGAACTCACTTTAGTTATTTGAAATCATCAAGTACAAATGATTGATATGATGTGCAATCATGCGTATATAAGCAATTTTTAGTGGTAAAAGTCAAATGTAACAATGAACATTCCTTAACTTTCAGTCAAAGAAACTGCCAGTGATAGTGCAAGCTGCCAAGAACAAAGACAATCAAAATAAGACCTCAAACCTTATATCTCAGGTGCTCCGCATCCACTAAGTTCCACTGGCGTCTGCATTTGTCATAACTCCAATTATTACCTTCTCTTGGAAAGTCAATCCAGTCCGGATGGCCAAACTGTCAGAAATAGTAAGTGAATACTTTAGGGATGTGAAAACTTGAAAACCAACATCAACCCAAAAAGAGAGATTAAAACTGTTAAGCAATTTTTACTCTAAGGCATAAGTTATTAGGTCAAGAAGGGTCACATGTATATAAAGCTAGACAAACATTGTAGATAAGCGATGTGGGTAATTGTCATGCCCTCTCAATGCAAACTGGACAGATGATGGCACAAGGAATTGACACAAAGAATAATACAGATGAAGCACCATATAACAGTTAATCGGGCGTGAAGAAATCAAAACTTGGCTTTGGTACCATACTAAGCACGCCACCCAAAAACTCAAGTGATTATGTCATGTTTGGTACATTGTAGTCATCTAGGAAAGGGAAGTTGATTCCGTGAGCAACCTCAATTCCTCCATTTGGTACCTCTAGGTGGAATCAAATTGCCCATTCCCACAGATTCTCGATTCTTGCACTTTGCAGGAATCAGCGTTCTGCTACCACACCAATGGAATGATGATTCCTTGGCTCAAAAATTGAGGGAAAAAGATTGTTGCCCGTCTCATGTCCCAATATTTGCTTTGTCATGCCATAAACATCCCTTCATTTTGTTTTTGTTTTTCTTTTTAAAAAAACGTGAATCCCGGTAAACCAATTATTGATATGAAAATAAATTTATTAAATTAAAAATATTTATAATAATGGCTACTCTAATTTTTATTGTTTTTGGGAATTATTTAGTTTATTAAGATTTATACTAATATTCTATAAAATATAACGTAACCTTGAATAAAATAATACATGATATAATCTTAATTTACAACAAAGAAATTAATGATGTCGTTTTAATGTATATGTTTTTTTATCATGTTGAAGTGGTAAATTATTTCATAATTAAGTTACAATTGTACTCCACTATAACAAAATTCTAAATTCAGAAAATGCAATTACATTATAAAAATTAAAATTGAAATTGTAAAATCCACATCCATTCCACTTTCATTGCAATTAAATAGAAGAATTTTCATTCCATTCCATTCTGGTATAAAACCAGACAAAGATCAGTGAATCATCGCTCCATCTTCATATCATTCTATCCCATTTGTTCTTCATTTCATTTTCTCATTTGATTCCATAACGTCATACCACACACAACATAAGAGAAAGGAGGGTGACATGCAAATAAGGTGCAAACAACCACCAGCCCAGTAGACAGGCAACATAAAATAATTAAAGAATACAAAGAAAGAGAAGGTTATCATACAATCTCAGCTCAATTTTGGGCATGAGGTATCGACCTAGTGGTCCACCATTAGGTCTTGAATTTGATTGTTAACTTTTACTTTCTCCCTATTTCTCCATACGAAATGCTTTTGATCTCCAAAGCTTTTAGTTCAAAATTCTTCCTATATGTTTCTGGAAAGAACTTTTTGCAGAGAATAAAGGTTCACTATTTAGCCCACTTTAATAAAGTGGATTTGTGGCTTAGTCTTTGTCAAGGCTCTTGAATCAACTTTCTAGCATACTCTTTCTTCCTTCTTCTTTCTTCAGCAAAATTTGAATTAATAAAGAATGTGTAAGCTTGATTCTATGGTTAAGCATCATGAATAATTTATAAGAAGGTTAGAGTTAGCAATGACTAGTCAGAAGGCAGCCAGAGAACTAACCTCATTTCCCATAAAATTCAGGTAACCTTCACCCCCTAATGCCATTGTGATAAAATGTATCATCTGAAAGAACAAAATAACAAACGTTATCAACAGCCACACAAGCGGTCTGAATGTTTAATATTGTGCAATCGACTTCTGTTAACTTTTGGCAGGTATTGAAACATAATAGTACAGCAAATATTAAGAGAAAACTCAATTTTCATGCTTAGCCATGATTGGTCTCAAGATAAATATTCAAATCAAACCACAAGTGCCAGCCACATCAAGCTGGGTTACTAAAAGAACCTAATTGTTAATCATCACTAGGATCCTATTTAGACAGACCTTGTGAAGCGCAAGCCCCCGCTCAACAGAAGGAGATGCATCCGTTAAACAAGACATACCAGAGTACATCTCTTTATCCATCAAGAGAAATGCAATTGTCTTGTCACCAACTATGGCCTGAAAAATACAAGAGTTAGAAGAGTATTCATATGCAATGAAGAAGGTCCTACCAATTACGGACTAGAATTCAAAGTAGATGGCAAAGCAAATAGCTACTGAGGAATAGATCAAGAAAAGGAGGAGCACTCATGCCTGGTCATGACTCTCAGCATATGATATGCACTTTTCACTATATCTCCTATTCGTCAAACTCCATGATATTTCTTTCATAGACCACTCTTCATCTTTCTCGTTCTTCAAGTAATCAATCCACCTGTCAGGGATGGCCATTGCCAAGCGGTAGTCGAAACCTACTCCCCCATCAGAGACTGGTCGGCCAAGTCCAGGCATACCAGATACATCTTCAGCAATAACAGTTGCATCAGGCAAAATATTATGGATCAGGCAATTGGCTAGCATTAGGTAGACAACAGCATCGACATCTGTTGCCTCACTAAAGTATTCACCATAATTTCCAGTAAACGCCATATCGATTCCATGGTGATGGTACAACATTGAAGTTACTCCATCGAACCGAAAGCCATCAAATTGATACTCTTCAAGCCACCACCTCAAGTTGGATAGCAGGAACCGAAGAACTTCCCAGTTGGCATAGTTAAATAGTCTGCTATCCCACAACTTATGATAGCCACGATCTCCTGTATGGAAGTATGACTCTTGTGAGCTTTGGCCAATGTCAAATCCGTTGAGTCCATCAGTGACATTATTACTTGCATGGCTGTGAACAACATCCATCAACACCCGCAAACCTAAGCTATGAGCTTTATCAATAAGATACTTTAGGTCTTCAGGTGTTCCTGATCTACTGCTTACAGCAAAAAAATTGGTGACGTGATAGCCAAATGATCCATAGTATGAATGTTCCATTACAGCCATCAACTGAACAGTATTGTAGTTGTTAGCCCAAATTCGAGGTAAAACATCATCAGCAAACTCTCTGTATGAATTAACACGAGGCTCTGAGCTACTCATTCCAACATGAGCCTCATATATGCGTGGGGCATCTGGTTTTGGAGGACGGGGGTACTTGAATTGATACCTGAAAAGTAAAAGAAGCATAGTTGACAACTCATCATGTCTGGGGCGTTAAGTTGAAGAATATAAATCACAGGGCACACTTTCTTCAGGAATCTCAGAACAAGATGGAGGAAGCTATGCCACATTGAAAAACCATAAAAATGCAACGAATCTGAGCTAAGCTTAATTTTATTTTTTTTAATCTCTAGGAAAAGCATGAATGTATGCCATGTTGTCACCTTTCCGAGGGTGGCGGGTCCCAATAAACGCCATCATATGGTGCTGCAAAGCTGGAAGGGTCCACAATCGCATATTTAATCCAAGCAGGTATCCGATCAATCCAAACTCCATTACCAGGCTTGAAACGAAATTTGACCCTTGAATTGTGAGGGATTGCTGGTACCCCATTTATATCAGGAACTTTGATAGTCCACACACCAAATTGATTCTTTTCCATGTTGTGGTTAGAGCCATCCCATCCATTGAAATCTCCTACCAGTTGCGCTTCCCTACATAAGCGGAAAATAGCTTCGTTCCAGAGAAATCAATTGATAGAACACATTATCCTCGAGAAACTAGCAAAAAAGCTAGGACTTACTGAGCAGCTGGTGCCCACTCGCGGTACACTATATCACCATCTTCACGGTTAAATCCAAAACTTAAATAACCTATAATGGACAAGGCGAGGACAAAAGCTTTGGAACATGAGGGAAAGGCAGTCAAAAGTTCAATGACACATTACTTTTGTTTAATGCCGTTTGAGAAAGCATATTTGGCATATTTGGTTTAGTTTGTTCAAGCATAATCAGGACTATCCACATGTAGCAGCAGTCAGAAACTGAATTACCAAAGACTGGTTATTGTTTTTGCCATAGTAAGAAATAGAACTTGACAAGGTACAAGCACAATCATCAACCGCATACATCACCTTTTGCAAATTCTTCAAGACCAACCTCATGCTTTTCAAAGAGCTTTTTTTGATCCATATATCTTTTCACTCTATATTTAAAGTGATCTCTGAATGGTTCCAAGCCTGGATCAACATTTAGGATGCCAATCCTTTCAAAGTCATCCTCTATTGGAGTCATTGTTGAGCTGTCATCTGTTAAGACCCCTAAAATTTTGGGATTACGGTGTGCCTGATTCAGAAAGAAATTGCATCATGTCATTATTCATCAGGACTGCAAGAAAAGTGAAAGCAAATGTGTTTTGTGACCAATGCATTAAACATCACGTCCTCACCAATCCCTGGAGTCCCATGCTCTACAAATAGCTTCTTAGAACCATCTTTTCATGGAAATAAATAGTTCATTTAAGTCTTTCTTATAGTTCATAGAATATCCAAAAGGCAAGACAGCACTTCCTCTTTCAATAAATAGGCATGCATACCCTCCCCTGTCTCTGAACTCGTGATGGAAAATGGAGCTTGTGGCGCCTAAATAATTGAGAAGACTGGCTGAAAACTCCGCCAAATTGCCGGTTGGCAACTGTCCTGCTATTTCTGGAGGTCTGTCACGGATCAAAAAATACATGTCAGCTTACATTAGAAATATCAGATTGATAAGACCCTGATGAAGAACAAATAGAATCATGAAAAATACAAACTAAAAAAACACAAAGTACTTAAGAAGAGACTACATTTCAGATTTCCAATCTAACTGGACCTCTTAAAGCACTCCACCATCTCACCGGATCACAAGTCCTGCCCATCCAACTGGGACCTTATAATTACTGAGTCAGCAGGCCCTTGGGGTGCCTCCCAGGGAAATTGTCTTCACTGGGACAGCACATGATGACCACGTCACCTAAGACACAGTCTGGTACAACGTCTTGACCAACTCAACAATCCCTTTGGTTTTCTAAAATCCAACGCCAAAGGAAATTTTCTTCACCGGGACCCGAATTCACGATGACCCTTCCTAAGGCGTAGTAGTCCAATATTGGATCTTAACCAACTCGACAACCCTCATTTTAGAAGTCCTCATTTTAATCATAAAGTGCTTCTGGACAGAGCGATTGCCCAGGCCACATATGAAGTACCATTATTGCATTACAACGACCCCCCAGAAAGTTCCCAACTTACTATCGCCTGCAAGAATAAGTGCATATGAAGATAAAGAATGGGGTTTCTCCAACAGTTTCAGTTCCACAGAACAAGAAATACGCTGATTTGATGCCTAAAGCACTTTGTCCACGTGATCTTACCATCCACCCCCATTGACATAGCATCCCTCTCATTGTGTGCAAGGCAAACAAAGTGCTTTAGGCATAAGATTTATCGAAGGAACCCCAGATCAACCAAAACGCTCTAACCTATTCATAGAGTTCAGCCACCACAATCTGAACTCATGTAAGGCGTGACCCCCTCAGAAGAATTGGCCCAAAAAAAAAAAAAAAAAGCAACTGTTTCTTCCTCAGGACAAGCCTCTCGGAGCTGAACCTCCATCTCCGGAACGCGGCCTTCGAGTCGAGCTCCCAGCTCGGTCAGGCAGTAAAACATATAGACTGACCAAGAATGGAAAAGAAAAAAAAAAAAAAAAAGGTCGCGATCGCACACCTCTCCGACGCCAAACCCCGCGAATAGAAAATGAAAGAAGAGGCAAAAAGCACCGCTTGAAGCCGCCATAACGAGTTCCGTCCCGACTGCAGAGAAGCAAGTCGAAAAACAGTACGCGCGTCAGCTCGACTGAACGGACGGGAAAATCACCTGCGCGCATTGCGTCCTCGAGGAAGGCGACGAAGATCCCACCGCAGGAGGGACCGAAGCGAAGCCGCAAGAACTGTACATTCTCTCTCTCTCTCTCTGTGCGTGATATCTTCCTAGCTTTTCTGCTGTCTGTCGAGAGCAAAGCCAAGCGAGAAGCGCCCCCCGGCTGAACCCGTTAAAAAAGGACACCCAGCGAGAGACGCGTAACGGAACGGGGCGGGACCCGCCCGTCCCAACGTGATCCGTTCCCGTCCCTGTCAGCTATTCTTTTCCTCCCCGACGGGGAAGCGAGGCGCCCCCACCTCCTCATCCACGCCTCGCACGTGGCCGACACGTGCGGTCGCGTATTTGCTCTCGCTGCGATGGCCCCCCCCGCACGTGACGGGACGCTGGTGCGACGGCTGGCGAGGCGAGCGTGATTGATCGTACATCGACGGTGCTGGCCCCGCCACGTGTAAGGGCGTGCACGGCCGATTGAAAGTGAAAAATGTGCTGTCTCAAACTGGAAGGATCATCTTTACTTGTGCTGTACGGAGAGCACTTGCGAGGGATCTTACTTGCGGATTCTTGAGATTTTCAAAATTATCGATCGCGATGGGAGGCATCTGAAAATGAAAAATAATGCATGTGCTGGCGAAGCCATCACTTCAACACCACGAACAAAAGCCGCCAATATTGACGATTCCTCCTTTTTACTGTAATAAGAAAGGCAAATGGATTGTACCAACCTCAACAAGATAAGTGGATCATAGAAGATCGAATCTAGCAAAACAGGAAGCGTGATCATTTACTTTCGCGAATAAGAAAAGTGCAGTGCTTCGACTTTCTTATCACTTTTATGAAACTTGAATATGAATTGAGAACCACTGAAAAGAATGTACTTCGAATCCTATTAATGCTTCGACTTTCTTATCACTTTTATGAAACTTGAATATGAACCAAGAACCTCTGGAAAAAAATATATATATACTTCGAATCTCGTTACGTTCGTGAACGAGAAAGTTACCAAAAAAAGAGATTTTGACTCTCGCATTGTTAATGTGAACCTCTGAAACAACTTGTACATGTAATTATGAACGAACAAAGAGCAAGTTCAACTTCTTTCACAGACGACCAACCGGTTTTCTTTTGTTCCAATCGACACACTTCCACATATTGCTAGTTGCTATACATATATGGAGTTTTCCTTTTTTTTTTTTTTTTTTTTGGTCGATATACATATATGGAGTTTACAGGGCTAATAATTCTACATCTGTAAAGATCAATTACCAGAAACTAGCAGGTATTTACAGGGCTGCTGTGCTAAGGTTTGCTAACAAGCCACACATAAATTATCTACAAGTGACAAATGCCCTTTGAATAGAAGAGCACTGATATCTTTTGCTAGCCAACACATCCAAAGAAGGCCATCATCACTCAAAAATCCAACCACATACTATAATACTCACAAGTCGTCGGGGAAATGACGCCCCCAGGTGCACAAATGGCTATTTGCGGGCACACACCGCAAGGTATCGAAGCCATTGCCCCAACTCTCGGCTCCTTCGTGGCATCGGGCGACCTCCTACACTTATAACACATCCTACCGGTCGGGACAAAAGCAAACTCCCCCAGTCCATTGCTCCTCATCTCAATCACGTCATTGTCCAAAATCAATGCCCTGATGATCTCACCAATCTCTTGACTAGAGCAGTCATTCTTCAGGACCCTCGACCTCCGGACAGCGTTCGCAACCATGTCCACTGTTGCAATCTTCATATTCCGGATGTGCTTCAGGCACTGGTCCTTAAGGAAGTTGATGAACTCAGTGTCGAGGGTCCCTTGGTCATACCACTTCCCGCCAGTGATCTCTGAGGAGGGCTCAAACTCGGAGGCAAGGAAGTGCTTTCGGCTCTTGGACCAGACAGTGACAACCTCCTTGATCAGGCCTTTGCTGCAGAGGGACTTGAGAGACTTGTCTACGACGTTGTTAGGGAGGCTAGTCTCCCGCTTCATGTCCCTCGACCAGATGCCCAAGTCTTGCTTGCTCTGGATCAGATTGTAGACGATCTTCTCTTGCTCGGTCATGGACAGAGCAGGAACTTTTGAGTCCGGACGCTTCCTTTTGCCCATTGCTGTCACTGAATAGAGAGAGATCGACACATAAAAGTTCATTACATTATCGAAATAGTTAAGTCTTAACCAGACAAGAACATAGCTTCCTCCAGTTCCAAAATAGATTAACATGCAAATAATAAATAATTTACAAAGCATATGTCAGTAACTGGGAAAAGAGTTTGCTTATAGCTTCGATCCAAAATGGAACAACCAAGGGGGAAAAGGCAAAGAACATTAATCTCTAGCTCAAAAGCGCCATTGGATATTAATCACAAAAAAAAAATACCAATTTGAATAAGAGCACTGAAAATTGAAGCAAAGGCAATGAGATATAGGAAACCAAATAGAACGAACAACAACAGAAACATTATAAACCACAGATGCCGAGCATTGGCCACTGTTCAGAGACAAGGAAAAAGTGCAATTTTAGTCCTACACCCCGTAATATAAAAGCTAATCAGAAAAAGTGCAGACAGGAGTTACTGTTCAACCAAGATCTTGGCAGGAAAACCCTTCATTAATCAAGTACAAAGTCATGAAATGTACAAATTAAACTGACCATGCGACATTGTCTTTGATCATGGATTCATAAGCGCAACGAACCGCAAAACGTAGACAAAAGAACACATTGACAAAGCGTGGCTCAAGAAATTCAGGATTAGCTCCAAAAGACTCCAGCTTTCAACATTTATCTTAAGCCTCGTACTCTAGTTTATCTACGTCCTTGCTCGAAACTCAACTCGGGCAGCGGACAAAGTCATGACTGTCAATTACCAGCGACAACAGAGATGAAGCCAATGGCTCGTCGGGGTGGTTCGGCTCTCTGGGAATTCTACACAGCCCCGCCTCAAGTCCGCCCACCGGCGGGGGTGGAATTACGCCGCCACCGCCCCTGGGCTGGGCAGGGGGGCCTTGTGCGGGGGCGACGGTGCCTGCCCCCATCGGAGGCAGAATTTCGGGAACAATTTTTCTAAATTTAACCCTGTTTCGACATGATTCTTTCACGTAATCATTCAGAGAGAAAATCGGCTGAGCTAGGGCACGAAAAATAGAGAATCAGAGAGAGAGACGCCGGCGCCGGCGAGGGCACCTGAGGGGTCCGACGACGGCGGCAGGGGGTTGCGCCAGGTCCCCCGGTGCGGTGTGGACGAGCGACGGAGCGAGGAGGCCAAGCCGCCGCGAGCGGCGGGGCGCGCGAAGGAGCGAGTCGTGCGGCGCCACCGGGCGACGGAGCAAAGTCTCCCAGAGAGCGATGGTCGGGTTTTGAAGAGGAGGCTGAAGTGGAGCGCGTCCGTTTGAGCATACTAAACTGCAATTTAATTCAAAAACTTTTTAAAAAATATAATTAAATCCTAAAATTTATTAAATTAATAAAATCAAGTCCTTCCATTAATAATATTATTTTAAATAACTAAAAATTCTGACGTGACATTCTAAATTAATTCTTCTCTCAAACGTTCATTTTTATTATTTTTTTTCAAAATTTATTTAAATTAAACTAAAAAAATTAAAAAAGAAAATCTGAAATTTTATTGAAAAAACTTTAAAAAAATAAATAAAGAGAAAAGGAACACAGGCCTGCCGGTGGAGCGCTTCCACCATTGCCACCCGTCACCAAAGGGGCCGGTAACCTCCGCAGCTTTGGGCAAAGGTGGTCAGGCCTTACTAGCCCAAGCAAACGTACCCAGATCTAGGCCACGTCAATACTCACTCGAGCCTAGTGAGGCCATCCTTCACCTAGGGTTGGCGTCACCCATATCTAGGCGCCTTCGTCCAGGCTTGGTGATAGGCGGCAGTGGCAAAAGTGCCCCATCAATTAGCCTACATCCCTTTCTCTTCTTTTTTTTCTAGTTTAAATAAGATTTGAATTAAAAATAATAATAATAATGACACATAGGAGAGAAAAATTAATTTTAAGATGCTACATTAACATTTTCCATTAGTTAAATTGATAATGTTAACAAAAGGACTTGATTTCATCAATTTTACAAGTTTTAAGACTTGATTTCATTTTTTTGAATATTTTATGACTCAATTACACTTTCATGATAAGTTTGAGACTTTTACTACACTTATCCCTTTCTTTCTATTTGTCTTTTCATTTAGAAAAAATGTTACATTTAAGTTGCTTAGTAAAGACAAATGATTAATAAATTAATTACCGGTTAACTTGGCTAAAAATTGCACAATTCGCTCCTCCAAATTAATATTATCAAAATATAGATAGATATATAGAAATAAAACTCGAAAATTAAATAAATAAATATTAAATATTTTATTAAAATTATTTAAGTAATTATCTACGTCATATTGCTGCGCATGTTTAATTTGGGTCTTCCAAATTAATTTCGAATTATAGATCTCTATGTAAACGATGCTTAAGAAGTATTTCTATAATTTTGAAAATGTCAACTAACATCATGCCATAATGGGATAAATATAGGTTTTTACAGATATTAAATTGCAAAAGAACATTAAGAGAAAAGTGTTTAGAAAGAAACTCTAGAAGAGAATGTGCTTTAATTTCTCAAATATTGGGTGATATAAATGAGGGCAATAACATCTTTAGACTTCATTCAGTTATCTGAATTCAAATTAAAATATAATAGGATAAAAGGGAATTTGAAGTCCTCTAAATATTCTTGGATTGTAAAAATATCCCATCATATGTTTGGTACAAGGATTTGAAATCATTGAAGAAAAGTCCTTAAAATTTTTTGAAAATATACAACCTAAAATAAAATTGAAAATCTTTAAAAAATCCCATCTTCCACTAACGCCTTACTCAAACCCTTCCAACCACGTATCTACTATCTAGGAAGTCGACCTCAGAGCATAATGACTCAACCGACATGAGTTCACATAAATCTAGGATAGCCTGATGAATGACAGGATGCACTTCTTGTGGGTCATACAGTCGGACTCCATCGCCAAAGAAAGCGGGTGAACAACCGGCTCGTAAGTCACGTGTGAAAGGGCAAGCTCGACATTAAGGACATATGCAATTGGATGGAAAGGATGATCTATGCAAATATAGCACAACATCATCTTTGGACCCCCTTTCACCTTACTCGTCGAAGAAACACAATTGCCGGCCAGTAGTGATGACCAGCGTGGTCAAAGTCAATAATGATAATGCTGAGGTCAGAAGTGACAGACAACTATCTTGGTGGTGTCCTTGGACTTTTTCAAAAGCTGATCTCAGAATCACCACTTCCGCAATTAGAATAAGCAAGGACGGAGCTAGCAAGTGACAATTGGCCAAGGGGGCCTTAGGCCACCTCGAAAGGCATGAGCCACATGTAGGGAGACCCACACATATGGTTGCAGCTATAGTCAAAACTGAACCTAGACTAATTGCGTAATGTTGATCACACCACTAGGAATAGAAGCCCAAAGCCGTATAAAGGCTATTCATCTAAGGCAAGTCCTTTAAATGCCAGTGAAGCAATCTCTAATGCATCACTCTATCACTATATTAAAAGATAATAGAAATTGTTAAGTCATATTTTATATTTTATATTTGACATGGGTTCACCCCACCCCCTAAGCCAAATTTCTTATTTGGCATTTTATCCGGATGTATTTAGGTTTATCTAGTTTAGATAATTTGTTATCCTATCTTGACTCAAATTCAAACTCCTAAATGCAAGCTTATATATATAGAGTTTTACTCTTTTAAATTATGTTCAATCGTATTTACTACTATCTACTCTATTAAATGTAAGACTATTAAATATCTTAAATACAAATATACATTTTCAAGTAGTTTAAGAATTATTTTGTTTCCTAGGATCATTTCTTGGTACTTCGAGTCTTGAGAATCTTGGCAATGTAACATTGTCCCCCACCCAATTGAGCGACACTCTCAACGGTCTCAAACCAAAGTCTTTCACTTTCCCAATCACATCCTTCTCTTCGAATGTCAGTTTTCTCGAACATCAACGATTCTTCATTTTCCAATGCCACTCGATCTTTCCTTTCTCGACTTGATGAGTTCATGGCACTTGAATCCCAACTCATTCCACCAGCAACTCCTTTGGTACGGCCATTTCCATGTTGCTTAGCAAGCTTTCCACTTTTGAAAAAAGCACATGGATCAGCATCTCACTTTGAGTTGGCTTAGGTAGTCCAAACTCCACCTTTAACTCCTCCAAAAGTTGTGGTTTTGACTTGTCCATAGGCTCCTCAACTTTTTGGCTTTCATCCACAAGTCTTAACATATTAATACTCTGGCTCAATCAACCCAAAGATCAAAGGTGCCAACGATAGGCATTTTGGGTTAGTAATAACACTTGACTTGGTTTTCATGTCAATCATGGCATTAGCACCATCAATATTCCGAACTCAAAATAAGATCATATTCATCAAGGAGAACTATCTCAATGGAGAAATTGTCTCTCCAATCACCAATGTATAGTTCCACATTATAAGCAATGCCAACGGCTAGTACATCATACAAGTTGACTATCTTGAACCGATATCCAGTCGGTTCCACCCAAAGTCCCAAACTCTTTGCCGCTTCACTTGACATGAACATGTTCAATGCACTCATGTCAACCAAGGCATAGAGTTTTGTATTACTAATATTGACTTCCCCAAATGGCAAACTTGAGCTAGAAGGCTTCTTAGGTGGAGCTTGAATCTTTATAGAGTGGAAAATTTTTACGGTTCCAAGCCACACTTCTCTTTTCTCTTGCTTTTCTTTTTCGTCTTCCTCTATGGCGAACGATATCCTAAGTTTGTTCCTGTTTGGACAATCTTGGGTTCAATGGGACCATCATGAGAGAGGTAGGGGGACGGTGGTGACTTCTTTTCCCTCTTTTTAAGGCAGTCACCTTGGGGTCATTTCCAATTTTGGTTGGGTTGTTTGAAAGTCCCTCCTCCCCGTGATCTTTCTTGTCATTCTCTTCAACCACGATTGATTTCACCTTCTTCATCTTCATCACGGTGACAATCCGTTCTCCACCAATTTCCTTTGGACTTGAAAGACTTGGATTTGGTGAAGTTGGCAAGAGACCCGACTATAGTATATGCCTTTGAGATGCTTCAAACTTCCCATTGTTTGGGCTTGAGTTGGGCCCAAGGCTTGAAGCCATCCACAAATGCCATGAGAGCTTCCTCCTCCCCTAACTTGGGATTTGGAGTTTGAGCTCAGTAAACTCCTTCACATACTCCCACACCATGCCTTTTTGTTCAAGGGATAAGTTTGATGCGAGCCTCTTGTTGGGCGAACTCGGGAAAGAGGTAATCCCATAATTCTTTGACAAAATCATCCCACATGTTGGTGGAATTGACACCTCACTTGGTCTCATCACACCTATACTCCTCCAAGTGTCATAAGTAGTTATCAAATCTATTGCCATCTAACATAAGGCTATTGGATGAAATGACAAAGATGTTGAGAAAAAGATGGCTTCTCCTAAATGAATTCCACCAAAGCATGGCATTATCAGTCAAGGAACATAGAAACCTTTCTTACCTAGGCAATTTCATCTTGAATGCCAACAGCATCAAATTATTATTCCCTTCTCCAAATGAAATTGTCCACCTCTTTAGATAACCAATTGCCTTTGAACTCCATGAGCTTCAGTACATTCACCTTGTGAGTCACTTGAACGGCTATGACACATTTCAATATATTAGTCTTGCACAATACTAGTTTGTCCTTGAGCTCTTGGAACTCTAACTTCAAAACTTTGACCTCAGTTTTGTGGGAGTTGTTCTCTTTAAGCTCTAGGAATTCCATCTTCAAAGCCTCGATTATGATCTCGAGGGATTTGTCCTTCATGCGTAAGAGGGCCGTGGATTGATTCACAATGTTCGTCAATTGAAAGCGGGGCGTCTCCTTGACCTCATCCATTTACCCTTTGACCTTTGTTTTGTGGGAGTTGTTCTCTTTAAGCTCTAGGAATTCCATCTTCAAAGCCTCGATTATGATCTCGAGGGATTTGTCCTTCATGTGTAAGAGGGCCATGGATTGATTCACAATGTTCGTCAATTGAAAGCGGGGCGTCTCCTTGACCTCATCCATTTACCATTTGACCTTATCAAGTCCATCCACAAACTCCACCATGGCAACCTTCATTCTAGCGAACCTTCCCTCAAGAGTCAAAATGACATCTGTTGAGATGGTCTTGGCTCTATAACAGGTCTCCTTCTCTTGGGCGACCTTCTCTTAGGGAGCCTCGCCAACAATGGCAACAAAGACGTCCTCTTGGTTCAATATTCATTTGACCACTTGATATTTTCCTTGATATCTTTGGACAAACTCTATTCTGCTCGTGCTCTAATACCATTTGTCATAGGATGATGCTTGCGATCAAGACGGTGCCGCAACTTTGGCTTCTTTTTATTCGTCGGGTTGCCTAAGTTTTTTTCTCAATGATCAATCGCTCAGTCACTAACTCATCATAGAGAGAAAGTGTTTAGATAGAGAGGAGAGAATGTACATTATTGCTCAAAATGTTGGGTAAGACAAATGAAGGGAAAAGCACCCAAATATGTGTGGCGAAATCTACCCTTCTTAACAACCTTCTACCCTAAATATAAAATTACCATCTACCTCATTAAATATCTTAAATACAAATATACATTTTAAGAAGTAGTTCAAAACTTATTCGGTTCCCTAGAATCATTTCTTGATACTTGGACTTGAGAACCTCAGGCACCATGACACGTGCCTATGATTCAGACATTCGAGAAGAAAGGTGTCGAAGATGAACTCGCGTCCATCTTCTCCCTAGAAGATGAGCCAACCTCAAAAGACACGGGTGCCGTCCAAGCACTACCACAGACCAGTGATGATCCTGATAGGGGTATATTTTTCATCTCTCCAGAAGTCCCAATCCCGAAAAATCCAAAGTATACAGTTAGCCCCCAATGTTCCAGTACAAAGTTTCCGGTCCAAATATGACAGACCAATCTCTGGAGTCGCGTTTTTATCCTTGATCAGAAGATTCTTCCAGAACCATTCCGGGAACCATTCACCAAATATTTCAGCGATATCAAGAAAAGTCCTTACTACTTGCCTAATGGGCAACCATTAAAATTCAGTGTTTCTCCCAGTGCTCCTTCACTACCAAAAACCTCGGTTCTCCATCACCTGATCGGGACACTGTTATACATACTATTGTCCCGTGGAATTCGTTTCGAAGGACAATGGAAACCATGGCATTCGAAGACGTTATCTCATCCAGCAACACAAACTGGGCCCAACTGCTCAAATTCTAATGGATGCTTGTGTCGATTCCCAAACTGAATTTCTCTAGAAATGCCCCAATCCATGGTGGAAAAGCTCTGAATTCTTAATTGGTTTTCCTTTCAAGATGAATGAAGTCGTCAATCCCACGAAAGCGAGTCGTAGGGAGATAAAATCCATACCATGCACACGTTCCTTAGAAAGAGTGATGAATTAGTCCGGTAAGGAGTAATTGAACCATCAGATTCCCAGTGGACATGTGAAGCTTTCTACATTAAGGAAAGAGCTGAGACTAGGAGAAAAATAAGGCTTGTCAATAATTGTTAGCCGCTCAGATCATTTTCTACAAGTTGACAAGTTTCCTCAGCCAATTGAAAGGCGTTCTTAAGTCTTTCCCACGCAAAGGTGTACTACAAATTGGACCTAAGGTAGGATTTTGTCAACTTGAAATTCATCCAGAGAAAAGATTTAAACCAGGCTTCTGTACCCCAAATCAACATTTTTTATGGACTATTCTCCATTTTAGTTTCAAAACTGCCTGTCACTATTTCACAAAGGCATGCACAAAAATTTCTCGATTTCTCCCTGATTTTCCTCACTAACCAAACTTCGATTGCATAAAGTAAGAAAAAGAGAAAAATCGTACGTGGTAACAACCAAGAATCGTTTTAATTCTGTTGCGAGGAGATCAACTATGGTGACCTGCCGCCTCCTAGGTTGGCCTAAAGGTATAGAACAAAGCATTGGCAAGCTCACTGAATCGTTTCCACGATAACATTTACCTGAACATGCAATTTTTATAACTCAGTAGGCAGATACGATCTCCGGGAGGTTGAATTCTGATGTCACAACCACTAGGAATGAGCTCCGTCGACCACATTGATCATTTGTTCAAGTGTTCTCACTTTTAAACTCATTGAAACCACTGGAATGTCGGCCAAAAAGAACAGAACAAATGCTATGGAGCGGCAATCACAACCGCTTGATGGGAACACCAGGTAAAAGCTGTTCATCTGTTTGACTTTGCTAATATTCAAGATGTCCAAACACATGGCATTAATGACACGATGAAACCACTCAGTTCCGTGTGAGATGAGGCTATCCCCCAGTGGACAATTATACAAGTCCAGCGCCATCTTTTTTTTTTGGGAAGGGGGGTGGTTTTATTCATTTATCTACAAGAAACACGCCTGCAGACACGTTAGTCCCCATCACTTCAGCGGAAATAGCCATAGAGCTCCAAGAAGCAAATGGAGAAGTTCCAGGGGTTTGATGCACCGGTCGTGGGACCAGTCAAAACAAACCTAAAGTATCTAAAAGGAAGGAGAGCATTGGGGCCGGTTATGGGCCACGACGCAAACTGCCCAGGCTTGCAGATGGTCTGGTCGTTATCATGTGCTCTCAAGTCTGTCCACGAGTTCCCATCCACAGAGCCCTGGAATTTGTCATAAAATGATTTCTTGTTCTGTTTTATTAATATCTCATCCTAATGCA
Source organism: Eucalyptus pumila (assembly GCA_016097595.1). Classification (NCBI taxonomy): domain Eukaryota; kingdom Viridiplantae; phylum Streptophyta; class Magnoliopsida; order Myrtales; family Myrtaceae; genus Eucalyptus; species Eucalyptus pumila. Next base: position 25,770,984 of record CM027851.1, read on the forward strand.
ACAGGTGGCAATTTGCTTCGAGATAAATGGACAGATCTTTCAAGGATGCCAATATCAAGATCGGAAGCAAAAGTAAGGAGCCCTGACTTCAACTACAGCATAAGGCCCAGATAAGATGCAACCAGTATGTCATTCGTGCTGTATGCATGCATGATGCCCACTATAATTGGAAGTTATAATACTTACCTGAAGTTTCCAGGACCTCATGTATGCCCTTGAGCCATCCTGTCTGAGGGTGTAATAGTTGCACATTAGCTGCATCAGGAAAACATTCAAATATTGACTGATATGACAAACTGTCAAAGAATTCCCTGATATCTTCTTAATTATTAGTATTGGAGGCATTTTTTGATGACGAAGTTTGCTAAAATAAATGGATTAGTTGACCATTAAGTGATTTCACTTGTCATGGTACTTACACCTTAATTAAAAGGATATTAAGATAATTATGCAACAAGCACTTTAATTATTAACTCCTTCCCCATTTCCTCACTTTCAATTACCACTTCTCTCTTTCTCCCCTTTCTTGCTTTGGCACATACATCAGTTTGTGCCAATTTTACTATAGTTTAGAAGCATGAAAAGCTATCAAGAAAAGGTCTGTGATACAGACTAGAACTGTTGTCCATGACTGAAATAGACTGCATGTTCCATTGCACAGAATTGTGAACAATTACATCAGTTAGTAGGTGGCAAATTAGCTCTATTACCTATTCCATTAGAAATCACAGATCCCTTTTCTTTTTGGGTGCTTGGATTACACAGTGATGCAAGTAATCAATGAAATCTCCTGCACCCCACCTTCTGTCCTAAAAACACATTCTCGAATGAAAATCAACTCTAACTTGATTATTCATACAATTAGCTGCTACTACATATTAAGCCTCAAAATGAATCACTCTTTTATGTTAACCCTCAACCTAGAGTCCTCTTGCTCTAATATCTAAAGCTTATATAAGAACCTGACCCTGGACAACATGCTAAAGGTATAAAATCATATACAAGAAAAAAGATACTAGTATAACCTGATGATCTTCGCCAATGTCTACCATCCACCATGAGCAGTTATGTCCATCTTCTATCCGAGGCCCAGCAAAAGATGTACCCTACCGAAGAAAGTTAATCTTAGATACCTAAATAAACTAATATTAATGAAGTTTCAGATACAAACTGACTTAAAAAGAAAAAAAGGAGAACCTGAAAATTTCTTGAGACCAAAACTTTTGGATCAGTATATCTTGAAATGGGGCTACTAGCGGTAATAAAAATCCTCTGCATGTTGGAAACGAACATAAGCAATATTCGGAAAGTGGTCTATCTGGTAGAGAGAAAACTGAGGCATTAGGCAATTCACCTTTGCAATGACAGGATTGACCCACTGATGTTCCCCATATGACGTGCCCGCAAAGTACATGACCCCATTGCTGTCACCATCACTTATGTGTTGAAGTTCCTTAAAACTAGATCGCCTATGTTGGAATCTGACAAATTAGAAGAATTCTATTTTAGTGGGAAATCTTATTACATGAAAATGTATAAGTTGACCAATGTATCGACTCATGGAGTGGGAGAGTATCATAACTCACAAGTGTTCATAGTCCACACATTTGATGGTTAGGTGAATTTTGATATTTCTTTTATTTTTTTTTTTTTTTGCAAGGGATCCTTTAAAAGTTTCAAAAACTTGCAAAGAATGCCATATAAAAGAAAACTAAAAGAAGCATACATTTAAGGTCCTATAGAAAGCTTAAAAATCTTCTTTTTAAGGTGGGGGACAAAAAAAATTATAAACCATGTATGGCACCAAGCAATTGTATAAGCCCATCTAATTAACTAAATTCAACTAAATCAATTTTGTTTCTACTTAAAAATGCAAATACGCATGTGTTTGCAGGCATGTGTGTAATGCTTCATGCACACGCACCCATTTCAGAGGAAAAAAAAATGGAGCAATTTTCTTTAGAACAAAAAATTTTTAGAAGATATAGAAGGTTTTACATCGTTGAATATTTTAAAGAAAAACAATTAAGGGGTGCAAAAATCTACCGTGCATAGCACAGGTTCTATATTAGTAATATTCTCTTGTTGAACAGCATGTAGTTAACGAGGAAAACTTTATTTATAATGAAGTTTGAAACAGGGCATAGCTTTAAAAGGATAAATATGAGCTTTGTCCATCAAGTGCTCCAACATTGAATAGAGATGACCAGGGTGAAAACCACGCCAACACCACTTCTCCAAATTAGATTTAATAGGCATGAATACGGGTTTTGTCCATCAAGTGCTCCAACAATGAATGGAGATGACCAAGGCGAAACCATGCTGACACCACATCAAGGAACCTTTTGTAATATAACAATGCAATCCTCAAATGACGGGAAGCACAAACACCAAGTGATGCGGATTGCACCAATCTAAAAGTGAATTCCTCGGTATTTCGACTTATAGAATTAACAAAGCAATTCTACCCAGAATATGAACATAAGACATGAGAAAGCACTTGCTAGACACCTCAACTTGAGAGAAGGATATATCTAAACAGAGTTTCCAGTCCTAAGACAAAAAATCTTACAAGATTCCTTTTTTTTTTCTTTCCTTCTCAGCAATAAGCTGAAGAGCGTTTGCTTTTAAGTTCTTCTGATACATTCTTGCAAAAAGTTATCTAAACCAACAGTACAGCAATTTGATGACTATTACCTTTTGTCAGTCCCTATATTTGCCAACCCCATTTCTGTATGGTTGAGGGCCTCCGTGACCTACATCATTGAGAGCATTTGGAAAAAGAGAAGGAATTATATGGAAGGAAATTCGTGAAGTGATAGAGACAATGGCACGTCCATTCATAGCATGAAGGTCATGCTTTTTTCCCCACAAATAACACTAACAAAATGAATGAATTGCTTACAAGATTGCCAAGAATAGGAATGCGTTTGCTGAGGTTGCTCATCTTCAACTGCAATACAATCATGAAAGCATTGTGTGAAAATAAGGTTCTCACATTGAGAGCGAACAGAGACTAAATCTCTAAGTCCAGGCCCTACGCACCTTCTTAAGCAATGCACGTGGTAACAAGGCAAATCGCACAAAGGGCAACAAATCATTTAGTAAGTGAAGCCTGTCAGAAAAATTGACTTCAGGTGTTAAAGGGTTCATGAGCTCGTCCACCGCTTCCCAACCAAGTAATTTCTTTGCCTCCATGCACCACATTAAAATTGCATTGAGAACCCTCTCTTCAGACGTCACAGTCAAGTCTGGATGCTGCAAGGTTTATTCCCTTAGTTAGAGACATTCAACTTTTATCAGACAAACATCAGCAAAAGAGGATATTTTATGACCCCAAAGCTTCTCGGAGAAAATTGGCTATTTGTCCAATCTAAATCCATAAGAAGAAGCAACTTCTCACCTATTTCCATCATTGATGACCCCTAAAACTTTATTATGTCAAGTAAATGTATTACGTTGATGACCACTGCTGAACTAATTACTCTAGTCGCATAAGGGCAGTGGCTGACAAAGAAAGCATTGAAGTTACGCGTGACCTTGTTTCTCAGTCTACTCAGGAAGTACCAAAAAGAACTTACGCGTGACCTTGTTTCTCAGTAGGTAGTAAAGCACAGACTAGACAATCCACACTGTTATCACATATCTTCCATGCATTTCTCTCCATGTTGATCTCTATCACCTCATGAAGTACTCTTTGCCTTTGTTTATCAGATTTAAAAAAGCAGAGGAGTTGCGCATTGATGGGGACAACCATCCAGAAAGCTGCACTGACCTGAATAATATGGCTAAAAGTTGTGTCATCTAACAAGATAAAGTCCATGCTCGCTGTTGTACAATAATCAAAGTGTGTAGCGAAATTTCTCTTGCTTGTTTCTTCAATAAGCTTACAAGATGGGATCATCGAAACAGCTTGGAGGATGGGACATATTGAGTCCTGCAACAAAGTTCAATAGTTAGCTTAAATAGCTACAGCCCTATTACAGAGCCAAAATTGTCTGCTTCCTCGTCCATTAAACTTGTGCATAATAGTAAAACTCTTGATGTATGACCATCTTCCAATAGGAGAACTCCATCCCTGCAGATAATATGTACACGAGAGGTGTTAATATCTTATGATTCAATCAACATAGGGATCTCTTCTTTCTTTACAGAGCCTGATACCCGCAAGTCACTTCCCCGTTCTTTCAAATTCAAATCATACACGTGGCATAAATAACTGTGACAAACAAAATAATCAATTTAACAGATAGACCAACAGAACCATATGACTATATAAAGATTGACAAGCAGCTACCTCAGAGAGCCATTCTAAAAGTAATTTGCAGCACTCCTGATGAAGTAGGGTGATTGCAAACTGATCAGCCAGTAAAAGCAGCTGGAGTAATAAGTTCCCAGAATTTGGACCATCTTCCATATTAATTTCACCACTATACATGAAGTTGACCATATAACTGAATGCTTCTGGTGATACATCCTTCAAGCAAATCTCTAAGGATTTGGTCTCAGTCATTCCATTGGTGAACATCTGTCAACAGCAAGCCTCTGTTAAATCTTATTAAAGGACAGGATAAAATTTCGAGTCACCCCTAATATTAATCTAGACTCAAAACAAAAGGGTACCTATTAAAGTTTAAGCATTTTGCTTCACTTCAGACAAAGGAGCACGTTAAACATTCTTTTGCATCCATTCAGGAAACAATAAGTTGCCAGCATTACTATACATATTTCTGCACAGCCGCCCTTTTCCTATGACAACTTTAGCCATGCTAACTCACATGCACTCGCTTTTCTTCATTTCAATATTCATCCCCACCCTTATAGTCAACCAACGTGACACATTTCAATGGCTACCAAACTTTAGAAGCATTCAATTAAGTGAATACTGTAGGCTCATAGAAAGAAATCCAAGACAGACGAATCAACATGACAACTGTCGTAGTCAATAGGAGGACTTTTATCTAATAACACATTTCTCCCAATAAATGGAACAAAAGTAACTTTCCTTCATATGAAAAGATAAAGCTTGTTCTCATCATAGAACTCAACAGATTTTAGAACTTAAGTGAGGCTGACAAAAGAAAAAATTTAAAGAGGAAGAAAGGCAATAGAGTTTTGCTCACCTTTGCAAATGGGATGCTCCACAAACTAAGAATAATTTTATGTGCCTGGGCAGCTGAATGATTACCGTCAATGTTGATTTTAACATCACTATGTTCACCAGTTATAGGCAACTGTTTGAGCTTCTTAATGTTGACTGGGAGCCCAAAGGGGAAAACCGTAGAATGGGGCCTTGAGCTTGGATATGATAACTCCACATTCTTACCAGAGTTAAACAATTTTTTATTTGACTTAAAACGATCCATCATTTCCTGACACTGCTTAACCAGGGGCAGCACCTCAAATTGTAAGGCTAGTGCCATCAGAGAACCAAGCTCAGACTCTGCAGCCTAAATCCATCAGCAAGAATTAATTTGAGTTATCTGGTAAAGCTAAAAATTCCATAAATATGCCTTTCAAAAGCTCTATTGGCTGTACTAATCATGCAAAAACGAAGAAAAGAAAAAAGGAAAAAAGATGATAATTCCAAGGATTCACATTCACAAGGCAAAAAAACTTCCAATATGAAGGTGCCCAACTGGACAGGAGTCTTTAAAATAAAATCTTGCTATCTCAAAAGAGTCCCCTGACACATTATAGTAAGCCTAGTGAATAGTGAAGTCCGTCCTGCTGAGGAGCACCCTCTGCCTGAACGGGTCGCACATCCGGTTTCATTAACCATTGACCGCAATGATTTTAAAAACATGCCAACTCATACTTCTTTATTGGCTGGATATCATGCTGGATCATATTTAACAGAGAACATGAGACATAAATATTGGAAGTTAATGCATTTGGGCAGATTTGGTTAGCAATTATACCTGTGTATGTCCGGTGTACACATACTGAAGAAGAGAATGCAGGATAGGATATTCAACATCTTGGAGAAAAATAACATCACTTGACGAACAAGAACTTAAGTTACCACAGATACCCAAGATGACCCGGTGAGCAGGGACACGCTTTTCATCCTCTCCAACGATAAAATTCACATCAGACAGTTCCGGGCTCTCCAGAAAATTTTCTAGTCCCCACTTCTCATAATCCGAACATTCTTCTCCCAATTCCTCATCATCTTTCCCCTCCTCCCCCTTGTGCTCACTCCAACCCACCTGCTTCCAGAGTGAGATGGGATGTTGTGTTAATGGCAAGACACTGACATTCCTATATCCAACATGCTTGTCCCAGCTGCTAAGCCCAACATACCGAACACTGCGATTCGGGTTGGTGTCCAGCCACTGGAAAACCAGATTCTGAAAAGGGTACCGACCCTGGCCAACGCTGATCAGCCCGTCATATATGCTGATCCAGTAGCTCTGAAACGCCGAAGAGCTGCAAAGGGCCATGCCCGCCTCATCCACGGCGGTTTTCCCATCCACCTCAATCTTGAAACGGCGGTTCCTGTGACTGCCAAGAATCACCGTATAGTGAGGACTGTTGTCTCTCTTGTAATGGTAGTGCTGGCTGCCGACGTTCTCCCGGAACACCACGGTCACATCATTGCGGGCGGAGGCTTCGAAAGCAACACAACCCCTCCCGGCTTCCCGGAACATCAAATCCTCGCTCCAAGCACACTCGAAGGGCGCCACTCTCACGAACTTCTTCTCCTTCACCGCCATTCCTCCTTCCTGAAAGACAGCACCTTTACCTCTTCACTAACTCCACCCTTCCTCAAACAAAAATCCCAATTGAACATATATATATATATATACGGACAAACCCGAGCAACTAAAGCAAAAAAAAAAAAAAAAACAACAACAACAACAACATGATTGATAACAGTACAATCGCCTATGCGTCCACCACAAACGCCACGGGATTTTTCCTGTTCGGAGAATCGCCGTCGGACGTGGTCCCAGAAGCCACTAGAAACCTCTCCCACTTGACGCCGGGAAGAAAGATCCAAACCCACCACGTCCTCCACCGCATCCTCGCCCAACAACACCATCCGGACCCGAAGATATCCTCCACGAAAACCGACAAAACTCGTAGGAAAACCCAAAAAAAAAAAAAAACCAACAATAATGACAACAAAAGTGCAATCGAAATCGCCACGCACGCGCGGGATCGGGAACTCCAACATCGCAAGAAAACGCACGGCCCAGGTTGCCTCACCTGGCCCGCCCCACCGCTCGAGACGGCCACGCGTCGCTGGGGACAGATGCTGCTCCGATCGAGCCGGGCCGCGGCGGCCAATGGCGGAGAGCGACGGCGACGATCGAAATCGATCGAGGGAGGAAATTGGCTGAACTGGCTTTTGGGACTTTGCTCCTTCGGCTACACCGCAAAGAATCGCACTACAAGATTAGATATTGGAAGTCTTGCAACGAAGGACATGATGACTTTATGATCTTATATACTTCAACTCCGTATGTCATGGGATCTGAATTTTAATTTATTTAATGTGATTTAAAAAAAATTATATATAATTAATATAATCTCTAAATTTATATTTAAATTTTAATACATATTTAATGTGATCTCAAACAATGATATTAAATATTTCAATATCGTATTAGATAAATTAAAAATTCATTAATGATATTGACATTGAGTTAAAATATAGAAATCATTCATCTCATTTTCTCAAAATTAAAATCTAATTCAATTTCAATTATTTCAATTGAGCAAGAAGTCAAAGTGCTAATTAAATTAAGTAACTACGAAAAGATTATAAAAAAAAAAAATTATTCTCGCATGATAAGATTCGCATATTTGGAAGGAATTATAAATTTTACCGTACTTAATAATGATCGAGCTGCATGTACAAGAATTTTTACAGAAAAAAATGTGACAACTTTAAAGTGGAAATTTCATCGGTCGGACCAAACATCAATTATTTTTTAATCATCAAGAATTTATTGGAACTTCATTTTCATGACTACGTGTGAAATTTTGGCGCGTAGCTGATAGGGATGACGATGCCAGCTAAGCTAATGGGAGCAAGTTGGAGATATTTCTTGGAGGCTTCTGGGGGTAATCAGGAGGAGCCGGTCTCCTGACTATTTTTTCCTGGCTTTCGTGGACGGATGTGGACAGCCAGATTTGGCACGCTTTACATGGACGGACGGTAGGCAACGACACGGCAGGACCGATGAAGACGGCACCATTGTCGATTTGTCAAGAAGCTCTTGCTTCGATCATCCGCCTCGATTTTACAAGACACCCATCAAATAGGATGAATATTGGAGATCCTTAAACTGCTGCATCCTGAATCGGCATCTACAGGTGTCCAGTTAATCTTCATTTACAGAGTTTAACTAAGATTACGGGATAACGTCCCCATTAGATTTCCCCGCCAACCCCTCCACAGGGAGGGGAGCCCACCTCAGATCCCCGTGAAGCCCATTCTCCTAACATACTAGGTTGGGTTCAGGGAAATGAAAAGGCCTGGGTAGCCCCTCACGTGAGTGGGCTAACTGTACCTTAATTGTAATCTAGGTGAAATTGAGTATTTCGATCGGATCCTAAATTTTATGAGACCTATTTCGTCGATTTTATTCCCGTAACGAAATATCTTTCACCAAATGATATATTTCAGCTTTTATTAAAGGAGATTCAAGTTCCGTGTCGATCCAAATAGAAAATAATAAAATACAAATGTTATTTCCAATCTTATGTTACAACATTGACAATCGATGACTTGTTAATCATCACAACATCTGGTTCTAACCTATGTTGGACTTTAATTAACAAACTTAGGAATAATTTGGTACAAAGTTGAAATTTAATTAACAGCAATGCCCCTGGATAAGAATACAACGTCGAAATTTAATCAATGATGATGAGCTCATGATACAATATCGGAATTTAATTAACGATGCTACACCAAACACTCATCAAAATCTAATTAATGGTAGGAATCTAGAAGTTATAGCTATGAAACTAAAGTGCAATAAAGTAAAGACAAAGTAAAGGCATTTGATATGTTACTCGGGGACTTCTTTGTTGGATGACTCACGGTATTTATAAAGCAATGTGATAACCATCGAACAGTTATTTGTTCCTTAGTAACCATCCCTGATCTCTTCACATGTTCCTCTGTCTTCCTGCTATCATTCACAATTGCCTTGATCGCTGCTCTTGATTAGTCAATTGTGGTTGTATGACTTGGTCATTGAGTAATAACTGCTCCTTGACTTTGCACGGTCCTTTGTACGTCCGATTATTCACACTCAAATTTTGATGTCAATACTACTCGAATTTGGTAGCCATGGCATTATTCCGATATCTGGACACATGGTAATTCCTTCTCTTATTGTCAAATCATATGCTTCCATTCACAGGTTCATCGACACTTGGTCAAACTTCCTTGCAAGTCTTATCTTTTCCTTTGTTCTCGTGACTAACACGTGAATTGTTATCATTTTATCTTCGTGACCGACATGTGATAGTATGGGTAATTTTGGGTGTTAACATAATCATACCTCGATAAAGTTTATGCGGTAAAAGTGCAATTGGATGTTAAAATCTACAACAATTACAATCGAATGCTAATTTTATCCAATTGATGCAATCGGGTACTTTTGTTATCTCTATCTAATCTGAATAATGGAAATTCTTTGAATGTATTTTGAGAGCATATGTGGCGCTGATGTGTTGCCGAATATGCACCACATCGAGAAAAGGTTAACATTGGGGAAAAAAAACAAAAACAAAAATCTAACGACAAAACTAGAGGTGGAGCGGAGCTGGGTGGAGTAAGGGACTCTTATCGGTGATGGCCCCGCCACCTTAACTTTTTGGGCAAATGTTCAGTATTGGAACCCTAATCCTATACATGCTCAACAAGAGCATTTTTAGGATGTATGTTCTCCTCGGAAAATATATTTACCACGCCAGATGAAAAATTATGAGACTCAATATTGAAAAGGCCAAAAGTAAGAAAATATCTTTAGTGAGTTTAATTAAAGGGTGTTGTAGTAAGATATTAGAACGGGACCCTCTCAGTATTATGTGATTGAGGATGAACCACATGAAAGTTGGTGGGCCTATAATGACCTGGTTCAACTAGGATAGGAATTGATTGCCAAGGCAAAAAAAACCCAAACAATGAGCACTTCTTAGCAAGCTTCAAAAATACCAAAGGGAAAGGAATGAAATTGAATTGTACACCAAACATGGAAAGGTTTTTCCAAGATTATATAGATCAAACTGGAATTAAGTCAGAGGATATGCTTTTTGGATATAACAATATTGTTATAGCATTGAAACTTAAATGTGAAGTATGCTTAGGTGAAAAATACTATCAAGATAAGTGACCTAATGTCAAAATGACAAAAAAATAAGAGTTGGCATAGAACAAGCTTAAGTAGACGCATCTCAAGGAAGTTAATTTAAGAGCGTCATATCATCGATCTTGGATCCTAGGGTTTAAAATCTTTGATGCAAACAATCATCTTCATGTCACGGCCACGATCAACTGTGCTCTTCATCTTCTTTGTCGACGCCAACCCTTTCACCTTATGGAATCTTGCAGTGCGATCCTGTTGTCCAAACAATAGCTTCAGATTGGTGGCAGATGATCCCCTTTCACCTTATTGAATCTTGAAGTTCTTTCTAGACAGTATGCCTTTCGTATTCTTGCAGCCAAGAAGTTTATTAGACTTCAATCTTCGTGCGGGTCAGGAGCTTTTCGACTTGATTGAATCTTCAAGTCATTCACCTTTTATACCTGTGCGAGTAAGGAGACTTGGGGCATGGATTTCATCTTCAAATCGTTCACCTTTTTATACTTTGTACAAGTCAAGAGACTTAGGTCTTGAATTGTATCTTCATATTATAATTAGCAATGAGGGTTGCCCCCAAACATTCATGAACTTCTCCAGCTTTTAGTTTCACCACCATCCAAGATTTCAGGTGAAGGAGTCTTTGACTTATATTTGGACATTGTGCGGATCAACGGATTTCATGAAGTAGACCGTTTATACACATGTCGAGAGTGTTCAATTTCATTTGAATTTATGAGTGTTGCATGCGGATGGTTTAGATTCGTGTCAAGATGTCTTTGATTTCATTTGAATTTGCAGGCATTTGATGCTTATGTCGAAGCATAATCTTTTTCACTGCATATGTAGCTAAGTGTCTTGACTTTGTGCCCCTTCACGGAAAGAGAGTCCCAATCAGAACCGTGTCCCTTTTGCGGGCGGATGTAGCTAAGTGTCTAACTCTATTGGTCAAAGTTTCCAGGCGTTGGGGCCAGTGATTTTTTGCACGCACATGAAACAACCCAACAAAAGGAAAGGATGCCTCTCGGAGCATTTGAGAATGATTCAAGATGCACGAAGGGAAACTCTCAAGTACAGTTTTTTTTCTCTTTTTCTCTTTGGGGGTTGGGGGGAGGAGGAGCCCGACAGTCCCCCCACCGACTTGGCCCCTCCCATCCCAACCAGGGGTATGCTGGGATTTAGCATGAATGCCCATATCTAGGAGCCTAAAATTTCATATGAACTTTTTTAGGCCTTTCAAATTTGTGCCGAAGAACTTTGATGCATACAGTTTAGACTTTGATCGAGGAGTATCGTCCTTTTTCACAACATGGGTAGTTGTTTATGCTCGTATTAAGGATGACATTTCAGACTTCGCGAAATTCTCAATGCAGCAGCAGATTGTTGATCTACAGTACTGAGTCTTGACATTCTTGAACAGCTGTTGAGGATCGAAATAAGAAACAGCTGCAGAGGTCAAACCTTTGAAATGTTTTAGAAAATTAGTTGTGATTGTCTGCTCGGAGTCGGAACTCAAGATCCTTGCTGTGAGTAGTATCCTAGACCACGCCGTGTTGTGTAAGTACCAGTATGTATGTACATGTGCATCCATTTTATGTGCCAGTGACTACATGCCGTATTGTGGCTACATGTACAAGTGCAGGCATTTGCATGCGCATCCATTCCACTGACACTATGTATGTGTCTATGTACTGGTTGAGCCTGAAGGGAACTCAACTTCGAATGAGAAGAACCAATAAACAGAAAGCTGTTGTCTGTTGACACTGCTCAGCACTGAAAGTAACCAGGCATGGCATATGTTCATAGGTCATAAGAACAGAGTTAGCAGTTTAACTAGAATTGACCCAAAAATCTTTGTGAACAGACCAAGGAACACAGAGCGGTATATAAAGAACGAAGACCATATTGAGCCCACTAGCAAATCATCATCACTGACAAGAAATGACATTCGATGAATAAATGCAACTAAGGAACAGTGTCAACAAACAACAGCTACAAACTGTCAGTTTTAGATAAAATGCTGAAATGAATTAACATTTTCAAGGGATGATAATCATCATTGGCAACAATGAAAAATGAATAAATTAACAGTGCCAACAAACAAAGCTATCCACTGTCAGGTGCAAATAAAACGCTGAAATGACAAGGGATGTTATTGCTAGTAACATCATCATTGACATTACAAACTGTCAGTTTTAGATAAAATGCTGAAATGAATTAACATAAAATAAGTTCAAGGGATGTTATTGCTCGTAACATCATCATTGGCAGTGTCAACAAACAACAGCTACAAACTGTCAGTTTTAGATAAAATGCTGAAATGAATTAACATAAAATAAGTTCAAGGGATGTTATTGCTAGTAACATCATCATTGGCAACAATGAAAATCGATGAATAAATGCAACTAAGGAACAGTGCCAACAAACAACAGCTATCCACTGTCAGGTGCAAATAAAACGCTGAAATGAATCGGCATCATATATGTTCAAGGGATACAAGGAATGAATCACCATCAGATATGTTCAGATAAAACGCTGAAATGAATCAGCTATACACACACACTCGCAGGGCAACTTATGTTGCTATATTTTTAAGCCCCCCACCCTGGCCCAAAAGTCAGTTTTTTATGTTTGATTTAGGCAAGGTACACAACGACGCGCAACCCACTACAAACGGAAGTCCAAGAGAAAGTTAGCAGGCTCAGTTCTCGCAGCATGACCAAACTTGGATGTGCTATACTTCCGGTGCACACCAGTGAGCTTCCCCGATCCAGCCCTCTGATGGAAAGTCACCATCAATCTGGCGCATTCCCTACAAAGAATGCAGAACCCCCCAATCACAAATTGCTTGAAATAGAAAGCTCAACAAAACCAAGCCATCTCAAGGTGTGGAAGAAGGAAAAACTAAGTAACTTACAGAAGCTGTTCTTCTGAGTAGCTGGTGTGCCATTCACATGTTGTACTCCACTGTTTAGTTCCGGTAATTGTACACAGAGCAGTGTAGATTGCAGAAGCAGCTAATAAAGAGGGTGGGAACTTCAGCATGTCATATTCAACCAGGGAAAGCTCGATGATGAAGAATGACAAGAGCTCGAGCTGGTTTAAACAATATAATTCTTATTAAAATAAATTATATAAGAGAAAGATGTCAATAATGCAGGTCAAATTCAACAAACATGAATTCATTATAAACCTTCTTGTCAGATTGAGCGGCTTTAAGAAATCTCCTCATGAAAACATAAGGAGTAGGCACTGACATGTTAAAGTGCAAAGTATTCACCATCAACCGCTCCTGCAGGTAAATCAAAATTCACCATCAGTTAAGGTCACACACTTAATTTTATTCAGAATAGATTTTATAGATTATTTAATTCAGTTTACCATTTCTAGAACTTCTTTCCTGCTATAAGCCCTGTCTGAAATCAGAATGAGATCCTCCACTACTGGAACTGAGACCTCTTCATATTTGCATGCCAGAAGCATGGCTGTTACCCCTACTAGCTGGAGTTTTTTCTTCACTACAGGTTGAACAGCTAAGAATCTATCGATGAGATTGACCGTAAGATACAAGGTCTCATCCATCAATTCAAACTTGTAATGAACCTGTTACTTATAAAATATCAGTATGTTACTTCATATATACCAGCTAATAATCCAACTCTTACCACTCTTTCAGAGCGTGTAACCACTTAGACTCACCTCAATCAGCCAGTCAATTAGTATACCTCTCATCCGCTCATTAATATCCTGCTGCCGATCCATGTAGTTTGGGGGAACGCAACTAGAAGCCTGCATGATAAGAAACCAGTCAATAATGCGCCAAAAGTCAGAATCTCTGTTATTGTCCTAACTTACATGCATTGACCCCAGCATTATCCGCTAGCAATTATGCAAATGGTAATTATTTTTTATCATTTTTTCATTTCCTACACGTCCGAAAAACTTTAAAGCGTGAGTACAATCATATCCCAGAGACTATAAAATAATTTCTTCACGGTGATTTGACATTAGAAAATAATTTCTTCAGAGAAAGAAAGGTATAATCATCATCTCAATCATAAAGTCTAATCTAAGCCAGTGTTAAAAAGATTTTATCAACTCAGCTTTCTCATAGAATTTGCAATTGACCCCAGCATTATCCGCTAGCAATTATGCAAATGGTAATTATTTTTTATCATCTTTTCATTTCCTACACGCCCGAAAAACTTTAAAGCAAGCATTTTCATGATGACTATAAAATAATTTCTTCACTGTATTTCCACATTCGAAGCAGAAAACAATCATATACCAGAGAAAGAAAGGTCATAATTTATCTCAATCGTAAAATCTAATCTAAGCCAGTGTTAAAAAATTTTATCACCTCAGCTTTCTTATAGAATTTGCATATGTCATCTGAAGCAGAAAACTACAATATATACCAGCGCAGCAAAAGTGATAATCCGCCTCAATCATAAAGCCTACGCATCTAAGTGAGAAGTGAAAAGATTTTAACACCTCGGCTTTCTGATAGAACATGTATAGGTCATCAATGTACTCAACAACAGCCAACTGGTTCTCTTTATCACCGCTGTCAATGTCCGTGACAGGTTCTTCAGCTACATCTTCCATCTCAACCTCCTCCTGCAAGTACAAGTTGTATTGTGGGTCTTTCTAGCAGTAAATCAATGCTAATCTGTTAGAGGATGACGATATATATCCATACCATCCGATCAATTTCTTCTAACATTGCTTCGGTGTGTTGCACAAACATTGGCACCGGAAAGTCATTAGCCATCTTGTCGTCATCCACATCTAAGATGGCACAATCTTCAGATTTGCTGGGATTTGAGACTGATTGGGTCGTCTGCTTGTTCTCCTGGTAATTCTTTAACCGTGAGCCTCTTTAACATGAGGCATCGTCACACAAAACAACAACAGACTAGACTTTACAAACCACAGAAACGGTATACCTCAGGTCTAAGTTGCTGCTTGTAAGCCATCTGAGCAGCAAACTGCCTAAACAATTAGCAATTTATGAAAGCTTAAGTCAAATGTGACAAGTTCTCAGGTCTATAAACCAAAAGAATCATTGAAAAGTAAGATGCTAACCTAGTAATCGGCCGATGAGCAGCGTTGGGGAGATCGTTTTCAGAGTTGACATTTTTTCTGAATGCAGTAAAGAACTCGAAAAATTAAGACTCGACAAAGTGCAGAAGCAACATGGATCATCAAAGAACTCTTATCTATGTTAATCTTTACTGCGAAAACATATTGAATCCCAGAAGCCCAATAAGGAAAACAGAATCAGTCCAAGAATTTAGGGTTCCAAAGAATTACTCGGACAAGACCCTTTTGTTGACTGCGCATGGATAAGGAGGAGCCCCGATGATGTTGCTGTTGATGTTGCTCAGAGCTCGTCTCTGCTGAACATTCCCCGCCCCCATCTTCCCCGCTCCGACCCGCAAGCCCTCTATCAATCCATCCCCCGAAACCAACAAAATCACGTTAGGATTTCTAAAGACTATTCAAACATTCCAATTAAAGAAGAAGATTTTCGAGCACCCAGAAAAAACATGCGAAATTGGAGGTCGCCCGTCATCGGGATCACGTACCTTGAACGTGCGCACCTCCGACAACGCCCGGGTTGTTCTCGTCCGATCCGGCCATCTCTGCCTGCCCACAACAAGACCCATCGATCATCACCCATTCAATGTTCAAGTACCCAATCGACGAGACGAAGAACCAAAAGAAATTTTTTTTTTTTTAAAAAAAAAAGGGGGGGAAGAGCCCCTCCCCGTAAAAGACGCGAATTTGAAATCGAAGTCCCGAAAGAAACATACGATCAAAAAGAACCCAACAAAGAATCGAAGATCAGAGAGCACGGGCGCGTCAAGAACCGAGATCAGAGCACACAAAACAGAGACCCACCCACCTCCTTCGAAATCACGATCTCCCGCTCCTCCCCCTCCCGAAGCCGAACACGAACCAGCCCTCCCGGAGATCAGCAGCAGAGAGAGATTCCCCCGAAACCCTCCATCAAAATTTCAGTACCGCCCGGTCTGCGGCCGCTTCTCTCACTACTACACAGTCGTCTCTTCTTCTGATTTGGGGGAAAAGGAGAGAGAGAGAGAGAGAGAGTGTGTGTGTGTGTGTGGGGAGTAGTGAAACTGCACAAGCGAAATAGAGACGCAAACTGCGGATATATGTCCGCACATGATTATCCCTCCCTCTCTCTCTCTCTAACGGCTAGTGAGGATCAGCCGTCCGATTCGATCTCGGTGCCCTCCCCTTTCCAACGGCTATATGCATGTGCTTTCAAAAAAAACGATTACCCTTTGTATAGACGGAGTAGTGAAACTGCACTCCTACACAGTCGTTTCTTCTTCTGATTTGGGGGAAAAAGGAGAGAAACAGAGACACCGTGTGTGTGTGTGTTTGGGGAGTAGTAAACAGTCCAATTCGATTTCGGTGGAACGGTCGTGTTCCTTCCGAACGTAGAGGCCTCTTTCCAATAGCTACCTCCACATGTGCTCTCAAAATAACGAATTCCCTTATCGCTTTACGAGGAAGCTTTAAACGTAACAGCTAGTGAGCATCAGTTGTTCGATTTGATCTCGGTGGAATGGTCGCATTCCTTCCGAACGTAGAGACCCTTTCCAACAGCTACCTCCGCATGTACTTTCAAAAAAACGAATTCCCTTAATATTTTTTTTTTTGGGGGTTGGGGGTGGTTTAGTCTTATATATTAATTTCACTTTAGGGTTGAAATAAAGGATGGGATGAGATGATGGGGTTTTTCTTTAATGCCGGGTCCACGTTTCTGGATGTAGGCTTTCATTTAATGTTGGGGAAATACAAGGCCTCCTGAGGGGTAGGTGGCGGCTTTTGATTGGGCATTGACGATGGCAATGACACGGGCATGTGATTTTATCACTCATGAGCTTTAGGGTCCATAAGGCTCCCCTTGCTTTTGAGGCCCCCACTTGGTTACTTAGGTCAGGTGTATTATCACTAATGTGTCATTTTATCTTGCACGTTGACATTCAGACTTGACGTGGCGGGTCGAAAAATTAAGGTTCTTTTGCTTGGTTGTGCATCCGTCCGTTGATTCTATTTATTGATGAGATGTTAAAGGAAAAAGATCTATGAATAAAATGTGTTCTAAGAATCGGAAAAATTATACTAGAAAATGACATCGATTTATTGCCTTACAATCACAGGCTTAATGGCATGTACAAATTTATGACGTATGAATAATGGAAATGTGAGTTTAACTTGTTAGCGATGCTTTTAATGTTGCAAATCGCCATAGATAGTAAGTGCGGTTTTGAGATCACAGTCACACATTTTATATAAGAAAATAATGATTTATATTGCAGTTTCGTCCAAACATTTTGAAAATTGGAAATGATTATCCAAGAGTTTATCTAACTATTGTCACCACACGACATGGAGAAACCGTCGGATGAGCATTTAAAATAAAGTTATTGATTAGGGGTGCAATCAATTCAAGCTACTCATCAACTACTCATGCTGAAATCGCGCCTATTTAAGATCAAATCGGTTTTTTTTTTTGGGGGCTCGAGTAGCTTGTCGAACTAAGTTCGAGTCTAAAGATGCTCCACTTGAGTGGCTTACAAGTCTGATCAAGTATCTCACATATACATTTCCGATTTTGGCGACACATAAAGCTAAACCATGTAATTACCTTTTTGGCTTCATTTGTTTTGTAGAAAATAACTTCCAGAATATATTTTTCAAATTTTTTGGCATTCGGTTTATATAAAATAAACTGGCCGAGAAATATCAACAAAAAAAGGTCTTCTAAAATAGGGGAAAAAATTTCACTTTTCAAGTAAGGGAAAATATTTTTCATAATTTCTTTCGTCTTGCTTTCACCAAATACCTTTTCCTCTTTTCTTTTTTTCTTTTTTTTTTTGTTTTGTTTTTTGTACTTTTTCTTCTTCCTTGGCCAATCGCAAGTCACTGCAGTGGCCGAAAATCGACCACAGGCGAGCTCGAGCCTCGCCACAAGCCAGTGAGGTTCAAGCTCGCACATTTTGATGAAGTCGAGCCTCGCCATCCTGTGAAATGCTCCACCTCGCTTAATCTGAAGTAGAAGAAGAAAAAGAAGAAAAAAGAAAGAAAAATAACTAAAAATTGATTTTAAAAAATAAAATAATAAAAAATTATTGAAAGAATTGCATTAACAAAAAGATTTCCATATCAAACGGCAGAAAATATTTTATAGTTTATTTTCAAATTTTAGCATAACCCAAAAAAAAAGTTGTCATTTTCCTGAAAAATGGCTTCCTATGAACATTTTTCAAAAGTGCCACATCTTTTCCTGAAACGAAACGAAAAAAAAAAACTAAATCTAACAATTCTTGCTAATGATTTTGGTGGTTTTATGATATTTTCCTTTCTTATCGGCATTTGGAACTAACACCAACTTTCCTATTTATTTACTGGAATGTAAAATCATTTTAATCATCCATATCAAGCCATTTGTCCCTCACTTAAATCCCCACATTCTCTTAATTTATGTCATTGAATCTAACCCCCAAAACGATACCATTCATAACATCCTGCCCATTAATGCTTAATTTGATTGCAATTCAAATCAAGACTCCTCGTTTGTGCACCTACTTTTTGTCAATCCAGATCTCTCTTTCCAAACCTCGTCCTCAACTATTATACCGAATTCCACTTCTTCAAATCTCGCCTATCTAAAGAACCCAAGTTCTGGGGGCTGATCACAGTTTTTAAATGTAGTTAGGTTATTTTTAAAAATAACGATAAGTAGTTAGGTTATTTTTAGAAATAGTTGCTTAATCTCAACAATTATCTAACGAAATAAAGTTGGACTTAATTGTGTATTTAATTTAAAACAGGGGTTGTTTTGATAATTTTCTAAAATATATGGCACGTCCATAGTGCAAATATAATACTCATATGTATTATATTGCAAATGAATGGCTTTTGGTATTTAATTCAATTAATATGTCTTGATTAAGTGAAGAATGGAAGTTAGGGGTAAAACTTGTAAAATATGAATTTTTATTAATTATGTAATTCTAATAATATGAAATTATAAGAATTTAGTTATAATTTCGATGATTGGGGTGAATCTAATTAAGATGTGGTCTTAGAAATGAAATTTATACGAGTTAGATAATTGCCAAAAAATTCTTAAACCTTTTGTCTTTGTATCGATTTAGTCCTAAACATTTTTTTTGTGCCGATTTAATCTTAAACATTTTTATGTTGTGTCAATTTAGTCCTTTCCGGCCAATTTTGGTCGAATTTTACGATTGGATTGACGCCGGTGACATAGCCGATTGGGCGGCGATGAAGATAACTTTTAATAATATTTTAATATTTTTGAATATTTTTATTTTTTCTTTATTTTTATTTCTTTTTTTCTTCCCTCTTCTTCCTTCAGCCGGTCGCTGGACCTCGGCGACAGCCAACGAGGTTGAGGTCAACCTCGCCAGCCACCTCGCTAGTGGCCGCGGGGTCAGCCTTGTGCTAGGTGGGTGAGGCTCGCCCTCACTGGATCTGGTGAGGTTGAGCCTCGCCTGACACATCGCTACCGTAGGGGAAACCAGGCGAAAATCTAGGCCCGAAGCCGCATGACCGAGGACACCCCCAAGCTCTTGTAAAACCCTAGAGACAACGACAACGAGCAGAGGGAGGAAATTTCTAAGGTGAGATTAGGAACGGAGTGGGGAGAGCTGACCTCGCACCGAACTAGCGAGGCTTGCCCTCGTCGGCCCTCAAGGCTTGGACGGCGAGGCTCGCCCTCACGGCCACTGGCGAGGTGGTGGCGAGGTTGACCTCAACCTCGTCAGCCGTTGCCTCTATCCGGTCTCCAAGGTCTGGCGACCGACTGGAGGAAGAAGAGGGAAGAAAAAAATAAAAAAAATTCTAAAATATTAAAATATTATTGAAAGTTGTCTATGCCAGCGCCGATCAGTTTATGTCAGTTGGCTAGCATCCAGTCAGCAAAATCCGGTCAAAATTGGCTGGAAATGACTGAATTGGCACAACGTAAAAATGTTTAGGACTAAATCGGCACAAAGACAAAAGGTTTATGACTTTTTTGGCACTTTTCTCATTAGTTAAGTCATTGAAGATTTGTTTGTCAAGGTTAAATAAACCTAAATGACAAATACGCTATCTTCCTTTACAAAGAAACTTTAAACGCAACGGCTAGTGAGCACGAGCCGCCCGATTCGATCTCGGTGGAATGGTCGCATTCCTTCCAAACCTAGAGGCCCCTTTCCAACGGCTACCTTCGCATGTGCTTTCAAAAAAAGGGATTCCCTTAATATATTTTTTTCGGGTTAGGAGGTGGTTTAGAGTGCACATGGCAACATTTCTATTTCGGAAAACTATTTCTTTTCATAAATAGTTTTTTTTTTTCTATTTCAACTCCGGGAACAATTTCTAAGTAAAATAAGATATTTGGTAATTATATAAAGTTTCTATTCTTGGAATAGAAAAAGAATAGAAATGCATTTGGTAAAAATTTATAATTTTTTGTATTTATTTATTTTTTCTTCTTATTCACGGACCATCGACCATCGACTGTCGACCGTCGACCACCGCCACATGATTGCTGCACAATCGTCGCACGACCGCCAACCGCCACCGCGGGAGGGGGCAATGGCCGATGAGCCTTGGGCGGCGGTCCTTCAACAATGACGGTCGGTAGTTGTAAGACAGTAGGCGGCGATCATGTGGCGATTGGCAACGGCAAGTTGCTGGCGAACAGTGGCGGTCGTCGGCCAGTGGCCTATGGGTGACGGCCAGTGGGCTACGAGCAGCGGTAACTGTCGCCGGTGGTCAACTGCTAACGATGGTCGCGGGCAACAAGAGGTGACCGATGGTTGGTAGACGACCGGCGGTGGCCGCAACAACAAAGAAGAACAAAAGAAAAATATAAAAGAAAAAAGAAACTTATTTCTAGAAATTATTCCCGGAAACAAAAAGTTACTTTTTTTTTTGTTTTTTTTTTTGTTCCAAATCTATTCCCTAGCCACTTTTCAATTCCGGGGAATAAAAAATAAATTGGTATTACCAAACATATTTATATTCCTTTTTTGTTCCGAGGAAAAAAAAGAACAGAAATTTGAAGAAATATAAACGTTACCATACAAGCCCTTAGTCTTATATCTTAATTTCACTTTAGGGTTGAAATAAAGGATGGGATGAGAAAACCGGTTTTTTCGCATTTTTTTTTAATGCCTGGTCGACGTTTCTAGATGTAGGCTTTCAATTAATGTTGGGGAAATACAAGGCCTCCTAAGGGGTAGGCGGCGGTTTTCGATTGGGCATTGAGTATGGCAATGACACGGGCATGTGATTTTATCACTCATGAGCTTTCATGTCAGTGATGCCATGTCATGGATATCTTTGCCACGGCCTATTCACTAGAGGGTGAACTCACTCATATGAGTATGTGTAGAAGACTCAGAAAAAAGATAGAAGTTATACCATCTAAAACATGTCTTCACAAGATTAAGAGGACATAAATTCATGTGGTTCGCATACGAGATGATATGACTTGTGTAACCTGATAGGATTTTAGTAGCCTAATATGAGAATGAATATCGAATAACCATCATTTTACAGTTTGTACAATGGTGTATGTATGTGATGTAGGACACCCATAATAGATGGGTTTGAGGTATGGCAAAGAGTGTTTATGAGTGAAAATGACAATAACTCGTTAGTTGAAATGAGTCCTGACCAATAACGAGTAGGGATTAAGTATTTATCTATATTAGGGAGCTACTATGAGGTATTCGTGCATCATGCAATTATTTCAGTTTTATTACGTTTCTTTATGTGTATTTGAGTGTTAATTTTTTCTTTTTGGTTAGAAATGTCTAGTGTTAAATTGAATGTCCACTTATTTTATCAATTTTTATTCATTGCACTCATAACTATAATCATTCATCCATGACACAGAGTATAATATGTTAGATAAACCTATATTAGTTAATTTCCCTATTAAAAATCACATTCGTGCTAGGTAGATCTCCTATTTTGGATGTTGAACTTTGATTTACTGAGCTTAAATCCATTCCAAAATAGTTTACACATTAGTCAAGTTTGGAGCGAAAGGATATTTAGATTGGCATTTTGGAAAGAACTAAATAAGAGTGCAGCAAAAGTAAGATTATATGTTCGGTCAGTACTAGGACTTTTGATTATGTATAGTAATAATAAAAATTGCGTAAATCATTTGAGGCTCAATTATTTATTAATTTGAGTTTCAATTTGGGTGGAAAATTTAGGTTGTGACATGATCACCAAGTAGCATAGAAATGAAACCTCTTGGGGGCAAATGTAAAACAAAATCGCTAGCCAATTTACATCAGAATTTCCTTATTTATACACATGTAAAAGTCTTATACTATCGAAATGTCGAAATAGATCTCGCACATGAAAAATAAGATTCTTTGCAAAAGAAGTCTACTTTGATTATTTAGAACGCACTTGAAGAAAACAACAATTTTGCTTGAAAAAATTCCATTGCCATAAGTATATTTATACGCATGTACGCGATGCATACGATACATTGAGAGCTACCACTTCCAGAACTTTTCTTGTTTTATTTTTTTCCCCTGAAATCCGCAAAATTTTTAATCCAAGGCCGGTCCGTGAGTACGCAGTTTAACGAGGAGTCCAGTCTTCAATGATCTGACCAGTGACCATGGTCAAACTGACAACTGAGAATTTCTTTTGGTGACAAAACTGACAATGGAGATTAATCATATGGTCGTTTTTGCAATTTCTTCATTTCTTTTTTCTGCTGAGGGAGCACAGTACGACGTTACTCTCTAATTAATTGTTCCATTTGAATGTTTAGGTACGGTCGAATATTCATGGATGAACTTGTCATATAAAAAAAAAAAAACCCATCGAAGAGCATAAAATAAATCTCCACACTCAAATTTTGAAAAGTTATTCAAAAAATCCTAAACTTTTTCTATTTTTTTCAATTTAATCATAACCTTCAAGTATGTTAATTAAATTATAAATCTTTTCACTTTTTTATCAATTGAGTTCATATGGTCAATTTGACCAAAAATCACCTACATAGACACCAACTTTCTTATGTGACGCAATTGGCGATAACACGAACTTTTTTAAAGAATTTTTATATTTTTTTATCTCTCCTAATTTTTTGGGTTTTTTTTTTTCTTTGGCCTTAGGCTAGTGAGGGTCACCAACCAACCCTTGTCAACCACAGGAGGGCCAAGACACCCTCGCCACCCAAAAAAGGAGTGTTATGGCCCTCGCCTAGAGTAGCGATGGCATCAAGCAAGGTGAGGGCCACGACGCCCTCGTTTAGTGCCAATAAAGGTTGTTGGCCCAAATTCAAGAAAAGATAAAGAAAAGAAAAGAAAAACAAAAAATTATAAAAAATTTGAAAAATATTAAAATATTATTACAAAATCCACATCGGCTGCGATCATGTCACATATAACGGTTGAACACAGCTGGTGTCCACATCAGCAATTTCCAACCAAAATTAGTCAAATAAACTTAATTAGTAAAACGTAAAAAGATTTAGAAATCAATTGGTATAATTAAAAATTTTAGAATTTTAAATTGAATTAATAAAAATGCAATGGATTTAAGACTTTTTAGATAATTTTCCTCTCAAATTATTAGTTTTTCTCTCTTGCCTAACCCCTTTTCCTTACTCTTTTCTCGAATATGAAAAAGGGCAAAAATCTTTTTTTTTCCTTTTATTGCATGGCCTATTAATATTAAGTGACACTGTAGATTAAAACAACTCACATAAATATTGACTAATTTCCAGGGCCAATTTTGTCTGATAGGGTGAGATTGAAATGGTCGATTTCCATATCCAAACTCGACTTGAATATAACAAGTTCACTTTTTTAAGAAAAGGCGTGTTGATACAATAAGAACAATTTATGTTTACTTTTTTTTTTTTCAAAAAAGGTCTCCTTTCCTTAAACCTTCATTACAAGAGATGGTCCCAAAGAATTAAAAGAGGATTCGTAGTCTAACTACAAGAGAGATTCTTCTTTTTGTGAGCCCTAGCAATCCAATCCACCACTTGATTTGCTTCTCTTCCATAGTGGGTTATTTGAAATTACTTAAAACGGACCATTAATTTCTCGCATTCGATGATAACTATAAACGGGCCACCTCCCACGAGCACAGATTGTAATCTTTGAGTGGGCTTATACTTTTAGCTAGCCTAACTCCAAAGTAAAGAAGAGTTCGGATTTAGCTGAAAAAACAAAGTGTTTTCAAACAAGTAAGGGTTTCAATCTGCTCAACTGGACTTGCTTGGACTTGCATCGCGAAACCACGTACACGTACACTCTCCCAGTTTCATCCCCGGCGACACTTCCCACGATCTGCCTGTCCATTAGAGGCCCATCAACGTTGATCTTCATCGGTGGGTTCCAAATCTCAGGTAAGAGTTCCTGCTGCTGGGAGCTATTGTACTTACAGATATTGCAATTTTTATTTTATTTTATTTGGGTCTGTAAGCTCTTGTGCTTCGAACGAAATAATTATCTTGAGGAATATAATTAGTCTGGTGAGGTTTTGAGGCACCGGTAACGAAATCTCAAATTTGAAGATCTAATTAAGCATTATCTCAAATTTGTCTTAAATTCTATTTAGTTTATTTTTTATTAGACTCCAGACTCATTCAACACATGAAAGCTGATAACAATCTTATTGAGCGTCAAGGGAAAAAAATTCCAATTAACTCAGCTACCCATCATATATCCCAATTTAATATTCCCTAAGCTGATCGGTTCTAAACCTATAACTACCGGTTCCAAATTTGAAATTAGAAACGGGCTCACTTTTTATTTTGTTAAAAAAAAAATTATGCTCTTGCAAAAAAAAAAAAAAATAGAAGTGGCTGCACCATTTCGCTGCGAACACATATGTTGGCTACAAAAAGTATTTCTTTTTTTCTTTACACCTTTGAACTAATTCTGGGTTTGCATGACCAAAAATTGGATTGGTCTGATCCAGTTTCCAAATTGAACCGGACGTGATGCTCTATCATATCGTTCACAATGAAAACAATTATAATGTCAACGGCACTTCCTCTCAAGATCCTTCTAGTTGCACTAACAAAGGTATAAAAAACACACAGATACACACGCGCACGTGACTCAATATGGATCTTGAAAGCACCACATCTAGAGTTTTTGTATGACATCAATAAAAATAGTTTCTTGAGGTTATTAGCCAATTTTTCCGTCTTCTTCCAATTCGTCAATTATTCGAAAAACTATTCTTTTTTTAAGATTAATTACCAAGTCAGTCTTAATCTATAATGCGGATAACATTTAGTTTATACTTTATGATTTTATCAATATAATGATAAACCTTTGAGCGAAATTTTAACGTAACCATTTTAATTAATTGCTGCTAGAAACCACAAACACGACGCCAAATCATCGTTGGCCAGCCTGCAAGCACACTAACCTAGATATGTCCTACATGAATCACCACGTCGGCAATTTCCAACGGTAATTGATCTAAATAACTAGGATGGATTTTCATGCAAATGTTAAAGATTACGGTGGCAATTGGAATGTTCAAAACTAAATTGGCATATGTACAATAGGTTTATGACTAAATTGATGCTTTTTTCATTAATTCTTACACTTGTTAATTACCAACTTCATGACATTGAACTTTTCTGCCTTACCCACATTTAAATTAGTTGCATATGACAAATGCCGTGCTTTTATTTTTAGTTTTTTTGTTCATCAAAGCCCGAGACTCGTTAAACTCAACAACACATTCGCTTTATGAAGGGAAATCAACCGCTCAAAATTGCCTGCTGCGTAGGAAAAATCTGTCTCCATTACATAGCTCCTAGCCAAGCCACAGGCAACGGAGCTTCTAAAAATAGCCAACTTTCGAATTGCGTCCAAGTAAGCCGCGAAACAGAATAACTAACTTTCAAAAACCCCTTCCTATATTCAGTTTCCCGGACGCCTATGGCCTTTTGCGAATCGAATGCTCCGAAATTCCCGGGAAAGCATTGCGCGCATCGAAAAGACACGAACAACGAATCGGTCGAACTCGAAAAGAGGAAGGATTTCGATGCAAGAATTAGGTTTAGGGTTTGGTTTCTGCGTTATCGATCCCTCTCTTCTCCTCGATCCTTCTCCATCTGGATTCTCGATCACGTTCCATTAGTGACGAGGGCGAAAGGACGCGATCCTGATTTCGCCATTCGATAGTTAGAGCCGCGAAGTCTTTAGAGAGGAAGCGTCCCGGGGGCTCGACATGTATTGATTTGGGAATGGTAATGGATGGAGAGAGAATGGGAGGCGAGGATGGAGGAGAGGCCGTGGAGGAAGAGAATGCCCCCGACGAGTCGGTGTCCCCTGACGAGGCCGACGTGCTCCAAGAGATTGTGGCTGTGATCGAGTCCGCGGCACAGCT
Organism: Eucalyptus pumila; assembly: GCA_016097595.1. NCBI lineage: Eukaryota > Viridiplantae > Streptophyta > Magnoliopsida > Myrtales > Myrtaceae > Eucalyptus > Eucalyptus pumila. The sequence continues at coordinate 25,797,770 of CM027851.1, forward strand.
CGGGGATTACCGCCGGACTCAGAGGAAAGAATGTTACAGCCTCGTGAGGCGACTGAAGCTCTTGTTGCCTCTCGTTGAAGAGATCCGAGATCACGACGAGCCAATCTCGGAGACCGGCATCAAGGCCCTTTGGAACGTGAAGAAGGCGACCAGTTTGGCGAAGAAGCTCTTGAAAATATGCAATGAAGGGAGCAAAATTTACCTGGTTAGAGAAATTTGATTGTATGAACTTGAGGCTAGTTGGCAATACACGAATCGAATCCTAGGGCTTTCGTCTTATGAAATCGCGCCGTTGGTTTCAGGCATTGGAGAGCGAGGCGGTCAAGGTTAAATTTCAACAGGTTTACGAAAGATTGACGCGAGCTCTTGACGCTTTGCCATATGATCAGCTCGGGATCTCCGATGAAGTTAATGAACAGGTATTATCTCTTGATTCTGACCAAAATGCTGTTCTTGATGCCTCTAATCGGTCCTCTGGGTACCCAGTAACGCAAGCTATCATCGTCCTTCGGTAGGTGTTTTGCTCAGTTTATCTTTTGAAATTCGATGATTAAGTCATCGCGCAGTCGTTTATCGTGGGACATATATTTTATCAGATGCAGTTGATGATCATGCAACTTAGAAGGGCAAAGAGAAGAACGGATACGCAAGACATCGAGCTCGCAATGGATTTGATGGTCGTGTTCTCCAAAAATGAAGACCGCAACTTAGACAGTGCGATCTTTGAAAGGCTTGCGAAGAAGCTGGATCTGCACGCTCCGGAGGACCTGAAGAACGAGACTCTAGCCGTGAGGAAGCTCGTCAAAGAGAGGGGGGGCCCGACCACGGAGAGCATCCAGCAAATCATCGATCTCCTAAACAAGTTCAAGCAAACGGCGGGCGTTGAAGTCACCAACATCCTTGAGGAACCGACCATGCCTTACAAGATGCTTGAGAAACTGCCATCCTTGGTGATCCCTCACGAGTTCCTCTGTCCGATCACGCTCGAGATCATGACCGATCCCGTCATTGTTGCCTCCGGACAGGTGAGTCTTTGATGGGCTAAACCGAAGCACCCTTCTTCATTGGAATAGTGTCAATCCAAGTTTCCACTTCGAGATTGTGCATATGAGTACACAAGATATAACTGAGGCCGCATTTTTTAGCAGATTTTTAAGTTTAAAAGTTGCAATCCCCTTGATTTCAGATGAGCATGGCATATATTGATAATTGAAGATCGATACATTACTTAATATCTATCACTAAATTCTGGCTTGATTTCCATCAGACCTACGAGAGAGAAAGCATACAAAAGTGGTTGGATTCAAATCATCGGACCTGTCCCAAAACTCGGCAAACTCTGGCTCACCTGTCTTTGGCGCCGAATTATGCCCTCAAGAACCTTATCATCCAGTGGTGCGAGAAGAACAACTTTCAGCTCCCCAAGAAACACGTCGTCTTGGAGTCCGATAACTCCGACCCCGAACAGAGAGAAGCGATTCAATCCCTGATCGAGGTCTTGTCATTCAGCCAACTGGAGGAACAGCGGAAGGCCGTCATCAAGTTACGTATGCTCTCGAAGGAGAACCCCGAGAACCGAGTCCTAATTGCTGAATCCTCAGGAATCCCACCATTGGTGCATCTCTTATCTTATCCGGACTCGAAAATCCAAGAGCATGCTGTGACAGCTCTCTTGAACCTATCTATTGATGAGGCCAACAAGAAAAGTATAGCTAACGAGGGCGCGGTTCCAGCCATTATAGACATATTGCGCAAGGGGACGACCGAGGCTAGAGAGAACTCAGCAGCTTGTCTATTTAGCTTATCTATGGTTGACGAAAACAAGATCACGGTGGGATTATCTAACGGCATACCTCCTCTTGTAGAACTATTGCAGAATGGGACAATTAGAGGCAAGAAAGATGCTGCGACGGCATTGTTTAATTTGTCTCTCAACCAGATGAATAAGGACAGGGCCATCGAGGCCGGGATCGTGCCACCTTTGCTTCAATTACTCAAGGACAGGCATTTAGAGATGGTCGATGAGGCCCTATCAATCTTGTTGCTTCTTGTGTCACATCCGACCGGGCGCCAGGAGATTGGGCAGCTCTCGTTCATCAAGACCCTAGTTGAGTTCATCAAGGACGGAACTCCAAAGAACAAAGAGTGTGCAACCTCAGTTCTTCTTGAACTGGGTTCAAGCAACTCGAACTTCTTGTTGACGGCACTCCAGTTTGGCGTCTACGAGCATTTGGTTGAGATTGCAAGGAGCGGCACGAGGAGAGCCCAGAGGAAGGCAGCTTCAGTACAGCAGCTTATGAGAAAGTATGAACAAATTCCTTGAGGTGTCGAAATTTGATATTCCGGTTCTGCAAACATTCTTTCTTACCCTGTTAGGATCGAAATTAGCGTTCAGATTGAGTGGGACTTGAGAGGAAGATGGTGCTCACTAGTATGAGCATGCGAATGCATATGATTGTCGTTATATTTGCTAACCGGAAACCACGTACATTATCTATCAGCAGTACCCTTTCTGACTATCGGATGTGTTGCCAAATCCTAAGCCTTTGCTTTCTTCCGTAAATTTGTTCTTCAAATAGTTTCATTTCTGATCATTTTTGTCAACTATGCTTCAATTTCGGTGGCGATACCAGTCTTGCGTTGCACAGTTTTTCCTCCCCATAAAGCTTGCAAAACATCTGATGTCCGACGTTGAGGACAGCACATCAATGAGAGTGCACTGTCTGCCTCGGCAATGTGCTACCTCTGAAATGGATCGAGAGTTGTCGACTGTGGTCTTGTCGAACGTTCAGCTTAATCAGTCGATTGATGAAATCAGCTGAATGAATGTATATTTTCTGCGTAGTGCATCCGTAAGGCCAAACTCTTTATTCTTTGAAGTTACCTCCTTGTGATCGAAATCCAGATTCTTCTGCCTTTCATGCTGCTGTTCACAGACAAAGTTCTGTTCATTTAATTTGGAGTTTGGTGAGTAAAAAGATCCTCTTCTCGCTTTTAAAGGTCGATAAATATTTTTTATTTGGCGAATGAGGACATAGCTAAGCTTACTAATTGACTTGGCAGTTTCTTCTCGACTAGAAAATAACTTCAGTAATTTGTCACTTTTTCACACCAACTGCAAAATTTCTTTAAGCCAGAATTATCCTTTTTAATTGGCATACGTCAGTGACCACTCGTGCCACATAATCCTAGTCGTTTCGATCCCTTCTCTGTTGCTGTCGAATAACTCAAATTCGTTGTGTGAGAGAGAGAGACGGGCAATTGGTTCATGACAATTCGTGGATAGAGTAAGGCCTGTTTGTTTCGCTGATAACATTTTTGGAGAAAACATATTCTTCATTTTCCGGCATTTGGATTTGCTTAGAAAAATGAGTTAATGAAAAATGTTTACTTAATATCATAAAAGGTTTCTTCAAAAGAATTTTCCTGTCAAAATTTAAATTGAGAAAATTAATTTTCTTTTTAAAAAATTAAAAATCAATTTCAAAGATATGACTGGATAGTGGTGCTTAAGCTAGAAACTCTGCGCTTAGGCTCAACACTTGTTCCTAGGCCCTTGGCAATAGGATCGACCTCGGGACACTAGTGCTTGTGCCTAGGACACCAAGCCCAACAATATTGGGCTAAGTTTAGTCCTCAGCACCCATACCCAAGTCCATCAAGACCAGACCCTGAATCCTAATGCCCATACCCTAGTCCACCAAGGTTGGACCAAGACTCTCGTGCCCATGTCTCTAGCCCCCTACGCCCACCCCTGGTCCATCAATGCCAAGCCCAGGCTCGAGCGCTAGGATTGGGGTTTGGCCTCGATGGACTCTGGCATGGGCACCAAGGTCCCAAGCCTGATCTCAATGGACCCAAATTCGAGCATAAGGGACCAAGCCTAAGGTGCCGAGTTGAGGCCCATTCAACGCCCAGTGCCTAATCTCAATGGACTTGATAGTGGAGTCTTGGTCTGAGGCATGGGTCCAACTGAGGTCCAACGCTAGGCACTCAAGCTTGGCCTTTATAGATTGGGTTGTGAGCTAGGCACGGGCACTAGGGGTGTCAAAAAAACCCGACCCGACCCGACCCGAACACGACCCGAACACGAAACAAGCATGATACGTGTTTCGGGTCTTGATACTGTTCGGGTAACACATATAAAACAAGTAAAGAAACGTGTTTCGGGTCGGGTCAGGGTTGGAACATTGTTTGACCCGAAACACGTTAACTCCTACTTCCGAACAAGCGAACAAACACAAACACAAACACAAACAGTAAACACGTCCTCATCTTTCTTTACCGTCAGACACAGACATTTCCCTCTCGGCTCCGCCTTCTTCTCCAACGACTGTGCCTTCGCTCACGACTGCCTCTCCTCCGATCGATGTGCCTCCGCCTCGCCGTCGCCATCGCTACCCCTCGTCTCAACGCCGGAACCCTAGTCGTCGCCGAATCAGTCGATCGTTGCCGTCTATGGCCAAAAACCCCTCAGGTCTGTGCTTCCATCGATTTCTTGATCCGCGAGGAGCTTCGGCGTCCTTCTTCTTCGTTGAATTTTCCTGTTAATTTTTTTCCGAATTCGATTGGCTATGGTGGTGGTGAAAGAGGAGGCGGGTGCTCTTTAGGGCTCTGTTTGAGGTTGCTTTCTTCGTTCCTTCGTTCGAGCTTGCTTCTTTTTTAGCTGCGCGGGGCTCGAATTGTTTTCCTTGGGAGCGATTTGGTCTCTCTCTTCCTGTGGAAATCTTGGGACTTTAGGCTGAGCTGAGGTAGTGATGTAGGCATTCGAGAGTTTATGCGGTCTAGTTTCCGTGTTGGTTCTTAGCATGTGGGCTAGCCTTTGCTGGTGATGGGGGTAGTAGTAGTTAACCCCATATGATCTTAAGAGATGTTGGGAAGACTTGCTAAATTGGGTGGTGGATGAATTCTGTGATGTAGATATTTTAGTGCACAAGTTGCAAACAGGGTTCAGGACAATTTGAATTTACTCTGTGCGGGAGAGCTGTTGGTGTTGATACTTCAAGAATCTGTTTAATATTGAATTTTATAGGACAGAGATGAGGGCAGCAATCCTTTATGGCATGGAATGTTGACTACTCCATCACTTTCAAACTAAGCTTGAATGAAGTGATGATAATCTGATGGACACGTGAGTACTTTAAAAAGATAAAATAAAATTCTGTAATTTAGAAAGGTTTTAGCGTGGAAAAATTCAGAATTACTCCTATGGCTCCTTTACTTCAATTGAAATTGATATTTAGAAATGGTGTTATTGTTGAGGGAATGTAATTTATATTCAGGAGGAGCTTGTAAATTAGATAGACCGATGGACAAAAGTTGGAATTGTCTCCGATGTAGTAATGTGCCCTTTGTGAAAGAACAGAATGAATGTGCACTGTTTTTCAGCATATCATGCTGCAACAGTTGTGGACTAGTAACTGAGGAAAGTTGAAGTTAAAATGTGGCGCCATTTTTACTATTAGCGTAACTTGCAACCTATTATCTGTGTTTAAACTTCTTTTCGAATGTTTCCTACAGCTCCTTTCAGTATCATCATTCCTTGGGAAAATATTTTGCTTTTCTGCCTTTTGTTTCAAGAGCATGTACCCTTTTCTGGCTTTTTTGCTGTTGGTGAGCTGCTGGTGTTTGCTACGCAGGTGCTATATCTTATCACCAGTCAACATACTATTTCATCAGAACCTAGTACTTCTCAGGGCTGCCTCAAATGTCTTTTGTACTTCTTGTCCATTCCTTGCAATTCTTGCTCATCAGAAATAAAGAGACATGGAGAGAGAGGGCAAAGAAGAAGATGGGCTCTCAACATGCTCTCTGCTTCTCAAAGAAGAAGTCTCTAATTGTGGCAATCACGGCGACTCCACATCTTCCAGCGATTCTTCTGTCATGGCTCTTCTCGTTTTTAGCACACTGGTCGCTGTTTGCGGGGCTCTTGCAACTGGCTGTGCTGTGAGTATTGGTGCTGCACCAACCACGCTATGCATTCCAAAGCAATTTATGAGCCATCTACTTTGTCTTTTATGGAGTCTTTGTTTTCTCTGTACTGTTTCTTCTGTTCATCGTCACCAAGAAGCTTTCTGTTGGACTACAGTTTAAGGACAGGTCTTACTCACCAGTTCTTTCCAATTCATGAATATCTAGTAGCCTCAAGAAGATATAATTAACTTGGTTAGCAGGTTCTGCATCATATGGCTTGTCCTTGAAAAATAGCATCCGCAGGAATTATTAATAGGTATTTTGTGTTCTTGTAATAACCTGTTCGCAAAATATTGGGACTATTACAACCACCTGAAAAAAAAAAAAAAAAAAAAAAAAAGGAAGATACCCAGCAACCCGACCCGACCCGACCCGAACCGACCCGAAACACATTAGACCATCTAATGTGTTTCGGGTCGGTTCGGGTCGGGTCACAGTGTGTGACCATTGTGTTTCGGGTCGGGTCGGGTAACAACAAGACCCGACCCGACCCGACCCATTGACACCCCTAACGGGCACCGAGTTCTTTGGCCCCGTTTCAATGGATCCAAGACCAGTGTCCATGCTCATGCCCAAGAATCATGGATCCAAACTTGAGACCTCGATGCTCGTGCCAAGTTCCTTAATTATCCTTGCGCAAGTCATTAGTGCCCAGAAAATGGATGGCTATTTAGGAAAATCAAATAAGATTTCCCAACCAAATGATGGAATATATTTTTCAATTCATTTTCAAATCTCAATCAAACACTAAAAAATATTGTCGTTTTCTAGAAAAATTATTTTCCAGCAGACTTTTTTTAGAAAATGTCATATTTTTCATGAAACAAATTCAACATGAACTAAAGTAATTCTCCATAATTCACAAAGCATTCTATTTGAGGGTTGCAAGACTAACATCATGTCATTAATATATATGGCCGTCTTAACTCAAACAACATTAAAAAAAAAAAAAAAAACTTATACTTTATACTATAAAGGCAAGGAAGTGTCATGGCTTAGTAATATGCTAAAGGAGTGAATAGGTTATATATTGCAATCTGATAAATTTTTTGCGTACTAAGTAGAAATAGTTGATATAAATAAATTGATATATGCAAGAATAAACCGTTAATATTGAGTTTGATGCTTCTATCAAATAGTTAAAGTTAGATGCACGCAGATTTATAGTGATTCAGTTTAAATCAAATCCATCTCTACCATCCTTGACTAACAACTACCAACAAAGCAGAATTTCACTATTAGCTCTTTTAAGTCGTAATAATTGTAGCTTGCACTGCTTCTGTCCAAAATTGATAGATCGCACTAGCAAGTTACACGCACTACTACTACACTTGTACACTTCTCACAAGCTACAATTAATGTATAACTCTTAGTAAGTGATTCAATTGATGACAGAATTTCTAAAGTGTTGTTGTAATTCTCACGGCTCGTCTCTATCTAGTTTGGCTTGCATTGTTCCCTTTTAGTTGTCAATCTCCAAGTTGACCATTGAATGATTTTTGAGATAATCAATTTAGCTGCTGTAGATAGCAACGAAATCATCAAAAATCCATTCGCCCATACAAACAAATCTTCCGGTAATCTTGTTGCTTCCAACACAAAAAACAACATATAAGGAAATAATCCTTGTCCATTTGTGTAATAGATGATTGATTAATTTCTCCTCGGAGTGAATGAATGTGCAATTCCAAACTTGTAACTAGTTGTCAAATCTTTACATGCGCAATAATGGGGAAAGCAATATCCGAGTATTTGTTGGTTTTTTTTTTGTCGATAATAGTGCTTCATACTTTCATTAAAACCACCGAGCTTTACAAGATAAGTTAGAGTCATAACATAAGATAGACAAAAGGGGGGCGAATGGTTCTCGCTGCCAATTGGAAGGAAGAGATTTATGGCGTAGTGCCTTTGCAATCCAATCTGCGGCATGATTTACCTCTCTCGGACAAAAGAAATAGTTGCTGATGGCAATTGGGCCAATATGGCTTTGCATTCCTGTACCTGGTCTTGGACGGCCCAAGAAGCATTTTTGCGGCCCAAAATTGAGTTTACAATCGTGCAGCTGTCACTTTTGCAGAGAACTCTTCTGTTCAGTTCGTGTACTTTCCCCACGTGAAGAGTTGTTCTCTCTTTCAGCATCTTCAAGCCATGAAACAAGGCTAGGGTTTCCGCCTGTAGGTGTGAAGACGCATAGATCTCTTTGGCGAACCCATCTATCAAGGTACTATTGGAATCACGAAGAATTCCAGCAATTGAGCTGGTCGAGTTAGTGTCTGTCCACGAACTGTCAACATTCATCTTCAGATCTAGCGATTTTGGTGCCGTCCAGGTTGCAGGTAAGGGTTCCTTTTCCCTCAACACAGATCAATTCCTCGGGTTCCATCGCTGATAGGTGTTCTTTTATGCTAAAGCCGTGTCAATCAAGGCCTCGAGTTGGGCTATTGTTTTCGGGAACATAAAGTTGTTCCTATTTTTCCAGACTTGCCAGAGAACCTCAACGACCAGTTCGGTCTGGGACGTGCGTCTTTGCTACAAGGTATTCCGCCACCCATTTGTCCATTCCGGTAGCCGAAAGTGTGCTGTGGCTGAGATTTAGTCAGGGATCTGACCAAGCCTTCTGGGCTTTTTTTGCAGTGAAAGAAGATATGCTCAACTATCTCGGGGAATTTGGAGCAAAGAGGGCATAACGGGTCAGGTAAAATCTTTCGCTGGTAGAGCTTTTCTTTGGTTGGTAGGGCATCCTGACAGAGGCTCATGAGAAAGATTCTCAATTTGGGGGGGATTGACAGGTTCCACAGGCTTGTCTATAGGCTACAAAAGGGCTGGTAGGAGGATGAAGCCCTGCTTCTGTCCTATATTAAGGAGGCGTCATTGACTCTGTTATAACCACTTTTGACTGTATATTGCCTACTATTGTTGCCTGTCCAAATCAGCTTATCTGCCTTTGGCTGTTGTGCAATAAGAGTAGAGAGAATTTCATTGATTGTTTGCTGTTCAAATAAGTGATTAACAGCAGCTCTTTCCACTCTTTCCTTTCCTCATCAATTAAATCAGCGACTAAATGAGGGTCTTCTCCGTTTTTTGGTCTGCCGAGTATTCCTTGTGAGAGCCAATGATTTTGACGGATATGAATGGATTTCCCGTCACCCATGATCCATTTTAAGTCTGGTGCTATGGCGTCACGTCCCATAAGAACGCTTTGCCATCCCCAGGAAGGGCAGGGACCTCTATTTGCTTTCCATAAGTCTCCATGAGGAAAATATAATCCTTTCAGGATTTGGATCCATAAAGCTAAAGGGGATTGGGATAGTCGCCAGGTCTGCTTTCCCAACATAGCTTTATTGAACGAAATTAAATCTTTAAAACCTAATCCGCCTTGATCTTTTTTGGATTTCAGAATCTCCCATTTTTTTTCCAATGCATGCTGTTCTTGGCTTCATTTTGCCTCCACTAGAATGCTGCATTTCGTTTCTCAATTGCCCTGTAAATTGATACAGGTATCTTGAAGATTGACATGGCGTATTGCAGTAGTGCTTGCACAACAGTTTTGACCAAGATTTCTTTCCCAGCTTTTGATAGGTATTTTTCTTTCCATCCTGCTAACTTCATGTTTACTATTGCCAAAATCCATGCAAACATGTCTTTTTTGGCTTGGCCCTAGTCTGATGGTAGTCCTAGGTATTTCCCAGTTCTGTCAATAGTTGGCACTCGCAATTCTTGGGTCATATTCTGTTTTAAATCCTATGGACAGCCATTACTGAAGAACATGCTTGACTTATTTAAGTTAATTGATTGACCCATCACATAACAGTATTGATTTAGTATAGCCGCCAAACTCTAACATTCTCTAACCGTCCTATCCATAAAGAAAATAACATCATCAGCAAACAGTAGATGAGTTAACGTAGGGCAATACCTGTTTAATCTTATCCCTTTGATGCTGCCATCTACCAGGGCGTTGTGTATTATCCATGAGAGTGCGTTGGCCATCACGATGAATAAGTATGGAGAGAGGGGATCACCTTGTCTTATACCACGTGTAGGACGAAAAAACTCTGTTTGCTCTCCATTAACTTTCACATTTAGAGAAACCGTAGAAATGCATTGCATAATCAAATGAACCCAGTGAGCTGAAAAGCCCATCTTTAACATACTCATACGGAGAAAGTCCCACTCCACTCTATCATACGCTTTTTGCATGTCCAATTTCAATATAGCCTGGAATCTTCGGTTCCTCTTTTTGATCCTCATTTGATGCAACACTTCTTGAACAATTAGTATATTGTCCTGGATTTGGCATCCATGAACAAAAGCACTTTGTTCTTGTGAGATGATCTGTGGGGGCCATTGTTTTAATCGATTTGCCATGACCTTCGAAATAATTTTATAGTTGAAATTGCAGAGGCTGATTGGTCGGAACTAGCTGATATGCTCTGGATTTTTAATTTTTGGTATTAGGACAATGAAAGTCTGGTTAAGAATAGGATCGAACTGACCTGATTGAAAACATTGCTGAACCATATCCATGATGTCCCTTTTGATTTCATCCCAAAAATGCTGATAGAATTGCCCATTCAGACCATCTGGTCCTGGGGCCTTTAGGGAACCAAGCTGAAAAACATATTCTTTTACCTCCTCCTCAGTTAAATCAGCCATCAATAATTGATTCATCTCCATTGTTACTCCTATTGGGCAGTAATTTAAGTTGGGCTGGATGTTCCTTGGTCCCACCGAGTCGTAGAGAGATTGGAAGTAGTCCATAACGTGCTGCTTAAGCGCCTTGGGATCCCTCGTCTAATGTTGTTCGTAAATCTTCAGCATGGTTAGTTTGTCCCTTTGTCTCCTCTGAATTGTAGTTGCATGGAAATACTTCGTGTTTTTATCACCCCATTTGAGCCAAGTTATACGGGACTGTAGTCCCTAGTACATCTCTTCTTGCCTCCATAGATGATCAATGTTCGCCTTTATCGTTTGAATTTCTGCTTTACTGGATTCTTCAGAGTTACAATTTGTTAGATCCGTTAGGCGCTGCTTGGGCTCTTTGATTTGATATGATGTATTGGAAAATTTCTTTTTGCTCCATTCCACTAGAGCCTCTATTACTTGCTGAATCTTTTGTGACATGCTTCTGTTATCTTGGTGAGTTGCAGCCCAAGCATTCTTAACGGCATCCCTACATTCCTCCTCATCGAACTAGTAAGCTTCAAATCTGAACTCACGTTTTCTTTTGCCATGACCAGGATGTAAAGAGAGGAGGAGAGGGGCTGTGGTCCGACCCTACCGCTGGTAATGCTAAGATTTCAGCATTTAGGAAGGTGATTCGCCATTCCATTGTGCAAACTGCTCTGTCTAAACGCTTTTTTACTAAATATTCCCATTCTCTGTTGTTAGTCCATGTAAACATACAGCCTTTGCTGTCAATCTCCATTAGTGAACAGTCGTTTAACATATCCCTAAAGGTTGCAACTCGATAATAATTAGTCTCCCGTTTGTCTTCCTTCTCCCAGGTATAGAGGGCATCATTAAAATCTCCCATACAAAGCCACGGTAAGTGATTGGTTACATGAAAACATCTTAGTTGTTGCCATAATTGAAGTCTATCTTGGTAGCCTGTTGGAGCATGAAGAAATGTTATCCTCATTAGTTTGCCACTTCGGGGGTCATCACATTCCATATCTATTAAATAGTTTGAACTGCAACTTACTTTCACTTGAATCTCTTCATTCCACAGGAGAGCGAGTCTGCCTACAAGTCCTGTTGGTTGTACAAAAAAAAACTGCTGATAGTTAAGGCTCCTCCTTACCCTTTTCACCATAGATACTTTATTTTTAGTTTCCATCAAGAATACCACAGTGGGCCTTTCCAAAGCCACTAAAGCTCTAAGCTCTTGGAATGTCAGGGGGTTGCCCAGCCCCTGACAGTTCCAACTCAAGATCCTCATGATGTCGCCGATGACTTATTAGGGCTAGCCACCAAAGCCCAATCATTTCCTTATTCACCTGCTGGATAGGAGTGTCTAGTAACTCCATGTCTTCTATCATTAACAAGCTTGATTCCTCGATCTTCTTCTATTTTTTTGCTCTAATAAGCTTTGGCCCCTTCTTGGTGGAGCCTCCTGTGTCAGGGCGTCCTGCCTCAATCGAGTCTAATAAATATAAGGGCTGCTTTCCTGTTGCTGATTTTTATGCTATGGTTCGCGTATCTTCTGCTCTATTTTCAAATGATGATGGATTTTCTGCCATCTTTTTGCTTTGATTAGGTCCAGCCGCAAGTCCAGGGCAGCCCACGATCTCGAGGTTAGACTGAAGAGGAGTTTTAGGTACATACTCCTTAGTCTCTGGGTTAGGTGTTACTATGCCATAAAACGCTTCCTAGTGAGGACTTTTGTCTCTTGCCTCTGCTTTAAGCCACGATCCATATTTCCCTACCTTGTTTGCTGCCCATTCCAACTGTTCATAGGGTATTTCTTCGTAGTTGGCAGCGCAATGCCCCATCCTACCGCAGGAATAGCATAAATGGGGGAGGCGTTCGTACTTGAACTCAACCCACAACTTTTTGGCGCCCATCTGCACTAGAGTCCAATTTTCAAGGGGGCTGATAAGTCTAATTCAACGCATACTTTCACAAGTTTAGTGAAGGCATTGCCTTGCAATTCTAACTGGATTTCCTTCACTTTTCCTGTTTTGCCAGCCACATCAGCATATACTTCCTCTAGAATCCACCCAGGAGGCAGGTTGAGAATATGGACCCAGAAATCATAACACGAGAAATCGTAGCAGTGTTCCGGAATTTCAGGTACGCACTGTTTCAAAACCAATAAATTGCTTGAAAAAGACCAAGGACTAGAATTTAGCACTCGCTCTTTATCTCCGTTTGATTCAAACGTGAAGGAGAAAAACCCAGGTTTTTTTTGGGTTATTACAACTACATCTAGTTTCCAAGCCTTCTTCATCGTTGTACAAAAAGCTTGAAAGTTTACAATCGGTCGCGATAGAAGTTTCCCAAAGAGAGTATGTTGGCACTCTATGATTTTATCGGTTGGGGCTTCCTCCTTAAATTGTTATCTCACTTGATCAATAACGATTTTCTTAGCTTATCAACTTTCCGCCATTCTTCCGTAGACCTGTTCACCTATTGGTTTCTCCAAGTCCTCACGCATTTTCTACTCTCTTAACTTGTTCATCCTTAAAGTCCATCCGGTCTTTTAAGTTCTTTCACTTAGCACTTCAAATAGATCCAATGATAATGGATTATCAATTGATGCCACTTGAGCACAAAGAACATTTTGCAAGATTTTGTTAGATTAAATCCTTGGAGATTTTCTCAATAGGAAGCAATCCTATTATGCAGCTCCGCAATCCTTTCTTGCCAAATATAGTGGGTAGATCCACCTTAAGCAAGTTTTAAGAGAGAATTAATAAAAGAGCAACCTTTTAAATGCTGAAAAACCCAATAAAAAATCCATTGCCATCCTTCTACAACTCTTTGAACTCCACTCAAGCTCAAGCACTGACCCCAAACCTCTTTAGAGAAGAAGGATCATTCACAGAACAAACGTTACCTTAGCTCTGTAGCTGAACCACATAAAACACGAGATATTTATGTCACACCCCGAACCTCGAGCGCGCGCACATCCCTCGGTGATCGGTAAAAATTGTGACGTTCTCAGGACGCGTCGTCAACTCAATCAATTATGCACATGCGAAAGCGAATTAACTAATCCATTGACAACAATAGACATGTGATAGAAAAGGAGGATAACCAATTTCAAATCAAACACACTTTTATAAACAATTTGATTTACACGCAAAGGCCAACTCTAAGATCTATATACAGGAGGTCTATTTCCAAACAGAACTACTGAGCCACCATGCTCTTAACCCTTCTGCCTCAAGCTCCAAGTTTTTCACACTAAGGACCTAAAAATGGCAACTCATGACGGGGTGAGATATAAATCTAAGTGAATTTAAGCCATATATCCTATAATCAAGCCCGGCTAAATCACTCAATCAAGCAATTCATAAGAGTCCCGATTATAAGGCCAAATCGTTATGCCACGTCCCATTCCGTGTTACACAATTTCCTCCCATAATCAAGTGCAGGTAAATCATATTGGTGGTTCAATCTACACTCTATATTCACTCTCAATATTCAAATTCTCAATTCAACTCAACATCTCCACTCAATAATCCGACTCCACGTTCCAACTCAATACTCAAAACCAGACTCAAGGTTCTAGAGATGCCCCCTCACGAAGTTCCAATATCATGTGACACTTAGTCCCTGACTACAATCAGCAATAGCTCGAGGTACTAGAGGTGGCTTCCACAAAGCTACACTCTTAGTTCTCGACTATCATAAGCAATAGCTCAAGGTACTAAAGGTGGCTCCCACGAAATCACGCTGTTGTATAACACTTAGTTTTTTTGCCACGAAAAGCACTAGTACAAGGTTCTAGAGGTAACTCACACAAAATCTCGCTATCATATAGCACTTAGTTCTTGACTATGCACGTCAATACTACAAGGCTTCTAGAGATGGCTCCCATGTAACTCATGTCACCATGTAGCCCTTAGACCTTGATTACAATAAGCAACGGTAGAAGATACTAGAGGTGGCTCACATAAGATTTCATTATCGTGTAGCACTTAGTTGTTTACCGGCTCACAACCCATTGGGTTCCCTCAACACAACACGTCACCTTAACTTTCAATAGTCATCTTGCCTTGACTATAAACTATCACACGATTATTCAATCACGGCCAAGAGCATTGTGCTTTACACTTAAATGCCTCAATTAAAATAACGGCTTGGCATATTTTCTTCGTATTAAAAACACCCGATAAAAATTATTGTGTATGGGTACATGATCAATTTGAACCAGAAAAATTGATATCATCCCATTTAAAATCTCACTGTTTGATATAGTCTTTAAAACCATTTTCGATGTCAAAACCCTACACCCGTGATTTTCTAATTTAATATCAAAATTTCACAATTTTGGAATAAATAACCAAAATTTCAATCATCACTCAATTTGCACAAATTAGCACTCAATTGTATAAACTAAGTACATCATTGCAATTAGCACGAAGTTTTGGTCACCGGCTATCCCGATATAATTTCCGGAAAATAATTAAATAATTCGATTTAAATACAATAAATACCAACTTAGGCTGGAAATGCTAATCTAACCACCTAAACGGGTCTAGAAAATTTTTGAACCTATCTAGATAAATTGTACAATCTAATTAGCTCCTAATTAAACCGTTCTAACCACATAACATGCACAATTGAATAATAAAATCACTAATACATTTTAACTAACCACATAATCTCATCTTAAGCTAAACTAATCACCCATTAAGCATCATTAATACCTTAATAAGAGTTTAGTGCATAAACTCACTAGTTTAGCGTAAAAATCGGTTCACGACGATGGCGGCACGACAGCGGCCAAAACTTGGGCCTTCGGTGGCACCAAAGGAGGCTCGAACCGGGCCAAAAAATGGCCTCGCAATGCTCACGATTGTTGCTGGTCTTGAAGGGGGTTGCTGGTCATGGCTTGGCTCAGTTGATCAGAGCTGCAACATGCAGTGGCAGCTTGGCAGGGACACGGCTACTGGTTGTGTGGCCACAGATGAAGGGGGATGGAGCTTGCCGAGTCAACTTTGGGGAAGCTTCACTGGGGTTTGACTCAGTGGAGGATACGTGGACGTTCCTCCTGGAAGGGAAACGACGTGAGGAGGGCGGTTTATTTGCTAAGTTGATTCGGTGGAGTGGGCTGACGTGGGCTGGGGTTGCTGAAGCTTGGAGAGGTGCTGGATGGGCTGGACATGCGTGGGCTGCACGGTCAAGCGAAGAAGAGGATAGAAGTGGAGGGAGCTCATGGGTTGACTGGTGGTGTGAGTTGTTGGGCTTGATTCGTTAGGGGTGGAGACACGAGGAAGGGAAATTGGGATGGTCGGTTGAAGATGGGGTAGGAAAAAGGAGTTGGCATGTGGCAAGGGCAGATGGAGAGTGAAGGAGCTAAACTTAGCAAACGAAAAATGAAAGAGACGCAAAAGCAGTTAGTTTCGGTGAGGATGGAGTTCGCACAAAGAAGAAAGGGTAGTTGGCCTTGGCATGCGAGAGAAACCGCGGATGAGTGGAGGAATCAACAAGAAATATCTACTCAATTAATGCTTGGTAACTCAATTTGGACAGCAAAATAGCCATTTCCCTTACACATCCGAATTTCTTTCCTTTTTTTGAAATGTCCGAATTTCAATTTCTTAACAAATCTCTCTAATTTGATGGCCAAATTGTTGAGGAGAGTGCCCATGCTAATGTCCACACTTGTCTTTATAAATTAGTCCTTTTGGTAGGCCAAAAATCCACTTGAAAATGGCCAATCGAATTGCCTTTCTTTTTCGAATCGTTTGAAATTGATTTTCCATAAAATCCTGGGCTCGCCGAAAATTCTTCGAAGGATGAGTCGACATTTCTAAAATAAATCATGACACGCCAGAACTTTCGATTCCTAAAACCGGGTTCAATTTCATGGTTAATTTCAACCAGACGCGATTTTAGCATAACCTAACATTCTAGGTAGTTTTTAAGAATTTTTAGTGCAATTGACCTGTGGTTGATTATTTTCAAACCATATTGTATATCTTCGACACATTAGTGACTCTCGGTTATCGTAAAAATCTTGAGATTTCAAATACGGACACAGGGCACCAAAATGACAAAAAAATCGATCTAGTGCCGACTGATAAGAATTTTGCAATTATGTGGAATCACCCACACTTAATCACATGGCTTTGTCAAATTTGACCTATCTCCAGTCTCTAATTGATTTTTAACTATGCTGTCGTGACCCTTGAAGATTAGCACAATCGAGCAGTCGATTCCTGATTGAATTTTCAAGTCGATCGTATTTATATTCCTTAACGGCTTCACCCGATAAGCTAGTTATCTCATAAGTGGTCAATTCAGAGAAAAAAACTATAGGCACATCGATGAAAAGCTCATTTCATTTAATCGAAAGTGGGGTTTGAAAATTAGGATATCACAATTTACGGGCTTCCACTTACACAACCTGTCAAAAGTCAACAACTTAATTAGAATGGTCTTCTCGACTATAAAAGCAAACTTTGGCACATTAAAATTTAAACCATATTAATTTGTGCCATGGCACTTGAGGCCTCCTCTCTCTAACCAACATCTATATACCTACATTAGTAAAAACCTAGAAGAGGATCCTAAAAATATCACACGATCTGCAGTTGAGGAACAAGGCATTAAGCCGTTACACAATGCAGCCTGAATATCAATAAGAGCATCAGATCGAGCTGAGGGCTAAAACTAGGCATCGTTTATATTAATAGAAGAAACTTTAGTATGTGGTGATAAGAGTCATAGATGATCCTAGGTTGAAAAACCTCTGAAAGAACAACCAAATAATGCAAATTAGCACGCTAAAATGAGGTTTGGTTGCCTTCTCAAGGCATAAGTATTATGATGCTTAAGATTAACAACCTAGATAGATTTTGAGCAAACAACATCCAATCCAGGCGATCCAAATAGAGTCTGATTGCAAAAGCAACTTGAAATTTTTTTCAAAGAGACGGATAGTGTTCCAAAACCCAAGTTTTCCAAGGCCTAAGCCACGTTCACATTTTAAAAGACAAACATCATTCCATATCACTACAAGAATCAGGTCCCCCCTTCAAAAGGAAAGCAATAGACTTACTCTTCACAATTTTAATAATTTTGTTTCAAAGGATAAAGAAGTGGTAGTAGAAGTTGATGAGGCTATAAATCTCTGAATTAATCAGAAGCCTGTGTGTATAACTTTCAAACAATCACTTGAGTATTATAACTTTCAAAAAATATTCAACCAAGTGCCAAAAATCCAACTTGACTTAGCACTTATGGTGATTTTTTTTTTTAATTATGGTTCTCAAAGGATCGATTAAAAATTTATATGGCACTCAAGCGAAAGTCATAAATAAGTTATGACACTCACATGATCGAAAACAATTTATGACACTAAAAAGATCATCATACGAAAGTTACAACACTTGTGGTATTCTTTTCCCATGTATTTGGATGCAAATTATATATTTTTAAGTTACACTAATGATAATGTTTGTACATTTGAACCAAGAGTTCATGAAAATATATGTCTTGTTATTCTAATTCTTTCGGGTAATTAACAAAGTTCTGCAAGAAGTGGATGAGTCAATAATTGTTTCTAAAATGAGTTGAAAGGTTCATGTGCTGATGATAATGAGGAACTAGTGCTACTGCTCTCACGAAATAATCATATAGATTAAAATCAAAAATCTAAAGCACCAAATTCAAAATGTATATGATTATTAAAGAGTTAAGAGATACAAATGAAGTCATCCTAAGAATCATATTCTTGGAGATACTGGCAAAGAGGTTAGGATCGGGTCGTCATTTAAAGAGTAAGTTTGCAGAACAACCACCTTATTCAAATATCCAAGTAGGATCAACATGTATCAAGTCAAAAAAGCACTTTACGGACTCAAACAAAGGTTAAGAATATGGTATGAAAATCAAAGTATTTTTATTGTTGATAATGAGTTTGAGAAAGGTAAAGTCGACCTAACTTTGTCCATAAAGATAAAAGATTATGATATTTGTTGATTCAAATATATGTTGACGACATCATCTTTGAATCCACTAATAAGCTACTTTGCAAAAAATTTATCATTATCATGAAGAGTAAATCAAAAATGAGGATGATGGGAGAACTGAATTTCTTTCTTAATTACAAGTCAAACAAAACAAAGCTGGCAGTTTCATATTCCAAGAAAAATATTTGAGGATTAGTGAAGAAGTTTGGGATGGAAAGTTACAAGAAAATTGATATACCACCAATCAAAGCTAACACTATTGCATGCTACTAATGATGATCTTAAGAAGTGATAGTGTGTACATAGAGGGAGCAACACTATTCTTGTTAATAGCTCATATTAATTGTTAAAATGTTGTTTCTCGAATGCCAGATACCCCAAGTATCAAAACTTGGTATGGGTAGACATTTAAACACCAAAACTTCCAATAGATACACTTAGTTCCAAATTTTAGAAAAAATGAACACTTAAATGCCAATAGTAAGAATTTCTAGCTAAACTGCTAACGTGACTTTTTCCAATAAGAATTTAAATAATGCAGCATTTCTTTTTTTTTTTTTTAAATTATTCACATGGCGCTAACGTGGTTAAATAAAACAAAGCGACTTTGTTTTAGTCTAAATTTGATTTTTAATATAAATATTAACTAAATTAAATTAAAAATTAGATTATTTTTTTTTTAAAAAGAACAATGGGTAGCAAGTCAGCGAGGGCCTCTATGGCGCTTACTATAGTTGTCCCACCATCGCCAAAAAGGGTTGGCAACGGTGGGGCGAGAGACAACCAAGGTTGCCAAGCCTCAACTAGGGTCAACGATGGCCCTTGGCCCAATTTGGGGGAGTATTGACGACCCTCGCTCGACCTGGGGGAGGGCCGCGACTCTTCAACCCAAATTTGGGCTAGGGTCACCACTAGCCTTCGTTTGCAATTGGTCAAGTTTGCCAACCGCTGGTTAGGGCTTAGCGACTCTCACCCCACCATTGTCGGCCCTTTCCGATGATGATGGGGCAGCCACAACAAGGGCCTTAAAGGCATTAACTGAATTACTTTTTTTTTCTATTTATTTAATTTTTTTTAATTTAATTTAATTTAATTTAATAAATATTTACATTAAAAATCAAATTTGAGGGCAAAACAACGTATTTTGTGATAGGCATTGCTAAGTGAACATTACAGTGAGTTAGACTATTTTTATTATTAAAATAATGCCATGTCGAATTTTCGGCATGTCTCGCCAAAATTGGCACTTAAGTGTCGATTTTTTTTTTTAAATGCACTTAAGTATACCTTTTGGAAGTTTTGACACTTAAAGTATGTTTATGCTGTGGTTTCTCAATGCTTATTTTTTTAATAGAATTTAATTTTAATATACTTTTATTTGTCTCTTCTACATCATCATGAATTATGATTGTCTTTGTTATTACTTCGTGCTTATCAGTACGTAGGGACTCCAAAATCTACTTATGTGTAAATTGTTGAAATAATATGAACCTATTAAGCAAATATGTATATCTCTTTGCAATATGATATTTTTCATTATGACAATGGTTAGTACCCTGAAAAATCTCAAACTAGTATACCCGTAATAAATTTATCCCTACCAATCTTAAAAAACCTTAAACTAGTACACTTGTGACAAATTTACCCCAAACTAATTTATTCAACCATCAAAAACCACAAACTAATATATTTATGACAAATATACCCTCCGTTAAATTATATTAACAACACAAAAAATCACAAAAATTATATAACTATAACAAATGGAGGATAAAATCTCAAACCGGTACACTAGCCAACTATAATATGTCATTCAATTTAGTAATTTGATAGTAAAATTTAACGAAAACTAACAAAAGGTAAATTTGTTACAACTATACTAGTTTGAAGTAAATTTTTCAAAAGTATACTAGTTTTGGGTTTTTGGAGGTCAAAAAATTAATTTTTGGTAAATTTATCACAAGTGTACCGATTTGGGATTTTTCAAGCTATTAACCCTTATGACAAAAAGAGTAAGGATAATCGTATGTATCTATATTCCTTGATATATATTTATATATATTTAATAATGCATATGATGTTTGATCTATTAGACACGAGCTAATGCACTTCTTTTTTCTTCACCTAAGTATGTCGAATATGTTGTTTATAGAAATTGTATTTCATGTCTAATATTTGCAATGAAGATTGTGTGAAAATAAGCTGACTTGTATATACATTATTAGAGCTTTTTCATTATGACAAATTGGGGGAGAGGTTTCATGGAAATATAAATGTGTTTAAATGAGTATTAGTTCACATGATAAATGTTAATTCCTATTTAAAATTCATGTTATTAGGTGACTTGTGTAAAAGTATGAGCTGTTGTTAATTCTTATTAGTTTGCTCATTGTTTCTACTTACTATAACCCGATTATATTCATTGAACGTCTTGATATCTAGAGATTGCATTACTTGCTTACAATGCCTATATAAGCAAATTTGTTTATTTTTCACACATAAAATTCAATATATTTTATTGCATGTCAAGATATTTACATATTTAGAGATTGTTTTGTTATCATTAAAAATAGGGAGATTATTGGGAAAATCCTTTATGTTGTTTTGAAGATAACAAAATATTAAAAGGCTATTAATGTGTGTGTTTATAGTACCAAGTAATATATGCACAATCCAATATAAAAATGATGTCATAATTAGCACCGCTTGGTTCTCATATAATTTGCCGATATTAGTGGATCGCTATTGATTTTAAGAATGAAAAATATATTTGGCGTCGAGATGTCTACAAGCTAGAAAAACCTTGAGACAAGGCGAACGGAACTATGATTAAGGTGAACAATTCAGAAAGAATAGGGATATTCGTTATGACTTCGAGGTACCAAAATCTAGGGGTGTAAACGGTTCGGTTCGGTTCGGTTTTTTGAAAAACCGAACCGAACCGAACCGTTAGAGAAAATTTCCGAACCGAACCGAATAAGTCCCGAACCAACCGAACCCGAACCGAACCGAACTGTTCGGTTCGGTTCATTCGATTTTCGGTTTTCAAATTTTGGGTTTCGGTTTTCAGTTTTCAGTTTTTTTTTTTTTTTTTTTTTTTTTTTTTTTTTTTTTTTTTTTTTTTTTTTTTTTTTCGGGACGGCTTACCTTCTATATGGTCCTACATGTAGTGTAGCGATTTTAAGTGTTTTGTTTTTTTACACTAGTGATTCGTAAATACAACCATAAGCATATGAAATCGTGATAAAGTATGCTAACAACTTATCTTCTCATCTGAATGTTCTACTATAGTCTTTATGCCTCACATCACATTTCACTTAGCAAGTATACCCATTTAGTCTAGGAAATTGTCCTTCTCCAAGGACAAGAGAATCAAGACCTGCTGAGACTTCAAAAAGATGTTGTGTAGCATCCCCATTGTACAACAAAAATCGGTGTTGACAAAGCTCTAAAACAGGGATTCTGTTCACCAAAGAAGAAGAGAAAAAGAAGAAGAAAGAATCCTGGATTAACAAGAACTCAAAGGAAACTAGTGCTTTTCATCCATAAAACAAGTATCATAGGGCAATTAATTATTGCAAGAATCCAAATTATAGTCATGGCAAGGAGCAAAAGTAAATCACATTAGACATCCATTCAGTCACTTATTTAACCCCACGATACTGAAACAAAGCGACAACATATATCTCCATTATATTACAACCGCTTCTTCTATATGATTCAAACTATAGAGTTCTCCAATGGCTCAAGGCCATTCTGCCTCGGGAATGGCAAGTTTCTCACGCATCTCCATAGGAGTTGTGTGCACGCTAAGCCCAATAACCACAATGCTGCTCCTTTCTTTTGTATACCCTAACCAAAACAATTGAAATAAAATTAGTGATCTCAACTTAGGAATCTGATGTCACAATATATACTTTCCGCTTCTGTGTTTTCTATTTGCATCACTGCTTGAAAAGGAAGAAAGTCACTCTCTATGAACATGCATGATTGTTTTAAGCTCAACATATCTAAGAAGAGGGGGAAATAAGTAGTTCCACCTCAAAGGTGAAGAAAGGGGTACATCACCATAGGAACAGAATAAAATCCAAATTGCTCAAACCCTGAGACTAGATTCTCAAGTTCAATCAAATCATTATGGTTTTAACCCAATTTGGACAACAAAACATCAAGAGAAATTACCTCTTCGAGCTTTCTTCGAGCTTAAAGATGACATTCAATCATCAAGAGAAATTGCTATTGAATTCAGGTCCATGGTTGTAGATGACAACTCTGCATTAAATTCACAATGAAAATAAGAATTGAAATATCAATTGTAATATTGAAAAATATAAATATTCCATGGTTATTTTTTTCTCACCTGACTCAAAATTTTCAAGTTCTTCTAAGTTCTCCTCGATCGATTGTGAAAGTGGTGCGGATCGTAGCCAATCTTGAGTACATATAAGAGCTTCTACCATCGGTGGGGTCAAAGAGCTACGAAATACATCAAGTACTCGACCCCCGGTGCTGAATGCAGACTCGATGCTACAGTGGAGATGGGCACGGCCAAAATATCTCGAGCAATAGAAGATAAGATAGGATATCTAGAAGAATTGACTTTCCACCAATTTAATATATCAAAGGTGGAGCTATACCGTTCACATCCTTCTTCTAAATACTTATCTAATTCAGATTTTTCTTCCACATATTCTTGTCCCGTTTGGCTAAGATACATTGCAGTCATAATGTCAGCACCAACCACAGGAGACATTGAAACGTTCACTGTCCTTGTCCCCTTTAATCTCATGTTGCTTTGGGGGCATGTACCGGTGCGATATTGCTCAAATAATAACGTCAAAGATTTTGTCACTCTATCTCGCAAAGTTTCTGCCCGATTGCCGTCATACACTTTATTAATCATCCACTTCACATACTCCATCTTATGTCGAGGGTCAAGTATACATGCAATGAACCATGTGAGATTTATGTTGCTCACATTCCCAAAATACTTATTGAACTTGATCTTCATTCTCTTGGCTGTTTCTTGCAAACTCCTATCCTCATCCCCACAATATTTATCAATCATCATATAAATCCCATAGACATCTTTTGCCATATCATTGCAAGTGACGTAAGAAGAGCCCGATACTTTTAAAGTTGCATCATAAAACAACTTCAAGAAAGGAAGAAATCGACGGGCATAATCCCAATCATCATCAGTAGGCAACCCTCTCACCTTGGAAAGCTCTTCGGCAAATATTCTATCCTGAATATCTAATGAGATGAAGGCATTTCGAAACTTCAAAGCCACTTCCAACATCAAGTATGTTGAATTCCACCGAGTCTCCACATCCAAACATACAAGATTATTGGAATCAATATTTTCCAGCAAAATAGACTCCTTAAACCGTTGCAATCTCGAAGGAGAAGATCTCACATAACGTACAGCTGAGCGTATTCTAACAATAGAATCATCTATATCTTTCAAACCTTCTCTCATAATCAAACTGAAAATATGAGCACAACATCTCACATGGAGTAACTCACCTGATAATATCAAAGCATTCCAAGAGTTAAGTCTTTTCTTCAAGTATTGAACTCCCGAGTCATTGGAGCTAGCATTATCAACAGTGATAGAAAAAATGCCTTTGATACCCCAACTAGTTAAGCATTTCTCAACTCCTTTCCCTATGATCTTAGCCGAATGTCCTGGGATTTGACAAAAATTCAAAATTTTCTTTTGCAACTTCCAATCAGCGTCTACAAAGTGAGCAGTAAGACACATGTAACTTAGATTTTGACATGAAGTCCACGTGTCAGTCGTAAGACAAACCCTTGGAGAAGTATCGGAAAAATATTTTTCAATTTGCTTCTTTCCTCCAAGTATAACTTATAACAGTCCTCCCTTAATGTGTTTCTTGAAGGGATTAAAAACTTTGGCTGGATTCTACTCACGAATTTCCGAAATGCCTCAAGTTCCACAAACTTGAAGGGTAGTTCACCAATAATAAACATCGCCGCTAAATCTTTTCGACTAGCATCTTGATCAAATTTCCAAGGACCAGCTGAAATAGAACTACTAACCCCAACAGATTCATTCGAGGCACTTCTTTGCCTTTTCTCCACGTTCGCATATGGATAATTCTTACATCTACTTAAATGATTATGCATCCCACTAGTCCCTTGACTAGTAGAACAACCAATAATAGCCCCACAATATAGACATTCGGCTTTATCTTGACTATTTTCTATCCTTTTAAAGTGTTCCCATACAACAGATCTCTGCCTCCTTCTATTTGTACCGCTAGATTCACTTACTAAAGATTCACTCATTGTGTATTTGGCTTTGCGAATATGATTCCTTGCACTCCAACTGAAACAAAGTAAACGATTCCTTGATTCCTTAAGACTCAAAATAACAAAAAGATGACAAATATTTGTGAATGGCCAGAACAAACTTCTATAAAAAAAAAAAATGAGAGACTCTACCTCACGGCACACTGATTATTGGGACTTGGAAGCTGTAGAATAAAATGTGATGATCCAAAGAATCTGAGAAGCCTGCATTATTTGTCGAAAAATAAAAATAAGGTTTAAGACTAGCAATGCAATAAGAACTAACAGCTTGATCTTTCCTATTAGATATCCTGATCACTCTTCCAATCCAAAAAATGTGCACGCTGCTGTAAATGAGACAATTTAAATGAAAACAGCACTTACAACAAGATGTTTTTGGTCTTCAAAATGATATGGGTTATCCTAATGAAAAAGTTATTTCATGAAAATCCAAACAAAAGTCGGTTGAAAATTTCACACCATACGTGTGCAGGTTTCACAAAAATGATGTGCTCGCATGAGAATAAATGGGCAAAGTATGAACTAGAACTGTCAAACTGTTGTCCTCACCACACTCGATGTTCAAATGATTCCATCAAACCTCGTTTTATTGAAAGGATCGAAACAATCAACGCTCTTCCTGAAGGCTCTTTCCAATAAGGAAGGATTAGAAGCTACTAATTTCAAAGGAAGTTTTTGCAAATATTGCCATCAATAAGGAACCAGAAACGCCATTGATGTGCCTTCAAGCTAAAATGACTAAGCAATTTGTACAGCCTCTGTAGGAGTACCAATTTGCCTAGAAAGGCAATTCAATTTTTGTAAACCCCAACAGTTCAACCTACTATCTATGAGATCATTAACTTTCTTTTAGTAAGATCACTACTAAATGCAGCCAAAACATTAAGCATCAGTCAGTAGATAATGAAAACACTCTTAAGTATCCTCATTCTCCAAAGGAACTGCCCAATTAGATTAACATTATTACTTAAAGCACAGAATTCCTAATTTATCCCTGAGATATTCCTACTTTACAGTTGCCATAACTACGGGAACACATCTCCGAAATCGATGAAGATAATGACCTTGAACTCTTTAATAGTAATAACCAATATATGAGCATGTCACAAAAAGCCTATCTGAATTTATCCAATTTCTCCATTGCAGACACGGAGTCACTTGATTTGGAGGGACTAATGTAATTCAAGTCGATAGGGACAATGTTTTAGTACCATAGCCAAATGGAAAATTTTAAAGATGGAAGATAACAAGCACTGTAATACTTGTAAAAGTTATTCCAAAGGCACAGATCCACTTAGTGCATCTCTTAAGCAAGCCTAAACAAAGGCACCACAATCTCACTATATCACTGCAGTTATTCCATGTTCCATACTTCATGAAGTAAGGCATATCCAAAGTTATGCACTCAAATTACCAGGACTGCTCTTGAAACAAAAAGGGATTTCTCGACAAGAGGGATTTCTCGACAAGATCATAAATTAACTTTAAGTTATAACCTTCCCACACAACACAGCCACAAATATGTTATTGGATCCAACAATGTGAAAGAACAACCAAGAGTGCATAAAGTGAAATGATAATCTACACCATTGTCATCTTTAGATTACCTACTTTGGAAAATCAATATCTAATGTAGCTGAGGAGGTAGATTTTTTTGGTCTTCAAAATAGAAGGATGGAAGGTCCACTGCAAAAAAAAATATAACCCATATCAGTTCATATTCACCACGAAAGAAACCAAACAAAGACTGGACTATACTCATGAACACTAAGATTTGCAGACATTAAGAGAGAAAACCACGAATTCAAGAGACCCAAGAGACCCACCTTGACATCTTTCGGGACCAGATCAAGCCTAGCCTTAGGATTCTGATAGAAAGCGGAACCCCCGCCCGCATTCCTAATCTACCTCAAATGCCCCCAAGTAATTACAACCGTCGTGAAACCCAAGCTCCAGAATCTCCCTCCGATGGTAGCCAACAAAGTGAAGATGGCGGTGGGCTTCCAGAAATCGCCGAAGCCGCCGCCGCACGTCAAGCTCAAGCTCCCGAGCACGAGGTCGTCCCGAGACAGCATTCCTCGTCCCGGTGCCGGAGGGCCTGATCTGCTCCAAGAACGCCGAGATTGCCAAGTCGGTGAGGCGAATCGATGAGCTGGAAGCGTCGGACGAGAGGATGAGTAGCGAACTGGAGGTGTATAGCCGGCAAAGTGAAGATGGCGGCCCCTCAGTCCAGAGCAGAGCGCGCGCAGGACATGCTCTGTTGCCGTCGCCGTCGCAGAAGGAAAAGGGATGAAGGAGAGACTTGCAGAAGAAAGGGGCTTTGTCCCTCAATCGATCGCCATCGCCGTCGCCGTCACAGTCGCCGTCCCTGCCGCCGTCGTCGTCGCAGTCGCCATCGCCGTCGCCGTCGCCGTCGCCGTTGAGAGAACTCAAACGGGAACCGATAAAAATCAAGAGACACGAGAGGACTGAGAGACGGGAGTCGGGAGAGAACCGAATTAGATTGATTTTATCGGTTCGTGCCTTTGTGGTTCGGTTAACCGATAAAAACCGAACCGATAAAAAATTTTCGGTTTTTGATGAAAACCGAACCGAACCGAAAAAGTCAAATTTTTCGGTTCGGTTCGGTTCGGTTCGGTTTCGGTTTGGGTCTTGACACCCCTACCAAAATCTGGTGAGTAGTTAGATAGAGCCGATAATTGTGAACAAATCTACAACGAGAATGTTCTGTAAAGCTTGAAAGAACCAAGGTGAATAGCGTGATAGAGTTATAAGCACCAATACACTTGGAAGATTAGAAAATAGAAGATCATATGGTTATTAGAAATAGCAAATTGTTATCAAGAGTGGTTACCGGTATTAAAGAGGTGGAGACGTGAGACGTTCTCTTTCCAACCTCAATTTGGGTAAAACAGGATCAGAGTTGATTAGAAGTAGTTTTGGGATTAATGAGCAGGAGACAAACTCTAACAAAAGTACATAATGACTATTTTGGAAAATTACCTTCTCAAAGAGATGTTGCCGATGTTAAAGAGTCATTCTAACAGTTTTGAGCGATACTCTACTACTAAAGATAGTAGAACCGATAGCTACTTGAGTGTTTGAACGGGGAACGATCATTTGAGGATGGATGACTATATATTCAATACAAGAGAAGTAGTTGGATTGGTTGAAAATGAACAAAACAAATCTCATGCTTTGAGTGTTCTTCTTTATTTTATATTTTGTTGTTAGTTGTTGTGTATTCAAGATGTCAATGTTGTATGGTGCTAGTGTTTGTAATCAATGATAAGAGAAAGTGTGCAAATGGGATAGTAGTACGTGAGTCTTGATAGAGTAATCTATTGGAAATGCCGTACTTGTTAATTTTAATTTCTTTTGAAGATTACTAATGGATTCAAACCTTACTATGGTAGTTAGTGTTGAAAATGGATGTAGTCTTTAGGATAAAACCAAACCACTATATATCTTATTGCAATATGTTCAATTTCCTCATTATTAGCTTTATTAGTTTATTATCTTTACCATCCGTTGATCATCAACACATACGCTTGATATCTATACTACTGCTGTTTGAAGTTTAACTTGTCATTTTCCACTAGAGCTTCATAATTCCCACACAATCTATTCACCCCATCTAAGTTGGGTTGTTAGCTCCAACATGTGTAAGATTTAAATAAGGAATGTCAAAATTTAAATTTGAATTTACATATAAAAAAAACTTTTTGAACAAAAATTATTGTTTTATTGGTCAAAATGGGAGAACAAAAGAGTTGGCATGTTTGGTTTCCCATCCATATGTCCTACTCTTTAGTTTTATATAAGGACATGAAATTTTGAGATACAAAATTATATCTAAAAGAAAAAAAAAAGTGTTATTTGTGTAAATAAAAAAATCATTTTTCAACAAATCATTGTGTGCTTTCTTCTCCCCATTTACCTCTCCCTCTCTCTCTTCATCCACTCCCTCTCCCTTTTTGACTTCTCCGCTCCTCTCTCTCTCTCTCTCTCTCTCTCTCTCTCTCTCTCTCTCATTACATTTCATCTTATTATTTCATTTTCAAATCTTTATCTAATCATCCACCGACTCTTCTTTTTAATCTCTATCCTCCCTCTCATCTTCTCTCACCCTCCCTCCCTCCCCTCTCAATTATTGCATTTCTTGTGTTCTTTCTCTTTCTCGCTCTCTCTCTCCTCTCAATTATTACAAATCCAAAAGCCAAGTTGCTCATGAACATTGATACTAATCACCTCGAAGAGAAAATTTCCACTAATAGAGTCACAAATATCCAAAAAAATCAGCTTTGATGATTCCTTGAGGAGAAATACCAACTCTTTGGTAATGTTCTATCAATTCATAGGCAAGAAGTACATTTCTTGTGTTCTTTCTCTTTCTCTGTCTCTCCTCTCAATTATTACAAGTTCAAGAACCAAGTTGCTCATGGACATTAAACACACTTATCACCTCGAAGAGAAAAAATTTCCTCTAATAGAGTCAGAAATATCCAAAAAATCAGCTTTGATCATTCCTCTAGGAGAAATACCAGCCCTTTGGTGTTCTATCAATTCATAGGCAAGAAGTACATTTCTTGTCTTCTTTCTCTCTCTCTCTTCTCTCAATTATTACAAGTCCAGGAGCCGAGTTGACATCAATGATACTTGTCCCCTGAAAGAGAAAAATTTCTCTAATAAAGTCAGAAATATCCAAAATATCAAAGCTTTGTCATTCCTCTAGAAGAAATACCAGCCCTTTGGTAATTTTCTATCAAATCAGAGGCAAGAAGTGCATTGTCAAGAGAATGTTTCTTTGCTAGAACGACATCAAAAGTGGACTTAATGTACGTGACAAAATCAACACAGATAAAAAATATTCAAGTAAGAAACTTCGAATGTAACCAAAAGAATGAATTCACGTGAAATTGACTTTGTGAAACTAAAAAGACTTCTAGTCTTGACCTTAAATGAACTTATTGGAGCTCTCATGACTGAAATTGAATCCAACAACTAGTCAAGTAAAAAATCCATTGCATATAAAGTTGACTATTTCCATGTAGATTTCGAAGGATCGTCCTCCAACAACGATGACAATGAGGATGTGCTCCGTCGATCCAAGAATGACTCGCAAAGAAAAAGAACTCAAAAGGCTTGGGCACACGAAAGCTAATTAAAACAGCATGATAATTTGCAAAAAGAGGAACTTGAGTGTCTAAGGAAAGAACTTACTTCGGTTAAAAAGAACAAAATCTTCTTCAAAAGGAAAGTGTTTTCCTTAACGAAGAAATTTCAAAGAATTGTGAATTTCTCTTTCTTTTAGATGAAAAACTTTGACTTTTTGTGCTTAATATCTTTATCTTCATTTTGTGCTTCGTTTCATTCAGAATTTATTTATCTTGATGTGGCGAGTTCTATAACTTTACATAGTTGGTCATGCAAGGAATATTATTTAAACTAAATTTGATTGTTTCGATTTTTAATCAAGATAGGACTGGATATAGGGATTTTACTATATCATATTCATTGTTTAATATTTGCAGTAACAAAGTTGAATATATTCATATATATATAGTTTGGTATAAACGATATATCAATATAAATTAACCATAAATTTTATAAATGGATATGGTAAAAATCTCTCACGACAATTTTGTCTACTTTAATTTTATTGTCTTTTTTTATTATTTTTAACTCTTTTTTAATTAATTTTTATTTCTTTCTTCCCCTTCCATCATTCTCTATTAAAATTTTATTATATAGAAAACTGTACTAATATACCTAAAATACTAAAGCACCTAAAATATGTAATAAATATATATTTATGTATTGAATTTATATTATAAAATAGAAGTAAATTTGAATATATAAATAAAAATGAGATTAAATTGAAAACCAAATTGTTATTTTTTGTTATTTTGAATTTCTCATATTATAATTCAAATGTTATTACAATATATTTATATTGAAATATAATTTTAAATTTGTTAATCTAAGAATGTTGTTATTTGAGAATCATAACTTTTCTGTTATGGATATTAGAAATCATATTCACCTTTATCTCACGTCCCCCATGGGATAATTTTATACGGCTTATATCCCCATTATATCCGATTATATCCTATCTTGAGCAGGCGCCAAACGCAAGATAGAATAAATTTTATCATATCTTGTATTTTATTCTAATCTCCAAACACTACCTCATCAACAAATAATTTGCAATAGTCCAATTCTAACAAGTCAACACTCTTTCGAGGCAACATTCTTAATTGACTCATCTCATATTAGCATACGCAATATCACTTTTTGATTCTTTATGCATTTCACATATAATGCATGATCATGGATTGATTTTGTGCGATTTTGTGAGAATCTGTTGATTCAAAAAAAAAAAAATTGTTTTGGATGATTTTGCTATAATTTAATCTATTAGTTTGTGTTTTCCTAATTTTTTTTTCAAGAATATAATTGTTCATGAAAATATCAAACTTTAAATTCGTAGTTCAGTGGATAGGATAGGATACGAAAATATCCGACTATAAATCTGTAGCTCACCAAACAATGGATAGGATATGAAGAAATCTCTGGATTTCTTATCATATCCTATCCAGTCTTATCCAATCTAAAAATCTGAACAACCAAACGCAGCTTAAGAGTCTAATGCAATTTGATGGATTCTGATATGGGATCAATAGAATAAGAAAGATTGGTTGATATCTTGCTTTGGAAAGAAACGATTCAGATTATGGGACAACTCAAAGATTTTATACTCTCTAATATGTCATGTGCTGCAAAGTGAAAGTCTTTTTTAAAGAAAATATTGTTGAATTATGCATACCATTAGCATGACAAACTTTTTAAACACTCTTATCATCATGATACTGTGGAAAGAATCCTTGGGCATTTAGAGAGATATCTGTTTTGATTTCAGCAAAAGAAAGGATCCAAGAAGGTGGTACCAGAAAGAAATGAGCTCATTGTACGTGCTTGCAAAAGAAGCTTGATTGCAAATCTATGCAAATCTTAAAACTATTTGAAAATGATCTCGATCGAGGATTTCTGAACAGGAGAAATATACTCTAAACATACACCTTGGATAAAAGAATCAAAGTTTTATGTTTATCACCACAAGCTGACGTACCAAAAATCCTATTAGTTAAATGAGTAACTGATATCAAAATCAATTAAATGCTACCCTAGCCAATACTCGACTAAGTTAAGGTTAACTACAATTTTTTTTTTTTTTCGATTAAGCAAATAAGGCATTGGAATCCTTACTGAGTTTTACGAAACAAATTATTCAAATATTTTTTCAAGTAAGCGAATAAGGGGCATTTAAATCCTTACTGGATTTTATGAAACGGAATTGATCCAACTTGTTAGATATTTGAAACACGCACATAATTTCGTCTATTTTTCTCTCTTTAGAAGCTCTCTCTCTCTCTCTCCCTCTCTCAATTTTTTAGGATAAGTACATTGGAAATATGAAATATTAAAACTTATCACGAAAGTGGAATTAGATTTTAAAATTTTTAAAAAGTGTAATTCAGTCATAAAACTTGTCAATTTTATGCAATCATATCTTAAAACTCATTTGTCAAGTTATATGGGAGTTAATGGAATGACTTGATTACATCGACTTGATATGTTTTATTAATCGATTATTTTTTAAAAAAAATTTAAGGTCCAATTATATTTTCATGATAAATTTTAAAAATTTCATTAAACTTATCATTAATTTTGTCTTCCCATTTTTGGCCTCTCCCAACAAGACACTCTCTCCTCTCTTATTTCTTTCTGCGACATCTCTCCCTCTTTCTTTCAACTTGCTGGTCCAACTCTCCCTCTCACATCTCTCTCTTGTACTCTGTTGCCTCTCCTTATTTGATTAGTCTCCAACCCTCTCTTGTCATCTCTCTGTCCCTCTCTCTCACTATCACCCAATATTTTCTCCTCACTCTCTCTCTCTCCCCTCTCAATTATTACATTTCTTTGTCTTCTCTCTCCCTCTTTCTCCCCTCTCAATTATTACAAATCCACGAGACAAGATGCTCATGGTATCAACTCTTGATCATTCATGATATTCTTATGACCTCAAAAAGAATATCCCCTCTGATAACATCAACTTTGTCTTCTCTCTTTCTCTCTTTCTCCCCTCTCAAATATTACAAATCCACGAGACAAGATGCTCATGATGTTTAAATAAAATAAAATTGATTATTAGATTATGATTGCTGGATGAGAAACCTACAAGCATTGAAGGAGCCATAAAAACTTTATGGCTGGCTGCATGGATTTGAAGAATGGAAGTTATTGAAGACTTTTGTTACTTTATTGTGCGTTTTGAATGTGTTTATGATTATGTGTATGAGGTTGTTTTATTTTAGTTATTAAATTCACATCGTTGACATTTGTGGGTTGTTATGTAATCATTGGTGTTTGTAAACTTCAATTCCTATATGAAGGGATGAAGTCAAGAGTTGTGAATCAAGCCACAAGACATAGTCCACAAAGGCACAAATAAGAGAAAACATTCTCAATAAAAATTTCTCCCTCAAATTTCTAGTGTTCTTATTCCAAGTTTCCAAAGTTTATTGTCATTCTTTTGGTTCCAACATTTGGTATCAGAGCTAAAAATGGCATCCACTAGTTTTGTTCAATTGCAACTTCCAAAGTTGAACAGAAAGAATTTCAATAATTGGTATGTCCAGATGAAAGTTCTTTTCAAATCGCAAGATTTGTGGAATCTAGTGGAGAATGGCTATACTAAAGTGGTTGATGCTAAAGCATTCGATGCTTTAAGAAAGGAGGAGAAAGATTTTTTGGTAGAGTTCAGGAAGAAAGATCAAAAAGCATTGTTTGTGATCTTTCAATCCGTAGAGGAAGTTATATTTGAAAAAATATCAAGGGTGGAGACCACGAAAGCAGCGTGGGATATTTTACAACAATCCTACAAAGGCGATGATTGCGTCAAATGGATGCGGCTTCAAACACTTCGAGGTGATTTTGAGTCTTTATAGATGAATGACTATGAATCAATCTCAATGTACTTTGATCGCATGCAAACCATTGTTAACCAACTGGGGGTTAATGGTGAAGAACTCCAAGATGTTCTAATCATGGAAAAGATCTTGAGGTCTTTGACTGAAAGATTTGACTACGTAGTCGTGGCAATCGAAGAAGCGCAAGATGTGTCAACTATGACGTTGGAGTAGTTGATGGGTTCACTATACCCACATGAGCAAAGAATGAACAAAAGTTTATCAGTTCGAATTCTGAGCAAGCATTGCAAAGTCAGGTCGATTAATCAAGTCGAGGGAGCCATCAAGCTAGCCGAGATCATGGAGGTGGTCAAGGACGCGGACGTGAAAATTTCAATTCCATTGGAAAATATAAAACATGTGACAAATCAAAGGTCAAGTGTTTTAGATGTAACAAATTCGAACATTACAAATCCGAATGTCAAGCAAAGGTGGCATATGAGCAGGCAGAACAAGCGCATGCCATTAATGCTGAGGAAAACGTGGTGCTAGCATGCAAGAAGGATGACTCAAGCATCATGGACACCAACCTTTGGTACCTTGATACTGGGTGCAGTAATCATATGACTGGCTGAAAGGAGTTATTCTCACACTTGGACGAGACGGTTCGCAATGAAGTTATTTTGGGAATAAATCCAAAGTTCTCGTAATGGGCAAAGGTGACGTTAATATCAACTCAAAAGATGGTATTGTAGATATTTATTTTGTGCTAGGACTTTTTTGGAACTTATTAAGTGTGCGCAACTTTCTGAAAGAGGCCAAAAAGTCCACATTGAAAATGGATTTTGCACTATTATGCATGTAAACAATAAATTGATCACGACAATGCAAATGACAAAGAACCAGATGTTCCCTCTTACTCTTAAGACAAAGAATCTTTTGAACTTTCAAGCGGTGATGAAAGATAGCAACTGGTTGTGGCATCTTTGATTTGGTCATTTAAATTTTTGTGGACTAAAATTACTGGTCCAAAAAAGATGGTGACCAGCATGCCTTTGATTGACATTCCAGATCACCCATGCGAAGGATGTCTTGTTGGAAAACAACATCGAGAATCCTTTCCAATTGGAAAGGCCATAAGAGCAAAACAACCTTTGGAGTTGGTACATACAGACATGTGGCCCTATTGGGGTGGAATCATTCACACAAAAAGGTATACATTAATTTTTGTGGATGATTTTACCAAAGAAACATGGGCATATTTTCTTAGAGAAAAATCTGAAGTTTTTTCAAAGTTTAAAGAATTTAAAGTCTATGTTGAAAAGTATAGTGGCTTTATTTTAAAGATGTTGAGATCGAATAGAGGGGGAGAATTCACTTCGAATGAATTTGATAAATACTGTAAAATTCATGGAGTGAAACATCAATTGACCGCCAGCTATACTCCTCAACAAAATGGTATAGTAGAAAAAAAGAATAGGACGATATTTGAAATGGCAAGAAGTATGCTAAAGGCTAAAAATATGCCCAAGAAATTTTGGGCAAAAGCTGTTGCGTGTACTGTATTTCTGCTAAACAGGTGTCCAATAAGGAGTGTTCTTGGAAGAACACCGGAAAGAGGCTAAGAGCGGCAACAAGCCAGATGTTTCGTTCCTATGAGTATTTAGGTGTGTAGCATATCCTCATATACCAGATGAACAGAGGAAAAAATTAGATGACAAAAGCCAAAAGTGCATCTTCATTGGCTACAGTGACATGACTAAGGGTTATAAGCTATATAATCTAGTCACTGAGAAAGTTATCATCAGCAGGGATGTCCAGTTTCTTGAAGATGAAGCCTGGGACTGGAACCAGAAGATTGACCAGAAAAGCATCACCATTGAAGATGAATCATTGGCGGGAGAGACAAAAAAATCTTCAACTGAAGATCCATCATTTTTCTTAGTAGTTCAATTTCTTCACCAAGAGTAGTTTCAGAACCGTCGATACGTCGTTCACAGCGATTGCGGGAGACGCCATCAAGATTCAAGGATTATGTAATCACGAGAGATGATGATAGTGATAATGAAGGAATCACTAATGGAACTATGATAAATTTTTGTTTATTTGCATAATGTGACCCGATATCCTATAATGATGCAGCAATAGATGAGAAGTATATCCAAGCAATGGATGAAGAAATCCACTCCATTGAAAATAATGACACATGGGAGCTAACTTCGCTACTACCTAGTAAGAAGCCCATTGGTGTCAAGTGGGTGTACAAGACGAAGTGCAAGCCAGGTGGTTTGGTGGAATGATATAAAGATAGGCTAGTTGTAAAAGGCTACAAGCAAAAGCTAGGTATTGATTATTTTGAAGTATTTGCACCAGTGGCTCGAATGGATACCGTTCGGATGATTTTAGCACTCACAACTCAAAATCGTTGGAAGATCCACCAAATGGATGTGAAATTAGCGTTTCTTAATGGTGTTCTTGAAGAGGAAGTCTACGTGGAGCAACCACGGGGTTATGAGAAGAAAGGGCATGAAATTCAAGTTTATAAACTAAAGAAAGCATTGTATGGGCTAAAACAGGCACTTCGAGCATGGTACACAAGAATTGAGACATACCTGTTAGAGCATGGTTTTCGAAAATGCCCATATGAGCCTATATTGTATATCAAGTCAAACACTAACGGTGACATAATAGTTGTGTGCCTTTATGTTGATGATTTGATATTTACAGGGAGTTGTGAAGAGATGTTTGTTGAATTCAAGGAGGCTATGACTAGTCATTTCGAGATGACAGATTTAGGATTAATGTCCTATTTTCTAGGCCTTGAAGTGAAGCAGACAAATGATGATGTATTTACTTCACAGCAGAAATATGCTAATGATATTCTAAAGCAATTCAAGATGGAATCGCTTAAACCAATATGAACTCCCATAACAGAACGGTTGGAGTTGAATAAAGAAGGAATCGGTGAAGTGAACCCCACTTATTTCAAAAGCATTGTTGGCAATTTAAGATATTTGGCTTCTACAAGGCCAGATATTCTTTATGGTGGGAATTATTAGTCGATTTATGGAAAAACCATACCAATCACATTTGCAAGCAGCAAAAAGAATTATACGGTATGTCAGTGGAACTCGTGATCATGGGATTTTATATTCTCATACCGACAATTTTAGTTTGGTGGGATACACAAACAATGATTGGACAGGTGATACCGAGACTCGAAAGAATACTTCTGGATATACTTTTTTTCTCGGATCAGGAGTAAATTATTGGTCCTCGAAAAAACAACAAGTTGTTGCACTCTCGACCGCTGAAGCAAAATACATAGCGTTAGCTTCGGCGACATGTCAAGCAATATGGCTTCGTAGGATACTATGTGAATTGATGCATGAATAGGCAAGTCCTACGAAAATAATGTGTGATAACAAATTGGCTATGGCTTTGGCCAAGAATCTTTTTTTTCATGGCAGGAGCAAACACATCGATGTCAAGTATCACTATATTTGCGAGCAAGTCAAAGATTGCGAAATTGAGCTTAACTTCTACAAATCAAAAGATCATATTGCAGATATTTTGACTAAACCATTGAAGGCAGATTCGTTTGAAAAATTGAAGATGATGCTTGGAGTTGTTGAATTCCAAAATCAATTTTAAGGAAGGCTGTTTAAATAAAATAAAATTGATTAACCAATGACAATTGCTGGATGAGAAACCTACAAGCATTGAAGGAGCCATAAAACTTTATGGTAGGTTGCATGGATTTGAAGAATGGAAGTTATTGAAAACTTCTATTACTTTATTATGTGTTTTGATTGTGTTTATGATTACGTGTATGAGACTGTTTTGTTTTAGTCATTAAATTCCCATCATTGACATATGTGGGTTGTTATGTAATCATTGGTGTTTGTAAACTTCAATTCCTATATAAAGGGATGAAGTTATGAGTTCTAAATCAAGCCACAAGCCATAGTCCACGAAGACATAAATAAGAGAAAGCATTCTCAATAAAAATTTCTCCCTCAAATTTCTAGTGTTCTTATTCCAAGTTTCCAAAGTTTATTGTCATTATTTTGGTTTCAACACATGATATCAGCTGTTGATCATTCTTGATATTCTTATCACCTCCAAATTTCAAGTGGACGTCTCCATCCGAAGGCGTGGAGAGAGTCCGACTAGCTCCAGTGGAGCAACATCTCCATCCAACCAATCGAACTCACTATCGAAGATGACGTCGGAGACACAAAGCAAGTTGTTCAAACGAATTGTTCAAGATAACTATGGAGAGAGAGATATCACAATGAAGCGGAGGTAAATTGATATTTTGAAAAGTTCATTATCATTGCAATCAGGATGTATTTATTCCCGCCAGTCACGACACTATTTGTAGTTAGTAGTCATTGATCGGGAAACGCTTGTTACAGCACTGTTAATAGTCATAGCTTGGAAAATGTTAGTCATGATAATGAAGATAACAATGGAGAGAGATCTAAATTAGAAGATCTTCTCGAGCTTAGAAAAAGAGATTTTTTTGAGAGAAAATATTGCTCTTTGCAGAAAAAGGCATATAAATAAGCATTTTAGGTAAGATGGGTCGAAAATTATCATATCAAATTGACCTAATTTAATCCGTTTCGATCCATTCTCATATAATATATAACTAACAACTCATACTCAAACTGACCATATTGTTAAAACACTTTCATATTTAAACTAATTTATGGAAAATCATATCCATACTAAGTGAAAATGCAGTGAATAAGCACAAGATCTAATGAAGAAAGAACTAGCAATAAGTGAAGATTAAATAAGTTTAAACTCACTTAATACTCATATTATTTTGAATTTTTTAATTTTAAATTTATTTATTAAATATAACTAATTTATATAAAAACTCAAAGCTTCAGGTAAAAATCTAACTTTTTACGGAGTTAGATATAGAGAACAAGACGTCAAATGGAGGTTTGAGAAGTCATGAAACCATGGTGAATTGGACGCACCGATACCTGCCAACAGAAATAATATATATAACTCGGAAATGGAGAGGCGAAGCAGTAGACGGACACACTCCCACTTCTGTCTCGCCACCATTACTAGCTTCAAAGCCCAAATCTCAGTTTTGTGCTCGCTTCGTCATCTCTGCCCCTTGCCATGGATCCGTACAAGGTACCGATCGCTTCATCTTCTCCGCTTTGACTGTCGATCTTTCTTCCATCTTCGTCAGCGGCAGAAATTATCTTTCCCTTTGTCGATCTCTGATCCGTTGATCATATACTGTATTTACGTTAATGGAACCGAGATCTCCCCAATGCTTGTTTGTTTTCGCTTCATCTCCTGTTTGGTAGAAGAAGAGCGCTCCCTGTTGGGACGTTGATGATGCTACGGTTCTGTTTCATCGATTTTTCTTATCGACGGCATGCCGACTTTGCAAAATGCTGATGTGTTTTTGCTGCTAAACGTGGATGTCGCAGTATCGCCCGTCCAGCGCTTACGATTCCAGCTTTTGGACAACCAACTACGGTGCTCCCGTCTGGAACAATGACTCATCGCTGACTGTTGGAACTAGAGGTAGTATCGCCATTGCGGATCTCCAAGTTGTTTTCTTTATCGAAAATAATGATAATTCGATGCTCATCGTGCATGCGTAGATAGTGCTTGCACTCGAACCGGAATATTTTGTTACGTTGCCTTTCTGTTTTGCTTCATGCGTGTGATTAATACGTGGTTTGTGGTTTTTATTCTTGATATAATCATTTGAGTACGTCTTATAGAAAACGTGCATGAGGCTCTCGACTGCATCAATGCGTTCTTTTTATTTTTGTGTTTTGGTGAGTTCGAGGTGTATACACGCCTTCAACGAATCTGAACTTCTAGGTTATGTAACAGTTTAAGGGAAAAAGCCACCAAAAACGTAAAACTATGCTCATTGAGACATATTTATTCTAAATTTTCTTGTGGACACCAAAAATCCAAAATGTGAACATGTATGACATATTTACTTACGTGGACTATAAAAGCTCTGACTACATGGACTTCAAAAAGCAAACGGAGTCATCTAACTTAAGTGAATTATATGATAGAACTTTGATGGAAATTAAATATATGAGATGTACACAAGTTCGATGTTTTTATGTCAAGAGAAAAAGTTTAGATAAATATATCACAGTGAATAGAGTTTGAGATTTTTAATATCACAAAAAAACTCAGGCGTAATATGTCGCAATGGACATAAGGTTTTTATCTTTTTTTTTTCTCAATATAAAGTATAACTCGGGAAAAGTACCAAAACAGTCCTAAACTTTTTGTATTTGTACCAATTCAGTCTTAAACTTTTCAATTTGACCAATTTAGTCCTAAACAATTTCACATTGGTACCAATTCAGTCCATCCGGCTAATTTAAGCCGAAAATTGCTGATGTGGCCACCGGCGATCTTACGTGGCGCCACGTAGACAAATTTTATGATTTTTTTCAGATTTTTTAAATTATTTTTTCCTTTTTTTCTCTTTTTTTTTTTTTAAAAAAATTATTTTCTCCTTACCCTTGGCCGGTGAGGTTGCCGGCCACAGGCTGGTCGGGGCGAGGGGCCCCGCGCCCTCGCCGGCCACTGGCGAGGGCCGCCACGCCCTCACCGGCCACAGCGGCGTCGGCCCCGCCCGATCCAAGCGAGGGTCGAAACCCTCGCCCGTTGGCCGGCGAGGGCCTCGTGGCCTCGTCGGCCACGTGCGAGGGTCCGGCAGCCCTCGCCGTGGCGGGCGAGGGCACAGCGGCCCTCGCCCAGATCCGAGCGAGGGCCCTCGTAGGGGGGTAGAGTCTTCGAGCAGCGAGCGACGGAGAGAGATTCTACGAGGAGAAGCGCTGGCGGTGAGAGACGAAGAGAGATGCTGCGAGGAGAAGCACTGAGCGCGTACATGCCCTCGCTTGGATTTGGGCTAGGGCCGCCGTGCCCTCGCCCGCCACGAGCGAGGGCTGGCGCGCCCTCGCCTGTGGCCGACGAGGGCGCAGAGGCCCTCGCCGGCCAATGGGCGAGGGTTTCGGCCCTCGCCTGGATCTGGGCGGGGGCCAACGCCCTCGCCTGTGGCCGGCGAGGACGCGGCGGCCCTCCGGTGGCCAGCGAGGGCGCGAGGCCCTCGCCCGACCAGCCTATGGCCGGCGATGGTTGGCCGGCCGGCCGGCGACCTCGCCGACCAAGGGTAAGGAGAAAAGAAAAATAAAAAATAAAAATAAAAGAGAAAAAATAAAAAAAATAATTTAAAAAATCTGAAAAAATTATAAAAAATCATAAAAAATTTCCACGTGGCGCCACGTAAGACCGCCGGCAGCCAAATCAGCAATTTCCGGCTTAAATTAGCCGGATTGACTAAATTTGTACCAATGTGAAAAGGTTTAAGACTAAATTGGTCCAATTAAAAGTTTAGGACTGAATTGGTACCAATACAAAAGGTTTAGGACTATTTTGGTACTTTTCCTAGTATAACTCTACAATTTTTCACTTTTTGTGTTCTTCAGCAACTTGTGACAGGAAGGAAAAATATCGTAGTTCTCTTTTTTTGATAATCTAGAGGCAGGCACGATTGTGGAAACTCGACCCTTAGGCCTTTTTGGGTCGTGAGGGGACCCTGACCCACAGCAGAAGAACCTTGTAGTTATATTAGCTGGTCGCAGGAGTATCCTTCTTGGCTCTTCTTGTGCTCTATACGGACATCGTAGTGAAGACACGAAGCTTAACCATCGTCTAAAAGGAGTTTTCTTTCATTTTACAGGTCCGATTCTCCTGGAGGACTACCATCTGTTGGAGAAACTTGCCAACTTCGAGAGAGAGAGGATTCCTGAGCGGGTGGTCCATGCACGGGGAGCCAGCGCGAAAGGGTTCTTCGAGGTCACCCACGACATCTCTCACTTGACCTCTGCTGATTTCCTCCGGGCTCCTGGAGTCCAGACGCCCGTCATCGTCCGTTTCTCCACCGTCATCCACGAGCGCGGCAGCCCCGAAACCCTCAGGGACCCTCGTGGTTTTGCAGTGAAGTTCTACACCAGAGAGGTAACGAGTGATCACAAGCTTTGAATTCTGCAAATTCCATGTTCTTCGACTTTTTTATTGTTATTGCTTGGAACGTGTATCTGTTTAACTGACTACGCAGGTACTGTGCTTGGCATTTGTGATTGGGGCAGCGTCTTTGGGCTCGTATGCTCTGAAGCCTGTGCCGTATAGCCACGTGATGATGGAACTTTTTTTTCTTCTTTTTGGTCAGATGATGGAATTT
Organism: Eucalyptus pumila; assembly: GCA_016097595.1. Classification (NCBI taxonomy): domain Eukaryota; kingdom Viridiplantae; phylum Streptophyta; class Magnoliopsida; order Myrtales; family Myrtaceae; genus Eucalyptus; species Eucalyptus pumila. Next base: position 25,839,964 of record CM027851.1, read on the forward strand.
ATTTTGACACTTTGACATGACTAGTTGAAGATGACCTTATCGGAGGGCTGTAAAACAAAGAGTTTATTTTAAGGAATAATGACGCCTGATATCATAATCTTTATATGTCGCTTACTTTGGGTATTATAAATTTTTCCTGGCCACCTAAAAATCATAATTTTTATAAAAAAATTTCAGTATATTATGACTTTTTTCTGATCACTTAAATGTTATTATTTCTATAAAAAAAAAATGTCAACTATAGTGTCATAAATTTCAATCAATCACTTAAATGCCAAAATATTTTTAAAACATTTACTTAGATATCGAAAATCTAACATGGAATTATGAATGTTTTTAAAAATATAATGTCACTTAAGTGATTGGAAAAAGAAGAAGTTATAGCACTCAATTAAGCATCATATGTAAATTATGGCATTCAAGTGATAAAAAAAATTATGATATTTAAGTGAATGCCACACAAAAGTCAAGATTCTCATAATGTCCTTTTTTTAATTAAAATAAAAGAGAAAGCTGAACATCAAAATACAAACAAGTTGTCTCTCTTCACATTATTGCATTGTCTCGCGTTTCTCTTCTTTTCTTTGATGATAGATTTTATTTCGACACTTCGATGTGACTAGTTGAAGATGAATATTTATCCAAGGGCTGTGATAGAAAGGTTCATTTCAAATAGGAGAGAAGTCAAGACATCAAAACATGACTAGTATCTCTTCACGTAATTGCGCTGTTTCGCGCTTCTCTTCTTTCCTCCTCTCAACGTTCGTTTTTTTTTTTCTTCTGAACGCAGGGAAACTTTGATCTGGTGGGGATTAATTTCCCAGTCTTCTTCATTCGCGATGCAATGAAATTCCCGGACGCGATCCATGCGTTCAAGCCGAACCCGAAGTCTAACATCCAGGAGATGTGGAGAATCATCGACTTCCTCTCCCACCAGCCCGAGAGTCTGTCCACGTTCGCATGGTTCTTCGATGATGTCGGCATTCCTCAGGACTACAGGCACATGGAAGGATTCGGCGTGCACGCTTTCACCTTCATCAACAAGGCCGGAAAGACGAATTACGTGAAATTCCACTGGAAGCCGACTTGTGGTGTGAAGTGCTTGCTGGAGGAGGAGGCGATCCGCATTGGAGGATCGAACCACAGCCATGCGACCAAGGATCTTTACGACTCGATAGCTGCTGGCAACTACCCGGAGTGGAAGCTCTACATCCAAGTGATGGATCCTGCTCTTGAAGACAGCTTCGACTTCGATCCGCTGGATATGACAAAGATATGGCCTGAGGACATCTTGCCTCTGCAACCAGTAGGCCGCTTGGTGCTGAACCAAAACGTCGATAACTTCTTCGCTGAGAATGAACAGCTTGCGTTTAACCCAGCTTTTGTGGTCCCTGGCATCTATTTCTCCAATGATAAGCTTCTCCAAGCTCGGATTTTCGCCTATTCCGATACTCACCGATATCGCCTTGGACCAAACTACCTTCAACTCCCCGTTAATGCTCCCAAGTGCGCTCATCACAACAACCACCATGATGGTTTCATGAATTTCATGTACAGGGATGAAGAGGTAATGATCTTTATTTTTCTGTTTGCTCAATAACGGCGCTGAGAATGAACGTGCCTCTAACATGACCTAATTAGGTCATGTTTTTAGCTGGTTGTACAGAGATCTGAATTGGCTATAGTAGTCTATTGATGCAACGCTCAACTCAACTCAGTTTTTTTTTTGAAAAAAAGGAAGAACTAACGATGTCATTCATCCATGATGCTGATTCGCAGATAAATTATTTTCCTTCGAAATTTGATCCCGTTCGTCATGCAGAAAGGTACCCGATACCGTCTCAAATCGTGACTGGAAAGCGAGAAAGGGTAAGTTTATGGATTCTATGCATTTATAACAAAAACGACTCTTACAACATGTTCGTGCCTCCAGGATACCAAGTAAAAGAACGGGAATTGTATGCATGGTATTATTAAATCTATTTTGTGTCGATGATTGAGGGGCGGGCTTGGTAAGGGCTAAAGCAGTTCAGACTCAGCAGAGAATGCCAGAAGAAATAATTACACGCTTGCGATAAAGGCCCGCCAGCATAACAATGGTTAATCTGTAGCAAGTCGAAAGGCATTGCAGCAGTGGTGCTTCTGTTTGGACCTTAGATAAAATTGATGTAATTCAATTTCTGGTGTGCCGTTGCGATGGTGATGGTGCTATGATCGTTGGCTTTTACAGACTAAGCTAAGAACTTACAAATGAGGAAGGGGATAAGTTAAAACTACAGAAGAGAAGTCGATGTTTTCGTGGCTTGAAAATGTAGCTCTCGGGGTTCACCTTGGATTGGATATCTGTGCTGCTAGTATTCATCTGTATGTGAACTTACTGGTTATGCAGGTCATTATTGAGAAGGAGAACAACTTCAAGCAGGCCGGAGAGAGATACCGATCCTGGGCGCCGGACAGGTACCTTTTGACCACTGTCTCCTGAGTCGATGTGCAATTTACTTGGTCACTCAAATGTCTTTCGACTTTGTCGCCAGGCAAGAGCGTTTCATTAACCGCTGGATCAAGGCATTGTCCGAACCCCGCGTCACCCACGAGCATCGCTCCATCTGGATCTCTTACTGGACTCAGGTGAGCTATCACTATTCGCCCGGTTTGCTTCCTTTCATGGTACCGAAATTTGTTTATACTGATGGCCCATGATGCATCTTCACCGCAGGCTGACAAATCGATCGGCCAGAAGCTTGCTTCCCGCCTCAGCGCGCGACCGAGCATGTGAATGCCAAGACGGGGCGATTCCGGCATAAGTGGCACCTGGATGCGGGAGCCGGAAGAAGCATGAAAGCTAAGTGCCGGCATATCTGTTAGCTGTTGCTATACTGTAATACTAAGAGGGATCTCAGAGTCGTTCTCTTTACCAAAGATATGTAATTCTGCGCTAGTCGTGCATTTATAGATAGCACTTGCACTTGAAAGGGGGCATTTGTTTGTTTTCTCGTTGTAACTTTTGTCGACCTTCCTTTGTTGCTTTATCCGTGCGATCAATTCAGGGTTTTTGGTCATTTTAGAATTGATTTTAACTATTTTTATGCGTTATGATGAAAAAAGGCGACTCGATTTTTTATCATCCTGACTATAATAAAATCTCATGATTTGCAGCGATAACTTGGTATATCTACTATATGACCATTAAATAAAATATGTCTCTGGTTAAATATTTGGCGGGCTTGAGGAATAGTTGAATCCATACCCGATCGGAAAAAGAAGATTTATGTCTTGTAAGTAGACCTCTCATTAGAAGTCATAAATCCATTTCTTAACCCATATTTCATGGGTTGTTATATGGGTTAGATATATTTAATAAATGGGTCATAAAAGAGTTTTGAATGGTAAAACCCAAAACTATATGGGTGTTAGATAGGTTCTTGACTTACTTAGACCCAACTCATCTTTATAACCCTCTTGTGCCCTCACTCTTGCTCTATGCTCTCACCTCAGTTTGGTTATGAGTTTTCCTAAATTAGGTTAGGTATGGAAGTATTTTGGCGATATGGATCGGGTCATTGAAATTATATCGCATGGAAATTGGTCAATTTGGGTCGGGTCATTTTCGACTTGACCCATCTAGCCGACAAATATTTTGACCGACTGCACAGTTAACTCTGGACATTTTATTTTGTTTTCTTAGGTCTGCAGTTTATGTGCTAGTGTCTTGACCGCATCGATTGTTCATTTTATGTTTGTGTTTTGGTGAAGTCAAGATGTTGGCTGAATTGCTGTGTACTACTCCGATGAATCTAGGTTTTTGACACTTCTATTTAAAGTACAACTCTGTAAAATCTCTCTTTTGAGTTCTCCAGCAGCGTATAACAGAAAGGAAACAGACTATTTGATCATTTCCATTTCTTGGGCAATAAGCAGTTTGGAGAAAATGATCTTTTTCCTTTCCAGTGTGATCTGGTTCTTCGGCTGAACTTTAGTTTTTTTATTGTTTTTTATTGTTTTTATTGTTACCATTGAGAAACACTATAGGCATTCTTAGAAAAGCGTCATCTTTCTCTATTCAACATAACAAACTTCTGCTTTTAATGGTTATGACATGGGAAATTGCTAGGCCAAGCATTTTTTGCATTCTTGCTGATATCAGACTCTGCTTTTTCAACTTTGATTGCCCCCAAAATAAATAAATAAATAAACCCCGATCCAAATGCAAAAGTGTCATGGCACAAGAGTGGCGTACAAGATTTTGTTATAGCTAACATGTCTATGGTCCACACAAACCTCTTGAGGCCTAGATTGATCGAGCTGACAATGCATAGAAAAATATGCTAGAAAATGCAATAGTTTTTATTTGACAATCAGAGGCACAATCGTGAACACTCAACTACCTATCCTTTAAGTGAATTGTTTGTGATCAATAATAAGAGAAAGTGTGCAAATGCAATAGTAGTACGTGAGTCTTGGTAGAGTGATCTATTGGAAATGCCGTACTTGTTAATTTTAATTTCTTTTGAAGATTATTAGTGGATTCAAACCTTACTATGGCGGTTAGTGTTGAAAGTGGATGTAGTTTTTAGGATAAAACCAAACCACTATATATATTGTTGCAATATGTTCAATTTCCTCATTATTAGCTTTATTAGTTTATTATCTTTACCATCCGTTCATCATCAGCACATACGCCTGATATTTATAATATATTTCTACTACTGTTTGAAGTTAAACTTGTCATCTTCCACAAGAGCTTCATAATTCCCACACAATCTATTCACCCCATCTAAGTTGGGTTGTTAGCTCCAACATGTGTAAGATTTAAATAAAGAATGTCAAAATTTAAATTTGAATTTACATAAAAAAAGACTTTTCGAACAAAAATTATTGTTTTATTGGTCGAAAAGGGAGAACAAAAGAATTGGCATGTTTGGTTTCCCATCCATATGTCCTACTCTTTAGTTTTATATAAGGACATGAAATTTTGAGATGCAAAATTATATCTAAAAGAAAAATAGAGTGTTATTTGTGTAAATAAAAAAAAATCATTTTTCAACAAATCATTGTTTTTCCACTTTGCTTTCTTCTCTTCATTTACCTCTCCCTCTCTCTCCTCCTCCACTCCCCTCCCTTTTTGACTTCTCCGCTCCTCTCTCTCTCTCTCTCTCTCTCTCTCTCTCTCGTTACATTTCATCTTATTATTTCATTTTCAAATCTTTATCTAATCCTCCACCGACTCTTCTTTTTAATTTCTATCATCCCTCTCATCTTCTCTCACCCTCCCTCCCTCCCCTCTCAATTATTGCATTTCTTGTGTTCTTTCTCTTTCTCGTTCTCTCTCTCTCCTCTCAATTATTACAAATCCAGGAGCCAAGTTGCTCATGAACATTATTGATACTAATCACCTCGAAGAGAAAATTTCCAATAATAGAATCAGAAATATCCAAAAAATCAGCTTTGATGATTCCTCGAGGAAAGATACCAACTCTCTGGTAACGTTCTATCAATTCATAGGCAAGAAGTACATTTCTTGCGTTCTTTCTCTTTCTCTGTCTCTCCTCTCAATTATTACAAGTCCAAGAACCAAGTTGCTCATGGACATTAACGACACTTACACCTCGAAGAGAAAAAAATTTTCCTCTGAAAGAGTCAGAAATATCCAAAAAATCACCTCTGATCATTCCTCTAACAGAAATACCAGCCCTCTAGCTCTAGTGTTCTATCAATTCATAGGCAAGAAGTACATTTCTTGCCTTCTTTCTCTTTCTCTCTCCTCTCAATTATTACAAGTCCAGGAGCCGAGTTGACATCAATGATACTTGTCAGCTGAAAGAGAAAATTTTCTCTAATAAAGTCAGAAATATCCAAACTAGAAGAAATACCAGCCCTTTGGCAATTTTCTATCAAATCAGAGGCAAGAAGTGCATTGTCAAGAGAGTGTTTCTTTGCTAGAACGACATCATAAGTGGACTTAATGTACTTGACAAAATCTACACAGATAAAAGATATTAAAGTAAGAAACTTCGAATGTGACCAAAAGAATGAATTCACGTGAAATTGACTTTGTGAAACTAAAAGACTTCTAGTCTTGACCTTAAATGAACTTATTGGAGCTCTCATGACTGAAATTGAATCCAACAACTAGTCAAGTAAAAAATCCATTGCATATAAAGTTGACTATTTCCATGTAGATTTCGAAGGATCATCCTCCAACAACGATGACAATGAGGATGTGCTCCGTCGGTCCAAGAATGACTCGCAAAGAAAAAGAACTCAAAAGGCTTGGGCACACGAAACCTATTCAAACAGCATGATATTTGCAAAAAGAGGAACTTGAGTGCCTAAGGAAAGAACTCACTTCGGTTAAAAAGAACAAAATCTTCTTCAAAAGGAAAGTGTTTTCCTTAACGAAGAAATTTCAAAGAATTGTGAATTTCTCTTTCTTTTAGATGAAAGACTTTGACTTGTTGTGCTTAATATTTTATATCTTCATTTTGTGCTTCGTTTCATTCGGAGTTTATTTATCTTGATGTGTCAAGTTTTATAACTTTACATAGTTGGTCATGCAAGGAATATCATTTAGGCTACATTTGATGGTTCGGATTTCTAATCTAGATAGAACTAGATATGGAGATTTTGCTATATCATATTCATGGTGTTTACAGTAATAAAGTTAAATATATTCATATCATATTATATATATTTTGGTATAAATGACATATCAATATAAATGAACCATAAATTTTATAAACGGATATGGTAAAAATCTCTAATGACAATTTTGTCTACTTTAATTTTATTTTCTTTCTTCCCCTTCCATCATTCTCTATTAAAATTTTATTAAATAGAAAACTGCACTAATATACCTAAAATACTAAAACACCTAAAATATGTAATAAATATATATTTATATATTGAATTTATATTACAAGATAGAAGTAAATTTGAATATATAAATAAAAATAAGATAAAATTGAAAATCAAATTGTTATTTTTTGTTATTTTGAATTTCTTATATTAGGATTCATATATTATTTATAATGAAATATAATTTTAAATTTGTTAATCTAAGAAAGTTGTTATTTGAGAAACATAACTTTCCTATTATGGATATTAGAAATCATATTCACATTTATCTCATGTCCCTCGTGGGATAATTTTATCCGGTCTATATCCCTCTTGTATCCGATTATATCCTATCTTGAGTAGGTACCAAACGTAAGTTAAGATAAAAAATAAATAAATAAATAAATTCATAACTTGTATTTTATCCTAACCTCCAAACGCTACCTTAAGGAATAGGAGTCTAATGCAATTCGATGGATTCTAAGATGGGATCAATAGAATAAGAAAGATTGGTTGATATCTTGCTTTGGAAAGAAACAATACATATTATGGGACAGCAACTCAAAGATTTTATACTCTCTAATATGTCAGGTGCTGCAAAGTGAAAATATTTTTTAAAGAAAATATTGTTGAAAGAATCCTTGGGCATCTAGAGCAATATCATATTTTGATTTCAACAAACGAAAGGATCCAAGAATATTTTGATTTCAACAAACGAAAGGATCCAAGAAGGTGGGTACCAAAAAGAAATGAGCTCATTGTACGTGCTTGTGCAAAATAAGCTTGATTGCAAATCTATGCAAATCTTTAAACTATTTGAAAATGATCTCGATTGAGGATTTCTGAACATGAGAGATATATTCTAAACATACACCTTGGACAAAAGAATCAAATTTTTATATTTATCACCACAAGCCAACGTACGAAAAATCCTATTAGTTAAATGAGTAATTGATATCAAAATCGATAAAATGCTACCGTAGTTAAGACTCAACTAAGTTAAGGTTAATTACGAAATTTTTTTCGATTAAGCAAATAAGGCATTGGAATCCTTACTGAGTTTTCTGAAATAGATTATTCAAATATTTTTTCAAGTAAGCAAATAAGGCATTTAAATCCTTACTGATTGTTATCAAACGGAATTTATCCAACTTGTTAGATATTTGAAACATGCACGTAATTCCCACTATTTCTCTCTCTCTCTCTCTCTCTCAATTTTTTTGGGATAAGTACATTGGAAATATTAAAACTTATCACGAAAGTGAAATTGAGTTTTAAAATTTCAAAAAAATGCAACCAACTCTATGAACTCGTCACAAAAGTGCAATTCAATCATAAAATTTATCAATTTTGTGCAATCATACCTTAAAACTCACTTGTTAAGTTATGTGAGAATTAATGGAATGACTTAATTACACCACCTTGATACGTTTTATTAATAAATTATATTTTAAAAAAAATTAAAGTTTAATTATGTTTTCATGATAAATTTTAAAAATTTCATTAAGTTTATCATTAATTTTTGTCTTCCCATTTTTGGCCTCCACCGACAAGGACAGACACTATCCTCTCTTATTTCTTTCTGTCGTCATCTCTCCCCTCTCTCTTTCAACTTGCGGGTCCGAGTCTGCCTCTCCTTATTTGAATCCTCCCCAACCCTCTCTTGTCATCTCTCTCTCTCTCTGTCTCTCTCCCCTCTCAATTATTACATTTCTTTGTCTTCTCTCTCTCCCTCTTCTCCCCTCTCAATTATTACAAATCCACGAGACAAGTTGCTCATGGTATCAGCTTTTGAACATTCTTAATATTCTTATCCCCTCAAAAAGAATATCCCCTCTGATAATATCAACTTTGCTCATTCCTCTAGAACATAACACCACACCAGCCCTTTGGGTAATTCCCCACCAAATCTTAGGGCGAGAAGTACATCATCAGATATAATTCTGCCTTCAGCAAACGTAGCATTGCTTATAAAATTAGGTAAAAAAAAACTGTTTCGATCTATTGGCTAAGACCTAGGGATACACGGGACGGAAGTCTTACGTATGGGATACCGGAGACGAGTATATATCGCCACTTACCTTCAAAGTACATCAAAAAGGTTCGGCACCATTATGATACAATCGTAAAATGACTAGTATTTTATTCGAAATATCTACCTTTTCTCAAAGAGCCGTGTATGGAAATATTCTGAGAAACTTGGTCCAATTAATCAAACGAAATATGGAAGATAAACCACGGAGACACAAAGTAGTTGATCAACACGCACCCTCTTCAATCTCGCCATCCATCATCTTCATAAGCCAAGCTTAGACTCTAGTAGATTAGCTCGATCCGTCATCTTATCAAATACTAAAGTTGCGTTCGTTTCACGAAAAAAATGAGTACTCTGAAAAGTATATTTCAAAAAATGATTACTTCTTTTACTTTCAAAAATTAATGAATGAAGAAAATTTTCATCTTCCACGAAAGTATTTAGATATAAATTATTGAATTGACTAATTATTTTGAGAGATATAAATGATACTTTTAGAAAAATATTTTCCAGATTATTCATTTTCCTTTGAACAAATAAAGCCTAGATAGGATCACTAGAAATTGCATAACCCTAATTCTTATTTCCTCTTGATCACATCTTAATTCTTGTCCCGGAGACCGAATCATATCATCAACGTATTCACAATTCGATGGTAATCGATTGCTCAGGTTCCATTTGTTTTGCATAAAATTGATGTTTTGGAAAATATTTTTTGAAAAATAATCATTTGTATCGTTTACATGAATAAATGAATAAAAAATTATTATTATCATCTTTGAAAATATTTAGATGATTGTCGATCATGAGAATATTTTTTATTAATTAATTATTTTAAGTGATATAAATAATTACTTTAGTATTATTATTTTTTCATAGAATAATTAGAGCGTTAACCAAGATAAGCAGGACTCTCTCTACAGTGAGAATCAGAAGGTACACATTACACGACAAGTGAAAATTTTAAAAATCGTTTGTGTCGTTGTCCCCATTGAAAATAACCATGGCCCCTCGAGTAGAACACCAAAAGGTCATTGGGGACGCAGCCTAATGATACAATTTAAAAATCGTTTGTGTCGTTGTCCCTCATCGAAAATAATCATGTCCTCATCAAAAATTTTCATCTTCTACTAAAATATTTAGATATAAATGATTGAATTCGCTAATTTTTTTAAGGGATATAGACGATCATTTTTAAGAAAATACTTTTCAGATCATCCATTTTTCGTGGAACAAATGAAGCCTAGATAGGATCACTAGAACTTGCATATCCCTAATTCTTATTTTCTCTTGATCATAACTTAATTCTTGTCTCGGAGACCGAATCATATTCCATTTGTTTAGCATAAAATGGATGATTCTGATCATTGATTTTGCTTGTAGGAATAAATAAATAAAAATTATTATAATCATCCTCGAAAATATTTATTATCTAAATAATAAGAATATCTGTGATTAATTAATCATTTTAAGTCGTGATATAAATGATTATTTTTTAAAATGCATTAAAAATATTTATTTATTACGAAATAAATAGAGCAGCGTCGTGCGAAATGCACGCGATAAGTTCCAATTTAAAAATCGATGGTGTCGTTGTCCCCGTCGAAAATAAGCGTGGCCCCTCGAGCAGAACACCCAGAAAAGTGACGGGGCACGCGGCCCAATGGTAAGGGGAATCGGGGGTGGGACGCGGGTGCGGCGCACTTCCGAGGTGGGACCCGGAAGAACAGTGTTGTTGTGGCTAAGATCGGGTCCGGGCCCGCCTGAGCTGGCTCCGATATCTTCGCTTCCCAAGCACCCCCCACACATCCGTCCACCCACTTTATACGGGGCGCGGGTCGGGACAAGAGATCTGGCCCTCACGTGGCGGGGCCCTACAACGACAATTCTTCACGTGCTCTGCTTTTCGCGGTGGTTGGGAGATGGGCGGAGTAGCGAGCGGGGCCCGCGCTGGATTTCCCCCGATTTCAAGGGATAAGGAATAATACGGTGGGCCCCACACGCACGGCATACTTGAATTATCAACTTCGCTAATCAATTTTTTCTTTTCTTTTCTTTTTTTAAATCCGGTCTCGCCTTACGTGTGCGGGGCCGCGGTGGTTGCCTCGGCAATCCGTAGTCTTTGGTCGTAGCACGTGTCGTCGTTTTGTTCCCCACTTTGGTTCGGCCGTCGCTATTATTTTTCCTTCCTTTTTCTTTGGGGGGTTGTTTTCCTGTTCTGACGCCGTCTCCGACGGCGGCTTTCCCCGTTAGTCGCATGATTGCACTCGCCGCTTCCTCGCAGCGACTTCTTCGGATTGATGTTTATATCTTGCTCCACTAAATAAATCTTGCAATTCGTACGACCTTTTATATCCGACATGAATTTATATTAAATCAGTATATTTGAAACAAATTTACTTTCTGTCTATTTTCATCAAATTTTATTATCAAATTATTAAATTGAAAAACATATAACAGTTGAGAAATATACCGATTTTAGATTTTACCACACATTTATCATGGATGTACTAATTTATGAATTTTTGTGATAATAATTTAATTTAAAGAAATATATATTTATCACAAATATATTAATTTTGGACTTTTCACGATATTAATCTTTTTAAAATGTTGAACTCCTAGAATTTTCACAAAACTTAGCTATTAACACTTATTTTCATTTTTTTTATAAAAGATTTTGATTGGGTTCAATCCAACATGTCATGGAAAAAGGGGAGAGAGGGGATGAAAATCTGAATACTTTAATAAATTTCTGAAGCTTTCGTGAGAGAATCTTTCGTGATTTTCCCCCATTTTTCACAATGTTACAAACGGAGCATAATCCCGTTGAAAAAGCTGGACCACGATGTTTTGTCCATTCCAATCCACTGAGCCAAAGTTTACAAAGAAAAGATATGGCAGTATGATTATTAATTTTGGCCACGTGAAGCGAAAAACAGAAGCGTTAGTTCTATCTTCTCCACTCTTCTTATAGTCCAACTTGCTCAGGATCTCCAAGAAGATGGAGAAAGTAGAGCTGGTCGCCTTATCTTCGGGGTCAAATTTAACAATCACATTGCCATCTTTCTTCGTTGTAAATTTTGGCTCAATAGATTGAATTGGACAAACATCTAGGTGCAGCTTTTCCAAACAAGTCATTTGGAACAACTATAAGAGAAAAGGAAACATAATGCCTTTTTACAAAATCTTAAGGGTGAGTGATTTCGAATTCCATCCACAATTCACTCGGAACCTACCCATCTAAACAAGTTTCCTAATTTTTGAAACCCAAAACCTAACCTATCACAAGTTTCATAAGGTTTCACTTGTACTCTTAATTTAATGATTGTAATTAATCATCTCTAATGACTACTATTTTCCACAATAAGTCTCAGTCATGGATAACATCAGAAATGGAAACCCAAACTCATAGTTTCAAATTATACATTCATCTATTAATGCCATAAAATGTTACGGGACCACGCAAAGGCATATGACAAAAAAACATAAAGATTTGTTCCAAGTTCCCAGTTCCATCCGGAACTTATCTGATTTAGAATTTATTTTACATATCGTAAAATTTAAAAGTTCTTAAGCTTCCAATTCTACTCTGAAATCATATTCACCAGCGTTACAAAATGGTGCAAAAGAGACTAAAACGCAAATTAAAAAAATGAAAAAAATTCAAAGTAAAGGTTTTTATTTATGACGAGGTGCATTTTGTTAATATCATACTGGGTAAGAAAGCTTTTATTGAAGGTTTATGTTTTTTTTTTGTCAAACAATTGAAGCTTAATAGCTATGGAAAAATTGTAGAAGCACTCCATCGTATTTGCAGGTATAATTATCCAAAACATGTCATCTCGAACATCATTCTAAACGTTGACGCGTTATCATACTCCATCAATTTCAGCGTAATTCATGATAAGAAAAGGACAAATGCAGTTTGTATCGTTATGTATTTTCATGGTTTGTTAAATTCAAGAGGTGTATCGACAAGTGGGGATAAAATACACATAACCTCGGAAAATTTTCAAGCGGACGTCTCCATCCGAAGGCTTGGAAAGAGTCCGACTAGCTCGAGTGGAGCAACGTCCCCATCCAACTAATCGAAGTCGCTATCGAAGCAAGTTGTTCAAACGAATTATTCAAGATAACGATAAAGAGAGAGAGATATCACAGTGAAGCGGAGGTAAATTGATGTTTTGAAAAGTCTCATTATCATAGTAATCAGAACGGATTGATTCCCGCCAATCACGGCATCCATTCGTAATCAGTAGTCATAGATCGGGATACATTTGTTACGACATTGTTAATAGTCGTAGCTTGGAAAATATTAGTCATGATAATGAAGATAACGATGGAGAGAGATCTAAATTATAATATCTTCTCAAGCTTAGAAAAAAAGAAGTTTTTTTAGAGAAAATGTTGCTCTTTGCATAAAAGGCATCTAAATAAGCATTTTGTAAGATGGGTCGAAAATTATCAAATCAAATTGACCTAATCTAATCCGTTTCCATCCATTCTCATATAATATGTAATTAACAACTCATACTCAAACTAATCCATATTGTTAAAGCACTTGAAGAAGCACGAGATCTAATGAAAGAAGAACTAGCAATAAGTGAGAATTAAATAAATTATAAACCCATTTAATACTCACATTCAATTTTATTATTTTGAATTTATTTATTAAATATATTTATTTCATATAATAACTTAAAACTTCAGTAAAAATCTAACTTTTTACGGAATTAGATAGAGAGTACAAGACGTCAAATGGAGGCTTGAAAAGTCACGAGACGATGGTGAACTGGACGTACCGGCACCTGCCAACAGAAATAATATATATAACTCGGAAACGGAGAGGCGAAGCAGTAGACGGACACACTCCCACTTCTGTCTCGCCACCATTACTAGCTTCAAAACCCAGATCTCAGTTTCGTGCTCTCTTCGTCATCTTTGCCTCTTGCCATGGATCCGTACAAGGTACCGATCGCTTCATCTTCTCCGCTTCGACTGTCGATCTTTCTTCCATCTTCGCCAGCGGCAGAAATTATCTTTCCCTTTTTCGATCTCCGATCCGTTGATCATATACTGTATTTACGTTAATGGAACCGAGATCTCCCCAGTGCTTGTTTGTTTTCGCTTCATTTCCTGTTTGGTAGAAGAAGAGCGCTCCCTGTTGGGACGTTCATGATGCTACGGTTCTGTTTCGTCGATTTACCTTATCGCCGGCATGCCGACTTTGCAAAATGCTGATGTGTTTTTGCTGCTAAACGTGGATGTCGCAGTATCGCCCGTCCAGCGCTTACGATTCCAGCTTTTGGACAACCAACTACGGTGCTCCCGTCTGGAACAATGACTCATCGCTGACTGTTGGAACTAGAGGTAGTATCGCCATTACGGATCTCTGAGTTGTTTTCTTTACCGAAAACAATGATATTCGATGCACATCGTGCATGCGTAGATAGTGCTTGCACTCGAACCGGAATATTTTTTTACGTTGCCTTTCTGTTTTGCTTCATGCGTGTGATTAATACGTGGTTTGTGGTTTTTTATTCTCGATATAATCATTTGAGCACGTTCTTATAAAAAAACGTGCACGAGGCTCTCGACTGCATCAATGGGTTCTTTTTATTTTTGTGTTTTGGTGAGTTCGAGGTGTGTACACGCCTTCAACGAATCTAAACTTCTAGGAAAGCCACCAAGAAGGGAAAACTATGCTCACTAAGATATATTTATTCTAAATATTTTCCTGTGACACCAAAAATCCAAAATGTAAACATGTATGACATATTTACTTACACGGACTGTTAAAACTCTGACTACATAGACTTCAAAAAGCAAACGGAGTCACCTAACTTAAGTGAAATTAACTAAAACATCATATGATAGAACTTTGATGGAAATTAAATGTATCGGATATACACAAGTTCGATGTTTTTATGTTACAAGAAAAAGTTTAGATAAATATATCACAGTGAATATAGTTTGAGATTTTTAATATCACAAAAAAAAAGTCAGGTTTAATATGTTGCAATGGACATAAGGTTTTTATAGTTTTTTTTCTCGATATTAAAGTATAACTCTACAATTTTTCACTTTTTGTGTTCTTCAGCAACTTGTGACAGGAAGGAAAAATATCGTAGTTCTCTTTTTTTGATAATCTAGAGGCAGGCACGATTGTGGAAACTCGACCCCTAGGCCTTTTTGGGCCGTGAGGGGACCCTGACCCACAGCAGAAGAACCTTGTAGTGATATTAGCCGGTCGCAGGAGTATCCTTTTTGGCTCTACTTGTGCTCTACACGGACATCGTAGTGAAGACACGGAGCTTAACCGTCATCTAAAAGGAGATTTCTTTCATTTTACAGGTCCGATTCTCCTGGAGGACTACCATCTGATAGAGAAACTTGCCAACTTCGAGAGAGAGAGGATTCCTGAGCGGGTGGTCCATGCACGGGGAGCCAGCGCGAAAGGGTTCTTCGAGGTCACCCACGACATCTCTCACTTGACCTGTGCTGATTTCCTCCGGGCTCCTGGAGTCCAGACGCCCGTCATCGTCCGTTTCTCCACCGTCATCCACGAGCGCGGCAGCCCCGAAACCCTCAGGGACCCTCGTGGCTTTGCAGTGAAGTTCTACACCAGAGAGGTAACGAGATGATCACAAGCCTTGAAATCTGCAAATTCCATGTTCTTCGACTTTTTTATTGTTATTATTGCTTGGAACGTGTATCTGTTTAACTGACTATGCAGGCACTGTGCTTGGCTTTTGTGATTCGGGCAGCGTCTTTGGGCGCGTATGCTCTAAAGCCCGTGCCGAATAGCCACGTGATGATGGATTTTATTTTGACACTTTGACATGACTAGTTGACGATAACCTTGCCGGAGGGCTGTAAAACAAAGAGCTTATTTTAAGAAATAATGTCGCTTAGTACCATAAATTTTTTTCTGATCACCTAAATATCATAATTTTTATAAAAAAAAGTTCAGTATATTATGGCTTTTTTTTTATCACTTAAAGGCCATTATTTCTATAAAAGAAATGTTTATTATAGCATCATAAATTTCAATCAATCACTTAAGTGCCAAAATATTTTTAAAACATGTACTTAGATGCCAAAGATCTAACGTGGCATTGCATTTAAGATGAATGTTTTAAAAAATATAATGTCACTAAGTGATTGAAAAAAAAAAAGTTATATCACTTAACTAAGCACCATACGTAAATAATAGTATTTAAGTGATAAAAAAAATTATGATTTTTAAGTGAACGCCACACAAAATCACGGTACTTATAATGTCCTTTTTTTATATTTAAAATAAAAGAGAAAGCTGAACATCAAAATACAAACAAGTAGTCTCTCCACATAATTGTATTGTCTCACGTTTCTCTTCTTTTCTTTGATAATTTTTATTTCGACACTTCGATGTGACTAGTTGAAGATGAATTTTTATCGAAGGGCTGTAATAGAGAGGTTCATTTCAAGTAAGAGAGAAGTCGAGACATCAAAACATGACTAGTATCTCTTCACGTAATTGCGCTGTTTCTCGCTTCTCTTCTTTCCTCCTTTCACCATTCGTTTTTTTTTTCTTCTGAACGCAGGGAAACTTTGATCTGGTGGGGAACAATTTCCCAGTCTTCTTCGTTCGCGATGCAATGAAATTCCCGGACGCGATCCATGCGTTCAAGCCGAACCCGAAGTCTAACATCCAGGAGATGTGGAGAATCATCGATTTCTTCTCCCACCAGCCCGAGAGTCTGTCCACGTTCGCGTGGTTCTTCGATGATGTCGGCATTCCTCAGGACTACAGGCACATGGAGGGATTCGGTGTGCACGCTTTCACCTTCATCAACAAGACCGGAAAGACGAATTACGTGAAATTCCACTGGAAGCCAACTTGCGGGGTGAAGTGCTTGCTGGAGGAGGAGGCGATCCGCATTGGAGGATCGAACCACAGCCATGCGACCAAGGATCTTTATGACTCGATCGCTGCTGGCAACTACCCGGAGTGGAAGCTCTACATCCAAGTGATGGATCCTGCTCTTGAAGACAGCTTCGACTTCGATCCGCTGGATATGACGAAGGAATGGCCTGAGGACATCTTGCCTCTGCAACCAGTAGGCCGCTTGGTGCTGAACAAAAACGTCGATAACTTCTTCGCTGAGAATGAGCAGCTTGCGTTTAACCCAGCATTTGTGGTCCCTGGCATCTATTACTCCAATGATAAGCTTCTCCAAGCTCGGATTTTCGCCTATTCCGATACTCACCGATATCGCCTTGGACCAAACTACCTTCAACTCCCCGTTAATGCTCCCAAGTGCGCTCATCACAACAACCACCATGATGGTTCCATGAATATCATGCACAGGGATGAAGAGGTAATGATCTTTATTTTTCTGTTTGCTCAATAACGGCGCTGAGAATGAACGTGCCTCTAGCATGACCTAATAACATGTTTTTAGCGGCTTGTACAGAGATCTGAATTGGTTATAGTAGTCTATTGATGTAACGCTCGACTTGAATCAGTTTGTTTTTTGATAAAAAAGGAAGAACTAACGATGTCATTTATCTATGATGCTGATTTGCAGATAAATTATTTCCCTTCGAAGTTTGATCCCGTTCGCCATGCAGAAAGGTACCCGATACCGTCTCAAATCGTGGCTGGAAAGCGAGAAAAGGTAAGTTTACGGAGTCTATGCATTTATATAAAAAACGACTCTTAAAAAACACGTTCGTGCCTCCAGGATACCAAGTAAAAGAACGGGAATTGTATGCATGGTATTAGTAAATCTATTTTGCGTCGATGATTGAGGGGCGGGCTTGGTAAAGGTTAAAGCAGGTCGGACTCAGCAGAGAATGCCAGAAGAAATAATTACACGCTTGCGATGAAGGCCCGCCCGCGTAACAATGGTTAATCTGTGGCAAGTCGAAGGGCATTGCGGCAGTGGTGCTTCTGTTTGGACCTTAGATAAAATTGATGTAATTCAATTTCTGGTGTGCCGTTGCGATGATTACGGTGCTATGATCGTTGGCTCTTACAGACTAAGCTAAGAACTTACAAATGAGGAAGGGAATAAATTAAAACTACAGAAGAGAAGTCGATGTTTTCGTGGCTTGAAAATGTAGCTCTCGGGGTTCGCCTTGGATTGGATATCTGTGCTGCTAGTATTAATCTGTATGTGAACTTACTGGTTATGCAGGTCATTATTGAGAAGGAGAACAACTTCAAGCAGCCAGGAGAGAGATACCGATCCTGGGCGCCGGACAGGTACCTTTTGACCACTGTCTCCTGAGTCGATGTGCAATTTACTTGGTCACTCAATTGTCTTTCGACTTTGTCGCCAGGCAAGAGCGTTTCATTAACCGCTGGATCAAGGCATTGACTGAACCCCGTGTCACCCACGAGCATCGCTCCATCTGGATCTCTTACTGGACTCAGGTGAGCTATCACTATTCGCCCGGTTTGCTTCCTTTCATGGTACCGAAATTTGTTTATACTGATGGCCTATGACGCATCTTCACTGCAGGCTGACAAATCGCTCGGCCAGAAGCTTGCTTCCCGCCTCAGCGCACGACCGAGCATGTAAATGCCACGAGGGGGCGATTCCGGCATAAGCGGCACCTGGACGCGGGAGCCGGAAGAAGCATGAAAGCTAAGTGCCGGCATGTCTGTTTGCTGTTGGTATACTGTAATACTAAGAAGAATCTTCTGTGTGGATCCATGTGAATTGCTTTGCTGCTTTGGAAGGAGCATAGAAAGCTGTTTTAAGCGTTCTGCTGTACTGTAACACGAGAGATCGTGTCACGCAACTCTTTCACCTGATGTTTCTACTCCAATAAAGGCCGCCATTTTACCTTGCTTGCTAGCTCTTTTGGCTGTGAACTTCAATCTCATCATATAGCATAGCAGCATGCCCCCCGTCGAATCTTCGGCATCATCAGTACATGATTTTTATAGGTTTCTCTAAGGAGGGAACCGACCCTTTAAGGTCTCGGGAATTTTTCTGGTCCACCGAGCGGCACGTGGAGAATGTACTCATGATCCGATTCCTCTTATCGGTCGTTCATGCTGTAGAAAGGCGCTAACGAAACCGAGGAAAAAAAAAAAAATAGAAAGAGAGAATTTT
This sequence comes from Eucalyptus pumila, assembly GCA_016097595.1. Classification (NCBI taxonomy): domain Eukaryota; kingdom Viridiplantae; phylum Streptophyta; class Magnoliopsida; order Myrtales; family Myrtaceae; genus Eucalyptus; species Eucalyptus pumila. The sequence continues at coordinate 25,858,948 of CM027851.1, forward strand.
CTATTTCCGGACGAGTAGTTAGTTTAGTCGTTTGGCCTGATTTAGAAAAGCTTTTATTAGAGGATAATGAACGGTTTACTTTTATTTCGGACAGATAATTAACAGATGCTCTATTATTAGAAATATTTATGACGTAGATCGTGATAAGAATAGAACGATGAGGATAACGATGAGCGAGAGAGAGATCCTATATAAACGCCCTCCCGGGGTCACCATCACCATCGCCATCACTATCATCATCATACAGTTTCGAAGCCGAGCTCGAGTACCTCGTCGATAACGCTCGCCTCCTCCGCCGATCCCCGCCGTCTCTCTGTCGTCTCTAGGCCGCCGACCGCCATGGACCCGTACAAGGTATCGATTGGCCCTTTTCCCCTTTCCCGCTTCGAATCGTCGGATCTTCCGACCTTCGCGGGCGGTGAAATTCTTTTTGTCCCTTACGTTTTGCGATACTTCTGATGGGGCTGATCTTCGCTGATCGAGCGGGAATTTTCGAGTTGTTTCGCGTCTGTAAAGCTCGATTCGTTTCCTAGTTTCCGAGAATTTGGAGAAAGAGTACTCCCTGTTGGGTTTCCATTAGGGAATTGTTCGTGCTAGGGCTCTGTTTCGTCGATTGTCGGATCTTTATCAATCGCACGCGACCTTTGCTAAATTGTTGATGTTTCCGCTGCGAATTGTGGATGTCGCAGTATCGTCCCTCGAGCGCTCACGATTCCAGCTTCTGGACGACCAACTCCGGTGCTCCTGTCTGGAACAATGACGCATCCCTGACGGTTGGAACTAGAGGTACGATTACCTCTACGGATCTCAGAGTGGTTTAGCTTATCTCGGAGGCATAGTGGTTTAGCTTATCTCGGAGGCATACTTTTTGTTATCCTTAAGCTTTCCGAACATATTTGTCAAGATACAAAGCTTAACAGCATTTAAACAAAATTTTCTTTTAATTTACAGGTCCTATTCTCCTCGAGGATTATCATCTGTTAGAGAAAATTGCCAATTTCGATAGAGAGAGAATACCTGAGCGGGTGGTCCATGCCAGGGGAGCGAGCGCAAAAGGATTTTTCGAGGTCACTCACGATATCTCTCAGTTGACATGTGCTGATTTTCTTCGGGCGCCAGGAGTTCAGACACCTGTAATTGTCCGTTTCTCAACTGTCATCCATGAGCGTGGCAGCCCTGAAACCCTTAGGGACCCTCGAGGTTTTGCAGTAAAGTTTTACACCAGAGAGGTATGAGATGATTGCATGTTTTAGAATCTGCAAATTTATTCTTTTCATCTTCCTTTGTTGACCAGAAGTGTATTTAGTTTACCGATGATCCAGATACAGTGTAGAATTCAGTAGAGTGTTGGCGTCTGTGCTTTAAATCCATGCAGTTCTTAACCATGTGATGATGGATTTTATCTTGACACTTCAACATGATTAGTTGAAGATGACTTTATCAAAGAGCTATAATACAAAATTTTATTTCAATTACAAGAGAAGTCAGAACATCAAAATAGAATTAGTGTTTCTTCACGTAATTGTGTGGTTTCTCATTTTTCTTCTTTTCTTTGACCATTTGTTTTTCTGAATGCAGGGAAACTTTGATATGGTGGGAAACAATTTCCCTGTCTTTTTTGTTCGCGATGGTATGAAATTTCCAGACATGGTGCATGCTCTTAAACCCAACCCGAAGTCTCACATCCAGGAGAACTGGAGAATAGTTGACTTCTTCTCCCACCATCCTGAGAGTTTGCACATGTTTTCCTTCCTCTTCGATGACGTTGGTGTTCCTCAAGACTACAGACACATGGAAGGATTTGGGGTTAATACTTACACCTTACTTAATGAGTCTGGAAAGGCACATTATGTGAAATTTCACTGGCAACCAACTTGTGGAGTGAAGTGTTTGCTGGAGGAGGAGGCAATACGTGTTGGAGGATCAAATCACAGTCATGCAACTAAGGATCTTTATGACTCGATTGCTGCTGGCAATTACCCAGAGTGGAAACTCTACATCCAAGTTATAGATCCTGATCATGAAGACGAATTTGACTTTGATCCACTTGATGTGACAAAAATATGGCCTGAGGACATCGTGCCTCTGCAACCAGTAGGCCGCTTGGTGTTGAATAAGAACATCGATAACTTCTTTGCGGAAAATGAACAACTAGCATTTTGCCCTGCAATTGTGGTCCCTGGTGTCTATTACTCTGATGATAAGCTGCTCCAAAGTCGGATTTTCTCCTATGCTGATACTCAGAGACACCGCCTTGGACCAAACTATCTTCAACTCCCTGTTAATGCTCCTAAGTGCACTCATCACAACAATCACCATGACGGTTTAATGAATTTCATGCACAGGGATGAAGAGGTAATGATCTTTATTTTCTGTTTGCTTGATAGCGGGCTGGGAACAAATATGCCACAAGCATGACCTAATAACATATTCTTAGCTGGTTGTCATTGAATTGGCTACAGTAGCCTATTGATGCAACTGACCCGGTCGAATCAGTTTGTTTTTTATTTTTTTTTAAATGAGGAACTAATGATGTGGTGTATCCATGATGCTGATTTGTAGGTAAATTATTTCCCTTCAAGGTTTGATTCTGTTCGTCATGCAGAAAAGTTTCCCATACCTCCTCCAGTCTTGAATGGAAAGCGAGATAGGGTAAGTTTCTGGGCCTACCTTGTGCATTTATATCAACATTGACTCTTAAAACATGGGCCCGCCTCTAGGAGAAATAAATAACACTTGCGTTGAAGTTGTACATTACGATAGTTAATCTGTGGCAAGTTGAAAGGCATTGTGGTGCTGCTGTTTTCTGTTTGGACTTTGGATAAAATTGATCTAACTCAAATTCCGTTGTGCTGGTGCAATGATCCTGGTGATATCATCCAGCACATTTTCTTCTGCTAGTCTCTCATGTACAAAATTGCCTTTGAGATCGTCCCTACTTGTCCTCAGGGCAATGACAACTCCTTAAAACAACCACTTTATTGAAATGAGGGGGAGTGTAGTAGCTCCGCTGAATTTTTAGACTAAGCTTAAAACTAAGAAAAGAAGGAGCAAGATGTTATAACTAGAAAAGAGATTCTCTGGCTAGAAAATTGAATTTCTTGGGGTTTGCCTTGGATTGGATATTTCTGCTGCTGGTATTCATCTCTATGTGAACTTACTGATCTTGCAGTGCATGATTGAGAAGGAGAACAACTTTAAGCAACCGGGAGAGAGATATCGATCCTGGGCACCGGACAGGTACCTTTCAACCATTGTCTCCCGAGTCGATGTGTAATTTACTGGTCGCTCATGTGTTTCAACTTTGTCGCCAGGCAAGATCGGTTTATTAGCCGCTGGGTTGAGGCATTATCTGATCCCCGGGTTACCCAGGAGATCCGCTCCATCTGGATCTCTTACTGGACTCAGGTAAGCTATAAGTATTCACCCCTTTTGCTTTATCCAATGCTTACCACAATTTGTTTAGTGTTGTTACCTGGAAATTGAGAACGTCTGTCTAGAACATGCTCAAATGATCATATGCTGATGGCCTACGATGCATTTTTGCTACAGGCTGACAAATCGCTTGGTCAGAAGATAGCTTCTTGCCTCAATGTGCGGCCAAGCATGTGAAAGCGATTAGTGGGGTGATTGGAGGGGCAAGCTGCCTGTTTCTACTTCTTGAAGGAGCATAAAAGCCAGTGTCGGCGCGTCTGTTTATTATGCTATACTGTAATACTATAGGGGAACTGCGACTCTCCGAGTGGATGTTTCTAATGTAATAAGGTCTGCCATTCGCGACCAAAAATAAATAAATAAATAAAGGCTGCCATTTCACTTGCTAGCTCATTGCTTGTGAACTTTGATTTCATTGCGACACGTCTCTCCCACTTCGTTCAAATGGTCACATCATTAATCTGTTGAATCTTTGAGATTATGATTATATGATACAAAGGCTTCATTGAGGAGGAATCAAAATATCCTATGTATGCTTGGGCGATCTTAGAGAGTGTGTTTATTGATTTATACATTTATATTTATAAAGAAGAGAAAAAGAGAGACGTTTTCATGACGGTGATTGGGCGACTTTCTTTAAGCATGAAATCAGATCTTACGTTGGGGGCAGTGATTGGATTAAGGGTGATTGGTTCTAGATATTCTCCAGTTTCAAATTGGGAAATGGGACTCACCAATTGGTCCTAAGTTTCAAAATGGTATCGGAAACCGGATTGGAAAGATTAGGTCCCAAAATTGGGAAATGGGACTAGACCAATTGATCCTAGGATCGGTTCTGATTTCAATCTAGTCTAGTGGAACTAGTTACTTTTTTTTTTTTTTTTTTTTGTATTACTTGATTCTATATGTTATGAAAGAAAAAAAAAAAAAAACTGGTTATTTTTTTTTTGTGAAGGTTTCATGAATTTCATGCACAGGGATGAAGAGGTAATGACCTTTATTCGTCATTTGCTCAATGACAAGCTGAGGCCGAACATGCCACAAGCATGCATGACCTCATAAATATTTTTGGCTGGTTGTACAGGGTATTATACTGTCTATAGTAGCCTATCAATACAACACCTCGTATCAATTTGGTTTTTCATTCGAAGGAAGAACTAGCGACATGGTGTATCCACGATGCTGATTAGCAGGTAAATTATTTCCCTTCAAGTTTCGATCCTGTTCGTCATGCTGCAAGGTTTCCCCCACCTCCTCCAATCTTAAATGGAAAGCGAGATAGGGTTAAGTTTCTGGATTAACCCTGTGCATTTATATTGGCTCTTGAAACATGTTCCAGCCTCCAGGATATTGAGTAAGAAGGGGAAATTGTATGCATGGCGTTACTACGTCTATTATCGACATGATTGTGGATGCTGGTCTGAGTAGGCTCGGTAAATGTTAAAGCAGTGCAAGCTCAGCCGGGAATGCCAGAAGAAATAATTACATACTTGCAGTAAAGTCATGCATAACAATGGTTAATTTGTGGCAAGTTGAAAGCCATTGTGGTAGTGGTGCTTCTATTTGGACTACAGATAAAATTGATTCAATTCAATTTCTAGTGTGCTGTTGTGGTGATTATGGTGATACTGTCGCTGTTTTTCTTTTTGTTACTTTGAAAGGTGCCACGGGATATGAGTTCCAAATTGGGCCTTTTCTTCTGCTAGTCTGTTATGTACAAACATTACCTTTAAGATTGTCACCATGCGTCCTCAGTACAATGACAACTCTATATTATGACCACGTTATCGAAATCAAGGGGGAGTGTAATAGCATCGTTATTTTTTCGACTGAGCTAAAAACTAAGATATGAGGAAGGAAAGAAGATTAAACTAAAAAATATAACTTGATGTTTCTCTGACTAGAGAAATGTTTTTCTTGGGTTTTGCCTTGGATTGGATATGCGTGCTACTTGTGTTCATTGACCGTTGTTTCCTTAGTAGATGTGCAGTTTACTGGACACTCAAATGTGTTTCAACTTTGTCACCGGGCAAGAGCGGTTTTTCTGGCCGCTGGGTTGAGGCATTATCTGACCCCCGTGTTACCCACGAGCTCCGCTCCATCTGGATCTCTTACTGGGCTCAGGTGAGCTATAATTATTTGCCAATTTGCTTTCTCCGATTCTACAGAAATTTGTTCAGTGTTTACCTTGAATTTGAGAATGCATGTCTAAAACATGCTCTACGACGGTATGCTAATGGCCTATGATGCACCTCTGCTACACGCTGACAAATCGCCTGGTGAGAAGCTAGCTTCTCGTCTCAATGCCCGACCAAGTATGTGAATTCAGAGAGCTTGTTGCTACTTTGGAAGAAGAATAAAAAGCCAAGTGTCGACATGTTTGTCTGCCGTGCTATATCGTAATTCTAAGAGGAGAGCTTGTCATGCAACTCTTTGACCTGAGGTTTCCAATCCAATAAGGGCTGCCATTTTACTTGTTAGCTTATTGCCTATGAACTTCAATTTCATTATTGGCTAATATGAACTTGAGTTGGAATAGCAACATGTCTTTCCCTCTTCATTAAACAGTTATTTCATCGATCTGTCAACTCGCTGAGGAATTCTTAGATCTTTCTGATGGTATTAATATATGATTTGTAGGCTTTTCTCTAAGGGGGAATCAAAATATTCTATGCATGCTTGGAGATTATGGACGAGATTATGGACGTGATCTCTATGGGTAAAATGATACTTTGCTTCATTAATTAACAAGGAGGAGGAAAAAGAAAAGAGGGAAACGGCCGTGATAGCTTTCTGGCAACTCTCTTTTTAGCATGAAATCTTAACCTATTATGGGGGTCGTGGTTGGACTATCTCTTTTTGGCTTAATCCAATTCGTCTTCTCCGCCTCTTTATAACGTGATCTCATTAAAAAAAAAAAATGATAATCCTTAAATTAGTCCTGAACTTTTTTATAATTTTCCAAGGCATCCTTCCGACTTAAATGCCGATGCAATATTGGCAGTTATACACGGTCCCATCGGCATATGAAGTGGAATTTTATTAGTGAACCTACATACTTTTCTATATTTTTTTTGAATTTTTTCTTTTTGTTTCTTCTTTTCTACTTTTCTACGTTCATCTTCTTCTGGTACAACTTACAAGCCAATGCAAATACCGACCACCCGACTTGGCCACTGCCACCGTCAGGGAGAGACGAAGCAACAACCCGAGGACTGCCACTATGACTCTACCTAGGGGTGTGCAACCAGACCGAATATACCTGATTCCCGGACCGGCCCACCCAGAAAATAGGGTCGGGAACTGGTTCCCGTTGAAACCGGTCCAAGAACTGGTTCCCAAAATTCGGAACCGGTTTAAATCGGTCCGGAAACAGATTCCGAGTGATTACTCACCCAAAAACTGGTTCCTGGATCAGTTTTGGAACCGATTCCTGGACTAGTTTTGTAAGTAAAGGTCTAAAACCTTTTTTTTTCCCCTCGATTTCTATTCTCACTCTCGCAATCACACGATGTTTTTCCTTTTGGCTTTTTCAAACACGCACGGCACTCCTCATTTGTCATTCCTCTTGCTCACTTGCTTCCCTCCCTCACCAACTCCCTCTCGCACCTCCGATGGACGGACAGTGTTCGTCACCACCAAATTCTTGTGTATCATATGGATTGACTCGCTTAATTTCTCTTTTGTAGGAGGAGTTATGCTTGCATAAATGAGTAGCTTCATGTAGTAGTTGTGAGAATTAGACTAATCTTAGACCCATGTTTGTTGTTAATTCTTTGCATTATAATTTTATTTATTATAATTAGCCTTGTGGATCCTTAATTTTTTATTTAGTAACAAAGTTCATCTATTTATTTATTACAAGTGTTTAATGTCTCAATACAAATTAGGAGAATTACGTTATTTTCTCGCGTATTAATATAAAATTCGAAATCGTATAGAATATTGAGAGATTGCAAAATAGGTTCCAGTGGAAATAGAGTTGACCCTAGAACCAGATCAGAAAAACAGGCTAGGTCGGGTATAAGATCCAATACAAATAGGGTCTGGTATAGGGTCCAGAAAAGAGGAACTGGTTATAACAGGGTCGGGTACAGGATCCAAGTCTACACCCTATCCACCCTGGAACCGATCACCCCTAGTATCCACAATATGAAGGATACCACTTACGTAGATTTGCATTAGGCTTCGACTTGAATATTTCATATCAGTCTCACATCGATCAGTGGATTAGATTTGCGTTGGCAAAACAAGTTAAAGTTCTCCAACTGGTTTTCAACCCAGCATCTCTGGAGGATTTAATGAATAATCGTGACCTGAGTCACTTGCCATAACTCTTAGGCCGGGAGACACTTATGGATGCTGATGTAGGGTGTTCACAACAGGCTTCATGTCTAAATAATTTTGCCTTTAGCCCTTCTAGTTCTTGGCATGTTGGCTTGAGGTATCTTGAAGAGCTCACCTTGCATCGAATCACTGTATAGGGAGAACTCATTGAGCAATTGCTTGCCAATTGTCCAGTTCTAGAGCGATTGACTTTGCACGATGCTTTTGCTTTGGATAGGCTGAGAGTTTCTGGTCAATCATTGAAGTTGAAATACTTGTTCATAGCATGTTGTGCCGATCTTGAACGCGTTGAGATTTTTGACACAAATCTTGCATCCTTCACTATCATGGGAATGGATATTCCAATGTGATTGGACAAGCTCCCCCTTCTGTATGAGATGTCTATTATAGGATCTAGCTGGGGGTTTGTGCATGCAACCTTGTCTTTTCTTTCGAGTCTTTCTTGTCTGCGGATTCTCAAACTTGACTATATTACTTCACCTGATGTAAGAGCACTAACTGACTCTCTCATGTTAGGAAAACTTGCCTATCTGTCAACTACCTAAATTGTCAAGTGTCAAGCAATTGAAAGTGAGTGTTCAAGGATATGGAGATGCAAGCCTACTTCCATTCACTCTCGTGATCGAGGCATGTCCTTGCGAAGTTTTGTGTTTGATGTGGGATTTTAACCTCATTCAAATCTCCATCTATTTAGACATTAGACAAATGTAGGAGGATAGAATATAATAAACCAAGCCACTATTGAATCCTATTCAAGTCTCTGCTTATAAGTGAGTCATTGGGACATCACGTGATTAGGATGTAGGGGTGAGCGGTTCCAGGTTTCGGTTCAGTTCTGTCCGGAATCTGGAACCTACCCTCAGGTACAGGTTCTTCATTTTTTGGAACCTGGAACCTATCCGTCAGAACCTAGAACCTACCTTGTCATAGGTTCCAGGGTCGGTTCCAAGTTCCAACAGGTTCTTTTTTATTTTTTAAGATTTGAACTATAATGAAAAAGGAAAAAGACAAAACTCCTATGGAATTTAAAATCCGCATTACCATTTGCTAAACCCAAAGGAAAAAGGCGGAACTTAAATTTGGATCAACCTCCCTATTTGATTCCTATATTGTAGAGTTGATCAAATCAGAATGTGATACATAAATAACTGTTCATTAAAGTTATTGATCATATGAAGTATTTCAACAGCAAAGCATCTCAAAATTTAATGGTTTGGACCAACAATCCCCAATGAAGATGTAGGATAGGCAGAAGACACACGAATTCACAAAGAAGTATACTAAATAGCATAACAAGCAGAAGCAAACAGCCCAACAGCAAGTTAGATATCTTTTATTTGCACAAGAGTTTTCATAACCAGTAGCCAAAAACTTTACCATGTTAGTTTGCTTAACAATGAGTATATACACTGTTAAGCAACGGAAGAATGTTGATGCTGCTCCATCAAACATTGCAAGATCTTGCCCTGCTCCATCACGCATTGTGGGGGCTTGCGTTGACATGCCTTCGACGAGGGAGTTGGTTTTCTTTGTGCCTTCAATGGAGGAATGGGACCTTGTTAGACATTCGAAACCAAAAACCTAGCAGAACTTTTACATCCTTCTCAGATTATGCATCGAATTGGTTTTTATGTGTTGGCAGCTCCTTATTTTGCTAATTCTCTGTACTGAGTTAATCTTTTGTACACATCGGCACCCACACCTGTTCAACACCGATTCGACCACATCCCCAAAACCATCGACTGGTCTATGAAAACCATCGACCACTTGAGCACAGCTCAAGCTCCAACCTTTCTACCCGTAGACACGAAAATCAGACAAAACAAATAAAACCCAGATAAAGATACCCACAAAACAGACACAGAGAGAGAGCTTACGAAGAAGAGGTCAAGGAGGACTTGATCGGGAAGTAGGGATAGATCGGAGAAGTGGGCGAGGTTGAGGACGACCAACGATGGAACAACAGCAGCGTCGCGGCCCCCCAGTGGCTCGTCGTTGGGACACAACACGCGCGACGGCGAGAGCCGAGCAGCATTGTCAAACTGGGCAATGGCAGAAACGGTTGCAGCGCATCAAACCAAGCGAGGCGAAGAAGAGAAATGGTCGTCTTCCTTCTCTCTCCCCTCTTCCTCCCGTCTCGCGCCACGTTGAGGCCCTCCCCCATATGGCAATCCAGCTCAAGAGCGGCTCGCTCCTCCTCCTCCTCCTCCTTATCATCATCATCATCGCCACCCTCCTCCCTCATCCCTTTTGGCAGTTCTCTCTTTAATGACCTTCCTCACTTTGCAAGTCCAAAACCGGCAACCATGTCAGCACCCACCCACCCACCACCCTTCCTTCGCTTCATCTCGCTCCCCTTTCCCTTCTCTCCGCCCCCGCATTTGCAATCGCTCCGTCCGCCACCCCAGAGCAAAGGAAGGGACATAAAAAAAAAAAACAAAAAAAACAAAAAAAAAACCAAGAACCGCCGCACCCCAACCCTAAGAGCCCGAGACTCCCACAATGCGCAGGGCCATGGATTTCAACTTGAACGTCGTCGACCAATGTGGGGTCATTGGTGACTCGGGGGTGGAGCGTTGTAGAGGAAATAGCAAGAAGGGACAGCGAAGAAGAGAAGAAAAATTAGGGTTGAGCGATGCAGAGGAAATAGAAAGAAGGGAAAGTGGAGAAGAGAAGAAAAATCAGGTTTCTATGAAGGGTACCCCTGGTCTCAGTTCTGGTTCCGCGAAAAATGGAACAGAGAACCAGAACCGACCACTCAAGAACCGAGAACCAAACCAGACCCTCCGGTGCGGTTCTCCGGTTCCCGGTTCTACCCAGGAACCGTGCTCAGCCCTAGTTATTTACTTGATGTGACAATCAAGCATGCATACTTTTTTTGGCAAATTCTCTCTTCCACTAGCATTCTCCAATCCATCAATATCTTGTGGTGATCAATAATATAAGGCATTCTTCTTTTTCACAGTTGATGTGGCTATCAAAGACGCTATGCAGGCAAAGAGAATTGAAAAGAGTTGTTATACCTTCCCGTATGTACCTAAAGGAGGTTGAATTTTACAACAATTATGGTCGACCTTGTGATCATAAACTGGTGAATTACCTTGTTGAGAATGCCATTGCTCTAGAGAAGTTACTGGTGAATCCCTGTGAAGAAGCATATTTCCCGGATGGGATGAAAAGACTAAAGGAACCTAGAGAATGTGCTCTGCAACAGCTCAAGGGAAAGTTATCTTCTAGAATTGAGCTGGTGATTAATTAACAAAACCAGAGCATCATTCACGCGGCATCCACAGAGCTGTTATGCATCGCTTTGATTCTACAACCTCTTCACTTCTTTAAAGTTAGTTTTTCAACTACGGATATATGTTTGTTTATTAATTATTTGTCGCTCTTGATTTTTTTTAGCTGGATTTATATGTTGCGTAATAGCTCTTCTACATTTTTAAAGGATATGGAATGCGGCAAGGCCCTGAATAATGGATGTTTCCGGTTTGGTTTATGGTTGAACTTCCTCGTGTGTTTCTACTTTTTGAAGTTACAATTACAAGTTTACATCATCAATAAGATAAATTCTCCATTCAATAAAACCCCATAATTCTGCCCAACATCCAATGTAATCTTCCATACACAAGATTGGACACAAAAATTAAGTCTTTTTTTTTAATTTAGAAAAGCCCCACAAGTCAATGCAAGGCTGATTAGCATGGTCTTAATCTTCGCTTGTTAAAGGAAATTTGTGACTTTTACCACTTCGTGGTTTTCAAAGTGTGGTCCTCTCAAACAACACCGCAATTATATGCTAACTCTAATGTTTGCAACATTAGGCCTATCATCATTCTTGAGTAACATGAACAAAACAATAATACATATCACAAATGGCAAAATCATTGCTAATATCTTATAGTGATCTTCTAAGTTCCAAGTCAACATCAATTACTCCATTAGCATATCTTGCTGCAATTCATGATCAGATCAATCAAGCACGACCAAGAATCCAAAAGGTCAAGCAAAGCACAAGAAAGTTCGAAAATCGACATGCAACTCAACAACCAATTACACAAATTGAACGGGGAAAGGAATGCCCTTTTCCGATGATCGCATCATACCAAATAGACATAACACTTGAAGACTTCGAACGGGACCAGCTCGACAGGGTGTGGTTTGTCGGTGCCCTCCGAGCTCTACTAATCCTTTAAGTTCATTGGTTTATTGTTGTCTGTTCGCTTCCTTTTTACGTGGGTTTCGGCTGTCACGCAGAGTAGAAAAATCGAGGGACTCATGTTAGGTAAATATGATGATATGGGATGAAGGATTGTTGGATAAGAGACTGCATTGTCAGTCGTAAAAAACTAAAAAACAAGTTTCGAGACTAGAGGTGGCTATTGATCTGCCACCACAAGTCCGAAAGTCAATATGCAGACTCCCAGAATGCCCGCAAACTAGAACCATCAAAGATTAGCCGAGAAAAGGGCACTTCCTGCTACGAGCGAAAAGTAAAAAGAAAGCAGGACCTTTGAGGTCAGGCTTAAATTCAGCCTGGTCAGCTTATCCGATTGAACTGCTTCAAGGAGTTGAGGTGAGTAGAGAGATACAGCAGTTCGAGTAAATCATACAAATAGGATTCGAAAAGAAAAATCGTATACACAAAAGACAAAGCTGTTATCAGATATACAAGCATATTTCTCTTCATTAGTTTTTTTGTGTAATATAATTTTCACATTTTTTTTTGTCAGAATCCTTATCCATGGTTAAAAAAGATATAGCTGATTAGGAAGTTACCTTGTTAATCACAATTCAAGGAAAGTTCCATCATGTGCAATTGTTCCTGTTGAAAAACAAATTCCTAATAATCGATCGAATACCAAAAACGAAAACACAGAAATGTGCCCGGAAATATGTTATACCGATCAAAGACATATCACGGAGTCGAACATACCTGGATTGCCACAGATTAAGTACCGTCGCAATTTTGAGGAATTCTTTGAAGCCCTGGTTCCGTTCTTTTTCAAATGGAGAAAAACAAAGAAACGTATTTCTCTTCTAAAGACACAATTGTACTTCTTATTTTCCCCCCTTTTTTCATTTTATTCTATATATATTATAGTAACTGCACTCTTTTGTGGGCCCTTCACTTACGAGCCGGGTTTTGGCCCAACATGGGTGGACGGGCTTAAGTTAGCCCATCTAATATAAAAATAAAAATAAAAAACCATCAGTTCCTATGGCAGTTCCATTCCCCAAAATTATCACGGGAGATTGATCAACTCTTGCAACTAAGTTGCGAGTATCGACTCGTGAAATTATATGGAGAAGATTTTCATTTCAATGCAAGAGTAGATTTATCTTTCTGTTTTTGACCGAGATTCCAGCGTTTCTTTTATTTTATTTAAAAAAAAAAAAAGAGAACGGAACTAGGCAAAAAGAAGTAGGCAAAAAAGAAATAGTAATATTAATAGGACTAGGACTAGAGTAACAGCAAGAAGAGGGTCCGACCAAAGAGAGGAAAAAGAAGAAGAAAAAAACAGCAGGACTACTAGTCGTAGTAGACTAGAGTGAGAGAGTACCGTAAGGCACCGACCGAACGAGTAAAACTATAAAAATAAAATAAACTACTGCCTAGTAGCAAGTAGTAATTGCAGTAGCGACAGACTACTCAATAGTACGAACAATACTACTAGCTGTAGCTACATCTGCATTACCAGCTGGCCGAGCAGGTAGGGTAAATCGATAAACCGTATTTGTTAAGTACAAATTTGCACCTAAAACCTTGTGCATGAATGTCTTGATTGACGGGGCCAACTCAACAAACACCTTGACTTGTTCCAATTGGCCGTGATTCTGAAAATATGCCAGCATCATTTTCATAAATGCCTTGGCATCCTCCACATTATGGAGAACCAAGCACGTTGATTTTTAACTTCTTGGACAGTCTCATCCGGAGCCTTCTCAGCCTCTTCAAAAAGTCTTCTGATGCACCATTTCCGCTTCTTTGAAAAAATAAAGATAAACAAATAAGAAATCATTAAAAAAATTCCAAAAAAAAAGAATAAATAAACTCATGATATTGTTAGCTCTGTTGATACCACGTCGAATTTCTTTGTGTGCTAAGATATTCATCGTTCAGGACATGAAGTCTTGCGCCGAGCTCCATTTCGATGGGGAGAGAGGCTGAGACAAAGAGAGGTAGAATAGGGGTCGGGAGAGAGGCTGAGACAGAGAGAGGTAGAGTAAGGGTCGATAGAGGACGAGGTGTATATATATATATATATACATGGAGGACATAGAGGATGTGTGTGGAGTTGAGCCGTTGGAACATATTCTTTTTGGGGGTTACCCCGCACATGGCTTGCACGCACCAGCGCAAACCTTTAACGCACGTGCCAACAAGACCGTTTCTTCTAGCCACGCATCTAGCGACCCCTAGCGGCAGGCCACTTGTCGTTTTTCTCGTCTCAACAATAACTATGACCCTACATTATCATAAAAACGAGATTTGATTCACCGAAAATCAAAAGGGGAGGCGAACAGTATGGGTGTCGAGATTTCCGTCCCCAAGAGTCCAATAGCAGCGTTTCTTGAAATTTCAACCAAAAGCAATTTATAAACATCAACAATGATCGGGAAACATGAATAGCATTACTCTTATACCAATGTTGGGAACAAATTCCTAATAATCGATTGAACCAATACTCAAACGATCGAATACCAAAAACGAAAAACGAGGAAACGTGCCCGAAAACATGTTATACTGATCAAAGGCATATCACGGAGTCGGACATACCTTGATTGCGACAAATTAAGTACCGTTGCAGTTTTGAGGAATTCTTTGAAGCCCCGGTTCTATTCGTCAAGAGAGGCGCGTACTATTTCAAAGGGAGAAAAACAGAGAAACATATTTCTCTTCTAAAGACGCAATTGTACTTCTTATTTTCACCTTTTTTTATTTTTTTATTTTATATATATTACAGTAACTGCACTCTTTTGTGGGCCTTTCACTTACGGGCCGAGTTTTGGCCCAACATGGGTGGACGGGCTTAAGTTGGCCCATCTAATATAAAAATTAAATTTAAAAAAAAAAAACCATCAGTTCCTATGGCAGTTCCATTCCCTGAAATTGTCACGGGAGATTCATCAACTCTCACAACTAAGTTGCGAGTATCGACTCGTGAAATTATATGGAGAAGATTTTCATTTCAATGCAAGAGTGGATTTCTTTTTTCAATTTTTGACCAAGATTCCAACGTTTCTTTTTATCCCGGACCTACACCGAGATATTGACGGTGATTCTCAAATATCGAAGAACAGAATGTGATACGATGAGATAGAATGCAATAGAAACAAAGACACAGGGAACGAACGGGTTCCCTACTCTTAACGGTCAACGAACCCTTTCATTCTGAATTCTTTAATTCCAAATGAATCAAATCTCCCCAAGTAGGATTCAAACCTACGACCAGTCAGTTAACAGTCGACCGCTCTACCACTGAGCTATTGAGGAACAACGGGAGATTCGATCTCATAGAGTTCAATTCCCGTTCTCAACTCATAACCAATATGAGCTCGAAGTTTCCTTCGTAGCTCCCGGAACTTCTAAATAAAAGAAACAGGATAGAACTAGGCAAAAAGCAGTAGGACTAGGACTAGAGTAACAGCAAGAAGAGGGTCCAACCAAAGAAAGGAAAAGAAAAGAAAAAAAACAGCAGGACTATTGGTCGTAGTAGACTAGAGTGAGAGGGCACCGTAAGACACCAACCGAACGAGTAAAACTATAAAAATAAAATAAACTACTGCCCAATAGCCAGTAGTAGCAACAGACTACTCAGTAGTACAAACAGTACTACTAGCCGTAGCTGCATCTGCATTACCAGCTAGCCGAGCAGGTGGGGTAAAACAATAAACCGTATTTATTAATTTGCACCTAAAACCTTGTGCATGGACATCTTGATTGACGGGGCCAACTCAGCAACCACCTTGACTTGTTCCAATTGGCCGTGATTCTGAAAATATGTCGGCATCATTTTCATAAATGCCTTGGCTTCCTCCACATTATGGAGAACCAGGGCTCGTTGATTTTTCACTTCTTGAACAGTCTCATCCAGAGCCTTCTCGGCCTCTTCAAAAAGTCTTCTGTGATGCTCCCTTTTCGCTTCTTTGGAAAAATAAATATAAACATATAGGAAATTATTTAAAAAAATTCCAAAAGAAAAGAATAAATAAACTCACGATATTGTCAGCTTCTGTTGATACTGCGTCCAATTTTTTTGTGTGCTAAGATATTCATCGTTCCGAATATGAAGTTTTGCGCCAAGCTCCATTTCAATGGGGAGAGAGGCTGAGACAAAGAGAGGTAGAGTAAGGGTCGATAGAGGACGAGGTGTATATATATATATATATATGGAGGACATAAAGGATGTGTGTGGAGTTGAGCCGTTGGACCATTTTTTTTTTACGGGTATCCCGCACGTGGGGTGCACTCACCTGCGCAAACCTTTAACGCACGCACCGACGAGACCGTTTCTTCTGGCCGCGCATCTGGCAACCCCTAGCGGCGGGCCACTTGTCGTTTTTATCGTCTCAACGATAAGTACAACCCTACACTATTATAAAAACGAGTTTTGATTCACCAAAAATCAAAAAGGGGAGGCGAACAGTAGGGGGTGTCAGGATTTCCATCCCCGAGCGTCTGATGTCGGCGTTTCTTGAAATTTCAACTAAAAGCAATTTATAAACATTGATCGGGAAATATGAACAGCATTACTCTGATACCAATGTTAGGAACAAATTCCTAATAATCAATCGAACCAATACTCGAACGATCAAATACCAAAAACGAAAACGCAGAAACTTGCCCGAAAACATGTTATACCGATCAAAGGCATATCAGGGAGTTGGACATACCTTGATTGCAACAGATTAAGTACCATTGCAATTTTGAGGAATTCTTTGAAGCCCTGGCTCCATTCGTCGAGAGAGGCGCATACTGTTTCAAAGGGGAAAAACGGAGAAACATCTCTTCTGAAGACGCAACTATACTTCTTATTTCCCCTTTTTTTATATATATATATATATTACAATAACTGCATTCTTTTGTAGGCCCTTCACTTACGGGGGTTACCTCCGCACGTGGCTTGCATGCTCTAGCGGTTGCTAGGGCGCGTGGGGTGCACTCGTCTGTGCAAACCTTCAACGCACGCACCGACGAGACCGTTTCTTATGGCCACGTGTGGCGGCTCGTCTAGCGACCCTTGGCGACAGGCCACCCATCGTTTTTCTCGTCTCAATGAGAACTACGACCCTACACTATCATAAAAATAAGTTTTGTTTCACCGAAAATCAAAAAGGGGAGGCTAACAGTAGGGGGTGTCGAGATTTCCATCCCTGAGCATCTGATGGCGGCATTTCTTTTAATTTCAACCAAACTAAATTTATAAGCATCAACAATGATCAGAAACATGAACAACATTCATCTCATACCAATGTTGGGAACAAATTCCTAATAATCGATCGAACTGCTACTCGAACGATCGAACACCAAAAACAAAAACGCATAAACGTGCCCGAAAACATGTTATACTGGTCAAAAGCATATCACGGAGTTGGACATACCTTAATTACCACAGATTAAGTATAGTCGCAGTTTTGAGGAATTCTTTGAAGCCCTAGTTCCGTTCGTCGAGAGAGGCACGTACTATTTCAAAGGGGGAAAATTAGAGAAACGTATTTCTCTTCTGAAGACACAATTGTACTTCTTATTTTCACCATTTATTTATTTATTTATTTATTTATTATATATTATAGTAACTACACTCTTTTGTGCCTTTCACTTATGGGCCGGGTTTTGGCCCAACATGGGTGATGGGCTTAAGTTGGCCCATCTAATATATAAAAAAAAACCATCAGTTCCTATGGTAGTTCCATTCCCCGAAATTGTCACGGGAGATTCATCAACTCTCGCAACTAAGTTGCGAGTATCGACTCGTGAAATTATATGGAGAAGATTTTCATTTCAGCGCAAGAAGAGATTTCTTTTTCCGTTTTTGAAGAGAGAGAGAAAAAAAAACTAGGCAAAAAGCAAAAGGCAGAAAAGAAATAGTAGTATTAATAAGACTAGGACTAGAGTAACAGGAGGACTACTGGTGGTAGTAGACTAGAGTAAGAGGGTATCGCAAGGCACCGACCGAACAAGTAAAACTATAAAAATAAAATAAACTACTGCCCAATAGCCAGTAGTAATTGCAGTAGCGGCAGGCTACTCAATAGTACGAACAGTACTACTAGTTGTAGCTGCATCTGCATTACCAGCTGGCAGAGCAGGTGGGGTAAAACGATAAACCGTAATTGTTAAGTACAAATTTGCATCAAAACCTTGTGCATGGACATCTTGATTGACGGGACCAACTCAGTAAACACTTGACTTGTTCCAATTGGCTGCAATTCTGAAAATATGCCGGCATCATTTTAATAAATGCCTTGGCATCCTCCACATTATGGAGAACCAAGGCACATTGATTTTTCACTTCTTCGACAGTCTCATTCAAAGCCTTCTTAGCCTCTTCAAAAAGTGATGCACCCTTTGCGCTTCTCTAAAAAAAAAAATATAAACAAATAATAAATCATTGAAAAAAATTCCAAAAAAAAAAGAATAAATGAATTCACAATATTGTCAGCTTCTGTTGATACCACGTCAAATTTCTTTGTGTGCTAAGATATTCATCGTTCCAAACATGAAGTCTTGTGCCGAGCTCCATTTCGATGGGGAGAGAGGCTGAGACAAAGAGGTGGAGTAGGGCTCGGGAGAGAGGTTGAGACAAAGAGAGATAGAGTAAGGGTCGATGGAGGACGAGGTTTGTATATATATACATGGAGGACATGGAGGATGTGTGTGGAGTTGAGCCGTTGGACCATGATTTTTTGTGTGGGGGGGAGGGGGGTGTTACCCCCGCACGTGGCTTGCATGCGCCTGAGGTTGACCATTTCTTCTAGCCACGTGTGGTGGCGCATGGCGACCCTTGGCGGCAGGCCACTTGTCGGTTTTCTCGTCTCAACAATAACTACGACCCTACACTATCTTAAAAACGTGTTTTGATTCACCGAAAATAAAAAAGGGGAGGCGAACAGTAGGGGTGTCGGGATTTCCATCCTCGAGCATCTGATGGCGGCATTTCTTGAAATTTCAACCAAAAGTAATTTATAAACATCAACAATGATCGGGAAACATGAATAGCATCGCTTTGATACCAATTTTGGGAAACAAATTCTTACTAATTGATCGAACTGATACTCAAACGATCAAATACCAAAAACAAAAACATAGAAACGTGTGCGAAAACATGTTATACCGATCAAAGGCATATCACAGATTCGGACATACCTTGATTGCCACAAATTAAGTACTGTCACAATTTTGAGGAATTCTTTGAAGCTGGTTCCATTCGTTGAGAGAGACGCGTATGATTTCATAGGGGGAGAAACAGAGAAATGTATTTCTCTTCTGAAGACGCAATTGTACTTCTTATTTTCCCCCTTTTTATTTTATTTTATTTTATATATATATTACAGTAACTGCACTCTTTTGTGGGCCTTTCACTTATGGGCCAGGTTTTGGCCCAACATGGGTGGACAGGCTTAAGTTGGCCCATCTAATAAATAAATAAAACCATCAATTCCTATGGCAATTCCATTCCCCAAAATTGTTACAGCAGATTCATCAACTCTCGCAACTAAGTTGCGAGTATAGACTCGAGAAATTATATAGAGAAGATTTTCATTTCAGCGCAAGAGTAGATTTCATTTTCTGTTTTTGACCGAGATTCCGACGTTTCTTTTTATTAAAATAAAAGAGAGAGAGAGAAAGAACAGAACTAGGCAAAAAGCAGTAGGCAGAAAAGAAATAGTAGTATTAATAGGACTAGGACTAGAGTAACAACAAGAAGAGGGTCCGACAAAGAAAGGAAAAGAAAAAAGAAAAAAAAATAACAAGACTACTAGTCGTAGTAGACTAGAGGGTACCGCAAGGCTCCGACCGAATGAGTAAAACTATAAAAATAAAATAAACTACTCAGTAGCCAATAGTAATTGCAATAGCGGTAGACTACTCAGTAGTACGAATAGTACTACTAGCTATAGCTGCATCTGCATTACCAGCTGGTGGAGCAAGTGGGGTAAAACGATAAGCCGTATTTTTTAAGTGCAAATTTGCACCTAAAACCTTGTGCATGGACGTCTTGATTGACGGGGCCAACTCAGCAAACGCCTTGACTTGTTCCAATTCGCCGCGATTCTAAAAATATGCCGGCATCATTTTCATAAATGCCTTGGCATCCTCCACATTATGGAGAACCAGGGCACGTTGATTTTTCACTTCTTGGACAGTCTCATTCAGAGACTTCTCAACCTCTTCAAAAAGTCTTCTGTGATGCTCCCTTTCCACTTCTTTGAAAAAATAAATATAAACATCTATGAAATCATTAAAAAAATTCCAAAAAAATAAAGAATAAATAAACTCACAATATTGTCAACTTATGTTGATACCGCGTCAATTTGTATATATATATATATATACATGGAGGACATAGAGGATGTGTGTGGAGTTGAGCCGTTGGACTGTGATTTTTTGTTTTTTTTTGGGGGGGGGGGGCGAGGGGGTTACGTGGCTTGCACATGCCTGAGGTTGCCAAGGGCGTGGGGTGCACGCATATACACAAACCTTTAACGCATGCACCGACAAGACCGTTTCTTCTGGCCGCACGTGGCGGCGCATCTGGCAACCCCTAGCAGGGGGCCAATTGTCATTTTTCTCATCTCAACGATTACTACGACCCTACACTATCATAAAAACGCATCGGCGTTTCTTGAAATTTCAACCAAAAGCAACTTATAAACATCAACAATGATCGGGAAACATGAACAGCATTACTCTAATACCAATGTTGGGAACAAATTCTTAATAATCAATCGAACTGATACTCAAACGATCGAATACCAAAAACGAAAATGCATAAACGTGCCCAAAAACATGTTATACCGATCAAAGGCATATCACGAAGTCGGACATATCTTGATTGCCACAGATTAAGTATCGTTTTTGAGGAATTCTTTGAAGCCCTGGTTCTGTTAGTCGAACCTAAGGTAGATCTCAGGTCCTAGGTCATGTGTGACTTTAAATCCAAGGTCACCCTTAGATCCGAGGCCATGTGACCTTAGGTTCGAGGTCACGCGACCTGAAATTTGAGGTAGTGAGACTTGGAACTGGACATGGTGATCTTAATCGAGCCGGGGAAGAGAGATGCAGGGAGATGATTGTTTCAAGCACAGCGAACGCGATTACGACCTGGCCGACGGCAAGGCAACGGCCGTACCAAGCGTGGTTGAAGGTCACATAGGTGTGAGATTTTGTCGAAGATTCCCATGGAGGAAGGCGTGGAGAACTTGACAGCCTTAATTGAGGGAATTTCATTGATTCTTGGTTGTTTCCGGTCAAATCGAATCGATTTGGGATTTTAGAATGTTGATTTCCTTGATTAAGATCTGGAGTCGCGGCGGCCGTGACTGAAAGTCCCCGAGAGGGCTGGGCCATTATCCAGATTCGGCGTTCGACACATTTCCAGTTTAAGGATCGTGTTTTTTTTTTTTTTTTTGGTAAGTTTAAGGATCGTGTTTTCATCTGGTGTTAACGGAAAGAAATGAAAAAGAAAAGGGGTAAGAAAAAGGAAATGGGAAGAGGGGAAATGGCGAAAGAGAAAAATATATATTATAAAAATAAAAAGGGGGTAAGCGCAAACTTGTCAACAAAGCACAATTAAATCTTATAGTTTGTCAAAAAGCATAATTAAATCTTAAAATTTATCAAATTGATTTAATCAAGTCCTTTTGTTGATTACGCTTTTGAAAGTTTTAGGACTTGATTACATTCTTGTAACAAATTTTAGGACTCATTTACACTTTTTGAAAATTTTATGATTTAATTTCATTTTTGCGACAAGTTTTAGGATTTTTAATGCATTAATTTCAAAGTATAATATCTAAAAATCTGTTTCAAGTAAGTAAACCATGTCGGATGTTTGTGGTCCACATACAACCACCACCGCTAACTAGATCTATTTTTAATCGAAATCGGCCGAAATGACTATATTGATAAATCATTAAAAGGTTGATCGTTGAATTGACGATATTAAAAAAATAAAAAAATTAAGACTAATTTGACATATGCATGATAAGTTTAAAACTATTTTGGTAATTGCATGCCGTCTTGTCATATCCTATCCCTCCAAGTAAGGAGCGTGACCTATAGATTTTTGTGTGGAACTTATTATTGGTTGTTTGTTTGTAAAAACAAGTCCTGCATAAGAAAGTTATGAGAAGATGGACCATTTTATAAGTGTGAACTTCTTTTAATGTGTTCAAAGAAAGAGTTGGGATGTGGGTTAAAAACCCACAACATCCGTGTGCAGGTCTGTAAATAATTGAGCAACTATTAGGCACACTTTCTACTTTATTTTTATTTTATTAGCACTAACCCAATTATTTTTATTTTATTTCGTACATTTATCTTACTAACATTTATTAGTTGAAAGGTTATTTTTTGTTTATTAAATATCTTTGGAAATTATGAAATTCAGAATTTTATTTTTTTTAAATATATATTTTTTATTATTATTCCGAATTTTCATGTGTCCTTTTAGGATAACTTTTGAAATTATACTTATTTGGTTTACAACCTTTCCTAAAAGGTTTCATTTGTTCATTTTACAATCTTTCCTAAATGGTTGCCTTTGTTCACTTTGCATCTTCTTCCGAAGAAAAACCTTTTAGTGAATAGTTGCCTATATTCTTCAAGACTAGTATACAAATATGTGTGTGTGTGTGTGTCAGTTTTTGGCATGAACGAGTATCAAATTATTTCAAGTCTTTTTTTCAAAATTACAACTATCATTTCAATTATTTTTTAGAAAAACCCCATAGATATATTAAAATTGTCATCTAATATTCTCATTTGAAATTTTATTGTATCTTAGAGGATATATGCGATAATCATTAGTAACAAATAAATCCTTTAAAAAAAAAATATTGCGCCTCAAAGTCCATATTGATTGCTCTATCTAATTTGAAGTTATATTTTTCAACACTTATCTAATCATAGTTGTGATAAACCCAAGACCACAAGAACCGGCTGAAAAACATTTTGATTTCAACGGAAAGACAACGGCTAAATCGAAATTCCTAGGTGCCGTCGATGGGTTCACTCGAAAACTCCACCGTGTCTTCATGTTTGTCTGGTCCTGTATGATTTGACTCCTGGCCCCATTTCTCCATGTATCTCAAGAAAAAGGCACTCGAAAAGGAGCATTTTGCATCATCAACCCTGAAAGAAACAATGAGATTTGGGAAAAGAGACACCACAAGTAAGACAGAATTGCTTTAAGACCTACCCTACCCAACCCACCTTACAATGTGATATGCATCGAAACTCAAACCCCCTCTCTCTATTTTGCCTTTTCATTTTATTTTATTTTATTTTCACCACCATTATCAAGAAAAACTAAGGCCCGCCTGAAAGATTGGTTTACCAAAAAGAGTCCATCAATATCCTATTCTTCCATCTTTTGCCATTTGATTATGCACAACTTGCCTCTTAAGTCCTGTTAATTGATCCGGTTTCCAGTCGATGTCACTCAAAAGGATAAGACTCATTGCATTTTCTTCTGCCAGTATGTTATGTATAACTTTGCCTTTGAGATTGTCATTACTTGTCCTCATTGCAATAACGACTCTTTACTACAACCACACTATTGAAGTGACGCGGTAGTGTAGTAATACCACTAAATTTTAAGACTAAGCCTTAAACTAAGAAATGAGGAAGGAACGATGTTATAACTAGAAAAGAGATTCTCTGGCTAGAAAAATCTAGTTATTGGTGTCTGCCTTGGATTCAATATTTCTGCTGCTGGTATTCATCTCTATATGAACTTATTGGTTAAGCTGTGCATCATAGAGAAGGAGAAAAACTCCAAGCAACCAGGAGAGAGATACCGATCATGGGCACGGGACTGGTACCTTTTGACCATTGTTTGCAGATGTGCAATTTACCTGGTCACTCAATGTGTTTCAACTTTTTCAACAGGCAAGAGCGGTTTATTTGCCGTTGGGTTGAGGCATTATCTGACCCTCGCGTTACCCATGAGCTCCGCTCCATCTGGATTTCTAACTGGACTCAGGTGAGCTACAACCATTCGCCCTTTTTGCTTTCTCCGATGCCACCGAAATACGTTTAGTGTAGTTATCTGGAAATTGAGAACGTCTGTCTAGAACATGCTCAAATAATGATATGCTGATGGCCCGTGATGCATCTTTGCTACAGGCTGACAAATTGCTTGGTCAGAAGCTGGCTCTCGTCTCAATGTGCGGCCAAGTATGCGAAAGCGAAGGGAGGGGTGATTCCAGGCGGAAGCTGTGAATATCGAGAGCCTGTTGCTACTTGTGAAGGAGCATATAAGCTGAGTGTTGGCATGTTCGTTTGCCGTGCTATTACTGTAATACTAGATGAGAACTTGCTTAGTTTATTTGCCTATGAACTTCGATATCACTGCAGTATGTCTCTCCCTCTTTTACTTCATTAATCTGTCAATTTAGAAGGGAAATTGTTTTTTATTTTTTTGGGTGAAAATAAGATATGTACAGATTTTGCCTAAAAAGAATACAAAGGAGGAAGCCCGGCACCTACAAATTACAGACACTCAAGATGACAAGAGTCAAAAAAGAGTGTAAGGGTGCCGTGGTTCCCAAGAGAGACTAACCGGAAAAACAAAAACAAGAAACAAAAGACTAACGCACAATAGCAAGAGAACCTCCATCAATCAAAGATAGAAAGAGGTAAATCCCAGCTTTGTTGAAGTCTTCTATTCTTGGGAATGTCCTGGACATGCTTAAAGGTCAATCTCCTTGTCATTAATAGCCTTCTGGAGGTGCATCCTCATCGATGGGAGGAAGAGGGTCTGATTTCGAAATATGATATTATTTTGCTCTTTCCACGTAATATAGCAAAGAGCTCTAGAAGGGAAATTGCTGAATCTTTGATATTATCATTATTTGATATGGGCTTCACTAAGGGGGGAATCAAGATATTCCATGCATGCTGAGGAGATCCTAGAATCTTTAAATATAAGATGATACTTCGCGTAAACGAGAAGGACCGACAAAAAAAAAAAAAAACGAGAAGGAGGAGGAAGAAGAAGAAAAAAAAAGGGAGAAACAGTCATGTTAGCGACCGTCAGCTTTCTTTAAGCACGAAATCGGATCATACTCTATGGTTGGGGCTGAACTGTTCCTCTTCTCTGCCTCTTTAGCAAGTAATCCCCCCCCCACCCTCCATTCTTTCGTGTGAGGGTAAGAAATCATAATAAACAAAAAAAAAATCTATATTATATCTAAGGCTTAGCAGAAAAATCCTATGCATTGAAATGTCAATTTCGGTGAAGGCTCACTCTAATTGCTATGCACTCTCTTCAATTCTTACGCAAGCGGGATTGGTATTCATTAATCATGCTCGTGCCATATCAATGTAAGGGTATACTATAAAAATAGATCGGTTCAATATGCTTTGAAGATTAATGAATTGACACAATATATATGTATAACACCATTGACTAACGGATCAACACGGTCACATGACCTACTATGATAAAAAAAAAAATCAATCGGCCAACGCAAAATCAGTTCACTTATACAAACCCAATAGGGAATATCCTAATTTTTCCATAAAATTTATCTACAAGTTGCAATAATTTGTTAAAAAAATATTACCAAATCAAACTGAGCGTATTCATCAATTTAATATTAATAGTGACAACCACGGAAAAAATAATATTTTTAGCAAGTCGTGTCTAAACGAATCGCACACAATATTAACCTGTCAATTTAAACCGAGTCATGTAGGTAAATTTCATGTCTGACTGATTGAATATGAATATGACACTATTACTAATCATGTCTTAATCTAAACACAATTAACCTTAGTCAAAATCCGTTAATTCCATGCCGTCTTATCATATTGCGAGCAAAAATTGTCATTGCCTCGTCGTTGCCTCCTGGTTAGTGGCAGCGTACATATGTTCGTGGAACTCGTCTAATCAACGATTGTGATAGGCCAAAAACACAAAAGCCGGCCGAAATTTTTTTGCTTTTTTTTTTAGGGGAAACAACGGATAAATCAAAATTCCTCGCCGTCTGAGGGATCACTCCGGAACTCGACAGCGTGCCTTCATTTTTTGTCTGGTCCCCTGGGATTTGATTCCCCGGCCACATTTGTCCCATGCGTCGATAAAGAAAAAGGCACTCGAAAAGGAGCATTATTGCATCATCAACCCCGAAAGAAACAATGAGATTGAGAATTGCAGAGACCCCAAGCAAAGAATGTTGCTTTAGACCTCCCCTACCCACCTGGACATAGAATGTGACGCGCATCGACAATCAAACCCCTCTCCATTTTGCCTTTTCATTTTTCAATTTTCACCAACACAATCAAGAAACACTAAGGCCCACTTGAAGGATTGGTTGCCAAAAAGAGTCCATCAATGATCAAATTCTCTCGTCTTTTGCCAAAGTCCCGTTATCGATCTGATTTCCGGTCAATGAATTGCTTTTCATTGTTTCTCTAAAGGGTAAGATTCATTTCCACATATTTAATTTTCAAAAGGTGATCGACATCGTCAACGGTAGAGCGATCAAAATCGAAATCGAACCACCGGGTGTGGAGAATTGCATTTCATTAAGAAAATAAGTTCGTAATCATGAGGTCGCAGTCAGATATAAAGAAATAGTGCCGTAATAGTATTGAATTCTAATTCTAAGTTGAACGAGTGGATGGATCAGATTCCCAGGACATCTTTTTACAGGGAGATATTAATATTCTTTGAAATTTCCTGAGCAGAGAAAGAGGAAAATTCCATTGGTCGATCTTGAGGTACACACCTTTCGTTGTCAACATCTCCTTTTTCTATTTCTTCTTCAAGGACATATGAAAGCTACGGTTGGAACTTTTTTCTTCCTTTTACCCGAAGGGGGTAAAGGTGTGGGGCACCACATAAGAGGAAGGATCTGATGATGGCTGACCAACGATACAGATTCCATCTCCGTCGAAAACAGGTGGGGGAAAAGGGTGGGTCTGCAGGCTCTTTCTTTAATCTTTATCCGTCTGCTGGAAGAAGGATTTTATCAAGAGTTTCAGATGAAAAGCTTTCTGAAACAGTGAAACGGGGGGGGGAACAAAAGAATTTGAGGAAGGAGAAAACACGGGATCCTGTTTAAAGAAGGACCCGTGCAACTGGTACATGTCCCTTGTCACTCTCTCCCTCCCTCCCTCTCTCTCCCCCGTATATAAAGGTTTTGCGTTTGGTTGCCGGAAATGAGGATCTAAGCTGGCACGACACGTCCAAAGTCATTCCTTTTGGGGCATTCTGATTCCACCGTATAAAAATAGCACATCACCAGCATCAACTAGGTGATGTTCATCTCTCTCTCTCTCTCTCTCTCTCTCTTGGGGGGCCGTGAGTTGACTAAGTTATAGCGGGTAATCCAAAGTCCAAAGAGGGCTTGCTTCGTATGTGGGGTCGCACCTCAGAGAGTTGGAGAATCTTGGGCTCACACAATAGCCAAGAATTCGTAGTGCGTTTCGAGATGCAGATGATTACTATGGCCTAAAGAGAGGTTCTTTCTTGTGCAGGGCATATCGCAGCTTGACACGTACGGGCTCTCTTACAACTCCCTCTCTTTTCCTCCTTTTCTATCAGATGGGATCTTGATTTTGCAAGAGTTTCTGGGTTGAGAGTACTTGAGGAGACCAGGTTAAAAAGAAAAAGAAAACCAAAGAAAAAATTTTCGGTTGCCCTGGCGAGAATCTCCAGGAATCTTTCTTCATAGTGTGAGCTGCTTCTCTCTGTTTAATTTCGTTCTGTTTGAGCTGTCGATTCTGTTTATGTTGTGATTCATGGGGCTAGTCTGTGTTTTGGATGGTTGGTGACGTGTCTGCTTTGGTTGTTTGAGTCCTCGATTATGTTTGTGGAGAGCAGGAAAATTGAATCTCTCTTGTTAATTATTAATAGAGCTTAAATCAAATGATAGTAAATCAGCGAATTACTTCCGGAGAATATATGGAAAAATGGCCTTATCTTCCTGTTTTTTCAATCCTTGTGATTCGCCGCTTGAACGTTGTGACAGACCAAACACTTTATGAACCCAAGTTTTTCTCTCTTGTATCGATAACAGCTTCATTTATTCAAGATTCTCCCCAACTTGGCTCCTGCAGCATATGCATAAGATAGAAGCATTTATCTTCGTTTGGCTGGTAAATTCAAGCTACAATCTGTTGACATTGAATTTTCTTGGGCTTATCTTAGCAGAAAGGCCATTTCCTGCTCATTTCAGATGGAATAGCATCCAGATATCTTCAGTGTCACAGAAAAAAAAAATGGAGGACACTGTCTTCTCACCAATCCCAATGCCCAGCACAGCCCTGGAATCCGCCATGGATGTCGACTACATGGATGAACTGTTGCTAGAAGGATGCTGGTTGGAGACTGTGAATGGATCCGAATTCCTCCAACAGAGCCCTCCCAGTTTTGGTGCCTTCTTTGACTCTCCATGTCAATGGTCTGCTCTAGAGAATATTGAGTGCAATTCCAGCCCCAACCAGCTTCAAAAGAACAACCAAGAGTTGATGCAAACACCATTGCATCCCAGAGATTCTCCTATGGAAGAAGGCCAAACAAAACCTCTCGATAATCCTCAGTCTCTGAGTGTTGTTGAGTATTCTAGTCGGTCAGATAAACATGTCAATGAAGGATCTGATTTAAGAAGAAGGTGGTGGATTGGGCCAAGGGTGAGTTCAGGTTCAACAAGTTCTGTGATGAATAGGTTGATCCATTCTCTTGATCACATTCGAGATTTGACGAAAGATAAGGATGTCCTCATCCAGATATGGGTGCCTGTAAATAGAGGCGACCGACATTTTCTCACAACCAATGACCAGCCCTTTTCACTTAATCCTAGCAGCAAGAGACTTTCAAAGTACAGGGAAATATCAGTGAATTATCAGTTTTCGGCCAAGGAGGATTCCAAGGAATTGATGGGATTACCCAGTCGTGTATTTTTGGGGAAGATTCCTGAATGGACTCCCGATGTCCGCTTCTTCAGAAGTGATGAGTATGCCAGGGTTGATCATGCTCAGCATTTCGATGTCCGGGGAACTCTTGCCCTTCCTATCTTTGAACAAGGGAGCAGGACTTGCTTGGGTGTTATTGAAGTTGTGATGACGACCCAGAAAATTCAGTATCGGCCTGAAATTCAAAGCGTTTGCAAGGCACTAGAGGTTTGTCAAATCTCTTTCCTTGCATTACCTAAATTTTCATTGTGCACTGATTAAATGAAGATCGCCAAGGGTACCTTTCCTAGTAGCTTTCTGCACTGATTCAAAGCCACTTGTTTCATAATGAATTTGAAGAGGCTTTCTCAGATAACAAAGATCCCTGTCTTGATATATGAATCCATAGGTAGGAATCTTCTGTCATGTTTGCTTATATTTTTTTAACTGTTGCATGGAGTGATGCTTTATATGCTTATCTAATAATACAGTGCTATTTGAGATCACAGATCAATTAAAGGAAGCTGCACTCTATTTAGGAAAAGAACTGTCTTCTGTCACTGTCGTGTAGATTCTAATTATAAGACAGTTTTAGGACATATTCACAATTTCGTTGCTTAATTTTATTGTTATTAAAGTATTAACGCACTCGTGGGATTTTGGTGCCTTGTGGAATTCTCACGATACACAATTGTTATGTTGAGAAGATTTTCATTTCTCAGAAGGCAGTTATAGTTGATTAATGATAATGAATATTTCCCCATTCTGATCTCTGTACTAATGGCTATTTAAATTATAACTGCGGACGTTCTGGACCTTGAAATTCAGTATTCGTTTTGGAAAGTCTTGGCTTTCATAAGTTGTGAGACATGAGTTCAGTTTTATATATTCAGAGAAAAAGCAGGATATTTCAGCTGTCATTACCTTACCAGTTTCCTTTGCAACGGCAATCTTACTTGGTTTGTGTTTTGATTTGCATCATCTCATACAAGATTATAAGAGCAAATCCTCTTTTCCACGATTGTCCGGTTTCTTATTCCATTAGTTAGATTGTTCAGAACTCTATCCACTTTGCGAAATTATACTTTTAATCGGAGTCATTCCAGAACTATTGATCTTTTCCCGTTAACCTTTTCTTACTGAAATAATTGTTTCCACCTCAGGCTTTTGATCTTAGAAGCTCTGAAGTATTCGGCAATCTCAGTGAAGAGGTAATTGGATGACTTCGAGCATGGTAATCTTCTTGATGAGACAATACAGTTTTCTTTTGACACCGTGGTTGAACACCTTTTGTTCTCCATTCAGTCACACTGGAAATCATATGAAGCCGCAATACCCGAGATTCGTGAAGTCTTAAGATCCGCCTGCGAGACACATGGATTACCGCTAGCCCAGACATGGGTCCCATGTAGCCAACAAGGTAAAGGAGGTTGTAGGCACTCCAATGAGAACTATGTTCACTGTGTCTCTACCATTGACCATGCTTGTCATGTGGCTGATCCTCTCCTCCAACCATTTCACGAGGCTTGTTCTGAGCATCACTTGCTGAAAGGTCAGGGGGTTGTTGGGAGGGCATTTCAAACTAACCAACCATGCTTTTCATCGGACATAACTTCTTCGGGAAGAACTGAATACCCTCTCTCTCACCATGCAAGAATGTTTGGGTTGTGTGCTGCTGTCGCTATCCGTCTAAGGAGCATCCACACTGGTACAGCCGATTTTGTGCTGGAGTTCTTCTTACCTATGGACTGTAAGGATCACAACAAACAGAAAAAGATGTTAGGTTCACTGTCCATCATTATTCAACAGGTTTGTCAGAGTTTGCGGGTCATTACCAATGAGGAACTGGAGGAGGAAACTGTCTTGCCAGAAATTCCAGTGCCTTCAGAAGGCAGGCCTCAAGGAGAATGGTCACTGGAGGTGGAAAGTAATTATTTGGAGAGGTGCTCTGAAGAAGATTTGTCCTGGAGCGCTCATGTTGAAAAAGTTCAACAGGGTGATACAGTTGCCTCAGCCACCCAAAAGGCCAGAGCAGGGGAATCATTTGTCGAGAAATCTCTTGATTTCGGGCAATTCCAAGACTCGAGTACTGAACGTGGCGAAGATTGCTCTTTCTATGGTGAAGGAAGGTGCTCTGATGCGGCCAGGGAAAAGACAGGAGATAAGAAACGTACGAAGGCAGAGAAAGCCATCACCTTGCAAGTCCTTCGTCAGTACTTTGCCGGAAGTCTTAAAGATGCTGCAAAAAGTCTCGGTGGTAAGACTGCCACCATAAGCTTCATAAAATATAATTTTCTAGGCTTAGAAACTACATAAGCACTACGGATCGCTCTCTCTCTCTCAAGATTTATGTGAATATGATGGGAGACTATCTGTTAATTAACTCATACTGTTTCTCTGCTTTATACACGCTTCCCTTTTCTGCAAATTACAGTCGTCTGCATCACTCGAGATTCGTGTCTTGATTCAGGATCAGCTCGTCACTTCCTGAATGAAAATATGAGCGTTGTGATATTTCCTTTTTCACAAGTTTGGGGACTTTCTTTTGGCATTTGTGCTTGTATTAAGTGAGTTTCAACAGAACAATTCACTCATTGTATTGATTCCAGTAGCCGTAAACTCGAGCCATTGTCATTCATGGATATGCGTTCCATCCTCACTTAACATTCGATTTTGCTAATGGCTGACGTTTTTGCCTGCTTTCTCTTTCTGAATTTCAGTTTGCCCCACGACCTTGAAAAGGATATGCAGGCAACATGGGATCAAACGTTGGCCATCTCGAAAAATCAAGAAGGTCGGTCACTCCTTACAGAAACTTCAACTCGTAATGGACACTGTCAAAGGTGCGCCGGGTCCCTTGCAAATTGATTCTTTCTACACAAACTTCCCAGAGCTGGCCTCTCCAAACCTTTCTATTACCAGTCCCTTATCGGCTTCAAACCACGGGGATCATCTGCAACCACTGGGCACGCAACCTGGAGCCCTGAACTTTGATTCCTGTGCTGCTGTGTCGAAGTCGACGTCATCGTCGTGCAGTCACAGCTCCAGTTCCAGTCAGTGCTGTTCCAGTGGGACAAAGCAGCATCCGTCCATAGTGGACCTCGTCGCCGAAGAAGATCATTTAGTTTCAGACAACAACGTGGATATTACCCCTTCAAAAATGGTCCAAAGTCATGTGGAATTACAAGGCTCGAGCCAGGAAGAGCAAAAGCTCTTGCCGAGATCCCAGAGCCTTAGATCTTTCAACCCAAATATGGAGAATCCGCCGCGGCCGCCCCCACAGTATAATTGCCAGGCATCGCGAGAAGGGGATCCCCTGAGAGTAAAAGTGGCGTGTGCGGACGAGAATATCCGCTTCCGCATGCAGAAGGATTGGGATCTAAAGGACTTGTGGGGAGAAATCGCGAGGCGGTTCTGCATAGAGGACACAAGCAAGTTCGACCTCAAGTACTTGGACGACGACTCCGAGTGGGTGCTGCTGACGTGCGATGCCGACTTGGACGAGTGCATCCATGTCAGCAGATCATCCCCAGGTAGCACGGTCAAACTCTCGGTCCGAAAGTCCCATCACCGTCGTCTAGGGAGTTCCTTGGGTAGCAGCGGCCCTCCACGGATGCATGGTGCTTCATGACCCCGTGGTCGAGGTTGCCGCCGGCCGGTTTAATTATATATTGACCTCCTTCCACGTGCATTCGCGAGATCTTCGCGGGAGAAGAATTGTAAAGTTCGTACACTGCGGGGTTGGCGCACGGAACAATCAGCTAGAGGCGGCTTCTTATCTTGAATGTGCGTAGGGGATATTTTAGGACAGACCTTTCGGTTACATTTATCATAAATACGGTTTTCCGTTTGTTTCGAGTTGTATGTTTTTTTCAGCTGCCTTCGAGTCAAATAAAGATGTTGGCATTTTTACAGCCAGCAAAGAACGGTGATTCCTATTCTGCACTTAAAAATAGACCGTGGCCATGTTCACATGACCAAATTCAGACCGTGTCTAATCGGTTCCTGCCAACCGTTGGATTCCCTATGCCACCTAAATCCAACGCTTTTTATACGACCGGCAATAAAATCTTTCATGTGGGAAGCGTCCGTTTAAACGTGCGAATTACCACGAGTACACTTCTTTCCGAAATTCCCTTGCAGCAAAAAGTTCCGAACCGGCTGTTTCCTAAACTTGAGGGATGCTTTCGTGTCTTGCTGCATACATTTTCATTTCTCCTGGAAGAGACGATACAACTGATGACGCTACCAGAGAAGGAAAGGGAGGCTTGCGTTGCACAATGCATTAACCGAGACTTTGAAGTACTATCAGCGGGACTATACATTTCTCTCTTCTTTTTCATGTGAGAACATTTTCTTTAACAACATAATTTACATTTTTGGAAGATATCCAACTTTTCATCGCTAATGATACACGGTAAAACTCAAAGTATCGAAAGAAAAAGAATGACGTAATCGCTGAAAAAAAAAAGACAAAAAAGGAAGTGCCAGTCCCAACTAATTGTATCAAGTTCTGAACAGTGATTGAATTGAGGGCCGACCTTCTTGCTTCTCCACAAGCACACATCTAGAAGGAGGACCGAATATGCTCAAAACCACCTGCAAGGTAAATGGTATAAGAACAGCTGTCATTTCGCAGAAGCGTAGGGACTATACTCGCCATTGGGAGACATTTTAAGCTCAGATCGATAGTGTGCAAGAGAAACAGAGAATTTCTTACTGTTTGCTGCAAAACTACTTAGAAATTTCTAAATGAGGGCATAAATTGCTCTTTTTCCTTAGCAAGCCATACGTATAAGCCCCAGCAACCATGAAAAAGGTTGTCGATAAGAAATGCATGAAGCATATAAACCGATGAAAAAAAACTCACAGGTAGGAATACAAGTCCATGCAGGAAACCCAGGAGGACCAGTGCAAGGTACATCTGGAAGTAGTATACCTGTAAAGATGGTAGCTAAGATGAGAAAATACTTGAAAATCTTGACCAAACAGTCATATAGGAAAACGCAACGACATTTACTGACCACGAAAACTTCAGTCCTTGAGAAGCAGAGTACAAGGACCCCAACCAGTTTTGTTAGCGTGATTCCACTGCAAATAAACGTTTCACAACATAAGGTGTAATGCTTCACTTTAATGCAAACCATGCCGATGAAGGACTGCATATTATTCTCCAGTTCACGATATAAATCGGAAGAATTGCCCCAAACCAGGATCAAACACAGTGCCAAACTATAGAAAGGATGTCCTATTTAACAATCTAAAGAGGCATCACATATCCAAGAAGTTGCAACTTAATCATTTCTTCCTCCTTATGCATCTTTTTTTTCCCTCCTCCTGCCATAGGAAACTGTCAACAATTTTTTAGGGGTTTCCACTGTCACAGGGTATAATACAGTTCTACCCTCTCCAGGCTTCTGCACATGGATAAATTCATCTACATTCCAGTATAAGGCTCCAAGCAAGTGTATGAACATTCAGAACCAGTACATCAATGGTCTTTTCTTTTTGCAGTCAGTTTCAGGATTCAGCAAAAGCAGCTTATTGGGAGGGGAGATTGGTTTAAATTTAGGTGGATCAATTTGGAGAGAAAAGAAAGAGAACCTAAAAACAGAAGCTCCCATTGTAATTAGAGCCTCCTTCATGCGTTGGTCTTTGTCCCCACTGCTCACCTGCAACACAAGGGCTCAGTCTGTAATCAAATTGTTCAGAGAAATTTAACTTTGCCTCGCAGCGGCAGTGCAAATCCTTCTCTAAGACAGAGAAGTAACCGTCAGTAATTGATTATGATGTACAGATGGAGAAGGGAAGATGCTAACCGAGAAAGCATGAGTAATATGCACGCAGAACTCGACAGCAATGCCAACTGACATTATCAAATTAACAACAGAGACAGCATTCAACTGGATTTTCAGAATTGCCATCACCCCCTGCAGATTTCCATCTCATAAGTGCTTCTTGTAACAAAAACACGATAAACACAACCACTATGCTTAATTGGTTATCACTGTCTGGCACAGATAAAGAAATTTATATTGAAGAGAGAGAGAGTACCAAAAGATCAATTACAATCATTGCTAGCACCAGTAGGATGATCGCTGAACTCCATAAACTGCACATAGAGTCAGATTTAGCAGTTTGTTTTGAAGAATCACAAGTCTACAACTATGGTTTGGTCATGACCCTCCTTTTAACCTAGTGGACAAAGGAAACCATTTAACAAAGAGCTGATAATGTACCTGCAAGTTATAACTAAAGAGACTACGAATACTGCACCTGTTAAAAGAATTGCAGATTTGATCAGTATTAGGTTCAAAGCAGAGATAATTAGAGGTAATATAACTATGTCTAAAACAGCACAAGGGGGAAGTCTCAAGAGTGTTGATTTTGACTCGGTCTAATTCCATTTTCGAAAATGCATAATGCTGAATATTTGGTTATCACCATCTTGACACATTCCAGATTGGTGCAAGAATCAGATATATCTAGAGGCACCAACATTTAAACCCAAATTAAACAAGCATCAAGTAAGGGTAAGTGTGAAAACTGATCAGATAAAATGCTTCAATAACAAATAAAAGGACTTTGTCGTTAAGACCATACAAGGTTACACGTGAAAGAAGGCATGCCTATAGAAGCTTTGATTGTAGAGTTCATTGAATATACTGACCAATAGCAATAGTGAGGTTAATCAGTGCCGTCTTCCAAATGTCAAGGTACTGCTCGAAAAACATATAGAAGACTGAATATGGGAAAATCTCGATCTGCACAGTGAAAGAATTTTAGTCATAACAGATCAAATTAGAGCTGCTAGTATGCAACTCTTGTTCAATTCTTCTAGTCTATGATAAATAACTATGGCTGCATTTGGTAAATCATATATAGCCTCAACAAAAATGCTAATTGTGAAGTTAGCATCAAACAAAGTAAAGGAAAAAACTTTTTGTTGCTGTGCATGCTGTTACCTTTAAAGAGTCAGAAACTCTTGAACTGAAATCCCTTGCAGCTCTCAGTGAATTGACATAGTCGACCTGCAATAGATAATAATTCAAATTCAGATTCCATTATAAATGCAAAGACAACTGGAAAGATCCTGCACTAGAAACTGTTGTGGCAAATTAAAACCTGCTTATTGAGGGGGGTGTGGTATGTGCGGAATGAAGATGCTTGGATAACTCCATTCTCGTATCCTAAAAGAGACATGTTAATAGACAGTTATTTTCACTAAATACCTATTGATGGTTTCACTCCGCAGCCATGCTTAATTGTTTATCTTGAAGGCCATGTCTAGCTTTACAGAGTACAGACCTGATAAATCCACACTGGTAGTATAGGCTCCATGTCCTCCTTTAGAACAATCAGCTGAAGGTAATGCACTAAGGAACCAAGGAAGCTTCTCTTTAAATTGTGACGTTGATGGCCGGTCATTCTGAAGATCTGAGTGACGGAAGCACTGAAAGCATCAAAAGATAGCTATCAGTTACACATCAAACACGCAAATGCCCTTCATTTATTTTGAGTATGATATGCCAATTGCCTATCACATTATGGCGTCATTAAAAATGTCAAAACAAATTACAAGATCTGGCCTACATTACCGTTGTACAGTCTTTGCATAATCCAACTGCAGCACAGGAAGCCTGACCAGAGGGACAGCAAGGTGGCTGGAGAAGGAAAAAAAAAAGTACTTCGTGTAAATAGAGCTATATCTAGCAATCTACAGTACTTTAATGCTACAAAAGTGCAGATGAATATAAGACAAATCATCTTTTCAACCAACACAAACTACCACCAAGTCTAAATCAAAACTTAGATCAGACCGTTTATTCAACTCTTGGTATAACGAAACTCCACATCGCATTTCCAAAGGACTTCCGTTACATAGATGATCATTCATAGTAGCTGACTATGGTCCCATAAACAGAAGAACATAGGCTTCCTATAAATTGCCCAGCTCATGGAAATCAAAACCCTACATTATATAGTAAACTACTTATAAGACACCTTTACACATTAAATATCCATTGCGAGCTAGTCAAATGATGTGCTTGTTATAGTCAAAAACCTGATCATCTGGGGGACAATAGCTCCCATTTGTAAACTTCCGACAGCAACCAAAAGCTTCTGGTGATATCCAAACAAGAAAATCATCAAGCCATGAAGCAGCTGGCTTTGCAATGTAGCTTGATTCCGGTACTAAGGATGCCCTAGCAATCTACAGCAGAAAACCACAGAATTAAATTTTGAAACCGAAGA
The DNA here is from genome assembly GCA_016097595.1 of Eucalyptus pumila. Classification (NCBI taxonomy): domain Eukaryota; kingdom Viridiplantae; phylum Streptophyta; class Magnoliopsida; order Myrtales; family Myrtaceae; genus Eucalyptus; species Eucalyptus pumila. The sequence continues at coordinate 25,896,119 of CM027851.1, forward strand.
AAATGCCATAAATCTGGAGTGTCCAAAAGACTTATGGAAGATTTGAGCTTGCTGCAGAGAAAATTTTGTCTGCCAATTACACAGTTTGCAAAATATCTCTTATGTGTCCTGAAAATCTGAATTCCATGCAGCACATAGTTTTTCCCTTGAACATCTCTTATCCCAATAATCGCAACCCTTTTCCATGACTTTTTGACAAAATTATGATGGCAACGGTGAAATCAAACTAAAGAAAGATTTGAATTGTGGTAATCAATGCAATTAGCAGTCTAATGAAATGTTTTGAACTTCAGGGAAAAAAAAATTTCCGCGAATGCCTATGAGCATATGCAAGGTCGTATATGGAAGTCCATGCATGCACCTTTTAGCATATCATGTCTATAAATGAAATAATAACAAGAAAAATTCCCAATAAACTTTCTTTCTTCAAACAGGAACATTATATTGTATACAGTACACTACATCATACGGTGACAACATGTAAGGGTTTTTTATTAAGTTAGGCAAAGACAGATATCTGGAGTCATAAGCTCAGGAAGAATAGAAGTTCAAATGACACCTTAGTGAAAATTAAAGAGTCAAAACTTCCTAAAAAGTGAACGCTTCGATATCTTGGCTCAGTTTTAGGACGAGATGGAGAAATCAATAAAGATCTCACCCATTGAAGTACAACAAGCAGACTGATAAAGTGAGAAGTGCATCTCATGTCTGTGCAATAGTCAAAGGCACTTAAGCTTAAGGGAAAATTCTATAGCATGGCAATAAGACCATGCCTTGTGGTGAAGAATGTTGGGAGCTAAACACCGCCATGTGTACAAAATGGGCGTTGAGTAGATAATGTTTCATAGGATATGCAGACACAGTAGAAAAATAGGTACTGGAAATGAATCTATCCATGAAAAAGTAGATGCGTCTCCCAATCATGGGCAAGATGAGGAAGACCTAAAAGGACATGGAAGGAATTGATAAAGAAAAGATATATGGAGCACTTGGAGCTTACAGGAGACTTGAATCACATGCTATGGGATAAAAATCATTCCTCTAGCCAAACCCACTTGAAGGATAAACCTTAATTTTTTCTTGTTGTATGTGACACAAATGACAGTTGAAAGGACATGGGCACCAAAGACGATATGAGATTATACAGCCACCTGATCTCCAATGGTGGGAAGAAAACCAACAAAGGATTGTGTGACAAGAAGAACAGGAAAACCCAAAATGAGAATAAGAAAAGGAAGACAAGAAACTCCCTTGTGAAAGTACATGAAGCTCTTGCAGCCATAAGATAATTTGGAATTGATTTTGTGCATTAGGAAAGAGACCAGCATGGACTAAGGATGAAGGGAGCACCATAATATGTAAAGCAAAGGATAGTCAGCACCTAACAAAGTATCTTATAAGCGGAAGAAAAAACCTTTACCTGATTTAAAAGAGAGTTAGAATCACATTGGCTGATGGAGCACAACTGATTTGTTTGTCTTGACTCTGAGCTGAGAAGTTGAGCAAAATAAAAAAAGGATTGATCTCCGACAAGAAACATCCAAAATTTGTTAAAAGTATGTTAACATGCAAAATGCGCATTCAAGAACAGCCTTAACATAAGTATTGGTGCACACATAAAGTAAATGATGATAATCTAGTCCAGAAAAGCTGAGAACTAAGGTTTGTATTAAGTATGATATTTATCAATTTTAGGGATGCAACATCAATTGACCCACATACTAAGAATTGCAAAGGTAGTTATTCGTAATGCCTCGTGCACAAATTGTCAGTGCTTGTCAAGATACCTGTAATTGTAGTTCTTTACAACAAAATATAGAGGTGCACCAATCCTTAAATACTCCGAGACATTATTGAAGTATCCCTGTGGGGCATAAAAAAAGATTGAGGTACCAGACACCACATTATTATAAGTTCTCTGCATAAATGTTTTTTGACAAGTCAAACCTGAAGGTATGAATCTCGGGGAAGAACAATCTTCTGTTCCAAACCAGGTTCAATCCTGGTACACAAAGCCTGTGGAGGAGGAAAAAAGTTAGATGCTATACAGGTAAGACAACATTGCATATGCAAAGGCAAAAATCCAGAAGTACAAAAAAGAGTTGCATGATAGAACAGAACTACTCACAATACTAGCTACTGCAAAAGCAACGAAAACTGAGACAACCAGAAATTTAACTCCCCAAAGACTGAGAATAGGTGCATGGACCTCCTGCAGAATAATTTAATAGTTATCAGAGAAACATGGCATAGCAGGTATGAAGAGAAATTTCTGAAGCATGACTAGCTTTATCCAATGCCTATGGAGCTCCGTAAATTGCTCATTCAAATAAGTAAACACCAAATACAAACATTGCCAAGGCCAAATCCTGTTAACAAGTAAATCATTGTATCCACATTTTGCATTAAAGAAAAACCATTTCCTCCCCATGAAGAGATTGAGAAAGACATCGACACTGCATATAGAACAATTAAGAGTATCATATGCAACATCGAATTGAACAAAGGACTTGCAAGGGAGCACAACCATTGACAAGTGTAAACTAATCCATTTAATGTCTTGTGAAAATTCCAATCATTTAAGAAAAAACACAGAATTATCTTTAAGGATCTAGATACGTGAAATCTGACAGTAACTTGTCAGTAGAGTAGCACAGTTTGCTGGGAGGATTGTCCTCTCTGCTCAAAACTCTGCCTCGAGGGTCTCGAGGGTCTCGAGGGCCTCGAGGGCCCCAAGTATTATCACTCTAAGACATTCCAGATTCATAAACATGAGAGAGAGGACCTTCTGTGAACTACATATGTTTGTGCAAAAAGAAGCAAAGAGCTTTGGCAAGTTATGCTTGACATATCTTGCCTAAAAGATTTATGTTTGACGTGAAGGTACACTAGTGAAAAATCTATCTCAGTTTAGCTTATGAAAGACTGCTGAGGTAAACATGAAACTATTCAGATATCTAGTGTAGGCAATGTATGAGCACATCAATCATCATAGAAAAGTTCTCGCACTATATTCGTCTTCATGCAAGATGCAATAGGGACTTCTAGTAAATACTCGTCATGGCTATAGTAATAATGGCCAGGCAAGTCATAACTGACATTTACATATTTGAAAATATGCCTAGCTAATAATTGGAAAAATTTTAACTTCCTTCCCATACTGAAGACATGTTCAGATTTCAGAGAGATGTAGTCTGTGGTTGTGTTCACGTTGCTGACCACATATACCATTGCCGTTGAGAGAACCAGAAATTCTTTTTAATAAATAATGCACCCTTGAGGAGAGGACCACTAAACATAGACAACATGTACTATGGGACAAAATAAGTTGATCTACTAAGCGAATAAATAATTTAAAAGCTTTTCTAAGACAAGAATAAGCAGACAAGGATGAATATGGACCCACTAAACGTAGACTATATGTACTAAGGGACAAAAAATAGTTGATCTACTAAGTGAAGAAATAATTTAAGAGCTGTTCTAAGACAAGAATCACCAGACAAGGATGAATATTGTGTAATAGTAAGCATCTCATGGCTGATGAAAATTAAGTTACAGTACACATTTCACAGCAGTCCCCTTAATGGTAATAGGATTACCCCTCCGACTCTCAATGTCATATTGGTGAAACTTAAAAAAGTCAATGTTTACTCCAAAAGTTATTTACCCCCTAATTAACGGTCAGGGGAAGTAAATAAAAAATTCACACAGTTACAATAATAACTTCTGCAGCATTCTAGAAAAATAGATACCATGATTAAACAGATATTTACCTTCATGTATCTAGCCAGCAATCCAATCTTTTTTCTCCCAATTCCTACACTTCCACAATATTGATTCAATCAAACTTTAAGCCATAATTTCAGAGCAAAAAATAAATAAATAAATAAAAAGAAACATAACTAGTGCTTGCGAAGGTAAGTGAAAACTCATAGGTGCGTTTCAACTTTAGCACCCAAATATCCAATAAGAATAAATGGAACAGACGATACCTTTATCAGAGTCAGGATATGATGAAGAAACCTTTATACATGGAAAACAATCAACCCTCTTGTCCTCGGCTCTCAAAAAATCAAAAACTATCAATGCAACAAAGGCAGTAACTTGCAAGAGAAAGTCCAAGAGAACCGCCAATGCTGCAAAAAGAACATATTTTGGACATTGAACTGCTTTAGGTCTACACAAGTGGAGAAAAGCTAATCTACTATAGTATTTGGAGAAAAGTCACTCTTGTCTAGTGCAACTCAATATAGGATATAGATTGAAGAGAACCTGCAAACATGGAAAACACACGGCATGCTGGCATTGGGATAAAGCTTCCAACAGCAAATGCTAGCACCTCAGACAGACTAGCCAGCGTTATTGAAGGGCCAACTTCAACAAGTGCATTGCTGATTCGTCCTTCTAATGGCAATTCCAGTGGCTGCCGCTTCACAGCATGAACCAAAATGCACATATTATCCACCCCCACCTGAAATAGAATAAGGATGAGCTTCAGCAATGCCAAGTCACTGGTCCCATCAGTAATAACTATGTTGAGTTATAATGAGGGGGAAAAGAAAAGAAAGTGGTCTTTTTCTTAAATTCCTTTCAAATATATATTGCATTCCCTCAATTTTCATAATACTTTCTTTTATTTCAGTTAGTTAAGTAGAACCAAGGGGGTGTTTGTTTTGGGCAAAATCAATGATATGGAAAATGTTTCTTAAAAATGATCACTGTATCGCTTTAAAAATAAATAAACAAAAATTATTCTCATCGTCATTGAAAATGATTAGGCAGAGATAGTTGTTGATAATGGAAGAATTTTTCATTGAATACTTTTTCTGAGCGGTACAAACAATCATTTTCAGGAAGTCTTTTCTAATCATTGATCTTCCGTGAAACAAACACACCCCAAATGTCAAGAATTGCAAAGTCTTATTGAGATAATAGCGTTTCCCTTCTTATGACCTACAGAGTCAATAGTAGGTAAGAAATGAATCCGTACATGATAGATGGATGAATAGGATCTTATCCAATAGGCAAGTTGTATGTCAACTTATTAGGGAAAAAATTACTGTATCATACCAGAAAAATAAAATCAACAATCTGCAAATAGCCTATATAACGAAAGAGCTCGCTATATGGTTATGTAAGTAAAAAATGTCATGGAACTTGAAGAAATTGCCCCTACGAAAATTTGATCGTTAGAAAGTCTAAATCAAAAGCTTAAAGTCATACGAAGGAAGAAGATGTGCATATAAGGCTCACTGAAACTTGTATTCAGACGATGTGAGATAACACTTTAAGATCCCATCTCATGTGCAAACCAAACTGAAATCATATGAAAAACATGTGTTGAAGAACAGGGAACCACAAGCAGAGTAAACTTAAAATGGATTATGAAAGATGCGAAAATATGCTTTGATAACATGATAAGAAGTCTGAACCAAATGCTAATACCATTAGGTGGAGGATGACTACATTCATATCCATTGAAATCTTATATTTAAATGATGTGGGATGACACACCTCTTGGCGGTTGTAGTGATCCAAAAAAATTTAACAGTCCAGAAACCTTTGAACTGTTAGGCATTTTGAGAATGTTAAATCTTTTCTTGGTAATTTTTGTTTGGTCAAAATTTCTTGGGGTTTGTTAAAGGAGGACATATCTGGGCGTAGAATTTTCAGTGAAGGAAACAGAGGAAACAAAATTCAGCTTCCAAACCATGCGTTATGGAGCTGGGCAGCCTCATGCAGACTCAAAACAAGCATGTCAATGACAGAAGTTTCAGAAGCCAGTGAAGAGGTGCCAGGATGCTCTAAGACAATGTTCAGCAATATAAACAAATATTGGAAATTCAGAAAGATGAAGCGATCACATTGTCTAGATATGCATGCATGCAAAGAGGTCCTTGTACTGACACATTTTGATGCTAAAAATGCCTGCCTTAATGCAGTAGCTAATGTTAGCAAATATCAGCCTTAACGAGTACAATTGTACTTAAAATGCCGAGTCAGTGCACTTGTTCTTTCTTCACTCATAGATTCACCTTAATGCTTAAGTTAAAAATACATTTTTCATTCCAAATGTTGAGTTCAATTCAGAAGCGTCATGAAATTAAAAAGGACATGAAGAATGGGACTTACAGCTAGAACCAAGAAAGGAATGACTTCCATGATGATCAATGTTGATTTCACCCCTAATATACTAAAAAATCCCACTGATCCAAGAACAGAGAGCATCACAAGAACCACCCCAGAAAGACCAAGTAATACCTGATCCAACAAATAATATGAAAAATTACAAGGTATTAGGTGTAACTCAGTATCATCAAAACTAAAATTAGATGCTGCTAATGTCGCAGTTTATAACAATAATCAGTACAACAAACAAGATATACCTTCGATGAGATGTAGAAAGAGGACAATCGAGGTGTATCTCCAAGAGTCAGAGATATGTATGCAAACATAACAAGATAGCTTATCTGACACAAAAGGTGCACAAAAAAAAATTAGTGAAGCATAAATTCAAAAGCTTGATTCAAGAATGAACTATTCAAAGGCAGTGAAAAAATTAAGTGAAAATAGGCCGTCTGAACCACATAGTAAAAAAGAAAAGGATTAATTATCGCGTTCAGTTTTGTTTCCATTAGGAGAAAAGACTTTACCAGTATAGTTATGGCATCTGCTGTACTTTCTCTTTTTAATTCTTCTTCTATGGAGCTTTCAGATGAAAAAGAGAGGGTCAGATTTTTGGACTGCACCATCTGCAACAACTCATCCTGCCAAGCAACAGAAAAGAAGAGGCAAAATATGAAGACGGTTCTAAAATCCTAAGTGGCAGTCAAAATGAAAATGATATAAATTTATTAGTTATCCAACTGGGTAAAAAGGATGGCCTTTTCATAGCGAATTTCTCCAGATGCATAATAAAGGGAAAGTTTTGTTACTAGAACTGTCAGAGCTCTGATGACTTTACCATAACCCACATTCCACATACTAGTTGAGTGCTTACAGATGTTAAGATGCTTAGAAACTTTTGAGCGAATTTCTGTGCTGTTCTATTTGGTACACCAAGAGTACCAGAGTGATAGAAAATTTCAGCAAAAACTAGTGAACCTTGTTACTCCACTGAGGTTCAGTACTAATATAAGCCATGCGCACATTTTCTAAGAGAAATAACAAATAGCTCATATCAAGATTCACCATCATAACATATCTTCTGACATGATAGTATTAATCAGAGCTTGCAATGTCGAAAACGCATGTCCAAGACAAAATAGGGAATAAGTTTCCTTTCAGTTTTCATAAGGTGCAAGAGTACCTGTGCAAGCTGGATGAAGGCCTTCTCCCAAGCTACTGCTTTTCCAGTTTCATTACCTTCTTTATCGAGTGCATTGTTCACTGGATAAGTTACTATAAATGCAGAGGCCTGTTGCAAAGAAATTGTTAAAGTGTTACATTTATTTCCATTTTTTCCTTCATTTTCCCTGACCAATGACTAAGGTGCTCAACTCATTTAAAGAATAAAATCTTACCTCTGAATAGTTATTCCCAGAGAAACCACCTAAAGCAGTGCTTGGATCCAGGGGAGCTTTAAAAGCACTCATGCATGCGTCTGCAGATGTAAAATGCTGAAAGACAGCCCATAAATGTCAATGGGTATCCAAATTCTGCATTCAATGATCAATAATACCTATAAAAATATATATGTCATGCTTTAAGTTAAATGGTCTGCATATGCCAGAATACTCAAATGATGTGACTAAGCACTAGAAAACTATGAGCACACTTCAAATCTATGCCTGCTATAAGATCAGAAACGAGTGTACAATCCAAGTATAAAGAGCCATTGCAGGAATCAGAACATTTAATTTTAATGCTGAGATGGCATAATATTTCTCCACAGTTTATACCTATCTCACGAATTCCAATTAATGATTATCCACAATAACCAGCCTGGCTCAGGTTTTTGTTCATGCCATTTGAACCAACTGTTCAGTCAAGTTCCAACGAGTGCAATCATTATTTCATTACTTTTTGTCGACTTCATATGCCTGATCAGTACCGCTTGTACTAACTAGAATTACATCAAAAAGGAAAAGAATAAAAAAAAAGTCCACATCACTTGTCAACATGAATAGTTCATTAGTTCAGTAAACTTGTGCAGAAAATCCAAAAACTTTCAATATTTGGGAATGATATAATTACCCCCCAAATGCCCACAAAGGAAGCAAAGGAAACCTCAAGAATATCTCAGTATAATTCACCAATCCTTATGATTAAGGGTTTAAAAACAATTTCTTTAGCTTCAACAAAAAGGACCTGAAAACAAGTGAAAGTACCTGAAAACAGTAGCTAACATGATCGACTCCTCCATTATTATCATAATTTGCTAGATCCATCTTGAAATACTGTATGCCAGTAAAAAAATAAATAAGAACTTTCATCAATATATCATCAAGACCAAAAGGGAAGTAAGAAACACTAAAGGGAACAGTTTTAAGCAAGTTGCCACCATCAGCGGGTGTCATGAGTGGTAAGTTTGATGAGAACAACAAATTCCATTAAGTTGACATTAATGGTTAGTATAGTCACTATTTGTCAGTGCTACAACAATGATGACACCCATAACAACTTGTCGATTCAAGTTAAGTATTTCCACCAATTGCGAGGCTGAATTGAAGTTTCAGCTTTAAGGCAAAAGGTGGTCAGAAAAGTAGCACAAGCATTGTGAAAGATGCAATTCAGCAAATTTAACCACCCAAATGGTCAGTCATGTACATTTTCTTTAAAGAAACCTGCAAGATTCTTAAAAAATTGAACTCCCAAATCCTGAGGGAGGACCACATGGTTTTTTGGACAAAATCTTTGAAAGAGTACCCAGCTCATTGAATTTAATGATTTGACCCAGATCCAGGGGTCCTTCAAGCAGCATTGAGCCCATCAAATGTCAACAGTTTCACAATTGGAGTGCATTATGTAATTGATTTAAATTTACATTGCATCAACAACAACAAAATTCAACAAACTAACCTGTTTTTCACATACATACACCTGATTACATCCTCGACATACATACGATACACAGCAATATACAAACATCAGATAGTATGAGAGAACCAATAATTGAGAACACAGAGAATCAATCCATTACCACACAGAGGATACAGCAAGCAATAGCAAGTCAAATATTGTTAATAAATGATGCGAAGTTGTTTGCTTCCAGTTTGGAAGCATCAAGGCTTTTAAATCATTTCCTAAAGAAGTCAGTAATCCTTACAGATGTTTTGCTGGATTTAATCCCAATTGGTCAATTATAGTTAATTTACCAAATTATTGGGATGGACTCTATTCGATATATTTTTTTCTTTTGGTACAGTGTGACAGGAATCAAAATAGGAGAAATTCCCTTGAGTACACCAATAACCAAGTATATCTGAAGGACACTTTTTTTTGGTCAGATACCTGCAGAACACTTTGAGTGGCGCAATCTTGGCCTAGTGGCTTCATGCAGATATCAGTCAAAGATATCATGGATCCAGAATAATTGGCACGAATACCATCAATCTGGATAGGTCAACAACGAAAATGAAAATTCTCAGGGAAAAGCAAATAAAAAACTACAGACAAGATCAACTAACTGGCAAGAGACAAATGCACTCTTGAATGAAATAAATTACCTTCTTTTGTATCTCAAAAAGTAACTTAATGTTATCATCCGTCAGGATACTTGGAGATTTTTCATGCATGCCATCTGGAATAGTTGCTAAGATGAGCTGGGCAAAAAAATACAGGACAATTAGTTCCTTCAGACTCAAACATAGTTAGGCTAAATAAAAGACCAATTTTACGCCAGGCTAGTCAAATCAAAGAACCAGATGATAAAAATTGCAAACTGAATGTAAATCTCTGAGAATATGACAGTGTAAGCTATTGTTTCATCAGAACTAATATAGAAAGACAGCAGCATAACACTTATTAAAGCTTGTTTTATATCTATGTAATAACAAAACTACAAGACATCAATTACAAGAAGCCGTTTTGGCCAATCAGGTGCAGCCGATATAGTCACTTCACAGAAACCGAATAGAAAGCTCGAAGGCAGAACCCTCAGTCTAAATAGTAGTGAACCTGTTCGATCCTGTAAAATGGAGCTAAATGGTTGTCAAAGAACTGTTTCTCTGCTGCAGCTCTGCTTCCAGGCCCTACCCATAGCTGATAGAAGCAAGCATTAGGAAGATAAACATGAAAATAAGGAGAATATCATAGCAACCAAAGAAAGCAGCAAAAGTTACAATAAAAGAACAAACAATTGAAACTCAGAATCTTATTAATAAGAACCAGAAAATTCTAAATACACACCTTCTCGGGCCTCGTCTCCACCTTGAATCGTATTAGACCTAAACAAAGTAGAAGGACTGCAGCCAGTGATGTAAATAATACAAAGATGGGATTTCTAGCAACCCATGTTCCGTATTTCCTGAAATTGAACACTCACTCAGAAATTCAAAGTCATTGAATGCAGAAGCCTAAATGCATTAGTGGCATAGAAAAAGACCTGTAAAACTTTGACAAGTATCCTTGCACGAATGAAAGTTGTACCCCATTTCTTATGTGGGGAGCATCCTCAAGCATCTGACAATAAACAATAAAGCATTAATGCCATTCTTAAATTTGCCTAGAATGAAAGACAGGATAGCAATAACAGGATCTTCCAAAAAGCACAGAAGCCGATCCTACAGGACCACATGGATAAAACGATGTCATACAAGCACAACTCAATAAGATTGCAAAGTACATCAAGACACAAAGAAACATTATTGAACAAGAAGTGATGATGTACATCAGAAATCAGGAACTACCATCAAATTTATGCATAAGTACACCGGAAGACTTTAAACATCATAAGGGAACAGCCACACAAACAAACCAACCCACCTTAGTCATCAACCAGCCATCAAACAATTATTTATAGAATAGTAACATCTTTGAAACAAGAGAAGCAACTAAAATGGCTGTAGCATTGGTGAGCTTCCCTAGTGCACATTGAGGCTGAACATTGACCCTGGGTTTCTTAGCCTAATTTAAGTTTCATCATGCAAGGGAGATACTTGAATTTTCACAAACAGATCTAATGTCAACAAGTACAAGCAAGCAGGGTTTTCAGAAGAATTGCAAATTGATAAGCACAATCTCCAAGTCTAAATGAGAACAAATAGGAAGAACCACAACAGAATATTCAAAGACCACCCTATACTTCAAGGTGCTACTCTATTTTCTAGCTTAACAATCTCCATCTTTCACCCTTAACATAAAATAGCTAATTCAGCAGTTGGAGGTCTCATTTTGATTGGATTGTGCATGGTTTCCAATCGCCATTTTCTAGCGATATCAAATGGCTCCGTCTTCCCAATACACCAAGTAATATACAATAACCTGTGCGAATTTCACTCTCATCACAATACCTACAAGAAACTATATCAAACTCGCAACAATTTAGAAAACCAGTCATGAAAAACTCTCATAATGGAAAAACGGCATAATGGACAGGAAGTCAAGGAATTGAGTGGCTGATGGATTAGCTCTGCATTGTGACCCTACTTCCCTTGTTTACTATCCTCACTAGAACATAGAGGTTCAAAGCATTTTACTTGAATCTTATAGGTCATACTCTTCTTAACAAACTACAAGAAAAGCTAAGCATATAATCTGTCGGTCGAACCACCTTCAATTGTTAGATTACGGAAATATCTCAAAATACCAAAGCTGGCCAATTGAAAACATGTTCACTAATCAATAGTCAGTAGTACAAAGGAAAGAGCAAAGCAAGTGGCAAAGCACAGGAGAGAATGAATTGCCTCAACTGATCATAGGAACTAGTGCTGCTAAACAAAAACTAAATTGTATTATCGCAATGTAATAAATATTCAACATTTAGTGGAACGCAGAGTGACCCACCTCCATGGGAAGGTTCTCATTCTTTTGCCGACCTATATTTTGATACTGGTCATCAGTGACATTTGATGATGCTTTGCTCATAGCTGTTTTCCTTTCTCTTCTTCGATGGAAATATCCCCAACCAAAAAACCCAGAGAATAAAATGATGTACAGTACTGTCAAGGATAGGTCAATACATTTGGCCTGTATTGTTGGATACATGAAAGTAAGTTTCTTGCAATTGAAGTCTTACGCACAAAAGTGATAACATGTGTGTGTCATTCTCTCACCTTAAGAGATCCAATTCTCACTGAACAAGATCCTTCTTTAGTTGAGGGAGGAGGAGCTGAATTTGAGCAGACAGCCGAAGAGGGGCAATCACCGCAAGAACAGCCAAGTGAGATATCACTGCAAGAATAAGTAGATACATTCATAGGCACCATTCCAGAATCTTCTGTCACATTTGGCCTGAACGTGATGGCATAAGGTGAACCAGGAACATTAAGGCCTGCTCGTCTTCCGATAAAAGCAAACCACTCTGCCAAAATTAACTGCATATAAGCACTAGAATTTGAGGAGAAAAGCATAGCATTTGTAAATCCTTCAGATAATTGGCATACTGCAATTTATATACAAAAGCAGACAAGCATTGCCCTCAACGCCAGTCAAAGTTAAGTCTGATCAGATAAAAAGTAAAGGAGCACGTGATCAGCAGCCAAAAGCAAATTTTCGCATTGCATTAGGATGTAGGCAATCATGTTCAACAGCATATTATCTTCATCAGTATCCTTCTTAAACACCATTTTCATACAATATAGAAGGAACTCCATCCCCTAAAGACACTTTCAACATCAAGATAGGTTCCATATACCAACCCTCTGCCTCCCAGCAAAGATGAAGTCCTTGCCATGGTAACCCTCCTAAAAATTGCCCCTTGACTAGATTTTGTCAATTAGTTGATGGTACGAAGAGACATTTCTTGCAATAATAATTAGCACGCACTAATTTGATGACGTGCTATTCATCTCAATTATCAAACGCATCAAATTAACCCCCGACATTTGACAAAGTCATTAAGAAGCAAAATTAATTATCGATGGCTAACATAGTGAAGTACATGGCACAAGTTCCAGAAGCATCTCTCATTCCTGAGAGAAAAGTACACCAATATAATGTTCTCCTAAAGAGGCAAGCCAATATCCATGAGTGGAAAAGTTTTTTGATGCAGTTGAGGCAGCTTGTTCACTGACAAACTAACTCCGTTTCTGCCTAATTTTTTATCAAGCAAATTTCATGTGCCAACGTCTTGCTCTTTTACTCTACTTTGAAACATTTAGCTTTAGGATATATGTAATGAACACAACCGCGCGCGTGCGCACGGGCTTAGGCATGACTTCTTGACATAACGTACCTTTAAAATTCTGAGCGCCAGCACCAATAAACTCTAAAGCTCGAGTGTTCATTGTACCAAATTTCACTTCCTTACAAGAGTCATATAACCCTTCACCAAAAGCGTCAGTTATATAAAAGTCAATCCCATCCACGGTCAAATTGTTCTTAACCTGAAAAAAATTGAAAATTAGAACTTGAATGTTTACTCCCTACGTATTGCAATTATTTGTATGACACCAACAATCACACTGAGGATTTCTGAGTACCTAGAATTTTTACTTTAAAATAGCGACTTGGAGTTTGACTTTTAAAAAGACAGACCAAAAGTTAAAGAGTAGGAAAAGAAGATGAAACATAAACCACATTTAGTATGGGACCTACTGTCCACCACCCTCTCTGCACCTATACACATGGAGAAAACCATCAAGCAGTGCATTCATGACGCAGCCACCCTTGACAAGTGTCCACAATCCAAGTGTTGTTGTTGTGGGAATTCGACACAAACCAAAAACCTTCTAAGAAACTTGAAAAACGATATATTCCATGTCTTCCCCATAAATATAACTGAACTTAGAGAAAGACCAGTCCCTCGCCATGGAAAACAAAACCAGGGCAGGGAGTAGACCACGCCTAAGATACAATCAGAAGAGTGAGTAGGATTTCCTCACCTTTGAAATAGAAGTTACATTGATGAAACGGCTTTGATTTGGAGAGCAGGTAAGTTCACAGAAGAGATTCAGAAAGTTCCTCAAGCATGCAGGGCAGCCTACAAGAAATGGAATCGCCTGCCAAGTAGCATTGAAGAATTAACATATATGCATACTTCCATCCTTATCCAAAGGATAACAAATATCCAAAATAAAGAAGTTAATATAGTTGAATAATGTCAATTGGAGCAGCAGTAATTTTAGTCTTTTTTCTTTTGCTGGAAACAGACGTTGTGGCCATAATTAATGGTTTCAAGTATTTGAACAAAGAAGAGATAAGAGAATTGAGATACAACTCTCATTTCTCAGACGATAGTCTGAGTTCCTTATGAAGAACAATGGCTCTTACTTGTTGGACTTGTGCCCGCAGTGTGCTAAACTGAGCTTCTGTGCAACAAACGTTCCCAGTAATTGTTGGACAAAGACTTTGTATCTTTGATGAAAGCAGATCATCTGGCTGAAATGAAATGCATTTAAGTCATAGGAGGCATTAAAACCAGTGAAGCTAAGTTACTGCTCCAAACAGATAAGGTGAGATCCTAACTAATGGATGACCTTGCTATTTAATTGAACCAGAACCTAAGATATGCCTGATTGCCTGCGTAATCATAATCAACTAACCCAGTACATGAGCAAGATATAAGACCATGAAGTGAATATGAACGGTTAATGCAAACTAAAGTGACAAAACTATCAGCAAGGATTACGAATGAAATCATCAATAAATACAAAATTTTAATTCGTCGAAATGCTGAATTGATTCAAAAATTCAGCTTCAACATTCTTAAATATACCTTCACAGATGGAGAGCCACGAGGGCAGTTGAGAACTTTTCCATCCGATCGAGCTCCACAGATGTCATACATAGCACAATATTCTTCAGAGTGTCGTTCCCTGAACAAGTGCAGGGGTTAACAACAAGTTCCGCTCTGGAGTGAACCAAGGAAAAATGGGCCATCGCAACCACGCAAAATACAGCAGAAAAGAGTGAAGAAACGTTTAGATGGCTGCGCTGTGTTGAGGAGCTGCCCTCCCTGTGACGCCCGCAATAAGAAGGAATGCCATGTGTTTGAACACCAGGCATCCTCGAAATTACAAGACGAAGAACAATTGCATCATGAGCAGTGGACAACTGATAGACAAAAAATTTCCACACATCGAGAATTGAAGAGATCGAATTCCAATCACTATTAAATGCCAAAGCAGCTCGCTGATTATTTTTACAAGTCAACCGAGCCGCATCAAAGCCTTTTTCCCAGACAGCAAATGAGCACGAAGTCTCACCCAGATGTCGCATCCGATGTCGCAAGCGACCGCGTCTTGGGCCTATCCGCGCCGATTGCACATACAGCTAATAAAACCTGCACTTGAACAAAACAGAGCGAATTCAGTCAAACTCACACTGACGTGATCTAGTCCTCCTCACTCCCGTAACTCAGAATCGTAAAGGCCATGGCCCACGGAAGTGAGAGCCAACTTGAAATCCAGACGCAATAACGCTCCGAAACCTCCCCAAGCCATGCAACAACGCTCCCTGAAATTCCTAACCTCCCGCAAATAGATTCTCCAAATCTAACTCGCAGCCACTGAATTCCAAGCCTTCCTCTGAGTTCGACAATAATATGGATCAAAAAAAAAAAAAAAAGAGGAGAGAAACCAAACGCCGGCGCCTCGCCGCCCGCTCGTCATTTCAGGGCGAAAAGTCTGGACTCAGTTCGACTACTCCTCGCCTGAGCGAGACCGCGAGACAGCGAGACAGTGAGCTTCGAGCGAACCGACAGTCCACAATCGGTTTCCGGATTCAGAAAGCGAATCCGCCACGACCGACGAACGCGCATAACATCGCCCGACCGTATCGGACGCGTATTCCCTCCTCGAAGAAAAAGCAACCCGAACGAAAGCTCGAGAAGAGAAAAGTACGAAAAAGCAAGGACGAGGAGGAGGAGGAGCGGAACGAGAGAGAGAGAGAGAGAGATTTTCCTGAAACAGCAGAGCGACGAGCGCGAGAAGCCTGGGGGAAGCCGCCATTGCGCTGCGCCGCGAGCTTCGTCTCCGCATCTCGGACGGACGCGAAACCGTACGCACCAGCTCCTTCAGGGAGAGGGAGGAGAGAGAGAGAGAGAAGAGATAGAGAGAGAAACGAGAGAGAGACTGTGAGTCAAAGCGGGTATTTATAGTTACGGAACCGAGTTGGACTCACTGACAGCGGGCAGGAGCCGGAAGCTCGTCGAGGAGGAGCGAGGCTACCCGATCCAAGGGGCGAAGGAATTTATATATCCGTAACACCATTCGAGTACGCGCCGATTTCGGCGTTATTTACATGCATGCCCCTTGCTTTCGGTTGCTTTGTCGGGTGCGAATTTTTGGTCCTCGTTTCGATTTTTTTGTCAACCGGCGGGGCTCGGACTTGAATAATTTACAGGACACTCGCCAAAGAAAAAAAATTTAACGCCACTGTACTCAGGACATATTTGTACCAAACTAATTTTCGCCACAAATTCCAAATTAGTATCCTTTGTCACATCTATCCGAGACTTAATTTCGCCACCTACAAAATGTCAAATATCTTCATTATGACACATTTGTTAGTTTATTTCGTTGTTAACTATTCTAGCTCAAATCAAAATTAGAGCACAATTGAAATTTCCATTTGATAAGTAATCCGAGATTGATTAGTTACCAATTATGTTGTCGATAATTATTACTTAATATTCTTTATAAATGTGTATATGTGTGTCAATATATATATAAAAGTTATCATTGATTGTAACACGCATGATTCATAAATCAAAATATACAATTTTCAATTCTTCTTTGTTTTTCTGTATTCCCATTTTTATTTACATCTATCCCAAACTAATTTTCCTCTCGCCAGCACACCAGTTTCCCCGATCCAACTCAATCCTCCATTACAATGTGAACGTATCTATATAAGTGACTTCTCCACATTGGATCTGTCACTCTCCGAGCCAAATTTGTCTTGTAGTCGTCTGCAACAATTACTAGCATATGCATATTTTTATGACGAAAAAGCAATTTAGGGTAAATACGTCATGGGGTATTGATTTGTGATTTTACGTAAGAAGGAAATTAATTGGACACTATTTCGAGATTTAATAATGGTATCAACCCTCTATATACATAAAAGTCATTTTGGATCGAAACTCTTGTGTGAAATTGTTAGTGGACACCACACTGAAGAGACCCTAAATAATTTATCACTGTATCTCTCGTGACTGGGTGCGGTTGTCTTGACAAAAAACTCAGTGCCAAAATCGCGTTATTTGACTTATTTCCCACCCTTTCTAGAATAACTTAGTGCCGCCGTAGTTGGTGCACGAAATCGGACCCTTGATTTGCAGAATGTGGGGGAGTGGATGTGGCCTTTAAATGCAAGGGAACAGAGTTTGGTAGACGAAAACGACGTGGGCTGACACGCGGATCTCCTCCCTCCTGAACGTTCACATTGAATTCATTGAACAATCTACCGCCCGAGGCGGACGTACAACAGTTCACCGATTCTAAATCGGAGGATTCGCGATCAGAAACGTTCAATCGAAAGAGTGCGAGGAGCAAGCGTGGCGATCGAGCGTTGCATTGTCGTTTCTGTTGGAGCGATCATTAAAGTGATTGAATAAAATCGGATCGGACTAGCGCACAGCTTTGTGGCCACCGCGCCGCAACGCAAGGAAACGCACCAGCTAACGAGCTGGTTACGTGTGTGGTCACGGTTCATCGTCGTAATCGTTTTAACTCGGAAGGGATCGCATTAACCACCCTATTTATTGCCACTCGATTTCACATCATTTTCGTAGAATAGTATCAAAGCTAGATACGCGTGACGTAACTATTGCTCCATCTGTTTAAGCAAAAATGAATGGTTTAAATCAAATGCCTGTATAACTCGCGATAATTAGTCAATAGAAAAAAATATTATTGAAAAATTACTAATATCTAAATATTTTCGTAAGTGCGAGAAAATATTTTTTTCGTTCATTTTTTAAACAATACAATTGATCATTTTTTGAAAAATATTTTTCAAATTATCCATTTTCCCACAAAAAAATTGATCTTACGAGATATTTAAGTGAATGATGAAAATATTTTTCACTCATTTGTTTTTATTAGCAATACAAACAATCGTTTTTTGAAAAAAAGATATCTTTTAATTCATTTATTTTTTGCATAACAAAAACGAACGAATTGAAAAATATTTTTCTCATGAAAATGATATCTTGCATTGCTTCACATAATTAGTAAATGCAAAATGCTTTCATTATCGAGAATAATCTATATCTAAATATTTTCACGAGCGATGAAAATATCATTCGCTCATCAATTTTTCATAAGAATTACGAACGTTCTTTTTCAAGGAAAATATTTTTTAAGTTATTCATTTTTGGCACACCCTACATTTCAACAATTACTTGTTTTTGGGGCCATACGTTTCCACTTCACGGGATCATTCAAAGAGCGGCGACCGGCGGCTACTCGATGACTGCTGGAGAAGAGGACAGGGAAAGAAGATGGGCGAGCGGCTTTGATGAGATCACGCCTCTACCCGAATTGAGAGAAGGACAATTCTCAACTTGGATCCGGCAAGGATGGCGTGTAGTGCTCTCGACTTGACACGCCTCCCTAAAATGCAAAATGCATGATGGTCTCAGCCTAATTTGTTCAAACAAAAAAAAGACTGCTATGGCCAAAAAAAAAAAAAAAAAAAAAAAAAAAAAAGACTGATATGGCCAAAAAAAAAAATATGGCAAAAGAAAAAAAAAATGCACATCAAACGCTAACAAAAAGCATGCATGTTCAATGCAATATCTGCCTGGCGATCTCGTCTATCCCTATAGATATATACGTATCACTTCGCCCTAAATGAAAGCGACAAATTTCATGACGTTTAGAGTTATTTCCATAACAGGGTTTAGTTGAAAAATTGTTCATTGTCAGAAGAAAAAAAAAAAAAAAGTGGATAGATTTTTATGCGGTTTGGACTCTTGTTGCTCTCCATAAATTGAGAAATGGATTTATCTGTTATATGGGAGTCCCATGCACGCCTCGTACAAGCACGCAAGAGAAAAAAAACATGGAAACAACGCGGTGAGATCCCTCATGCTCACGGGTCACACTGCTAGTAGGAATGGAAGCCCGACCTTCCCTCCTCCTTGAGAGTGAGCAATTTCAGGTTTCGTATAGAACATGAAATCTATCCGTCAGAACAAATTCTTTAATTTTTTCAACTTTGAACCTAACTTGTCACTAGTTCCAAGATCTACTCAAATTCCATATATATTCTTAATTAAATGATTGCAGTGAATCATCGCCTCTAATAGCCATCATTTATTACAATTCATTGATTACAACTACTATTTAGATATAGGAAAGTTGTAAAATATTAATAAAGTGAAAGTCTCAATCATAATTATCTTTGAAAATTGAAACTTAGATTAATGATTCTAGATTACACACCATTGAACGTCATGGAATACCACAAAATCGCAGTGAGGCATAGCATAAGAAAAACACAAAAACTCGCTTACCCGTCAAAATAGGTATGCATAAGTAAATAAAGATTAAAGTGTGATTGCAACAGAAGTAAAAATGCTCATACATGTATTGCCGAAACATTTTCATGCATTATAATAAAAACACATAGAAATGAGAAGTAGACTAATTACATTACCCTTGATCCTTGCTCAAGAATTTGGTTTTAACGTTCTTCAAATTCTAAGTACAAACGTCTAACATCCTTGCGGTAGTGGTTATGACATTCTTTAGATTCCAATTTCGAATGCTGATCTTCTAGTAACACCAACTCTACGCTTTTGGAATTTTAACCTTGAATGTCTGATATCTTATGGTAATAATAATTCTGATGTTCTTGAGATGCAGAACGTTTGATCTCTTTGTAATGTAGGTTCTAACATTCTTCAAACCCAACCTCACGAGTGTCGAGCCTCTAGTTCAGACATACTACCAATCTCACATTAAATAGAAAAGAGAAATTGAAAAATCCCACAACTACAATTATGCTAGCAATTACTCTTATGAATGAATGACTTGGTTGATCACTATGAACATTCTTAAATGTCGATTGTCGATAATCTGTAATCTACTCTCACAATGACCTTTTCATAACCAGTCCATATCACATTTGAATCAACTCATTAACTCTAAAATCATTTCATAATTAATTCGATCATAACGTCTGACATAAGTTTTGATACTATTTTAGATACTAATTTGGGCATAACTCTATAATCGTTACAAAGCATTATTCCAAGCATTAATTTGTAACCATTACAAGTCTTCATTCGAGGCACATCCGATACCATTTCAGAACATTAATTGGTCATTTAAATATGAAATCGTTTCAAATCATCAAAATGCCTATTGATTCTAAAATCGTTTCAGATATTTAATTTAGCTATTAAGTCTGAAATCATTTCAAATCATTAATTTTGTTGTTAATTCCGAACTCACTTCAAATCATTAATAATGTCATTAATATAACTATTA
Source organism: Eucalyptus pumila (assembly GCA_016097595.1). Taxonomy (NCBI): domain Eukaryota; kingdom Viridiplantae; phylum Streptophyta; class Magnoliopsida; order Myrtales; family Myrtaceae; genus Eucalyptus; species Eucalyptus pumila. The sequence continues at coordinate 25,916,665 of CM027851.1, forward strand.
ATTATTAACTCACTTTATATTATTAATTCAGTCATTGAATCTAAACGTGCTTCAAATCTTTGATTCGGCTGTAAAGTCTAAAACCCACTTCAAACTTTGTAAAGTCCCAACTCTTTGTCAGATCTTTTATTTTTAGTCCAACTCAATTTAATTGACTCAACTACAAACATATTTGCAATATTATCTCTCTCGTTCAAACATCATCCTAATTTGTTATAGTGCATGACAATTCTAGGTTCATCATTAAGCTAGCAGTAAGACTTGTACTAACATATTAGCACAACCAAGAGAACCAATCGTCCAAATTAATCTCTTGTTCCTACAAATCATGAGTAATATATCATGGCTACCTAGACAATATGGAATGTTTCAAGAATATAATGAACCTGTTAATTTTGGCGACCATGTAAGTTAATCCTTCTATTTCACCATATCCTGATCGAACAAAGGTCATGGTCAAGCCACTAATTCATTCATATGCCCAAATCTAATTGACATATATTCTACGGGACATGAATCTTGTATATCTATAACCATGGCTGATGATTTCAATACAGTGTTACAATTGGATTACAGAAGACGTCAATCTTGTATATCTATATATAACAAGAAGACAAATTCCATATTGCGCCATGCATGTGTCTTTGTATGTGAACAAACCATGACCATTAAGAACAGATATAATTCGACAAAGTATCAATATGCGTACTTGTGAACCATAGCTATCCAGCATACAAGTCAGCATGAACGATTAGACATTAACCCCACTAAAAGGTTGTCAATCGTTATATGCATATCTCATTCAGTGAACTTGTCTAAGACAAACACCCTTGTTCTAGCTCATATCTCACAATACTCAATGACTTATAACTCATTATCCCCTTATGTATCTAATATTGGATAGTAAAACTTAAGAACACACTAGTCTCAATAGAATCATCAATATTTTCTCAATAATCCACTGATCGGGAACTGTTTAAAGATTCTATATAATCATAAACCCGCCACACATTATCTTAACACCTTAAGAATATGGTCAATCATAATTAATCTCATGGACTCATTCATATTAACAAAACGATAAATGAATATATATTTGCCATTAAATAATTCGTAACATGTAACTATTACATAGTTAATTTAGGGTATATAGTTAACAATAGGTTCCCAAATTTTTTAAACCTCAGAATCCACCCTGACCATTCTAGAATTGTGCTCATCCATATCCTCCCTTCCGGCGAGCGAACTTGGTCCAAGGGCAAGTGTCGAGTGGCGATCGCCTATCTACCTAGGCGTTTGAGTAGGTTACACATGAATCGTGCATGTGTAAGACTTGGCTTAGCCAAAGAAACGGGAGGCGTGCCCCTGCAAATTTGAATTTGCATGAGGCCTTGCATTGTTATGATGGTCGTGCCAAAAGCGTCTCATTTTTTATCTATGTGTCTTTGCATGATTTCGCATGCACGAAGTTTGTACTCATTGGCAATTTAGCAAGCGAAAGGCCCCCAGAAAACATGATTGTCCCCCCTAAAAGAAAGGGAAAAAAAATTATTTTTACTTCATCGTTACGCGATACGATGCAATCTGCCCCCCATCTGCTTTGACTCGAGTGTATTTATTGTCTCGATTGGGACCCCCTTGGTATGATGTCCGAAAGTCAAATTCAGGGTCAAATCCTGTGGAAGAATAGTCAACCCTTTTCAAAGCGTGGGTATTTGGCGTGCGCTTAGCATTCAAAATTTTCAAGATTTGTTTTTTCAAAATTTCTTTTGGGATTTTGAAATCGTGAGATTTGGCGGTTCTAATCTTTATAAAAGGTATAAAATGATAATATACTTAGAATCATCGTGTTGTGTCAATTTTTCGTATATAATGTTTGTGTCCATGTATGATAATTTCCTAAGTCCCACATCCGACATGCATCTTTACTCAGGTGTAATCGATACGACATGGATCTTTACTCCTCAAGTGTGATTGAAAGGACGGGCAATTGCGACAATTTCAATCCAAAACTTAAATGAGGAGACCTCCCACATGTCTTGCTGGATGATTGATGGGGACTCGTATACTTTTGAAAGTTCTTGATGTGATCATCTTTTCTATGTCGTCCCTATTTTGTTGATATGATAAAAAAGCGCTATACGTGTCAAATTCAGGTGTTGCAATGCAAGAAAAAAGTCGAGATCACAGCGATTGTATGATTTGGATGATTAAAAAAAAAAAGATAAAGACTAGACACGCCTAAGATTTTTAATATGTTTTAATTATTTTTTACTGTGACAAGAAAGTTTCCAAATGAGCTTTTTAAGCAAGAGTCGAGGTGAAATTTAGGGTATGCTTTATCTTGTGGGGAAATAAAATAATTTGAAAAATATTTTTCGACAAAAAAAAAGATTGGTTATATCATCTGAAGTAGCCGGCCAACAAAAAGATAATTTACATTATTGATAATGATTTATGCCTAAATAATTTTTATAAACAATGAAAGCATGTTCCGTTCATTTTATCTTTATAAGTGATACAAACAAGTGATCATTTTTAAGAAAAAATTTTGTAATCTCGTTAATTTAATTTAATGGGAAAATGTTTTCATATACAGTATATATGATATTTTCCCAAGTCCCATAAATATCGGAGCATATGACGCTTATCTTTACCCTTTGGGTGCGATCGAAAGGACAGGGCCAACTATGAACGATTTCAATCCAAATCATAAAGGAGGAGACCCCGCTTTTCTGTTGCTAAATGATTGATGGGGACTCTTGATACTTCTTGAAGTTCTTGATGGGATTTTCTTTTCCATATCGTCATATTTTGTCAATAAAAAAAAATATATATATATACATGTCAAAATCAGCTATCACAACATATATATAAAAAAAAAAAAAAAAGTTGAGATCTCAATGATTGCAAGATTTGGACGATAAAAACACAGAAAATAAACGCTGGACACGTCCTTAAGATTTAAGAAAAAAATTAATTTATTTTTAACCATCATCAAAAAAATTTCAAAATCAGCTTTTTTTTAGCGAGACTCCAGGTGAAATTTAAGGTCTGCTTGTTTTGTGGGGGAAACGAACCATTTAAAAAACATTTTCTAAGGAAAAAATTGATTATATCGCTCAATATAAACAGCCAAAAAAATAATATTTATATTATCAATAACGGTACGCACTTAGATAATTTTCGTAAAATGGCGAAAGCATGTTCCGTCCATTTCATCTTTACAAAAAAAAAAATGCGAGCGATCATTTAAAAAAAAAAAATAGTTTTATCCTCGTGAATTTAATTTGATGAGAAAATGATTTCGGGAGCAGGGGCAAAATAGTAAAAGAACATGGGGGGGCAGTGGGGATTAAATGCGGGTGTGAACTTCTGGCGGAAACAGAGCGTTTGGGGGGGGGGGGGGGGGGAGGAGGGAAAGGGGGAGGCGAGAGTGGGAGTAATGATGGTAGGAGTGATGGGGGCGGGGCCCACCAGCCAGGGAAGAGATTAATTAGTGGAAAGGCAAAGAATTTCCGATGAGGAAGAGAGAGAAGGGAGCAGTGAGCGTCATTATTGCCGATCCTCTGACGTAATCATATCTCTCTCCCCCTCCTCGTGCTAAAAGCAGATTCCCTCGTTCCCCAGCTCGGTCCGACTCCCCCCCCGGGTTCCCCATCCATCCCATGTTTTTCTTTATTCCCGTTTTTTCCTATTCTTAGGCCCACGTGGCAGGACCCTCCGCTTTCTCTCTTCCTTTTTCCCGGCCGAAACTCGAAATATTTATGTAAATCTGTAGGCCTACATAACCAGGGGCCTTGAACTACCTGGCAGTCAAGGGGTGTTTCCATTAACGAGGGCAATCTTCAGTAATCTCCTGATAGAGTGCTACGTAGGATTGTGTTTCTTATTTTTATTTATCGGTGCTCGCAAATCTCATCCCTCTTATTGGTAGTGAATATTTTTCTTCCTCACTATCACCTTATTAGGGAATACCCTTGATTAAAGTGGCGATAAACGTTGGCAACACCTAACTTCAAATCATCCCCACATTAAGTTCTCCCTGGAGGGTTTTTAAATATGTTAAGAAAAAGCTTAAATGAATACATTTAAGAAAAAGCTGATCTGAGCAAACCTTTCAATCTCATCGTTGGTAAATAGGGAAAATTGTCTATTGTTGTTTTTACACCTATTTTCGTTCTCTTTCCTTCCCTATATTGTTTAGAAAATTTTACTTATTTAAAATGTGTTTATTTCACAAAAAATTAATAATCTAAAAAATAGTTTATAAAAACGATAGGCTCTATTACATATAAAAATAAATAAATAAATAAATAAATAAATAAATTTCATTAAACATAAATTAGGTGTAACATGTACATTTAAAAGAATTTCCGCACTCTATTATAGGGTCAATATAATGAAAAATTTCAAACTGATATATTTGTAATAGATTTATTTGAAGCCTAAACTAGCAAATCTATGATAAATTTATCATTCATTAATTTTTATTAAATTTTATTATCAAATTCTTAAGTTAGAAGATCATGCTTGAGTTAACGAATGTCTTAGTTTAAGATTTTACCATTCGTTTGTTATAGTTTTATTGATTTTTTATTTTTCATATTATTAATTACATTTAATGAAAGCTAATGTAAAAGCATAATTTGGGATAAATGCATCATAAATTTATTAATTTAAGTTTTATCAGATATTAATTTTAAAATATAACAAATTTATTAGTTTAGGTTTTTTTTTATATAAACCTATTATAAAAGTCTTTTTTCTGGTCGGATACTTATCGATAAGCCGGATGGTTGAGTAACCAATGGTGCAGCGCCGGGCGGATTTTTCACATGGCTTCTGTATACCCACGTGGCCCACTTTCGTGTTTAAGGAACGACGGATACGGATAGAGACAGGACGACAGGGGTGGCTTTCACACACCCAAAAGTCTACCCTAGAAAGTATCGCTTACTTCTCCGCTTCAAATGTTCTTTTCCAGGTTTCTTTGAAAAGGAATTAAAAGCGAAAAGTCCCAGTCGACCGGATTTCCTCAGATCTCGCTAATTAAGATTTCCTTGTACGAAAGCCGAAACAGCTGAGGTTGTTTAAACAAATAAATATCCAAACCAAACCGAATCGAAAATTTTGGGCCTTTTGAGATCTAGTCTCTTACGATTAGAGCCACATACAAAAAAAATTCAGATCTCGTGATTGTTGGATTTAGTTAGGGTCATAAATCCGAGCCGAATCGAAATACAATAATCTCTCTAACACTATCCTGTAGAAGATTTTTTAGATTTTTTTCTTCGAACTGCAGCTTTCTCTGTAGATTCGGTTTGGGAATCAGAGCAATCGGACTTGGCTTTGGGTCTGGAGACATCGATGACAAGCTGGAAACCCTCTATCAATTTGTCCAAAGAATTGGAATTATTGATTGACTGATGAAGATAGAAGGGAGAGATGGATGCTTGATATGCTCTAATTTCTATGGGTGGCCTCTATGTATGGTTCGGTTTGGGAACCGTGAATGCCCAACTCAAATCGAATCGTTGACACCCCTATAAAAAATAACATAAGAAAACATAAAAAAATTCAAAGCGCGTTAAGTACAGAAACATAGGTAATCACAAGTAAAAAAATATCATCACGAGCTAAATAAAAATTAATGAATACAAATCTCTTTTCTTTAATCAATGCATTTTGACTAAGATGATGTAAAACTAATGAAAAATTATTTTCAGAAAATTTTCCAGTTTTGGATGACATAAAGTCAATAGATCTACATAAATGTTTTCCATGAATGTAAAAAAGAAATCACTCTCCCTAACTCATCAAAAACAAAATGAAAACTAATCATTTTAATTAAAAAGAATTTCGGCAGAAAAGATCTTCATTTATTATGAAGTTTTCAGCGAAGCAATTGCACCTCGAGTTAAACTTTAATAAATTCAACCCGATGCTCTTAATCTTACTTAGTCGGCATAATCTCAATTAACCTCTATAGTTCTCCATTTTCCTGCGTTCTTCTTTTCCCTGTGGAATTTACTCTTAGTAAATATTAATTAAAATAAGATTAGATCTACGTAATGTGAATCTACAGGAGAACATAGGGTGGTGGGATTAGCGAAAAGTGCGACGTTTGAATGTGATTGAAATAATATGCTTTGGACTGTTCGTCTAATCATTGAGGCTCGTGAAAAAAAACGAGCTTTTTCCTGTGCCTCGCTCAGGATGCGGCTGCGCATCTAATCCAGGTCAATTTCCGCCCGTTTACATTGAAAAAAGGATTTAACCAGGAACACCAATCATTGTTTGGAACCTCATGCCCGAACGAATGAAGCTCCTTGATTGCTTTATAAGTAAATTAATCAGTAATTTATATTTCACAAAAAATAAATAATCTGAAAACATTTTTAAAAGGATTTAATTAATAAAAACTCAAAACTAATATACACCTGATAAATTTACTCAAAATTAATTTTTTAGGATGAAAAATCTATATTAATACACCCGTAACAAATTTACCATTTGTTAATTTATATGTCAAACTGTTGAATGCCAACGAGTATTCTAGGTTAGAATTTTACCCTATGTTTGTCACAGATAAACCAGTTTATGATTTTTCGTATTCAACTTCACAGAAATTAATAAACAATAAATTTGTTATAAATGCATTAGTTTTTGGGTTTTTTTGTAGTTAAAAAATTAATTCGACGTAAATTTATATGAGTATATCAGTTTGGTATTTTTCGTGATATTAATTCTTTTAAAAAATATCGCTTATAAAATTAAAGAATGAAAAATATTTTCATTGCCTCAAAAAATGCCCAGGCATAAATTATTTTTGATAGTCAATATTTTTTCGTACCGATTATTTACTTCAAGCGATATAAATAAGTTATTTGTAAAAGAAAAATTATTTTCAAATCGTTGAATTTACAGTCAATCATACCTAAGTGTCATCGACGAGGTTTCTTCACAGTCGTTGAATAACGTTAAATTTGAGGCAGCGATCACTCAGCACCGCATGTGATCAGAGAATTTACGATCAGCTGTCGGTGCGGACTTAAACAGGATGCTAGGCGTCTAGAAAACCATTGACGCAAAGCTAGTAATAAGTACATCATGCGCTGCTTTCGCAAAGCGTCGTTTACCTCGTGAATCGTGATCCAACCCGTACCGGTGGATCACCACCATCGGTGGAAGTGACCTTAAAAGAAGGAAATATTTGATTTCTAAACTGTTGATGGCATGTACCAGCCAAAGGGAGGAAAAGGAGGAGGAGGAGGAGGAGGAACACTATTTGATATGCTACAGATAAAAACGATCTCACTTTTCAAAAAAAAAAAAAAAAAAAGCTTTTGCCCAATTCACAAAAATATCACTGTACTTTTCCAAGCATAGAAGTTTATGTGACCCTTGACATGGATAACGGTGATGACGTGTTCAATGGAAAACGTTTGCTAGACCGAACCGACGGCATGTTATTTTAAACAAAGTGATGTTGTTCGAGTGGAGTTTTGGCTATTCTTTACAAATAACCAAGGGAGAAGGAGTTTGGCTCCAAATTGGCAAATTGGATGGCTAGGGCTTTGTCCCAAATCATGTTTTTTTCTTATTGTTTTTGGGCAATTTTTTGTAGTCCGAGCATATCATGAAGCTTAGTTTAGGCATGGAGTTCACAAATTAGGGTTTCAAATCATCAATTATGGAGCAAAACTTGCAAATCATCCGTTATAATTGAAGCAAAATGGCATTATCTTGACTCATACGACAATTGTATAGTACATGTAATTAGTTTTAGCCTCATCATTTAGTACTAAACTTCTTTGGAGGATAAAGTTAATTTTGGATTGTTGTCCCTAGAGCAAAAATATTAGGCTTTGTTCCGGCTTTTTCGATAGTTAGATCATTTTTTCAGCATGATCGATCCAATGGATATTTTTGTCCCTTAGACAAACATATGCTTTTTTGGATCGCTCGAAAAGTTAAACTACATATGTTCCGAGGGAATAAGCTCATGCCTTCTCTTTTGTTGCATTTGACTGATAGATATCACGATAAAAATTAGTATAATTGAAAATTGCAATTTGTCTATGTTGTCATTGAAACGAGTGTCGCTTTTCAAACCTAACTCCCACGAAAGGAATAGAAATTTTTTCCTTCTCTATTGTACTCAATTTTTCAAAGCGTGATATTGAGTAAAGTGATTAAGATGGTTAACCATAGATAGAGACCAAAGATTCCAATCAATTAGTATGATAATTTAGATCACCCATCAAAGTGGCTAATTTTCCTTTCTTAATTGAGGAAACTAGTCGTTCATCCAAAAGGAGATCCAATCCAAGTTTACCCAAGAAAAATAAATTCTCAATTGGTTAATGCTTTAGGATTCCCTTCGTCAACAACAATTGCGTGCGATTTAATTGACTTTTCCTTTTGAATTTTCCTATACAACTGAAATCATACGGCTCACGCACTTTGTCATTTTTTTTAATAATTTCGGAATACCTAATTTTTCACAACATACGAGGGCTGACATGTAGATTTGTTCATACGGTTCTATATTCTATTAACTTCAAATAATATTTTGAATCACAAGAAAGTTATAAAAAAAAAATTATTTCTACTGAGAATCTAAAATGAACCAAACAGTTAAAAGAAGAAGAAGAAGGTTTCCTAACACAATATTTTAGCAAAGAAAAAGGTCGAATGTCGGAAAAAAGGAAAATTTATAATTCGGTTTTGCACTGTAATTATCAATTGAAGACACATTAGACAGCTAGCTGCACGGAATCTATATATGAGTAGGGACATGATTGGGTGTAAAAGCGAAATTCACATAAATAAATCAGCAAAATATGTTATCAACTGCTCATTTTAACTTTTCCCTAATTTTTTTCCTATTATACATGCTCAATATTTTTTTTCAAAGTGTGAAATATATGTCATTAAGCATGTTGAACTTACTTTTTCCTAGAGAACAAAAACGAACTTACCATTTTTTTTTCTAGGTGAAAAACTATGAACTGCTTTTAAAGCAGCTCAACCACCGCATCTAGAATGCCAAGCACATCAATGCACATCGAATCGAGTGCATCTGCCAATTAATCTCGATTTGTATTATTGTCCTTCCGACTTCTCGTTTGGGGCATCACTGATGTGACGAAGACTATTCATGTAAATATGGTCCAGGATGACCAGAGCATCGAAAGTTGTAGAATTTCTTTAATTGATTTTTTAATGAGTGGCTCGAGATACTCTTTAATGAAGTCCAAGCGGTAGGTCGATTTTTTGTCAAAAAGAATTTATGGCGACATACTAGAGGGATCGATGAGTTAAGACGGGCGGCGCCAACTTTAGGCTTGGTACCATTGTCATTGTTATTTTCTCATTGATAAACAAATACTCTAGAAAAATACTTACCAGGCGTTACAAAAAACCAAAGTCTTCGATTTTCCAGTGTTGTAGCCAACTTTCTTGTACCTTAATTAGGTCCACCTCTTCAAGTGATTTTGCGCACTCATCTGCATTAAACTAGATTTGAGATGATATTCGTGGAGCGCTTCTATCGAGGCTCGATCCCAAGCCCATGAGAAGATTAGCTCACACGGGAAAAGTACCACAAAAATCTTAAACGTATTGCATTAGTACTGATTTAGTCATAAACTTTTTAATTGTACCAATTCAATTCTAAACATTTTTATATTTGTACAAATTCAATCTATTCGACTAATTTTGACCAAGCAGCGCTGACAATACGCTAGTTGATACCAGCCGTCCAACGAACACTAACGTGAATTTTTTTTTAATAAATTTTATACATCGATTTTTTTTATTAATTTTATTTTTGTTTTGTTTTTCTTCTCTCTTCTTTCTCCTCCGACTTTCCCTATAGTGGTTGGCGAGGCTTCAACGTGAATCATGGCCCTCCCCTAGCCTTGCCTTGGCCTTGTCGTGGGTGAAGTGAAGGTGGCCTTGCTTGCAACAAGGCCATGGCGAAGCCGCCTTGCCCAGTGGCCGGCGAGCCTTGCCCGCCACTTTGAGGAAAGGCCAAGAAGGAAGAAGAGAGAAAAGAAAAGGAAAAAAAAGATTAATAGAAAAATAATAATTCGTTTTTAAAATTGCTCACTGGCTAGCGTTCACGTTATTGTCTACTAGCCAAAATTGACTTGATGGAATTAATTGTACCAATATGAAAAAGGATTTGGAGTGCATAGGTCAAATTAAAAAGTTTAAAAAGTTTAAGATTGAATCAGTATCAATGCAATAAATTTAAAACTTTTTTAGTATTTTTCTCCCATCAAAACCAATGCTTTATATCAATTTTCAAACTTTCGAAACATTGATAATATGCATCGTAAGAAAAGTTAGAACGCTAACCCTATCTATTCTTTAATAAATATTTTACAAAAAACAATCCATTATAGCACTTGAAATAATTGGTCAATGTGAAGTGTATCATCGTTGACAACAAACCATGTTTAAATATTTTTATAAATGATGAAAATAATTTTTGTTTATCATTTTAATACACGATATAGGGGATCGTTTTAAGAAAATTTATTCCAAATTATTTATATCTGCGAAACAAATGGAGGGAATGATTGTTTTGGGGAATATTTCATGATAAAGGAAAATGCTTTTTGGGAAATCATTTTAAAGAAAATGTATTTCCCTTTTCAAGTTAAAGAATTCATCATCCTAATTTAAAAATTGTATATTTTATTTAACCGTAAATGATTTTCTATTGATTGATCATTTTCAGCAAATCAAATGTGTGAGAATCTAGAAAATAGTTCGCGGAAAATTCTTTCACCAAAACAAATACATAGGTTCATTTTTTTTTTAATTGAAAATGTCATGATGAAGGAAAATATCTACCAATAAATTCTTTTGTTTCTTAAAAAAAAATGGTTATTTCTAATTTTTTTTGTAGTTTAAGGAAAGTGATTACCTTGTCCTTGTAAGGGGAAATATTTTCCTCAAATCTAAATTTATTGTTTTCTAAAAATATGATTAGTTTTCATTTAGGGTTAATACTTTGAAAAACCCTACAATGGCATACATGTAACAAATTTATTCAAAACTATTTTTTTTTATCACAAAAAACCCAAAACTGGTATACCTTTAATAAATTTACTCCAAACTAATACACTTGTGATAAATTTACCCTATTAGTTTTCGTTAAATTTTACTATCAAATTATTAAGTTAAATTATACATGAGAATTGACTGGTATACCAATTTGAGATTTTACGCTTCGTTTGTCACAGTTTACAATATTTGTGATTTTTTTCGTGAAGGGTATATTTATTACAAATTTACTAGTATTTGGGTTTTTTGCGGTCAAATAAATTAGTTTAAGGTAAATTTGTCATAAATGTAACAGTTTAAAGTTTTTTATAGTTAGTCAAGGTAAATCTGTCACATGTATACAAGTTTGAGATCTTTTATGGTAAAAAAATAGTTTGAGATAAATTTGTCACAGATGTATTAGTTTGAGGTTTTTCAGGGTATTAACTCTTTCATTTATTTTGTATATTAGGGAAAACGATTATCTTATTGTTGGAATGGGAAATCGTTTTCTCAAGATCTAAATTTGTTGTTTTCTCAAATCTTGCCCATTCGGAACACCGTACAGTCAGGAAAAAATTTCCCGAAACTTCATTAAGTACTTCGACCTGTAACGAAACCTTGCAATCCATGATTTTTCTTCCTCCTAAAAGAGTTCGACAAAGCAACAATCAGTTGGGATGACCGAGAGAAATCGATTTTTTTTCATATATTTAAAATTATATGCATATTTGAATGTAGAAAGAATAAAAAAATATTATTGTTAAATTACAAGAGGAAAAATCATAGACTTCCACGCACGATACTTATCTAATCTTCTAATGTGATATTACGTGACGTGTTACTTGATTGTGCCTATGATGAACGGAGCATGCGACAAAATCGTTCAATCATAAGCCTTCAAGTCCGCATGGAGCTCACCATTGAATAAAAAGTCCCAATTCCATTTTTTTTTAATTACAGCTTTTTAAAATTGTTTATGCGGATGAAATGGAAAGTGGCAGTTTGACCTGGTAAGTTTATAGACGAAGGGAAATCGAGTATACATAAAGGGCACATAAACTTTATAGACAAGTTATACAGGGTACCTAAAATGATATTAGGAATACAGAAGCGTGCATAGGAAATAAATTGGGGCATAACCTGATTATGATATCCTATTTATAAGTCAAACTTGAAAACTTAAACTTATGGAGAGGGGCCACGTGTAAACCCATCAAACAAGTTAGTCGGGTTGAAAATGATCCAACCTAAATTGATTCATTTAACTAGTTTCAACCAATTTCCTTACAATACTAATTTAGTGACTTATACCCCATCCGATCCATACTCAACATATACTCGACTTGATCCATATTGCTAATATACCTCAATTTTTGATCCAATCGAAGAAAACTCATACAGAACTTAGTTGGGTTTAGGTAAGTTGCACACTCATTTAATATTTATACTATTTTAAGTTTTACCATTGTAAATCTATTCATAACTCATTTACTAAATGTAACTACCACATAACAACTTATCATGCGTTTGGTAACATTTTTGTTTAGGAAACAATTTATTTTCAGAATTAGTTTATTTATTTATTTCTATTCCTGAAATAATTTATAAGTAAAATAACACATTTGGTAATTATATAGAATTTCTATTCAAGGAATAGAAAAATAACAGGAATGCGTTTAGTATAATTCACAATTTTTTTTATGTCATAAATTTTCTCTCAAATTTCTAATATATATATTTTTTTATTTTCTTTTTTTCTCTTCACTTTTTCCTCCTCCTCTAGCCGTGGGTGGCGGGCGGCGAGTAGCGACGGAGAAGAAGAAAAGAAAAAAGAAAAGAAAAAAATGACTTACTTCTAGAAATTATTTCCAAAAGTGAGAATTTACTTCTTCTTTTTTTAATTTCTACTCTACATTTACTATCCGACCACTTTTCTATTATGAGAAATAGAAAAATTAATTTACATTATCAAATAAATTTCTGTTATTTTTCTATTACGGGGAGTTAAAAACAGAAAAACAAAATAATAGGAGCGTTGCAATATGTGCTCTTAGCTTATTAATTACACGTATATGAAGTGCATATAAATTACGGAGAATTAGTGGGGTCCATCTATGATTAATTTATTGGAAGTTTTATTATTATTATTATTACTGTTTTTTGGTTCTTGGGTGATAAGAGCTCCAGAAAGACAGAGATTGAAAAAGCTTTTATCTTTTGAGAGATCCAAGGAACTAGAGCTCCTAGGATTACCGATAGGCTTTATCCTCTTCAGCTTTTGTTTACCACTCAGGTTCCCATGGAAAAAAGGAAGTCGCTGCCTCCGGAGTAAAAGAGAAAAGACTGCTTTTTCTGGTTACCTGGAAATGAGAAAAGGCTGAAAAGGCATCACTTTTCCATGATTATGATTATTAATTAGGTGATTTATCATAATTATTTAGTGAATTAAGGGGGCCTCGGGGTCTCTTTCGTTGAAACAATTATTACCCCGACTGAGTTTTTGCTTGTCGTCTTGCGAGCTGGCAAAAGAAAAATTTTGTTTTCCATTGGAGATTGCGTTTTGTCCCATTGCCCCTCCCATCTCGAACACTAGTCTAAATTCAACTGAAATTGCAAAAACATTTCCTAAGGTTAGTGTGATTGACAACACCACTCGACTCTTGAGAAAATGATACAAATAATTTCAATATGTAATAGCATTCCCCGAAAGTTTAATTTTTCCAACGTAGCCCATCGCTAAAATATCTATAAATGTTCAGTATCGTCATTCATTTAATTTAAGTTAATAGAATATGTCGATATGACTTCTTATATATTAAATTTGAAACGGAAAAACCAAATGATGTTGTACATGACTTGTCCGAATAGTATTTCATATCAAAATAGGAATAATAATTCACGTCATCAAATAACTGTAAACATGTTAATATCTTAATTTTTCTTTTCATTTTCTAAATTAGAAGAATAAAAAGATGGACGTGTCGACTCGTCATTTTCGAAAATCCAATCCAACATATAACAATCAACGTCATCGAATAAGGTTTGATTTTTTGTTTGAACAAATGGAACGGTTACATTAAATATTTATTAATAATTCGCGGGTCACATTAAATGGATTAAAAGTCTAGGAACGGCATTATATATTTAAGTTACAATATCATTATTTGGAATATATACAAACCTATCTAATCAAATTGCACAAGTACATCCAAATCCTTTGGATTTCCGAGTCGTTTTTCTTTCGCCGGAAAAAAGATGCATTTATCTAGAACCTAAAAGTCACGTTTACTTGCCAACTAATGTTTTATTGGCTTCCAACAAAAGGTTAAAAAAAAGAAATAAGGCAAGGCCAAATTCATTTCCTCAACCCAAAAATAAATCAACAAATAAATAAATAGAGAGTTCGATCCTTCCTCGCATTCGTTCTTTGCTGGAGAGTGCCATGATGGTTTTCCGTTCATGGAAGTCACACCACACTCACCAACCTAAAATTCCGAACCCAATCGCCCCCCCACATATTATCATAATTAAAAATAAAATTGGAAAAAAATTCCCACATTTTAAACAGATTATAAAAAAAAGCGAAAATAATGATGGAATTAGAAGGGAGAAAAGCAAAAAAGCTCGCGGGTCAACGGAGAATCTAATGAAGACCATAAAAAACCTTTTCAATTTCAATTAATCTAATTATAATTAATCTAATTAATAATGCTGGGGCATGAGGGAAGACCGTTTGATCGATGATATTAGCAATGATGATCACTCGAGAGAAAAAGCGACACGAAAGGGAAAAAAGCAATCACGACACGCTGGACAGCATGCCGCATGTGGAATCATATTGCGTCCTTTACTTACATATATTCCTATCCTATCCTGTCCGAGAGACGACCGCAATTGATTCAATAAATTATTATTATTATTATTATTGCTATTATTGCGTTTCCAATTTTTATAATTTTCCTTCTAGTTTTTTTAATTTTTTTTTTTTAATAAGGTTCTTACATGCGAGTAGATCCTTCACGTGTAGGAGCACCTGGATTATGCACTCGACAACATGCTCTTCGCGTACTAATTAATCCGAAAAAGAAAAGAAAGGGGACGGCGCCGGAGGAGGCATGCCGTGCCGTGCCATGCCGCGCCTTTTCTGTTTCTTCCTTTTAATTTTTCGAAAGTTTAATCGAGTTCAGGACTCGATTGAATAATCGGGCGCTCAGTTCGGTTTGTTCGGAACCTACGGAACAGCTAAGCGTGCGCGATAATGCTTTTTAAGTCTGGGTGATGAGAGTATTCTAATCTTTGGACGGGGCCCAAGACGAGATTGTCTGTCGAGGGTCGAATCGAAGTTCGAGAAAATCCGATGGGAATTCGCTGTTCACCCACGGTTTTTTGAGTAGGGATCTCGGTCGTGATGAAGCGCTGAAGACTCAAGTCCTATTCCTCAGCACACCAAATCGGGAACGTGCACGAGTACATGGGCAAGCCATTCTTGAGGCGAACATGGGCTTGAGAGCAAGCCCAAAGCCGGTCCGGACATCAGCAGGGCGGACCGGCTGGCCGTGGTAGCCCACTTATCGATCGGGCATGACCCCCGTGAGCGTCTCCGGTCGAACCTTGCCGAGCACTTCAGTGTCTCTAGTCTCGATTCCAACGAGCAACGCCGCTGTAATTCAAAGACACGCTAAGAGGGTGCTTGGCATGGCTTCTATTTCATCGGGAGGGCGGGGGGAAGGGACGAATTCATTAAGTCGAATGATTGAATTGCATAAATAGAAACATCGATATTCGTTCGACAGAAAGAGAATGGGATTCATTTGGTCTTTGATCTTTGTAAAGTGAAATAGGGACTCCACTAGATCTGCACGAACCCGTTGATAATATCCATAAATGGCTTGTTTTTTTTTTAATAAAAGATGGACACTACTACATGTAAATTCAGGTGCACGACACAAATTGGTACTCTACTCACAGTGCATTTCTCCATTTGATTCGGAATAAATATGCTTTCGAATCCTCCTTTTCAAATTTAAAATGTATGTTCTCCTCGAATTCTAGCTCTTCCATCAATAGGTACTCTCATAGCGTCGATGACGGGCATTCGATATGATTTGGTTGCGATCGAACCGCTCTAGCAAAGTAGGATCAAAGATCAGCTCGATTGCTCCGAGTGGATCCGAAGTTTCTATTTAAGAGGGCGGAGCCTTTTCTTGCTAGGAAGAGACAGGAGCCGCCAATCGTTTCGCTATACATGTAAGTATACATCGGATCACTTTATTGCACGGCTGACATGACTCGGCACGCGCTAAACTACACCTCTACAGAGATCGAATACAAGTGACGCCAAAATTAGTACATTTGCTTTCGCTCTCTCCACATCTAGAGAGATCTCATCGATGAGAGCCCGCCCTCGCGGCCTTCCCGGTGGTGCATCGGAGATCGGTGGTGGTGGTGGTGGTGGTGTTGGCGGCGGCGGTGGCGGTCGTGCGACGGTGACCGTGCGTCGCTGGCTCTCGTCGTGAGGTCCTCCGACCGAGGCCGGGCTTCCTTGGGCTTCGACTTGATTGTGTTGATTATCTCCAGGGTCGCCAAGACGTGCTCCATGGAGGGGCGTTTCCGCTGGTCGCCCTCCAGGCACTTGAGGATGAGCTCGGCCGCCCGGGCCGCGGCTTTCGACGGGTACTCGTTGTTGAGCCTCGGGTCGACGATCTTCTTGAGCTTCCTCTTCTCGGACAAGGACGGCTTGGCCCATTCCAGCAGATTGTGCTGGCTGCTGGGCCGCTTCGAGTCCAGGGCCTGTAGGCCCGTCAGCAATTCCAGGAGCACCACTCCGAAGCCGTACACGTCGCTGTTTATGTAGAGATGTCCTGGACAAAAAAAGACCGGAAGCCACAGGCGTCGAACATCGTCAGCATCCGATAACGGAAAAATCCGATACGACCGTCGAATCTGATGGATCGCACGACGGCTCGACCGATCGGAGCCGAGGGCCGCTGGCTTACCTGTGGCGATATATTCAGGGGCCGCATAACCGTAGGTGCCCATTATACGAGTGGAGACGTGGGTGTTGCCATCAGTTGGGCCCAACTTTGCAAGCCCAAAATCCGAAAGCTTTGCATTGAATTCCTGGAAAATGAAAAATCAAGGCCCTAATCAACACCCGCATTAAATTAACAAACTAAACCGGTTCAATTTTTTAAAATAGGAAAAGAGGATTGCTCTCAAGCCATTTGTACACGTAACATAACGGTAGACAAAAATGTTACCGAATCTAGCAAAATGTTGGAGGCCTTGAAATCGCGGTAGATCACGGATTTCTCCGAGGTGTGGAGGAAGGCGAGCCCCCGTGCCGCACCTATTGCAATCTTCATCCGGATGCCCCAGGGCAACGGGTCCGCTCCCTCTGCAAACGAAGCACGGATTCCATTTTCTAATTAGCGCGTAAAACGGACCTAAAGAATACTTTCGCGGCTCGGATTTTAAATAGCGATCCATATATTTGAGTGAACATATTTCTTGGGTATAATCATAATGAGAACTATTGATAAAATGGGAGAAAGATATAAAAAATGGAAAATAAAAAGGATGTCTTACTTTTGAAGAGGTGGTCTTCCAAGCTGCCTTTTTGCATGTATTCATACACGAGAAGGAACTGCGCGTCTTCCCAACAGTAGCCGATCAATCTGACCAGGTTCGGGTGTGAATATTTGCCCAAGAACTTCACTTCTGCCTACGAAAAATTCACCGAAAAATTTGAAAAATTGGATTGATCTTTTTGACTCTTGAAAAGTCCAAGAACGGCCATAAATGTCTCTCTAGTTCTGAGGTTGAATTTGCACAAATCGGCGCCCGCCATGCTTGAAGATGGGTTCGTCGTGCTTGAAAATTCAAAGATGGAGATAAATGTACTACCTGCCATTCCTGCAATCCCTGGGCGCTATCGGGGCTCGACTTCTTGACGGCCACCGGTATCCCGACCCCGACCCGCGACGGCTTGTACGTCCCCTCCTCGACCCAGCCCTTGAACACCCTCCCGAAGCCGCCCTCCCCGAGCACCGTGTCGGGCCGGAAGTTCCGGGTCGCGCTCTTCAGCTCTGCGAACGTGAACATCTTCAAGTTGGGCAGCAGGGCCTTCGGGGTGGGGGCCGGCAATGGGGCCTTCTTCTCGTTCTCCACGCCGCCGCCGCTGCCATCGCCATTCTTGAGCGCGCCGTTTTGGGTGCTGTTGCCGCCGTCGCCGACTTTTTTCCTCGGCAGTGAGTCTTGCCTGCTGCGGTCATTGTTGTTCCACTTTTCTGCAACGTTCGCGCATCGAATCAGGTAGAACAAATTCAAAGCTCGACGATGAGGAAGAAAGACGAGTTCTTTCGAAGCAACTTGAATAGCGTCCTTTTCCAATTCGACGTGATTCGTTTAATCATTGCAGCTAAAACAGGCGGGCGTGTGACTTAGGGTTTCGTGCAATCATCATCATCAACATCATGATGCCGAGCGTTGACTTTCCCGCAGTTTCACACGCGATCGCCGAAAGGAACCGCGACGCGAACGCGACTTCAGAAGATCCGAAAGGAACTCTGATCAACAGCGGAGCTCGAACACGACCCACGAACCGATTTCGAAAATTACCTGAAAGGGACGGAGGCCGTTTGTCGCCGGCGTCCGATGAATAAGTGGCGGCCGACGGATCTCCCCAGCAGTTCCCCATCGTCGCTCCAGACGGCCTCTCTCTCTCTGTGGGCTTCTGGGGTTTCTAGTCTTTAGCGAGCTGAGAGAGAGAGAGAGAGAGAGGGAGAGAGGGAGACTTAAGCGAGGGATCGAGGGAGTCGTTCCATGCACGAAGCTTGGAAAGCTTTGACAGCAAAACCCTCGGGGGACGAAAGCGCGGCGAAGAGAAGGTGGAAGACCAACAGGCGCGTAGACTTCTTCTCCTCCTTCGTCGTCTTCTTGCTGAAATCGAGGTTTGCTATTTTTGTTCTCTTTTTTTAATGAAATTCTGAAGTTGTTAATACCACGAGTCGAGCTGAACTTGTCCACGTTCGAAGCGGAAAAGCTCTTCTTGCAGTCAGAGGGGGAGATGGAGAAAGTCAACGGCCGCGTAAGCCGAGCTGGACACCGACGTGGGTCCCCCTCCTTCCCCCCATTCCACCCCGACCCCGACCGACGGCGGTGGGGCCGGCGTACCCGGTCCACGGCGAAAACGAACGGACCCGATCCACCCGCCACACGTTGATCAGTGGAATAGCCTCGCCTCGCCTCACCTTACCTCCATCCTCCCCACCTCTCCTTTCAACTAATTCCACGCATTCTTCCATTTTTTCTATAAATAAATTTATTTTATTTCAGTTTTTGCCTAATTAGATTCTTTTTTACCATAATTTCTTGGAAATTTAGGTCGCCGTTTGAATTTCGGTGATAAAGTAAGGGGAAAAAAAATGCTTTTTACTTAAACTTGAATTCTAAATGAGCAAGTTTGTTTGACTTTCGCTTAAAAGAAAGAGAATCCCTAGATAATGTTCACACCCGCCGGAATTTCGAGATAGGAGGGTTTTGACCGAGGGAATAGACTCCAAGTTTTAGATATTCATATTTCCTTAAATAACTCAAAGTTCAAGGTGAACGCACGAGGCCTTGAAAACTCCTGTCTAGCTTCCGGGATCAATGACGATGCTAGTGGAAACGCAATCAAAGTCAAAGATCTAACCACGTCACAAGAAACACCTCCCCCCCCTTCTCTCTCCCATGTTGTCGCCGGTGCCGTGACATCAGTCGACCGTTCCCTACTCTATTCCACCGCGCTCGACTCTCTTTCTAAGCCGCCTGCTTTTGCCGCCGGAGCTTATGAGTCTGGCCTCAACCTCATACCGTCAGTGACTCGAAAGTTGGCCTATTTCACGGCATAATATCTCCGCCACTGTAGAAACATAACATAAGCGAGAAAATATCATCATAAATAAGTCGTTTTACTTATTCAGAATTGGTGTGACAAACGAAAAAATGAGGCGTTGATCCTAAATAATCTTGGCAATTTATGGAATATTCTTCTTCCGACATCGCTTGGTCGAGTACTCAATCACTGCACGATATACCTTAATCAATCTCTAATGATGGTCTGACTTTGATGAAAACTTGACTAACTTCAATATGCTTACGGGACGGCTCATGTTTATTTGCACACACGGATAGGTTCAGTTCAAGAGATGCAGGTCAAAGGCCACATCTAATTTCCTAATCATTTTAGGCAAAGGGATGAGCTGGTACTCGAAATCCTTGACCGGGTCTCCTTCGGCTCTTTAAATATAAGCAAACTTCTATAATCTATACTTGTACTCATTCAAGAACATATTACAGGTGCAAATTACGGGACGAAAGCCCTCCTCCTACCATAATTCGTCACAATTCCTCACCTTTTCTTCATAACTCCAATATAAAATGTCGTACCGCATAAAAGAATTCGAAGTCTTTGCGATCAATACGCGGGACTTACTCCTTTCTCTATCCAATGGTCATCGAGAGGTTCGAGATTGGTTCACCTAAAAGATTCTTAAAACTCCCGAAAGATGACTGGTCGACTAGGTCAGAAAAGGGCAACCACGTGCTCCCCCTTCTCCACGAATGGGGACCACAAGGTACCATTAATTTAGAGACGAGGACATGCAAGTAAAGGACGAATTTTTGTTACTTTAGACTCAACATTTAAATGCGAAGAAGGTACCTTTTCGGCCGGTTGATATGACCAAGTACAGGCCAAGAGCGTCCCGCCCCAGAAAGTGGGTTGGAAATGGCCACTAAAGTTGCAGAGGAACAAAAGTGACGAGTAGGAAATCTTGCCCTACTTTGGACAAATCTATTTTCTTAGCCACGTCTCGGGAAGATGCGAGGAACGCGGATATTTAGCCGCGTGCATTGCTGCAGGAGTCTTGCACGATATAAATCGTGGGAGTCGAAGAAAGTACGAAGTTGACATGCTCATCATTGTTGCCGTGCCGAAAAGGCAAGAAATGCATCTCGGCGAGTGAACTGAGCAGGAGTCGATTGAATGTTTGCTAGCGAGGAACAATCTTATACTCGAATTATTTGTATCTGAAACGCTCATGAGAAAAGCTACTCATATAAAAGATCATTGTATGAAGGCGAGACCGAGAGTCAAAATAACTCGGAGTAGGAAAATTATTCAAAAAGTTTTCTAACCTACTAAACGTTTATTCCTAGAATTTTTAATTGTACAAATTTAGTTTTGAATTTATTGAAATATTATCAATTTAATTCTAAACTTTTTGACGATTTGTCAATGGCTAACAAGGCTCGACCCTCACTAGCTCACCAGAGACTAAATTGACAAATAAAAAAATTGGGAATAAATTGAAAGATTTAGGATTGAATTATTCATCGTATAATAAGTTGAAGACTTTTTGGATAATTTTTCCGTTGACAATGAAAAAATAATATGCCGATTGTTTAGGTTGGAATTCAAGCTCCTTCTCATCAGGAGAGCTGAGTCTCTAGCCTTAGTAAAAAGAAGGAATTTCGGAACCCG
This sequence comes from Eucalyptus pumila, assembly GCA_016097595.1. NCBI lineage: Eukaryota > Viridiplantae > Streptophyta > Magnoliopsida > Myrtales > Myrtaceae > Eucalyptus > Eucalyptus pumila. Next base: position 25,938,260 of record CM027851.1, read on the forward strand.
TTCTATGTGATTTCTTAGGCCTTTTTTGATAACTATTTCCGAAACAATTGATTTTATTTTTTCGTTCTCTATAACAAAAAAAGAATAAAAATCCGTTTGGTAAAATTTTTATTCTCGAGAACAAAAATCTATTTTTTTTATTCTCGAGAATAGATTTAAACTAAAAACAATAAGTAGAAAAAAGTTATTTTGTTCTTAGAAACAATTTTTAGAATCAAGTCTAAGTCTTTTTCACTCTCTTTTCTCTTTTCTTCCCTTTCCTTTTTCTTATTCTTCTTCTTCTTTTTGGCTAGCGACCTCACTGGAGTGTAGCCGGCCTCTGATAGTGGCCAGGTGAGCCTTCGGTGAGCTCGCCAAACCTCGCCGAGACAATTGCCGGTTGCAAGAAAGAGAAAGAAGAAGAGAAAAGGAAAAAGGAAAAAAAAAATTATAATAAAACTGTTAAAAAATTAAAAGAAAAAAAAAACTTAACAATCCTACTAAACGTATTTCTATTCTAGGAATATAAATTTTGTGCATCTATCAAATTCGTTTTTTTTACTCATAGAGCCTTTAATGACCTTAAGTGGGAGTGAGGGTGCCGGCAATGTTTAGGGATTGGAGGGGCTCCGTGGCCCATAAAATCCAAATACGTCGACAAGAGAAGAGAGGGAGAGAAAAAGCAACCCCACTAATGAGAGTCTCCAAAGTCGCGACCTTTTCCCCCCCATAGAAATGGTGCATATCCACGACAAACATAGCTCTTGCTGCCCACATGAATTCCTGACGACTTTCTCATCCACCGCCAGAAACGGACGCTGCTGATCGAGACGACTCTTTCCCAAAAGTTCAGACAAAGGGACAGCGACAGAGGAGGCCCTCCACCGGAGAAACCTCTATCCCTCGCTTTACCCTAGCCTTACTTCATTGACTCGCCGTCGCGTGGTATTTTTGTACTTAATTATGACGACGTGTTGTTAGACGATGTGTGCGTGGTACGTTCATGATGCTCTATGGCACGGCTCCAGCGCCATAGAAATGTCACCCATCTTCTAAAGTCGTCCGAAAAGGGGCTTCCTTTCCTCCTTTTCCTTCCTCTATTGTCCTGCTTTTGTTCGGCATCCTATCACGACTTCCATACACAGCAAAGCGAAGCAAATTTCCACGGCGAATTGTCACGTAGACACGCCGACATGCACACGCCGCTCGATCTACTCCTCCCGTCTCTCTGGCAGAAAACCATGCGTCGTACAGACCACAGAGACTATACGAAACGTCGTACACTGCCAAACTTTAAGATCATACGAGGGCGAGATTTACTGTCCTTACATTCGACGGCTATCAAGGGATTGGCGATCCGTTCCCTTCCTTGCTTTTGTAGTTCACAGCTGCTTGTTTGCTCTCTCTCTCTCTCTCTCTCTCTCTCTATACGCCCGGTTCTTGAAAAAGTCAATGCAAGAACTCAACCTAAATGTTACTAATGAAGACATAAGAGCAAGAATTCACAAGTATTCCATATCACTGAAGGCCACTATATAAACATATATTGAAAAATCAAAAGGGATATGAACGACCCATCTTTCGCCCCATCTTTTCCATACAATAACACATCAGCAAGCCCCTATGCCACATGCTTCGACAACCGTCGAAGACGGTACTCCACTGACTCCATTCCCTCTGTTGGCAGCGAGCATTATCAAGCCCAAGAGGAAGACAAAATATGAAACAGATGTACATGTAGTTGTCACACACGACCACAGCTTGTGACCTGTCAAACCGAGATCGAACTAGCTCTGGAATCCAATCTTCTACCAGGCGATTGAGAGGATGGACTGCGAGCCATGCCACCACCATTTTGAGTTGCCAGGTACTCGAGTGCGACGACAATGTCGCCAATGAGTGGACGGAAATTAGGCTGTTCCTGGAGACACATTGCGGTGATGGCAATCGCATGATGAAGACAGCGTACAGGAAAGTGTCCTTGCAGTAGAGGATCAGCCAAATGGGCAAACTTCCTTCGGTCCTTCAGATACGGCCTAGACTGCAAAGTGAAGAAAAGGGAAAAACGAATCAATGGTTAAGCAGTAAGCAGTAAGCAGCGAGCAGCGAGCGGCGAGCAGCCAGATGTTCTGTTATGTCTAAAAATTTGAGGCCCATTTGAGCTGAATTGTACTTTTCTGTGTATTTTTATAGCCAATTATACCAACTGCCTTCCATCAATCTGATAATAAGGTAAGGAATGGAATCGTCCTCAATTATCAAATACAAAAGTCATGGATACAATCTATGAAACAGATGAACTAAAGAAAAAGGCAAGACAGCTGACAACAAAACAATTCCATGTTTATCCAAACAAGATGACACATCACACTTCCTATGTCACTGCTACTGTCACAGAAACGCACAAAAATCTCACTTGCCACAATAGATTATGACAATGGAGCAAATAATCAGACATAATTTGATCTCTCAACACACTTTTATGTCCAGTTAACAGAATGGGGGTCAATGGCACAGAATACAGAGTACTAAAAATTGATAGACAGACAAGAGTACATTCTTTCCTCAACATGCTTTGGTATATCAAAAACATGACTGCATGGATACTTCACAAGTAACCATTGACTAGTATAGAGACACCTTTGATTAGCAGCAGCTAAAATATCACTGGCAAACCGGAGAAAAGAAAATGAAAGCACTAAGCACTCACCCAGGCAACCAGATTTTGTTCTCCCGGCTTCTTGGTGCCATCTATGGCTTTTCGTCCACTAATGAGCTCCAAAAGAACCACACCAAAGCTATAAATATCAGATTTGAGAGTCAATTTGCCGCTCATAGCGTACTCTGGGGCACAATACCCATATGTTCCCATCACTCTCGTCGAAACATGAGTATTATCACCAACAGGACCTAATTTAGCCAGCCCAAAATCTGACAACTTTGGATTAAAATCATTGTCAAGCAAGATATTTGCTGACTTCAAGTCCCTGTAAATGACAGGCGGATTTGCTTTGCAGTGTAGGTACTCAAGGCCCCTTGCTGCACCTACAGCAATCTTCATCCTTGTGCCCCAATCAAGAGGTGCCTTACCAGGATCAAGATCTACAAAAAAAAACGCATATTATCTGACTCAGTATGGTTATTAAACAAAAATAGATCAAGTTCACATGATACACTAGGTGGTAAAGCAGTATATCAATATGCAGCCCATGCATTAAATACATCAACTAATTTGACTGTATAGTGCTGTAAATTTCGAACACAGTATACACTCTTGCTAACTTTTTACGCAAGTATACATTAGCCTACCATAATTACAGTTTTGAAACAGGGCCTACCAAGTCTGGCCAAGTCTGGGGACATACACGAGTTACAGGATCATCATTCTTTTTAGTTGCCATAATCGGACTTTTCTACTTAGGTGGAAAGCATATAGCCGTTAATTCACGAGGATCAGCTCGTCACATTGCCATGACATTACTCTTCAATTTACAGTAAGAATTTGCGAATAGAACCTATAATTAGTTTTAGAGTTTTGATACACAGGTACTAGGGCACTAACCTCAACATATTCATTTTGCCAAGCATGCTGAATGTTTAGATCAAATGAGTTTGTTGAGTTAGTGTGACGCACCTGAACTTTAGGAACTTTTTATTGCGATAGCATTTCATCCAATTACCGAATGGATGATGTGTAACTTAAAGAAGTAGAAGCAATATAGAGTTGTATGCCAGTCATCCAGGAAGAGCAACACATAACGTCCTCAAGACTTATTTGCAATTGTCTTCTAGTGTTAATTAAATCTACGTCTGTGTGTAAAGCTCGAGCCATCTACTAGTAACATAAAATGCCCGAACAGAAGATTTTTCTTAGACTCTGAGCTTTTGAAGGCGAACTGAAGTCATTCCAATGCTCAAACAGGTTTTCTACATCTTCCCCTTCTTATGGACATTGTTAGAACAGAATTTTCCAATAGGAGTCGAAAAGAAGAGTAGCATTATACAGCAGAGACAACACTTTTTTGCTGAAACATGGGGTTAGATTCAATGTAGAGTTTACAGAAAATTGCAGATAATGGAAAAAGCACATGAAAATGCCAGGCAGAACTTTACCGAATAGATGATCTTCCAAGCTACCCATTGGCATGTACTCATAAACCAATAGTCTTTGATCTCCGTCAGTACAATATCCAAACAGAGTCACCAGATTGGAATGGTGCAATAGACTCAACATAAGAACCTCCACAATGAACTCCTGAAATCCCTGGAGACCATCATGATTGAGTTGTTTTATTGCAACCACCTGCTCCCAAGAAATAAAGGATCTGTGTCAACCAATGATGATACCAATTTAATCCAGGTTGACCTGATGCAGTGAATTAATAAGTGACGCTAGAAGAACCATTTCAACTTTCCAATGGCAGCAAGAGTGTTCCTGCAGCCTCAGCAAGCTGCAGTGGACACAAACCTCAAGCACAACACAATCAAAGATTTTGAGATCAAAGAGATATATAATGTGATGCAACTTGCCTCGCCTGTTTCCAATCGTCCCTTGTAAACCTTTCCAAACCCTCCTTCACCAATTAAGTTAACTTCCTTAAAATTTCTCGTCGCTGTCGCCAATTCACGAAACGTGAAGCTCCGTGCTGGATTGCCCTTCGGAACACTACCATCCTTGTTCTTTCCATTTCTAGATCCTTTTCTCCTTTCGCTCACTACATATAACCGCATAATTAACAGCAATACACACAAAAATAAGATCTTGAACGATTTAAAAGCAAAGGTATCGAATTTTCTCAAATGGGTATCCAAATCATACCATCATTATCATCACAATAAGCCTTGCGCTTCCCGGTGGCTGCAAATCAGCGACCATTCGAATTCAACGTGAGAAAGCAAATCCACTCGGGCCATTTACGTTTCAATCACATCCGGAAGGTACGAGACATAAATGAGAAACAAAAACAAACTAGAGCAAAACCTGAGGTGTCCGCCGAGTAGCGAGAGCTGGATCGAACGCCATTATCGATTTCAATCCGGCTACCCTCCTTACGGCGTGAGCTGATACAGGAGAAGCAGCTCATCTCTTTCCACAGGCCCAGACCCCGCTATAAACAAACGTATCGACACGGGACACACGCCGCCACCGAAGACAACGAAATGCCCACGAATCGCTAGTCCGAAACGAGGATCATCCTCGACGGCAACAGGGCCTCGCAACGAACCCAAAATGCGATTTTTACAGAGGAAAGTAACCCACCGGAATTCCGGGCAAAAAGCGAAAGGAACCGAGCAACGCCCCCGAGCTGCAAACTCGAAGCAGAAAGCTCCGTTCCCCACCACCCCTCCCCTCCCCCCCTCCACGGAAAAGGGGAGAGAGATCGAGACGCGAAGCCCTTAAAAGGGAATCGCCGTTCGCGAAAGCTCCTTCAGCCTTTAGGATCTCGCTGAACACGCCACGGCCACGCCAGGAGGTAAGAGAAAAATCCCACCTCCCCAAAAATAGCAAACGACACGAAATTAGAAACGCACCCCCACTTCCTCCCCAACCGAGAAAGAAAGGAAGAAAAACCCAGCAAAGCCCGCGTATTGTTATACCCCGGCTCGCAGGAAAAGCCCGGACGCGCAGAATATACTAATCAAGAAAAGGGCAGCAGAAGAGACCACCCACGGAGGGAAAAAGGCCAAAAAAGAAAACTAAAAACCGCAGGGGTGGCATCGGGAGTGGGAGGGCAAAAGCGAGGAAATCACGGGCCTAAATTTGGATCCACGACGACCCCCGAGCGCGCGCCCCCCGCGACCATCTCCTTTCCCGAGACGCGCGACGCGCACGCGGAGGCATCGCCCACATTTAGCGGTCGCGACTCGGAACGACGAGCGGGGCGGTCTCGGGTCACCGCCAGCGACCAGCGCACGACCGCAACGGCCCGTGGGAGGAGGGAGGGAGTGCGTCGTTGCGCTCGCAGCTGGACACCGCAAACGCCAGGACGGGGAGAATGCGTGGGGCCTGCTCCTCTCCCTCTCTCCATAACCCACTCTCTCTCTCTCTCTCTAAATGTGCCTTTTTTTCTTGTCTTTGCATTAATGGTTGTGTGGATGCGCGTGAGATCGTTGCATGTCGCTCTCCGTCCTGGTCACCCCCACCATTCCCCCTTTTGTATTTTTTCTCCCGCATACTCTCTCTCTCTCCCCTTGTTATAAGTCTTAAGCATTTAAACGGGATCCTCGACCCGGGCCCAAGCGAAATTACCCGCCTCGCCACGGGAGTTCCCGATATTTACCATAACGACACTGAACTCGAGCTGGTTCCGCGCGCACCGGATTAGATTAGACCCGTTGGGATTTTCCCTTTACGTGTCGGCCCGGGGGGGCTTGGGGGGACCGACGGGTGTCGGGCGATGATTGGGCTCCGCCTCCTGCGGATTAAAAATATTTTAATATAACCTTTTTTTTTTTTTAGCTCTCGGATATTTTCTTTTTCGGATCTCGTCGAACGGAAGTCCTCGCAGATTTGGTAAGAAATTACTTTGCCACGACATTGCTGAAAAGAGATCGCGCCGAGGGCGAAAGAGATCGATTTCGAGACTTTTTATTATTATTATTATTATTATGAAAAGGCTTGTTTTATTTTATGGTCAAGCCAGAAAAAAGAATTGTATAAGGAGCATAAAAAAAAAATCATTTAATGTTTTAAGTCTTCCATCGTGCACATTTACAATCGAGATTAGTCCATCCCGGTCTAGATTTTCCATTTCTTGGCGTTTGGCACCAATTTCCCGACACTTGGACAATTGGTCCACTCCTCGAGTAGTCTCCTGTGTCAACCTCGTTATATTCGAAGCCTCACTTCCTCCAAAATGAGCTCGATTGCAAAAATCTAAAGAAAAAAGAAAAAAAAAATCTTTTAACAATTAAGGAAATATTTCTTTAAAAATGATTGTTTATATCATTTATAAAAATTTAAAAAATATATCTCTATTTCTTATAAATGGATTTAGATATAAATTATATTAATTAATTACTTCGAACGATACAATTGATTATATATAATAAAATATTTTTTAAATTATTTATTTTTCCTCGATCAGGTGGGGACTGAACCAGGATCCCGGCAGATAAAATAATAAAGTAATTGATGTGAAGCGAGTTGAAAGCAGATTGGATGCGTTGACGTAAGCCGTGATGCACCGCGTGATGGAGCGGATTTTCTACGCCGAGTGGTCATATTCTAGAGAGGAGAGGGGGGGCGGGGATCTGGACCGCTTTTGATTGGATTCTCATGTTGACTTCGGCGGAGACAAAAACGAGATTTCGGACGTAATTTGGATTGTTTAAGGTCTATAAATTTGAGGGGATCTATGTAGGCTATCATGATGTCCACTTGACTCCCTTTTGTCCCTTTTTTTTATTTTAATTTTTCTTTTCTGTCCTTTCTTTGACGTGAGATCTCGCCTGTGAACGAATTAGGTATTAGCTTTAGGGATTATTTATTTATTAATTTGTTTTTCACCCCACCTTGGAATTTACAAAAATGCCAACCCCTCGAGAGCGAGAGAGAGAGAGAGAGATTGAGGGAAAAAAGGGGATTTTTAGGGTGATCTTTTGATGTCCGATTAAGAGAGATAATCTTGCACGCATTTCCAACGCATCGACAATGTTGATTTATTATTGCTCCATCGTAATTTATTAGGATCACATCGGGATTAGACATGAATTAAATATAAAACTTCATTAGGACTTTTCATTAATTCAAGCGCATGGTTCTTGACTCGATGGGATGTGATTTTGATCCTCTGACGCGGTCAATACAAGGTTGTAACATGCATAATTCCTGAACTCTATGTATAGTGTTTAATGTTGTTTTTGAACTTTTCTCTTATTCGATTTAGTTTTTTATTTTTTCAATTTTGCTCAATGAAGTTGTTTCGCCAACTCCAATGCTGTATCGTATGGATTTTGCTGATGTAGACTAAATTGACATGATCAGTCACATTATGTCATTTCGTTCTAGATTAAGAGAAAATTTTCTACTCTTTTCATTATTCTCCCATTTCTCCTTAAATATCATCACACGGTCATCTACACATCCATAATCACTGTTGACACATGTTTGACGACCTTGTAGCTCCATGACCTCCGGTGCATTGATGCAGTGTTTGTAGCATGTCGTTTCTCTGTTTCATAACTACAATTGGTGGGACATTGGGCCCAAATTCTAATCTAAGGTAAAGTTGAAAGTTGTGTGCCTTATATTTGTATTTTGCAGGGTGCTGCTAAGTGTCATTGAGAACATGGAGAGAGATCTCGACGGGCGATGGGCGGTTGATCTTCATGGTGCCGTTGGTGCTGGAGCGTGGCCGTGAGAAGGAGATGGTGGGGCGCCAAGTTTTGTAGCAGTGTTGCTGTCGAAGTGTGACGGGGAGGGGTGCGATGATAGGTAGCGGCTACTAGGGGTGAGCAGCGGTCTAGGGTCGACCCTGGACCGGCACAACCCTGCTGATCCTGGTCCGGTTTCCAAGGAGACCGGGTCAGTCATTGGTCCTAAGACTTCAAGATCGGTACTGTGCAGGTTGGTTCTCGATCTTGGAAGTTTAGGGTCGGTCCAACTCGGACCAATCCTGATAATATATATATTAATATATATATATATATATATTGGTAAAGGAAATATATTTATATATAATATATTTTAGATATTTAATATATAATATTTTTTAATATTTTTCTTATAAATAGCAAACCCAGCCACGTTATTCACGCCTTGAAATGGGTGAATAGTGTTGTGAAATGGCTTATAATGTCCTTAGCCTCTTGTCTTATTCTTCTTATAGTTTAATTGTTTAGTTGCACTTTGCTTTTGAGTTTGTGTCAAGTGGAAGAAGTTTTCGAATAGTAGTATTGCCGTTGTTATGATGATGTGCCTATCAAGTGGTGTGAAGCTTAATTATTGATTGATTAGACTTTGCTTGATTGAATGTATGAATCATTTTTGCATATAGTGTTACAAGTATTATTAATAGATGATTGCAGGAGAAGATGCCTAGAAAACATTTTTTGGCCTAGAATTCTTTTCTCTTAAACTTCTCATCTCATCCCATTTCCCGAAGGGAAGAATGATTCAAAGACGAATCAAAAACAAGAAAATTATAATATGCTTCAGCGATGGAAACACTTTATCTCTATTAACAAGCTCGATCATTTATATAGTTTGTTGTTTTAACTAGTACAAACTTTTTATGATAATCTTATCTTAAATTTATGTTGAATATGTACTTATATTTATAGTTTGGTTTGATATGTAATTTGAATTAATGAGTTTTACTTTTTAAGGAATAAAAGATGAAATAAAAAAAATTATCAGCTAGTCCCGGGTTGACCTTGGACCGGACCGAACCCATAGGGTTGGTCTGGTCCTCGGTCCTAGACTCAACCGAGTCAGTCCTCGGTCCCAAAAATTGGGGATCGACATTGTACGGGTTGGTCCTAGGGTTAGGCATCAGACAGACTTAACCCGGACCATGATCACCCTAGCGGCTGCAGTTAAGGACATGGCTTTCTCTAAACCTGTAAGCATTAAAATTTTAATATACATAACTACGAGAAAATATTAAGCAAATCATATGATTAACCGATTAGCATTAAACAAATAAAAAGATCAAGGGGTAAATATACTATATTAAATTTCCCAAATAAAGATAAAGAAAATGAAGAAAAAAATTGAGATTAGGAGAGAAAAATCAAATTCTAATCAGATTAAGGTGCTCTTTATAAAGTGTTCTCCGTGTGCTCTAAATCTACTCGTATAAAAGTAATTTTTTAAGGCATGGTTGGCCTTTAGGCGGATTTTGCCCCTTTCTCCTCTCCACAATCCTTGGTCATGTCGCCAGTAATTTAGTGACTAATCTAAATTATAAAAAAATTAGAGATGATATGGAGCACTAGATAAAAGCTCAGGGATTACTTATATCATTACTCCCGTCGATGAAAGGAAGAACCTAACGACGAGCTTGAATATAAAAAATGCAACAACATGCCGGAATAAGTATGGGGCAATCAAATCTCTCGCCTTAAACCTCTAGCCACTAGAGGAGAGAAGTTACCTAGTGAAGATGAAGAATAAAACTTATAGTCTATTGATTTCGTGAAAATCGAAAGATTTATTAAATATTTTTCCAACAATAATCACTTATATAACTTGAAATAATTAATTAATAAAATTTATTTATCGACAAAAATTTATGTCAAAATACTTCAAAGACAATTAAATATTTTTGGTTCATTTATTATGTGAACGAAATAAGAGATCGCTTTTAAAAAATATTTCTTAAATCGTTCATTTTCCGTCCTCAAATTCACTAATCTCCGTCAATAATCATTGTTACTAGCTGGCCCGTTAATTTTTAATATCTTAGTGGACTTTCGGCTAAGTTCACTTTAGGATGGATTGATGATGACCAGAAGGCTTCGCCACTCAAGTCAGTGGACCTTAGCTAAGGTGACGAAAATGCCCATGACCTTGAAAAGTAATTACAGTTCTCCCATTGTAAGCACTGAGCTGGATAGCAATTTTAACTCCATTGCTACTTCCATTTTCCTGAGTTGGGTAAACGAACACGACAGAAGAAATGGCCGAGAAAGGATCGCCCAATCAGATGTTCGGTACAACGACGCGTATCGCCAATCTGGATCCTCTCAAAGAGGAAGGCGAAAAAAAATCTTAGCTAATTATAGCGTTAGATCCCGGCCGCGTCAACCACGCATCACACGCCGATGGCGTCCAATTCGAAATGCAACATTGGGGATGAGTTGGAGGAGGGGAGACTAGTGGATGTGTTTGAACCTCGAAAAGAATCAATAGTTTTGTCCAGGAAGATGTACACAAGTACATAGTCGAAACTCCAGATATGGAGACACCGCCCTTGCTTTTGCTATGCACTCTCGTCAAGTCCTTAAAGAGATATTAGGAAGTACTAATCCAGATGTTCCCAGACTCTGAACTTGACCAATATGTAAGATATTTTGGATTGAGTGTAAGCTTGGTAAAAGAAATCTCTAGTTTAATACCAGAGATCATCTCACCACTCGAATCCATGTCACGTACAAAACATGAATCCGAGACAAGTTCAAAATACTTGCCTTTACAAAATAAAGACGAATAAATGCATTAGCACTCTACCATGGTATGTAATTGAAAATAACTCATCAATGTGATATAAATTATTCATTTAAAAGCAAGTATAAATGCGCAATTAGCACATGACGGCTCACTCTGATATACACAGGTGAGAGTATTTAACACTACTTGTGTCTAGCTAAGATTCATCTTGACTAATGAGGCATTGTCGTCACCAATTCACATAATCATTAGCTCACCTAGCCATATCTCAACTCTCCATCATAGGTGTTCTTTACATTGATGAAGATAAATTCGCCACCACTGTACACTCATGATGATTATCTCATAACCAGTTACTTAGACTGGATCATATATCATGTATGTGAATCATAAGCCCATCACATGTAAGAAATCATTGGACCTCATGTGCCCTAACTCTGTAGAGTCAATGGTAGAATATACATATTTTTTCAGAGTCGTATGCACATGCTCATACAAGGAATTTCGCTCTCCTACAAATAGGCGATGGCATAAGTATTTGGTACATGGCATCATTCATGTACAATTCATTATTACACAATAAATGTCACTTGTATTTCAGTAAGCATGATTGTAAATAATAGCATACTAACCTCTTGACATTTCCAGTACAAATACCGACAATCAAATAATTATATGCATTTCAACATATAAACCTTCATCATCTTTTCACTGTGTCATCATAATTTAGTGTCGCACTCTTGCAAATTCACAGAAATATTGAGACAAATTTTTCTTAGACGATCAAATTTTAAGTAAGCAATTGTTTTTCTATTAAAGATAGGGCCTTTAATATGTTTACCTTAATCATGAAAACAAAAATAATTTCCTATAATTAATTTATTAAATTAAATGTTTTATTATTTCTAAAACTAACTTAACCACATATATCATAAAGTTTAAAGTTCTGTGATCAGCCCCCATAATTCTCAGTTCTAGCAGATTAGTCCCCTAATTTGGTAATATTACAGTTTTGCCTTTAAAATTTCAAAACTAGTTATATTGAACCGGTTTAATTTCCTTTAATTGATCTAACTTCATAATTTATTAATTGACACTGCAAACTACAAAATAAAACTGTTAAAAGAAACCTCTCATTTCTGTAAGTTCTCTAAATTGCACCTAAAGAAGCGAAAGTTATTGAAATGCCCCTCTTAGGTCTAGTCTTAGACATTTTTACATTTTTCCCACCCAAGATGCAACAGGACCCTTTTAGTAACCATTTGAGCCAAGAAATCACGATAGCTCAACATGCCATTCTTGAAGTCCAATCACACTTAATATAAAATTAAACTAAATGAACAAATATCAATCAACCAAATTCAAATGCCAAGTAGATCGATATAATTTAATCTCTATGGTTCACTTACCTTGATTGGAAGATAATCTCCACTAACCTCGAAAGCGAAACATGCAATCAAATTAATAAGTCTCAATCTTTAAAAACAAAACTAGTTTGATAGAGTCCATGATTTACCTTGTAAACACTTGATATGTGAGATTGAAAACCCAAACAACTCGATTGAATAGATTTTGAAGGTTAGTTGACATTTTTCTTTCTTTCTGTAAGAAATTGGAAAGCGAAACAAAATGCAAAGTTGATGGGGTGACAAGTCATGATTGATCGCATTTAGGGTTTAAAACTTGAGGTGAAAAAATGAAGAAGAGTGTTCAAGTAAACAAGTGACAAATGGCATACTTTAGATGATTGAATGAAGATATTTGATATTCAAATGATATTTTACATTTCACTACATAAGTAGAAAACTAACTATATGTTATCTGTTTTAGATTCTAGTAAGTAATTAGTTATTGGGAACCCATTAAAATATCAATAGCAAAAGTTATTGGACGTTAGGGAAATCTTAGCACAATAAATTTTAATTCTGACGATTATTTGATACGTGATCCAGAGCATATCGATCCCTAATTCCCGTAATCACAACTCACATCCATCTAATCTAAGGGCATATAAAATTTAACTCACATGCGTCGAGTGCAATCAAATATTTTTATTAGAAAGCCCGAAGGGCATTAATTATTTATTGGTATTTTCCGAAGACGAGATGGGCATCGAGATGCTACTCGAGAGGGCAAAATGCATTGAAATGTGGGGGCAATGATTGCTTTTGACCCAACTTTTTGGGGGCAACAGAGGAGAAAAGAAAGGGAGTGCTCGATGTCCACCGTTCGCATGCCACGTATAAAGATGCATTTTAGCCCACCGCCCGCCGCTCCCCCAATCCCTTATCTTCTCCATGTCTCCTGCGTGGGGGTCCTCGCGGGGATCGGCTGGGGTTTCGTATTGCTGGCTAGGAATCTCGAAATCGAATATGTGTGTATATGCTGGAATCATTCTGAGTGTAGGCCTATTGTCTCCAAAGGCATTACATAGGCTATGTTGCCCGGATCATATATAATCTTAAAATAAGATTATTTGTACTTTGTCTAGCGTTTGGTACAGCATGAAATAGGAAGGTGTGCAAATATAGTATGAATATAATTTAGGTCAAGGATTCTATCTAGTGAGTGAGATATGAGGATATGATATCTACTATTCAATTAGGTTAGAGAAATGACTTTAGACCGAAACTATGAAAGAGAGGGGAAAGGAGAGAAAACATTGGCTTTAGGCTCAGGAAGGCGACCACAAGGTAGTCGCCATCTTAGGCATTACCATGGCAATGGGGTCTATTGTCATCCTTCGGGATGAGCATGATGACCATCTCCTCGCCTCCCTCCCTCCTCATCTAACAGAGCACATGTCTAAACCTGCATATCTGTGATTAGCAATAAAGCACGGTGTGGTTGTGCGACCTTGCATTAGTTGTGCCGTCATTGAGCACTAACAACTTTGGGTTGGCTACACAAGCAACTCTAGACCCTTGGTAACTTGGTAGAGGCAATCTTTCTCTATTACAATGGCTGCCACCTCAAAAAAGCAACCACCATGGTGGTTGCCCTTGTTCCATTCGGAGTAATTTATTTTAGAATTTAATTTTTCATCTAACTCTATTCTAGATTCATCAAACATTTCATAAGATTGGATTAGGCCGTGACTATGGTATAACCCAATATTGATAGAACACGGAAGACCAAATAACTTTATATCTACGGGATTTCATATCCTATTCAATCTCAATCCATGCTTGAACAACCAAACGCAGGGATGTGCCAAAAAGCCTCGGAACCCAAAAGCGCCGGACCCATTTTTTGGGGGACTAGGCCGGGCCACCGGGCCGAAGTTCTTTTAAAAGTTCGGGCCGGTCGAACCCTAAAAAAAAAAAATTGTGCAATATTAACGAATAAAACCCAAACCTCGTTCCTTCTCTTTTAACTCTCCTCATCTTCCCCCTCGCGCCTCCCTTTCCCCAGTCCCTCTCATGCCCTTCGCCGTCCCACCACCACGCCGGGAAGATCGGCGCCTCGCCGTTCCGCCACCGTCCCAGTAGACCGCCCGAGTGAACGCAGGGGGCGGCGGGCGGCGGCGGCAGTAGGGTGGACGCCGTTCGGCATAGCCGTAAACCCAAAGAAACTCCCCCAAGAAAGTCACGTGTGCCTATTTTTTCTTCTGGGTGTGTTTATGTGGGCTAACTTACTGCGCAACGGGTCTTTGAGAAGTGGTCGGATATCGGGACGAATGCTCAGAAATCTTTAGCGCGTATTCTGAGTAGAAGTATATGTGGGTCGTCTAAGTTCTGGAGTTCTTGTGTCTGGATTAGATAATGTCCGGTACACGCGTGCACGTGCTGGGTTTTTGTACTGGATTGTGTATTTGAATCGGGCACTTGAGCTGCGACCAGTTGGGAGACCAAATTCCAGATTCATTCCGAGGTGTCTTCTCTCTGCAATACTTGTATGTTATCTGATTCCTCCGCATTGTCTATTGCGAAAGAAATGGCTTTCATCAATGGCTTATTGGCCCTGTTTTTTTTTTTTTTTTTTTTTTTTTTTTTTTTTTTTTTTGGGTCTTTCTGCATAATTATTTACTCATGGATATTAGCTTTCTTGGTAACAACAACTTGGCCGGGAAGCTTCCTGCGAATATCGTCGGTTGAAGCCTCGATGCCATGTATGTTTCTATGTCATGGCGATTCGAACTTATAGACGTGAGTAGTACATGTATGTTTCTGAGCTGCACTATGCTCAAATCTCTGTTTTCCTTTCTTAGTTGCGTTCTTTCGTTTCGGTTCTTCTTTGATTTATGTTTCTTTCGGAGGTCGTGTTCCGTCCTTTTGTCTCCTGTATAAGGGTCTTTTTTTGCTGTGTCAGTGTAGGGCTCGAGCCTGTTATCTATCATGGTGCTTTTGATTTTTCAACTTGTTAGTTCTGGCAACAATTGGTTTTGTCTTGCATCCACCATATTTTTACTTTTCTGTTTTCTATTGCTATGTGGACTTTGCTGCGTTCATAAATTTATGGGCGATTTTGTCTATGGTGCAAAGATCGGGCATATGATGGTTTACACTTGATCTCTGAACTTCAGGTAAGTTTGCATGTTTGACAAGTTTACATGCTGATGCTTTGCGTCTTTGCACCTTCGGGAGGAGTTCACTTTGAATCATTTCACTGCTTCTGTTTTGCTTGAATTAGTAGCAAACAGAGGAAGAAATAGAGAAAACAAGTCAAGGGTGGAATAGAGAAGTTTTTACCTATAATTCTTGTCTAACCAAGATCATTTGAATGCTCAGGAAGGTTAGTCGTGGAATGACTAAACGTTTTCTGGTCGGATGTTTTGAACTTTTAGAGTAATAGATTAGACCAACTGTTGCTGATTGTCTTGCATCTACGAATTTAATGGGTGGCCATTGAAAACTGTGATTGCAACAAGATTCAACTTCTTTATATAGTTGTATGCTGACATGGTTTTCACAAATTCATGTTGTTTTTAAAAGTGTATTGGAACTCAAGATACCATGAATTTGGTACCTCAATTTCATCTACGGTCAACCTGTACTCTTAAGATTCATCAAAATCTGCAACTTATAGATGGCTTGCTTGCTTTGGTTGCTATTACTTTCTAAATACTACGCTTGTCATTGTGAAATGTTAGTCCTTTAATTTTGGAAATTAACTTGTCATTTTTGTGAAGTTGCTATGGGCTTTGACAAAAGAAAATTTCAATAGGTTCGACAGATATAACTTATGTCCCCCTTGGCAAATGGTAGCAAAGCAGCATGGGATCAGAATATTCAGTAGATGACCTTTCCACAACAGCAACATGGATCCAGGGATGCACCATAAGATAATCTTTAATCATAAGAAAGCATTATAGGGTACAGTGTAGCTTTGCAAGCTAAACGCTCTTCACATGGCATTTCAATTTTGGTCTTACCAGCTTGCAGTGCTTCGGGTGCGTCACAATGGAGGAAGACATGTTCACATGCCTCACCTGCTTTCCTCTATGGCATCATTTTCTAGTAAAGCGCCTGGTGGTCCTTCAAATCATTACCATAACGATTTATGTAATAGTTATAAAGAGAAGCATTGCTTTCCTGCCGATGAGAAAAACATTCTCAATGAACTCTCTGATTTGTTGCCAATAAGTTGGCCTAATGCTGTTTCCAATGTGCGTAATGATGATTATTTAAAGAACGAGATGGGAAGCAGAGAGCATCATGGCTTCTTATCCCCTGAAGAGAAATTCCGGGGGGTTTTTCTTCAAAAGCTGAGAAGCAAAACTGCTGTGGAACATGCTTTGACAAATGTTCCTGCTGATTTGAACATTGACATTGTTGCTAGAGTTGTGAATCGTGGGAACTTAGGAGGGAAAGCTATGACAATGTTCTTCAAATGGGCGCTAAAACAGCCTACAGTTAGTGCGGACACTCATAGCTATAATGTGATTCTGAAAGCACTCGGAAGAAGGAAATACTTTGGTTTTATGGAGGAGATGATGCATGAAATGAAATCAAATGGTACAACTGCCACCTTAGAGACTCTTTCAATTGTAATGGACAGTTTTGTGCGTGCTCATCGAGTGAACAAAGCAATAGAACTTTTTGGCAAGCTGGAAGAGTTTGGATTGGAACGTGATACAGAGTCTTTAAATGTGCTTTTGCAAACACTGTGCCAACGGTCCCATGTGGGTGCTGCCAACTCACTTTTGAATTCTGTGAAGGGGAAGGTACCGTTTGATGTGACAACTTACAATACTATCATAGGTGGGTGGTCAAGGATGGGTAGAGTTGGTGACATCGAAAAGAATTTGGAGGCAATGGCAGCAGATGGAATTGCTCCAAATTGTTTGACTTTTGGACATCTTATTCAGGGTTTGGGGAGAGCTGGTCAGATTGATGATGCTGTCCTTATATTTGATGGATTGAAGGAGAAAGGTTATGATCCTGATGTGAGTGTCTACAGTGCCATGATTTATAATTTTGCAATCATTGGGGATTTTGATGCATGCATCCAGTATTATAGGAGCATGTTGAGTGAAAGATGCAATCCTGATTTGGATACATACAAAAGTATGATCAACTCCTTGCTTAAGTTTCGAAAAGTGGCTGATGCTCTGGAAATGTTTGATGAGATGTTGAGTAGAGGGCTTGTTCCCACAACTGGGATGGTAACCTCATTTATTGAACCTCTGTGTGGTTATGGTCCACCTCATGCTGCACTGATGATCTATAAGAAGGCAAGGAAAGCTGGATGCCTCGTGTCTTTGAAAGCTTACAAGTTACTTCTCATGCGGCTTTCTAGATTTGGTAAATGTGGAATGCTGTTGACTGTATGGGATGAAATGCAAGAGGCTGGTCATTTATTGGATGCGGAAGTTTATGAGTACATTGTCAATGGACTCTGCAACATACGACAGCTGGAAAATGCAGTGCTTGTCATGGAGGAGTGTCTGCACAAGGGTTTTTGCCCTAGCAGGCTTATTTATAGCAAACTAAATACCAAATTATTGGTTTCAAACAATGTAGAGAAAGCTTACAAGCTGTTTCTGAAGATTAAAGAGGCTCGCCTCCATGATAATGCAAGAAGATACTGGCGTTCTAAGGGATGGCATTTTTAAGTTTGCTTAGGGTTTAGGTGTGCCAGAACATACTTCTTTTTGCTTCTCAGGCAGTCTTGTCAATGGGAGGGAGATAATTGTGGAGGTAATCATCTCGTAAATCTCTTCCTAAAGAACACGGTGATCCACAACCCCTTTAACCTTCCTATTGTTTAGGCTAGCACCTGTTTAACAGTATACTTTCACAGAATGCCTAAATTTTCTGGCATGGTCAGGGCACATCTTCAGAGATCAAACGAAGTACATCAATATTGCAGCTTTTTTCTTCTTTATATTACCGTGTGAATATTCATCTCTGATTATGACATTGATAGAATACATACCTCCATTTAGTTATTGTCATCGCCTATTTTTTGAGCAACTTCGGTTTGCTTGCATTATTCTAGACTCTTTTGGACAAGGAAAGGCAGAAAAGAATGAGAAGATGGTGAAGGACACTCAGCTAGCCTAAGTTCTGTTTTTTCCTTTGCTCACTGACAAGCATGCGAATGTTTGTTGTGGTTTTTATATCAGAGAGAAATGCCCAGGCTGGTTTCTCTTTTCCTTTATTTTGAGCTTATACTCCAACTTTTATTCTATTCTATGTAACATGATTTTTTATTGGACTTTGCTCTGGAGCAAGTAGAATGCTGAGTGTAGATTAATTCTTCGTTCTCTTTTTGTTGGATATAAGTTGATTAGCAAACAGTGTGCTTGAGGTGTTGACACTTGGAGTCAGAGGTGTTCAACAAAATTTGCCTTTCTAATTGTGGGTGCACCTCTTGAGTTCTTGTTTGCAATTTTCCACTGGTCCCTCAGTCAGTCCCTGGATTTTTGTTTCTGGAAATGGATCTTCTTCAGATCCAATTTTCGGAGGTGATTTAGTTTCTGCAAAACCCTCTCCATCTAAACAAGAATCTTCTGCACTAACTAATCCAGTTGTTGGTGCTCCTTTGTCCTCTGCTGTAACATCAGTTTCTGGAAGCCAACCTTCTGTGAGGCCCAATGCACTGAATGCTTTGCGGAGATCATTCTCTATGCTTTCTTGTGGCAGTCAGGTTCAGTGTCCCTGTATGCCTTCAAACCCACGAGAGCAGGTTCCATCTCTAGGTTCTTCGCCATTCACATTGCCTGGAAGTTCAGTTAGGATAGCTAATTCTTCTTCCAGTGATAAAATAACTTGCTTGGCCAAAGATGAAGCCATCTACATGAAAGTGTTTATGGAAGTAGACATGGACAGAGATGGGAAGATCACTGGCAGGCTTGCAACTTATTTTAAAGTTGGAGGCTGCCAAGAGGTATCTGAGGATAGGTGTGAGGTAGTTTCTCCACTCAGTTGTACATTACTTTCCTTTATTACTGTTTCCTTTGAATCGGTTTTGTATGTTTAACAACATCATAGGCTGAGTTACTTGGCAAAGAGTATGAAGAGAAGTACAAGCAAGTTGCAGATATAGAATCTGAGTTAACAATCGAGGAGGCAACCTTTTGTAGTTTACTTACTGAGACTTCGGGGCTACGGTGGTGGTTGTATGTCTATTTTGTGGAATAACTGAATCAAATATATGATGATGCTGTTTTTGCCCTTGGATATTTTAAACGAATGAGTTTTCATAGTAGACATAAATGGTTGCTCCCTGAATACTTTATATTTCAAGTTTGCTTCTAAAGTGCTCTAATCCTATTGCCCTCTCTGAAGGAAACGGGTTCAAATTCTTTACATATTGTATAATGCTTGTAAATAGATGCTCTAATATTTACTTTAATCTGCCCATTTGTCCTTTACCATTCTGATAAGATTTCTAATACGATTTGTATTTGTTTCGTAGGATTTACTGTGATTGATTTACTTTACATCATGTCGTCATCACTGTTTTTTGCCCTTTTATGGTAATATGGATTCGTGATTACTTGTCCACATCGTTTCCAGATTATTTCTGTTAGTTCGTATTCTTGCTTTAACTATTCCCTGGCAAAAGGCATTAATATGCAATTGTTCATTGGACTTTAGTTCTTCTTCTTCTTCTTTTCTCTTTTTTTTCTGTGCGTGAATACTTTTCTTTCAAGAAAATGTCCTGTTTCCTTTCTGATTGTTGAAAATATTCTTTTGTGGTGTTTTGACTTTACATATGTTCTCTCTTTTTGTGTTCAATATATTTTATCATGAATGAGGTCCTTCATATTAATTAGTAAGGTTTCCACTTGCTAGTAGCCATGGTCCCAAGAAACTCCCCAAAATTGTCATCGTCTTTCTGCGAGTGTGTGTGTGTGCAGTCTGAAGTTCTCATTCTCAATGGTAAGCAGATTTATGAACATGGTGATTTAGACTTATAGACAATACCGGTGCACATATGTTTCTGAGCTGCATTATATGTGAACTTCCATTTTGGTTGTTGTTTTCTTTAGTTTTGGTATGAACCGATAGTTCTTGTTAATCGGAGTTGATATGGTTCTTCTTTATATATCTTTCTCAACTCTTTTTAGGTTTGGTTTTCTCACATACAAGGATTAATGCTGTGACAGTATTAGGCTCTAGCATGTAATCTACTACAGCGCTTTTGATTATTCAACTTGTTAGTTCTTGTAACAATCGGTATCATCTTGCATCCATCATGTTTTTTATTTTCTGTTTTCTATTGCTATGTGGACTTTTCTGCGTTCCTGAATTTATTGGGTGATTTTTTTTTTTCCTATGGTGCAAAGATTGGGCATATGATGGTTTACACTTGATCTCTGAACTTCAGGTAAGTTCACATGTTAGACAAGTTTACATGCTGATGCTTTGCGTCTTTGCACCGTTGTGAGAAGTTCATATGTTCATTTTGTGGCCTCTGTTTTGGTCAAATTAGTAGTGAACAGAGGAAGAAAAAGACGAAACAAGTAAAGGATGGAATTTAGAAGCTTTGACTTATAGAAATGTCTAGCAAAGATCATTTGAATGTTTAGGAAGGTAAGTAGCGGAAATCTAAATGTTAATGTTTAGGAAGGTAAGTAGCGGAAAGTCTAAATGTCGTCTGGCTGATGTTTTGAATATTTAGAGGAATTGAAAAGACCAACTGTTGCTGATTGTCCTGCATCTACAAATTTAATGGGCAGCAATTGAAAACTCTGATTTCGACAAGATTCAACTTTTTTCTAATATGTTGACATGGTTTTCTCAAATTTGAATCCTTTAGATAAATGTGTATTGTCGCTCAAGATACTGTGATCATATTACCTCAATTCATCTGCCATTGATGGGTATTAGGGAATTGTGTCTTTACAGTCTAGGGAATTGTGGGTTCTCCGTTTGAGTTTTTTTTTTTTTTTTTTTTTTGGGGGGTGGTTCTGAGTGCTCCCCTTGAGTTTTTGTTTGGAAATATGCATTAAATCCACTGTTAGGGTCGAAATTCCTAACTTGAAGTCTTCAAGGCTTGCCATGTGGATTTTGTGGACCAAGTGTTAATTGTCTTCCTTGTAGCAATTTATGCTAATGTCTATTTACAATAACCTTCTTCTTTGGACTGCATTTCCCCTCCTCTTTATCTTGAATTTTAATGCCAGCTTAGGTTGGCCTTTCTCTTCACATGAGGTACTTGCCACACAATTTATAACGAGTTGAGCAAGTTCGTTACTTTGTAATAGCCTAGTTTGCCTACATATATTAAGATTTTTGATTTATGTTGACATCTGTGTGAAATTTTGGTAACTTTCAGGTACCATTGGGCGCTTAAACTAGTGGGAAATCTTCATGGACAACCAGGGATTCGAGCCAGCAGCGGAAGATGTAGCCACATTTCCAAAAGGCGGTCAGTGATTGGTTCAGCTTCAGATTGGTTATCAAGTTTTCATCCTCGACAAGCAGACTCGGAGCTGGGAGTACAAGACCTGAGCATGCAAATGGCGACATCTTTGCCGGTTCTCAATTGATAGCTTTGTCCAGTTTGAAATGAAAGGCAGTTGTTTTCGCCAGCAGCTGATGCTGAACCAGATGATCAGGCAGAAAGCTGAAATCGAGTGCCCAGAAGAGAAAAACACAAAACGCAAACCTCTGTACGGCAATAGAAGATTGGAACTGTGTCATGTTCATATTGAAATCTG
Source organism: Eucalyptus pumila (assembly GCA_016097595.1). Classification (NCBI taxonomy): domain Eukaryota; kingdom Viridiplantae; phylum Streptophyta; class Magnoliopsida; order Myrtales; family Myrtaceae; genus Eucalyptus; species Eucalyptus pumila. The sequence goes on from CM027851.1 coordinate 25,960,471, forward strand.
GGTCCACTTCTGCTACACGTGCATATATTCATTACAGGGAATAAAACCCGTGTATTTTAGGACACACTTGCACTGGCTGAACATACATGGTTTTCGGTTTTCGGTTTTGCTTCAGAGGTTTAGAGGGAGGAACTGAACACGATATGCCGTCGAATCGATGCTTCACTTATTCATCGGTTGAGGTTTGAATTGACTAATCTGTTCTCAAAGGTGATAATTATTTGCTTGGCTTCCAAAAAGCATCAGATTCATACGATATCACATGATTCCCTCTTAGGGTAACACGATGTTTGAATTCGGGACTTATATCCGGACTTGCCATGTCTAAGGTACATAAACAAAATACTGAATCAGATGACTTTTATTCTATCCAATCTTTACCCTTTTCAACTGCCCTTCGGTGTCCTAGGTTAGGATACATTTGCTTTACTGCAGAGGTGATGTCCGGTCATTCGCGCTCGGTTTCTGAAAGGCCAAATCGCCGTATGTACTTTAAGATTTTCAACATCGAATTAAACCCCATTCGTTTGTCGATCGACTTTATTCCAACTCGATCATTTAATTAATCTTTTTCCAGAAATAGAAAAAAGGAAAAAAAATCACCAAGTTCGGTTTTTCCTTTTCCGCTATACTGCAAAAAAAAAAAAAAAAAAAAAGAAGAAGAAAAAGAGAGAGGGATCTAAGTTGATTACAAATGTGTCGTTAAAACTCATTTTTACGAGTATGCAAAAAATTTTGGTATTTTTATGGACCGCTCTTTAGATCGGAACTATATAGTATTCCTGCTCTCTATAGTCCCCCATCTCGTTGAAACGATTTTTTGTCGAATTTCCGGAAAGGTTCTGGTTCGCCCTCCCTCCCGTCCCCGTCCGCAGCTGCTCCGTCGACGGCCATTTCTCTCTTCGCCATTTCCCTCCTCGATCGCGCGCGAGCGAGCGAGAGAAAAGCTCCGATACCCGACCGATTCGCGCCCCCACCCCCGAAATCCAAGGCGAATCCGTCCTCCCCTCCCGCCGTCTCGCCTCGATCTGACCGACCCACGGCCGGCCAATTCGATCCCGCTCCTCGCCTCTCGGGGATTCGGCATCGTTTCCCGCTCGGTTCGATCGGATTCGGTTCGCGGCCGCGGTTGGTGCCGCCGGTGGGGCGGGGCCTCGAGTTGGCGAAATGGCGGCGCAGGGCCAAGGGGCGGGCGCGGAGCAGTTCGAGGCGTACTTCAGGAGAGCGGATTTGGACGGAGACGGCAGGATCAGCGGGGCCGAGGCCGTCGCCTTCTTCCAAGGATCCGGCTTGCCGAAGCACGTCCTTGCTCAGGTCACTCCCTTCCCTGCGTCTTCCGCTTGCGTTCTGTGTGGTCAACTGGAAAACTTTTTATTTTCCCCCAATTGTGGTCGGTGCTTAGTTCATGTCGCGATCCACTTTGTTCGGGAGTCCTTGGTGATTGCCTTTTTGTCTGATTTGTGTGAGTGGGCGGATTAGGAGATGAATCCCAACGGTCGAGGCGAAACTCCGGTTCCGTTCGATTTGAATCGCTGTCGTTGGGACCTGGATTTTCTGGTCGTTTGATTAATCTGCGAGCTCTCTCTTGTGTCAATGCTAGAACTTAGTTGATTGGTTATCGGACAAGGTAGTAGTGAGGGATTATGGGCTTGTTAAGTTATGGGTGTTTCCTTTAGGTCCGATGATGGAAGTTTGCTCGAGCTTTTTCTGCGTCAAGTAATGGATTGTATTGCTGAAAAATCACACAATTTCTGGAGAATTCACGATGCACGATTGAAAAGAGGTCTGATGATGGAAGTTTGCTCGAGCTTTTTCTGCGTCAAGTAATGGATTGTATTGCTGAAAAATCACACAATTTCTGGAGAATTCACGATGCACAATTGAAACGAGGCAGTCAGGGATCCATCTGTTTTAAGATCCACTGTCAAGAACGAGGTTCCTTGTTTTGTTTACCCATTCTGCCTGAGTTAGCTCTGATTGTTTGATTGTTCTGATTCTTAGTTGTTAGGATTATTAGCTAGCATTTGTTTGTCAAGGAAGTCATTAAGGCTTTTGTTTGGTAACCATTCTGTTCCCAGAAATTTTTTTTGCCTAGAATTGATTTTTTTTTTTTGCTTTTTGTTCCCTAGACGAGTTTCTAACCATTTGAAGGCATTTGGTAATTGTTTAAAATTTCTATTCCCGAGATAAAAAAGACCTCAAATTCTTTTGTGAGTTACAATTTTTTTTTTAAATTTTTTAATAATGGCGCCCGGCCAAATAGGAAGAAGGAGAAGAAGAAAAGGAAAAAAAGAAAAGAAGAAAAGAAAAGAGAGAAGAAAAGAAAATAAGAAAAAGATGGACTTGATTCTGGAGTGATTCTGGAGTTATTCCTGGGAACAAAGAAGCAACTTTTTTTTTTTTTTAATTTTTTAATTTTAAATTTCCTGATTTTTTTTCAAATCTATTCACAGGAACAGATTTACTCCCAGAAACATAAAAGTTATTAAACGGATTTATTATCTTTTTATGTTCCGGAGAATAAAAGAATAATATCAGACACTGTTTGGTCGGTTACCAAACAGGCCCTCAGCTTTGCATTTTTGCTAAAGGATGCTCATTGTGATGTTCCCATTGCCGCAGATATGGATGCATGCTGATCAGGCTCGTACTGGTTTCCTTGGTCGGGCAGAATTTTACAATGCTCTGAAGCTTGTCACAGTAGCACAGAGTAAAAGGGAATTATCAGCAGATATAGTCAAGGCCGCCTTATATGGCCCCGCTGCTGCTAAAATACCCCCTCCACAAATTAATCTTGCTTCTGTACCTGCCCCACATGTGAGAAATGCACCTGTTGCGGCAACCCCGCAGATGAGAGCAGCAGCTCAACCAACATCTCAGAGTGTTGGCTTTGGATTTCCTTCACAACAACAACAACAACCACCTGTGAGACCGCCTCAACCTATGCCTACCCCTACTGCTTTCCGTGCACCACAGGCAAATACAGGTTCACAATTTTCCATGGGGAGTAGTTTAACAGGTGCTGGGGTTCCAAACGCAAACATTTCAAGTGATTGGACCGGAGGAATGAGTGGCGGAGCATCAGTTGGACCCAGAGATACTAATTCTTCGGTTCTGTCAGCTTTATCAAAGCCACAAATTCCACCTTCTTTATCTTCACAGACAATGGCTGTTGATTCTAAAGCACTAGTTGTTTCTGGAAATGGATCTTCTTCAGATACTTTTCTTGGAGGTGATTTATTTTCTGCAAAACCCTCTCCATCTAAACAAGAATCTTCTGCACTAATTAATCCAGCTGCCGGCACATCTCTCGCCTCTGCTATGACTTCTGTTCCTGGAAGCCAACCTTCTGTAAAGCCCAATGCACTGGATGCTTTGCAGACTTCATTCTCTGTGCTTTCTTCTAGCAGTCAGGTTCAGCGTCCTCCTACACCTTCGAACCCACGAGCGCAGGGTCCATCTCTAGGTTTTTCCTCATTCTCATCGCCTGGAATTTCAGTCGGGGTAGCTAATTCTTCTCCCAGTGATAGTCAGCTTAATTGGCCAAAGATGAAGCCATCTGATGTTCAAAAATACACGAAGGTTTTTATGGAAGTGGACACAGATAGAGATGGGAAAATTACTGGCGAGCAGGCTCGCAACTTATTTCTGAGTTGGAGGCTACCAAGAGGTACATCTATTTCAAGTATTGCATACAAAAGATTCGTTTTTTTGATCAAAAGCACTCTTTCTCTGTGTTGGTTTATTTTGTTACTCTTGATTTGCTAGTTTTGGTGCCCGTGATACTGTCCTGTTGGACTTTCTATTTGATGTTGTGTCGCCATATGTTTGGTGATATCATCAAAATGTCTTTATGGTTTACAACCAACACAAGCCTGAAAGGTGTTGCTATCTTGAAGGGAACATCCACAGGGAATATAAAGGATAAGTCTCCTTAAGAGGTAGAATCAATGGGGTAGTTGAATTTCTTCTTGCTAAATCTCTACAATGTCCAACCTTGTAGCTCTCTCTTATTTTCCGGAGAATTGTTTGCTTGCTGAAATCATCGAATCCCTCTGTCCCTGGTGGAACTATGGAGTTCATGCCATGATGCCATTCCCTTGGTCTTATGATAATTGGAACCATAACGTGGTTGGGCCCTCAGGAAACTACCTTTTGTAGCTGAGTCTGTTGATTAGTCATTTGTTATGCCTTTTGTTTTGCTTTCTCCATTTTTTTAAATTATTATTTTGAGTATGACAGCAAAAGATAAAAGTGAAAAGTACTTCCCTCTTCCCCTTTTGTCTCTTCTGTTTCATCACACCAGTCTATTTGTATATATTACTCCATCATGTTAGGCAGCATGATCATTAACCAAGACTGGTGTCTGTTACTTCCTCATGTGAATCAGCATGATCATTAAAAGGCAGTATCTGTGGCTTAAGTGCAAGAATAAGCTTAAGACTGATGTGTGTGTCACATCGTTATAATTTAGAAGCTTAAAGTTGTTCACACTTTTTCTTTATCCATGTTCGTTATATTTTAACTGCTGTTTCTCGAGGAAGGTCAATCACAGTTGTTGTTATTCTTTTAGTTAAATGTGGACTAAACGTTAAGTTAGTGAATTTATTTTTAAAAACTATCATCAACTTTGCATTCATAGGAATCTTTGTGCATGCTTTTTGCAATGAGATCTTGTATAAGCTCTGTGGATGCTTCTTTTTAGATTCTTATTGTCTTGTATCTTCTAGATGATATGTGATCTCCTTGTGGTGACAGAGGTCTTAAAGCAGGTGTGGGACTTGTCTGATCAGGATAGTGACAGCATGCTCTCTTTGAGGGAGTTTTGCTTTGCCCTATATTTGATGGAGCGACATAGGGAGGGTCGTCCTCTTCCCACAGCTCTTCCTAGTAATGTCATGTACGATGAAACACTATTGTCAATGACAGGTTTACCAAATGTTGCTTATGGAAATGCCGCTTGGGGTGCCAATTCGGGTATTGTCCATAATTTCCTTCTTATTTGAGAGATGGTCCTTTGTTGGACAAGGCATGTGATGATACAGTGTTTGGTGGCTTCTGTATTAGGTTTTAGGCCACAGCAAGGAATGCCAGGTGCTCGACCATTGGCTCCTGCAACTGGCTTGAGGCCAGGAATGCAGGTTCCCATTCCTAAGGCAGATGCTGCGAAGCAAACCAATCAACAAGACTTGAGAGGACCAGCTTTAGGGGACCCATTTGCAAACATAGCTGGCAACACTGAACCAAATTCAGTTGGTTCAGCACCTCAAGACGCAACAACTGGGGGGCAAAAGGCATACACATTATTTCTCGTCGCATTTATCATCTTTTTTTCCCCTTGCTGAATCCATGTCATTTCTTTGGTGTTTTGACACGCGTCTTCTTTTTTTCATTCTTACTTTTAAGTAATCTGGGATGTTGCTGAAACAGTGAAGGACAATCGTGGTTATCTTTGGTTCACTTTTGGTTGAAAGTTTAACTTTAGAAGGATTATGATGTGATATCAAAATATTGATTATGATGCTTTTCACATCCTTCGTTCATTTATATTCTTTTCAAATTAGAATTGATTTGGCCATTTGTTAGAAGTAAAAGAACTACTCTTTTCCTGATGACAGGTGGAAGAAAAGGAGAAAGTTATATTGGATTCAAAGGAGAAGATTGAGTTTTACCGCACAAAAATGCAAGACCTTGTGAGTATTTTCTTATGCATATTTTGTTAATGATATGGAGAATTTAACAGGCTTAATGGTCTGGAATCATGCAGAGGTTGTTGCATTGTTCATTGTATATTTGCCCCTGTTAGAAGATTTGCCTAGTATTGACTCGATATTTTTGAACTTGAAGGCAGAAGCCTGGAACACAGTGGATGTTATTTTTCTTTACAGTTATCTTTCTCAAAAATTATATTTCAGGCATCACGAGACAAATGGCTGCTGTAATATTACATGAACTTAAGTAAGAAACTAGAACATTTTTGAAATCTTATGGTTGCATGTTGTTTGCTCAAGCTTGTCCTGATTTCTTTGCCTATTATTAGTAGGGCGCTGGTAATGTTTAATACAAAGAATGTGGGAAAGGCCTCGCCATCGCAGAGTTTGTGGGCACCATTTCCCCCTTTTTAGATTACATTTGACACCAATATATGATCGTTAAATCTATATGTGATAAACAAAGGACACAAATTTATGATTTCAATGGAAAGGACTATCTGCTTTTAGTACACAGATCCCTATTCCTCTTGCGGCAGTTCTGTGTGATGAGGTCCCAATGAGAGCATAACACTTTGCACTAAGCAATCTGGAATCTTTATTTGATAAGAACATCACAATTCATTATCTGGTCGATGTTCTGTTACCAATTTCATATCAGGACCACTGGTCAAGTTTTGGCATGTTTTGGTTGGCTGTGCTGCAAAGGTCATGGTGACTCTTGAGTGTCTGAGCTCTATTTTTATGTGGTTTTTCTTTATTTTGTCTTCCCTTTTCTTTTGTTCCTATGCTTTCTCTTGTTGATATTTGCTCTTCATTCCTCAGGTTTTATTTAAAAGCAGATGTGATAATAAATTGAATGAGATGACGGAGAGGGCATCTGCAGATAAGCGTGAGGTGCTTTCTCCACTCAGTCGTACACTACTTTCCTTTATTATTGTTTTCTTTGAATCAATTTATTCATTCTACTTGAGTGACTTTGTAGGCCGAGTTTCTTGGCAAAAAGTATGAAGAGAAGTACAAGCAAGTCGCAGAAATAGCATCTAAGTTAACCGTTGAGGAGGCGACCTTTCGTGATCTTCAGGTGGTTTACTTACTACTGAGTATTCGGGAATACTGTGGTGGTTGCGTTTCTGTCCTGTGGAATAATCCAAACAAAAACATGATGATGCTGTTTTTCCCCGTGGATTTTGTTGCTAACCAATATGAGGTTTCATGGTAAACATAAATGGTTGCTCCCTGAATACTATACTTTTCAAGTTTGTTTCTAAAGTAATCTTATAAGCCCTCTCTAGAGGAAATGGTTCAAGAACTTTACATGTAGTATAATTCTTCTACATAGATGCTCTAATCTTTACTCTAATCTGCCCCTTTGTCCTTTGCAATTCTGATAAAATTTCTAATTCAATTTGTATATGGTTTGTAGAATTCACTTTAATCGATTTACTTTTCAGTGCATGTAGTCACAGCTGCTTCCCCCTTTTTATGGTAATATGCATTCACGACTACTTGTTCACATCTTTCACAGATTACTTCTGTAGTTTCTGCTTCCTGCTATAACAATTCTCTGGCAAATGCCATGAATACACAATTGTCCCTTTGACTTTTCTTTAAATAAAATGCCTTTTTGTTTTTCCTTTCTGATAGCTGAAAATTATTCTTTTGTAATGTTTTAACTTTACTCATGTTCTCTCTTTTTTGTGGTGGATATATTTTATTGCGAGTAAGGTCCCTTATATAAATTGGCAAGCATCGTTCCTCCACCCTCCTCGAAAATTTGCATCTTTGTATGATTGACCTAACATTCAGTACCTGAAACCCGTTAAACGTTGTGGGAGGAAATATTTATTTTTCCTTATTTTCATGTTTCTGATCTGTTGCACTTACAGGAAAGGAAAATGGAGTTGCATAAGGCCATTGTCACAGTGGAACAAGGTGGCAGTGCAGATGGCCTTCTTCAGGTGCTTGTTTCTATATTTGCAAGCTGTTTGATTTTAGCTTTTCCTCTGTGGATGCTCTCCAACTTTTCTACTAACGCTTTAGTATTTCATATTAGGTCCGAGCTGATCGCATCCAATCAGATGTTGATGAGCTTATGAAGGCTTTGACAGAACGTTGCAAGAAGCATACTCTAGATGTCAAATCAACTGCACTATTTGAGCTTCCGAATGGTACTTTTTAAGCTCTGTGCTTCACTGTTTCGAATCTCTCACATTGGAGAATTGGTTTACTTTTTTCCAGAGAGATTTTTCTGTTCCTTCTGTTTAGGAATGAGGATGAGATCGGAGTTAATCATTTTTATTTATTTTTTTTAATTTTTTACTTGGACTCGTCCATTGGATGTTGTTGTATTTAAGGAAATTAAGGGGGTCCTTTCATGCATACTTGATAAAAGGGAATCCACTCAGCAAGAGAGCTTTGAGTTGTTTAGTTAGGAAGTAACTAATTGGTTTTCCTTCATTGATGTTTTTCTTAATTGGTTTACTTGTTTGGATTTATTTACCTTCTGATCTTGCCTTCTCTTCCTGTTCGCATTCTATGGTCTGGAAAGAGTCTACTTTGGCATTTAAGGATGTTTAGAAAGTTTACACTTCCTTTTTAAATTTGATGCTGAAGGAACTGGTAGCCTGGTAAAGCTAGCAGTTTCGTCACTGAAATGCACTGCAAAGTATAGTATTACCACTTCAGCATGATGTTAAATCAATGAACTACCCCAGTTAGGATTTAATGTTAACTGCTTGCATTGGGCTTGCAAGGTCTATTACGTTTTTGCTTTCATGTCAGATTGCCACCGTAACAAGCAAAGTTGGTCAATTGTTTTATGCATATGAAGTTTTTAGCTTTCTCTCTGTCAATGTTTAGTCTGCGAGCACCTCGATAAATTCATGTGTGTTGAAGAACTTCCTTTCTTTCTCCATTAAATGCAGAACATGCTTCTTGGATGGGTTTGTACTAACTGGACCAGTATCACAAGACTTATTCTTTTGTCTAATTGATGAAAGCAAACAATTTAAACAATACATATTTTAGACAATTTCATAGACACAGTTCTCCTTGAACAACTTGGATATTAATGACTCCTGTGGCTTTTCCTATGACGTCCTTCTCATCTTACTTGTATACCAACCTCAAAGCAAGCATCATGGGACCCCTGATTGCTATTTGAATTTCAAATCTCTATACTAGCTGAATTTTCTCTGAATTTTTTTGTCCTCACTGAAATTATTGACGAGTCTGTCGTCACTATTATATTTGCACTTATGTTTCAGGCTGGCAGCCTGGGATTCAGGAGGGAGCTGCCGTTTGGGATGAAGATTGGGACAAGTTTGAAGATGAAGGTGCATTATTGGTTTACGATTGTGACTTTTTTCTTTTGAATGTACCAGCACTGTCTGCTTCTCCTTCAGAGAGTGATCTTGGGCTCTTTTAATCATTGAAAAGTGGGCTTAAATAGCATGTGAACTAAAGATTGTAGTTTTCTCCTTCAGGCTTTGTCAATGACCTGAATCTGGATGGGAAAAATGTCTCTGTTGAGAGAGAGAATGCTTCTACTGAGAATGGTTATGCCCATGATTCTATCTCAAGTCCAGGTGAAAAGCATCACAACTCTTTGGGTACCATGGAAAATGCTTTTGAGAATGAATATCAATATGCCCATAGTGAAGATGATTCAGCACGAAGCCCTCATGAAAGTCCGGTTGGTAGAACTTCTGTAGGGAGTCCATCCCAAGTATTTTCAGGTGCACATTTTGAAAAGAGTCCTGAAGCAGATATTGATACACATGGGTAAGTTGTCTATTTTTTTCTTCACAATTCTGTTATGCCTTACCAACCTATTACTGAACCTTTTGATTTGGCCCCATGATGACCTTGGAATATCTTAAATTGCTGGAGCAGAAGTTTTGATGAATCAACCTGGGGTGCCTTCGACAATAATGATGATGTGGACTCCGTCTGGGGATTTGGTACCAAGGTGAGACGGTGCTAATTGGTGGATGTTTCTGTTAGGTCGTGCATAAAGTTTTTGGCCATTGAATATCTGTTGAATCAACCTGGTTAAAGATAGCTCTGTTATTAAAATTTATATATTGGAACAAGCAAACCGGATGTTGTTTCTTCCCCATCTGTTGCATTTGACATCCTTATTGCTTTTCTGGAGCAGTTACAAGAGAGTCCTTCCAAAGCAATTTCGACACTCTGTGAAGTGACTAGACTACATAATAGGATATTCCTTCACAATCTTCTGATCCATAATGAGGGGGGGCTCTGGATCTCGGGTCCTTACCACTATTATACTTCTCCAACCTAGCTGACATCTTCAATTGATGTGTTTTCTCAAGGGTTATTTTTGGCGTGACCTTTGTGGATGTCTAAAGTCTCTGCAAAGTCATCGCACCCTTTTAGAAAGAAGATATAATTTGCATCTCTGATTGTAATTACTGGCTTTTGCTGGTGTGTTCCGCTTGCAGACAGTGTGTGCAGGTTTTGTAGATAGAGGTTCTTTTTGCACCTTGCATCCTGGTCGACTCATTAACAATTCTTCTTGCTTTTACCCGGAAAAAGAAAAATCTTCTCTCTTTTAATTGTTTTCCTGTGTTGAGGAATTGCAGGACTCGAAGCATGGTGATTATTCCTTTACAACGAGTGACTTTGGAGCAAACCCAATACGAACAGGCTCCCCACGAGAAGATAATGCTTTCCAAACCAGGAGTGGTTTCGCTTTCGATGATTCTGTCCCAGCCACTCCTCTATCTAGATTTGGCAACTCCTCGCCGAGATACAGCGAAGCAGGGGATCATTCCTTTGACAACTTCTCGAGGTTCGATTCCTTCAGAACCCACGACAGCGGATTTTATCCCCAACAACCGGAGAGGCTTACTAGGTTTGACTCCATCAATAGCACCAAGGACTTCGGCCACAGTCGTGGATTCTCTTCTTTTGATGATTCAGACCCATTTGGTTCGTCCGGTCCATTTAAGGTTTCTTCGGAGAGCCACACTCCAAAGAAAAGTTCAGATAACTGGAACGCCTTCTAGCCGGTCACTTCCGTCCTGTTTGTTACAAAATGTTCCTCGTCTTTTTTCCCTGGGCTTCGCGCTGTTTAGTTTGTTATGTAAGCCGATTTTTTTTTTCTTTTTTGGCATGCTGTATAGCAGGAAAACAGAGCGGGGTTTTTGTAATGTGATTCGATGTGGCCTTGTATTTTCGCAGGGACGATGTATTCATTCTTGTAGGATGCTGAGACAGAGGAGAGAGATTGCTTTTCTTTGGCGTGTCTAATACTATTTATACGGACTCTTGTGAAATATATTCCGATTTGTCTTCCCTCGCTACCCGGCTCGGTGTGGTTTTTGCCCGTTATGTTGCTCTCCATGCATCCTGCTTACGGTGATCTGTGCTTTGCAGGTGGACTGAGCAGTCGGAGGATCCTTCTTTGTATAAATGTTAACCACCTTTAGGAACGAAAGTACCCAAAAAAAAGAAGGTATTCTACGAGCGGAAATCTAATAAAAATCTTATCGTTTTCTTTACCTAAGATAGAATTCTTTCTGAGATGACGAGTGATGCATGATGGGCCGACATCAAACGTGACAAATCTGATTCTTTTTTTCGGGTGAAGCGACGTGAATAGGGATTTAATTTTTTTTTTTTTTTAAAAGGAGGCCTCAATTTACAGGGGACGAGATCCATGTACGAATCTCGCGATATAGCCAGTATCATGCTCCCCTAGTTATACGCCACTCCGTGCTCAAGTCCGAGTCGAAATCACGGCTAGAGAAAAGTCAGAGAGGCCTTCCGTCCATGCAACGTACGAACATCCCTCGCTAACTATAGTAAATGGGAAATGAGTTGATCCCTTGAGATTATGAGGTCGATCTGTAGTAGAATCCTCATAGGAGAATTTGTTGAACTGTCAATGTCAAAGAGTGATTCACCATTTAAGTTTTCAATTTGTTGTGCCAATCTAATTCTAAACATTTTGAAAATTTATTAATATAATTATTCCGATCAATTTTAATAAAAAAATATTGATGTGATAATTTAGTTAGTGTCGATCATTCTGTATAACATACCTGCTCTGATGTGAATAATCTTTATGATTTTTTTTTTCTTGTTTTCTTTCCTTCTTGCTGGTAGTCGATCTCAAGAATGTCATCCTATAATCCGGTCAATATAATAGAGTTAGTCACCTAATAAAGAAATATGCATATATGACATAACTCACCATTGGTGGAATTGTAAACTTTCTCAACGATTTGAAGCTATCTAGGATTCTGTAATAGTGCATTATGTAACATATACTGATTGCAAACCTTTTTCATTGGTAAGACAAGATTGTCTACAAGAGCACTCTTCATCCAGCTTAGACTTTAAACAATTGGAAAATCTGATGCTTGAAAGCTTCAAGGTAACAACTCTAATTAATCTATAATATTTTTCATTCTTTTGTCTCCTTAGTCAATAGGTGATTTCTCCCTGTATCAGGCATTTTTACTCTATAGTAGACATACCAAATTTGCTTCCACATATAATATAAACCTTAACATATGGTAATGTTTAAGATACAAGGTACATATATATATATGTATATATAAAATGTGGACATATTTTTTAGGGTTAATACCCTGAAAAACCCCAAATTGGTACACTTGCGACAAATTTACCATAAACAATTTTTTTTGCCATGAAAAACCCCAAACTGGTATACCTATGACAAATTTATCCCGACTGACTATAAAAAATCATAAACTGGTACATTTATGACAAATTTACCCAAAATTAATTTATTCGACTGCAAAAAACCCCAAAATGGTAAATTTGTGACAAATATACTATATGCTAAATTGGATTAATACCACAAAAAAATCATAAAAATTGTAAACGGTGACAAATGGCGCGTAAAATCCTAAATTGGTATACCGATCAATTATCACGTGTCATTTAACTTAATAATTTGATAATAAAATTTAAAGAAAACTAACAAAGGATAAATTTGTCACAAGTGTACCAGTTTGCGGTAAATTTGTCAAAGGTATACCAGTTTAGGGTTTTTGGTGGTTAAAAAAATAGTTTGGGGTAAATTTGTCACAAGTGTACAAATTTGGGGTTTTTCAGGGTATTAACCCTATTTTTTAATAGCTTAAATTTTTTAATGGAAAAAGTTTTTCTAACCTTGTATCAAAACATAAATGTACCTTTCAAATTGCAGAAAAAATGTTATCTAAAGTAAATGATAATCACTCAAATGCAAATTTACCATTTTGATTTAACAATGAGAAACATAACTTTTGAGAATGAGTAAGAATATTATCTCTCATTCTAGTGGCATAGTGAGAAATTCTAGTATCTTTGAAGCCTTGAAATACGCCTCACATTGCAAAAGAAAGAAGAATAGTAGGAGTCCTTAGGGATCTTAATTTCAAGTACCTTTTGACAAAGGTTAGTATGGGAGAACCTTATTCAAATGAGTAACTAATGTAATTAATTAAAATGATGTCAAGGTAATGTAAGTTATTATTAGTTTTGAGTGACCTTAAATATACTAGATTGGATTCTCATACTGAAATGATCATTTAGTAAGTGGAAAACGAGTATAGTGAGACAAAATATCTATAATGTCATCGTTATTAACCTGATGGTAGAAAAGGATAAGGATTAGTTGGCCTAAACCACCTGTATTTCATTGTTATTTGTCTTTGTGCACATGCAAACTATTACAAGCATTTTTCACAATGTTTATTTGGGATGTAGTTGCTTTGTTGTTTATAGTTAGGATAAGAAGAGGTTTTTAGGTAACGAGGTACAATTCTAACTCTAACACGTTCCCTTAGGGAGACACCCTAAGAATTGGAACTTGTGAAAGGTATTATGCATGTTTTGTTTTTCAAATGTTGTATCAAACAACTAGAACTTTACGCTCATAGGAGCCAGGAGATTTTTAGCAGTTAAGAAAGTTCAACAAGAGATAAAATCAAAACATTTTATAGCTATTACACTCATAAAACCAAGAGGGTCGCAACACTAAATAATAGAGACAATGTGTGTAATAGATCAACGACTCCGCTAACTACTAGTGCAATAGATGTGCAAGAGATGTGTTACTTTTTTCTTGCTCAATTTGGCTTTCTTTGTTTTGTCATTGATTATAGGAAGAGAGTTACATGTAGTTGTAAAATTTGATCAACAATATGTTAGAGACCTAACATCACACCAAGTCCCACACTTAATTGGTGAAACTTACAACATGAGAATGGAACAGAGCACATGGATTAAAATTACCAAAATCTATCTCTCTTTTGGAATACCTACTTGAAGGGGAAAGGGGTGGGGTGTTAACTTTTACTTTATTTTGGAAATTAAAAGAGAACATGGAAAAAAAGATAATGGATAGACTCATTCGATTTTTGATGGGGTTCATGGAGTCAATCTCACTCTAGAGTTATTGCCATGGAGCTCAATTTGTTTCCTAATCTTTCTTACCTAAGGTCTAGCATCATAATTGCTATTTGAAGGGTGATTAGTTTACTTGTAAAATGAGTTCAGGTCATTTATATTTAGAAATAACGTACTTTCTACTGAAATTAGATCTTTTACTTTATAGTTGGCGGTAGAATCTCATTACAATTTCTCAAGCATCACATTATTGGACATTAACTCTCATTTCTATATTCTTAGTTAAACAATTCGTAGAATTATCATCTTTTACTAGTTCGGCACATGTTTTTTTTCAATAATTTCCTTTTAGGCAACGAATGAAGTTGTTGTACATGTTGGATTGTATGTGGTAATGTTCAAAAGTTGATTAAATATAGCAATACAAACTCTCACAACCTATATTGCACGCGGATTGCATGTATATCTCATTTTCATTGTGCATATTTTGATTGCAATATTATTTTAGAATAGTTATTTGATAAAGCTTATATTTTACTTCATAGCTTATTATGGAACCTTTTTTCAATTTCTCAAGCATTTCATCATCCAAGATCAACTGTTTTATTTCCATGTTCTTAGTTAATCAATTTTTAGGTTTGTTATCTTCTACTAATTCAACATATGTTTTTCCAACAGTTTCCTTTTTTGCAACGAATGAAGTTATTATATGGGTAAGATGGTATGTGGTAATGTTCAAAATTGATTAAATATAGCAATAGAAGCTCCTATAACCTATATTGCACGTATGTTGCACGTATATCTTTTTCTAATTGTGCATATTTTGGTTGAGATATTATCTTAGGATAATTATCTAATATAGCATATAATAGACTGATGTATTGTTTATTAGCATTAGTACTTAAAAATTTTAACAAGAGGCATAATCAAGACATTCACAGATTTTGCACCCATAAAAGCCACGAGGGTTTTAGCACCAAATAATGGATACAATGTTTGCAAGAGACCAAAGATCCCGTCAACTACTAGTGTAGTCGATGCGAAAGGGATATGTTGCCTTTCCTTACTCAATTTGGCTTTATTTATTTTGTTATTGATTATTGAAAAAAACTCACATGTCGTCGTTGTAAAATTTGGCCAATCAAAAGTGCAGTTATTAGAGATCTAACATTGCACCAAATTTTATGGTTAATTAGTGAAACTAACAATATTAGATTGGAATGGTACACATAGATTGAAAATGTCAAGATTTGTATTTGTTTTGGGGCATCCATTTGTATGAGGAAGGGAGTGGGGTGTTAACTTCTACTTTATTTTGAAATTTGAAAGAAAAAAAATGGGGAAATAATGATAGATAGACTAATTTGACTTTTGATGGAGTACATGAAGTTGATCTCACTCTAGAGTTAATGTATAAAACTCATTTTCTTTATTGTTCTTTTTCTACTAGAGGTCCAAAGCCAATCTCACTCCAAAATTAATGTTTAGAGCTCATTTTATTTATTGTTCTTTTTCTAGTTGAGGTTCAATATCAACATTGTTGTTTGAAGGGTGATTGGCTTAGTTTTTTTAAATGAGTTTAGATCACATATTTTTAGAGATAATGTAACTTTTGCTTGAACTAAATCTTTTACTTCATAATTGTTGGTAAAACCTCTTTCTAATTTCTTAAGCATTTCATCATCAAGTATCAACTCTTTCATTTCTATGCTTTTAGTAGCAATTCTTAGGGTTACTATTTTTTGCTAGTTTAGCACATGTTTTCCTAATAGTTTCCTTTTTGACGATAAATAAAGTTATATGGGTTATAGGGTATTGGGCGGTACTCAAAACTTGATTAAATATAGTAATAGGAAGTTCCATAACATATATTGAACGTATATCTTCCTTTATTTTGTGTATCTTGATTGAGATATTATTTTAGAATAGTTATCCAATAACGTCTATAAATAGGTGGATGTATTCTTTATTAACATTAGCAATTAAAAAAGTTCAATGAGAGACATAATCAAGACATTTACAGATATTACACCAATAAAAGCTATGAGGGTTTTATCATCAAATAGTGAAGACAATGTTTGCAAGAGAACAACAATCCCACCAACTACTCATGTAGTGGATGTGGAACGAATATGTTGTATTTTCTTGCTCAATCTAGCTTTATTTGTTTTGCTATTAATTATTGGAGGACACTTACATGTAATTGCTGTAAAATCTGGTCAACAAAATGTATAGTTTTTAGAGACCTAACATCATGCCAAGTCCTATAATTAATTTGTAAAACTAAAAACATGAGATTGGAATGGAATGCTCTATATTTCTTTTGGATTACTTGCTTGCAGGGAGAAATAGATGGGTGTGACATCCAGAATTTCCCCTATTCAATAATAGTATTTAAAATTTATTTTTGCAATTGGATGACTAGGAATTAAAGTGATAAAACTTCGTGAATAGGTTTTGATGTGTATATATTGGTGTAAAATGGCAACTTTTAATTCGCCATTAAATTATTGTAGAATTTGGTCGACATGTTCTTTATTTCACATTGAGATATTTGAATTTTAAAATTATTATTTTGAGATTTTCCAAATTTTTTATACCTTTCATTAATTATTATAGTGGTTTCAAAATGTTTTTGGACTTACAAATATTCATAATTAAATGTTTAGAATGAAAATATTTTTGGATGAACAAACATTTAAAACGAGATGTTCAAAACGAAAGTCGGCTTCCTAAATTTCTATTATTTCTCCATTTACATGCAACTTCTCATTTTTCTATCAAAATTTTAAGTACATGCTTTTATTTGATACATTGCACAAGGTATTCTTGACCTATGAAGCACGAACACGTTCAGGAACCTTCCGTGTCGTGTCGGACACGTGTCGGCTTGTCTGACATGCTCAGACACGTGGTCAACACGTATTGAAAAATCTGACACGTGGTCAACTCTTCTCGACACGCAAGTTGAAGCGTGTTCGGAATTGCAAGAGGCTGGGTTTCTAGAGCGGGTTTGCAAGTGTGAAGGAAGAGTGAATCGTTGTAGAAGGCGATGGAGGGTGGAGAAGAGGGCAAGGGAGAGGAAGTGAGGCTGCGGAGGCGAGGCCACAGTGGTGAGGCTGTGACAGTGAGGCCATGATGGTGAGAGAGTTGGAGGAAGAGAGAACCAGGTGATTGAGATGGCCGCGACAGAGGACCAGAGACAAGGCTACTACCACAAAAGAGGGAGGACCAGAGGTAAGGCAGTGAGCGACTGCAACGAGGCAACCAAGAGAGAGTACAGATTGAGAGGAAGAGGATTGTGCTATGAAGGAGGAGGGAGCGGCCAGCGTTTTCCGAGAATTTTCAAGGTTGCTCTTTTTGTTTTAGGAAGAAAGGTTTCTAAAAGATAAAGAATGGGGATGCCATGCAAGGAGGAGGAGGCTATGGTTTAGGTTTCCAAGGAAGGGCGGAAAAAAAATAAAAAATGAGGGGTGCCGTGGAGGAGTCTAAGGAGGGGTAGGTAGCTAGGTTTGGGTTTTTAAAGAGGGCAGAATTTTTTTTTAAAATGAGGTGCCGTGCAAGGAGGAGGCACCTAGGAGGAATAGTAGACGGCTAGTGTTTGGCTTTTCAAGGAAGAGCAGGAAAAAAAATTAAAAATAATGGTGCCATGAAAAGCAAAAAAGACTTTAAAATGGGATTCTTGTCCAATTGGGCGGGATTTGCCATTTTTTTTTCTTTTTTTTTTGGAGGGAGAGGGTAGAGGGTGATTTCAAGAAAGAAAAAAGATGAATAATGTTGAATAATAATAAATTATGATCACCATGAAAAATTATAAATTTATTTAAATAAGTTGACTCTACTCTTTATTTTTGAAATAATCATATGTATATATAAAAATATTTATTTATTATATAATGTGTCCCAACGTGTCAGAATTCTTTATTTTTTGAAAAATAACGTGTCGACATGTCGTGTTGCGTGTCCGTGTTGATGCTACATAGGTTGACTTCATGGATTATATCACTAATTTTAACTTTAATTCATTAATGCATGGAGGAGTCATACACACACTTGGCCAAACGAAAGAAGTTTATCTTACCACCGCCCGCGGTGGAAGCGTTGGTTAGGGCTTGGTACCCCAAACGCAGGGGGAAGGGTTCGAACCTTCGTGGAAGCGATGCTTCAATGCATAACGCGCGTCTTACCTGCGCTTGGGGGTCAGCGGTGGGGGCCCCCGGCGCTCCAGGGTTTACTCTCCCCGCGAAGCGGCGTTTGGAGGTTCCCTGGGTCATCAAAAAAAAAAAAAAAAAGAAGTTTATCTTCATCTCTTCCAAAATATATTCTTATGTCAAAATTCTATTGGATTGTTTGTGCTCTATCTGATTCTATAAGGACATTTGAATTGTATCAATTGGGTCGCTTAGTATCTTATCCTTAATCTTATTATATTTTTTTTTTAAACTATGGTTAATGTTTCTTTTCTTTCTTTTTTTTTTAAATTTTTTTTATAACTCCTTGGCCGAGTAGAAGGATTCTTGAAAATATCAAAGATCGAAGGTTAAAAACTTTTGCTCAAACCATCACCAATCATTAACTCCCTCTCCAATAAAAAAGATAAAAGAAAATGTCTCACTCTTGTAATATCAAGATTATGTCTAAATTTTTCTAGTTCGGGTGAAGTAAATCATAGATTTTCACTACTTTTTGACCATGGATTTTATTATTTTGAAAATCAAGTTTTGCTAATTTCAGTTGTGTTGTTATATTTGAAGATAACTTAGATTTTGAACTCGAAGTTGCTTTTGAGGTAAATGAAAACTCTAGGAGTTAAGTTTGCCTAATCTACTTAGCCTTTTTTACTTGGTTGATTGGTGATTATTAATTTTCATTTTAATTGAACTTTATGGTAAGTATGAACAAGTTACAATAATGATGTGTTAATTTATTGTGGTGATATATCTTGTTTTTGTTGAGTTCTTTTATGCAAAAATGTGTTTAATTAATTTTTATAAAGTGTGATAATATGTTGAAAGTTTAAAATTGTGAAAATGACAAAAGTTGGGTTTAGAAGTGTTATTTTCGTAATTTTACCTTACTAGCTGTTGATTATATTCACTTTCAACTTACTGACCGTTCATCATATTCATTACTTATTGCTTGCTTATATTCACTTGTTGAGTATCATCATATACTGTTTACATTCACTTTTTAAATACGATAAGTTATTGCTCACATTCATTTATTAGTATCATTACATACTACTCATATTCATTTTTTGAATATGACTACTTACTGTACATATTTACGTGTTGAATATCATCATATAATGTTTATATCAATTTTTTAAATATGACTACTTAATACTCATATTTACTTGCTGAGTATCACCACACTACTTACATTTATTTGATATTTGTCATTTGCTGAATCTATCAACATATCTTCCCATTGAAGAACAAGACAATGCTATGTATGAAAAAGTATTGAGTATTAAATATATTTGCATGAGAAATGACAAAAAGATGTGAGTATGTGAGTATCATTATAGATATATGTGATCATTGAAAGAATGAGGTGAAGATATACATAAAAATGTACTGTGAAATGGATGTCGATTGTTGAAATAAGTATTGGTTTCTTGATTTCACAGAAAGTCATGTAATATTAATGACGTGTGCATGATGTGTGCATAACATGTTTCCATTGAAGGATAAGACAATGATATGTATGAAATAATGTTGAGTATTAAATATATTTACATGAGAAATGGAAAAGAAGAGCATTTGAGTATCATTATGGATATATGTGATCATTAATAGATTGCAATGAGAATATGCATAAAAATGTATTGTGAAATGGATGTCGATTGTTGAAATAAGTGTTGGTTTCTTTTTTTTCTTTTTTTTTTTGGTTAAAAGTGTTGGTTTTTTAATTTTACAGAAATTCATATAATATTAATGATATGTGCATGACATGTGCATAATTTTGAAGTATGACGTAATTTTGTCACCAATATGATGGTGTGTGATGATATCTCGGATTTGAGATGTCATATTGTGTAATTGAGATTTTTTGAGAAGTGTTTCGAGATGCCTTGGAAGTAGAGATGTCCATGAAATGAGATGGGATACCATGGGTAGATGGTGCGGGATACCTCAAAATTGAGATGCCATGCTATGGAGTAAAGAATAGCCCAAGTGCTATAACTTGGCACGGAGGGACACTTAAATATCATAACTTTAAAATGGTACACTTGAGTATCAGTTTTGAAGTTAAATGGGACACTTAAGTGCCACTCCGGCGAAAATCCGGCCAAATGGCTGACGTGGCGATTTTCCGACGAGTTTGGTCCAAAACGGCGTTGTTTTGCACGCCGACGTGGCGGAGAAAATGCAAAAACGACGCCGTTTCGTGTTTACGTGTAAATAATAGTATAAAAATTAATTAAATTGGATTTAAAATATTCAAAAAATTAAAAAATTAAGAAAATTTAAGAAAATTTAAAAAATTTAGAAAATGTTAGAAATTTTAAAAATTTTAAAAAATTAAAAAAAAAAAAACGGGGCGGCTGAGGGCTTGTAGCCCCGCTGTCGGTTGGCCGGGGTCGGTGACCCCGCCGACCCTCCCCCTCCGTCGCCGGCGGCGGCGAGGGCTTAGCCTCGGCCGCCCGTTCGAACCCCCCCCCCATTTTTTCTGAAATTTTCTTAATTTTTTAAAATTTTTAAAATTTTCTAAATGTTTTAAATGGTTTAAATTTTTCTTTATTTTTTTAATTTTTTTAATTTTAAATCTAATTTAATTAATTTTTATATTATTATTTACACGTAGACACGAAACGGCGTCGTTTTTGCATTTTCTCCACCACATCAGCGTGCAAAACGACGCCGTTTTGGACCAAACTTGCCGGAAAATGGCCACGTCAGTCATTTGGCTGGATTTTCGCCGGAGTGACACTTATGTGTCCAATTTTACTCCGATATTGGCACTTAAGTGTACAATTTTAAAGTTATGGCACTTAAGTATCCCTTCGTCCCAAGTTATGGCACTCCAGGTGTCCCAAACTCCATGCTATGTGATTAGGATGCCCCGGGAAGTGTTCTTGAAGGAAGAGTGATGATAAGCATAATGTATGCTAATAAATAAAACATATATGCATATTAATAAGGTACCAAATGATATCAATGGATCAAGAATTGCATGTCATACGTGATGGATTATATCATGCATATGTGTGATGCACTTGCAAAAGAAAGTAATATGTATGCTTATGCATTGATAATGTTCTTCTAATGCTTGTGATTGTTATCTCAAGTTGAATGCTAATAATGTGATTTACTAACTTAAACCCAAAGATTTCATTCACTAGGCTTTAATGCACTTCTTTTTTCCTTTTTCAAATTTGTAGAATGGATCTACATTTTGTGCCATGTTTTAGAGTTCCATATATATAGTCGAAATATCAGTATATACTTGTCCCAATATCTCAAATAGTGTATATTAAGCATAGTTTCATTGTCTGGGTGGATGTAGGTTTACCTGAGCTTCTCCCTCATCATTTCGTTGCGTGGTACATTAATATAAATGGCAAGACAATTGAACCTTTGAAAGGGTTTTGTGGCCCTCCAAGATACGATGATAAATAAGATGTAAATAGATCATAAATTCCGGAGCTAGGTGGATGGTTAAGTAATGTATAGGCTCGCTTTTGGTTAATATGGGTGTTTTGGTATTAGGTAATCTTAATTCTTCCCAAGACTATGTATTGATTGTGCTTAATAATGTATACAGAAGTGTATATATATGAATAAAGTTAGATGACTTTCTTGTATAGTATGTTATGATGCATTGGACCTCATCCATGGTTAAAGATGAGTTGTATTAGACATTGTTCACTTGTGAACTAGTCATGAACCTCGGACTCAATAGGGTCGTTAATCGTGGATAAACATAAAAAACTTTCATTCGATGAGTTAGTGCTCCAATTTAGTTATTTCTCATGAAGGCCTTAAATTTTGGAAGTTAGCTAATTAGAGAGTAACAAGCTTGTAAGTGAAGTATGCTCGGTAGTTTATAAGTGAAGTATTCTTGTAAGCTTGTAAGTAGGGGTGGCAAAATGGGTCAATGACCGATTTTCTGAATCATATTTTAAACCAGTGGATTGTATGTGGGTTGTAAAGGTATAAAAGTCCAATTAAAATGGGTCCAAAATGTTTTAAGTTGAATTTATATGGGTTGAAAATGGGTCAGACGTTATGACCCATTTTCGACCCATTTCCACTGAAGCAGGTAATCTAAAAAACAAAAAGTTTTTTCACTTATCAGCTACTCGACCGCAACCCCAACTTCGGTGCTCACCTTTGCAACTTGCCTCTGAGCCTATCTCTATTGCTTATTTCTGAGAACCCTTCGTTACTTGCCTTGTGGCTTGCCTCCACTGCTATCCTGAAGGTTGACGAGCTCTAGACTACCATGTTGTGCATCACGGTGACACGAGCAAACATGGTGAATCGCCTCTAGATGATCATGGTAACTTTCTCGGAGCTTTGCTGACCGCAAACCTAAAAAAAAGAGGCACTGTCTTTCTTATGCAGTTGCTTCGTTTTGCAAGGTTTTTTCCACTTTTGTGTTCATGAGGTTTGATGAATGTTTCGTTCTTTGTTGGTGGTCTATAGAATTTCCTCGGGGCTTTTTATCTAGTGACTTAGAGTATGAGTATGCTCTCTTTGTCTCTCTTTTTTGGTCATTGTCTGTTTCATCTAAATGCACACTATGTGTGTTGGTGAGCTTTGTGGATTGACTTTCTTTTGTATTGGGTTTGTCATAGGGTCATAAATTTTCATTCAAGCGATGAAATGTGGGAATATATCTAGCAAAAATCTTGATTGTGGATTGAGTCGTTTAGATTACGTTTATGGAACTTGCAACTTTGCATATAAATATTGGGTTTCTGAAATTTGCATGTGCGTGTCTGCTTTGGGGGTTTAGTTAGGATTGAATAAACTTGAGTATTTTATTTAGATATGTAAGATGCAGGTTGCTACACACAATTCCTGTTAACCCCATGGAAGTGATAGAATCATGTTGGAAATATTGTTCAGTTAACGAGTCGCATCATTGATGATACTTTGTAGAATGGTTGCTTAGCAATGAGCAATGAACCAATGTTTTTGTGCTCGAAAATGAGAATGTCTTTTATTCTAGAAGGTGGATGTCTTGTTGATTTACTTTTTCTCTTTTATACATTATGATATGTTGCTTTTCTCTTCTATGTCTTGAATTCTGGTGAAGTGTTAAATTGTTGTGGCCAAATAAAAGAAGAAAAAAGAAGTATTAAATTAATTATTGCATTGCCATAATGAATGAATAAAATTAGGTCTTTGTGATGTGAACGGAATGCAAGTGCAAGTTTTTTATGTAGATAATTCTTGATTTGCCTATTTTGATATATATAAATCTACGAGTGAGGAGCAAAGTTATTCACAATTCAATTAGATTCTAAGTACCCTATTTCTATTATGGCAATGCTACCCCTTTCTAAGTCTCTGAGTCAGTTTAGAAGATGGGATGGTTACTAGTTAATTAAGTTATATGTGTGGGTTATGTTTGGAGGCTAATAGTGAGAGTTTCTAACATCTTTCCTGCTAGGTACCATCTCTTTTAATTATCACTGGAGTATCTTTGTAATGGAATATTAAGTTGTTAATTCAATATCACCACAATGAATCAAGTAAATTAGTTATTTAGGATCTGGACGCAAACACAAGTTGATTTTTGAGAGAGCTAAGAATTTTTGTGCTTTGGATAATGATCGGCAGGAAGCGCCGGTGACGTCTTATGCCTTTACTAGTGTTGACTCAATGAATAGGGTCTTGTTTCACATGATCATAAATAATTACTATACATTTAAAAACCTCAAGTATTGATTTGACTCCCTCTCTTTTCGACATTTAGGAGTCTTTAGTTTTCGTTGCATATGAATTTGGATTGTCGAAACTAACTTGCCCTGGTCCTTGTTGATAAGTAATCCTTAGTTCATTTGCTGACGATTTTGCTTGTATGAGAGTGACTAGGTGTAATCATTGAACTTTTTATTTGCGTGTGAAGTGACAGCATTGTTGAGTCATTTAATGGAGCTTTATATCAAGCATATTATTGTGATATTGGATATTGAATATTTTATCATCAATTGTATATTGCATCCTAGAAAAGTATCTTGAGAGTGCTTAAAGTTTTCTTACTAAAGTGTGGGAATATTTCGTGGGATAGAGAATGTCAAATCTACTTGATACTTCTCTAAATGAATTAATCTTAATTTCAGGCAAGAAGAATTTGAGAAGTCCGTTGCAAGAAAAAATTCAAGTTAGTAAGAGCTAAATTCATATAGGAGAATTTGACGATGCGGGTGGTGTACGTATAAAAAATCTAACTCAAATATTGGAAGTTGAAAATTTACTCTCATTTCAATTCTTGACTTTTTTTAGGTTTGAGATTCCGCCTTGTATTGTATAATGTAGTTATAGGAGTTTGCTTTATAGATGTTGGGTTCACTGGAACCATTCATGAGATCTTGTGAATAGTACAATTCTTACAATTTTTAAGTTCTTGTTCAATGTGTTTTGAATGAATCTGTTTTATGGTGATTGTTGTTTGCTAAGGTGTGGTATGAGATGATATGTGGCTATGTGCATTTGAGAGAAAAGAAGGGAATTCTCACTTCTAACTGACATTTTTGCAATGTTGGGCTTGTGATAGTACCATGCAGACTAAGATTTTTGAAATTTATCACTTGATTGTTATTACCCATTTGGTTGCATGTTTTTTTTTCTTCTATACTCTACTCTTAAAGGGGAATGAAAGTTGGAAATGTTTTCTTTTAGTATTAAATAGAAATATAATATGTCATCTTCTCTTTGAGTAAATAACTTGTTTTAATTCACGTCTTCTCTAACTAATTAGTTGACAAGTCAAGATCTAGTCATGATTAAGAAAAATATTCAACTACAAAAGGGTTTAAGAGATAATAGAGCTGCATCCTTAATTCATATGGATGAGGAAGATAACTCTACTTGCTCTAGACGATTGAAAAAATGCACTTTTGCTGTATGGTTTGAATTCGAAAAATTCACAATGAGGATAATAAGAAAAATGCCAATTGTAAATGGTGAGAATCAACTTACATGGTTAGCCATGGGACAAAAAATTAGTTGCGTCATTTATGTACTTGTCTCAATCGAGAGGCCAATGTTGTTAATTCCATGGAACGGTTTGATTTTAATATGTTTAGAAGTAAGCTAACAAAAACAATAGTTAAACACAATTACACATACTCTTTTGTAGAGCATGAGGCCAGCATAGAGTTGCTTAGTTATCTTAATCCCAATGTGAAGTACATATAAAGAATTACAGCAAAAAGAGATGTGGTAAAAGTTTTTGAAAATGAAAAGAGAAATTTGAAATCAAATGTAGTGTCACTTTCTAGTAGAATATGTTTAACTTTTGACTTGTGGGCTTCTGTGACGACTGATCATTATATGACCGTCATTGTGCATTAGATTGATGAGAATTGGGAATTGCATGCAAAGATTTTATGCTTCTCTTACGTGCCACCTCCATCAAAATTATTGACTTTGTTAATAAAGTGGGGTATTGAGAGGAAAGTTTTCAGTATCACATTAGATAATGTATCATATAATGACAGTGTAGTTGATTTTTGGAGAAGTACATATTCTATGAGATCTTCTTTGTTGTGTGATGGGTAGTTTTTTATGTGCATTATGGTGTACATATTCTGAATCTCATTATATAAGAAGGTCTAAAGGTGATTGTGGATCATTACAAAATATTACAGAATTGTCAAATATGTAAGAGCTACACAAGGGAGGAGAGCAAAATTTAATGAGTGTACATCACACTCTTGCTTGAAGATGCGTAAAAAGGTATGTCCAGATGTGGCTACTAGATGCTACTAGATGGAACTCTACGTATTTAATGCTTGAAGGTGCTTTAGTTTTTGAACATGCATTTTCCCATTTGAAGTTAATTGATTGTAACTTTCTTACATGTCCATTACCTAAGGATTGGGTTAGAGTCAAGAAAATTGCATTCTTGTTACAACAATTCTATGATATTTATACTTTTTTTTTCGGAGTTAAATATCCCACGACAAATTTAGATTTTTATGGAGTATGGCAGATTTAGCTTCGTTTGATAAAGGCAAGGAATAGTGAGGATGTAGCTAGTAAATCTATGGCTATGGCAATACTAAAGAAGTTTGTACAATATTGAAAGTATTACAGTGTCGTCTTATCTTTGCTGTTATGTTGGATCCTCACTATAAGCAACATTTGTTAGAATTTTGCTATTCGAAGTTAGAGATGGATGATAATGTGAAATTTGTATGGAGCATTCGAGAAAAGCTTTTTATGCTTTTTGATGAATATATGGCCTCTACATTGAAAAATGATCGCTTTACATCTTCGATTAGTTGAGGTAGCATTTCAATTGAGGACATTGTCGAAAACATTTGGAACAATCTTGATAAGTATGAGGTATTTGAGAGTGAACACTTTGGCTCCTAATCTACTAAGTCACAATCGGATTTGTATTTAGAGGAGAATAGGGTTGATAGAAAAAATTCCCATATATCAATGTCCTTGATTATTGGAAAGCTAATTCACATCAATACCTTGAGTTCTCTCTCATGGCACGTGAATATTGAGCATTTCTATCACTATTGTTGCCTCGGAGTCAACCTTTAGCATTGGATGACGCATACTAAATAAATATCGTAGTTCCTTTTCACTTGAAAATGTAGAGGCTGAGCTGTGCATTAGAGATTGGTTATTTGGAGTTTTGCTTGAGGAAGATCTTGCTGATGAGTCTCTCATTGTCGACTTTCAAGACTATTTGCATTAGCTACTTTCTTTTATCTATAAAGTTCATGATTAAATTATCTCCTTTGTCTCCAAATTTAGAGTAGCATTGTTAAAATGGTTTTTGTCCTATTTTTGCAATGTTGTAAACCCTTAATGATCAATATGTTGAGTTGATGTCTATAGAAATTCTCCTAGATTCGTGATCAATGTGGTAAACCCAGTCATAACGACAATGTGCAGTGATTATTGAGATTATTGTGGTCTTCATTGAATGTAAAGGCATCTTGAAAAGCATTACTTTGGCATTCTTCAATTACAAGGTTATTTGTGGAGGCTTTCTCCTCAATTGAATTGATCTTGACTTGTAACGGTGTTAAAGTTTGTTGTCCCCTGTTCATCTCCATTTGCCAGATGATGAAATTCCATGAGTTATATACACATTCCTCTCTAGTACGGTCGATTAATGTTAACAGCTTGAGAAGAGCCACATATTCATCTCATAATTCAAACATATTCTGGTCTTAGTGTCGATTATCTTGTTTGCTTTTGGCTAATTGAACTTGGAAATCGGTGTTCGGAAAATGAGTCGAGTTCTTTGTTATCAAATTTTAGAGTCTCCTGATGCATTTGCTTTTGTTGCTCAAAGGAACATTCAATTCTAGATTTGATGAAGCTTGTGTAAATCCGACTTGCGAAAGACCATTTTCATTTTGGCCTTCACAAATGCTTCATTAGATAGTGTTCAAGCAGCTAATACTTAGTTTCACGTGACAGTTTTCGGTTACTCAACTGTATATTCACTTCAGATAAGAGAAGCATGCGCATGGTCTAATTCTTTATAAATATTTCAATTTATAGTTTTTATTTTAATTACTATTTTTAAATTTTTTTAATTTGAAATTATTATGCAATTAATATATAGCTTAACATGGGTGTGGGTTTTTCTAGAATATTAATGGGTTTTAGCAATATAGGTTGGGTTTGATATGGGTTATTAGATTTACACTACATGAAAATGGGTCAAAACGGGTTAAATGGGTTAAATATGAGTCAACCCATTTTCGACTCGATCTAAACCCGACCCAACCCACTGATTTAACGGATTTACTTGTAAGTGAAGTAGGCTTGGCAGCTTGTAAGTGAAGTAGTCTTAATAACTTGTAAGCAAAGGAGACTTGGGGGAAGGTTCTAGATAATCGAAACTTGGAAAGAAACTTAGTAATTGAAGAATGGATGGCTTATAAAGGCACCATCCCCCCATTTCCTCACACTACCTCCTCCTCTTCCTCCTCCTCTCTCTCTCTCTTGGTCGCCCTTGCACCCATCACCTCACACCATTGTCGTCGTTGCCATGAGTCGTGAGTTGGCCCACTGTTGGTCTTTGTTTTTGTCCCAGTTTTGTAAGTAGAATCCCTAAATGTGCTATGTTGTTGGGCTTGACTATGTTCTCATTCGTGCTTAGTTATATGCATGTTAATGGTTATTTGTATGGTTTGCTCATGTCATTGGATTTGCAAGTGAAATTCGGATCCTCTATGCTATGTTGGTTTGCTCGTCGTATGAATCAATAAATTTGTCTTTTAATGTGCTAGTTTTGATATATTTTTGAATTGAAATTCGTGGGATCGAAGTTTTGTGTGGTTTCTTAAGTTTTGACTTTGATTTCAGTTTCGAAACTATTGGATCACTGTTTTTTGATTTTATAGAGCTTGTTGTGGTTTGAATTTGGTGAAACTTCATTTATAAAAGTTGTTCAAAACATTTTAATCTACGATACACTTTAATTTCAGATTTTTTTGAAAGGTGAAATGCTTGGTATGAAAGCCTAATTAATTACCATGTTAAAATTGTCCAATGTAGTAAAAATAATGACCTTATCATCTTTTCAAGTTTTTTTTTTTTAAAATTTTTTCCTTTCGAATTTGGATATACTTCCTCTATAAAAGTTATAAAGGACATTCATGTTTACAATATATAAATATTTCAAAGTGTTTTATAAAGA
Organism: Eucalyptus pumila; assembly: GCA_016097595.1. Classification (NCBI taxonomy): domain Eukaryota; kingdom Viridiplantae; phylum Streptophyta; class Magnoliopsida; order Myrtales; family Myrtaceae; genus Eucalyptus; species Eucalyptus pumila. The sequence goes on from CM027851.1 coordinate 25,989,435, forward strand.
TTTGGATTTCGAAATGGGTTTTTTTCTACAATCGTTGAATTTATCCAACGGAGAAATTTTGGATTGTCCTTGGTGATTTGCTGCTCTTTCCACAAAATGAATTAGGCTTGGCTTCCTTATAATTTTTTTTTAAAGTCTTCTTTACAACATATTAGATTTTTATAATTTTTTGAGTCTGTTTGATAAGTTAATGATATTAATTTCAAAAATTGCTCGAAATTGTTTTGTTTTGTTCAGTTTATTTTTGGAAATTCACGAATTTTTATTTGAGCCTCGGTTATGTCATCGTACAGGCCTTGTTTGCATTGACTAAGATGAATGATAATGGACTGGCTTGTGCGATGCACAATGTGTGATCGCCTGATGAAAGATAGGAACTGTGGCCACATAAAGTGGCGACGGTGCCCCTACACCAATGGGATATCGTCACCAATTGAGATGATGGTGATGTCTCATTCATGAGAATGAGATGCCTCCATGCTAGCGGGATGCCCTCACGCCAATGGGATGTCTCGTGAATGAGAATGAGATGTTCCTATGCCAACCGGATGCCTTGTCGGAAGGATGTGATGCCTCGTTCATTAGAATGGGATACCCTGGTTGAGATAGGAAACTCTTGAAAGTATTGGAGGAACCGTTTGAGATGGTTAATGAACCTTTGCACATGTTGCTATGGTTGTTTGATGCGTTTATTTGATATATTGAGGTAGATCGTACATTGATGATAAGCAATAATTGATTACATGCATATAGTTGAGGTATAGCACTAGACTAGCTATTGATCTGCCATTAATGTTTTTGCATGAGTAATGTTTGTTAGGGAAATCCCTTATGATGTTTTGAAGATGACAAAATAAATCAAAGGCTACTAACATGTTTAATGGTTAAGTAATAAACCATGCAGATGATAGAACATGTAAATGATATTGTCAAAGTGTGAAGACGACTAGAAGATTGAACGAAACATATGCCCAAAGTATATTCTGAAGATTTCTAGACTTCTGTGTCAAAGTTTGAAGACTGCCAAACTTTAGTGTCAAAGTCTGTTCTACATCAGAAGTCTGCTCACTCTGACTAATTCCAGACTTAACGTGAATGATGAACCAGAAGACAGACTCTATGCTGAAGCTGAACTGGGTACAGACCTTAAAGTTAAATCTGTTCAGAAGTAGAATATGTTCAGACTCAGATTGTAAAGTCTATCGCACTCAGACTCAGATTGTAAAGTCTATCGCACTCAGACTCAGATTGTAAAGTCTATTGCTCTCAGACTTTACATCCAGATTTGACAGAACGTAACTCAAGCCCAATCATATAACGGCTAGTGATCTAGTTTGGATTCCACATCAAGATTGATTTGATTGATTCAATCTAATTGATTGACGATTGGATCTTAAAGACAAGAACTTTCTATACGAAGAAGCTTTACTTATGGAAATCAAGATTCCGTTTGTATGGGCGATCGGAATCAATTTGGGATTCTACCTTTGTCACTCAACGGCTACCAAATCTTCTAAATACAGAGCTGTCCAATGGGTATATTGGAAGACGATTCTCCGGGATACTGTCCAACGGCTAGTTTGGAAGTGGAGGAGTATTTAAGGAGATGAAGGACCGATGAGCAAGTAAGAGATAGAGCGTAGAATTTATAATTCCAAAGTCTGAGCAACCTTCGATCATACACTTGTCTCTTGAGAGCTTAAACGTTTGTGATCGTGAGAGAAATACTAAAAGAGTGATTTAGTGAGATAGTGTGATCTACTAAGTGTTTGCACTCAAAATTGTAATCTCTTGTTGATTGCATAGTGGAATCCAACCAAGAAGGCTGTTGGCGTGGGAGAGTGGACGTATGCTTGGATTAAGCCGAACCACTATAAATCTTGTGTTCTTATTCTCTTCCTTAACTCATTTGTTTGAAGTTTATTTTATTCCACATATATTTGCCAAGATTTATCTTAAACACCTATTCACCCCCTCTAGGTGTTCATACTAGCACTCTCAATGTTCACATGTTAAGTTCGACGATGAGACATCCTCCTATATGAGGATTAGTGATTTTACTTACTGAATTTTGGACCACCCTCTTATTTTTCTTTGGATTTGTAGGTATGAAAGTCTTCCCCTTTGGAGTTGCAACCTCACTAGAGGAGCTAGGGATTCCCTAGCCTATGTCTTTTTGAATGGTGTAAAATAGAAGGAAAGAGAGTCCATAGAGAAAGGGCTTATAAATGTACTATTATAAGATGAAATAATGTGTTTTGTGTGATGTATATCCCAATTTTATAGCTGTTGTTTATTTGGAGAGTTTGTTTGTTCATGTTTTCGCATGTGCCTATTAATAAGATTTAAAAAAAAAAAAATCAGGACAGTGACAAGCTTGAGACATCGCAAAGATAACCCCAATCGCTAGTGATCTTGGAGACTATGAACACAGACACGTTCTAGGAGCTTCCGTGTCATGTCAGACACCCCGACACGTGTCTGACATGTTTGGACACGCTCTAACACATGGTTAATACGTGTTGAAAAATCCGACACGCGATCAACTCTTTTCGACACGCTCTGACATGCGTGTTTGAAATTGTGAGAGGCATTGTGGTTTTTAGGGTGGGTCTACAAGTATGAAGGGAGAAAAAATTGTTGAAGAATGCAATGGAGGGTGGAGGCAAGGGCAAGAGAGCGAAGCGAGGCCACAACTGCAAGGAGGAGGGTCGTGATTGTGATACCGCAATGGAGGACCGAAAGCAAGGCCGCAGCTGCGAAGGAGGGAGGACTGGAGGTGAGGTGGCAAACGATTGCGATGAGGCGATCGAGGGAGAGTAGAGATTAAGATTAAGAGAATTGGGCAAGGAGAACGAGGAGGCTGTGGAGGAGGGTTTTAGAAAGAAGAGTAGATAACAAAAATTAAAATAGGAATCATGATGTGGAGGGATGGGTGTGGGGGATGACTTCAATTTTCAAGGGAAATGATAGCTTGACAGTTGATGGGGGGAAAGAAACAAGGGAAAGAACCGGCGGCAGAGGAGGGGTTTGGTGGTGTTGTGGGGTTGCGGAGAGAAAAACAGGGGAGGGAAATAATTTTTGGGGGACAACGGTTTTTTGTGTGTGGGGGAGGGAGGGGGGGAACGAGGGAGGAAATTGGGCGGCAAGGCTTTTTTGGTTGGAAAAATAAAAAAGTAGGGCTAAAAAGTGATTTCAAAAAATTAAAATACTGAAATATTAAATATTAAATAATGATAAATTTTGATCATTGTAGAAGATTATAGATTTATATAAATAAGTTTATTCTAATCTTTTGTTAATCATTAGTTTTATCGATAATTTTTATTAAAGTTAGAAACATGTTCCCAAATATGGGTACGCATTAACTATAAATATGTTTTTCAAATTTCTTATGAATAGATTTATTAATGTTATTAATGTAAGTTCATTATAAGCTCTTTTTTATTATTTACTTATTTGTGAATTCGAATCAAATTAATTAAAAATTAAAATATTTATTTAATATATAATGTGTCTCAACGTGTCAGAATTCTTTATTTTTTAAAAATAACGTATTGGCTTGTCGTGTCGTGTTGTATCACATGTCAATACTATTTAGCCTGGAGATGGAGTTGGGGTTGTTACGTCAACACTCTCAACTCTATTCTTGAAACCAAGGTACTTGAAACTATCTGTAACGAGTGAGGCTGAAATGAGTATCGTATCAAATCTCAATAATTTGGCCATTCGTTCCCCTTCCATGATCTCCATTCAGGGATATTGATGTGCGCTTGTTCACGTTCATGTATGGTTCCCAAGGAATTTGAAGAGTTTGCAATTATCGTATAGATTCCTGGTACGCACGCTGTTGATAATTTATTCTTGTATGGTTCACACTATAGTGCAAGTGGCGTACATTAACTCCAGCAACTTTTGGTTGATCAGCCTAACATTCCCAAAGAGGAAGGTACGTATTCATGTTGGGTGTATGAACGACTGTCTTATATGGTGAACTATCTTATGCTGATCCTCCCAGTGATCTGAAGCACTACAGAGAAATTGAACTAATAAGCTATCTAATGCTGATCCTCCTAGTGATCTGAAACACTACAGAGAAATTGAACTGATGAGCTGCTATTGACAGTATTGAATCATATCGGCATCAGTTGGCCACCATTTCTTAAATGATTGAGATTTCAATGTTCTTCAAGTTTCCATCGCTGTTTACGTATAAGATTTAGGAACCACAGCTCTCCCTTGACTGAGAAACTGAGTTTGTTAGTTTTTGTGTTAATGAGGCGTATGGCTGACAATCGACCTAAAGAACTTGAGGTGTGATTGACGAGAACGATAACGATAATGGTTTTTCCTGCTTCTAAATCTTCGTGCCTCATTGAGCTTGAAGTTCTGATTCAGTTAGCATTAGGATTATCGCTTACATTTTTTGAATGGCTACTAGGATTATCGTCAACATGTCTAAACTTTCTGCTTATTACTATGCACCCAAGGCATCTGTTTTCTTTCCTTCCTTTTTTGCAGTACAATTCATCTATGACCATATTTGCCGAAGAAATCTGCTGATGCCCAATATTATGCGGTCATGTGCTGTATATCCACAGTTTCGAGTGGTTTTCCTCGTGGAATGCTCTTCGAGATTCCAGGATAAAATGGTTTTTTTTTTCCTGGATCTTCAAGAACTTCTGTTGAGGTTCTCCCTTCAACCCATTTGACTACCCGAAGGAGCACTTGGGTAACTCCTAATTTCTTGAAGCCTCCGATGAAAGCCAGCACGCAGAAGATGATGTTGCGGGGTTCAAGTTTGCGTTGTATGTCCGTCTTGTGTTCTGTAAGTCACCAAGCAGACGGATTCTTGAGTTCGCAATACACATATATCGCCAAATTTTGAGATCGCTTATGCACAGTGCTTGCATTCTCAGCACATGGCGTACCACATTCATTGTCGCGGCGACGTATTGCTGTAGAACTTTAGCACTCCCTCTCTCTTGGCGATAAACATCGCAAACATTTATGAGCCGCTTGTTTTTTCTTCCTTGAGCATTTTAAGGATATGCTCAGGTCTAATAAACTTTAGTACCTATACTCAAATAACATGGGAAAACACCAAGGTAGTTAGGGATGATCGGTTCTCGATTCGGTCTGATTTCACCTAGAAACTGTGAACTGGATTGGGAGGGTTAGGGGGTGTATGACAACCCAAAATTTATGTTCCAGAAATAGTTTTTCTGTTCCAGACCTGTTTCTGGAAGAGAAATCCGTTTGATAAACTTAATCAGTTTTTCTATTTCTGGAATAGATTTCTATTTCAGAAATAGGTTTGGAAGAGAAATCAGAAGTTAAAATTTTCTACTTCTGATTTCTGGAAGAGAAATCAGAAATAATTTCTCTCACTAAACCCTAATTTCGGTGAGTCCTCCCTCATCTCCTCTACGTCTCTGCCTCCTCCTCCTCCGCCTCTCCTCATTTTATTAAAAATAAAAATAAATATATTCATTTAAAAATAAAAATAAATTTATTAAAATAAATAAATAATTTTTTATTTATCATTTTATTTTTAGTTTATTAAAAATAAATTTATTAAATTTATTAAAAATAATTTATATAAGATAAATAAAAAAATTATTTTTATTAAACATAAATTTATTTTTATTTGCCTTGAGTGTTTTGCCAAATAAAATTATTTTTATTGTTTATTTTTATTCATTTTAAAATAAATTTATTCGTATAAAAAAATAAAATAGAATAAATAAAATAAATTTATTTTTATATTTTTATTTTATTTTATTTTTTATGATTTATTTTATTTTATTTTATTTTATTCATTATTTTTTTTGTTACTAAATCATTTTTATTTTTATTTTTTATATTAAAGGTCATCTATTCGTCGCCGCCGCCGTCCGAAAGAAATAAATTTTGTGTCGTTATCAAACGGTTATTTTCGCTTAGAAACTCTTCTAAAAATATAAATAGAAAAATCTATTTCTGTTCCAAAAACTATTTCTAGTGACTAGGGACCGAACCGGACAATCTTGGGAGCGGGAACTGGTTACTTAACCCAAAAAAATAAAAATAAAGAAATTACTAGAGTTGTTATCATTTTAGGGTTTATTGCTGTTTTAAGAAGTTAAAAATATATTAAAAAAAGAGTCGGTTTGGTCCATCAATTCGATTTTCCCTTGGAATCAAAAACCATACTGAAAATCATCGATTCCATTTTTATGGAACCAAGAAGCAGGTGGGTGGATACCCCCGAGAATTGTATCAAATTGGCCAGTCTAGTCCGATTTGGTCTAGTCGATTCCCAGTTTGGTCGATTCGATATGTTCACCTCTAAAGCTAACTATCATTCGAAACACTCAAATTTTGACAAAAAAATGCATATGATGTTGAAGGATAATCCCGTTTATACATGATGGGGCCATTCAGAGACCAAAGTGATTATGGGCCATTAAGGGCATGTTTGATAACATATCAAACAATATTGTGTCACTACATAATGTTTGATTTTATTCTTTTGTTCTAGGAAATAAAAAAAATAAAAAAATAGAAATTCATTTGATAACTTTTTTGTTTTTGGAAATAGATTTAGAACAAATTCAAGAAGTAGAGAAAAATTGCTCTTTTATTTCCAAGAACAACTCTAAAATCAAGTTAAAGCATTTTCTTTTATTTTGTCTTCTTCTTCCTCTAACTGGTCGCAAAAATATAGTAAAATTATTTAAAAATATAATAAAATTATTAAAAATTAAAAGAAAATTTGAAAAATATAATAAAATAATAACATAAAAGTGCATTTAAAATATAATAATAAAGTTATATTAAAATGATAAATTTTAAAAAATAACTAACAAATATAATAAAATTATTTTAAAAAATTAAAAGAAAATTTAAAAAATCTAATAAAATAATAAGATAAACTTATATTAAAAATATAATAAAATTACATAATAAAATTATATTTAAAATATGATAAAACTATATTATAAATTTATTAAAAAATTAAAAGAGAAAAATATAATAAAAGTATTAAAAATTTAATAGAAATTCTAATTAACAAAAAAAATTAAGGGTCATACTAAACGCATTTCTATTATGGGAATAGAAATTTTGGGCAATTATCAAATGTCTTCAGAAACTTGTTTAGAGAACAAAATTAAAAAAAAATCATTTCTGAGAATAAAATAGTTACCAAACACAGCCTTAAGCTTTATATTTCTTTTCTTCTTCTTCTTTTTTTAAGGAAAATTACAAATAAAGGCCTAAAGTGCCATTATTTTTTCAAAAAGGGCTTAAAGTAGAGATTATTTCAAATAAGGATTTGAAGTCTCCATATCAATGTTAAATAAGGACATGAACTCATTTGTGAAGGGTAATTTCGTCTTTTTAATTTTTTTCCTTTTTTGTTTATTTTTTTTATTTTCATAAAAATTAAATAAAACTAAAACTTGAAAAAGGGATTCCCCTTTTTAAAATTTTTCTTTTTTAAAGTTTTAATATAATTAAATTTAAATTTAAATTATGCTTGGACAAAATTATCCTAATAAACTTGTTTCTCGATTTTTTGTTTTTCCGTTCCCTAACACGTGTTTAAGCAATCCGTTTGGTAACGCAATTTGATTTTTCTATTTTGAAACACATTTCTATTCTAGAAATAGAGAAATTGAAGAAATTAGAAGCTTGAAATTTTTAACTTACCGTTTCAAATAAAGAAACCGAAATCAAACCATATAAAAGAACCTTGCGCTTTATTGCTAACTTAATTTACTCATAACCACAACTTCACAAATTATTGCTAATTTTCTTTTTCTTATTTTGCTCGTGTTTTTTTTTTTTTTTTTGATAACTTACTTTTTAGGATGAAAGGCAATTGAATGGGTCCCCAATTTTAAAAAACGACCAAAGTTCTTAAATGCTTATTTAAAAATAATTGGGTTCTTTTCTCATAGAAAGGACGCGCGCATGGCCAGTTGAAGAAAAAGTTCTTACGTAATAGATGAATAAAAAACGTGCCTAGAAATTTAACCTTATTTTTTTTTATGGATTCAAAATTCTTGCAAAATCAAAATAATTAAATTGATACACAATCTTGAATTTTAATTAGAAGGCAAGAGATTCAAGAGAATCTCTCTCTTTGCTATGCAAGGGCCATTAAAGGTTCATTGAGCAACAATAAAGAAATTATGGATGAGAATGGACTGATTCAATTCGAGAATCAAAATAAACCGACCTTCCTCGATTGGTTCCTAACCATGAACGTTACTTTAAGGTAGAATTCTCATATATTCCTTTACACCATTAATTTTATTTTGTTGATAATCTTATATAATATTAGTTTTTGATAAAATGACAAGACTGTATAGGCGTCATTGATGGCACCCATATTCACGCTTCCGCTAAAGATTGTCTACGAACCTACGCAGGATGAGCTTGCAAACGATACATTAATCGAGGATGGAAATCAAATAAATACGCTTAGAAAACCAATTGCTAATAAAATGACAATGGATAATAATATGCCAGAAATTCCATAAAATTGTATTTTCAACTTTTGTAATGTATTAGTATTATTTCTACTATTATTTTGTATTTGAGGATTTCCTATGTTGTTTTAGTATTATTTTGACTATTATTTTGTATTTGAGAATTTCTTATGTTGTTATCTAATTAATTTATATTCCTGTAAATAGAAATTTTGATCTTGTTATCAAACGATTTTATTTCGAAATAGAAATTTCGAAAGTCGTTATCAAATAAGTTTCTTTACTCGTAAACTTGTCGGGGGATTAGAAATTAAGAAATTGATTTCTACCAAAAATCAATTTCTTTTTCACAAATTTTGTCATGCGCAGAGGTCTTTATTTGGAATAAAATTTACTTTAAATTTTTATCCGTGAAAATGATGACATTTCTGTTTGGAATTTCCCCCTTTTTCTCTCCTATTCTCCTTTGTTGCTCTCTCTCTCTCAACCGCTGTTCGCGCGCTTCGCTCCCTCCTTCCCCCACCCTAGGCCCTAGCCCTTTACCCCTCCCCCTTACTTCGTCTCAGTAATTGCGAACACCAGTCATCGCAGCCGTCGTCGCTTCAGCTCGCCGTCCGCCGTCCGTCGTCCGTCGCCGTCGCCGTCTTCGACTGCGCGCCGGCTCCATCGAGCTGAGGATAGGGTTTCCGTGCCGCTCCCCGGGGGAATTCGCCGCGAGGTAATCGCGTTCCCGCTCTTCGGTCCTCTCCCCAGTCGTCTAGTTCCTTTCTTTTTTGTTTCTGTTTTCTGTTCCCGCGGTTACGATTAGAATGGAAAGTGGGTTTTTTTTTTTTTTTTTTGAATTAATCGCCTCCGTCGTGCTGTGCCGTTGATGATCGGCGATCGAGAGAAGAATGGAGGCGGCGGTAAGAAAATTCCAGCAGAAGTTCAAGAAAGTCCGGGAGGAGATGGATCGTTGGGGGGAGCTTCAACTTCGTCTAGTCTCCCAGTTCAGGAACGCCTCTTCGATTATGGACAGATTACAGGTATTTTCGTTGGATTCTGTTCTGGGAATTCAACGTTTCTTGTTTCCATTTTTGTCGTGGCTTTTTCCCCCCCTTCTTTCGTGGGATGGTCAAACTGAATTAGTAATCTCGCCGTTAGGTGATTCGAGATGGTAAGAACTACGGTCCCCTGAAAGCTGTTGATGGCATTGGTGAAGCTGTTTGGACTAAGCAGGTGGAGTCATTGGAAAACATTATGCTTTCAATGAGGAAGACCATGTAAGTCTAGACAATGCCCACCAAGTGTTTGGCAAAATTTCTGTGCTGGTTTTAGAGCTTCGAATCCATGAATTCTACCGCTACGTAGTTGGTCTAGGGGTAAGGGGTCACTTGTCTTCCATCACTGACATGAATTCATACCTTGTGTGAAGAGACTTTCTGTCTGCTAACACTTTGTTGCTCGTGATGGGCTTGCGAACCTCAAACTTCCGGATTGAAATTTGGTCCTCAAACAGAATATTACATAGAGGTGTGAGACCCTTGTGGTAACACCTAGAGGGGGTCGCAGGTGCTATTTACCCCTCCCAATCTTTTTTTTTTTAGGTATAAAAATGATAGAATTCACTCTTAGCTTCCACCAAGCCTTACAGATTTAGGACAAGAGATACTTTTTTTTGCGACTTTCATTGGACTGTATGTCATTGGATTGGTGAAATTTTCAGGGAGGAGTTTCATGGTGTTGTCATGTCTCTTGAAAAGATCCATCGAGACAGCAAGCAACTAGTTAAAGGGGGATCCGGCCAGCCCAGTGTCAAGTATCTGCAGCAGCGAGTGGGAGTAAAACCATGTCTTCAAGATTGCTTGGATGGGCTTATGATTCTCTATGAGATGCACCGCTCAGAGTATGCAACTTCCCTTTCTGGAAAAACAACCTTTTTCCTTGCTGATGCCTAGTTTGTGGGGAGACCTTATTTTGGGAGAAATGCTTGAGGTTTTTAATGAGCAAAGCGGTCAGAGGTTGAATATATCTACAGTCTAGCCCAGGATTTTATCCCAGCCTCCTGGGCCATGGTTGTAGTATTTCCATGAATTAAGCAAATTGCAGACCAGTTTTGAACTTGGGAAGACAGTCGTTCACCCGTATGGTGCTTCAGCTAGATAAAATTTTATATGAATCTAGCATGACATCAGGCACTTGAATAACCACAATGACTTTTTCCCCATCGAGAGGATTCTATTAGATGCTTGCATCTGTTCATTTCTGAGGTTCTTTTAGTTCTTATGATTTTCTATGTCCTAGCATTTAGCTTTCTTCACATGCTCCAATAGCATAGCCTATAGTCCCCTGCATCTAAGTATAAGCAATTTGAAGTCAATATGTTTATTAGAACATCTTCCTTTGTTTTGCCAGGTATTTTCTGAAATCCTCAGTTGTATCAGCACTTTCAACTCTAGCCTTGAAACCAAGGTACTTGAAACTGTCTCTAATGGGTGAGGCTGCAGTGAATATTGTATCATCTTAAGTTTGTATAATTGTATGTTTACATTGAAAATCTCAATAATTTGGCCATTCATTCCTCTTCCATGATCTCCATCAGAGATATTGATGTGCACTTGTTCATGTTCATGCATGGTTTCCAAGGAATATGTAGAGTTTGCAATTACCGTACAGATTCCTGATATGCACACTGTTAATAATTTGTTCTTGTATGGTTCACACTGCAGTGCGAGTGACCTGCATGCACTACAGCAACTTTTGGTTGATCAGCCTAACATTCCCAAAGAGGAAGGTATGTATTCATGTTGGGTGTATGGACAGTCTTGAACAGTGAGCTATCTTATGCTGATCCTCCCAGTGATCTCAAACACTACGGAGAGCAATTGAACTGATAAGCTGATATTGACAGTGCTGAATCACGTTGGCATCAGTTGCCTTCATTCTTATGTGATTGAGATTCTAATGTTCTTCAAGTTGCTATCGTTGTTTACATATAAGATTTGGGAACCACAGTTCTCCCTTGACTGAGAAACTAGGTTTGTTGGTTTTTGTGTTAATGAGGCATATGAGCGTGACCTACAGAACTTGAGGTGTGATCAATGAGAATGATAACAATAATGGTCTTTACATCTTCCAAATCCTCGTGCTTCATCGAGCTTGAACTTCTGATATATTAGCATGAGGATTTTCACTTGCCTCTTATGCATAGCTATTGAGACTTTCACTTGCCATTTGTTGTAGTTGGTCTATATGTGTGTTGTGTTGTCAACATGTCTAAACTTTATGCTTATTACTATTCACTCAAGGTGTCCGTTTTCTTTCTTTCTTTCCTTTTTTGCAGTGCAATTCATCTATGACATCATATTTGCCGAAGAAATCTGCTGATGCCCAATATGATGCGGTCACATGCTGGATATCCATGGGTTCGAGCAGTTCCCTCGTGGAATTTTCCCTTCGGGATTCCAGGAAAAGATGGGTTTATTGAGGTTCTTCCTTCAACCCATTTGACTACCTGAAGGAGCACTTGGCTTAGTTCTAATTTCTTGAGGCCTCCCATGAAAGCCAGCACGTGGAAGATGATGTTTCGGGGTTCAATTTTGTACCGACATATGTCCGTCTTGTGTTCCATAAGTTAGTCGCCGAGCAGGAGGATTCTTGAATTCGCAATACACAGATATCACCAAGTTTTGAGATTGCATATGCACAGTGCTTGCATTCCCAGGACATGGTTTAGCTCATTAATTGTCGGGATGGCTTATCGCCATAGAACTTTAGGGCTCTCTCTCTCTCTTCGAGATGAACTTAGCAGACCCCTATAATAAACTTAAGTACTAACGCTCGAATGACATGAGGAAAACGCCAAGCTTGCTCATATTTGGAACGCCTGGATTTTGCCGAAAAATGCATATGATGTCAGAGGTTATTCTCGTGTATACACGAGTAACACGATGGGGCCATTTGGAGACCGAAGTGATCATGGATCATTAAATGGAGCTAATTCAATTGGACCTTCCAATGAGAAACTGCCCGTTGGCCTTTATTTGTACGATCGCGTGTTCTTCCAACATGTCACAGCAAAATTAGAAACTCCGCTTACTCCCAAACATTACTTCGTCTCATCACTTCTTGCGCATGTCCCCAAAGCTAAAATACACGAGCCGGCGCCGCCGTTCCAGTGGGACGACCACATCGATCTGTGGATGGCTCGTGAATGACCTTGGCAAACGACCCCATTCGGAAAGGCCTGGCTCCCTTCCTTTTTATGCCTGGCCCACCTATTTGAAGCGGATCCCACGACTTTTGTAGTCTCTTGAGACTATTCATGACCACGACGCATTGTATCCGAATGCATTTTCCTCGCAATTCCCTACATCAAGCATTCAAGACATGAGCACTTAGGGGCCGTCTATTGAAGGGATAAGATTTGTAAACTAGTGATTCGGTTTGTAACGACAAGGGCGGGAGTGATTGTCGAGATTGGAGAGCTTGGACAAATTGCGACTCTGGCGACAGAGATAGAAATGAGTCAAATCCCATGTGTTTTAATATAGTAAAATGGAGTGTCGTATATTAACTTGTAATGAGATATTTTTCGATTCACTAACATACCATGGAAAATATGATTATGACAAAAACCGACCCTAACGCGTGGGGTCAGTGGCATGGGTTGGGTGCGAGAGTCTCTTCTTAATTCTAACCGATGCGGAAAAGGGAAAGGAGGGAAGGAGGACGACAAAAGTTGCCAGGCCGAGCACAGCCAGCCACCCACGCCCCCGGGCACAGCCAGCCTGTCTGACCGTCCCTCCGTCTCTCCACGTTTGATTCGTTCGTCCGCGAGGCTGCAACGACGACTATTCCCCTCTCAGTCAACCCTCCCCTCTCCCTCTCTCGCTCGATCCCGAGTCAAATCGTGAAGTCGGGATTGCCCTCCTCCTTTTTTGTTTTTTTTGTTTTTACTTTTCCTTTTAAGCTTTCTATTTTCTTTCCATCATTTTTTTTTCTCTCCGATTCTCCAGCCTTGTCTGCTCTCTCTCAACTACTGTTCGCGCACCTCCCTCCCTCCTTCCTTCCTTCCTTCCTTCCTTCCCCCTGGCCCCTTCGCCTACCCCTCCCCTGACTTCGTCTCGGTAATCGCGAACGCCAGTCATCGCGGGCCGCCGTCGCTTCAGCTCGCCCTCCCCGCCGCCCGCCGTCGTCTTCTTTGACTGCGGGCCGGGTCCGTCCGGGAGAGCTGCAGCGATCGCCGCGCCTTGCTCGCGATGGGTTCCCGTCCCGCGGGCCGCGAGATGGCTCCGTCGAGCTGAGGGTAGGGTTTCCGTGCTGCTCCCTGGGGGAATTCGCCGCGAGGTAATCGCATTCCCGCTCTTCGGTCCTCTCCCCGGTCGTCCTGTTCCTTTCTCTTCTTTTTTTTTTTTTTTTAACCCTTTTTTTCTTTTGTTCCCGCGGTTACGATGAGAATGGAAAGTGGGTTTTTTTTTTTTTTTTATATATATTAATTGTGTCGGTTGTGCTGGAATTGGGAAGTGGATCGTCTTTTGCGCGGTTTTTGCTGGTCCGGTGGACAAGCAATCTCGTGCCTGAGCTGTGCAGCGGCGATCGAAGCCGCGCCATTGATGATCGACGATCGCCGGTGAGGAAAATCAATTGGGTCTAGCTAGGGGGGGACTATGGGGGAGTTCTTGACTCGACTGAATTTTAGTTCTAGCTTTGGAAAGCAGTGTGATTCGACCGTAATTTACGCGTGACCAGGGAATTGGCTGAGACGGTTTCTGGCGGTTGTCTTGCATTGGGTTTTTTTTCACCTTTTTTTCCTTCCTTGGGTTGGTAGCTTGATTTAACTCATTCCATATCGGTTCTCTTCTAAGAGGCTGCAAATCCGTCCCTTCTTTGGGATTTATTCGCATCAACCCGCGCAATTTGATGTCATGAATGGAATCTTACCATTATCCTCTATCTTTATAACCTTATGTGCCTAACGTGCAGAAACTCGTGTGAAATTATTGTAAACACGTAGTTCCCCAGAAAAGACCATTCATTGATGATCATCATTCTGTGGCTAGGGCAACAGATGGGGGTTGCATATTGGTTTTCTTATGTTTACGTGGAAGTCTATTATGGAATCATAAATTGTTATCACTTGACAATTTATCTGGACTGACCGCGTGTGACGCAATGGGAACTTGCATGCACGCTCATAGCTCCACGCGAAAAATCGAAACTAAAAGAATTCTCAAAATCAGCATTTTCATAGAGAGGCGACCAGATGCTTCAGCAGAACAAAATTGGAAAAAAATTCATTTGAAACCCTAATTACTTGACAATATAGTCTAAACAATGAGAAAACAAAAACAAAAATAACGAATTAGTCAAAAAGTGCTGAAAACAAGCCTAAAAATAGAAATTGCCCTCAAACATTTCAAACTAATGAATATTGAGACAGTGTCTGTAAAGTATATTTGGAATGTCGACTTTACTTGATTGAGTAGCAAGCGAGATTATACACAAAGAGACATATGTTAGTCTATATGAAGATCCACAGACTTAATTGTACCAGTATGTGAACCCTTGTAGTTGTTTAAGATATGTCATAGCCTCTATGGAACGATTGATGTGGCACTATGGTGTGTGCATGATGTATATGGTGACCAGATTGTGGTATAGACAATGGTAAATGTACTGTTTGTGGTTTGTATCTTTCTTATTATGCTTGATTCTAAACTAAGGTGGTGGTTTACTTGTTCAGTCGATGTTTGCTTACTCAGCTATGGGGATGAGCTATAGCGTTTCCAGGTTTGTTTAGCTAGGGAGAATATGGGGATTGGGATCCTGATTAGAGTCGCAATGGAAGCATTGTCGGTATTTATTTGTTTTGAACTTGATCATTTACTAAGAGTAATAATATAAATGAGGTTATTTGGGGGATATCTATTTTGGCTTCATTTACTAGCGATCCAGGAGCATACTTTATGGAACCTGAAACTCCTTCCGGATCCAAAGTTGTGACCTCTTCCCTCCATACTATACACACCTTACTTCCAGGCCTATTTTATTGATTTCTGCTTCTTGTACCACTTCGGGAACTTTTCTGCAATTGTGTCCACATCAACGTGTATGCACGACTTAGGAATAGCATAACTGCAATGGGTGAAATGGTTTAATACCAGCATTAAGCAGCTTGTATAACTTATCCAGATAAGTTATTTGATGCATGCCATTATTAATTATACATCTGCCAGCTCATGTTTTGCACCTCTCAAACCAGAAACTTACTGTTCATGTCTGTTTTGCATATGGACCATGACACCTCTGGCTGCTGGACTTAGAATTAGCCACCCATATAGTGTTCATCCATGCATGAGTTTTCTCTTAACAAGTGTTATTGCATTTAGGGGAAGAAATGGTGGTATTGAATCACCAACATTCTATTTGCACGAGGTGTGGTTATTACGCATTTTCTGTGAGAGGATTTATCACCTTACGGATCTTATTTGGTGATAATCTTGCTACTCTTCTTTGTTGTCAAAGAAATTAACATGCAGCCTTTCTCTGGTTTCATTTCGCAGTCAGATATTTGGATCAGATGGCAGGAAGTTGGGATGGAAGCCATGACACTGGCAGCCAGTCAGATGAAAGCCATCAGTTTGACAGGCTGCATATTGAGCCCCTCTATGATGCATTTGTATGCCCTTTGACAAAACAAGTTATGCACGATCCTGTGACATCAGAGAATGGACAAACTTTTGAACGTGCGGCCATCGAGAACTGGTTTAAAGAATGCAGAGAGAACGGAAGGAAGTTGGTTTGCCCACTGACGCAAAAGGAATTGAGAAGCACAGAGCTTAAACCTAGTATAGCTTTGAGGAACACAATTGAGGAATGGACTGCTAGAAATGAAACTGCTCAACTTGATATGGCGCGGAGGTCATTAAATTTGGGTAGTTCAGAAAGTGACATTGTGCAGGCGCTAAGGTACATTCAGCACATCTGTCAAAAAAGCCGAATAAACAAGCATGTAGTGCGCAATGCGGCTCTCGTACCTATGATTGTTGAAATGTTGAAGAGCGGTAGTCGTCGAGTCCGGTGCAAAGCTCTTGATACCCTTAGAATTGCGGTGGAGGAAGATGAAGATGTTAAGGTTCTGAATCTTTTATATTACTGGTGAACTTTGAGGAATAGCAAGTACGATTAACAGCATGTTGATTTTGTTGCCTATTTTCATTGCCTGTCTGATGTCTTGTAGGAAATAATTGCTGAGGGGGACACTGTTCGCACAGTAGTTAAATTCTTGTCTCATGAGCAGTCTAAGGAGAGGGAAGAAGCTGTTTCTTTGCTGTATGAGCTCTCCAAATATGAGGTCTTGTCTGAAAAGATTGGCTCGGTAAATGGTGCTATACTCATTTTGGTTGGAATGTCTAGCAGCAAATCAGAAAATGTTTTGACTGTTGAGAAGGCTGAGAAGACGTTAGAGAATCTGGAGAGTTGTGAGAACAATGTACGGCAGATGGCTGAGAATGGTAGACTGCAGCCTCTTCTGACACAACTGCTTGAAGGTGCTTTTCTGGATACTCGTGGTTACATGAACGCCTTTGTTTCTCTGTTGACTTTATCAAACAAGATGATGCAAGTTGTGAACTATATTTTTTCTTGTGCTTTTAAGAATAAACTTCAACCCCCTCCCCCCCCCCCCCCCCCCCCCAAAAAAAAAAAGGGCACGCGGCGGTGGGCATTGACAGAGATTCTTAAGAATTAGTTTTGTGCTTTGCTCATACAAAAAATCAATTGACGGTATATTGTTTTTAAGGCAGTTCGTACTCTCCATTTTTATTTTCTGGGGTCAAATCATACTCTCCATTTCAAGGCACAGGAATTGATGCTTAATGATTCGTAGTCTCTTCTAACTCCCAGCTGAAATAAACATTAGGTTTCTGAGAGATCAGAGAGAACAAGGTGTGGAAGTTTGGACATCATTAGAACAAGATGACTTCCATGAGGGTCACTCTAGTTTCTCAATGAATTTAAGTGCAGAGAAATTCCAGTGAGGACATTAGCACTTAGCATTCTCCTATCTTAGATATTTTCTCAAAATATATCCAATGCCTGCTTTCTGTGTCTTCTGTGACTGGGACTGTGTTAGTGAGCTAACAGTCCTGCTCCTAATGGGAGTTTCTGTTTGAATTTTCTGCTTTAATTTTAATTTGACTATGGTTGTTATGACATATTCGAACTGTCCTGAGCTTTATTGGCTTACCATTTTTAATGGGAGTATGGATATGCTGTTGATTTTTGGATGCAGGGTCTCAAGAGACTAAACTTTCCATGGCTAGTTTTCTTGGTGAGCTGGCTCTTAACAATGATGTCAAGGTCCTTGTAGCTAAGAGGGTGGGCTCTGCACTGATCAATTTAATGAAAAGCGGCAGCATTCTGTCAAGAGAAGCTGCTTTAAAAGCTTTAAACCAGATTTCCTGCGAAGCAAGTGCCAAAGTGTTGGTAGATGCTGATATTCTTCCACCTCTTGTCAAAGATCTCTTCACTGTTGGTGCTAATCAACTTCCGATGCGCTTGAAAGAGGTGTCTGCAACAATTCTTGCCCACATTGTCAACTCAGGCATTGATTTTGATGGCATACCTGTGGGACCAGACCATCGGACTTTAGTCTCAGAAGACATAATCCATAATCTGCTCCACCTTATTAGCAATACTGGTCCGGCAATTGAGTGTAAGCTTCTTCAGGTTCTTGTTGGGCTCACCAGTTCTCCTGCTACTGTTCTGAGCGTCGTAGCTGCCATCAAAAGCTCTGGTGCTATTATCAGTTTGGTTCAGTTTATTGAGGCTCCACAGAGAGATTTGCGTCTAGCTTCTGTTAAACTTCTGCAGAACCTTTCCCCACATATGGACCAGGAGTTAGCAGATGCCCTTCGTGGTACAGTTGGCCAGCTTGGGAGCCTAATGAGAGTGGTCACCGAAAATGCAGGCATAACTGAAGAGCAAGCAGCAGCTGCTGGACTTTTAGCTGAGCTCCCAGAGAGGGATTTGGGTCTCACACGGCAGATGCTAGACGACGGTGCCTTTCAGCAGATCATTTACAGAGTGCGAAGGATACGACAGGGAGAGACTAGGGGCATCCGCTTTGTGACGCCCTATCTGGAAGGGCTGGTACGAATCCTAGCTAGGATCACTTTTATTCTGCCTGATGAACCGGGCGCTGTTCAACTCTGCCGAGAGCACAATGTCGCTGCACTGTTTATTGAATTGCTTCAGTCCAATGGACTTGACAATGTACAGGTGGTTTCTGCCTTGGCCTTGGAGAACTTGTCTAGAGAATCCCGAAACTTAACGAGATTGCCAGAATTGCCCCCACCAGGATTATGCTCTTCCATCTTTCCATGTTTTAGTAAACAGCCTGTCATAACAGGATTGTGTCGGCTTCACCGAGGAACATGTTCACTGAGAGAAACATTTTGTCTTCTTGAAGGACAAGCTGTAGAGAAATTGGTGGCGCTTTTAGACCACACGAATGAGAAAGTGGTCGAGGCAGCGTTGGCAGCATTATCCACATTGTTAGAGGATGGGGTTGATATTGAGCAAGGGGTTGCCATCTTGTGCGAGGTGGAAGGAATTAAACCTATTTTAAACGTGTTGATGGAGAAAAGAACAGATAGCTTGAGGAGATGGGCAGTTTGGGCAGTTGAGAGGCTGTTACGGACTGAGGATATAGCATATGAAGTATCTGGCGATCCTAATGTGAGTACAGCACTAGTTGATGCTTTCCAACATGCCGATTACCGAACAAGGCAGATTGCTGAGAGGGCCTTGAAGCATGTCGACAAGATACCCAACTTCTCAGGAATCTTCCCGAATATGGGATAGGCCTATTTAGATACTTCCCATTTGATCAACACTCTCCAACCTTGTATGTAATTTCCTTTGCTGCCTTTCAATTTTGAGGTCCAGTGTATTGGTTGTGATCGATAGTATATGGCAGTGCTATACAGAATTCTTTGAGGGATTTTAGATCTTTCCTTTTGTCTTTTATATTGCCCCTTCTGCCAATCTTCTGTTTTCTCGCATGATCTGCATTTGTTGTATCAACATAATGTCAATGTTATATATGATTTGACTTCAGAGATTAATTACAAGTAACGAGATGTATCTGCATGATTGTATTGCCTTTATTCCCTTAAAAGTCTATTGCTCTTGACTCTTAAGCTGAAGATTGCTTCGCAAATGACTTTATCAAATAGTTCCAATCTTTGGCTCTCTAGTAAGATTTACCACCATTTATGACACCTCGAGGAAGTGTATTGATTGTGAAGTTTCTTGGAGAAGTTTTGGCCATAAATTTCCTGTTCTCATCTTTCTAGGGAATCTATATGTCGACTGCCATACACCATATTGAGTTTTTCTCCTTTGGATATATCCCCAACCTCTCTAGCTGCCACGACAGTTTATGGTGTAATTGGTGAATGATAGAAGCCTACGTTTCCTGAAAGTTCCGAAAATCTGATGGTCATCCTGCAAGTCGGCTCATCATTATACAAGTCGTGATAAGAAGCAGCATGCAAAGTAAATACGGACTGCGGTGGCCTTGTCCATCTTTCTGGTTGTCATCAGAGAAAAAGCTAGTTTGGCTGCATCTGGAGAATGATATACTATCATCTGTGCAGCTGTTTCTCTCTGTTTCCTTCTCTCATCAGACGACGCCAAGATGTAGAGCATGTGATTCCTGCTCAGAAATGTACATTCCTGTGATTTGGTGCGATACCGCCTTCTACAAGGACTGTTTCAATCCCAATCATCCAGCGTACAGCCCTGCGGAGTTGAAACTAGCAGGGTTTTGATTTCAGGAATTGTCTAGAAGGTTTTTGACGTGAAGTCGGAATTGTCCTCAAGTCCAATGACTGAGAAAGTCACTATTCCTGAGCGATGTAACGAGGAAAGAAACTAATCGCCTACACAGCAACACATACTGATCATGGCGTGAACATGGCACGTCGCACATCCTATTTTTTCTTTATATGAACCGCAGGCATTGCACCCGTACGTCCTAACAGTCTTGACGGATGAATTGTTTCTGCTCGAGTCCTTCACCTACAACTGAGTGAAATTGCTTGGCAATATCACTGAATGTTTGTTATGTCTTTCAAAAGTCCAGAATAGAAAAGGGGCATTGCCAAGTATCCTGCCGAATTCAATTGATCCTCCCTTAGGGCTGGTTTTTTGTCTTAAGCACAATTTGCGGCCATCTTAGTGTTAGTGTATGTAACCCACTTGACAATTGTCATTGTGGCTTTGTATCTAGAGATTTATCCCTCACTTGGTGGTACCTGTTTTATATTGCCTAATGTCTTCTTCACACCTAGATGTTGTCTGGATAGTTCAGGATAAAGGTATGGTATCAGCAAGGAGTAGCACTAGTGTAATAGATGATACCTGCAGACATATGGATATTGTGAATCTCAGAGTCGGATTACTGCTCTCTGCATCAAACTACACGTAAACACTAACAAAAAAAAAAAAAAAAAAAAACGGACGAGAAGGAGAAACTCGGTCGATAGCTGCACAGACAAATATGTCTTTTAAGGCTTCGCACAGAAACCCAACTACGAGGCCTTGGTTTGTATGGCTCCGAAACTCCTAAGAGAAAAAATCAAGTACGCTGGAGAAAATCCCCATTCAATCTAAGTCTGAACAGAACATTTACAGGCTAAAGCATTCCAACATAGTTGAATTACTATTTTAAGGAATATGCCTTCGGTGGCTCCATTAGACACTCTGTTCACTTGTTTGGAAATGGACCAGTATGGCACACCTTCACCGAACGTTCAATCAACAAGTTGCTGACTGTTTCAACAAGTGCTGTAGGCTACTAAACCACGTACCGCGTATCTGTACATAATCTTAAATGGCAATGGAAAACAACATGAACAACAGAACCATGTAGCCAGTAAGTCGGCATAATAACTCCTCTATGTACCCCTTTCTGCCAACGTGGAGCAACGCACTGATTACAGCCAGAGACACTAGGATTAGAAATACACCCCATTTTTGTGTTCTATCAGACGCACTTAACAGCATCGATACTGGACTAGGCTTTTATTAAACCAAATCGGCATGAGATTTTCACAGGTCAAGTAGGCAATTTGGGAACTAGCAAGACCAAAGTGAAGAAGCAATGGAGAGCATATATATATAATGCGAGAGAAAGCAACAATTAAAGTACAAAATTAGTCTGATACTGGAGAAATCAAATTTTACATCAAAGTTACAAGGGAGAGTTGCGCCTCCAGTACAATCAATGTGAGGAACACAGCACAAACGGAAGGAGTGATGAGAGACTGGAGGAAATCGCCCATGCAAAAATCATTTTCATCAAAGAATTAAATGCAGGACCCAATGTTGCATCTGCAATGCATGATCAAAACCTCTGCACAATGATAAATAGAAATCAGAAACTATCTGGGTGAGTAGCAACTTCATTAGAGGGATGATTTCACAAATAAACCACAGCTAGAGACTTGGTCATGCAAGATGAAGCATCGAGTTCATGAGCCATCTGATTCCTTGATATATGACGCCAGTTGGGGCCCTTTTCTGAAACGTCACACATTGTCATGAAATCCAACACCTGACCAAATATTTTGAACATTTCGACCCCAAATATGGAGTTTCTATCGGCCACAAATGTGGCATTCCAGTCCATCGGAGCATCGGGATGTACAGACACCTCACTCCAACCAAGGCACCTGAGATCTAACTCCCACAATTTTCTCACAGCCTTGTTTCTCCTGCCAATTTGACCATCCCCCTCACACCAAGACACTGAGAGCATAAAAAGCCGGCCATCACAAGAAACAAGTTTCGGGTAATACTCATGAACACGTGGAGGAAATGGGCTAGTCTGTATCCCAATCCAATATCCCCTTTCTACGTCATATCCTGCAAGCTTGTCACTCTCTGAATAGACATAAAAGATGCCATTACAAACAGTTCCAGAGCAAACAATCCCAAAATCTGGTGGCAGCTTCTGGATTTCTGTCCACTTATTAGATACAGAGTCGTATATTTCTCCAGAATCTAATGGCTCGTCCCATGAGCCAAGCCCTCCAACAGCAATAACCACGAACCTTCTAGAGCTCTTTGAGCTTGATTGATCAATCTTTTGCCTGACCAACTTGTGTGGCTTTCTAGCAGAACAAACCGACAAATCATTCTCATCAAAAGTGTTTCTTTGTTGACGTCTTAGAGAAAGCCTGTGAGGATCCTCATAAACATCTGATCCACCACCCATCCTTGACCTATTAAAACGCCTCTCTTGCCGGATTTGATGGCCCTGAGTCGCTGAAAAATCTGGATGGACCTCGGAAGCTCCTAAGATAGGCATTGACCTGGCGTATTTCATAGAAGCAATTTTACGCCAAGATTTAGTCAATGGACTGAAAACAAAGGCTCCTTTGTGTGTCTTGAATGAGCTTCTATCCACTCTGCCGAAATTGGTCAAGCTAGAGCAACCCCCTACTATATATACATCTTCTAGGATATTGGCAACAGAAAACATGAACCTTCCCTTTAGGATATCAGCGTCTATCTTGTGCCATTGATCCTGATACACATCCAGCGCATGTATTTCGGCAGAGCAATAGCCATCTTTCACAGCACCAAACAAGAACAGCCATGGATTATGATGCAAGCCTTCTCGTCTCATCTGAAGGAAGCGCGAAGTAGAAGTCAAGTTTCTCCACTTCTTGCACACAAGGCGTGCACTCATGAGGCTGGTTAGTGGCAGCCTCACCAAGCACATCTCTAGAATATCATCTGGAAGAAAAACGTGCATTCTGCTGTTAAAGGTTGATTCTTCAAGTTCTAAATCCTTTCTGGTATTTTTTTTCCAAAATCTCTCTTTCACTCCATACGAGAAGCAGTCTACTCCAGTTTCTTCGGTACCGCATATGGTACTGTATCCTCTGCCATCTTCACTGGCACTCGACCTTCTCCTACTACTTGGGTCCCCATATTCCTCGCCCGTGTCAGCACCCACCTTGCAACCCCCACCTCTGCCATATATAGTTAGACATCTCAACGAAACCCTTCTAACACTATCGTCTTCATCTTCACTTTTGAGGCTCTTCTTCCTCAATTTTTGACTGACGCTCCGCATGAGACGTTTTGATACACTCAAGGCCTCAAAATCTTGACGCAAATGGTTTTCATCTGCCATCTACTCAGCATGCTGATCTCCAGTCGTCTTGCAGGTCGAAGCAATCATCGTCTCACTGTATCACACGACGATCCATTCATGTTATAACATCAACCACCATCCAAAAGCAAAGCGTGAAGAAATTAAACTGAAAAGAAACACTTCGAACAATCTATCATAGCCACAATCACAGGAAAGCAAATCACATCAGTCTCAAGAATGCAGCAACCACAGACACCCCTACACTGCACAAACAACTTTTGAGAACTATACACACTCAAAGTTCAGGTGATGAAGTACCTTATGTCGGTACTGAGATCACCCCGGGCATTAAATCCAGAAATGAAAACAACAATTCAAATTCTTCATCCTTTCACAGCTAAATTTCTTTTTTTTTTTCTTTTTTTTGACAAGCAACTAGATGACCACATTAATTACTGCCGATGAAAAAAGTTTGAATTTCAACACAAACCAAGAAGAGGAAATGCAGGAACAAACATTCCATAAATACCACCAAAAACTAGATCCGCAGATCCGAAGCTACGAATCAAACCCAACTCACATGAAGAACATTCAAATCCACGCCACATGCCTCCGAATCAAAAGTTAATGCTCTTAACCAACGATTCCCTACAGACAAACTTCAACCCAAGAACGGGGGCGCAAAGAGAGCCCGGATCGCAACGACAAGAGGAAGCGACAGCAACGAGCGATTACCCACATTAGATCGAGCCCATCAGACGCTCAAAGACTCTCCAAAATCACCTGAAAGAGACGTCGCCCGAGGAACCCAGAACGCGATATCACTCAAGAAGCATCCGGGGACGACGGAAAGCCTCATCCGGGAAATGGGTAATGCCGGCTCGAGCTCCGAAGGTCCTTGCTTTTCGAGAGAGAGAGAGAGAGAGAGAGAGAAGGAGGAGGTGGGTGGGTGGGTGTGTGCTGTGTGTGTGGGAGTTTCTTAAATGGGGAAAGTGATCGATCAATTCGTTCGGACAGCGAGAGACACTGTCGATCGTTAAACCTCGAGCTTTACTAAATCCAAACAAAAATTTGAGTGGGTCGGAGTGGAATTAGCAAAAGCGACGCAGCGTTCGCTCCTCCAAAGTGACTCCCCACCTCTCCTCTTTTCAGCCCCGCCTCCCTCTCTCTCTCTCTCTCTCTCTTAACTTGTTTTGTCCCCTGTGTCTAAGGAGGAAGGAATAAAAAAGACAACTTTTCTTCTGTCAATCGCCATTTTTGTTGGCAACAGTGAAATTTGATTTCTTCGTTTCCCCATCGAAATCCAAGATACCATTTAAGTTCTCGATTTAAATTTTTTATATTTTAGTACGGTAAAGATTTCGGGATTCTATCATTAAGATCTGTCAATCTTGAGCAAAGTTCGTTATTATAATTTTTAAAAAATGAGAAGCTAAAATTTGGTGCATTCCACAAAGTGAGATTCGGAATTCGAATACATCATTCTCCTACTGTCTCGTTCCGTCGCTAACCAATTTCTTCCACTAAAAATTGATCCTTCACAATGCTCTTAAGTTTTTGTTCCGCTTAATCATTGTTGCGAAGTGGGCACATCTTTACTTGTTTTCTTTTAATTCAAAACTTTCACAATATACAAATATGTGTAAATTCTTTTCTTTTTGGTTGGTATCGATTTGTAAATTCACGTACAACTTTTGATTTTCCAAGACTCATATAACATCTTGAATTTCGATGGAAACATACAAAAGTCTTTTCCACTTTTGCTTATATAAATATTTGATGTCAAATGGATGGATCGGGTCGAAAATGGTCCTACCCATATTAAACCATTTTAATACAACATAATTTCGACGATTCATACCAGACTTGACCTCAATTCAACACATACCTGACCTAACCCATATTACTAAAACATATCAATACTTAATCCTAACTACAAAAATAAATAATAACTCATTTGACTCCATAAGCTCTCCATGTTAATTGGTTACTTAGATAAAATTTTATATGAAATTAAATAACAAAATAATAAAATACGAAGATGCAAGTAAATGAAACAAAAAATGTAAATCAACAAAAAAAAATTAAAGAGACCAAAGGCGATTAAGGTCTTTTATTTTATTTTATTTAAAAAACAATTTTATTTTTATTTTCATTTCTTTTTTCTTCTTCTTTGCTCGGTAGCCGGTTGCAGCAATGGTTGACGATGGGCTACACGTGAGCTTGTGCCAATGATAGAGGTTGGCGAGCTCGAGGCTTCCCAGAGGCCATATTAGTGAGCTCGAGCTTTATGAGCCTCTAGCTAGATTGTCTCTTGCCTATGGCCAACTATTGTCATGGCCAATCATTGGTGAAATGAAAAAGAAGAAAGAAAGAAAAAGGAAAGAAACTAAAGTGGAAAAATATAAAAAAAAGTTAAATGACCTATTTATAATTAACTAAAAACTTGTTAGGTAATTCATTTATAACTCATTTGAAATCTATTTAAGACTCATTAAGTTCTTATGTAATTTGTTTTTTAAAATTTAAAGCAAACTTATGAATGACCCATATTATCAGATATGAGTTAAAATATGGATTCTAGGCCATCTTGCCTTTTCTATATATAACTAATTGCGCCCAAAAAAGAGAACAAAGAGGCGGTGGAGGCGAGAATGAGCAATTAGTACGTGCCGGCCCGCGGCACGTGCGAGGCGAAGCGGCGGAAAAGCGGAATGATGGGCGACACCTAACGAGTGCGGAAAATGAATCTCTTTTTCTCCGGGTAGTTTTACGGAATGCGGAAATAGTGGGGCCCATCGCCTAAATTAATTCCTGAATGTGATTATTAATTATCATTTATAAAAATATTTTTTTTTATCATGCTGTCCAACCACTACAGAGTGGGAGTGTGGTAGTTGGCAATTTGTACCTCTTTTTTCCCTGTTTTGGTGAATAAAAGAAATCGGTTTTCCCTCCATTTTTAGGTTGAAAAAAAAGAGGCCAAATTCATATTAAAAATGTAACGACAATTTCAATTTTCCACTCGGAGCAAATAAACGACACGAACCCAATTTTTTTTTTTTTCGAAAGAGAAAACGTGATTTGTGTTAAAATAAATCCCGCACCTACTTTGACCCGGTTACTAAATCTTAACTCCATCATTATAGGAAAATCGTCTAATAAAAAAAGGGTAAATTTGTATACTTTTGTGTCGTATTCCATGAGTACGACGAGATGACGTTGGGATGAGTGGGAGTCATTGTATTATTAGTCTTGGGGTCATTCGCATAATGACGGGACGTGGGGTTACAAAAGACGGAGAAATTTTATCGAGGTTGGACCCACCTAAAGCCCTCCATGTGATCAAACAAGGGAAGGAGCTGAGAAATACCCTTTATTTGGGGTTTACCACATGATCCGGAATCATTGGGGGGATGGTTTTGGCTTTGGCGAGTGGTCCCGAACTTGGTAACAAAACAAGACACCAGACTTCTTGTCGCCTCCCCCTTTCATTTGGGTCTGACTTATATAGGATTTTGGCAAGTACACAAGCCATGGAGCGTAGCTGTTTTGTCCCCTATATTCCGATGCCCCGGACTTTGTTTGTCGCCGGGCGGGCTATCGACATGGTCGCGTCATCCCCCTGAGGCAACAGGGATGGCGCCGATTTGACCCTCGGTTCGACTCTCTAGGTCAGTGGTGCGGCCTCGATTTAGAGAGGGGCAGCCGTGTACGGTGGCTCGTCCCCGAACGATCAAAAGGAAGAGTCTTCAAAAGAGATTAACGCGGAGCCATGGGCCGCTTCATGGCCCAATAACATAATCGCGCTCTATCGGGCCCTTGTCAAGGCCCAACGCAACAAAATAGGGCTCGCTCGGGCCCAACATGACCGGCCCGAGCAAGCCCAATTCTATTGATGGGCCGGCCCATGACTTCGCGCGATTGAGATTCGAGGGGCGAAATTTCTAGAATCCTGACTGACTGGACCGATCGACTTCTAAATGGAGGACCGCTGAATTTTGACGAGAGCTGACCGGAGACTCTGAGGAGCGATCGGAGGAGGAGGAGGAGGAGGAGGAGCAGGAGGAGATGGCGGAGTCCGTCGCCGTCGCCGCCGCGTGGATCCTCGCGATGCTCGCCGCGTTCACCCTCGCTCATTGCGTCGATGACAAGTGCGCCGCCTGCAATGCCGTTGCGGTACTTCTTCTGTGGCTCGGTTCGATGGATCTTTTCCTGACTTCGTCGTCTTGATCTAGACTGTTGCATCGGCAAATCGCGCTTCTCGCCGAGAAATCGATTTTTTTTTTTTTTTTTCCGTTTTGAGTTTTGCGAGTTCGAGTGGGTCGTCGATCTGACTTCGGTGCCGATGGTGTTTTTTTGGCAGGGAGAGCTGGAGATCGGTCTTTCCAATGTAAGTGAGTGCACGTCGTTTCCTTTCCTATACGAATTCAACTGACTGCGGGGAGAGTATGCTAAAGGTTTCGTTTTTCCACCTTGTTTCGGTTCCGTACAGGAAAAGCCGAGGAATCATTTGGATATGAGGCATCGGTTGGATTCTAAAGGTCAACGTGAAGGAAAGCTCATCGATTATAGGTAATGCTTGTCGTCTTTTTCCTAATTTTTTTTGTGGGATGATACGAGTTCGATTATGAAGCAATGCCCTTTTCGTTTATGTTGTTGGAAAAAGATGCATTCTGTGATTAGATTTTGACCCGGTTTCCTGAACACGTATCTTTTCGAGAGGCGGGTCTTGCGTTGTGTAATCGTCAAGTTTATATTAGATTTGGCTGATGGTTATGTGCTGTCGGTAATAATATCAAACAGGGTGAGCGAGCTCAGAGTCGTCGAGCTTCTGGATGGACTATGTGAAAAGATGCAAGATTATACTCTCGAGAAGGTACTTACATTTGTTTTTGATAAGTAAGGAGAAATTCAATATGGGACACCGAGTGGGTACCTTGCTTGGCTCATTCTTGTTGCAGTAATACAATGTGGGAAAACTACTAAAGCTTTTTACTTTCATTGTTACTAAAGTTTAAGCAGCAGTTCCAAATAGGAACATCCCAGTTTGATTTTTTGTATGCTATTGTATTTAGCAGTTTGAATAAATAAGATCAGTTCTGCTTTGGCTAACCATTAGAAAGCTCTACATCCACTTAGTCGATCTCTCCAGATGTATAAGTTTTTCACCTGGCTGTCTCAGGTCATCTGAACTGAAGTACTTCATTGCTCATTTTTGCAGAGGGATTCTACCCAACTAGAATGGGTGAAAGTAGACGATTGGGATCAATTGACGACCGGTATGTATTCTAAGTTTGGTATCTAGTGGCTTTATTGTCCATCATTGTGTTGTTTGAGTGTAGCTCACAATTTTATAACTGATATTTAACAATAACTGAGAAAATCTGTGTCAAGTAGATGTTTATGTTGGTAGGGAACTTATTATCAAGAATTACCTTTCGAGAGAAGGAAAGCATTCTAATGGTTATATTGCCAGCAGTAGTTTGTCACCTTGTATTAGTACATTTATGTTTCAAATCAGTGCATGCGTGGAAGAAAGAATTAACCAGTGAAACCAATGAATCTCTTTATAACAATATTTGACTATTAAGAATCTATTTATGAAGATGAAGCCTACCCTTTTAAGATTCTGAAAAGATGTATGGCCAAGCCTGACACCTTGCTTTATTCAAATATTTCATTCCGAAAATTTTCTTTATTTGCTTAATTGCAAATACTAATCTTGTGAATGTTTGGATTGATCCATGGCGTGTGCTCTTGTGGATTATATTTCCTTCTTCTTGAATCAATCAACAAAAGTATCAAATAAGGTTCATAAATCTTAAAGTAAAACAGGGTTATCAACTAATTGGTCACTGATAGTTCATTTACGAATGCCAATGTCCAGCCGATGACATCAGCTTAATATGCATATGACTATTACAGAAGCTTCTATAACACATAATATTACTCAGATTAGCAATGATATGTGGGGGTCGACTGTTATATCAGCATGTATGGGTGTTATTTGCTAGTAAACAAACGTTTCTGATAAAGATGAAGGATGATGATGACTCTCCTTGAATTGGCCTAGTCGTTAACGCTAGGATATTCCATCCCAATAACCTTGGAGGTCCTTTGGATTCTACTGTGGTTGATTCAAATCATATTATGTCTTTCTTGAATCTTGATTAATTCTGTGTCAGCAAATTTTGCTCTCAAATTCTCACAAGTCTCTAGGATATTGTAAATTAATTTCTGAATTTGAAATGGTCTCTTTCTGTTGTGGTGTTAGACAAACAGGAAGCTAGAGCACATTCAAAAGCAATATCAACTTATTGTGGAAGGTGAGTAAATCAAGAGGTCCACCCTGAAAAGGAAAAAAAAAAAAGCACTAAATAAAAAGGAATAGAAAAATAAGTTGTAGCAATTCTTTTTCTTTCTTACTGTTGTGTGGTGAGCTTCATTTTAATGTCCATATTAAGTAATTCTTTCTAATAGAGAGCGCCTTTTGAATTATCAATCCACGAGCCTAATATTTTTAGGTAACATTGCAGGTTACTTGAGGATACAGAAGATGAGGTGAGATTGTACATGTTACTTATTATCCATTTCTACAGGTCTTACATTTTCCACTGGTCATTTAGAATTCCTGTTAACATATATTGCAGTTGGCGAAACTTATAAGACAAGGTTCTGTGAAAGCTGGAGGTGTAACCAAGGTTCTGTGTGAAGATTTGAGCAAGCACTGCAGCCAGACAAGGTAACCTTTAAGTAATATCAGTCCCTGGTGGGATCATGTGGATTGTGCTGTGAGTAAAAACATGATATATGTTGACTAGTGCTTACAATGATCAAGAGAATAGCTGAAGATAATTTATTACAGCCTCACCTTAGAAGCTAAATCTTTGTTTTTCTGGACTCAATCTTTTTAACGTCAAATTTTGCATGAAAACACTTGCAAAGATCTCTTCTCTACTGTATGTTAGAGAACGAGGTGGTAGTTTTTATTCTCAAAGTTTGCCCATGAATTCAATTGATTGTCCTCCTTACAAAATCTGTCTCTAAGTGATTTTGTTCTGGAAAAATAATTTCCATTCTGGTGGTAGTTATCTTGTCCCTTCACTCCCTTCTTCCATCAACCAAATTTCTCTTTTCTAAGTATTTTTATGGAGTGTACTCTATCTACATCAATGTTGCACAAGCATGTACAGGCATGCTTATGCACATGCTTGTGCACTAGTGAAACTGAAATGTCTGGAGCTTTAAAGAATTCGTTTTCTCAGACAGACGTGATTTGCTTATGGTTATATCTACTTTGGGTGCTCCGTAGTTCTTTCTTATGCTAGGCAGCTCAATCCTTGTTTTACTCTACAGTGGATTTCACGATGAGGATGGCCCTACTGATGATGCTAAGGAAGAACTCTGATTCAACATGACGAGAAAAATCTCATCTTTCAGATCTATGAGAACAGATTCTGTACAACTGAACGACATTTAGAAAGGAAAATGGGATTGTAACCAAATGCGCAAGCTTCTCCCAAAGTGGGATTGCGAATTCTCTCCTTTGTAACACAAATTTTGCTTTCAGTTTCTTGGATTATGTTCAACAGCTTTGTCTTTTCAACATTACATGCTGGACTAATAATTCCTGTGGCTTACCGAGAGAGATCAGTATACTACTGAAGGAAACCCTCTCCGAGCTGCCCTCATGATCCACTGAGCCATGTCACAGGCTTACTAGGCAATGAAATCAGATGTTCACCACTTAAATATGTTTTGAGAAATGTATCAATCACCAACACTTGTTTAGTGGATGATTCACCATCTTATCTTTGGCTGTTGTAGCGATCGGTTGGCCTGCTCATGGTATAGCTACATATGGGATCGATTTCAATGCTTGTTAACGAATATTGGCATGAACTTTCATGGATTTAATCTGGAGCGTCTAACATGTAAAGGTTAAGCATAAGCATGGCAGAGTGAATTAACATGAATCGAGGAAGCTACCCTTTGACCTTCTGGTTGAAATTGAAGTACATCCGTTAGCCTCACGCGGCAGGCAACACGAGTGTATGGTTCAACAGCTAGGATGCTAATATCGTGGATGGTGTAACAATCTGTGAACTGGAATATTGTAAGTTCCAGTCCACTCCCCTGGCTGACAAATGGGCAAATTGAATCCAGTAATCACTGGTGTATACCAGTTTAATCCTGGTTATGCAAAATGATCTAGGTGGATGCCATGCGCAACCTAGGCAAACGTAATTAGTGTCCTCTAGGAGATGTCGCTGGCGCAAAGCTTACTGAGAGTGCTGATGATAATACCGAAGGTAAACCGTGTCAAACCCATGAGCCCTCACAAAGACACGAAGAGATAGATGTTACCCAAAATTTGAAGACCAGAAAAACAGAGCCATCATGTTTTTCAACTTCCAACTATTTACAATGCTCGAATGGTGAACATCCATCGTGGTTCAGGCAACCACATAAATGAGGGGGAAAAAGAATTCAAATCGTTACAACATAAATAATCACATACGAGCGGCAACTCCCAAGATCATGAAGAATCGAATTAACTCGGAGGGATCATCTCGCTCATTTCTGAGTGGGACTCATGTCTGTCGCATTAACTGGTGCAACTTCCAGCGTGTCATCCGTGTTGAAAGCAGGGAGCATGATCCCCCTCAGTGGCTACTGCAGATCTTCTCGCTTTTGGCAAATTCCTGTTGCTCATGCATTACAATCCAATGCACCCTTCAGCAAATTCAGACCTTCCGCTGATATGCTCCTTCGGACTCGAGAAGGAGGAATCTCAATCCGCGGTGGAGGATCTTCGGAGAAACAAACAGTGATGACAGTTAAATTGTCACAACTATTACGCTTCAGTGCCTCCCGGACCAACTCTCTCGAGCACCTTTCGGGATCATTGTGCAACATCAGTTCTTTCCTTGCTATCGTAACAGCACACTGGCTGCTCATCACATCCCACAGGCCATCACAGCCCATGATTAAGAACTCATCATCTTCGGTCAAGTGAGTCTCCTGCAACTCCGGCTCTGCGCTGAGAGGACAAGCAGAACCTTTTGGGCCCTTCATGTGCCAATCTCCAAGGGCACGGGCCACAGACAACTGGCCATTGAGGTAGCCATCATAAACAACCCCTCCGAGTTTCTCAATCCTTATCTTTTCAGATGTGCAATTGGGCTTGTGGTCCTTGGAAAGCTCAATAGCTCTCCCTCTTTTCCCCAGAACAGCACGACAATCCCCAGCATTAGCAACAAACATAGTTCTGCATAAAGAAAAATCATGCGTCAGGCAGTTTAAAAGATGAGTCTTAAAATGCTGCATCTGTAAACCCAGTTGTTCACACAAGAGGGAGATATATAGTCAAAGCGAGCTCTAAATCAATACTTTCAAAATGAGGTGTCTGATCACAATCAACTTTTACAGGTAATGTACAAAGAAAACCATACAAGTCTGTCAACAAGTTACCGTCCAAAAATCAGAGCAGTGAGAGCTGTGGTTCCAGAAGAGATATCCAATGAACTGGCATCAGCAAACTCATAATCTGCTTTCAGAAAGGCACTTTTAATGGCATTCTCCACACTAGCTGGAAAATGCAAATCCTCAACTATAAATCTTAGGATGTTATCCCGAACAAACAATGCTGCATCGGTACCTCCGTGACCATCGAACACCTGCATAAACATGCCGATATATGAGCTTTCGAAACTCTCATAAAAGGTGACCATTCCACTGTAAATAATTGCATAGCAGCATTATACAACTTTGAGTTAAAGCTAAGTTCCCTTCCCTTTGCTTGTGCTTGTTTGGAAAGTAACTAGTCATTACCCTCTAAAGTCCATACAATAAGCACAACAGTCATGCCACAATCGCATTAGACTATGCATCTGGTACCTATGAAAGTCAAGCATGCAATAAATTCTATTCTAAAATGTTTGCAGCTAAAGTTAGGCCAGATAATATAAATCCTAAATTTAGTTTTGATGGAAAATGGCCTAATAAGCTTTCTCCAACCTATCAAAGGTAAACATGAATGCAAAAGGAAAAGATTTCACAGATAACTCACCCCATAAAAAGCTCCAGAAGTGGGGCAGCCCGACATTGTCCCACACTGTTCAGCAAGGTTATCGATGCAAATGTGTTCATCTTCCATGTATTGCTTAGGCCCTCTTTCAGCACAACTTCCAGAGCGGAATACAGGTACAAATTCTGATTTTTCATCAGGAGACTTACTTCCAAAAATGCCCACATCGGATTCCTTCAAAGGTGCCATAAGCTCGGTTAATACATATGTTCAAAACTTTGTTTCAAACAAACTTCATACTATAAGCCATATCTCCTAATATAAACTCCAGCAGTAGGAAACCAAACAAATTAATGACAGCGAAAATTACTAGCTTGGTCCCAATCTTCACTGACCATAAGAGATTGAGCTATTCCACAGTTGATTCAGAAACCAAAATAAGACAATAGAATAAGAAAATAGCATCACACAATCTTGTCATCATTGTGCTGCAATTTAATAAGCCATACTGTAAAACTATGATCATAGATCTCAAATCTCAACAGTTCAAGTACTGATATGTAACTTACAAAGTCAGATGCAGCAAGAAACCTTGCAGAGCCCACAGAATGCCGCATTACTGAGAGGTGCCTCGGAGGTTTCCTGCTCGCCAACTGTCTCGCACTCTCCAAATTCTCATCTTCAGCTGTATCTTCCCTATTGTAACCACCTTCTAAAACCGT
The DNA here is from genome assembly GCA_016097595.1 of Eucalyptus pumila. Classification (NCBI taxonomy): domain Eukaryota; kingdom Viridiplantae; phylum Streptophyta; class Magnoliopsida; order Myrtales; family Myrtaceae; genus Eucalyptus; species Eucalyptus pumila. The sequence goes on from CM027851.1 coordinate 26,023,827, forward strand.
GAATGGACGAGATAAATCTGCACCAGCAGCCATATTTCCTCCAAAATCATAGATCAAACCAACCCAGCAAAATTTCTTAACGCACAAGCCCTTGGCTTGGACTTCCAACTTCAGATTCCCTTATGTACGCCACGCAAGTGCCCCAACGAACTCCAAAATCCAAAGGAAATACCTCGAATTATTGAGCAACTCCCACAACGTCCAGCAAGCAAACCCCGAAAGCTTCCGACTTGTTTCCCCTCGCAAACTAACGACCCAAAAAAGAACGTAAAAATCCAACCCGCTCCCAAAATTCCCCCAAATCCCCTCAGTTCGCACAAATCAACGCCGCTCAAATCTAATTTTCCAACGGTAACAGACCCAAATCACCTCACCACTCCCAAACCACCCACGAACGACCAATCAAACCGCCCCCCAACTAAATCAGAATCACCCCCTCCCCCACAAAAACGCCGCGCCCGCCGCTTCGTTTCCGAATCGGAACGACTACAAACCGTCCCCGCACCGCCGCGCGCCGCTACCCCAGATCAACCTCCGGCAACCCCCCGCTTCAGCCAACCGAAGCGATTCCGCACGAAACGACCTGATCGACCCGAGATTCGATCGACTCCCGAGAAAAATAAAACAAAAACAACAACAAGAAGAACAACAACGATCGCCGCGAAAAGAAGCCGAGGAAATTGCTCACGCTAAAGCAACGGAAGCCCGGGGAGAATATCCGATCCCTGATTTACGCGATCGGCGACGACTCCAATGAATCAGCAGCAGCAGCAGCAGCAGCAGCAGCAGCAGCGATCGTCAATCGACCAATGGAAGGAACGCGAGGAGACGAGGAAAAGGGAAAAGAAAACCCTAAGATGCGCGACTTTTCGTAGAGAGAGAGAATCGTATGCCAAATTTAGCAAGAGATAGAGAGAGAAGGAAATGGACTCGTTGAGATATGGTTGGCGACCGGCGATTCCAGGTAAAATCCCATGGGGTCGCCTAGCTGTCACCGGGGGAACGAGGGGAGGGAGGAGGGAGGACGATTGGGGAAACGGAGCCCGTACACGTGGCGCACCGCGGTTGGCGGATCTGCCGTTCTGCGGCAGGTGGCGTTTTATTTCTTTTTCTTTTTTCTGTTTTTCTTTTTGTTTCCTCTGGGAGAGGGGTTCCTTCTCGGCGCTGCAACTGGCTCCCAGCCGTCGGATCTCGCGGGCGGGGGTAGACGTGCGGCGGGGATCCGCTCTTTCCCGGACGTTGCCCCTTTGGGGTCGGGAGAGGACGCGGCCGGCGACGGAAGGTTCGGATGCCGCGGGCCTCACACGTGTCGGCCCGTGAGTGGTGGGGAAATTGCAATTTGCGGCTTCGGATAAGCGTGGCGAGGAGAAGTCATTAGCTGCTCCGGATCACCGCGAGCTCGGTTAATCTGAGCCGTCCAACCATGCGGGGTCCCATGTGACGCCTTTGATCCGATGACTGATATCAACTGGCTCATAGATAATGGCAACATACACGCATTGCTCAAAGTGAAGATCCAAAGCTACTCCATGCCTGCCTTTTCTCTTTTGCATCGATCGATTTTGTTTTTACCCGGAATATAAGCTTGAATTTTGTTTTCCATTTTTATTATGGAGTCGTGACGAGCCATTTCTCGTTACGATTTACGTCAAGGATGAAAGTGTCTTTTAGAGAATTATAATAGAATGGTTGAAAACTAGTTACGTTAGGAAAAGAAAGTGGGGCAAGGCGTACTGAAGATTCTCTCTCAAAGGTGACAAATTTTTTTTTTTTTTTTTTTTTTTTTTTTTTTTTTTTTTTTTTTTGGTGACCGAACCCGCACGGCCGGCAATGGAGAAAGAAACCCGCAGAAAGAACGTGAAACCACCACCCCACGCCACCGCAAAGCGCGCACAAAACGACCGCTACTCCCCTCGCAACTTGCGTTGCGCGCTTCAACCCAGCTCCACGGAGGAATGCTCTAGGATCTACCATCGGTGCCACCATGGCGGGTGGTAGGTGACAAATTTTCATTAGTAGATAATGGTGCAACGATGGTTTGCTGGTCTTTCCTTCAAATGTGTTTGTTCCAGTGAGAAAATTCTTGACAAATCAATTTTCTAGATTTTCATGTGTTTGGTTTGATAAAAATGATAAATCAATATAATATCATCTACAGTTAAAGAAAATAAGGATGTTTATAGTTAGAAAGATAAACTTCCAAATTTGAAAATGGAAAAAGAATTCCTAAAAAATGATTTCTTATTATGAAATTTTCTCCAAAAACAAACACCTTACATAATAAAAAAGGAATTAACAACCACCGCCGATCATAATCACTTCAAAGCATAAAACTACGGTATAAACGGTGAAAAGGCATGTCCTTGAGGGACACAACCTTCCACCAAAATAGAGTAATAAATAATAAATAGATAAATAAATGGACATGTGAATGTATAAATAAATCAACAATGAGTTTATTATCACATTTATAAATATTCTCATTATCCCTCCTTTTTTTTTCATAAGCATAATAATTCCCTTGAAACAAAATAAAAAATAAAATCCATGGTTTTGTTCCTATAAAGGAGTGAAATAATGAGAATATATATATAAGATTGCTAAATCAATCTTAAACCTATTGTATGAATGTTAATTCAATTCTTAAAATTTTCAATCTGGCCAATGCAATCCTAAATCATTGCTCAAAATTCCAATATAGCATTTCTAGCTAGTTGCCGATCAATCACTAATGTGACGGTTCACATAGGACATTGTATTGATTCAAGTTGATCACATTAGTGTGCCACGTAGAATACATCGGCGATAAACTAGACACCGCGTCAATAATATCCGATGACAATTAGCTGGAAATCATTGGAATTTTGTGCAAATGTTTAGAATTATATTGGCAGAGTTGGAAAGTTTAAGGTTAAATTGATATCCATATAATATATCTAAGACTGTTTTGGTAATTATAAAAGTAAAAAGAAGATTGGCCATCAGCATAGTGCATTGTACGAATTTTTTATATAGAAATCATTCGTATAATTATCCCATCTAAAAACATTAAAATGATGTCACATCGAGCAAAAGTTCGCTAGTAATCAGTGCGTTACCATGTCACGCACTGATCCCGGCTTAGGAAGCGCTGTATAGTTTTGTCACGACTCGTGGGGAGCGACCCCTCCCAAAGGCGAATCCCATTGACATCTTTGCACCGCCCATGTGCTTTGGGTTGTCATACGCAGCATCCTATGCTTCTAAAGGGAATTTGTCCAGCTTGTTCGAGCATGTCGGGCGAATAGATCTCGTTATACACGTGCCTCGTGGATCGGACTAATAAAATGAATTGAGCATTGAAATTCATGGGAAGGATGTAGTCTTATGTTAATTACTTTTTTAAGCATCAGACTTATGATTACCAATTTGCATATATTGGCAGGATCATTTCTACACGGCCCGCAAAAGCATTAGATCCAAGAAGTCGATCTCTTCTTCATAGATTTCACTGGCACAACTCATGGGCGAGAGGGAATCTTCGTCGGCTCGATGGAGGCGGAGGCGGAGGCGGCTAAACGATGATTCTTCAGAAAGGGGTGACGAAGCTTAAGGCGAACATAAATTCTGACTCCAGGACAGGCTTGAATAGTTCGATCTAGGAATGGAAATGCAGACGCCGTAGCAGAGATGGATGCTAAACGTTCTCAGTTTAATCCATTCATCACAAGTAAATTTGATAAAAGCAGTAGCTTCACATCAGAACAAAAACCATTCTGATTTGGTTATTCCAAATCTCAGATGCTGTCACATCAACACATTCTACTTCTTGCACATCAGCTTGCCCCTCTCGGCTATCACCGTCGTGTATGCACTTGGTGTCGATACTGAAAACGATAAAGATAAAGAAAAACCTTGCCTTGCGCGATCCACCCGGAATTAGGAGAAGGAATGCGACGAACTAATTCTCATAGACCTTGCACTCCTCGTCAGCGGGGTTCTTCTTGCAGAAATCTTCCAATGGGTCTCCGGTCGATCCGGGTATCTCAATGCCTGGCCACTTGACTGCTACTAAATGTGCCAAGTCGACGACCCTTTGGCTGAAAGATTGAGGAGGTAAAATCACGTCAAACATCCGAGACAAGAAATGGAAGATGTAACTTCAAATTTGGAGCCATTATCCCTTAGTACTTTATAAATGAGTGTTCTCACCTATAGCCCCATTCATTGTCGTACCAAGCAACCACCTTCACCATATCATCTCCCATGACCATCGACAGTGAAGAATCGATGGTTGAAGAGACATCGGAGCATCGGAAATCCACTGACACGAGAGGGTCATCGCACACAGCCAATATGCCCTTGAGCGGCCCTTCGGCTGCATCTCTGAAGGCTGCATTGACGTCCTCGGCGGTAAGGCCCTTCTTCTCGACATTCACAACAAGGTCGACGACAGAGACGTTCGGTGTTGGCACACGGAGGGCGATCCCATTGAGCTTGCCCTTGAGCTGGGGAAGCACGAGAGACACAGCCTTTGCAGCCCCAGTGCTTGTTGGGACGATGTTGAGTGCTGCGGCTCTGGCTCTCCGCAAGTCACGGTGGGAAGCATCCAAGAGCCTCTGAACCATACGGGGTAAAAGAAACGATTATACTTAGGCTTGAGCAAAACCTAAAGTGCCCCAGTAAGTTTCAGACAGCATGCACATAAAGACACGATTTCTTGACACTTTGTTCAATTACCTGGTCACCTGTGTAGGAGTGTGTGGTTGTCATTGTACCCTTCACAATGCCTACGAAAGTGATCGTTAGAGTTCAGAAACTAGTCACAATCCAAACAGGTAAGTCACATTAGGGATAAAAAGGGTGGTCAAATATCGAAAATGAAGCCTTACCGAACTTCTCATCCAGGACTTTCACGAAAGGAGCGAGGCAGTTAGTGGTGCAAGAAGCATTGCTGAAATCGGCCAGAAGCTCATTAGTTCAGTTCATACTGATCAACACAATCTTAGTTCTTTCAAGAAAGATTCTGACCTGATTATGTTAGCAACTTCATGCGAATAATCTGTCTCATTCACACCATAGACGTAGGTGGGTATATCAGCGCCTTTTGCTGGTGCAGTGATGATAACTTTCTTGGCACCAGCTTGAATATGTTTTCCAGCACCAGGGCCATCCACGAAGACTCCAGTTCCCTGTAATTCATATTAGCAAGCCACGTCGAGAACAAGTTCTACAATAATTTGATCAATTCATACGGTTAGCTCATAATTTTTGGGCTTACCTCAATGACAATGTCAATGCCGAGCTCAGCCCAGGGGAGCTTGAGAGGGTCCCGGTTAGAGACGACCTTAACGGGCTTCCCATCGACGCTGATGGTCTCATTGTCCACAATTTTCACATCAGCTTTGAAAGTCCCCAGCATGGAATCATACTTCAGCAAATGTGAAGCCTGTCTTGCAAATAAGCTTACTAGTCAGATAAAAAATGAGGCAATAGGTATCTCCAAAAAAATTACGGAAGCTCACTTGTTGCGAATCTTACTCACATTTTTGACACCACCGCTGTCATTGACAACAATGACATCAAGGGGTGAGTTCTTTCTCCCGTGCCAGCATCTAAGGAAGTTCCGACCAATGCGACCGAAACCATTGATTGCCACCTTCAGTTTAGCGACAGTCTCTCCCTTAGCTGGAGCTGGTGCTGAAGTCTGTTTTCACCATTGATAGGAATTATGAGTATGTTACCTAGGAAGATCGACTATGATGCAAACAGAAATCATGTTAAGAGTAACAAAGTTGCTGACAAATGTTGAGCTATTTATACTAGGTTGCTTTGCACTTTTCTCAATGCAGCGGCTCAGTCTTTAAATATATTAGCTAGCTTTTCCACTAAAAATTTGCCTCTGCAATTCAAAATCTTAGGTGCCTCTTTGAGACAAACCATCTTCCTGCAATTTTCTACTTCCTCACTTTTGATCAACTGTCGCCAACAGATCAAGTAGCAGCTCTCCATAAAAGACGATTGCTTTTATTATACAGAGTTACAAATATTATCATATACATCCCCCAAATCGTATTCTTTGGTTTTTATTGCAGTTCTTAGTCGCTAGCTCAAGTTTGACATCGAGAAGAGTCGTCCTCTTCCCCCGTTTAACCTCGAATGACTATATTTCCTCAAGTTTCCTTCCATACTCCATCCAAGGACAGCCTTCAGACAACCTCCAAGAACTTAACAAGAAATTATTATAAGGTCCAGATTAATTTGTTTCCCTCTGTTGGTTCTCTAGACAGTCTGCTTACCCGTGGCTAAACCTGTACCATCAATCTTTGTGCTATGGTCCAGTGTTCTGGTTAATTACGGGTAATCTTGCAGTCCAAGACTTCCTTGGGATTTAAGCCGGATATGATTATTTGTCAAGTAGAGAACATAAAAATGCTAGTAGTTACTTAACGAGAATCTCTTAATATGCAGGAAAATTGTAAAATATGCAAATGATCATCCTATTTCCTGTGAACGATGACAGATCAAATGATGTCCAGAAAACATCTTTCCTTGAAAAGGTTGGTATGTTTCCAGGAACTTAACCATCAAAATGAACAATGATTGGTTCCAATGAAATTAACAAACTAGCACAAAAACATTCAATGTGGAGAAAATACAAGTAGTGATAGTCCAACTGATCACCGGACCTTGGGAGTGAGCTGAGCAGCCACAGCATCGAAGAAGGATCCCTCCCCGGCATTCTTCGCATAAGTCACACACGATCCAGCACGAAGGCCTGAGAATTCCGCCACCTCGAGCCTCTGAACATAGGCGAAAAAAAACATTTTAAAGAACGCGGGTGATCAGCACTTATGCTGCTGAAACATCGAAACACATATCACGCAACATGCGACACACAATAGAAAAGAGAGGATCAGAGAGAGAGAGCGAGACCTTGGAGAAGCATTGAGTGGGGAAGGAGTGAGAGGAGCTCTTGCTAGAGAACTTGGCATTGGCGGGGAGGGTTGAGGGAGCAAGAGCTGCGTGAGTGGCCATGGCTGACTGAAACTAAAGCTCAAGCGGCTTGCTTTTCCCAGGTTATTTATACCGCACTAGCTTTCGAAAGCCTGTATTTTTCTTCCTTTCTCATTGGTCACTACATGTGTGTCTCTGAATTATGGTTGGAAGCCAATTAGAAGGAACGAGTGGTGAATATGGTGTTGTGGGGATATATAATGGGATAAGGTTGCTGTTGGGGGATCTCCACGGTATAAATGTGAGCCACAGACTGATTTTAACCACCAATCCATCTCTCTCTCCCCTAAAGGCCACTCCTTCAATGACTCGTGAACTTCTCTGTTAAAAGCACGAGCCAGATTTTTGTTGAGAGAGCTTATGTGTTAACATGCGCGAGGGCCTACACCATATATGTCCCATATATTTAAAAGAAAATTGGGTGTGTATATTTCTGGCTTGGAGATCGATGTGGAGTTGATGGTGGAAATCGTTCCGAGAATAATATCCGCCTTCCCTTTCCGGGACAGGCGGCAGTCAGGAATAAAAATACATCTGAATTCGAAGTATCGGCCTGCGACAAAAGCCCAACAGGGCCAACACTCTTATCTGATGGATTTCTCAATTTTCTCCTCCCATATCATCCATAACTGGCTTAGTTCAATAGAACTTCAGTGTGTCGTCACACACCCAGCTAGGATGGTTCGTAGATCATTTGATTCGCCACAACTTAGCCTTGCTTTGCCATTCTAGAGCAAAATCTTATTCTCACCATCTGCCAATCTTACATTAAGTACCATCGTCGCAAATTGGCTTTCAAGTTGACACCATGTCAACCACACTAATCGTAGTGCCATCTGATGGCACACACTATCCAGACTCTGACGGTGATCACTTTCAATGAAAGACTAGATTTATGCATACACAAGAAGGGAAAAGCTGCGATGATACAGTACAAAGTCTGCTGAGTTAAATGGTATTCTGCATAATCATACCACGAATGATGCACTTCCTCAATCGAGACAATCATATCAAAAGAAACTGAGTGCATTGGTCTTTAGAAATAAACAGAAGATTTTACAATATGAACCATTATTCTGTTATATGGAGGCCACCAACAAGGCAGAGCCAATTGTACCGAAACAGAAGATGACCATGATCGTAGGCCTGGGAGGTTTGGGCCATCAAACAGCAGCTTCAATTTCATCAGGGGCAACAGCAATCTCGTCTGATGATTCTTCAGTTCGGAGCTGAGAAGATACATCATCCATGGCTGAATTGAGCTGTGCAATCTTCTCGGCAAGCACCTTCCTCGTTTTCTGGAAATCATCAGATTTTAAGGTGAATCCATATTTTGCAGATGGTCATGTTACTGCTACACTCTCTTCACAGCATACATGAAGCAGGTCATAGCTAGCATACATTGGACCTCATATACAAACATGACAGCAGTTGTTTATCAAATTAAACGCAGGTACAAAAACCATTCTACTCACGACAAACCAGGACCAGAAAATCATTTTCATCATGGCACAATTAGTACCATAAGGTGTCATAAATTGGAAGAGTATAATTTATGTGAAAATTAAGTCAAGGACAGGTCACCTCCAAAGCCTTCTCTTCATCATAGATGAATTTCGGTAATTTCCTCATCAAATCCTTCCTGTCAGTTCCAGCCAGTGCCTTGCTGATCTACCAGGATGAGAAAAGGATGAACTCAATTCATGGTAGAGGGTTTCCATATCTAAATCTGCAAGACTATCACGTGGAATAATGGAGCTGAAAAAGCATTCAGTTGAACCATGATACTTATGATATTCATTGACAATTACATGAACTGCTTGACTAAAATTATCAGAAAAGAATTTTGGGAAGAATACTGAAAATCTAATGTTCAATAATTCAAACAAAATCTAACCAAAATGAAGGTGAATTCCTACACCAGAGGCAGGATATAACAGAAAATGTCAGTACCTGAGGTGCATATACACAACCAAGGGCACCGACTATAATTCCTCCTAAGACAAAGCCACCAACAAAGATGCTTGCACTGCTCGGCCTTCCACCATCTCTGCATAAGAAAACAGGCAAAAGACTTGCATCAGATACATTCAATCACAACTAGGACTATAGCCATTATGTCACAATTTGATAGAATTGTTAAAATTTTAGGAAATGATTTTCGTATTATGAACAGAAATTTCTTGTAGTTGGCTGACCTATCTAACATGTCAAGCAAAAAACGAAAGAATTTATTATTGAAATAAATATCATTGGTATTTTTAGAATTGTGGAATGTGTTTGCCTCCACCGCATGAATCTTCCAGACCCATCCTTGCCCAAATAGATTTAGAAAACCATTTTCCACACTGATCAGATATACAAGTTTAGAGTAACTAAACTATGTCTGCACATCAATGGAAGGAAGCTAGGAATAGAGAAACAGGACAAGGAAATACTGCATAAAATGTGTCCTGGCTCTCTCTTTCTCTCCTCCCTCGGCCCCTTTCCCCTCAACTTTTTCCTTTCCCTCTGTCACCCACAACATTTTACAGATTTGCCAGATTTTGACAAGTATTCAATGTGTCTCTGTTTTGAATACCCATTTCTGCAACATAAGGTCTATACAGGTCTGACATAGACGGGACAATAATAGAAGAAAAACTGACTGCTGATTAAGCTTCCAGTTAGTAATTGCATCCAAATTCCAGCACCTCAACATCAGATCACAACTAAGTTGCAATACTTGGAGTACCTATACTCAGCACTGACAGTGAGTTGCCTTGATGAGCGGAGCTGCAGCATTCCAGTTTGATTTGTAGCGAACAACAAGTTTGTATGCTGTACACTTCCCAGGCATCGGACTGATGACTTGAGCGGACAACCTGGCAATATGTTCCGGAATAAATAGCATAAGTCCGCTTAATTAAATGATAAGTTGAAGCTCTAAGCACAACAAGCCTTAAATATCTACTGCCGGTGAAACATGAGTCAGATTATGGCAACATAAACCATAAAATGTAGAATGACGTCCTATCAAATCAGAAGCTTAGGAAAGGTGTTCAGCTATAACTTGTATATCATCTGATTCAAATCAAGAAAGGGAGTAAGATGCCGATGCAAAAAACCTCTGCTCGGCAATCAGGCAGATTCATTCCAACATGACAAGATGAACCTCTCGAGTGAGAATTACACCGTGAGTCATGCTAATGCGGTAGCACACGCCCATCACGTACTCTAGTCTTCGTGGCAAGTTTTTGCACATTCATCGAAACCGAGCACCACACCAACAAGTCGTACGATATATCGATCGGGCGAAAGACTTTCCCGCGCAAGACAGCTAATCATCACAAGCATGCCGCAGGCGACGACACCCATAAGGAGCCGCACAATGCGACTTCTTTATGAGATAAAAGCAATAGGCAAGGCAGACGGCCGCAAACACTCGATTTCCCGCCGTGATCTGCAGTCAATCACAAGTCTCGAGCTCGCTAAACTCATCGCAGGCTACTTAATGCAGTAGTAGAGACCCGCGCACACCGGTACAAGAGGTAGTACAACTGATTTACAGGCATTTGCGTTCTCTTCATCTCGCGGCTCGCCAAAAAACATCCGTCCCATTCAGCTTTTTCTAAGATCAAGCGCGAATCAAAGCTAGCGATCGGCACTAAACATCGAACGGAAAGGACGAAATCGAAGGGAGATCGTTACTCGACGAGAGCTGCGCCCGGGGATTTCTCACTGAGGCCAGAGGACTCGAGACTGCGCTCATCGTCACGGCGTGCGGCGGGCGGCGGGAGCGAGGCCGGCGATCGGAAGGGGCGAAGCGCGACGGCGGCGAGGTTCGATTCGAGAGAGGAATGAGAAATGGAAGGAGGAAGGAGATTAAAAAAGGGACGATCCGTTGTGGTGCTCGATAGTATCGATGCAGCTCGCTCGCTTGGGAGCGACACAGTCGAAGAGACAAAGAGCGGTGGCGATCGCCTGCTTCGCGGCTTAGATGATTAGCGATGAGATAAGGGCTTTGAAGGCCGTAGATTCGATCCTTGAGCAAGATCCCACGCAGATAGAGTCCGGGCGGCGGGCTACTGACAGCGGCCCGATCGTTTTCAGCCGTTGAATTGGATTTGGCCGAGCGTTTTGAGAAGAAAGAAGAAAGATACACTGAAACTTTTAGGATTGACAATTTTAGATAAATGGGACAATGCGAACAGAGCATCAGTATGGCAAGACTGGTTTACCAAATTGGCATTCGAAATGTGCGGCCGATTGTAAGTAGTCAATTTAATAAGTGGATTATATTTATTCGTCAATTATAATTTGATTAGTTTTCATTTGAATATTAAATGACGCAGCAAAATGCAAGCGGTTGATTAAATAAGTTAGATTAAATCATCATAACTTGTCTTTTCGGTATGTATATGGATTTCATAAAATATTCTGAGTAAATATAGCATTTTCTTGTGTCGAAATTGGTTTGTCCTACTCAATATTTAATTTGATTCTTGAACTTTACATTTGGTTAAGTTGGTTATTGTAGTCCTTGATTTGAATCGATTTAATCTTTTTAGTTGATATGACAATTCAACTCACTTTGTGGAACCCATGAAGAGAAGAGGAAAAGAATTGGGGTTCAATGCTACCATTGCGCCACTTGCACCGTGCAAGATTTTGTGGACTCTTGCTCAATGGTGGCAAGCAATGGCACCATGATTGAGTATGGGGTTTGTTGCACTTACTTGCTATTGACGAAAGCAAATAGGCCTTAGTCAACATTAGTGGAGCGCATAACAGCGTCATCCGTAATTATCGCTCTTTTTCATAAGTAAAATTTGAAGAAAAACTAGAAAATCACAAACAAAATCAACAAATGAGGGAGGGGAGGGCTAGACTAACTCAAACCCTCTCCCATGACTGAAGTTTGAAGAAGACAAATGAAAAGAAATGAGAAAAAAAGACTTTTCAATTCCTCTTATGATGTAATTCTTCATTCGAAGTAGATAAAAAAGAAGAAGTTATTTTTATTTATATCTATGTCTCAAAGTTCAAACGTAGTAATTTAAGGACAGGTTATTCTAAACTTCATTTTATTCAGATTTTTATGTCCCACTCGTTTAATTTCTTAAATTATAGACCAACCACGCAAAAATCAATGTTACTATAGTAATACTCCTCTTTAAAAAGGAGGAGGGACAAATGTGTAAATTGGCGGTGAAAGGATATGAAGCGAATGCGGATTTTTTGCGGTTCCTTTAGCAGCTGACGCAGCATCTGCAAACCGCGAAAAGCACAACGGCCATGGCTTCCGTCCGGAGCTTCCGCAAACCGACCGCCCTCGACGGTCGTCTTCTCCGTCCGGCAGCCGCCTCGAACCGGCCGCCGGACGTCGCGAAGCAGCTCGCCCCTCCGGCTCGCGGCGCTTCGCGGAGGCTCGCGGTCTTGATCTCTTCGCTGCCGCTGCCGCTCGCGCTCGCGCTCACTTCGCTGCCGCGGTCGTCGGAGGCCAGGGAGAGGCGCAACCGGAAGGCTATCCCTCTCGAGGAATACTCCACGACCCGTGAGTCTTCCGAGCCCTCCCGTTTTTTTTTTTTTCCTTTTTTTCTCTCGTTCCTCGGTTTCTCATCGCGTTGAGAGCGTGAATTTGGTCTGCGCTGCTGTCGCGCGTGCCGGGAGATGTTGCCGATTCCCTTGTTTGTAGTTGGACGCGAAACCGAATTCGATGTCTGATGGGGTGTTTGAAATACGTGCTTCATCCATTTTTGTGATTGAGCGAGCAAGTTGCTACGATGATGCAAGTGATGCGAGTATAATAGGCATTTGAGGAAGTAATTTGAGTCGCAATGTCGTTTGGTACATCTCGGACTAGGTCGCGCTGCGATAAATGGGAGCTAAAATGTTACTTGTCAGAGGCTCTGAATTGTGATTTGCGCGGATTTAGTCTGATGGTGTAGTTATAGTCAAGTTGTTCCTGCAGTTTCATTCATCGGAGGAAGATTGGAGAGGTGGTAGCGTGTTATTGTGTCTGCGATTTGGCATTCATGGACTGTATCGTTGACAATTTTGTAGCTGTGACTTGATATGATCATGTAGTTGAAGTGAATATGATAGGCATTAAAGATGTAATTCAGTCACATCGTGTCCTTAGGGACGATTAGAATGTGCACAGTTTAAAAAATTTGGAGGTGGTTGTAATTACTAGTCTGAGTCTTTGTTCACAATTCTCACGGATTCTGTGGCTTTGTCATATAATTCTGCTTATGCTAAGATCTTGAAGTTTACCTTGTGACTCTTTGTGCTACTTCTCTTTGTCATCATACCTGATGGAATGCAGTTGGAAAGGAATGCTTCCCTTTATTCATATTATTTCGTAGGGCCTAGCTTAGTTTTACTTTCCTCCCACTCCTCTTTCCCATGTACTACGTCTATAACCCATTTATTCAATTTAAAGTATTTCCTAACTGGACTTGTAAAAAGTTTTTTTTTTCTCCTGCCAATAGATGCCCAAACTCAAATGTAATTCCTATTCCCCATACAGAGCAGAAAAGAATTGAAATCTAAGCTGCCAGATTTGTGGGGGAAAAGGGTTCTCTTGTGTTTCACGAGAGGAAGTCACATTTTAGCATCCTGTCTGTTCTGTTTTAGTAAGCAATTCCAATACTTGCAACAGCTGATGGAGTGAAATACTATGATATCATTGAGGGAAAGGGTCCAGTAGCTACAAAAGGATCGACAGTCCAGGTTTGTTGATGTTGCTTTTCTGTTTATATTTCCTTGAGCAATATATGAACTGGTAACATTCTGTGTTCAATCCTCTGTTGCAGGTGCATTTTGACTGTATTTATCGTGGTATTACTGCTGTATCAAGTCGAGAATCTAAGCTTTTAGCTGGAAATCGCATCATTGCTCAGGTCTTATACTTTGGATTTTCTTTTTTCATTTCATTTTGTTTTTTGTTACAGAGAAATTTCCCTCATTTTTGACTTGTGCCTTATCTGGACAAATGCTTTGCTAATGTGCAAGCTTACTTGGCATTATTAGCCATATGAATTCAAGGTAGGATCTCCTCCAGGAAAGGAACGCAAGCGTGGATCTGTAGATAATCCAAATGGATTATTTTCAGCACAGGCAGCTCCCAAGCCGCCACCTGCTATGTACTCGACAACAGAAGGGATGAAAGTGGGTGGAAAGGTGATTTTCTCTTGGTTCCCAGCGGCAGTGAATATTCATCAATGTGGCTAGTTTGCCATTCAGTACCTGAATTGCAGACCCTTTGACTAGTGCTGTTGTATTTTCCTTGTCATATCTTCTCTGTCTTATTGTTCTTGAACTTTTGTCCATTTTCAATTTTCAGAGAACAGTGATCGTTCCTCCAGAGGCTGGCTACGGTCAGAAGGGAATGGCTGAGATACCGGTAGTCTTTGTATTCTTGATCATGACTAACAATCATTTTTGTTGTGACTTGAGTACCTTTATTATGGCCATCAAATCAGCAGGTCATCAAATGATGTCATTGGGAATTAACAACTTTATGTTTAGGAGCTGAAAATACCACCAAATGCCTGGTTCTTAGAGCTTGCTTGAATTTTATTGCGTCTTTTAAGATTTCAATTCCAATCCTAACTGAGGTTTTCAGTATATTTGCATGCTGGCTGGAGTTCAGCTGCATTTGGCATCTATGAGCATGTCATTACATGTTGTTGAAAGGTAAATATGATTTATTCCTATAATTTTATTTTCCATTTCCAGCCAGGAGCCACCTTTGAACTGAATATCGAGCTTCTGCAAGTAGAACGGCCTGAAGGAAACCAGACTTAGCATTGGGTGAGCAGGACCATGAGGAGATGGAGTTGATATAATGCTGAAATTTTGTCTCTTTTTCTTCTAACAGAAGGCAGATGAGTCGGCTGAGGGATCCTTATGGGCAGAGCCATTAGTCTGATTGAAATTGTGACTCTCCAGTTTCTTCATATACTGTCTGTATCAAAAAAGCCCCTGCACATTTTGTATGTATCTACCTGGATTTTGGAATTCAACGAAACACCTTCTTCATCTTCTTATATTCTTGCTTCTAATGCTGCAGAATTCACTGATAATTGTCTGTACTGTATAAATGAGACTGTTGACCGCATGAGTAGAGACTAAATTTCCAAACTTCTCTCCCATCCTCTTTAAGGAAAACAAGATCGCACCTGCTTGCAACAAGCTCTGGTTTATCTTATCGCAAGAATGGGAACATTGGATGATAGTTAGGAACAGTTTTTTTGTGCTCTGCCATATTTACAGTTGCGAATTTGGCATACTTGTTCCATCAACCTTGAACATTTGTTGAATGAAGAAGCAAAATTTAGACGGATGAGGAGCATGCAAGTTGCAACAGAATTGCATATTATGTCAAAACAACAAGTATGTCATTTTTTTTTTCTTTTGAATTGCTGGCATTTTCCTTTAGTAATGCAAAAATCCACCATAGATAAACTCCAACCTGTGAGATTCCTCAATAATCTTGTAGACAAGTCACACGGCAGCCAAAATTTCCGTTTTCTTTTTGGAAATTGTGCGCGGCATTTTACATATTAATCTTAGTACGAAGCACGAAACCTAAAATCAATATGGAAGGGTGCTTTTACGGTAACTTTCGTTTTCTATCAGTGCTTCATATTGTGCTAAATGATTAGATCCTGTTTATTATTATTTGATAATCTTAGTTTTTGTGGTTTTATGGCATGATAAGGGCCATTTTCAGCAATTAATTTTGTCAGTTTGATATTTTAATTGCCAAAATCCCACACCAGGAATCCTCTTTAGAATATACACATATTCGTTCATTACTCATGGAATACATTATACATGCAACGGACTAATGGAGTATTTCATAAAACAAAGAAAACATGCAACGGAGATAATATTTGTCAGTTTATCTTTAGGGAACATTTACATTTTCGTTGAAATATATTTTCCCTTGGTTCATTTCTAGCAAAACTAAAAGCATCGTTTCATATCTTTGATTCGTGTGTATTTTGATTATTAGATGGGTCTAGTTTACACAACTCCGGTTTATTCAATAATTAACTATCAGCAATTGTTCGCGTTTATAAAAGAATTCACTATCACAAGTCAGAACACGAGGCTGAAATTGTTTGAAAATGAATGGGAAGAAAATGGATAAATTATAACCTAAAATTATATTGTTTCGGGCACTTAAGTGCTAAGACTTTATTTTATTTATTTAAATTCTAAAAACTTGCCATTTTGATGAATTTTAAGACCTTCCTTCAGTTGATGAAAGGACCAATTGAACTGAAAGTTACAAATTCTAGGATTCAAATGCAAGGAATAAAAGTATTAGAACTTAAGTACATGAAATTGACAAGTGTAAGGATTTACGCTGATAGTTAGCTTGAAAGAAAACATTTCACATTATTTCCGTTTCTCACATAATCTAATTATTTGTATGCTAATGAAATATTCTAAAATGCCTAGGAGGCGACCAGACAAACGGGCTCACACAATTAGGGATAATTACATCATACCCCTTATGTTTTCGATTGTGGCAAGTTGCTCCTAATAACTCAATTTTTCCATGTCATCCAGGCATTTTGAAATTCAGTGCAATGTTGGCCAAACACTCTGCATGGTATCTCTCATTTTAGATTTGATGAAATGGGATGAACTAAGATGAGATAGAGGGAAAAAAAGAGTGGATAGTGATTGCTGAAGGAGATCGGCAATACCTATTACCTTGGGATTGGTCAGTGCTCGGAGTGACAATGGTTAATGATTCATGTGCTCTTGCTTGGAATACCGTTGCGTAAAAAAGAGTCATCTCGAGAGAGAGACGATCAATCCTTTCTGGGGTGACAAAACCTAAGAAAGGGCAAATGCCCAAGTATCCTAGTTGTAAATCAATTCCCCCTCCCCCCTCTCCTCATTATATTTTTTTAGTTTTCTTTCATTTTGTTTAGTCATAAGTTATGTCTTTTGATATTAAAAATACTATAAAGAGAAGTGTTCCAACGAATTTCCAAAGATCAGGGGGTGTATTGCGAAAGTTTTAAAACATTAACATCAGGGGGTAATTTGTATATGGGTAATGATTCTCCTAAATTTTGGACATTTTTGCCCTTCACAACAGGAACCACCTAGTCAAACTTTTCGACTTTTCAGTTGTATCAGCTACTGATAGTGGGATTGGGAACTTTCTTATGTGGAAAAAAGCACTGATATCTGAAAATGGAGAAAGTGAAGGATTTATCTAGCTCTAAATGGGAAAAACCTACCAAACTTTGCTGTTTTAAGGCCATATCATAGCAGATGAATGTTCGGCTTTAGAACAATAAACTTGGAAGGATTTTTCATCTACATGGTTTCTGACGTGGAGGTTCTTTTAATCCAGAAGGGCAACAACAGAGCTTATCCTAAGGGTGTTTTGCTCCTCCAATCTCTACTATGTCCAAATAAAGATCTAGGGTTTTTAAATTGTCAAGTTCTTTGAAGGCAAAATGAAGAAGAAGAAGAAAAATCTAATCTTGTCTTTGCTGGTTCTGTTCCTTCTCACATAACAAGCAGAGTCAGTTGCACTTAGAAGGCAAAGGTGGCTTGCTAATGCATTTTCCCCGTTGACAGAGTAAGCTGTACCTGAAATTGATCTAATCGAGTGAAAATCTATAGATGGAGATATCAGAATGGCATTCACTCTTGAGTTCATTTTTTGAATTTTCTGTCGGGTACTTGCAGAGAGACAAATTAATGATCTCCCGGCAGAGGCTTGGTTTGGAAGAGTACACCGCTCGCAAAAAGGCTCGTTTCTAACCTTATTGAACTGCATAGAATTGATTAATGACATCTGGTCATACCAAAGTTGACCTGAAGTGGCCTCTCAATTGGCTAATTCATTAGATAAGTGCATGGTATGTTGCAGCGTGGCAGCAGATCTGGATTGGCATCATGACTATTTTCACGCTGCTGTTACTTTCAGCTTGCTTGGATTTTCATTGCTGTCTAACGATAGGTTGCAAGAATGAGCGTGCACTCAGGGGTTCCATTGGAGCATACGTGCATGATCTTACTTGAAACTGTTCATCGAGAAAATAACATCAGATAATATAAAGATGTACGACTAAGCACCATGTGACCTAGTAGTTTCTACCGTATGGACAAGATGAACTACGACAGGTGTTTGACATCAATGCAAATTCAGTCGGTAATTCCAACAAAAAACACAAGGGAGCTTCATGGGTTCTTTGCGAGTGGTTGTGGACTTCGCCAAGGAGACCCCTTATCTCCTTACCTATTCACTTTGGTTATGGAGATCTTTTCTGGGATACTTTTTCTTCGATCTAGGCAGCCAGGCTTCAAATTCTTCTGGAGATGTAAAGCAACAAGCTTATCTCACTTATTCTTTGCTGATGATATCTTTCTTTTCTCTTCTGTGAAGCAAACTTGGCATCGGTATCTCTCCTCAAGGCCTTGAAACATTCTCTACTTGGGGTGGGCTAGGACCCAATATAAACAAAAGCGAAGTTTTCCTTGCTGGTGGAACGGCACTCTCTCGGACCCAAATACTTCATACCCCTTTGGGTTCTGGGAAAGAAGTCTACCGGTTCGTTACTTGGGCATTCCCATTATCACCAAGAGGCTTGGCAAGACGGATTGCATCTCTCTTGTCAGCCGCATAATTGCAAGAGTGCGATCATGGGCTCAGCACTTTCTTTCCTTTGCAAGCAGCCTTCAACTTATAAGGTCTGTCTTCCTCGCAATACAAGCTTATTGGACTAATGTTTTTATATTATCTAGAGCTGTGTTGGATCGCATCGAGCAAATTTTAAGATAGTTCCTCTGGAAAGGCCCGGGCCTTGGAAGAGGAGGAGCGAAAGTCTCTTGGGATGACGTTTGCCTACCGAAAGAAGAGGGAGGACTTGGCATACGCAAGCTGCGGGATTGTAACACGGCAGCCATGCTTAAGCACATTTGGATCCTGTTTATTGATAAGGAATCCTTATGGTGCAAATGAGTTCATTCAAATTTTTTGAAAAGGAAGAATTTCTGGTTGCTAACAAGCCAACTATTTGTTCTTGGGCCTGGAAAAAGATACTCCACCTTAGGAGAGATTTTAGCCGGTCCTTTCAATGGAGTATTGGGGATGGCTGCTGTCTCTTTGGTTTGATTATTGGCATCCTAGAGTCCCCTTTAATCTATTATTCTCGGACACTTACATCTACCAGTTGGTTTTACCCAGGATAGCTTCGGTTGTAGACTTGTTCTCCGTAGCAAGCCAGGAGATCAAAGCCATCTTAGAGACGTGGGAGTTCCCCCTCCCTGTTCTATCTCATAATTCAGATCTGGTTCCAACGGATTGAAAAGACCTCGGGCAACTTCTCATTAGCTTCGGCGTGGGAAGCCATTCGGCCAAAAGGAACCTTAGTTCCTTGGTTCTCGTTTATTTGGAGCAACGCACTCACTCCATGTTATCAATTCAATCTGTGGCTCATTGCTAATTGGCTTCCTACCCAGGTTCTTTTACTTTCATATGGGAAAATTGATGACGTCTATTGTGCATTCTATAGTTCTAGGCTAGATTCTATAGATCATTTATTTTTTGGTTGTCGTATTATCACTCGACTTGCATCCTTTTGGGCTGCTAGATGCAACCTTCCATGGCGGAACAGGACTTGGCAGGATACTCTCCAATGGGCCTTGAAGTTTCTCTCCGGCAATGAATTCAATCAATGTATTGCTCGCTTCTCTTTTGGAGCCCTCTGCCATGTGATCTGGAAAATGCGGAACAACATTCTTTTTCGGGAACAAGCCTTGTTTATTCCGGCATTGAAGAATCACCTTATCAAAGCTGTCAAGGATAAAGCCTTGACTTTCAGCAACGTGGCGGACACTTCAAGGAATAGAAGGATCCAACGCAGCTGGGGTTTTGACCCGTCCATTTTCTCTCCTTCGGTGTCTGATTTGTCCCTTTAATTTCGGGAAGACTTGGGGCTGTAGGGGGTTTCCAATCTCACTTGCTTTTCGGAGGTTCTTCGGCTGATGCGGACACGTGGAATTGTTGAAGGCGGGGCCTGCTTCAGAGGGTGCCGTCCGGCTGGCTGTTTGTTGGCTCGCTCCTTCCTTTTCTTTTGATGTTGCTGGCTGGCTGTTTTTTGCTGCTGGTTGGCTTTCTTAGCCACTGTTTGGCTGTTTGTGCTTTCTTTTCTCCGGCACCCTTCCACTCGTTATGACTTGTTGTCATTATGAGTGTAGGTTCTTGGTGCCGTAAACCTTTTGTATAGTCGTAGTAAAAGTTTATAACATTCTTACATTACCAAAAAAAATAAAAAATATGATAGGTGATATAATAATTTCTCAAGTTTTCTCCTCTGACAGATAAATAATCAGTGTTGTTTATGAGTGCAGACATGCTTAGAAATTGCACAACCAGAGAGAAACAATCATTTTCGTAAGAAGATAATGAATGACTTCTATTCCCCATCTGTATCATTGCACCAGCATAAGGTCCTTGATGCGGAGTCTTAAGCATTGCTGTAAAATTTCCAAGTCAATCTAAGTCATAAAGTTCTTTTGTTGGGATTCATACTGTTCACAAGCTTCCTAAATGAGCAATGATCCTCTGTTTTGGGACAAAGATAGGATACTCCGGAATAAGAAACTGCTATTTTGGATTCAGCTTTGTCGTGTAGAATATTTCAAAGCTTAATTTCCGTGTCAGTGGCAGTTCGACAATGGTTTAGTGGAGTTTTTAGTCTTACTTCTGGTGATGTGATTCCGTGTGTCTGAGGTCACAATTAAGAGTTCCTATACTTGTAAACATTATGCAATTTTCACTTCCATTCTCCTAAGGATGTGAGACCACTTTTCTACCGTTGGAGAACTGTAACTCCAAGCAACTGTCACTGGTCCAGAAGAAAATACTTGCAATCATGTTTATCATATGCAGTTTCATTCTCGTCTGCATCCAAGTGTCATGAAATGAAGTCAGCTTTGTTTACAACAAAATTGAGCCGCAAAATGCATCTGGACCATTATTGACAGAGAAATACTTGGAGGATAAACCCAAGCCAAAATCAGTAGAGGAAGAGAAGAACAGGGAAGGGATTAGAGATGAAAGCAAATAGGTCAAGACAGCATCCAGCTGTGAGCAGCTGCATTATAAGGAGGAATAACTTGACAAACATTCTAATCTTGGTATTACAGCCACTCCTAGCTTACTTGTTCATTGCAGTGCCGCCACTTCCAGTACGCTGCATGTCTTTTTAATCAAATGCTGTGTATTGATCGGCAGCCACTTCCCTAGTCAAACAGAAGTGCAAACCACGTTACATTCAGAGACCACATGGGTCAAATAATGTTTACTAAAAATGAAAGGAGATCTCCTGGTTCCTGAATTAAACCTAACCACATATGCACGATGAATAACGGAGTCCAAAACGAATAGGTCACCAACAAATCTTCCAGTCCTTGGTTTGAGACATAGTTTTGGAGATGTAGAATTGCCTGCATCTGCTGCCGCACTAAAATCACAAGGTGAGAGGACCCTTATAGTTTCATTCTAAAAAATGTCCAAGGACAAACCCTTTTCTATTTACTGATTGTTCATAGGTCTTTACGTATATATACGTATTTTCGTTCCTTGGAGACATGAGTCTATACCATCCTGAAGCGATTCTCTTTTTCAGATCTTAGTCGGAGCATCCAAGAACGGCCAGGAACATTGAGAAGGGCTTGATCTACTCCAGCAATTGAAAGGATAAACAATTCATTAACAGTCTGAGATAAAGAAACACGCATTCAAATGTGAAATCCTTTAACATCGAAGATAAAAAAACACGCTCTTTTACTTCAAAAAAGTCTGCAACATGTGCACATCAGATTGACTCTTCATCGAAGACAAAGAAACAAACAGTGAAATCTTTTATAAGGAGGCCAATACTAATTATGTTCACTAATTCAAATGTGAAATATTTTAATATCGAAAAAGAAACATGCGTTCCTACTTCTTTAACACGTTCACATCTGGTTGACTCTCGTACGTTCATAGTTTCATTCTAAAAAATGTCCAAGGACAAACCCGTTTCTATGGACTGATGATTGTTCATAGGTCTTTACGTATCTATACGTATTTTAGTTCCTTGGAGACATGAGTCTATACCATCCTGAAGCGATTCTCTTTTTCAGATCTTAGTCGGAGCATCCAAGAACGGCCAGGAACATTGAGAAGGGCTTGATCTACTCCAGCAATTGAAAGGATAAACAATTCATTAACAGTCTGAGATAAAGAAACACGCATTCAAATGTGAAATCCTTTAACATCGAAGATAAAGAAACACGCTTTTTTACTTCAAAAAAGTCTGCAACATGTGCACATCAGATTGACTCTTCATCGAAGACAAAGAAACAAACAGTGAAATCTTTTATAAGAAGGCCAGTACTAATTATGTTCACTATTTCAAATGTGAAATATTTTAATATCGAAAAAGAAACATGCGTTCCTACTTCTTTAACACGTTCACATCTGATTGACTCTCGTACGTTCATAGTTTCATTCTAAAAAATGTCCAAGGACAAACCCGTTTCTATGGACTGATTGTTCATAGGTCTTTACGTATCTATACGGATTTTAGTTCCTTGGAGACATGAGTCTATACCATCCTGAAGCGATTCTCTTTTTCAAATCTTAGTCGGAGCATCCAAGAACGGCCAGGAACATTGAGAAGGGCTTGATCTACTCCAGCAATTGAAAGGATAAACAATTCATTAACGGTCTAGAGATAAAGAAACATGCATTCAAATGTGAAATCCTTTAACATCGAAGATAAAGAAACACGCTTTCCTACTTCAAAAAAGTATCGACTCTTCATCGAAGACAAAGAAACAAACAGTGAAATCTTTTATAAGAAGGCCAGTACTAATTATGTTCACTAATTCAATGTGAAATATTTTAATATCGAAAAAGAAACATGCGTTCCTACTTCTTTAACATGTTCACATCTGACTGACTCTCGTACGTTTATGGCCGACAAAGTCTTTTCCAGAGTCAGAGTCAATGGTAGAGGATCGGATTGGGCGGATTCGCTGTTCCATGACCATCATTTACTTCAACGATGTCTTTACTTTTATGAAGATGGGATTCACTGGCCTCTTGTTTCTTCTTGACTTGCTTTCTTAGCTACCCGCTTCCTTCGCCTTTGAGTTATGAAACCGGTGAGCCTTTGTTTTGCAGAGTTTCGATCATGCCACTTGCTTCTTGGGATTGCTCTTGCGCTGTGCTTTAACCGAGTTTCCTGCACCACCAATGAAACAGACAAACTCTCGCTACTCGCCTTTAAGGCCGGCATATCCGATGATCCTTTTGGGGTGCTCAGCTCATGGAACGATAGCATTGGGTTTTGCCAGTGGTATGGTGTTATATGTGGCAGGAGACATCAGAGGGTCACGGTGCTGGACTTGCGATCACAAGGACTATTCGGATCAATCTCTCCTCATGTCGGAAACCTCAGCTTCTTAAGGGAAATGTGGCTGCAAAACAACAGTTTCAATCAAGAAATCCCTCCACAGCTCGGCCAGTTGCGCCGCCTGCGTATTCTGAAATTGACCAGCAACTCGTTAGTTGGCAAAATTCCCAAAAACATATCGGGTTGCTCGGATCTGGCCCTCCTTTGGCTTGGGGAGAACAAACTAACTGGAGAAATTCCTAGAGAGCTTGGGTCATTGCTGAAGCTACGGGACTTCCGTTTGCATAAAAATAATCTTACCGGGAGTATGCCTTCCTCCATTGGGAACTTATCTTCATTGGAGATCCTTTTCTTGACGGAGAACAACTTGAGCGGGGGCATTCCCCAAATTTTAGGCCACCTGAAAAACTTGCAATTCATTGGCTTTGCAATAAACAGAGTGTCGGGTACGATTCCATCTTCATTACTCAATCTCTCTTCCCTAATTCAGTTTGATGCTTCATACAACCAGATACAGGGGACACTTCCTGCAAGCATAGGTCTCAAGCTCCCAGATCTTGCGAATTTTAGCGTTGGCATGAACCAACTTCAGGGACCAATTCCTCCGTCGATATCGAATTGCACAAAGCTAAATTCTCTTAAGCTTACAAATAATAGATTTTCTGGAAAAGTACCTTCTTTGAAAAATTTGTATAAGCTTAGTCGGCTTCTAATCTCTGGTAATCAGCTTGGCGCTGAAGACTTGAACTTCCTTTGCTTATTAACTAACAGCACCAAATTAGAGTACGTGGGAATCGGCAGGAACAAGTTTGGCGGTGTGTTACCTATATGCGTAGGTAATTTATCCATCACTCTCAAGGCATTTGATGTACGCAAGAATCCAATATCTGGAAAGATTCCGGAAGAAATTGGGAATTTTATCAACCTGGAAGTGTTGTCTATGAATTTCAATAAGCTTTCAGGTGTTATCCCCTCAAATTTGGGAAATCTACAAAGTCTATCACAAATGCTCTTAAGTGATAACAACCTAGGAGGGACTATTCCATCTTCTTTAGGAAATCTAAGCAAGTTGATTGACCTACTCCTTGATGGGAACAACTTTCATGGGCAAATTCCTTCGCGTCTATCAAACTGCCAATCTCTTAATTTGCTTGATCTGTCTAATAACAATCTCAGTGGTGCCATACCCCCGCAACTTATGGGTCTCCCATCATTAACAATCCTTTTGAACTTATCTCGAAACCATTTGACTGGGTTTCTACCCCTAGAAGTTGGCAACTTGAGAACTTTGACTGCGTTGGATATCTCGAACAATTTATTGGTAGGTGAAATCCCAAGTAGTTTAGGTGGTTGCACTTCATTGACATCACTAAGGATGGGAGGCAACTTCTTCCACGGGTCTATTCCTCAATCAATGAGATCGTTAGGAGGCATCGAAGAACTAGATCTTTCATGCAACAATTTGTTGGGTCAAATTCCAGAATTCTTAACAGTATTTCGTTCCTTGAAACTTCTGAATTTATCCTACAATAAGTTTGAAGGCGTGCTGCCACGTGAAGGAGTCTTTAGGAATGCTACTGGTACTTCTATTATTGGGAACAATAAGCTTTGTGGTGGGCTACCGGAATTTCATCTCCCTAATTGCATCTCCAAAAGCTTCAGGAGTAGAAAGATCAATTTAGTGATATTGTCCACTTCTGTTATTCTCGGAGTTGTTGGAATAGCTCTTATTCTAGCTTTCGTATATCTTTGTTGGTTGAAGAAGACGGTGATGGAACCGGTTTCAAGGTCAAGGGATGATTCATGTCCAAACGTATCTTATGGCGCACTCCTAAAAGCAACCGATGGTTTTTCTTTAACGAATTTGATCGGTACGGGAAGCTTTGGTTCGGTTTACAAGGGTGTACTTGAGGTCACTGGAACTACCGTTGCTGTGAAGGTGCTTCATCTAGTCCGTCACGGTGCTTTGAAGAGCTTCAATGTCGAGTGTGAGGCACTAAAGAACATCAGACATCGAAATCTTTTGAAGATATTGACAGTTTGCTCTAGCAGTGATTATCAAGGAAATGATTTTAAGGCCTTAATCTATGAATTCATGGACAATGGTAGCCTAGAACGGTGGCTTCACCCAAGTGCAACATCATCTCATCGCAATGGAGTTCCAAGAAAGTTGAATTTCATTCAAAGGATAAATATTGCCATTGGTGTTGCTTCTGCACTGGATTATCTTCATCATCAATGCCACATCCCCATCATTCATTGTGATCTAAAGCCAAGCAATATCCTCTTAGACTCTGAGATGGTCGCACATGTTGGTGACTTTGGATTGGCGAAATTCCTTTATGGATCATCTTTTGATACCGTAGCTAATCAGATGAGCTCTGAGGGTTTTAGAGGGACAATTGGTTATGCTCCACCAGGTCTCTCTCTCTCTCTCTCTCTCTCTCTCTCTCTCTCTCTCTCTCAAACAAAGAAAGATTATTTACCCAAAAAGTTATTGATGGTCTTCCTGTCTAAAGTTTGGTAGCGAATAATAATTCTTATAGTCTTACGCACATTAGATTCTGATTATTTATATGCACTCCAAATTTGACATGCACTTTGATCTCCATGTGTGGCAGAATATGCAATGGGGTGTGGGGTTTCAAGAGAAGGTGACATCTATAGTTATGGCATTCTTTTACTAGAAATGTTCATAGGATTAAGTCCCACTGATGACATCTTTAGAGACAATTTGACTCTTCATGGTTTTGTCGCAAAAGCTTTGCCTGAACGAGTGCTTGAAATCATGGATAGCGCTTTGCTTCAAGAAAGAGAGAGCCATCTAGGTCCCTATAATCCTCCACATGACATATTTCAAGAGTGTTTGGTTATCATCTATAATATTGGAGTTGCTTGTTCGAACGAAGTGCCTGGAAGACGAATGAGTATTAGCGGAGTTACAAATCAGTTGCATCGGATTAGGGACAAACTCCTTGCTTCGGGCTTACATGGATAGGTAAATTCTATAACTGAAGAGAGAATCAATCATCCTTTTCTCCTTTACACCATAGTGGATGATTGTTCATCATTTGCATCCGTACATATCTAACCTTACACGAGGCCTTGGATGCTAACACATTTTTTCAGTACTTTTGGTTTACTCAGAGCTCTGATTTGGTGCTATGATATGTAAAATTGAATTAAAAATAAATTTTCTTGACTTGTTTTTTCTTTCTTTTCATTTGTATGATGCTCATTAAGACGTATTGCAATTGATTAGCTTGTGGAAATTTTATTTAAGGAAAAGCTTGGTTTTTGCAGATCGACTAGGAATGGGCTGCTAGGAATTGAACTAATGTTCCTAAAGCTATGTCCGGTCAAGAAGAAGTAATACTACTGCTCTGGTGGATGAATAAGCATTTATAGCTTTTGGATTCAGCATACTAGCATGACGTGCACAGCAGGAAATATCTGGGATTGTTTTGTAGAATGATGTTACATGACTATTGGGTTTTTCTTAGTGTGTAAGTGGAAATTCTCCAGCACTACTGCTGGCATTAAATTTTATTCTCGCGTTTTAGAAAAGTCACTTGATCGCTTTTTTTCTCGAAAGCACCTAATCACATATGCATATGACTTACTATAGGGATATGGAGCAGTCATATTTCATTATATGGGATTCGTTAATTGCACGTTGATATGCTCAAACTTGCTTCTCTAAATAGAAAGTGACCATAAATGTGGAGTTATTAAAAATTTATAATTTGAAAGTAAAGATACTTTTTATCATGACAAAATTAGTGATCACTGAAATGCAAACACCTACTTTCCATGATGAAAACTTACTAGCTGGGTTATAAGACTTGCTTAGTATAATCACATACCCTCATTTTGTATGAAAGTTATTAATGGTGTGGAGAAAATTATTTACTATTAATAGGGCAATAATAATTTTCTTCTTAAAGAAAGTTACTATTCACATTGACAAATAACTAGGTATTAGGGGCGATTGATTTTCGAGTCTCAAAATTGGGATCCACTTATCCAATCTAATGGAATCGGTTACTATTTCTTTTTCATTTTTCCATTCGGATATCTTATTTTCCAAAACATGACAATTGATAAATTCAAAGCTCGAGACAAGTCCTATATTTCCATTAAGATATCTAATTCTCAAATTACATGCTCTTATTTTCTCAGAAACAAAAAACTAAACTAACTAATTCTTTTGGAAAAATAGAAAAATGAGTATATGTTATCGGTCCGATCTGGTTTCTCTTGGAATCAAGAATCGGACTGTTCGGACACTAGTTTCACTTCTAAGAAATGGGAACTAGACTGACACTCTCAAGAATCGGATCAAACCGGCCAGTTCTGTCCGGTCCGGGTGATTTTAGGTTCAGGTGGTCCGTTTTGCAGTTCTTACTACTTCATTGTAACTTGATTTCAAAGTGTTGTGGGGGTGGATATTGCAAAAAATCGAGATACCGCGGGGGCAAATCGCGACAGTCTCAAAAACCTAGGGGACAAGATGCAATCTTTCCCGTAAAAGACCCGCACACTATTCCCACGCCAGTTCGTGAGACGATCGAGCACTCGCGCACGAAGATGGGGATTCGGTTCGACCTGCTGGTCCTTGCGGTGGCCCTGCTCTCAACTCCGGCGATCTCCGATCTAGTGTTGACCAGGGTCGATCGGCGCGTGAGTCTCTCTCTCTCTTCTCCTCCTTCCTTCTCCCCGCGAGCTCGCGGCTGTTAACTCTTCGATCCGGCTCGTATCGAGCAGGTTTTAGGGGGTTTCCTTTGAGGTCTTTGAGATGTGATTGCTTTTGCTGTGAAGTTTGAACTGGTTCCGATGCCATCGGCGTCGACGATGTCCGATTCGCGAATCGAGTATCGAGAGATGTGCCGGGATGCCTTCGTTGTTTGAATCAGATGCGAGGAGGCGGGATCTGAGGATGTGTAGGTTTTGTAGGTTTGTTTGCGTTTTAGAGCATTTGAACTCTTGTCGGATGATTGGGCTGTCTGATAGTGGTTCTTTACTTGAGTGGTCGGTTTTAACGATCCTGCTGTCGCGAGGATGATGAGAGGAGATTGTGATAAGTGAATGGGCTCCTCGAAATTTAAAGGATTTTGTTTGCTGGTCGAAAGGTCCAATGGGTTTTGTCTGGTTTAGATATGATGAGAAAAGGATTAACTCAATTCATGGTAGAGGGTTTCCATATCTAAATCTGCAAGACTATCACGTGGAATAATGGAGCTGAAAAAGCATTCAGTTGAACCATGATGCAAAGGAGGCAGAGGAACCGAATTATTATACTGAAAATAGGTGAACAAACTTGGTGTCGGGAACCCACAGCCCTTAATCAGCATATCAAAAACTTCTACCACACTTTATATGAATCGGAAGGCCCTAGAAACTTCCAACCAATCCTGAATGAATGTCCCAAAGTGGTTAGTGAGGATATGAATGCTGATCTATTGAAACCGACAACTTTAGAAGAAGTGAAAGAAGCTGTCTTCCAGCTAGGAACACTCAAAGCACCTGGTCCTGATGGACGAAATGGCCAATTTTATCAGCCTTGTTGGCAAGATATTAAAGGTGACCTCTTCCAACTAGCACAAAATTTATTCCTAACAGGTATACTCGATCCCCTCCTAAACAAAACATACATTACACTAATCCCAAAAAATAAAGAATCCAGAAAATGTTGGCCAATATCGACCAATTAGCCTTTGTAACTTTAGCTACAAGATCATATCGAAGGTTATGGCAAATCGGCTAAAGAAGTGGTTGCCTATGCTCATTGAAAATGAACAAAGTGCTTTTGTGAAAAATCGACAAATACAAGACAATATTCTGGTTGTTCAAGAGGTATTGCACCAACTGAGAATCAGGAACAAGAAAAAAAATTTCCAAGCTATCCTAAAATTGGATATGCATAAAGCTTATGATTGGGTCTTTCGAGCTAAAAAATTAGACCTACTTAGTCTGGTAACAGCAGCAACAATGCAAGTTAAGAACTTCAGCCGTTGGATTCAGATGAAGAAACCGAAGGAACCTAGATGCGAAAACTCACCGACTTGATGGCACCCACCGGCTGAAGGCTTCCAAACCTTGAACGTTGACTGCTCATGGATAAATCCAGACAAACCAAGCTCAATCATAGGAATTTTGCACGATGCGAGAGGTCTCTTAGTTGATGGTTTCACGGCAGACATCTGGGCAAGTACTCCCCTTCAAGCTAAAACCCTAGCACTTGTGCGAGGAGTTTAGTTTCTGGAAAAAGACACGCACGGCATGTGAAGGAAAAAGGGCAACAGGGCAACAGGAATGCAAGTACAAATGTGAAAGTGATAGTTCCTTAGCTATTGAGATGGTTATGGGCCGAGAAGAAATTCCATGGGCCTTGCGCAATATAATGGAAGAAGGCAAATGTCTCTTGGCCCAATTACCTTTAAAGAGTACTACGCATATCACGCGGGAGTCCAACCAAGCGGCCAATTGGATTGCGAAAGCACACCACACAAAGACCCTTCCTCAAGGGTGGAAATCTTCGCCCTCCCAACTTTTGTGGGACATTTTATGTTCAGAATCTTCTCTTAGTTTCGTTTGTAGCACTTCTATTGATGAATGAATGAATGAATGAATGAAATGCTCTTTCAACCAAAAAAAAAAAACCATGATACTTATGATATTCATTGACAACTACATGAACCACTTGACTAAAATTATCAGAAAAGAATTTTGGGAAGAATACTAAAATTCTAATGTTCAATAGTTCAAACAAAATCTAACCAAAATGAAGGTGAATTCCTCCACCATAGGTAGTCTTGTCAAGAGGTAGCACAACTGATTTACAGGCATTTGAGTTCTTTTTTTTTTTTTTTGGTAAGTAAAAGAAAGATGAATTGAAACCTTAAGATTGACACTGACAATTTTAGAAAAGTGGGACAATGCGAGATGAGCATTGCTATAACATGAATGGTTCGCGAAATTTGTATATAAAATGTGCTATAAATTGAGAGCAATCAATTAAATAAGTGGATCATATTCAACTGTCAATTATAGTCTGACTGATTTTACGAAATTTGTATATTAAAAGATGTTGCAAAATGCAAATGGTCGATTAAACAAGCGAATTATATTCAATCATCAATAACAATTCGTTGCATCATTTTGTGTATGGATTTTGTAAATCAATCCGAGTCAGCATAGCATTTCCCATGTCGAAATTGGTTTGCAAACTCTTACTTGATGTTTAATTTAGTTCTTGAGTTCTACATTTGATTAATTTGGTGATTATAGTGCTTGATTTGAACCAATGTGGTCTCTCTAATTAATATGACAATCCAATTCACTTTGTGAAACCCGTGAAAGGAGAGAGAGATAGAGTTCGAGTTGATGTTGCCATCACGCCACTTGCACCTCACAAGGTCCACATACTCTCGCTCGATGGTGGCAAGTAGTGGCACCATCATCGAGTGCGGGGCTCGTTGCCCTTGCTTGCTATTGATGAGAGCAAGTAGGTCCAAGCCCACATGAGTGTAGCGTGTGACAACACCATCTTGATTATTTCTCTTTTGCCTTTATCTTCTCTTCTTCTCCTAATATTGATAACATTGTTTCTTATTATTATTATTTGTTGATTTGTTGATGTGGCACATCAGTAGACGCCAATTTCACGTAGTGAGTTTATGGTTATATCCAGTAAGAGGACTAGATTAACTCAAATTAAAGAGTGTGTAGATCAATTTGACTTAGATTGAAATTTAAGAATCGAATTGAACGTTAAATAAAAATTTAGGATTTTTTTTTGCGTGCCCCTTTCTTAGGAGGCACTTTTATACGCTCAAAGCTTTTTCTACAAGTCACTTAAAAGTAAAATTTCGATATATTACAAATTATTGAAAGGTCTAGTGACTTTACATGTTAATTTCGGTATGTCTTTTTGGACAATGCCCATTGGCCCATTGAATATTATACGGCAGCGAGTTCCCTCTTAAATACTTGACTAAATTAGGATATATAGCGTTTTTATTTCTTCATAAATAGTGTTATGTCAAGTGATGGCTAAGTAAGTGCAACTTATTATGATAATTGAGTGAATCCTCCACGACGTTCAATAGCATATGAATTTCGTAGATTATTCGAATGCAATTCTATTCAAATTTTTTATCCTATTTATTTAAATACTTAAATTTATATCAAGAAATACTTAAATTATAGACCAACCGTATAAAAATCAAATTTACTATAGGAACACTCCTCGTTACAACAGAGGAGGGACAAAGGCGTAAATTGGCGGGGAAAGGATATGAGGCGAATGCGGATTTTTTGCGGTTCCTTTTAGCAGCTGACGCAGCGTCTGCAAACCGCAAAAAGCACAACAGACGTCGCGAAACAGCTCGCCCCTTGGGCTCGCGGCGCTTCGAGGAGGCTCGCGGTCTTGATCTCTTCGCTGCCGCTGCTGCTCGCGCTCGCGCTCACTTCGCTGCCGCGGTCGTCAGAGGCCAGGGAGAGGCGCAACTGGAAGGCCATCCCTCTCGAGGAATACTCCACGACCCGTGAGTCTCCCGAGCCTTCCCGGATTTTTTTTTTCTTTTTTTTTTTCTCGTTCCTCGGTTTCTCGTCGCGTCGAGAGCGTGAATTTGGTCGTGCTCTACTGCCGTGCGTGCCGGGAGATGTTGCCGAAAGCAAATGCACCACCAAAACTGAATTCGATGTCAGATGGAGTGTTTGAAATACGTGCTTCATCCATCCTTGTGATTGAGTGAGCAAATTGCTATGATGATGCGAGTGATGCGAGTATAATAGGCATTTGAGTAAGTAATTTGACTTGAGATGTTGTTAGGTGCGTCTTGGACTAGGTCGCACTGCGATAAATGGGAACTAGAATGTTACTCTTCGGAGTCTCCGAATAGTAATTTGCGCGAATTTTAGTCCGATAGTGTAGTTATAGTCAAGTTGTTCCTGCAGTTTCATTTATTGACAGAAGATTGGAGAGGTGGTAATGTGTTGATGTGTGTCTGTGATTTGCCTTTCATGGACTGTATCGCTGACAATTTTGAAGCTGCCACTTGATATGATAATGTAGTTGAAGTGAATACAATAGGCATTAAAGATGTAATTCAGTCCCATCGTGTCCTTAGGGACGATTAGAATGTGCACAGTTCAAAAAAGTAGGAGCTAGTAGTAATTACTAGTCCGAGTCTTGCTTTGCAATTCACACGGTTTCTGCGGCTTTGTTATTTAATTCTGCTTATGCTAAGATCTTGAAGTTTAACTTGACTCTTTCTGCTACTTCTCTTTGTTATGATACCTGATGGAATACAGTAAGAAAGGAATGCTTCTGTTTATTCATATCATTTTGTAGGGTAGTTCCCCCCGCCCCCCCAACAACACACACTCCTCTTTCCCATGTACTACCTCTATAACCCATTTATTCAATTTAAAGTATTTCTTAACTGGACTTGTAAAAAGTGTTTTTTTTTTCCTGCCAATAGATGCCCAAACTCAAACTTAATTCCTATTTCCCATACAGAGCAGAAAAGAATTGAAATCTAAGCTGCCGAATCTGTGGGGAAAAAAGGTTCTCGTGTTTCACGAGAGGAAGTCGCATTTTAGCATCCTATCTGTTCTGTTTTGGTAAGCAATTCCAATACTTGCAACAGCTGACAGAGTGAAATACTATGATATCATTGAGGGAAAGGGTCCAGTAGCTACAAAAGGATCGACAGTCCAGGTTTGTTGATGTTGCTTTTCTGTTTATATTTCCTTGAGCAATATATGAACTGGTGAACTGGTAACATTCAGTGTCCAATTCTCTGTTGCAGGTGCATTTTGACTGTATTTATTGTGGTATTACTGCTGTATCAAGTCGAGAATCTAAGCTTTTAGCTGGAAATCGCATCATTGCTCAGGTCTTATACTTTGGATTTTCTTTTTTCATTTCCTTTTCTTTTTTGTTACAGAGAAATTTCCCTCATTTTTGACTTGTGCCTTATCTGGACAAATGCTTTGCTAATGTGCAAGCTTACTTGGCATTATTAGCCATATGAATTCAAGGTAGGATCTCCTCCAGGAAAGGAACACAAGAGTGGATTTGTAGATAATCCAAATGGATTATTTTCAGCACAGGCAGCTCCCAAGCCGCCACCTGCTATGTAGTCGATAACATAAGGGATGAAAGTGGGTAGAAAGGTGATTTTCTCTTGGTTCCCAGCGGCAGTAAATATTCATCAATGTGGCTAGTTTGCCATTCAGTACCTGAACCCATTGACTAGTGCTGTTGTATTTTCCTTGT
Source organism: Eucalyptus pumila (assembly GCA_016097595.1). NCBI lineage: Eukaryota > Viridiplantae > Streptophyta > Magnoliopsida > Myrtales > Myrtaceae > Eucalyptus > Eucalyptus pumila. The sequence continues at coordinate 26,057,547 of CM027851.1, forward strand.
CATATCTTCTCAGTCTTATTGTTCTTGAACTTTTGTCATTTTTCAGAGAACAGTGATCGTTCCTCCAGAGGCTGGTTACGGTTTGAAAGGAATGGCTGAGATACCGGTAGTCTTTGTATTCTTGATCATGGCTGACAATAATTTTTGTTGTGACATGAGTACCTTTATTATGGCCATCAAATCAGTAGGTCATCAAATGATGTCATTGGGAATTAACAAACTTTGTGTTTAGGAGCTGAACATACCACCAAATGCCCGGTTCTTAGAGCTTGCTTGAATTTTATTGCGTCTTTTAAGATCTCAATTCCAATCCTAACTGAGGTTTTCAGGATATTTGCATGGTGGCTAGAGTTCAGCTGCATTTGGCATCTCTGAAAGTGTCATTACATGTTGTTGAAAGGTAAATATGGTTTATTCCCAAGAGTAATTGTGTTTTCCTTTTCCAGCCAGGAGCCACCTTTGAACTGAATATAGAGCTTCTGCAAGTAGAACAACCTGAAGGAAACCAGACTTAGAATTGGGTGAGCAGGACCATGAGGAGATGGAGTTTGATATAATGCTGAAATTTTGTCTCTTTTTCTTTTAACAGAAGGCAGATGAGTCAGCTGAGGGATCCTTTGTGGCATCCAAAAATTTAGATGATCCTAGGATAGGTGACGGTCACCAAACTGTGGCATTAACATTATTTACAGGCATTAAATATTATTTGTTCATTTGAATTTATATTTTATTTTATTTTGAACCGAGAGGACGGAATTCGGTCTTGCATAAGAAATATGCATGCTGAAATTAAAGAATTAGAACTTTGAGGATGTTGGACGGGAGGCAAGAATTTTGAGTATATACTTGTATAGGAAGCAATTTAATTTTTGGGATATTAAATTAAATTCGGTAGAAATAAAATGCTTAAAAAAAATAATAAGTTTGGGCTTTATTTTAAGGACTCTTGGGCCCAAGATTTCGGGCCCAAGCAAGCCCAAAGACCCCATGGGTGTCGACCGGACCAAGAAGGGGAGGGGGTAGTGCATGTCCTCGAACACTTGTCTTCAATTTTGCCTCCACTTGTTCTCTCCTTTAAGCCACTTGTTCTCCTCATGAGGACACTTGTCTCTTACATGCAAAAATAGAGATAAATTGTTAATCAAAGAGCAAAAAGGAAGGGGGTTTCGGAAGTGAGAGGGAAAGAGAGAAAGGGAGGTGAGCCAAGGGAGAGAGAGAGGGTTCGTGGGTGCTTCGGCGAGGGAAGAGGAAGACCAAGCCCCGCCGTGCGTGTGCCTAGCTGCTGCCGTAGAGCCCGCCTTGCCCCGCCATTGTGTTTGCGGTGTTTTGCTTGGATTAGAGGCAACTAGAGTCCATTGATCTATCCTTTGCTTATTGTGTTTGGTGTGTGATGAATGGTGAATTTCGGATGTGGATGAAGTGTGAAATTTCGAAGCTACAAGAGTTGTGTTCTAGCCTAGTGTTCTGTTTTTGGAAAAACAGTCCGACCTTTGATGATTTCGTGAGTTGCATGCGATGTTCTAGTGGGAATTTGGCTTCTACTTCTTGATGAAAGTTTTAAAGGACTTCTTGGAGAGTAACATATCAAAATTTCAGAAGAAATGAACAAGTATAGACCGGTGAAACTATTTTTCTTTGAAAAAGTCAGATCTGGAAATCGTAATGCTGATCTAGTGCGATTCTGTGAATTTTATAAAATTATCTGGTTGAAATTTGATCTTGTGTCCTTGATGAAACTTGTAGGCGACATCTTGAGGAATAACATACTAAAATTTGAGAATAAAATTAGAAGCATTGATCGGGAAAATGATTTTCTTTGAAAAGGGTGAATCTGGACAGTGAACCGAGAGTTAGGGAGAGTTATAAAAATTATAGCTTTTAATCCAGAAGGAATCAGACTTCGATTTCCCCATGAGACTTTTACCTCTAGATCTCATCTATAACATATCAAAATCTCAGAACTTTCGAAGTTCATTTAAGGGCTTAATCGAAATTATTTCCGAAACTGTGCAAAAAGTGGTGCTGGAATTTATTTTGCTGTGATGTGTGGATCTATGTGATTGATGTGGAACTTTCTTGACATGGTGTTCTTCACAAAATATCTTCATCTAGATCTTGTTTACCTCATGTTAAATTTTCAGAATTTATTGAGATTGTTTACAAATTTTCCAAGAATTTTTACTAAAGAGGTGCATTCTGTTTTACCCGAAAATTGGTTCTATTTTCAAAAATCAATGAACTGCTTTATGAAATGTGATATCGTGGGTGTTATGTGTACTGCATATATGGTGACGTTCGGCATATTATATGACATCGAAAAGCTGGTTCAGACCTTTGATATTGTTGCATCAAATGCCATGTTGAAAATGAGACACATATGTGAATATACATTGTGATAATGATGATACTGTCGGAGGTGTGAGCCAACGATTCCCTAGGAGTCGGGATGCCCAAAGGTTCGAATGAGTCGATGCCCTTTGGATGTCTGGTTGTATTATGAATACATGCCCAGAGGTTTTTCCCGGGAGTGTTAGGATGTGTGGTTGTATTATAATACATGCTCGGAGGGTGAGGGGTTGTATTATGATGCATGCTCGGAGGGTAGGGGTAACCATTTTCATGGCAAGCCCTAGAGATTCTTTGTGATGCCAGGTGGGATGCGAGATGCTCGGAGGCTCCTCGCGATGCCAGGTTGGGCGCGAGCGATAAATGAGGGATGCAAACATTGGTCCTGGAAGAAAAATGATGAGATCCTTGTGAAAGATAAAAATTGAAATTGAATCATGTGCATGGGTGTATACATATGGCATTATGCATGATCTGCTTATGAAAGTAAATTGATGCTATTTGACATGGAGAATGCGGTCATGAAGGCTTGAATGGATCTCATGGGGATGTATACATGATAGCATGGATGATATGTGAATCATGCGTATGTATGTGCATATGGCATGGAATGAACCTCATGGAAATACAAGCATGATCGCATGGCGGTTTATGCATGCATAATGGCACGGTGAGATATGCACGATGGCATGGTGAGATATGCATGACTACATGGTGATATATTACAACCGCATGGTGATGTATGCTCGATAACATGGATGATATGTGCTTTATTCGTGATATCTTAATTGTCTTGCTTGTTGCATTGTGTAGTTTGATGGATCTTTACTGTTGAGTGGTTGTACTTACCCCGTTTGGGGACTAACATTTCATACTAGATAAAATACCTTTGCTACCATTGCCATCGGTAGATGGATCAAGTGGTAGCAAAGGAAAGAACTTTTGGACGTCGACATTAATCGATGGATTTTAAGTATACGACTGTTGGAGGAGATGTCGGTCATCTTTTGAAGTATAGCCGAGTATAGAAGATTACGGCATTTTGACGTACCGATGAATGATGTCCATCTGGTTTAAGTAAATAAAAGTGTTCAGCTTTTACCTATAAATGTTTAGTGGGTGTGCATCGTTTTCTGAATATAAGAAATTGAGTTGATGGATGTGCTTCTGCCATATAAATTACGCAGGTACCGATCTAAAAGATGTAAACCCCTAGGATTCATGAATTATAATGAAATTCTTGGTATCAGAGTATTACATTGTCAGGTCAAGTGAAAGAGAAGCGAATAGTGGCGACCCTAATAGATCGGGGGCCGTCGAGGGGTGCCACATCCTTATGGGCAGAGCGATTAGTTAGATTGAAATTATGACTCTCCAGTTTCTACATATGCCATCTGTATCAAAAAAGCCCCTGCACATTTTGTATGTATCTACCAAGATTTTGGAATTCAACGAAACACCTTCTTCATCTTCTTATATTCTTGCTTCTAATGCTGCAGAATTCACTGATATTGTCTGTACTGTATAAATGAGACTGTTGACCGCAGGAGTAGAGATTAAATTTCCAAACTTCTCTCCCATCCTCTTTAAGGAAAACAAGATCGGCACCTGCTTGCAACAAGCTCTGGTTTATCTTATCACAAGAATAGGAACATTGGATGATAGTTAGGAACAGTGTTTTTGTGCTCTGCCATACTTACAGTTGTGAGTCTGGCATTCTTATTCCATCAACCTTGAACATTTGTTGAATGAAAGAAGCAAAATTTAGAAGGATGAGGAGCATGCAAGTTGCAACAGAATTGCATATTATGTCAAAACAACGAGTAGTCCACTGTGTCATTTTTTTTTTTCTTTTGAATTGCTGGCATTTTTCTTTAATAATGAAAAAATCCACCATAGATAAACTCCAACCTGTGAGATTCCTCAATAATCTTGTAGACAAGTCACACGGGAGCCAAAATTTCCATTTTCCTTTTGGAAATTGTGCGTGGCATTTTGCATATTAATCTTAGTACAGAGCACAAAGCCTAAAATCAATATGGAAGGGTGGTTTTACAGTAACTTTCGTTTTCTATGAGTACATCATATTGTGCTAAATGATTAGATCCTGTTTATTATTATTTGATAGTCTTAGTTTTTGTGGTTTTATGGCACAATAAGGGCCATTTTCAGCAATTAATTTTGTCAGTTTGATATTCCAATCGCCAAAATCCCACACCAGGAATCCTCTTTAGAATATACACACATTCGTTCATTACCCATTGAATACATTATACATGCAACGGACTAATGAAGTATTTCATAAAACAAAGAAAACATGCAACGGAGATAATATTTGTCAGTTTATCTTTAGGGAACATTTACATCTTCGTTGAAATGTATTTTCCCTTGGTTCATTTCCAGCAAAACTAAAAGAATCGTTTCAAGTTATATTTGATTTGTATGTATTTTGATAATTAGATGGGTTTGGTTTACACGATTCCAGTTAACTATCAGCAATTGTTCGCTTTTATAAAAAAATTCACTATCACAAGTCAGAACACGAGGTTGAAATTGTTTGAAAATGAATGGGAAGAAAATGGATATAAGGTCACTCTTTATTCTAAAATCGAAAAATAGATTCGATACGATTAAAAAAAAAGATCAAAAGAAAAGATAAATGATTTTCAAATTTTGTTCTATATGGATTTGAATTTCTTACTATTTTATTATTTTAATATTAGTCTACTCAAGAATTATCCAATGAATTAAAATTATATTGTTTCAAGCACTTAAGTACTAAGACTTTATTTTATCTATTTAAATTCTAAAACGTGCCATTTTGATGAATTTTAAGACCTTCCTTCAGTTGATGAAAGGACCAATTGAACCGAAAGTTACAAATTCTAGGATTCAAATGCAAGGAATGAAAATATTAGAAATTAAGTACATGAAATTGACAAGTTTAATGATTTACCCTAATAGTTAGCTTGAAAGAAAATATGAGCTTAAATCAGCATGAAAATGAAAACATTTCACATTAATTCCGTTTCTCACATCATTTAATTATTTTTATGCTAATGAAATATTCTGAAATGCCGAAGAGGCAACCAGACAAACAGCTCACACAATTAGGGATAATTACATCATACCCCATTAGGTTTTTGGTTGTGGCAATTTGCCCCTAAGAACTCAATTTTTCCATGTCATCCATGCATTTTGAAATCTAGTGCAATGTTGACCAAACACTCTACATGGTATCTCTCATTTTAGATTTGATGAAATGGGATGAACTGAGATGAGATAGAGGCAAAAAAGAGTGGATAGTGATTGCTTTGGCAATGCCTATTACCTTGGGATTGGTCGGTGCTCGGAGTGACAATGGTCAGTGATTCAGGTGCTCTTGCTTGGAATACCATTGTGTAAAAAAGAGTCAAATCAAGTGAGAGATGATCAATCCTTTCTAAGGTGACAAAACCTAAGAAAGGGCAAATGCCCAACTATCCTAGTTGTATATCAATCCCCCCTTCCCCCTCTTCTCGTTATCTTTTATTAGTTTTCTTTCATTTTGTTTAGTCATAAGTTATGTCTTTTGATATTAAAAATACTATAAAGAGAAGTGTTCCAACAAATTTCCAATTTGGAAATGGGAGGTAGGGAGTTCAAATCCCCACATTCTCAAGGGGGATTGGGGTGGGGACGATTTCATTTCAAGAGTGGGTTTCGACTCCCACGCCCTGCAAGGAGGCAAGGCAAAAGTCCGAGAGTGAGTGTTAGAGTAGGATTAGAGTAGAACCGACCCAAAAAAAAAAAAAATTCCAAAGATTAGGGGGCATATTGCAAAAGTTTTAAAACATCAAGGGGTAATTTGTAAATGTGCAATGCAATTCTTCTGAATTTTAGACATTTTTGCCCTTCACAACAGAAACCACCTAGTCAAAGTCTTCGACTTTTCAGTTGTCAGCTACTGACGGTGGGATTGGGAACTTTCTTATGTGGAAAAAAGCACTGATATCTAAAAATGGAGAAAGTTGAAGGATTTGTCTAGCTTTAAAAGGGGAAAAACCCTACCAAACCTTACTGCTTTAAGGCCATATCATAGCAGATGAATGTTCGGCTTTAGAACAATAAACTTGGAAGGATTTTTCACCTACATGGTTTCTGACGTGGAGGTTCTTTTAATCCAGAAGGGCAACAACAGAGCTTGTCCTAAGGGTGTTTTGCTCCTCCAATCTCTGCTAGGTCCAAATAAAGATCTAAGGTCTTTAAATTGTCAAATTCTTTGAAGGCAAAAAAAAAAAAAAAAAAAAAAGAAAGAAAGAAAGAAAAATCTAATCTTGTCTTTGCTGGTTCTGCTCCTTCTCACACAACAAGCAGAGTCAGTTGAACTTAGAAGGCAAAGGTGGCTTGCTAATGCATTTTCCCTGTTGACAGAGTAAGCTGTACCTGAAATTGATCTAATCTAGTGAAAATCTATAGATGGAGATATCAGAATGGCATTCACTCTTGAGTTCATTTTTTGAATTTTCTGTCGGGTACTTGCAGAGAGACAAATTAATGATCTCGTGGCAGAGGCTGGGTTTGGAAGAGTACGTGACTCACAGAAAGGCTCGTTTCCAACCTTATTGAACTGCATAGAATTGATTAATGACATCTGGTCATACCAAAGTTGACCTGAAGTGGCCTCTCAATTGGCTAATTCATTAGATAAGTGCATGGTATGTTGCAGCGTGGCAGCAAATCTGGATTGACATCATGACTATTTTCACGCTGCCGTTACTTTCAGCTTGCTTGAATTTTCATTGCTGTCTAACGGTAGGTTGCAAGAATGAGCATGCAATCAGGGGTTCCATTGGAGCATACGTGCATGATCTTACTTGAAACTGTTCGTCGAGAAAATAACATCTGATATTATACAAGATGTATGATTAAGCACCATGTGACGTAGTAGTTTCTACCGTATGGACAAGATGAACTGCGACAGGTGATATAATAATTTCTCAAGTTTTCTCTTCTCTGATAGATACAAAATCAGTGTTGTTTATGAGTGCCGACATACTTAGATTATGCACAACCAGAGAGAAACACTCATTTTCGTGAGAAGATAATAAATGACTACTATTCCCTTCTGTTTTGTCGCACCAGCATAAGGCCCTTGCTGCAGAGTCTTGAGCATTGCTGTGAAATTTCCAAGTCAATCTAAGTCATAAAGTTCTTTTGTTGGGATTCATACTGTTCACAAGCTTCCTAAATGAGCAATGATCCTCTGTTTTGGGACAAAGATAGGATACTCCGGAATAAGAAACTGCTATTTTGGATTCAGCTTTCTCATGTAGAATATTTTCAAAGCTTAATTTCCGTGTCAGTGGCAGTTCGACAATGGTGTAGTAGAGTTAGTCTTACTTCTGGTGATGTGATTCCATGTGTCTGATGTCACAATTAAGAGTTCCTATACTTGTAAACATTACGCAATTTTCACTTCCATTCTCCTAAGGATGTGAGACCACTTTTCTACCGTTGGAGAACTGTGACTCCAAGCAACTGTCACTGGTCCAGAAGAAAATACTTGCAATCATGTTTATCTTATGCAGTTTCATTCTCGTCTGCATCCAAGTGTCATGAAATGAAGTCAGCTTTATTTACAACAAAATTGAGCTGCAAAATGCATCTCGAGCATTATTGATAGAGAAATACTTGGAGGATAAACCCAAGCCAATATCAGTAGAGGAAGAGAAGAACAGGGAAGGGATTAGAGATGAAAGAAAATGGGTCAAGACAGCATCCAGCTGTGAGTAGCTGCATTATAAGGAGGAAAAACTTGACAAACATTCTAATCTTGGTATTACAGCCACTCCTAGCTTACTTGTTCATTGCGGTGCCGCCACTTCCAGTGCGCTGCATGTTTTTTTAATCAAAAGCCGTGTATTGACCGGCAGCCGCTTCCCAGTCAAACAGAAGTGCAAACCATGTTACATTCAGAGACCACATAGGTCAAATAATGTTTACTAAAAATGAAAGGAGATCTCCTGGTTCCTAAATTAAACCTAGCCACATATGCACAATGAATAATGGAGTCCTAAAAGAATAGGTCACCAACAAATTTTTCAGTCCTTGGTTTGAGACATAGTTTTGGAGATGTAGAACTGCCTGCATCTGCTGCCGCACTAAAATCACAAGGTGAGAGGACCCTTATAGTTTCATTCTAAAAAATGTCCAAGGACAAACCCGTTTCTATGGACTGATTGTTCACAGGTCTTTACGTATCTATACGTATTTTAGTTCCTTGGAGACATGAGTCTATACCATCCTGAAGCAATTCTCTTTTTCAGATCTTAGTCGGAGCATCCAAGAACGGCCAGGAACAATGATAAGGGATTGATCTACTCCAGCAAATGAAAGGATAAACAATTCATTAACGGTCTAGAGATAAAGAAACATGCATTCAAAGAAACATGCTTTCCTACTTCAAAAAAGTCTGCAACATGTGCACATCAGATTGACTCTTCATCGAAGACAAAGAAAAAGAAGGTGAAATCTTTTATAAGGAGGCCAGTACTTATTATGTTCAATAAGTCAAATGTGAAATATTTTAATATCGAAGATAAAGAAACATGCGGTCCTACTTCTTCAACACGTTCACGTCAGATTGACTCTCGTGCGTTTATGGCACGACAAAGTCTTTTCCTGAGTCAAAGTCAATGGTAGAAGATCGCATTGGGCGGCTTCGCTGTTCCATGACCACTGACTGAAGATCATTTACTTCAACGATGTCTTTACTTTTTATGAAGATGGGATTCGCCGGCCTCTTGTTTCTTCAACCACTGACTGAAGATCATTTACTTCAACGATGTCTTCAACACGTTCACGTCAGATTGACTCTCGTGCGTTTATGGCACGACAAAGTCTTTTCCAGAGTCAGAGTCAATAGTAGAAGATCGCATTGGGCGGCTTCGCTGTTCCATGACCACTGACTGAAGATCATTTACTTCAACGATGTCTTTACATTTATGAAGATGGGATTCGCCGGCCTCTTGTTTCTTCTTGCCTTGCTTTCTTAGCTACCCGCTTCCTTCGTCTTTGAGTCATGAAACCCGTGAGCCTTAATTTTGCAGGGTTTCGATCATGCCACTTGCTTCTGGGGATTGCTCTTGCGCTGTGCTTTGACCGAGTTTCCTGCACCACCAATGAAACGGACAGACTCGCGCTGCTCGCCTTTAAGGCCGGCATATCCGAAGATCCTTTTGGGGTGCTCTACTCATGGAACGATAGCGTTGGGTTTTGCCAATGGTATGGCGTTATGTGTGGCAGGAGACATCAGAGGGTAACGGTCCTGGACTTGCGATCACAAGGACTGGTCGGCTCAATCTCTCCTCATATCGGAAACCTCAGCTTCTTAAGGGAAATGCGGCTGCAAAACAACAGTTTCAATCTAGAAATCCCTCCACAGATCGGCCAGTTGCACTGCCTGCGTATTCTGAATTTGACCAACAACTTGTTAGTTGGCGAAATTCCTAGAAACATATCAGGTTGCTCGGATCTAGTCCTCCTTTGGCTTGGGAAGAACGAACTGATTGGAGAAATTCCTAGAGAGCTTGGGTCATTGCTGAAGCTGCGGAAGCTCTATTTGCATTGTAATAATCTTATTGGGAGTATGCCTTCCGCCATTGGGAACTTATCTTCACCGGAGACTCTTTATTTATCCGAGAACAACTTGTGCGGGAGCATTCCCCAAGTTTTGGGCCATCTGAAAAACTTGCAATTCTTTTGCTTTGCAATAAACGGAGTGTCGGGTATGATTCCATCTTCATTACTCAATCTCTCTTCCCTAGCTTACTTTGATGCCGGATACAACCAGATACATGGTACACTTCCTGCAAGCATAGGTCTCAAACTCCCAAATCTTGTATTTTTTAGTATTTTCGCGAACCAACTTGAGGGAGCGATTTCTCTGTCGATATCAAATTGCACAGAGCTAGATGTACTTGAACTTGGATTTAATAAATTTTATGGAAAAGTACCTTCTTTGGAAAATTTGTATAATCTTAGCTTTCTTGAAATGAGTGCTAATCAGCTTGGCAGTGGAGAATCTGAAGACTTGAACTTCCTTTGCTCATTAACCAACAACAGCAAATTAGAGTACCTGGCAACGGCACGAACAAGTTTGGCGATGTGTTGCCTACATGCGTAGGTAATTTATCCATCACTCTCATGGAATTTGATGTAAGCGGGAATCAAATATTTGGAAAGATTCCGGAAGAAATTGGGAATTTTATCAACCTAGAAGTGTTGGTGATGAATCTCAATAAGCTTTTAGGTGTTATCCCCACAAATTTGGGAAATCTACAAAATCTATCAATATTCTTCTTAAGTGATAACAACCTAGGAGGGACTATTCCATCTTCTTTAGGAAATCTAACCAAGTTGATTGATCTATTCCTTGATGGGAACAACTTTCATGGGCCAATTCCTTCGCGTCTATCAAATTGCCTATCTCTTAATTCGATCGATCTATCTAAGAACAATCTCAGTGGTGTTATACCCTCGCAACTTATGAGTCTTTCATCATTAACAATCCTTTTGAACTTATCTCGAAACCATTTGATTGGGGTTCTACCCCCAGAAGTTGGCAACTTGAGAACTTTGACTGCGTTGGATATCTCGAACAATTTATTGGTTGGTGAAATCCCAAGTAGTTTAGGTGGTTGCACTTCATTGACATCACTGAGGATGGGAGGCAACTTCTTCCATGGGTTGATTCCTCAATCAATCAGATCATTAGGAGGCATTGGAGAACTAGATCTTTCATGCAACAATTTGTCGGGTCAAATTCCAAAATTCTTAACAGTATTTCGTTCCTTGAAACTTTTAAATTTATCCTACAATAACTTTGAAGGCGTGCTACTAAGTGAAGGAGTCTTTAGGAATGCTACTGGTACTTCTATTATTGGGAACAATAAGCTTTGTGGTGGGCTACCAGAATTTCATCTCCCCAATTGCATTTCCAAAAGCTTCAAGAGTAGAAAGATCAATTTAGTGATATTGTCCACTTTTGTTATTCTCGGAGTTCTTGGAATAGCTCTTATTCTAGCTTCTGTATATCTTTGTTGGTTGAAGAAGACAGTGATGGAACCAATTTCAAGTTCAAGGGATGATTCATGTCTAAATGTATCTTATGGAACACTCCTAAAAGCAAACGATGGTTTTTCTTCAACAAATTTGATTGGTGCTGGAAGCTTTGGTTCTGTTTACAGGGGTGTACTTGAGGTCAGTGGAACAATTGTTGCCGTGAAGGTGCTTCATCTAGTTTGTCATGGTGCTCTGAAGAGCTTCAATATCGAGTGCGAGGTATTAAAGAACATCAAACATCGAAATCTTTTGAAGATATTGACAGTTTGCTCTAGCAGTGATTATCAAGGAAATGATTTTAAGGCCTTAGTCTATGAATTCATGGACAATGGTAGCCTAGAATGGTGGCTTCACCCAAGTGCAACATCATCTCATCACAATGGACTTCCAAGAAAGTTGAATTTCATTCAAAGGATAAATATTGCCATTGGTGTTGCTTCTGCAGTGGATTATCTTCATCACCAGTGCCCCATCCCCATCATTCATTGTGATCTAAAGCCAAGCAATATCCTCTTAGATTCTGAGATGGTCGCACATGTTGGTGACTTTGGATTGGCGAAATTCCTTTTTGGATCATCTTTTGACACTACAACTAATCAGATGAGTTTTGTGGGTTTTAGAGGGACAATTGGTTATGCTCCACTAGGTACTCTCTCTCTCTCTCTCTCTCTCTCTCTCTCTCTCTCTCTCTCAGAAAGAAAGTTTATTTACCCAAAAAATTATTGATGGTCTTCCCGTTTGAAGTTTGGTAGTGAATAATAATTCTAATAGTCTTACGCACATTCGATTCTGATTGATGATACGCACTCCAAATTTGACTTGCACTTTGATCTCCATGTGTGGCAGACTATGCAATGGGATGCAAGGTTTCAAGAGAAGGTGACGTCTATAGTTACGGCATTCTTTTACTAGAAATGTTTACGGGATTAAGTCCCACCGATGACACCTTTAGAGACAATTGGACTCTTCATGGTTTTGTCGCAAAAGCTTTGCCTGAATGAGTGTTTGAAATCACGGATAGCGCTCTGCTTCAAGAAAGAGAGAGCCATCTAGGTCCCTATAATCCTCAGCATGACATATTTCAAGAGTGTTTGGTTATGATCTATAATATTGGAGTTGATTGTTCGAACGAAGTGCCTGGAAGACGAATGAGCATTAGCAGAGTTACAAATCAGCTACATCGGATTAGGGAGAAACTCTTTGCTTCGGGCTTACATAGACAGGTAAATTCTATAACTGAAGAGAGAATCAATCATCCTTTTCTCCTTTAGACCAAAGTCGTTGATTATTCATCATTTGCGTCTATACGTATCTAACCTTACACATGGCCTTGGGTGCCTACACATTTTTCAGTATTTTTGGTTTTCTCAAAGCTCTGATTTGCTGCCATGTCATGTAAAAGTGAATCAAAAGTAATTTTTCTTGAATTGTTTTATTTTTATTTTTCCTTTTCATTTGTACGATGCTCATTAAGACGTTTTGCAATCGATTAACTAGTGGAAATCTAATTTAAGGGAAAGCTTGGTTTATGCAGATCAACTAGGAATGGGCTGCCAGGAATTTAACTAAAGTTCCTAAAGCTATGTTCAGTCAAGCATGAGCAATACTACTGCTTTGGTGGGTGAATAAGGATGTACAGCTTTTCAGCATACTAGCATGACGTGCAAGGCACGAATTACCTGGGAATGTTTTGTAGAATGATGTTGCATTAGTATTGAGTTTTTCTTGGTGTGTAATTGCAAATTCTTCAGCACTACAACTATCATTAAATTTTATTCTCGCACTTTAGAAAAGTTACTCGATCGACTTTTTTTTAAAGCACCTAATCACATATGCATATGACTTACTATAGTTATATGGACCGGTCATATTTCTTTATGTGGGATTCGTTAATTGCGTGGATAACGAACTTTCAAAGGTAGAAATTACCAATTAATCAAGAAATTAGTAACTGCCAATATGCTCAAACTTGCTTCTCTAAATAGAAAGTGACCATAAACATGGAGTTATTAAAAATTTATAATTTGAAAGTAAATGTATTTTTTTTTTTATCTAAGTAGCATTGATATTGACACGCGACACGCAATATGACATGACATGTTGACACGTCGTTTTTCAAAAAACATATAATTCTCGACACATTGAAACACGTTGTATATTAAATAAATATTTTTATATATACATAATAAATTATAATTTTTATTATTATTTCAATCAAATTAATTTGAATCAAGTTCATAAATAAATAAATAATTAAACAAACCTAAAATGAATATACACTAAAAACATTGATCCGTCATTTATTAATATCATTCATTGTTTCAATTTAACAGATTCACTCTATTTCAATAATTCAGAAAGCTTGAAGAAAAAAGAAGCGATCCATATTCTAGACTCATATGTTGGAAGACAAAAAAAAAAAAAAAAACTTAAGGGGTGAATTGTGTATCATGGCAAGTGGGAGTCGAAGAGAAGAGAAAATTAAGTTTTTCTTTTTTCTCCATTAATTATTTTTATTATTATGTTTTATTTTTTCATATATATATTTTGACTTCACATTTATTGAATTTTTAAAATTGGCCTCGATATTGAAATCATGTGTTGGAAATTCGTATAATTCCGACTCAAGTGTTGGAGAGTATCAAGAAAGTTGACCAGGTGTCGGATTTTCCGACACGTGTTGACCGAGTGTTGGAGAGTGTCGAAGAGTGTCAAAATGTCCAACACGACAAGAATGCTCTTGGAGAGTATTGATGCGTCATAGCTTTTTATCACGACAAAATTAGTGGTCACCGAAATGCAAACGCCTACTTTCCATGGTGAAAACTTACTTGCCGGGTTAAAAGACTTACTCAATACAATACTTTCTTGCTAGAGCAGCACTCCAAGCTAACCGCTTAGTATAATTGCATACCCAAATTTTGTATGGAAGTTATTAATGGCGTGGAGAAAATTATAAACTATTAATAGGGCAATAATAATTTTCTTTTTAAAGAAACTGCTCATATTAAAGAATAACTGGATATTATGGGTGATTGGTTCCCGAGTCTCAAAATTGGGAATCATCGATATGATCTAATGGAGCTGGTCACTATTTTTTTTCATGTTTCTATCCAGAAAGCTCATTATCCAAAACATAACAATGAACAAATTCAAAGCTCTAGACAAATCCTATACTTCAATTTGGATATCTTATTATCCATTACAGGCTCTTATTTCTTCGGAAATAATAAACTGAACCGACTAATTTTTTTTAAAGAAATAGAAAAATAAGTACATGTAATCAGTCCAATTCGGTCTTTCTTGGAATTGGGAAGCGGATTGCTTGGACACCAATTCCACTTTTAAGAAATGAGAATTAGACTGACACTTTTAGGAATCAGACTCAACTGGCTGGTTCAGTCCAGTTCAGGTGGTTCCTAGTTTGAGGCGTTCGTTTTGCACATCCCTACTAGTTACTTCATTATAACTGATTTTAAGATGTTGCGGGGGTGGATATTGCAAAAAATTGAGATACTACGGGGGCAAATCGCGACAGCCTCAAAAACCTAGGGGGCATGATGCAATCTTTCCCCCATACAAGCCTTAAATATCTACTGCCGGTGAAACATGAGTAAGATTATGGCAACATAAACCATAAAATGTAGAATGACGTCCTATCATATCAGAAGCTAAGGAAAGGTGTTCAGCTATAACTTGCATATCATCTGATTCAAATCAAGAAAGGGAGTAAGATGCCGATGTCGAAATAGAGGATGCACAAAACCTCTGCTCGGCAATCGGGCAGATTTATTCCAACATGACAAGATGAACCTTTCGAGTGAGAATTACACCGCGAGTAATGCTAATGTGGTAGCACACGCCTATCACGTACTCTAGTCTTCGTCGCAAGTTTTTGCACATTCATCGAAAACGAGCACCACACCAACAAGTCATACGATATATCGATCGGGCGAAAGACTTTCCCGCGCAAGACAGCTAATCATCACAAGCATGCGGCAGGTGACGACACCCATAAGAAGCCGCACAATGCGACTTCTTTATGAGATAAAAGCAATACGCAAGGCAGACGGCCGCAAACACTCGATTTCCCGCCGTGATCTGCAGTCAATCACTGGTCTCGAGCTCGCTAAACTCATCGCAGGCTACTTAATGCAACTGTCGCAAGTGTACAGGAACTAGTAACACTGATTTACAGGCATTTGCCTTCTCTTCATGTCGCGGCACTAAACATCGAACGGAAAGGACGAAATCGAAGGGAGATCGTTACTCGACGAGAGCTGCGCCCGGGGATTTCTCACTGAGGCCAGAGGACTCGAGACTGCGCTCATCGTCACGGCGTGCGGCGGGCGGCAGGAGCGAGGCCGGCGATCGGAAGGGGGCGAAGCGCGAGGGCGGTGAGGTTCGATTCGAGAGAGGAATGAGAAATGGAAGGAGGGAGGAGATTAGAAAAGGGGGACGTTCCGTTGTGGAGCTCGATGGTATCGATGCAGCTCGCTCGCTTGGGAGCGACACGGTCGAAGAGACGAAGAGCGGTGGCGATCCCCTGCTTCGCGGCTTCGATGATTAGCGATGAGATGAGGGCTTTTACGGCCGTTGATTCGATCCTTAAGCAAGATCCCACGCAGATAGAGCCCGGGCGGCGGGCTGCTGACAGCGGCCCGATCCGTTGAATTGGATTTGGCCGAGCGTTATGAGAAGAAAGATGAAAGATAAATTGAAACTTTTGGGATTGACAATTTTAGATAAATGGGACAGTGCGAACAGAGCATCAGTATAGCAAGACTGGTTTACGAAATTGGCATTCGAAATGTGCGGCGGATTGTAAGTAGTCAATTTAATAAGTGGATCATATTTATTCGTCAATTACAATTTGATTAGTTTTCATAATTTGTATACTAATTGATAAATTATAGACCAACGATCTAACTGTAGTGTCGGAACACTCCTCTTTAAAAAGGAGGAGGGACAAATGTGTAAATTGGCTGGGAAAGGATATGAGGCGAATGCGGATTTTTTGCCGTTCCTTTAGCAGCTGACGCTAGGGGTGAGCATGGTCCGGGTTGGTCCAGGCCACCCCCTAACCCTAGGACCAACCCATACAGTGTCGGTCCTAAATTTTTAGGACCGCGGACCGACCCTATTGAGCCTGGGACCAAGGACCGGACCGACCCAATGGGTTCGGTCCGGTTCCAGGGTTAACTCGGGATCGATCGATAATTTTTTTTTGTCTTATATTTTATACTCCCTAAAAAAGCAAACTTACAAATTCAAATTACACATCCATCGACAATGCGGTATTGTGCAACTATAATAAATATTTAGCAAATTTAATATGATACAATAATAGAAATTTCGTACCTGCTAATTGCTCATCGAGATATATGACAAGATGGAAAGTTCTTGTAATCATCTATCTTTAATATTCATAACACAATATGCAAAAGCGTTTTCCTGCATTTAATCATGTAGAGTCCACTCAACCAAAAAATGAGCTTCACGCCACTTGAATAGCAAATCACCGCAGCAACTATTGTACTACTCTACTCTTCAAAAGCTTCTACCATTTGACACAAATTGAAAAGCAAAGTGCAGCTGAAATTCATTAGTAAAATACAATTAAACCATAAAAAGTTCAAAATACTTAATATAAACCATGAATATATAAATTCACATCTTGTTAATTCACTTGAACTTCTAAACACCTGAAAACAAAACAAACGACACATAATTAATACTCAACAAAAGTTTTAAATTGACATTACTATTAGTGCTATTGATAGAACATCTGAATATAATATTATATAACATACATTTTACTTAGGTTTGATTTATAATATGATATAATATAATATAATATAATATACAGGGTTGGTCCAGGGTTGGACCGACCCAAAACTTTTAGGACCGAGGACCAACCCGCACAGTGTTGATCCTGAAATTTCAGGACCAAGGACTGACCTAGTCCCCTTGGGAACCGGACTAGGACCAGCAGGTTGGGCCGGTCCAGGGTCGGTTCAGGGTTGACCCTAGACCGCTGCTCACCCCTAGCTGACGCTGCATATGCAAACAGCGAAAAGCACAACGGCCATGGCTTCCGTTCGGAGCTTCCGCAAATTGACCACCCTCGTTGGTCGTCTTCTCCATCCAGCAGCTGCCTCGAACCGGCCGCCGGACGTTGCGAAGCGGCTCGCCCCTCCTTCTCGCGGCGCTTCGAGGAGGCTCACAGTCTTGATCTCTTCGCTGCCGCTGCCGCTCGCACTCGCGGTCACTTTGCTGCCGCGGTCGTCGGAGGCCAGGGAGAGGCGCAACCGGAAGGCCATCCCTCTTGAGGAATACGCCACGAGCCGTGAGTCTCCCGAGCCCTCCCTTTTTTTTTTTTCTTTTTTCTTTTTTCTTTTTCTCTCGTTCCTCGATTTCTCGAGAGCGTGAATTTGGTCGTGCTCTGCTGTCGCGCGTGCCGGAGATGTTGCCGATTCCCTTGTTTGTAGTTCGACGTGATTGTTGAAAGCGAATGCACGACCGAAACCGAATTCGATGTCAGATGGAGCGTTTGTGAAATACGTGCTTCATCTATCCTTGGGATTGAGCGTGCAAGTTGCGCAAATTACTCTTCGGACTCTCTGAATAGTAATTTGCGCGGATTTTAGTTCGATGATGTAGTTATAGTCAAGTTGCTCCTGCAGTTTCATTTATCGGCAGAAGATTGGAGGTGGTAGTGTGTTAATGTGCGTTTGTGGTTTGCCTTTCATGGACTGTTACGTTGACAATTTTGAAGCTGCCACTTGATATAATAATGAAGTTGAAGTGAATACGATAGTTGTTAAAGATGTAATTCCATCATGTCGAGTCCTTAGGGACGACTAGAATGTGCACACTTAAAAAAAGTTGGAGGTGGTAGTAATTCTAGTCCGAGTCTTGGTTCGCAATTTGCACGGTTTCTGCGGCGTTGTTATTCAATTCTGCTTATGCTAAGATCTTGAAGTTTAACTTGACTCTTTCTGCTACTTCTCTTTGTTATGATACCTGATGGAATGCAGTAAGAAAGGAATGCTTCCGTTTATTCCCCGTACAGAGCAGATAAGAATTGAAATCTAAGCTGCCAGATTTGTGGGGAAAAAAAGGTTCTCTTGTGCTTCACGAGAGGAAGTCGCATTTTAGCATCCTATCTGTTCTGTTTTAGTAAGCAATTCCAATACTTGCAACAACTGATGGAGTGAAATACTATGATATCATTGAGGGAAAGGGTCCAGTAGCTACAAAAGGATCGACAGTCCAAGTTTGTTGATGTTGGTTTTCTGTTTATATTTCCTTGAGTGATATATGAACTGGTAACATTCTGTGTTCAATCCTCTGTTGTAGGTGCTTTTTGAATGTATTTATCGTGGTATTACTGCTGTATCAAGTCGAGAATCTAAGCTTTTAGCTGGAAATTGCATCATTGCTCAGGTCTTACACTTTGGATTTTCTTTTTTCATTTCATTTTGTTTTTTGTTACAGAGAAATTTCCCTCATTTTTGACTTGTGCCTTATCTGGACAAATGCTTTGCTAATGTGCAAGCTTACTTGGCATTATTAGCCATATGAATTCAAGGTAGGATCTCCTCCAGGAAAGGAACGCAAGCGTGCATTTGTAGATAATCCAAATGGATTATTTTCAGCACAGGCAGCTCCCAAGCCGACACCTGCTATGTACTCGATAACAGAAGGGATGAAAGTGGGTGGAAAGGTGATTTTCTCTTGGTTACCAACGGCAGTAAATATTCACCAATATGGCTAGTTTGCCATTCAGTACCTGAATTGCTTATGCTTTGATTAGTGTTGTTGTATTTTCCTTGTCATATCTTCTCTGTCTTATTGTTCTTGAACTTTCGTCCTTTTTCAGAGAACAGTGATCGTTCCTCCAGAGGCTGGCTACGGTCAGAAGGGAATGGCTGAGATACCAATAGTCTTTGTATTCTTGATCATGACTAACAATCATTTTTGTTGTGACATGAGTACCTTTATTATGGCCATCAAATCAGCAAGTCATCAAATGACGTCATTGGGAATTAACAAATTTTGTGTTTAGGAGCTGAACATACCACCAAATGCCTGGTTCTTAGAGCTTGCTTGAATTTTATTGCGTCTTTTAAGATTTCAATTCCAATCCTAACTGAGGTTTTCAGTGTATTTGCATGCTGGCTGGAGTTCAGCTGCATTTGGCATCTCTGAAAGTGTCATTACATGTTGTTGAAAGGTAAATATGATTTATTCCGGAGAGTGATTGTGTTTTCCTTTTCCAGCCAGGAGCCACCTTTGAACTGAATATCGAGCTTCTGCAAGTAGAACAGCCTGAAAGAAGCCAGACTTAGCATTGGGTGAGCAGGACCATGAGGAGATGGAGTTGATATAATGCTGAAATTTTGTCTCTTTTTCTTCTAACAGAAGGCAGATGAGTCAGCTGAGGGATCCTTATGGGCAGAGCGATTAGTCAGATTGAAATTGTGACTCTCCAGTTTCTACATATGCTGTCTGTATCAAAAAAGCCTCTGCACATTTAGTTTGTATCTACCGGGATTTTGGAATTCAACTAAACACCTTCTTCATCTTCTTATATTCTTGCTTCTAATGCTGCAGAATTCACTGATATTGTCTGTACTGTATAAATGAGACTGTTGACCGCAGGAGTAGAGACTAAATTTCCAAACTTCTCTCAGGAAAACAAGATCGCAACTGCTTGCAACAAGCTCTGGTTTATCTTATCACAAGAATAGGAACATTGGATGATAGTTAGGAACAGTGTTTTTGTGCTCTGCCATACTTACAGTTGTGAATCTGGCATTCTTATTCCATCAACCTTGAACATTTGTTGAATGAAGAAGCAAAATTTAGAAGGATGAGGAGCATGCAAGTTGCAACAGAATTGCATATTATGTCAAAACAACGAATAGTCCACTGTGTCATTTTTTTTTCTTTTGAATTGCTGGCATTTTTCTTTAATAATGAAAAAATCCACCATAGATAGCTCTAACCCGTGAGATTCCTCAATAATATTGTAGACAAGTCACACGGGAGCCAAAATTTCCGTTTTCCTTTTGGAAATTGTGCACGGCATTTTACATATTAACCTTAGTACGAAGCACGAAACCCAAAATCAATATGGAAGGGTGGTTTTACAGTAACTTTCGTTTTCTATGAGTGCATCATATTGTGCTAAATGATTAGATCCTGTTTATTATTATTTGATAGTCTTAGTTTTTGTGGTTTTATGGCATAATAAGGGCCATTTTCAGCAATTAATTTTGTCAGTTTGATATTCCAATTGCCAAAATCCCACACCAGGAATCCTCTTAGAATATACACACATTCGTTCATTACCCATTGAATACATTATACATGCAATGGACTAATGGAGTATTTCATAAACAAAGAAAACACGCAACGGAGATCATATTTGTCACTTTATCTTTAGGGAACATTTACATTTTCGTTGAAATGTATTTTCCCTTGGTTCATTTCTAGCAAAACTAAAAGTATCGTTTCATTTTATATTTGATTCATGTATATTTTGATAATTTGACGGGTCTTGTTTACACGATTCCAGTTTATTCAATAATTAACTATTAGCAATTGTTCGCTTTTATAAAAAAAATTCATTATCACAAGTCAGAACACGAGGCTGAAATTGTTTGAAAATGAATGGGAAGAAAATGGATAATTACAACCTAAAATTATATTGTTTCAGGCACTTAAGTACTAAGACTTTATTTTATATATTTAAATTCTAAAACTTGCCATTTTGATGAATTTTAAGACCTTCTTTCAATTGATGAAAGGACCAATTGAACCAAAAGTTATAAGTTCTAGGATTCAAATATGCAAGGAATGAAAGTATTAGAACTTAAGTACATGAAATTGACAAGTTTAAGGATTTACCCTAATAGTCAGCCTGATAGAAAATATGAGCTTAAATCAGTATGAAAATGAAAACATTTCACATTAATTATGTTTCTCACATAATTTAATTATTTTTATGTTAATGAAATATCCTGAAATGTGGAAGAGGCAACCAGACAAACAACTCACACAATCAAGGATAATTACATCATACCCCCTTAGGTTTTTGGTTGTGGCAATTTGCCCCTAATAACTCAATTTTTCCATGTCATCTAGGCATTTTGAAATCCAGTGCAATGTTGACCAAGCACTCTACATGGTATCTCTCATTTTAGATTTGATGAAATGGGATGAACTAAGATGAGATAGAGGGAAAAAAAGAGTGGATAGTGATTGCTTTGGCAATGTCTAAGGGAGGGCTCACACACCCTCGCTTTGGCTAGCAAGGGGGCGATGGTGTTGTGGCCCTCGCCTAGGCCCTCACCAGCCTTAGAGAGCGCATCATGGCCCTCAGCAAAACAAAGTAAAAGAAAAAAAATAAAAGAATTATAGAAAATTTTGATATTATTTAAAAGTGTTCACGTTAGCGTCGGCAATATCACATTGGACAAGCAGCGTCCATATTAGTGATTTCCTGTTAAATATTGACCGAATGGACTCAATTGGTGAAATATGAAATGATTCAGGACTAAATTAATATAATTAAAATATTTAAAATTAAATTGATATTAATGTAATAAATTTAAAACTTTTTTAGTATTTTTTTCCCTATTTACTCACCCAATGAGGATTAATGGAAGTGAATAAAAGCTTGTTTATTTGGGACTCATCAGACAGTCGTTAGCTTTTGCTCAATAATTGGCGACGCTTTGTTTGATTGATCATTGCCTCGGGAGGGGCGAATTGGCAAAGCATTGTTTCTCGACGATAAATCTATTTGTTCTCGTATAGACTGTGATGACATTAATATCGTCATAGGAACCCTGATTAATAATCGTGAACCATTCATGATAAGGTGTACGGTGCTATTCATGATGGTTCAGGTTTCGAAACATCCTTTCAACCATTATTTATTATTTTGAAAAGAAAAGTAGTTACATGAATACACAAATTTAACCGACAAAAATTAATGTAACAAAGTAATGGGCTCGAAGTTACTGTCACGATCCCAGTCATCGAATAGAAGAAAACAGATGTCGACGGTTGGATTTGGCATGACCGTTTTGTTCTACTAAACCCCACTGTCTTATGTCTCACACGAAAAGTAGTAAGCTGTGCTACATCACCATAGCACCAATTATTGGATTTACCCTCGTGAAATGAAGCAACTATCACTACAATTCAATGTGCAGCGCACTTCTTATGGAAATCTAATCTTGCATCCATGCTGCAGAATATAAAACTTCCTAGTTTTCTTCCTTTTCTTTCTGCACTTGGGTTTGACTATGATGAGTTATTGTATAGTAAATAATTAATTCCAAAATGTTTCTTGAGAAGCTGTGGAACACCTCATATTTCCCGAATATAAAGGAAACTTTTCTTTTTGCCTAGTATTATTCAAAGAGAGGGTTTGGAGATGTTATGATGATGTTCAATTATAGAACAATGCAATCACTAATTTAAACTAAGCATGCAATTCATTTGGGCCTTATCGAGGGAGTTGTCAATTTTAGCTTAATAATTGGCGACCCTTTTCTTAATTGATAATTGCCTAAGGAGCGGCGAAGTGAGAAAGCAATGTTTCTCGATGGTAAAAGGAAAGAGGACAGACAAGTGAGGGCACCCAGATAGTTGTCATGCATTAATGAGGATGCAGTAAAAGAAAGTTGTGACATTAAACAATATCTCAGCTTCCCCCACCTATTCTCACTTAATATCTCTCTCTCTAGACGACAAGTGAGGGCACCCATTTGTTATACGTTTATGAGGATTTACGAGGATGCAGGAAAAGGAAGTTGTGACATTAAACACTCTCAGCTTTCCCAACTATTCTCATTTAATATTTCTCTCTCCCTCTCTCTCTCCAAACAAGTGAGGGCACCCAGACAGTTATCATACATTTATGAGGATGCAGGAAAAGGAAGTTGTGACATTAAACACTATCTCAGCTTCTCCCAACTATTCTCATTTAATATCCCCCCCCTCTCTCTCTCTCTCCCTCTCCCTCTCTCCAGACAAGTGAGGGCACCCAGACAATTGTCATACACTTATGAGGATGCAAGAAAAGGAGGTTGTGACATTAAAGACTATCTCAGCCTCCACCAACTATTCTCATTTAATCTCTCTCTCTCTCTCTCAACAACCCTAATTAAAGCAATCTTACATATATTTAGATGTTTGTGCAGTAACAGCGGATGTTTTCTTATTTTTACAATCATTAGAGCCGAAATAGCTCATCTTTTTCTAGCACTCCAAATTTTGAAATTGTAATGTCTTCTTGGTCTAGTGTTTTGAGTAAGATTGTCTCTCGCCAGGCACCAATCAAGATGGAAGTTTTTAATTCTTTCACATATATAGTTGGAATATTGTGAAGAAAGAGTAATACTAAAACTATAAGAATTAATTTATAAAAGTGACGTGAATAAGTTGGTTAGACTATCGTATCATATGATCAATCATTTCCAAACACACTATTCTTAGTAGGATTTAATCAGTCAACAAATTTGAATAAGAGCGTCTGTATTTCAAAGTGATGATGTGGCCATCTTATATGAAAATATTCATGAAAAGATCCCAAGCTTAATTCATTACTGGCATGTCTTCAAATTTGGAAGCTTGCCTTGTATTTAGTTTTTTTCTGGCTCCAGTTTTCACTTTGTTTGCTTTATCCCTTGTACCAATGGCTAAGACTTGATATTATATTAAGTGCCAGATGTGTAGTCTAAGTGCACAAATTTTAATAGGCTAAGATAGATGACTTTTGGATTATGCACCCTATCATATAGTTAAGGCTATAGGTTCTAACTCCTAAGACTAGAAAATATTATCAAGTGCCACGAATATATATATTGTTGTGTTCTGTCATTCTGTGTGCTTATATTATGGCCTTTTATATTCATACATTGCTTGTTCAAATATGCACATGGGCAGACGAGTCTCTTTGTATTCTTCGAGGGATATATTGAGGGAAATAATTGAATTGCAACATAGTCATTCTTATATCGTGTCTGATGAAACTGAGAATCCATCACATCTTATCACAAAGACGAGGACTAAATTACATTTGCCTTATTCTTGCCAAGTCCGAACTGCAATTACAAGGGTTTGGTAATGTTGCTTATAGTTTTATAAGCCATGTTTTTTCTCGCATGTCGATCTTCTAATCGGTGTTTAATTAAATGATATCTTTTACAAATGGTAAGCACTTGAAAATATGAGTTCCTATCAACACCAAGCATTACACGGTGAATGATTTGATTATTAACGTCATTATTTTCAAGAAGGCAGCCATGTACTATTACCATAATCCCATGATGGTACCATGCCCGCAAAAGTGAGGTCCATATGTATTGATAGAGCTCTGTGATTGGAAAATAGCTTTGCACATTCCACAAACCCCTCATCGCTCCTTTCACCACTTTGCTTCGGTGACACGGTCAAGCATCTTTGCCTTGGTCGCCAAACAATCTGTTTGTCCTTTTTTCAAACTTTAATGATATGAATATTTGCATAGGATTCGTAATCAGTTGTCTTGAACCAATCGTGATGAAATGAACTATGCATAATTCAAGTTTCCACAACATACTTTCAACCATCATCTACTATTCTTAAAAAGAAAAGTAGTTGCATGGATACACAAAACTGTGCTACATCACCATTGCACTAATAATTGTTTAAACCGAAGTTTGAATTTTCTAGCTTTACCCTTGTGAAATGAAGCAACTATCACTAAAATTCAATGCGCAGCACGCTGCTTATGGGAAACTGATCTTGCATCCATGTTGCAGGATTTTAAACTTCTCAGTTTTCTTCTGTTTCTTTCTACACTTCCGTTGCATAGTATTATTCAATAAGAGCGCTTTAGAGATGCTATGATAGCTTACAATTGTCCAACAATGCAATCACTAATTTAAACTAAGCATGCAAATGCAATTGAGTTGGGCCTCATCGAGAGAATTGTTAGTTTTATCTTTAATAATTGGCCACTCTTTGCTCACGAGGGATGAAGTGGGAGAGCAATGTTTCTCGATGGAGAGGCTAGATAAGTGAGGGCACAGGTCAGGTGTCGTACTATGTACACTTAGATATTTGTCCAATAGTGGTAGACGAAAGGACAAGAAGATAGACATCGGTGATGGTGACTGGTAGGGGTGTGCATGGTCCGGGCGAGCGGTTCCCGACCTAGAACCAGGAACCGCCTGCTAAGGACCGGTTCCGAAAAATTGGAACTGGGATTCACCCGGGAATCGGACCGCCGGTCCGGTCCAGTTCCTGGGTGGATTCATGGAACCGATCTTGACGCGAAACGATTTTGGTTTTCAACATAGAACGACTATGTGACATCAAAGCAAGCCAAAAAAAGAAAAACCAAATTTAAGTACATGGAACAAAAATTCATTTGTTGCAACTATAAATGCAACCAATGAAGGAATGGATGTAGGTAAGTTGATATAGAGGCAGAGAAAGTAGTAAGTGTTGAGGAAAGATGGGGCTATGAACTGGACATATCCCTCATTAGGTTTGGCAAAATATCACAAGTTGCACAGACAAATCAAATGAGGTGAAATGAGGCACCATCCAAACACAAGAAAACAAAGGAAGTGCAACTAAACAAGACTTTATTGAATACATCACATTCATCATTATATTAATAAATAAACTAAACAACCAAAAATCATAAGAATTCCCCAATATTCAGCTTTGTATTCATAATGTAGCAGAAACAGTTGCCACAAAACAATTGCTTTGTATTCAATTTTAGTAAATTTTTTTTAATATTAAAAGGGAACCGGTCCGGTCCGGGTGGGCGGACGGGCGGATCCGCCCATGGAATCGGGAACCAGACCGGTTCTCACCGGTTCCCAAAAATTGGAATGGGGAACCGGACCGGTTTCCTCAAGAACCACCGGTTCCGGGCGGTCTGGGCGGTTCCCGGGTATTTTGCACACCCCTAGTGACTGGTCAAAGTGAAGGAACGGTAAAATAGAAAGCCATACATTGCCAGAGGAGGGACTTGTCGCATTAATGGCCTTCTCAGCCCGCCACAAGTACCCTCAATTGCTCTCCCCCCCCTACCCCCTTTCTCTCTCTCCCTCTTCCAGACTATACTAATTAAAGCAATCTTTTGTATATTTAGATGGTTGTCCATTAGCCATGGAAGAAAGGAGGAGACCTGGATATCAGTGATGTGACTGATCAAGGAACAGTAAATTGCAAAGAAAATCGTTCATTTCCATATACATACTTTTGGACAGTCATTTATTTCTATCACTGAATTGTTTATCGAGCTAGAGACGATCAATCCTTTCTGGGGTGACAAAACCTAAGAAAGGACAAATGCCCAAGTATCCTAGTTGTAAATTGATTCCCCCTCCCCCCTCTCCTCATTATCTTTTTTTAGTTTTCTTTCATTTTGTTTAGTCATAAGTTATGTCTTTTGATATTAAAAATACTATAAAGAGAAGTGTTCCAACGAATTTCCAAAGATCAGGGGGCATATTGCAAAAGTTTTAAAACATCAGGGGCTAATTTGTAAATGTGCAATGCTATTCTCCTGAATTTTGGACATTTTTGCCCTTCACAACAGGAACACCTATCAAACTTTTCGACTTTTTAGTTGTATCAGCTACTGATAGGGGCATTGGGAACTTTCTTATGCGGAAAAAAGCACTGACATCTGAAGATGGACAAAGTTGAAGGATTTATCTAGCTCTAAAGGGGAAAAACCCTACCAAACTTTGCTGCTTTAAGGCCATATCATAGCAGATGAATGTTCGGCTTTAGAACAATAAACTTTGAAGGATTTTTCACCTACATGGTTTCTGACGTGGAGGTTCTTTCAATCCAGAGGGGCAACAGCAGAACTTGTCCTAAGGGCGTTTTGCTCCTCCAATCTCTGGTATGTCCAAATAAAGATCTAGGGTCTTTAAATTGTCAAGTTCATTGAAGGCAAAAAAAAAAAAAAAAATCTAATCTTGTCTTTACTGGTTCTGTTCCTTCTCACATAATAAGCAGAGTCAGTTCAACTTCGAAGGCAGAGGTGGCTTGCTAATGCATTGTCCCTGTTGACAGAGTAAGCTGTACCTGAAATTGATCTAATCTAGTGAAAATCTATAGATGGAGTTATCAGAATGGCATTCACTCTTGAGTTCATTTTTTGAATTTTCTGTCGGGTACTTGCAGAGAGACAAATTAATGATCTCGCAGCAGAGGCTTGATTTGGAAGAGTACGTGGCTCACAGAAAGGCTCGTTTCTAACCTTATTGAACTGCATAGAGTTGGTTAATGACATCTGGTCATACCAAAGTTGACCTGAAGTGGCGCCTCTCAATTGGCTAATTCATTAGATAAGTGCATGGTATGTTGCAGCGTGGCAGCAAATCTGGATTGGCATCATGACTATTTTCACGCTGCTGTTACTTTCAGCTTGCTTGAATTTTTATTGCTGTCTAACGATAGGTTGCAAGAATGAGCATGCAATCAGGGGTTCCATTGGAGCATACGTGCATGATCTTACTTGAAACTGTTCGTCGAGAAAATAACATCAGATAATATACAAGGTGTACGATTAAGCACCATGTGACCTAGTAGTTTTTACCGTATGGACAAGATGAACTATGACAGGTGATATAATAATTTCTCAACTTTTCTCTTCTCTGACAGATACATAATCAGTGTTGTTTATGAGTGCACACATGCTTAGAAAATGCACAACCAGAGAGAAACAATCATTTTCATAAGAAGATAATGAATGACTACTATTCCCCATCTGTATCATTGCACCATCATAAGGCCCTTGATGCAGAGTCTTAAGTATTGCCGTGAAATTTCCAAGACAATCTAAATCATAAAGTTCTTTTGTTGGTATTCATACTGTTCACAAGCTTCCTAAATGAGCAATGATCCTTTGTTTTGGGACAAAGATAGGATACTCCGGAATAAGAAACTGCTATTTTGGATTCAGCTTTGTCGTGTAGAATATTTCAAAGCTTAATTTCCATGTCAGTGGCAGTTCGACAATGGTGTAGTAGAGTTAGTCTTACTTCTGGTGATGTGATTCCGTGTGTCTGATGTCACAATTAAGAGTTCCTATACTTGTAAACATTACGCAATTTTCACTTCCATTCTCCTAAGGATGTGAAACCACTTTTCTACCGTTGGAGAACTGTAACCCCAAGCAACCGTCACTGGTCCAGAAGAAAATACTTGCAATCATGTTTATCTTATGCAGTTTCATTCTCATCCGCATCCAAGTGTCATGAAATGAAGTCGGCTTTGTTTACAACAAAATTGAGCTGCAAAATGCATCTCGACCATTATTGACAGAGAAATACTTGGAGGATATACCCAAGCCAAAATCAGTAGAGGAAGAGAAGAACAGGGAAGGGATTAGAGATGAAAGCAAATAGGTCAAGACAGCATCCAGCTGTGAGCAGCTCCATTATTGACAGAGAAATACTTGGAGGATATACCTGTTGTAATTATGGTTAATGGATCAACGAAAGCCAATAAATTAAGATACGTCTTTTCTGTTCACGTATCTCTTTTGGATTCATGAATTTCCTAATCTTTTATGTTCACATATTTATTGAATTCATGAATTTTCTAGATTCATATATCTTTCAGTTCATGTATTTATAAAGTTCACGAATCTCTTGAATTTACGTATCTTTGGATTCGTGAATCTCTTGAATTCAAATATCTCTTGATTCATGAATTTTGTATTTTGTGGATACATGCGTTTATTTAATTCATGTATCTCTTTTGTACATGAACTAAAAATCTCTATAAATAGATGGGAGCTTCATAAGAGTTTTTTGGTTTTGGTTTTTCCGACTCGATTCCAAAAAGGCTTTGATATACTTTTATACTCTTTTGTTTTTTCTAGGTGTGCTGGTTCAATTGAACGGTTTAACTGAGTCCTGTTTGCATAGTGCTAATTCAAACAGGTTCGAGGTGTTGTATCTTGGGAGGCATAGTTCGTGAATCTGCGGAGCACCATTGGCAGGAACTAATCGCCTTAAAGAGATTCAGTTATCCGTACCTCACCTCCAATTTTATGTTATATCTTATTTTCTTCTTCTTCAAGAGTTGTAAGTTTACATAAAAAGAAGAATATTATAAAGTTGTTATCATCTTCTTTGCATTGATGTTATGATTGTAACAAACATTTTGTGTTTTCTTTGGATTAATTCCAACAATGCCCAAGCCAAAACCAGTAGAGGAAGAGAAGAACAGGGAAGGGATTAGAGATGAAAGCAAATAGGTCAAGACAGCATCCAGCTGTGAGCAGCTGCATTATAAGGAGGAATAACTTGACAAACATTCTAATCTTGGTATTACTTCGACCAAAAAAAAAAAAGTTCTTGGTATTACAGCCACTCCAAGCTTACTTGTTCATTGCAGTGCCGCCACTTCCAATACGCTGCATGTTTTTTTAATCAAAAGCTGTGTATTGATCGGCAGCCACTTCCCTAGTCAAACAGAAGTGCAAACCACGTTACATTCAGAGACCACATGGGTCAAATAATGTTTACTAAAAATGAAAGGAGATCTCCTGGTTCCTGAATTAAACCTAGCCACATATGCACGATGAATAATGGAGTCCAAAACGAATAGGTCACCAACAAATCTTCCAGTCCTTGGTTTGAGACATAGTTTTGGAGATGCAGAACTGCCTGCATCTACTGCCGCACTAAAATCACAAGGTGAGAGGACCCTTATAGTTTCATTCTAAAAAATGTCCAAGGACAAACCCGTTTCTATTTACTGATTATTCATAGGTCTTTATATATATATATATATACACGTATTTTAGTTCCTTAGAGACATGAGTCTATACCATCCTGAAGCGATTCTCTTTTTCAGATCTTAGTCGGAGCATCCAAGAATGGCCAGGAACATTGATAAGGGCTTGATCTACTCCAACAATTGAAAGGATAAACAATTCATCAACGGTCTAGAGATAAAGAAACATGCATTCAAATGTGAAATCCTTTAACATCGAAGATAAAGAAACATGCTTTCCTACTTCAAAAAAGTCTGCAACATGTGCACATCAGATTGACCCTTCATGAAGACAAAGAAACAAAAGGTGAAATCTTTTATACGGAGGCCAGTACTAATTATGTTCACTAATTCAAATGTGAAATATTTTAATATCGAAGATAAAGAAACATGCGTTCCTACTTCTTTAACACGTTCACGTCAGATTGACTCTCGTGCGTTAACGGATTGAGCGGCTTCGTTGTTCCATGACCACTGACTGAAGATCATTTACTTCAACGATGTCTTTACTTTTATGAAGATGGGATTCACTAGCCTCCTGTTTCTTCTTGACTTGCTTTCTTAGCTACTTGCTTCCTTCACCTTTGACTAAGTAGCACTAACACAGATGCGCGACACGTGATACGACACATTGACACGTCATTTCTCAAAAAAAGAGAATTCCGACACGTTGAAACATGTTGTATATTAAATGAATATTTTATATATACATGATAAATTATTATATTTTAATTAATTTATTCAAATTCATAAATAAATAAATAATAAAAAAGAGCCTAGAATGAATCTACACTAATAACATTAATAAATTTATTCATAAAAAATTGGAGAGACATTTTTTGACTTTAAAAAAAGTTATCGATGAAATAAATAACTAACAAGAGATTAGAGTCAAAATAAATTTTTATCAAATTTTTATTTTTCTACGGTGATAAAAATTTATCATTATTTAACATTTAGTTCTTTTATTTTTGGAAATAACTTTTTAACTCACCTATTTATTTATTTTTTATCCTTACCATTTATTAATAAATTTATTTAACGTTTGGTTTTTTTTTTTTTTTGGGCTAAATGGATCCCACCCATTTATTTCATCCTCTGCTTTCTTCCCCCACCCCACCCACTCTGTGCGCCTGTCCACTTCCCAAAATTAAAGTCACGCTGCACGGGGCTCCATCCTCCCCTCCCTCCAAAACGGAAAAGTTGCACCAGGCTTTCGTTTCTTCCCCAGCAGCCATTGCCTCCCCTCCTTGCTCTTCTTCCTAAAACTGAAAAAGCAACCTTAGTAAAGTAACAGCCCAATAACCCTAACAGTTGCCTTCTCTTCTCCCTTGCTTAGTCTCTACCTCTTGATCTTTGCTCTCTCTTGGGCGCCTCATCATAATCACTCGCCGCTGCCTCACCTCCGTTCCCTCCCCCCTTTGCCGTCATAACCTCGTGTCCAACCCTCCATCACGGCATTGCGGTTCTCCATCTCGGCATTGCGGTTCTCCATCTTGACATTGTAGTCAGCAATCGTAGCCTTGAATGTGTCTGTGCTTCATAGGCCTTTGAGTCATGAAACCCGTGAGCCTTAGTTTTGTAGAGTTTCGATCATGCCACTTGCTTCTTGGGATTGCTTTTGCGTTGTGCTTTAACCGAGTTTCCTGCACCACCAATGAAACAGACAGACTCGCGCTGCTCGCCTTTAAGGCCAACATATTCGAAGATCCTTTTGGGGTGCTCAGCTCTTGGAATGATAGCATTGGGTTTTGCTAGTGGTATGGCGTTCTATGTGGCAGGAGACATCAGAGGGTCACGGTCCTGGACTTGCAATCACAAGGACTATTCGGATCAATCTCTCATCATATCGGAAACCTCAGCTTCTTAAGGGAAATGTGGCTGCAAAACAACAATTTCAATCAAGAAATCCCTCCACAGATCGGCCAGTTGCGCCACCTGCGTATTCTAAGATTGACCAACAACTCGTTGATTGGCGAAATTCCCATAAACATATCAAGTTGCTCGAATCTAGTCTTCCTTGGGCTTGGGAATAATGAACTAACTGGAGAAATTCCTAGAGAGCTTGGGTCATTGCTGAAGCTGCGGAAGTTCTTATTGCGTCATAATAATCTTATTGGGAGTATGCCTTCCTCCATTGGGAACTTATCTTCACTGGAGGTGCTTTCTGTAACCGAGAACAACTTGAGCGGGAGCATTCTCCAAGTTTTAGGTCACCTGAAAAACTTGCAATTCATTAACTTTGCAGTAAACAGAGTGTCGGGTACGATTCCATCTTCATTACTCAATCTCTCTTCCCTAATTCAGTTCGATGCCGGATACAACCAGATACAGGGGACACTTCCTACAAGCATAGGTCTCAAATTCCCTGATCTTGTAAATTTTAGCATTGAAGGGAACCAACTTCAGGGACCAATTCCTCCGTCATTATCGAATTGCACAAAGCTAGATATTCTTCAGCTTGGAGGTAATAGATTTTTTGGAAAAGTACCTTCTTTGGAAAATTTGTATAGTCTTAGTCGGCTTAAAATCTCTGGTAATCAACTTGGCGGTGGAGAACCTGAAGACTTGAACTTCCTTTGCTCATTAACTAACAACACCGAATTAGTGTACCTGGGAATTGACGAGAACAAGTTTGGTGGTGTGTTACCTATATGCGTAGGTAATTTATCTATCACTCTCATGGCATTTGATGTACAAGAGAATCAAATATCTGGAAAGATTCCAAAAGAAATAAGGAATCTTGTCAATCTAGAAGAATTGTACATGAATCTCAACAAGCTTTCAGGTGATATCCCCACAAATTTGGGGAATTTACAAAATCTATCCAAACTGACATTAAATGATAACAACCTAGAAGGGACTATTCCATCTTCTTTAGGAAATCTAAGCAAGTTGATTAGCCTACATCTTGGTGGGAACAACTTTCATGGGCAAATTCCTTCGCGTCTATCAAACTGCCAATCTCTTAATTTGCTTGATCTGTCTAATAACAGTCTCAGTGGTGTTATACCCCCACAACTTATGAGTCTTTCATCATTAACAGTCATTGTGAACTTATCTCATAATAATTTGATTGGGGTTCTACCCTCGGAAGTTGGCAACTTGAGAACTTTGACTGCGTTGGATATCTCGAACAATTTATTGGTAGGTGAAATCCCAAGTAGTTTAGGTGATTGCACTTCATTGACATCACTGATTATGGGGGGCAACTTCTTCCATGGGTCGATTCCTCAATCAATCAGATCGTTAGGAGGCATTGAAGAACTAGATCTTTCATGCAACAATTTGTCAGGTCAAATTCCAGAATTTTTAACAGTATTTCGTTCCTTGAAGCTTTTGAATTTATCCTACAATAACTTTGAAGGCGTGTTGCCACGTGAAGGAGTCTTTAGGAATGATACTGGTACTTCTATTTTTGGGAACAATAAGCTTTGCGGTGGGATACCTGAATTTCACCTCCCTAATTGCATCTCTAGAAGCTCCAAGAATAGAAAGATCAATTTAGTGATATTGTCCACTTCTGTTATTCTTGGAGTTCTTGGAATAGCTATTATTCTAGCTTCCATATATTTTTGTTGGTTGAAGAAGACGGTGATGGAACAAGTTTCAAGTTCAAGGGATGATTCATGTCCAAACGTATCTTATGGAACACTCCTAAAAGCAACCGATGGTTTTTCTTCAACAAATTTGATCGGTGTTGGAAGCTTTGGTTCTGTTTACAGGGGTGTACTTGAGGTCAGTGGAATTACTGTTGCTGTGAAGGTGCTTCATTTAATCTGTCACGGTGCTCTAAAGAGCTTCAATGTCGAGTGCGAGGCATTAAAAAACATCAAACACCGAAATCTTTTGAAGATATTGACAGTTTGCTCTAGCAGTGATTATCAAGGAAATGATTTTAAGGCCTTAATCTATGAATTCATGGAAAATGGTAGCTTGGAACAATGGCTCCACCCAAGCGCAACATCATCTCACTGCAATGGACTTCCAAGAAAGTTGAATTTCATTCAAAGGATAAATACTGCCATTGGTGTTGCTTCTGCGCTGGATTATCTTCATCACCAGTGCCACATCCCCATCATTCATTGTGATATAAAGCCAAGCAATATCCTTTTGGATTCTGAGATGGTCGCACATGTTGGTGATTTTGGACTGGCAAAATTCCTTTTTGGATCATCTTTTGATGCCGCAGCTAATGAGATGAGTTCTATGGGTTTTAGAGGGACAATTGGTTATGCTCCACTAGGTACTCTCTCTCTCTCTCTCTCTCTCTCACTTAGAAAGAAAGTTTATTTCCCAAAAAATTATTGATGGCCTTCCCGTCTGAAGTTTGGTAGCGAATAATAATTCTTATAGTCTTACGCACATTAGATTCTGATTGATGATACACACTCCAAATTTGACCTGCACTTTGATCTCCATGTGCGGTAGAATATGCAATGGGATGCAAGGTTTCGAGAGAAGGTGACGTCTATAGTTACGGCATTCTTTTACTAGAAATGTTCACAGGATTAAGTCCCACCAATGACACCTTTAGAGACAATTGGACTCTTCATGATTTTGTTGCAAAAGCTTTGCCTGAACGAGTGCTCGAAATCATGGATGGCGCTCTGCTTCAAGAAAGAGAGAGCCATCTAGGTCCCAATAATCCTCAACATGACATATTTAAAGAGTGTTTGGTTATGATCTATAATATTGGAGTTGATTGTTCAAACGAAGTGCCTGGAAGACGAATGAGCATTAGCGGAGTTACAAATCAGCTGCATCAGATTAGGGAGAAACTCTTTGCTTCGGGCTTACATGGATAGGTAAATTCTATAATTGAAGAGAGAATCAATCATCCTTTTCTGCTTTAGACCATAGTTGATGATTATTCATCATCTGCGTCCGTACATATCTAACCTTACACAAGGCCTTGGGTAACTACACATTTTTAAGTAATTTTGGTTTTCTCAAAGCTCTGATTTGGTGCCATGTTATGTAAAAGTAAATAAAAAAATCAGACCAAAAAAAAAAATCAAAAGTAAATTTTCTTGACTTGTTTTATTTTTATTTTTTTCCTTTTCATTTGTATGATGCTCATTAAGACGTTTTGCAATCGATTAACTGGTGGAAATCTAATTTAAGGGAAAGCTTTGTTTCTGCAGATCGACTAGGAATGGGCTGCCAGGAATTGACCTAAAGTTCCTAAAGCTATGTTCAGTCAAGCATAAGCAATGCTACTGCTCTGGTGGATAAATAAGGATGTACAGCTTTTGATTCAGCGTACTAGCATGACATGTAGGGCATATATTATCTGAGAATGTTTGGTAGAATGATGTTGCATTAGTATTGGGTTTTTCTTGGTGTGTGATTGCAAATTCTTCAGCAATACTACTGTCATTAAATTTTATTCTCGCGTTTTAGAAAAGCTACTTGATCGCCTTTTTTTTTCGAAAGCACCTAATCACATATGCGTATGACTTACTATAGTTATATGGACCGGTCATATTTCTTTACATGGGATTCGTTAATTGTGTGGATAGCCAGCTTTCAAAGGTAGAAATTACCAATTAATCAAGAAATTAGTAACTGCCACTACGCTCAAACTTGCTTCTCTAAATAGAAAGTGACCATAAACGTGGAGTTATTAAAAAATTATAATTTGAAAGTAAAGGCACTTTTTATCATGACAAAATTAGTGGTCACCGTAATGCAAACGCCTACTTTCCATGATGAAAACTTACTGGCCAGGTTAAAAGACTTACTCAGTATAATACTTTCTTGCTAGAGCAGTACTCCGAGTCCGAGCTAACCGCTTAGTATAATCGCATACCCAAATTTTGTATGGAAGTTATTAATGGCGTGGAGAAAATTATAAACTATTAATAGGGCAATAATAATTTTATTCTTAAAGAAACTGCTCACATTGAAGAATAACCGGATATTATGGGTGATTGGTTCCCGAGTCTCAAAATTGGGAACCATCAATCTGATTTAATGGAGCTGGTCACTATTTTTTTTTCATGTTTCTATCCAGAAATCTCATTATCCAAAACATAACAATGAACAAATAGCTCTAGACAAATCCTATACTTTCATTTGGATATCTTATTATTCAATTACAGGCTCTTATTTCTTCAGAAACAATAAACTGAACCGACTAATTTTTTTTTTTAAAGAAATAGAAAAACAAGTATATGTAATAAGTCTGATTCAAGCTTTCTTGGAATTGGAAACCGGATTACCTGGACACCAATTCCAATTTTAAGAAATGGGAATTAGACTGACACTTTCAGGAATCAGACCCAATTAGTCAGTTTGGTCCGGTCCGGGTGGTTCCTAGTTCGAGGCGTCTGTTTTGCACATCCTGACTAGTTACTTCATTTTAATTGATTTTAAAATGTTGCAGGGTGGATATTGCAAAAAATCGAGATACTGCGGCGGCAAATCGCGATAGCCTCAAAAACCTAGGGGGCGTGATGCAATCTTTCCCCCAAGAGACCCGCAAAGTCTTGACACTCTATGGGAGTCTGCTGCACTTACACAAATTCCTACGCCAGTTCGAGAGACGATCGAGCACTCGGGCACGAAGATGGGGTTTCGGTTCGACCTGCTGGTCCTCGCGGTGGCCCTGCTCTTGACTCAAGCGCTCTCCGATCTGGTGTTGACTAGGGTCGATCGGCGCGTGAGTCTCTCTCTCTCTCTCTCTCTTCTCCTCCTTCCCTCTCCCCGCGAGCTCTCGGCTGTTAACTCTTCGATCTGGCTCGTATTGAGCAGGTTTAAGGGGGGGTTTTTCCTTTGAGGTCTTTGAGATGTGATTGCTTTTGTTGTGAAGTTTGAGCTGGTTCTGATGCCATCGGCGTCGTCGATGTGCGATTTGTGTATCGAGTATCGAGAGATACGCCGTGAGGCCTTTGTTGTTTAAATCAGATGCCAGGAGGCGGGCTCTGAGGATGTGTAGGTTTTGTAGGTTTGTTTGCATTTTAGAGCATTTGAACTCGTGTCGGATGATTAGGCTGTCTGATACTGGTTCTTTACTTGAGTGGTCGGTTTCAACGATCCTCCTGTCGTGAGGACGATGAGAGTAGATTGTGATAAGTGAATGGGCTCCTCGAAATTTAAAGGATTCTTTTGCTGGTCGAAAGGTCCAATGGGTTTTGTCTGGTTTAGATATGATGAGAAAAGGATTAACTCAATTCAGGGTGGAGGGTTTCCATATCTAAATCTGCAAGATTATCACGTGGAATAATGGAGCTGAAAAAGCATTCAGTTGAACCATGATATACTGCTTGACTAAAATTATCAGAAAAGAATTTTGGGAAGAATACTGAAAATCTAATATTCAATAATTCAAACAAAATCTAACCAAAATGAAGGTGAATTCCTACACCATAGGTAGGATATTACAGAAAATGTCAATACCTGAGGTGCATATACACAACCAAGGGCACCGACTATAATTCCTCCTAAGACAAAGCCGCCAACAAA
Source organism: Eucalyptus pumila (assembly GCA_016097595.1). Classification (NCBI taxonomy): domain Eukaryota; kingdom Viridiplantae; phylum Streptophyta; class Magnoliopsida; order Myrtales; family Myrtaceae; genus Eucalyptus; species Eucalyptus pumila. Next base: position 26,095,293 of record CM027851.1, read on the forward strand.
GATGCATGCACTGCTCGGCCTTCCACCATCTCTGCATAAGAAAACAAGCAAAAGACTAGCATAAGATACATTCAGTCACAACTAGGACTATAGCCATTTTGTCACAATTCGATAGAATTATGAAAATTTTAGGAAATGAGTTTCGTATTATGAACAGAAATTTCTTCTTGTTGGCTGACCTATCTCACATGTCAAGCATAAAACGAAAGAATTTATTATTGAAATAAATATCATTGGTATTTTAAGAGTTGTGGAATGCGTTTGCCTCCACTGCACAAATCTTCTAGATCCATCGTTGCCCAAATAGATTTAGAAAAACATTTTCCACGCTGATCAGATATACAAGTTTACAGTAACTAAACTATGTCTGCACATCAATGGAAGGAAGACGGGAATAGAGAAACGGGACAAGGAAATACTGCATACAAATATGTCCTGGCTCTCTCTTTATCTCCTCCCTCGGCCCCTTTCCCCTCAACTTTTTCCTTTCCCTCTGTCACCCACATCTTACAGATTTGCTAGATCTTGACAAGTATTATGTAATATTAGGCTAGTGGGACCCAAAAGAAGAAAAAGAAAAAGAAGTTGAAAAGTCAATAAAACAAAAAGGAGAGGGGAGAGGGCTCGGCTAAATAGAAGTTGAGAGGTCCCTCGACTAGAAAGAAAAGAAAGAAAAGAAGAAGAAGAAGAAGAAGAGAAAGGGGAAGAAAGGAAAGGGGTTTTGGCACATGCACGGCACGGATGCCTCGCCAAGCCGACTCGATTTCATAATGCAGCACCCAGTATGAGATTAGGCCCCCTCGTTCATCCAATTGAAGTAATTTATGGGTTTAGGGCTCAAATTCGGAATTTTTGGAAAATCGAGCGGCGAAGTCCGATTTTGGAGTCGTTGAGCCACATATTTTCATAGGAACAGTAGTTTAGGGTGTTGTGGAGCCATGAGATTTTACGGATCGTGATTTGAGCTTATGATTTTTCCGAAATAAAATTTCAAAGTTTCCCACGTGCAGTGAACAGTACGCATCCAGCAGATTTGGGCCCATATTTTGTCATATTTTGGCTTGATTTTGGGACGGTCAAGTTGGGATTCTTGTAATATGTTTGAAGAGCTTTCTATTGACTATAAGTATGTTCGGATCAGGGTTCGAAGGAGAAAGTTAAGGCACAATCAAGTTTTGCGCTTAAACTCCGTGTTGTGAACGGCTTGAACAATCGCTTTAGTTATGCGATTTATTAGCGTGTAGGAGTCTTTTTGTTAGAGTTAAGGCGTAGTTTAGTCGTTTCGTAGTTGAAATAGAGTTTTATTTTGATTTTAACACTATTCCTCGGTTATTTGATAGGGCCGCGAGTTCGGCAATACGAGTATCATTTGTCGTTTGATCATAGACGACGAGGTGAGTAGTACTATATCTTCTTTGGTTTTGGAAAAATCATGTCTTGAAGTATATATGTATATATATTGAATCGAGAATAGCATTTTATCGCATAAAAGTTTGGATTGGGCAATTACTACCTGTTAATATTTGAGAATGATTTTACGAGAGGTATTGTGAAATGATACATCACTTTACGAATTGATTTATGGAATGAGTTATTTGATGATTTGAGAAACGTTTTATGAAGGATGTTACTATATTATATATATATATATCGATTTGTGAATGTGATTTATGAAATGATATGAGAAATGCTATGCAAAAAAAAAGTATTTCTATTGGATGAATTGAGTTACGAAAGGTTATGTGGTTGGTTTATGAAATGCATTGTGGATTATGAGATTATTTATGGATTGAATTTCTAGATATTGGAAGATGTGGATTTGGTGCTCAATATCACTGTGAGCCTGTAGTGGGGCTAGTGGGTATGCATACCGATTTAGGATATCCTTCTAAGCCGAGTCACCGGCTTTATAGGTGGAGACCTTACCAAGGGGGAATCTTGGTCGCCTTGTCATAAGGCGTTGTGTCGTGACCATGGTTAGGTATTGAGCAAAAGATTGGTCAATGGATGGACTATCGACATGTGTTTTGATATGAGATGAATCAATGGATAGACCATTGATGTAGTTTTTGATAGAGATTAATCAATGGACTTGACCCTTGATATTTGAATCATGATGGTGGATTTAAATGTGTATTTTTGAATTGTATAAAGTTTTGTTGAAATGAACGATTCATTCTTGATTTGATACGTACAATTAATGAGTTGAATTATGATTTTTTATAGTGCTATATACTTATATATATGCATAGTGGTTGCTCGATCTGCTTAAAAGATATGTACTACTCACTGAGCTTGTGGTTGTTCACCCCTCTATTTCCAAACCTTTTCAAGTCCTTTGGTTAGCAGCTAGTAAGTCAAAGAGTGCTATCGATGGGGACCTTTGGAAGTAGACTTTGGGTATGGTTTGAGGCTGCGTCCTTCAGGTGGAAGGACGGCCGTGTTACCCCCATCCTTGTAGGATTTGGGGTGTGACATATTCAATGTTCTCTGTTTTGAATACCCATTTCTGCAACATAAGGTCTATATAGGTTTGACATAGACAGGCCAATAATAGAAGAAAAACTGACTGCTGATTAAGCTTCCAGTTAGTAATTGCATCCAAATTCCAGTACCTCAACATCAGATCACAACTAAGTTGCAATACTTGGCAGTACCTATACTCAGCACTGACAGTGAGTTGCCTTGATGAGCGGAGCTGCAGCATTCCAGTTTGATTTGTAGCGAACAACAAGTTTGTCTGCCGTACACTTCCCAGGCATCAGACTGATGGCTTGAGCGGACAACCTGGCAATATGTTCCAGAATAAATAGCATAAGTCTGCTGAACTAAATGATAAGTCGAAGCTCTAAGCACAACAAGCCTTAAATATCTACTGCCGGTGAAACATGAGAGAAGAAACAAAGTTCTTCTAAATCTAGGAGTCAGATTATGGCAACATAAACCATAAAATGTAGAATGACGTCCTATCATATCAGAAGCTAAGGAAAGGTGTTCAGCTATAACTTGTATATCATCCGATTCAAATCAAGAAAGGGAGTAAGATGCCGATGTCTAAATAGAGGATGCACAAAACCTCTGCTTAGCAATCGGGCAGATTTATTCCAACATGACGAGATGAACCTTTTGAGTGAGAATTACACCGTGAGTCATGCTAATGTGGTAGCACACGCCCATCACGTACTCTAGTCTTCGTCGCAAGTTTTTGCACATTCATAAAAAACGAGCACCACACCAACAAGTCATACAATATATCTGTCGCGGCCAAATTTTTGGATGTGAACCTTTGGCTAATGGATTGTTAAGCCTAGACTTAACTCGGGCTCTCCCAAGCCCATACCAATTCGCGACTTAAGTTTGAGTTCTTAACATGCAAATGATATTCAGTTAGGAGTCGCCACTAATCTATTTTTGTTGGGTCGATTAGAAACCCAAGTAAAGTAACAGGAGATTTACTTTACTCCTACAAACCAGAGATTTATGAGTTCGGGAACTTGGTTACGCTAGATTTCTCTAACGCCCTTTCGGTACCTTTCTCTTTTATTTTGAAAAATGTTTGGCAGGCAGCTTAAATTGATTTTAAATCTACTTTCTTAACATGTGAGGCGATCATGCGGGTGCGCAAACCACCAATTTAACACCCAAGAAAGCAAATAAATAAAATGCAAGACTTGCCTCATAACAACGAAAACATCTACAATGTTAGATCAGAATTCACATCAGCAATCCTAGATATGATTTCTAATTAACATGACATCACTCAAATTTTTTTGTTTTCACTTTTTAACGAGAATATAATCCATATGCAATGCAATGCTTCTAATCTAATATGAAATAATATGACATGACAATATTTCTTAAACTATATGAATGAGTAAAAAAACTAATGATTTCTTAATGAACACGTAACAATTAGATATGCAATCTAAATTAGCCAAAATGACCTAATTCTAATGACGAGCAATTTAATTAGAAATAAACCTAATAATAATCACTAAAATGACATGCATTTCATGGACCTAATTCTATATGACGTGCACATGATTTTTCTATTCTAAAAAATGCAATCTATCCTAGAAATTGCAACGAATTTATCCTAAGACAAATTTTATGAAATTCGAAATTTAAGAATAAAAATACAAAAATGATCTAGCTAGATTAAGATTCTATCTAATTTAAACTAGGGATTAAGTCATATTAAATCCTAATTTAAACTAAGACATCATCTAAATCTAAAATGCAATTTATCTAAAAAGATGATCTAAATTTAAAATGAAACATGCAATTCTAATCTAATATGCATAGTGATTTCTTTTGTGTTTTTCTTTATGAAATTCGAAATTAAAACTAACACATAATTAAACGTGCAATTCAAATAAAAAACTAACAACCTAAATGAATGCACTTTTTTTGTTTCCTTTTTCATGATTGAAAATAAAACCTGCAAAGATAACCCTAAAACGAGGAATATTCTAAAACGAACCTAATCTATCTAAGATTTTTTGATGATTTTTTTTACGAAAACAAAATTGATTCAAGCGACATGGCAGCAGATCAGAGCAAGATAAGATTGATATCTAAAAATTGACGAACCATATCTCGCGCATGAGATCGGGTTGGTCAATTTTAAATAAAACCGCGAATCGAATCTCGAGCGTAAGATCAGATTGGCGAGTTTTCCGTGCGATTGCGAGTCGTATTTCGAGCTTGAAATTAGACTGTCAATCATATGCACGTTGTGACGGCTATTCGAGATTATGATAACATCATTCGAGAGTTCAATCAAGAATGCAATAATTCGAGCAATGCAACGGAATATATGAATCTTGACTGAGATAAAATTATTACCTTGTTCAAACACTTGCTTGTCAAAATTGGACAAACTCGACACCATGAAGAGGTGGTGTTGTCTCACGGATGCTCGGCGGGATGCAATTGAAAGGAGCACACAATCTGATGGAGGTCAGCAATCGTTCATAGATAGCACGGATTCAGCGATGACTTAGATCAACCATGGGCTATCGCGGATGAGTTTCAGAACAGCGAGGTGGCAATTTGTGTGGATGCGAGCCTATGGATGACAAGCAAGAGAAGATCGCGTTGGGATGTCTTGGCTTTCTTTTTGTGAGTCTTTTATTGCATGCTTCCTTTTCTTCCGTATCTCCTCCTGGGTGCGTTACACTAGCGGAGATGTCCCTCCTTGTAACCTGCAGGAAAAGATAAAAACTTTTGGTCTCTGTTTCTGTGCATATCGTGGCCGTCTCTCGATCAGGCGGTTCTTGGCGACAGTTGGGGTAGCGGCAGGTGGCGGTCAACGATGGATCGGCAGCCGCGGGTGTCAAAGTTGCAGGCGCCGAACTTCACGCTTGAAGACCCCCACTGGAAGAAGACAACCCCACCTTTTTTAGTTTTTCCTTCTTCACGTGCTCTTGGTGTGATGTTCCTTGGACAACTACTCAGCCCGTCGATAGGAGGAGGATGACAGCAGCTTCCGGCAGGTGACGTTGAGGAAACAGCAAGAGAGGAGCGGACAGCGCACAATGTTGATCTTTGCGGGAACTCGTCAGGAAGCAACAGGCGTCTCGGAAGAAGGCTGCTGGCGTCAATGGACTGGGCTTCGTCTCAAGGGACAACAGGCTTCATCGTCAGGGCTTGGATCAGATTGGACTTCGCCGAGGGGTCTCCAAGAGAAACATCCTGCTTGTCGCGTTGTTGATGTCGTTGGAGCTCGTTGGAGGACTGGAAGCTGGATGGGCGATAAGGAGTGTCGAGTGGCAGTGTTCCACTACATGGGAAGAAGCGACCTTGGAACAAGCGTGCAGCAGCAACACAGGCACATCGCCAATCGAGCGGCAGCAACACAAGCACATCGCCAATCGAGGAGCGAGATGGCGCAGGGGCCGGGGCAACCGTGGCCGAGCTCTCCAATCTTAAGCCTCCTCTCTCTCCGCTTTCGTGAATGAACGGGGTTCTCTCCGGATTTGTGGCCGTGTATTCTCAATTGTGTGGCCTCCCCTTTGCTTGTCCGTCGATGGTCCTTTTATAGGTAGGACTAACCTAGGTTTTTGAGGAAAGAGAATAAATCTGCATATTATATTTTAGAGCAATGACATTTGTAGCCAAAAATTTTCCGATTCCTTTCCATCCACGTTCCTCGATCCTTTTACCCGCATCTTCGTAAAATCAGCCGAATTCTTTCTTCTTTTATTGGCTTTAGGTGTCCACGTGTGTCCCCGAAACAAATTTCTTCAAGACAAACCAAATATACCGCCATAGATACACATGAAGAGAATATCCGGTCAATATCTCCAAATTTTACTTCTTTTCTCTTCATTATCTTTCTCAGCAGAAACATTGGTGAGCCCTTGGATTTTTCTTTTTGCCCAAGTCAATTTTTTGGAGTTCACGCATGAGTGGGCTCCTTGCCAGCAATATTGAATGTCCACTGCCAAATTTTGCATGAGATCCACGCAATGCAATTGTTATGCTAATGCTCCTACCATCTGTGCAATTAATATTTTTTTAGGGATAAAATTAATCCCTAATTTTTTTAATTAAAAGGGTCACCAAAATTTAAGTGTCAACAATATCGATCAGGCGAAAGACTTTCCCGCGCAAGAGCATGCGGCAGGTGACGACACCCAGAAGAAGACGCGCAATGCGACTTCTTTATGAGATAAAAGCAATACGCGAGGCAGACGGCCGCAAAAACTCGATTTCCCGCCGCGATCTGCAGTCAATCACAGGTCTCGAGCTCGCTAAACTTATCGCAGGCTACTTAATGCAACTGTCGCAAGTGTACAGGAATTAGTAACACTGATTTACAGGCATTTGCCTTCTCTTCATCTCGCGGCTCGCCAACAAATACCCGTCTATTCAGCCATTTTCTAGGATCAAGCGCTAACCAAAGCTAGCGATCGGCACAAAACATCGAATGGAAAGGGCGAAATCGGAAGGGAGATCGTTACTCGACGAGAGCTGTGCCTGGGGATTTCTCACTGAAGCCAGAGGACTCGAGACTGCGCTCATCGTCACGGTGTGCGGCGGGCTGCGGAGGCGAGGAAGCGTGAGGGCGGCGAGGTTCGATTCGAGAGAGGAATGAGAAATGGAAGGAGGGAGGAGATTAGAAAAGGGGGACGTTCCGTTGTGGAGCTCGATGGTATCGATGCAGCTCGCTCGCTTGGGAGCGACACAGTCGAAGAGACGAAGAGCGGTGGCGATCCCCTGCTTCGCAGCTTCGATGATTAGCGTTGAGATGAGGGCTTTTACGGCCGTTGATTCGATCCTTAAGCAACACCCCGCGCAGATGGAGCCCGGGCGTCCGGCTGTCGATAGCGGCCGACGGTTTTCAGCCGTTGCATTGTGGCTTGGCCGAGCGTTTTGAGAAGAAATTGAGGGCGAATAGAGGGAAAAAGGAAGAAAGATGAATTGAAACCTTAAAGATTGACTTTGACAATTTTAGAAAAGTGGGACAATGCGAAATGAGCATTGCTATAACAAATGGTGCGCAAAATTTGTATATAAAATGTGCTATAAATTGTGGGCAATCAATTATATAAGTGGATCATATTCAACTGTCAATTGCAGTTTGACTGATTCTACGAAATTTGTATACTAAAAGATGCTACAAAATGCAAATGGTCGATTAAATAAGTGAATTATATTCAATCATAAAAAATAATTTGTTGCATGTATGGATTTTGTAAATCAATCCGAGTAAGCATAGCATTTCCCATGACAAAATTGGTTTGCAAACTCTTACTTGATGTTTAATTTAGTTCTTGAGTTCTACATTTGATTAATTTGGTGATTATAGCGCTTGATTTGAACCAATTTAGTCTCTCTAATTAATATGACAAAAATTCACTTTGTGAAACCCGTGGAAGGAGAGAGAGAGAGAGAGAGAGTTGGAGTCGATGTTGCCATCACGCCACTTGCACCTTGCAAGGTCCACACCCTCTCACTCGATGGTGGCAAGTAGTGCCACCATGCGGGGCTCGTTGCCCTTGCTTGCTATTGATGAGAGCAAGTAGGCCCAAGCCAACATGAGTGTAGCGCGTGACAACACCATCTTGATTATCTCTCTTTTATCTTCATCTTCTCTTCTTCTCCTACTATAGATAACATTGCTTCTTATTCAAATCAAGAAAGGGAGTAAGATGCCGATGCAAAAAACCTCTGCTCGGCAATCAGGCAGATTCATTCCAACATGACAAGATGAACCTCTCGAGTGAGAATTACACCGTGAGTCATGCTAATGCGGTAGCACACGCCCATCACGTACTCTAGTCTTCGTGGCAAGTTTTTGCACATTCATCGAAACCGAGCACCACACCAACAAGTCGTACGATATATCGATCGGGCGAAAGACTTTCCCGCGCAAGACAGCTAATCATCACAAGCATGCCGCAGGCGACGACACCCATAAGGAGCCGCACAATGCGACTTCTTTATGAGATAAAAGCAATAGGCAAGGCAGACGGCCGCAAACACTCGATTTCCCGCCGTGATCTGCAGTCAATCACAAGTCTCGAGCTCGCTAAACTCATCGCAGGCTACTTAATGCAGTAGTAGAGACCCGCGCACACCGGTACAAGAGGTAGTACAACTGATTTACAGGCATTTGCGTTCTCTTCATCTCGCGGCTCGCCAAAAAACATCCGTCCCATTCAGCTTTTTTCTAAGATCAAGCGCGAATCAAAGCTAGCGATCGGCACTAAACATCGAACGGAAAGGACGAAATCGAAGGGAGATCGTTACTCGACGAGAGCTGCGCCCGGGGATTTCTCACTGAGGCCAGAGGACTCGAGACTGCGCTCATCGTCACGGCGTGCGGCGGGCGGCGGGAGCGAGGCCGGCGATCGGAAGGGGGCGAAGCGCGACGGCGGCGAGGTTCGATTCGAGAGAGGAATGAGAAATGGAAGGAGGAAGGAGATTAAAAAAGGGACGATCCGTTGTGGTGCTCGATAGTATCGATGCAGCTCGCTCGCTTGGGAGCGACACAGTCGAAGAGACAAAGAGCGGTGGCGATCGCCTGCTTCGCGGCTTAGATGATTAGCGATGAGATAAGGGCTTTGAAGGCCGTAGATTCGATCCTTGAGCAAGATCCCACGCAGATAGAGTCCGGGCGGCGGGCTACTGACAGCGGCCCGATCGTTTTCAGCCGTTGAATTGGATTTGGCCGAGCGTTTTGAGAAGAAAGAAGAAAGATACACTGAAACTTTTAGGATTGACAATTTTAGATAAATGGGACAATGCGAACAGAGCATCAGTATGGCAAGACTGGTTTACCAAATTGGCATTCGAAATGTGCGGCCGATTGTAAGTAGTCAATTTAATAAGTGGATTATATTTATTCGTCAATTATAATTTGATTAGTTTTCATTTGAATATTAAATGACGCAGCAAAATGCAAGCGGTTGATTAAATAAGTTAGATTAAATCATCATAACTTGTCTTTTCGGTATGTATATGGATTTCATAAAATATTCTGAGTAAATATAGCATTTTCTTGTGTCGAAATTGGTTTGTCCTACTCAATATTTAATTTGATTCTTGAACTTTACATTTGGTTAAGTTGGTTATTGTAGTCCTTGATTTGAATCGATTTAATCTTTTTAGTTGATATGACAATTCAACTCACTTTGTGGAACCCATGAAGAGAAGAGGAAAAGAATTGGGGTTCAATGCTACCATTGCGCCACTTGCACCGTGCAAGATTTTGTGGACTCTTGCTCAATGGTGGCAAGCAATGGCACCATGATTGAGTATGGGGTTTGTTGCACTTACTTGCTATTGACGAAAGCAAATAGGCCTTAGTCAACATTAGTGGAGCGCATAACAGCGTCATCCGTAATTATCGCTCTTTTTCATAAGTAAAATTTGAAGAAAAACTAGAAAATCACAAACAAAATCAACAAATGAGGGAGGGAGGGCTAGACTAACTCAAACCCTCTCCCATGACTGAAGTTTGAAGAAGACAAATGAAAAGAAATGAGAAAGAAAAGACTTTTCAATTCCTCTTATGATGTAATTCTTCATTCGAAGTAGATAAAAAAGAAGAAGTTATTTTTATTTATATCTATGTCTCAAAGTTCAAACGTAGTAATTTCAGGACAGGTTATTCTAAACTTCATTTTATTCAGATTTTTATGTCCCACTCGTTTAATTTCTTAAATTATAGACCAACCACGCAAAAATCAATGTTACTAAAGGAGCATTCCTCTTTACCACGGAGGAGGGACAAAGGTGTAAATTGGCGGGGAAAGGATATGGGGCGAATGCGGATTTTTTGCGGTTCCTTTAGCAGCTGACGCAGCATCTGCAAACCGCGAAAAGCACAACGGCCATGGCTTCCGTCCGGAGCTTCCGCAAACCGACCGCCCTCGACGGTCGTCTTCTCCGTCCGGCAGCCGCCTCGAACCGGCCGCCGGACGTCGCGAAGCAGCTCGCCCCTCTGGCTTGCGGCGCTTCGCGGAGGCTCGCGATCTTGATCTCTTCGCTGCCGCTGCCGCTTGCGCTCGCGGTCACTTCGCTGCCGCGGTCGTCGGAGGCCAGGGAGAGGCGCAACCGGAAGGCCATCCCCCTCGAGGAGTACTCCACGAGCCGTGAGTTTCCCGAGCCCTCCCGTCTTTTTTTTTTTTTTCTCGTTCCTCGGTTTCTTGTCGCGTCGAGAGCGTGAATTTGGCCGTGTTCTGCTGTCGCGCGTGCCGGGAGATGTTGCCGATTCCCTTGTTTGTAGTTGGACGTGATTGTCGAAAGCAAATGCACGACTGAAACCGAATTCGATATCAGATGGAGTGTTTGAAATACGTGCTTCATCTATCCTTGTGATTGAGCGAGCAAATTGCTACGATGATGCAAGTGATGCGAGTATAATAGGCATTTGAGGAAGTAATTTGAGTGGCAATGTCGTTAGGTATGTCTTGGACTAGGTCGCATTGCGATAAATGGGAACTAGAATGTTACTCTTCGGAGTCTCTGAATTGTAATTTGTGCGGATTTTAGTCCGATAGTGTAGTTATAGTCAAGTTGTTCCTGCAGTTTCATTTATCGGCAGAAGATTGGAGAGGTGGTAGTGTGTTAATGTGTGTCTGTGATTTGCCTTTCATGGACTGTATTGCTGACAATTTTGAAGCTGCCACTTGATATAATAATGTAGTTGAAGTGAATACAATAGGCATTAAAGATGTAATTCAGTCCCATCGTGTCCTTAGGGACGATTAGAATGTGCACAGTTCAAAAAAGTTGGAGGTGGTAGTAATTACTAGTCCGAGTCTTGGTTTGCAATTTGCACAGATTCTGTGGCTTTGCCATTTAATTCTGCTTATGCTAAGATCTTGACGTTTACCTTGGGACTCTTTGTGCTACTTCTCTTTGTCATCATACCTCATGGAATGCAGTAGGAAAGGAATGCTTCCCTCTATTCATATCATTTCGTAGGGCCTAGCTTAGTTTTACTTTCCCCCCACTCCTCTTTCCCATGTACTTCCTCTATAACCCATTTATTCAATTTAAAGTATTTCCTAACAGGACTTGTAAAAAGGTTTTTTTTTTCTCCTGCCAATAGATGCCCAAACTCAAACGTAATTCCTATTCCCCATATAGAGCAGAAAAGAATTGAAATCTAAGATGCCAGATCTGTGAGGAAAAAGGGTTCTCTTGTGTTTCACGAGAGGAAATCGGATTTTAGCATCTTGTCTGTTCTGTTTTAGTAAGCAATTCCAATACTTGCAACAGCTGATGGAGTGAAATACTATGATATCATTGAGGGAAAGGGTCCAGTAGCTACAAAAGGATCGACAGTCCAGGTTTGTTGATGTTGGTTTTCTCTTTATATTTCCTTGAGCAATATATGAACTGTGAACATCCTGTATTCAATCCTCTGTTGCAGGTGCATTTTGACTGTATATATCGTGGTATTACGGCTGTATCGAGTTGAGAATCTAAGCTTTTAGCTGGAAATCGCATCATTTCTTAGGTCTTATACTTTGGATTTTCTTTTTTCATTTCATTTTGTTTTTTGTTAAGAGAAATTTCCCTCATTTTTGACTTGTGCCTTATCTGGACAAATGCTTTGCTAATGTGCAAGCTTACTTGGCATTATTAGCCATATGAATTCAAGGTAGGATCTCCTCCTGGAAAGGAACGCAAGCGTGGATCTGTAGATAATCCAAATGGATTATTTTCAGCACAGGCAGCTCCCAAGCCACCACCTGCTATGTACTCAATAACAGAAGGGATGAAAGTGAGTGGAAAGGTGATTTTCTCTTGGTTCCCAATGGCAGTAAATATTCATCAATGTGGCTAGTTTGCCATTCAGTACCTGAATTGCATACCTTTGACTAGTGCTGTTGTATTTTCCTTGTCATATCTTCTGTCTTATTGTTCTTGAACTTTTGTCCTTTTTCAGAGAACAGTGATTGTTCCTCCAGAGGCTGGCTACAGTCAGAAAGGAATGGCTGAGATACCGGTAGTCTTTGTATTCTTGATCATGACTAACAATCATTTTTGTTGTGACATGAGTACCTTTATTATGGCCATCAAATCAGCAGGTCATCAAATGATGTCATTGGGAATTAACAACTTTGTGTTTAGGAGCTGAAAATACCACCAAATGCCCGGTTCTTAGAGCTTGCTTGAATTTTATCGCGTCTTTTAAGATTTCAATTCCAATCCTAACTGAGGTTTTCAGTATATTTGCATGCTGGCTGGAGTTCAGCTGCATTTGGCATCTATGAGCGTGTCATTACATGTTGTTGAAAGGTAAATATGATTTATTCCGGAGAGTAATTGTATTTTCCTTTTCCAGCCAGGAGCCACCTTTGAACTGAATATCGAGCTTCTGCAAGTAGAACGGCCTGAAGGAAACCAGACTTAGCATTGGGTGAGCAGGACCATGAGGAGATGGAGTTGATATAATGCTGAAATTTTGTCTCTTTTTCTTCTAACAGAAGGCAGATGAGTCGGCTGAGGGATCCTTATGGGCAGAGCCAATAGTCAGATTGAACTTGTGACTCTCCAGTTTCTACATATACTGTCTGTATCAAAATAGCCCCTGCGCATTTTGTTTGTATCTACCAGGATTTTGGAATTCAACGAAACACCTTCTTCATCTTCTTATATTCTTGCTTCTAATGCTGCAGAACTCACTGATAATCGTCTGTACTGTATAAATGAGACTGTTGACCGCATGAGTAGAGACTAAATTTCCAAACTTCTCTCCCATCCTCTTTAAGGAAAACAAGATCGGCACCTGCTTGCAACAACTCTGGTTTATCTTATCACAAGAATGGGAACATTGGATGATAGTTAGGAACAGTGTTTTTGTGCTCTGCCATATTTACAGTTGCGAATTTGGCATACTTGTTCCATCAACCTTGAACATTTGTTGAATGAAGAAGCAAAATTTAGACGGATGAGGAGCATGCAAGTTGCAACAGAATTGCATATTATGTCAAAACAACGAGTAGTCCACTATGTCATTTTTTTTTCTTTTGAATTGCTGGCATTTTTCTTTAATAATGAAAAAATCCACCATAGATAAACTCCAACCTGTGAGATTCCTCAATAATCTTGTAGACAAGTCACACGGGAGCCAAAATTTCCATTTTCCTTTCGGAAATTGTGCGCGGCATTTTACATATTAATCTTAGTACGAAGCACGAAACCTAAAATCAATATGGAAGGGTGGTTTTAAGGTAACTTTCATTTTCTATCAGTGCTTCATATTGTGCTAAATGATTAGATCCTGTTTATTATAATTTGATAGTCTTAGTTTTTGTGGTTTTATGGCATGATAGGGGCCATTTTCAGCAATTAATTTTGTCAGTTTGATATTATCCCACATCAGGAATCCTCTTTAGAATATACACACATTCGTTCATTACCCAGTGAATACATTATACATGCAACGGACTAATGGAGTATTTCATAAAACAAAGAAAACATGCAACGGAGATAATATTTCTCAGTTTATCTTTAGGGAACATTTACATTTTCGTTGAAATGTAATTTCCCTTGGTTCATTTCTAGCAAAACTAATAGCATTGTTTCATATATTTGATTCGTGTGTATTTTGATAATTAGATGGGTCTAGTTTACACGACTCCGGTTTATTCAATAATTAACCATCAGCAATTGTTCGCTTTTATAAAAAAATTCACTATCACAAGTTAGAACACGAGGCTGAAATTGTTTGAAAATGAATGTGAAGAAAATGGATAAATTATAACCTAAAATCATATTGTTTCGGGCACTTAAGTGCTAAGACTTTATTTTATTTATTTAAATTCTAAAAACTTGCCATTTTGATGAATTTTAAGACCTTCCTTCAATTGATGAAAGGACCAATTGAACTGAAAGTTACAAATTCTAGGATTCAAATCCAAGGAATAAAAGTATTAGAACTTACGTACATGAAATTGACAAGTTTAAGGATTTACGCTAATAGTTAGCCTGAAAGAAAATATGAGCTTAAATCAGCATGAAAATGAAAACATTTCACAATATTTCCATTTCTCACATAATCTAATTATTTGTATGCTAATGACATATTCTAAAATGCCTAGAGGCAACTAGGCAAACATGCTCACACAATTAGGGATAATTACATCATACCCCTTAGGTTTCCGGTTGTGGCAATTTGCTCCTAATAACTCAATTTTTCCATGTCATCCAGGCATTTTGAAATTCAGTGCAATGTTGGTCAAACACTCTGCATGGTATCTCTCATTTTAGATTTGATGAAATGGGATGAACTAAGATGAGATAGAGGGAAAAAAAGAGTGGATAGTGATTGCTGAAGGAGATCGGCAATACCTATTACCTTGGGATTGGTCGGTGCTTGGAGTGACAATGGTCAATGATTAGGTGCTCTTGCTTGGAATACCATTGCGTAAAAAAGAGTCATCTCGGGCGAGAGACGATCAATCCTTTATGGGGTGACAAAACCTAAGAAAGGGCAAATGCCCAAGTATCCTAGTTGTAAATCAATTCCCCCTCCCCCCTCTCCTCATTATCTTTTTTTAGTTTTCTTTCATTTTGTTTAGTCATAAGTTATGTCTTTTGATATTCAAAATACTATAAAGAGAAGTGTTCCAACGAATTTCCAAAGATCAGGTTTCATATTACAAAAGTTTTAAACATCAACACCAGGGGGTAATTTGTAAATGGGTAATGATTCTCCTGAATTTTGGACATTTTTGCTCTTCACAACAGGAACCACCTAGTCAAACTTTTCGACTTTTCAGTTGTATCATAGTGGGATTGGGAACTTTCTTATGTGGAAAAAAGCACTGATATCTGAAAATGGAGAAAGTTGAAGGATTTATCTAGCCTGAAAGGGGAAAAACCTACCAAACTTTGCTGCTTTAAGGCCATATCATAGCAGATGAACGTTCGGCTTTAGAACAATAAACTTGGAAGGAATTTTCACCTACATGGTTTCTGACGTGGAGGTTCTTTTAATCCAGAAGGGCAACAACAGAGCTTATCCTAAGGGTGTTTTGCTCCTCCAATCTCTGCTATGTCCAAATAAAGATCTAGGGTCTTTAAATTGTCAAGTTCTTTGAAGGCAAAAAAAAAAAAAAAAAAAAAAAAAAGAAAAATCTAAACTTGTCTTTGCTGGTTCTGTTCCTTCTCACATAATAAGCAGAGTCAGTTCAACTTTGAAGGCAGAGGTGGCTTGCTAATGCATTGTCCCTGTTGACAGAGTAAGCTGTACCTGAAATTGATCTAATCTAGTGAAAATCTATACATGTAGATATCAGAATGGCATTCACTCTTGAGTTCATTTTTTGAATTTTCTGTCGGGTAGTTGCAGAGAGACAAATTAATGATCTCGCAGAAAGGCTCGTTTCTAACCTTATTGAACTGCATAGAATTGGTCAATGACATCTGGTCATACCAAAATTGACCTGAAGTGGCCTCTCAATTGGCTAATTCATTAGATAAATGCATGGTATGTTGCAGCGTGGCAGCAAATCTGGATTGGCATCATGATTATTTTCACGCTGCTGTTACTGTCAGCTTGCTTGAATTTTCATTGCTGTCTAACGATAGGTTGCAAGAATGAGCATGCAATCAGGGGTTCCATTGGAGCATACGTGCATGATCTTACTTGAAACTGTTCGTCGAGAAAATAACATCAGGTAATATACAAGATGTACGACTAAGCACCATGTGACCTAGTAGTTTCTACCGTATGGACAAGATGAACTATGACAGGTGATACAATAATTTCTCAAGTTTTCTCTTCTCTGACAGATACGGAATCGGTGTTGTTTATGAGTGCAGACATACTTAGAAATTGCACAACCAGAGAGAAACAATCATTTTCGTAAGAAGATAATGAATGACTACTATTCCCCATCTGTATCATTGCACCAGCATAAGGTCCTTGATGCAGAGTTTTAACCATTGCTGTGAAATTTCCAAGTCAATCTAAGTCATAAAGTCTTTTGTTGGGATTCATCTGTTCAAAAGCTTCCTAAATGAGTAATGATCCTCTGTTTTGGGACAAAGATAGGATATTCCGAAATAAGAAACTGCTATTTTGGATTCAGCTTTGTCGTGTAGAATATTTCAAAGCTTAATTTTCGTGTCAGTGGTAGTTCAACAATGGTGCAGTAGATTTAGTCTTGCTTGCTTCTGGTGATGTGATTCCGAGTGTCTGATGTCACAATTAAGAGTTCCTATACTTGTAAACATTACGCAATTTTCACTTCCATTGTCCTAAGGTTGTGAGACCACTTTTCTACAGTTGGAGAACTGTAACTCCAAGCAACTGTCACTGGTCCAGAAGAAAATACTTGCAATCATGTTTATCTTGTGCTGTTCCATTCTCGTCTGCATCCAAGTGTCATGGAATGAAGTCGGCTTTATTCACAACAAAATTGACCCGCAAAATGCATCTCGAGAGAAATACTTGGAGGATAAACCCAAGCCAAAATCAGTAGAGGAAGAGAAGAACAGGGAAGGGATTAGAGATGAAAGCAAATAGGTCAAGACAGCATCCAGCTGTGAGTAGCTGCATTATAAGGAGGAATAACTTGACAAACATTCTAATCCTGGTATTACAGCCACTCCTAGCTTACTTGTTCATTGCGGTGCCGCCACTTTAAGTGCGCTGCATGTTTTTTTAATCAAAAGCTGTGTATTGATCAACAACGACTTCCCTAGTCAAACCGAAGTGCAAACCATGTTACATTCAGAGACCGCGTGGGTCAAATAATGTTTACTAAAAATAAATGGAGATCTCCTGGTTCCTGAATTAAACCTAGCCACATATGCATGATGAATAATGGAGTCCTAAATGAATAGGTCACCAACTAATCTTTCAGTCCTTGGTATGAGACATAGTTTTGGAGATGTAGAACTGTCTGCATCTGCTGCCGCACTAAAATCACGCGGTGAGAGGACCCTTATAGTTTCATTCTAAAAAATGTCGAAGGACAAACCCGTTTCTATGGACTGATTGTTCATTGGTCTTTACGTATCTATACGTATTTTTGTTCCTTGGAGACATGAGTCTATACCATCCTGAAGCGATTCTCTTTTTCAGATCTTAGTCAGAGCATCTAAGAACGGCTAGGAACATTGATAAGGGCTTGATCTACTCCAGCAATTGAAAGGATAAACAATTCATTAACGGTCTAGAGATAAAGAAACACACATTCAAATGAGAAATCCTTTAACATCGAAGATAAAGAAACACGCTTTCCTACTTCAAAAAAGTCTGCAACATGTGCACATCAGATTGACTCTTCATCGAAGACAAAGAAAACAAACAGTGAAATCTTTTATAAGGAGGCCAGTACTAATTATGTTCACTAATTCAAATGCGAAATATTTTAATATCGAAAAAGATTCATGCGTTCCTACTTCTTTAACATGTTCACATCTGATTGACTCTCATGCGTTTATGGTCGACAAAGTCTTTTTCAGAGAGTCAATAGTAGAAGATCGGCTTGGGCAGCTTCGCTGTTCCATGACCACTGACTGTAGATCTTTTACTTCAATGATGTCTTTACTTTTATGAAGATGGGATTCACTGGCCTCTTGTTTCTTCTTGACTTGCTTTCTTAGCTACTCGCTTCCTTCGCCTTTGAGTCATGAAACCCGTGAGCCTTAGTTTTGCAGAGTTTCAATCATGCCACTTGCTCCTTGGGATTGCTCTTGCGCTGTGCTTTAACCGAGTTTCCTGCACCACCAATGAAACAGACAGACTCGCCCTGCTTGCCTTTAAGGTCGGCATATATGAAGATCCTTTTGGGGTGCTTAGCTCATGGAATGATAGCATTGGGTTTTGCCAGTGGTACGGCGTTAAGTGTGACAGGAGACATCGGAGGGTCATGGTCTTGGACTTTGAATCACAATGACTATTGGGATCAATCTCACCTCATATCGGAAACCTCAGCTTCTTAGGGAAAATGTGGCCGCAAAACAACAGTTTAAATCAAGAAATCCCTCCACAGCTCGACCAGTTGCGCCGCCTACGTATTCTGCAATTGACCAGCAACTCGTTAGTTGGCGAAATTCCCAAAAACATATCGGGTTGCTTGGATCTGGTTCTCCTTTTGCTTGGGAAGAACAAACTAACCGGAGAAATTCCTAGAGAGCTTGGGTCATTGCTGAAGCTACAAGTGTTCTCTTTGTATGCTAATAATCTTAGCAGGAGTATGCCTTCCTTTATTGGGAACTTATCTTCACTGAAGGCCCTTTACTTAAGCGAGAACAACTTGAGCGGGAGCATTCCCCAAGTTTTAGGCCACCTAAAAAACTTGAAATTCATTGGCTTTGCAGCAAACGGAGTGTCGGGTATGATTCCATCTTCATTACTTAATCTCTCTTCCCTAACTCTATTTGATGCTGGAGAGAACTAGATACAAGGGACACTTCCTGCAAGCATAGGTCTCAAACTCCTTGATCTTGTATTTTTTAGTGTTTTGGGGAACCAACTTGAAGGAGTGATTCCTCCGTCAATATCGAATTGCACAAAGCTAGATAAGCTTCAGCTTGGAGATGACAAATTTTCTGGAAAAGTACATTCTTTAGAAAATTTGTATAATCTTAGTTTTCTTCAAATCGTTGGTAATCAGCTTGGCAGTGGAGAACCTGAAGACTTGAACTTCCTTTGCTCATTAACTAACAGCAGCAAATTAAGGTACGTGGAACTCAGCAAGAACGAGTTTGGCGGAGTGTTGCCTATATGCGTAGTTAATTTATCTAGCACTCTAACGGAATTTGATGTACGCGAGAATCAAACATTTGGAAAGATTCCGGAAGAAATTGGGAATTTTATCAACCTGGAAGAGTTGTATATGAATCTCAATAAGCTTTCAGGTGTTATCCCATCAAATTTGGGAAATCTACGAAATCTATCAAAAATGCACTTAGGTTATAACAACCTAGGGGGGACTATTCCATCTTCTTTGGGAAATCTAAGCAAGTTGATTGACCTATTCCTTCTTGGGAACAACTTTCATGGGCCAATTCCTTCGCGTCTATCATACTACCAATCTCTTAATTTGCTTGATCTGTCTAATAACAATCTCAGTGGTGTTATACCCTCGCAACTTATGAGTCTTTCATCATTAACAATCCTTTTGAACTTATCTCGAAACCATTTGATTGGGGTTCTACCCCCAGAAGCTGGCAACTTGAGAACTTTGACAGCATTGGATATCTCGAACAATTTATTAGTAGGTGAAATCCTAAGTAGTTTAGGACATCACTGAGGATGGGAGGCAACTTCTTCCATGGGTTGATTCCTCAATCAATCAGATTGTTAGGAGGTATTAAAGAACTAGATCTTTCATGCAACAATTTGTCGGGTCAAATTCCAGAATTCTTAACAGTATTTCGTTCCTTGAAACTTTTAAATTTATCCTACAATAACTTTGAAGGCATGCTGCCACATGAAAGAGTCTTTAGGAATGCTACTGGTACTTCAATTATTGTGGACAATAAGCTTTGTGGTGGGCTACCAGAATTTCATCTCCCTAATTGCATCTCCGAAAGCTTCAAGAGTAGAAAGATCAATTTAGTGATATTGTCCACTTCTGTTATTCTTGGAGTTCTTGGAATAGCTCTTATTCAAGCTTATGTATATCTTTGTTGGTTGAAGAAGACGGTGATGGAACCATTTTCAAGTTTAAGGGATGATTCATGTCCAAATGTATCTTATGGAACACTCCTAAAAGCAACCGATGGTTTTTCTTCAACAAATTTGATTGGTGCTAGAAGCTTTGGTTCTATTTATAGGGGTGTACTTGAGGTCGGTGAAACTACTGTTGCCGTGAAGGTGCTTCATCTAGTCTGTCATGGTGCTTTGAAGAGCTTCAATGTCCAGTGCGAGGCATTAAAGAACATTAGACATCGAAATCTTTTGAAGATATTGACAATTTGCTCTGGCAGTGATTATCAAGGAAATGATTTTAAGGCCTTAATCTTTGAATTCATGGACAATGGTAGCCTAGAATGGTGGCTTCACCCAAGTGCAACATCATCTCATCACAATGGAGTTCCAAGAAAGTTGAATTTCATTCAAAGGATAAATATTGCCATTGGTGTTGCTTTTGCACTGGATTATCTTCATCACCAATGCCACATCCCCATCATTCATTGTGATCTAAAGCCAAGCAATATCCTCTTAGATTTTGAGATGGTCGCACATGTTGGTAACTTTGGATTGGCGAAATTCCTTATTGGATCATCTTTTGACACTGCAACTAATCAGATGAGTTCTGTGGGTTTTAGAGGGACAATTGGTTATGCTCCACCAGGTACACACACACACACACACACACACACACACTCTCTCTCTCTCTCTCTCTCTCTCTCTCTCATTGATGGTCTTACTATCTAAAGTTTGGTAGCGAATAATAATTCTTGTAGTCTTACACACATTAGATTCTGATTATTTATATGCACTCCAAATTTGACCTACACTTTGATCTCCATGTGTGGCAGAATATGCAATGTGGTGTGAGGTTTCAAGAGAAGGTGACATCTATAGTTATGGTATTCTTTTACTAGAAATGTTCACAGGATTAAGTCCCACCGATGACACCTTTAGAGACAATTTGACTCTTCATGGTTTTGTCGCAAAAGCTTTGCCTGAACGAGTGCTCGAAATCATGGATAGCGCTTTGCTTCAAGAAAGGGAGAGCCATCTAGGTCCCTATAATCCTCAGCATGACATATTTTAAGAGTGTTTGGTTATGATCTATAATATTGGAGTTGCTTGTTCGAATGAAGTGCCTGGAAGATGAATGAGTATTAGCGGAGTTACAAATCAGTTGCATCGGATTAGGGAGAAACTCCTTGCTTTGGGCTTACATGGATAGGTAAATTCTATAACTAAAGAGAGAATCGATCATCCTTTTCTTCTTTAGACCATAGTGGATGATTGTTCATCATCTGCATCCATACGTATCTAACCTTACACAAGGCCTTGGGTGCCTACACATTTTTCAGTATTTTTGGTTTACTCAAAGCTCTGATTTGGTGCCATGTTATGTAAAAGTGAATTAAAAATAAATTTTCTTAAATTGTTTTTTTCCTTTTCATTTGTATGATGCTCGTTAAGATGGATTACAATCGATTAGCTTGCGGAAATGTTATTTAAGGAAAAAGCTTGGTTTTTGCAAATCGACTAGGAATGGGCTGCCAAGAATTGAACTAATTTTCCTAAAGCTATGTTTAGTCAAGGAGAAGCAATACTACTGCACTGGAGCTTTTAGATTCGTCATACTAGCATGACGTGCACAGAATTATTTGGGAATGTTTTGTAGAATGATGTTACATGACTATTGGGTTTTTCTTGGTGCATAAGTGCAAATTCTTCAGCACTACTGCTATCATTAAATTTTATTCTGGCGTTTTAGAAAAGTTACTTGATCGCCTTTTTTCTCGACAACACCTAATCACAAATGCATATGACTTACTATAGGTATATGGAGTAGTCATATTTCATTATATGGGATTAGTTAATTGCGTGGATAACTAGCTTTTAGAGGTAGAAATTACTGATTAATCAAGAAATTAGTAACTGTTGATATGCTCAAACTTGCTTCTCTAAATAGAAAGTAACCATAAATGTGCAGTTATTAAAAATTTATAATTTGAAAGTAAAGATACTTTTCATCACGACAAAATTAGTGATCATTGAAATGCAAACGCCTACTTTCCATGGTGAAAACTTACTAGTTGGGTTATAAGACTTAATCAGTATAATCGCATACTCGAATTTTGTATGAAAGTCATTAATGGTGTGGAGAAAATTATTAACTATTAATAGGGAAATAATAATTTTCTTCTTTAAGAAAGTTACTATTCACATTGACAAATAACTAGGTATTAGGGGTGATTGGTTTGCGAGTCTCAAAATTGGGATCCACCGGTTTGGTCTAATGGAACTGGTCACTATTTCTTTTTCATATTTCCATTTGGATATCTTATCATCCAATGAAAATGACCAAATTCAAAGCTCAAGACAAATCCTATACTTCCATTAGGATATATTATTGTCAAATTATAGGCTCTTATTTTCTGGTTCGATCTTTCTCGAAATTGAAAAGCAAGAACTAGACTGACACTGTTGACACCTAATTCATTTTTTCAAATACATATTAAACAAAATTAATTAATTTTAAAAAAAAGGCGAGAGAGGCCAGGTCGGGCCGGATCCGACCTTGGCCTAGCCTGCCTCTCCTTCCCTTCCCCACGTGGGCTTGAGCCCTTTTCTTTTCTTTCTTCCATTTTCTCCCGCGGCCCAGCCTTTCCCCCCTTCAGCTTGGCCTCACCCCCAACTTGTCTTCCTCCCTGGCGTCCTTCGTGCGTGCAACCTATAGAAAGAAGAAAAGGACGGTAGCAATGGGTGAGCGGAGGCTAAGGATGAAAGGTCAAGAGTAGAGGCATGTCAAGGTCAGGTGAGGCAAGGATGGCAAGGATGGTCACCATCTAGGGCGTCCTTGCCGAGATCAGAGAGAAAGGGATAAGGGGGAGAGGGCAAGAGAAAAAAAGGGGGAGAAATGGAGAAAAAAAAGAAGAAAAAAAGCTTGTGGAGAGCAAAGGTGAGTAGAAGGATAGTCCCCGGGATGCCCTACCGTTGCTGGTGAGCCGCCTGACTGACGCCAATCGTCGCCATTTCCTCTGGAACTCAGGTAGGCATTCTATCTAACACCTGGTGCTTGCACTGTGATATCGAGCCGGCTGGAGCTCCCCTGACCAGTTCGAGCGAGCTCCGGCCCCCGCCCGTTCCCCATTGCATTTCTTGACGTCGTGGCATATCTCGTTCGATGTCTGGATTCACGCTCGAGCCTCAGCCAAGCTAAAAGCCCCTGTTTTCATGAATGCCCTCCACCCGCTCGCTAAAATGCCTAGCCGAAACTCATTTTTTAATTCCTCTGCTCAGAGCCTTAACTAAGACTAATCACTATTAGTACTAATCTAACCACCCCCTAAACACAATTAACGGTCTAATCAAAGATTTACTCATGGGTTTTCGACAGTGGCGGGCTCGCGGTGATGGTGACGTGATGGCGTCGAGGATGTGGCACACGCAACTCGAATGAGGCTTGACGGTGGCGGTGGCGGTCCTTCATGTTACGAAATCGCACGTCGATTCCAGAAAAATAATGCTCGCAAACAATTCACCAGAAAGAATATAGTAATAAAAGAGCAGAATCAGATGAACACACCAGAAAATTTGTTATCGAAGTTCATGCAAACTTGGGCTACGTCTCCACGCAGAGGCACTCTGCGAATCCACTAGACTTCGAAAAAGTTGGAATACAACGACGATCTTCTCTCAAGATCAGGGCACAAAGAGATTGAAAACTCTCATCAAGAAAAAACTCACTTTTTTCTTCTCTCTTTTTCTTGCCTTTCTATTTCCTTTTTCAGCGTCTTGACGGCTAGGGTTTTGCCATCGCTAATATATATGTACCACTTTTAACCTAAAAGGAAATCAAATAGAAAAGACAAAAAAAACCCTTAAAAATAAATATTTGGCTTTATCTATAACAATCTCTCACTTGAAGACAAATATATCCAAGCACCAAGCACCAAGCAACTTTGCATCCATCTTCTTCAAAAAATAGTAGTTGAAAAACTTGTGCCTCTGCGATACTCCTCATCAATCAACATAGAGTAATACCAATGGTAGTAGTACAAAAAATATGCTTCTCTCTGTCTACTACCTTGGTCATCATGTCAGCTGGATTCTTCGAGCCATCAATCTTTTGTAGCTTTAATTCATTATCTTTCATGCTGACCTGATAAAGTGATAACGCTTCTTGATATGTCTAGTTCTTGAGTGATAAGCTGCATTCTTTGCTAAGTACACTGCACTTTGACTATCACTCCACGGTCTTGTTGGCTGTTTTCGATGTAACTCCTCCATATAATCTTGTAACCACATGATTTCCTTGGAGGCTTCTGTAATCGCTACATATTCTGCCTCTATCGTCGGTAAAGCCACTATCTTTTGTAGTTGAGATACCCAACTCACTGTTGTACCTGCAACTGTAAAGACATATCCAGTAGTACTCTTACCACTATCTCGATCACCCGAATGATCTGCATCTACATAACCCTGCAACTCTAGAGATGTACCACCATAACAAAGTGAGTAATTGGAAGTACTGCTAGATATCTCAATATCCATTTAACGCATTCTAATGCTCTGCGGGGTTCTGCATATATCGACTCACAACTCCCACTGCTTGTGCAATGTCTGGTCTCGTGCTCACCATGGCATACATCAAACTCCCCACTGCTGATGCATATGGAACTACCGCCATCTCATCTTTCAAAAGTTGAGTGTTTGGACACATATCCTTGGAAAGTTTGAAGTGACTCGCTAGAGGATTTGCAACCAGCTTTGCCTTGTCCATGTTAAATCTCTTTAACACCTTGTTCACATAGTCTTCCTGCGACAACCATAATTTCTTATTTTCCATGTCTCTGATGATTTTCATGCCTAAAATATTCTTGGCCTCTTCCAAGTCTTTCATAGCAAACTGTGATGATAACATCTTCTTCACTTCTACGATTCTCTTCATATTGGAACTAGCCACAAGCATGTCATCCACATATAAAGATAGATACACAATGTCACCATCATCATATTTGCGAAAATAAACACAGTGATTAGACTCACAATGTGTAAATCCTTTTTCTTGCATGAAACCATCAAATTTTAAGTACCATTGCCGCGGAGCTTGTTTCAAGCCATACAAGCTTTTTTTCAAGCGACATACCATGTGCTCCTTACCTTTGACTTCAAAACCCTTAGGTTGTGCCATGTATAATTCTTCATCTAAGTCACCATGTAAAAACGCTATTTTTACGTCTAAGCGCTCAAGATGAAGATCCTCCACTGCAACTATACTTAGCAGAACTCTAATTGATGTCATTTTCACTACAGGTGAAAATATCTCGGAGTAGTCGATCCCTTCTTTTTTAGAAAAGCCCTTGACTACAAGTCTCGCCTTGTATCTAATACTTTGTTTAATAAAGCTTTTTTACCTGTGGGCAACTTGGTCAATTCCCAAGTTTTGTTCTGAAGTAACGAGCTCATCTTGTCTTTCATAGCACACTCCCACTGCAAGTGAGACGTCTCTGCCTTTGCCTCATCGTAAGTCTCTGGTTCCCCCGAATCTGTATATAAGACATAGCTCAAAATATATTAGCTAATGGATCAAAAATTACCTTTGGCTTTCTCACATGTGTAGACCTTCTCAAGACAGGTACTTCAGGATCATTCGTTTGCTCCGAATCACTGCGTTCTTCTTGAACTACCTCTTCACTGATAATAGGCTCATCTTGAACCTCTCTTTCAGGTGAACTTTGATCTACTGGAAACATCTTCACGGGCATTATGTCTAATTCAACATACTCTGGTTGTACTACCTTCTCATACTCTGTCTCTGTCTGACGATTCTTGTACATCTTTTCTTCATGGAATACCACATTGCGACTGCGGATGACTTTGTTATTCTCAAAATCCTGAAGTCTATAGCCATACTCGTCGCCACCGTATTCGATAAAGACGCACTTCTGGGACTTAGCATCAAGCTTTTTTCTATCCTCCCTGTCAATTAAAGCATATGCAATACAACCAAACACCTTTAGATGTGAATAATTAATCTTCTTACCTGACCACCGCTCTTGTGGTATTTCTCCATCCAACGCACTAGATGGACTTTTGTTGATAAGATAAACAACTGCATCAACTGTAGCGGCCCATAAGTGTAGCGGGAGACTCGCGTGTAGTCTCATGCATCTCGCACGTTCTAGAATAGTCCTGTTCATTCTTTCAGCTACACCGTTCTCTTGAGGAGTTCTAGGAACAGTCTTTAGCCCGTGTATGCCTTCTCGGCTCAGATAATTTGCAAATTCTTTACTTGTGTATTCACCACCATTATCAGATTTCAAAGCTTTAATCTGATAACCTGTTTCTTTTTCTACCATGGCCTTCCACATTCTGAACATCCTGAATACTTCTAATTTTTCTTTAAGAGCATAGACCCAAGTCTTTCTTGTTGCATCATCAATGAATGTGACAAAATATCTCTTACCACCATAAGAGAGTTCTTGAGTAGGTCCCCACATCAGCATGAACCAACTCTAGCTTCTGACCTTTATTTTGTCGCCCATTCAATTGAAAACTAACAGCCTTCTGTTTTCCATAAATGCAACTCTCACAAAAATCTAACTCAACTTTTTGTAAATCCGAAAGTAATTTTCTCGAGTGTAACTGCTTTACAGCTTTTTCACCAAGATGTCCTAAACGATAATGCCAAAGAGTAGATAAATTACCTGTAGCCATTGTAGTTGCAACCATATCACTGATATTGTCTCCTTGGAGAAGGTAAAGTGTACCCGTACGCTTTCCCTTTGCTACTACTCTTACCCCTGAGGTTATCTTCCTCTCTCCGCAACCAAATGTTATTACCAAACCTTCTTGGTTAAGTTTACTAGTTGAAATCAGATTTTTCTTTAATTCCGGAATATGCCTAGTTTCACGCAAAACTAGACGTCCTCCACCTGAGATGCTCACAGTCACGGTTCCTTTCCCAATAATTGGACACATGTGGCCGTTTCCCACAACCACTTGTCCAAAATCTCCACTAGCATAATCATCAAATATGTCTCTTTGCGAGGTGCAATGAAAAGAAACGCCAGAATCAATAAACCATTTATCTGTTGTCAAGTCAAACCCTGCAGACAAATACAAGTTATCTAGCAAAGATTTATCGCTAACTACATTAGCACCTTGATTCTCATCTTGCTGCTTCTTTTTGTAGGATTCACACTGAAACCTCCGGTGTCCGGTTTTGTGACAAAACCAACACTCATCTTTTGCAACCTGTCTCTTACCCCTTGATTGTGATCTGCCACGACCGCTGAAATTTCCTCTACTTTTATTTCTTCCATGGTTCTCCACTGCAAGTGCCGTTGAAGATGTAGATGCAGAAAAATTATCTCTACCTGAGACTTTCCTTCGCATCTCTTCATCCATGATACTACTCACAGCATCATCAAGAGTTAAATCATCCTTCATGGTGCTCGAAATTCCCGCACCGCGGTATTGTAGCTTTACGGAAGAGAACATAAAAATAATAAAGCTTGAAGCTTCATATCTAAATTTATGCCTGCGGATTCCAATTGACCCGTGACTTGCATGAAACTATTAATATGCTCGCCACGTAACCTCTATCGATAACTTCATATTAACCAGTTTCTTCAGCAAAAATACCTGATTTGATGTGGATGGCTTCTCAAAAATATTCGTTAGAATATCCATGGCTTCTTTTGCAGTTTTTGCTTTCGCGATGTGATACCCTGTCTTTTTCGTCAACCCTAGACAAATCGCACCTAACGCCTTTCAATCAAGAATTTTCCATCCGGCTTCTGCTGTCGGATCCACTTCCGCCATCTCGGGTTTCCAACCCTCAAGTGGTGCATAGAGATCCTTTTGATAAAGATAATCATCTATTTGTAGTTTCCACCATCCAAAATCCTCTCCATTGAACTTATCGATTCTGATTTTATTTTCTGCCATCCTATTTGCTTTCAATCGAACGTCACCGAAAACCCTCGATGTTCTCGATTAGCCAACCTAGGCTCTGATACCAGTTGTTACGAAATCGCACGTCAATTCCAGAAAAATAATGCTCGCAAACAATTCACCAGACAGAATATAGTAATAGAAGAGCAGAATCAGATGAACACGCCAGAAAATTTGTTATCGAAGTTCACGCAAACTTGGGCTACGTCTCCGCGCAGAGGCACTCTGCGAATCCACTAGACTTTGAAAAAGTTGGAATACAACGACGATCTTCTCTCAAGATCAGGACACAAAGAGATTGAGAACTCTCATCAAGAAAAAACTCACTTTTTTCTTCTCTCTTTTTCTTGCCTCTCTATTTCCTTTTTCAGCGTCTTGACGGCTAGGGTTTTGCCATCGCTAATATTTAGGTACCACTTTTAACCTAAAAGGAAATCTAAGAGAAAAGACAAAAAAAACCCCTAAAAACAAATATTTGGTTTTATCTATAACACTTCAAGCCCTCGGCTAAGGGGGGGAAGGCTCGGCTTGTGGGTGGCTCGTGGCGGCGAGTGGGTGGACAGCTTGGTGAAGTCAAGGCTGGTGGTGGCGGACGTAGGGGGTTTGCTGGACGTCGGATGATGCTGGACATTGGGGGGTGTTGAGTTCTGGCGGTGGTGTGGAGTTCCGGTGGTGGTGGTGTGGTGAGGAGTTGCGGTGGAGCTAGCGAGTGGAGCTGCGGTGCTGGGATGCTGAAGCTGGCGTGATGATGGGGTGATGGTGGATGATGAAGGAGCTGGTGGGATGATGGTGGATGTGCTGGGGTGATGGCGTGAGGTGCGGGCGGTGGTGATGTGGTGATGGTGGCGCTGGTGTGACGATGGATTGAGGGGAAACGGGCGGTAGAGAAAAGAAAGAAAATGGAGGGGAGGGGATGAAGGTGTGAGGGGAAGGATGGGCAGAAGAAAATCAGCAGAGGGGGAGGGTCGGCTGCACCAGGGGGAGGGGTTTGCACGAGAGAGAGAGAAAGAAGAGTGGGAGAGAGAGAAAATTAAGAAGAACAAAATGTTTCTTGAGTATCTGAAATACTCATCATCACATATGCCTCAAAAGTCTTCTAATCTTATCTATAGTCTCCCAAATATCTTCTAAATGTTAATTTCTTAAAAATGAAGCTTTTTTGCTGAATCTTATCTATAGTCTCCCAAATATCTTCTAAATGTTAATTTCTTAAAAATGAAGCTTTTTGGGCAGCAAATTCCCAATTTGCTTCCCCATCCGAATTTCATTTCCTTTTTTTTCTTGTCCGAAAATCATTTTTCCAAAAAATTTCGAACTCATCGAAAAAATCTAAATTCATGGCATGAGATTTTTGTCGCCAATATTTAAGTGTTGACATGATGAAGAATGATGGGATATTTTTGTCATCAGAAGGAATTTGATCATCACCTGTATGGCTAGCCTTTTATGTCAAGATGCTTGGAAAAGACATAAAGTTGCCAATTTCTAAGGCTCCTTACTGTATGACGTTGTCAGAATTGAAGGAATTGAAGGTGCAGATGTAGGAGTGTTTGGATAAAGGATTTATACCACGTAGTGCATCGCCTTGGAGGGCACCGGTTCTGTTTGTAAGGAAGAAGGATGGTTCGTTGTGTCTTTGCATCGACTATCGGCAACTCAATCAGGTAACGATCAAGAACAAGTATCCATTGTCAAGGATTGATGACTTGTTTAATCAATTATAGGGAGCATCGATATTTTCCAATATTGACCTGAGGACGGGTTACCATTAGCTGAGGATTAAGAAGGAGGATATACCAAAGATGGCTTTCGTATGCGTTACGGCCATTATGAGTTCACCGTAATGCCGTTCGGTCTGACCAATGCCCCAACTGCTTTCATGGATTTGATGAATCCAGTGTTCAAGGAATACTTGGACCAGTTCGTGATTGTGTTGATTGATGACATCTTGGTGTATTCGAGAAGTCTAGAGGAGCAAGAAAGACACTTAAGAACGGTACTTCAGACCTTGCGAGAACACGGGCTGCATGCCAAGTTCAGTAAGTGCGAGTTTTGGCTAACTCGTGTAGCTTTCTTAGGTCACGTGATTTTCGGTGAAGGGATTTTCGTGGACCCGACCAAGATTGAAGCCGTGATAAACTGGCCGAGGCCAACGACAGTGATAGAGATTCGAAGTTTCTTGGGATCGGCAAGCTATTATAGATGATTCTTCGTGGAAAGATTCTTTGCGATAGCCATGCCCTTGACACGATTGTTGAAGAAGGAAGAGAAGTTTGAATGGACAGATAAGTGCGAGCGTAGTTTCCAAGAGCTCAAGCAGAAGCTGACTACCACACTAGTGTTGACGATTTCATCTGGACCTGGAGGATTTGAAATTTATAATGATGCGTCGTACAGAGGACTAGGCTACATTTTAATGCAACATAGGAGAGTTGTTGCATATGCGTCCCGTCAGCTGAAGCCTCACGAGTTGAATTATCTGACGCATGACTAAGAACTCGCAGCGATCATCTTTGCCCTGAAGATTTGGAGACATTACTTATGCAAAGAAAAGTTCCAGATCTTTACGGACCATCAAAGCTTGAAGTATTTGTTCTCTCAAAAGGAATTGAACATGAGGTAACGTCATTGGATGGAACTTCTCAAGAACTACTACTGTGACATCCTGTATCATCCCAGAAAAGCCAATAAGGTTGCGGATGCGTTAAGTCGGAAGTCGTCGATTGCACGAATTATGGTTCAAGAGTGGATCCTACTCAAAGGAGTTCGAGATTCGGATTTCAAGTTTGAGGTAGGCCACCTTTCAAGTCTCATGGCTATCCTCATAATTGAACCAGAAGTGTAGGTGAGGATTAAGACGTTACAGCCGACAGACCCTGAAATCTAGAAAATTCTGCGGGAAGATGTGGAAAAGAGGAAAGCTGACTTTCAAGTTACTAAAGACGGAATACTAAAGTTCCGTGGGTGATTATGCGTACTTGACGATGAGGGGCTTAAAAAGGAAATCTTGTCAGAAGCCCATCGTGGTAGTTATAGCATTCACCCAGGCAGCACAAAGATGTATCAGAATCTGCGTCAACACTATTGGTGGACCGGTATGAAAGTGGATTTTGTTAGATACGTTGCCAAGTGTCTGACGTGCCAACAAGTGAAGGCTTAGCACTGCAAGCCTAGAGGACTTTTGCAACCTCTCAAGATTCCCGAATGGAAGTGAGAACATATCACAATGGATTTTGTGATGGTATTACCGAGGAGTCAACGAGGTAACGATTCCATATGGGCCGTAGTTGACAAATTGACGAAGTTTGCTCACTTCATCGTTGTACAAAAGGACTTAGCATTTGACAGATATGTCGAATTGTACATGTAACAGATAGTTTGTCTTTATGGAGTGCCGGTGACAATCACATCAGATTGAGACCTAAAGTTCACGGTAGCTTTTTAGAAAAGTTTACAAACTACCTTGGGGACGAAACTGCAGTACAGCACGGCATATCATCCATAGACGGATGGCCAGTCTGAGAGGACGATTCAAACCCTTGAGGAATGGAGATAAGGATTTAAGTGTCTTTATTGCAAGAAGCAAGGTCACAAGAGAGCCAATTGTTATACGTTCCAAGCTTGGCTAAAGGCAAGAAAAGAAAGTCACCAAGGTGAGTTGTTGGTTTGTTTTGAATCAAATCTAATTGATGTTCCTTTGGATTATTGGTGGCTTGATTCTAGTGCTATTGTTCATGTCACTACTACCTTACAGGATCTCACAAATCTAAGGAATCCAAGTCTGACGGAATTAAAGCTTAAAGTTGGAAACGATATTGGAGTTGATGTGGAGCGCATAAGGACAATTGTTTTGAATTTAAATTTTGTTTTTCAGCTTATTTTGAACAATGTCTTTTATGTTCCTGGTTTTAGGAGAAACTTGATATCTCTTTCTTCACTTGATAGGATATTGTCTTTATTTTGCGAATAAAAGAGTGGATTTGAGTTATGATTCCAGAATTATTGGGAATTGCATTTTGTCTGATGGATTATATCGATTATCCTTATCTCACGGTAGACCATATTGTTCTTTCAATGTCGAGAATAATGTTGTTAAGAGATCTTTAATCAAAGAAAGATCTTCATTGCTATGACAAGCGATTAGGGTATATCTCCAAAGAAAGGGTAAAGCAACTCATTAAGGCTGATATTCTTCCTCCTCTTGACTTAGATGATACTGATACTTGTATTGATTGTGTGAGGGGAAAATTAACTAAAACCAAGAAGAAATGTGCTACTCACAGTCAAAATCTATTGGAGATAATTTATACGGATATTAGTGGGCCATACTCAACCACCTTGTGTGGAAATAAGTACTTCATCACATTTATTGATGATTTCTCCCGTTATTGTTATTTTTATCTAATTAAGGAGAAAACTAATACTCTTGAAATGTTCAAAGTGTTTCGCATTGAAGTTGAGAAACAATTGGGAAAAATTATCAAGATTGTTAGATTTGATCGTGGGGGTGAATATTATGGGTGATACACTGAGACTGGACAACAAATGTGACCGTTTGCTAAATATTTGCAAGACTGTGGTATTGTTGCTCAGTATACAATGCCTGGGAGTCCTGAACAAAATGGTGTAGCTGAACGGCGCAATCGCACACTCTTGGAGATGAAATGAAGTATGATAGGTAGTTTTAATTTGCCTGAATATTTATGGGGTGATGCAATTAAAAACAACAACTTTTATATTGAATCGTGTACCTAGTAAATCAGTGCTGAAAACTTTGAATTGTTGATAGGGAGGAAACCAAGCTTGAATCATTTTTGAGTTGGAGGTTGTCCTGCAGAGGTGAAAATTTATGATCATTCTCAAAAGAAGACCAAACCTAGAACTACTAGATATTACTTTATTGGATACCATGATCATTCTAAAGGGTATAGGTTCCATTGTCCTACTCGTGGTACTAGAATCGTTGAATCCCAAACTGCAAAATTCTAGGAATTAGATGTTGTTGAAAAGAGTTCTTCTCAATCTTTAGAAAGGGAAGAACCAAACAAACGGTCTCTATTCCATTGCCCATCTTGCATGATGATACTAGGCCCATGATCCATGAAAATATAATGCTTATTATATGTGATTATGGAAGGTCATGCGTTATGGTATTTTCTTAACACATTGACCCCCATAGTCTTATACTGAGATTATATAGGATTGGATTGGTTTTGAGATGCCGTTATTGGAAGATTATTTTTTAAAGTTGTGGCCACATAAAACAAAATTTTCAGTTATTAACCCGATAGTGTCGTTTCGATATAAATTCTTTTTCAAAATAAAAAAAAAAGTTAATTAATGTAGCCTAAGTGGGAGAATGTTGGAAATTTCCTATAATATGGGCTTATATTGATTAATTGATTTTTTATTTTAAATAATCAGGTTAATGGATATTCCTATATTTGTTAAACTTTTAAGTGATTTTATTGAATTGAGTTTTGGTATTTATTGATAACGGGCTTAGTTGAGCAGTAAAGTATAAGTAATTGTGTTTAACTGAAGCCCTAATGAGAGGGGCCCGATTGATACGCTATTGATTAGAGTTTGCTAGGTCCATTCTTTAGCCTATAAAATGGTATGCTATACCTATTAGTTACTTTAATCCCATTGAAAGTTGCTATACTAAAATAGGTCATAGAGAGGAAGATCTGGCATTCCAATAGATCTCTAATTATTAGAGTGATCTATTTTTCTTCAAGTGAAGCAATGGCTCAAACATATACGCTTTAATTCTACTATGCTTATTGATCTCGGTGTTTTACAGTCATAAATGGATCCGATTCTTCTTAATTAATTAGTTGTTTATGTGAATAATTTTCTACACTTTATGGTTTTATTAGGTACATGGAATTGCCATGTTCAATATCATGAAATTGCTTTCGGTGCTTACATCCATCAAATGCTTCATCCTTGATAAGATATCTCTCTCTCAAATAATGATTATGATATCCTAGATCTTTTTCATTTAAATAACAGCACAAGGCACTGAGATGGCGGAGAGATGGAAAAGAGCTCTTGCAGCAGTTAAGTTTCCATCCATTCGAAGTGCTGCTTTGTTGTTAGACGATGCCCTCGACTTCAATCCTTTCTGATGTAGTCACTATACTTGCCATCCTCTGCAGCTGAATGTATATGAAGCCGAGAATTGGGAAGATGTCCCGGGACATATGCTCTAGTAGGTTTCTTAGTGTGAGGTTTGCCTAGGTTTCCATACTGTTGTCCACATGGAATTCCTCATTTCCTCATTTGATAAACGCGAGTTGCTGCTCTCCCTCCTTAGAAAATTATAAAGGAAGAGAAGTCAGGAACAAGTTGAATGGTCGACAAGTTTGACGTTTCATGTATCTAATGTAAAATTGTCTGAGAGCCGGTCAATATGAATGTCTTGTATGGATGTGAGCTTCCCTTGATATTAGATCAAAATGTTAATCTTCAAATATAAAATTAATGGTAATTGTAGTTACAGTGCCTTCAATGATATGCAAGTCTATTTTCAACTAATGTATTTCAGCCAAAAAAGTATCCAAATTCAAGTGATGGTAAATTTTCTCATAATTGGACGACTAATCAAAATATGGACGTGATCAATGTGGTCATAATACACGATACACTTCAGCTTGCCATACTTCTAGTTCAGAACAGCCAGGTTAGAGCCTCAAGTTGTAGAGACATCTTTATGTTTATCATAAATTGATGATTATATTACCTTCTGAAATTCATGTTTCTACTATTTTCTTTGAAAGCAATAAATTTTCTATAGGTTATTTTTTCTAATCTCAATACAAACTATGCACTGATATGGAGTTACTTCTAGTACATACAATCTTGGTAGATAGATGAAAATATATATGACAGAACAGAGACATTATGAACTTTTTTTCTTACACGAAATTTTTGTCATTCGCCAATCATCTCGAATTAGGTTGTGACCCTGTAGGACTGCAATGACCGTTTATTTGATTTTCCTGTGCAAGTAACATTCAATTGATTATATTAATCTAGATCGAGAAGTTTTCCTAGTGGATAGATGACCAGTGAAGTATGAAAGGAAAATAACATATGCCAGATGTATGAAAGGAAAATAACATATGCCGGATGTATTAATGGATTCCGTAATTTTTGGAAATCCTTCCGATAGTTAAGTAATCATCTCGGATGTAATTTGCCATGTCTGTGGAGTGAGTCAATTATAACAAAACCTACGGATTACACTATTGCCGATTTTGAGAATGTATTATTGTTTGCACCAAAAACTGACCAAGCGGTGGATATGGATAGACACATGACTGAAGCGTGAATATTATCAAGCAGGTGATTCATTGTTGACAACTACAAGGATTGATATCAATATTAGGCACACTTCAATGATTACTACCAATCAGTTGTCGATATACAACAACGTATGGTTAATGATGGTCGACAAAGGTATCGATGATTGAGGTTGGTAAATGTCAACTCGTTACAAGGAAGTTGAACGCATAGAGAGTATCAAGATGCGGGTACAAAGTTGAAGTCGTTACAGAAGAAAGTGACTGAGGTCATGGAGTAATAGACACCCATATTTAGAGGAACAATCGTTTGGAAATGAGGTCATGGCATCATGGCTGAAAATTGCTTGAGAGCAGTTATGGCATGATTACTACAAATACCACCGATCACCTACTGGAGAGCTCCCAGCACAAATGAAAAAAATGCAAATTTTCGATTATCTTTATTTTCTTGCACTCTATTTTTAGTTTCCAGACTCACATCTCGGTTAAATTCCAGCATATAGATTAAATTTCAGTGTGTATTTCTATCTCGAGTGTTGCGTTATCAATTAAATTCCAACGTAAAATCTTAGCGTTCTCAAGCTTTGTCATCAATTAAACTCTGGCACGGTTTGTTTACGTGCGATTCCGTTGTAGCGGCTGTATTCTCTAAGTCTTGTCATCGATTAAATTCCGATGGGACTCGTATTTGTACAATTCTATCTGAAAGGAAATTGTTGAGTTCCTTATTTACGATGATTGTGGTTGGACTGGTAAATAAGTGTGTGGATCATGTGTGAAATCTTTGAAGGCTCGGAAATTAAGGAAAACATGTGTTCTTGAAGAGAGTTGTGCTATGCTCTAGTTACTGCAAATCAATGCTTTTACAGTATCCACCTGAACTTTACCGTTAGATGCCAAAAGCTGATAAAATCCGTGTGCCACAAAGTAACTGAAATAAGCTTGGCCCTGCATTTACTTTTTTTTTTGGTCGAAAGGTTGTCTTTGTTAAAGCATGTGGAATG
This sequence comes from Eucalyptus pumila, assembly GCA_016097595.1. Classification (NCBI taxonomy): domain Eukaryota; kingdom Viridiplantae; phylum Streptophyta; class Magnoliopsida; order Myrtales; family Myrtaceae; genus Eucalyptus; species Eucalyptus pumila. Next base: position 26,131,691 of record CM027851.1, read on the forward strand.
GGCCTCTTTTCAGTAATTGTACTTGAGACCTAGGGGCTAGACATCAAGCACTATTCACCCGCAAGGTTTTTTTTTTCTATACTGAACTTGTTCATCACCCATATATTTATAATAGCCAATGAGGGGTAGGGTAAGATCATATGCTTGGCTTTTCAAGTGCAGGCAAAGGAAAGAATTATTGGATAAATATTTATGATGCTCGTTTTCTGTGCAGGAGACTCCACCCAGCTGTGTATCTACTTGCTCTTGCATATAGAACATTAGATATTGAAGATGTTAAGAGAAGGAAACAAACAGTCAGAGGTGCTGTGGAAGGACACCTCTTTAGACTTCTCAGTTGGTGCAAGAAGTTTGTGTCACGGGCCAAGAGTTTCCTTGGCCTCGGAACGACCCGCGGGCGCCTAGCAAGCGGAGATCGCTAGGCCAGCCCTTTATTCTTTAGTTGTTCCATGAACAATACAGTGAATGATTCTTCGTACAAGATCCTACCATGCCCAGCTTCGCTCGGGCGTCTAGTCCATCGAGTAAGGCAGCAGTTCTCTTTAGGCATAACAACTGGTTTCGGCTTGCCATGGTCTCGTCAGGAGAGCGGCATCAGCTCCCGACCAGTTTGTGCACGGGAGGCCTACCCCGTCTTCAGAGCTCCTAAGTGTTGTAATCCTTCTATCCTAGAACTCCTAGCACCAACCGTCCTGACGCCACTCCCACGGACCAGTTGTGTTTTACCATTCTGCCCCCACACTCTTCACCAGATAATCTCAAGCGCCACTCACAAGTGTCACGAGTACGGGATGATTCATGGACCGTGACATTCTCCCCCACTCAATTCGCAACGCCCTCATTGTGATCTCTGTTCTGTCGCTTCCTTGCGTAAATTAACCATTGATGTGCCACTTTTGGGAATTCACATCGAACGGTCACGCTCGCCCAACAAAACAGGTTTTGCTCCATTGGTGGCCTCTTTTGATCTCAGCCGCTCGGCCCTTTAGTCACCTGCGCTTTTTGGCAAGTGTGGCATTTTTCGCCAACCGCATCTTTTGGCAGCACCATTTCAGCCTAACCAGCATCTTGACCCCAGCAGACCAATGGAGGTTCTTTTCTTGTTGAAAACATGATAGTAGACCTCTTCTTCGAATTCACCAATTGATCCAGGAATGCTATCCCCATTCAGCAAGGGTTCGGTTCTTCTCTAACTCGCATTCCGCTCGACGAGAAGCCGACTCATCCTAGCACCCATCCACTAGGACTTATCTGCTTGACCCGCACTTGAGTGAGGAGTCCGATTCTCCGACTTGTTCACTCGCTTACTGGAGGGATTCCTGCTCTGATACCACTTATCACGGGCCGAGAGTTTCCTTGGCCTCGGAACGATCCGCGGGCGCCCAGCGAGCGGAGATCGCTAGGCCAGCCCTTCATTCTTTAGTTGTTCCACGAACAATACAGTGAATGATTCTTCGTACGAGATCCTACCACGCCCAGCTTCGCTCGGGCGTCTAGTCCATCGAGTAAGGCAGCAGTTCTCTTTAGGCACAACAACTGGTTTCGGCCTGCCATGGCCTCGTCAGGAGAGCGGCATCAGCTCCCGACCAGTTTGTGCATGGGAGGCCTACCCCGTCTTCAAAGCTCCTAAGTGTTGTAATCCTTCTATCCCAGAACTCCTAGCACCAGCCGTCCTGACGCCACTCCCACGGACCAGTTGTGTTCTACCATTCTGCCCCCACACTCTTCACCAGATAATCCCAAGCGCCACTCACAAGTGTCACGAGTACGGGAGGATTCACGGACCGTGACACTTGTCTAAGAGTTCACTTTTGTGTCCTAAACCTGTCCTCGCATCAACATAAGCTACAAAGAGCAAGCTAGCAATTCTGGCCTAAATAAGACACAGAAACTGCCACTTTGCTTTAAAAAGCTGACTGTTGAGATGTCAATTAATCTGATCCCTGTAGGGCGGCTTCTTGAATTCTGAGAATGATGTTTGATCACCACATGTCCATTTTGATGGAATAGATGTCAAAGGAGATTTGTATGATCTAGGGAGATCTGTAGGACATCTAAAGTGTCTTATTCATGATACCGTGCTAAATCAAAATCATACAATTCTCGATGTTCAAAGTCCTGGATTACACTTCTGTGTGTGCACCAAGGAATGTGCGAGAAACCTACAGAGCCTGCGGAACCTGCATGTTTAGGTAGACCTGTATGCCTTAGTTGCTCCACTGAGTTCTACCGTTTGAATCTTTGTCTTATGCATGCTACCATGCTAAAGCAAAGTCACGATTTATGAAGTTCAAAAGCTCTGGATTACACTTGCGTGTGCACTAAGGAATGTCAGAGGCAACTTTGCAGAACCTACCGAGCCTGTGGAACCTGCATGTTCAGGTAGACCTGTATGCCGCAGTTGCTCCACCGAGCTTAGTGTTTGGATCTTTGGGATACTGGGTAACTCTTATATGGGACTTATGAGAGAATCACCTTTTATCTTGAAGTTCTGGTATATCACACTTCGTACAAATCAAATGCCTCGTAGAAGGAGGTCCATTTCTGCTGTTTGTTGACCAGATGGAATCACAAACATCTGAAGTTTGGATCAAGCATCTTTACTTTGCGAACTGGGTATCATGGACTAAGAGGTAAAAATGTGCGCTGAGATATGGATGTGGCTGTTGTCTGATGTTGGTTTGTTGAGGAGGAGACTCGCCAACGAACGTCTTACTTGAACTTTGCTGATCTTTGAAGCCAGAAGTTCGATGAGCTCTATCAGTTCACAAATTTCATTTTACTAGATACCTTAGCTCATAAGGTAACACCACTTTGACCGGTCTTTTGGGTCCTTTATTTATTTATTTTTTTATTTTGGATATAGGTTGTGGAAAGCTCTATCTAACTTGGTCATGGCTTGGATGGTGAATGAGCAGGGTGGCATTATTACCGTTCTGTATCTTTGTGCAACAAGGTAAGCCATTGTATGATTTTGGTGCCTCTTTCATTTTTTTGGGGGTTTTATTTTGTAAACTAGGAAACTCTGAAAGCATATAGAAATTTCTATTTTACGCTGCATTTCAGAAGGTTGTTGATAATGTACTCTTTTTAAAGATTGCAATGCGGAGAATTCCATTTTCCCATCTGAAATCTTAATGACCTATGACGTAATTTGAGGATGCACATTTTCTGTAATTGCTAAAAAAAGGACCGAAAAATGAAATTTGACTAAAGTTAAGTTAGGAGTGATATTAATCGTATGAAGGGAACGGCAAATATTTAATTACGAAATTGACTTTATTAATGGCCGCTAAATCGTTTTTCAAAAAAATAATTAGGTATTGACGCTTTTATTTCAAACTCTACGCTTGGGCATGGAAAATTCAATGTTGGCTTTTGGCATTTAGGACTAACTCTCTAGCACTCAAGCCCGGGTTTATTGAGGCCTACGGGACCCCAGTGGCTATGCTTGGATCTCAGTGCCCAACGCTCAACTCCACACTGTTGAGCTTGGAACTTCGGTACCCGAAGTCCATTGAGACTGGTTCTGGTGCTTATGCTTAATGCCTTGACACTCAGGTCCATGAAGGTCATGCTCAGATCCACAAAGGCTAAGGTTGTGCCTAGGCCTATCGAGGCTGAACTTGTGACCTCAGTGCCTATGCTCATATCCATCGAAGTTGTGCTTAGGGCTCATGTGTCCATACTCCGCTCCTTGACACCTAGGTCGAGGTCCATCGAGGCTGAACGTGAGGCTCTAGTGCACGTACCTAGTTCTCAAGTTGTCCATGTGCAATTTATTAGAGCTTAAATAGTGTATAGCTATTTATGAAAATCAAATCTAATGATTTTCAAATTTCAGCCAAACATCATAATATATTATCATTTTTCTGAAAAATAATTTCTGAAAAGCATTTTTCATTTCAAAAATAACACATTTTTCATGAAACAAATGGAGCCCATCATGGCCGATCCTAGACCTCAAGACCCGTGCCTAGATCCCCAACGCTTGGACTCGAATCCATTGAAGCCTAGCTCAAGTCCATGGAGGTCAGGTTGACCCTGTTTTGATACTAATGTATATTTCGCCTCTGTTAATCAAATGCTAGTCGAAGAATGGGTCCGTCACACATTTTTATGTAAATGATGTGCTATACTCAAATATTCTCAATAAATGCAAGTCAAAGAATGGGTCCGTCTCACCTTTTTATGTAAATGATGTGCTATACTCAAATATTCCTCAAGAAGGAGCATTAACCAGCAAGGCAAGGCAAATTCAGTCTAATGTTTCCCTACACAAGAAGATGATGCACAATATAGTTCATTTTGACGATCACAAGTACACTATTTCTTTCTCGTCCTTACATTTCGTTTCTCTCCGTCATATTTGAGTAGTCTGAGAGAGAGAAAGAGCCTGTGCCAGAGCGAGCTCAATAAGCGAAATAGTCACACATAAAAAGAATACATAGAATTGACTCAAGATATATACGCGTACACACACACACTACAAAGAAGTCTCAAAGTGCTAACAACAACAAAATAAAAAGAGAGAACACGAGTCTTTTAGTAACATAGCTCAACACATGAGTCTTTTAGTAACATGGCTCAATAAAATGTATGACTAATTATTTTCTCATTCAAATAGAAATTTATTGATCCACACTTTTGGAAGATTTGCACTCTTCACCATTCATCACCTTGTTAGAGTTTAGAGTAACCAACACTGTCTTTACCCAATGACTTAATTGCCAATGCCATCTCTCCAAGTTATTTTGAAAATTTTGCATACTTATCATCATTGTCGGAACCTGTTCGTCTTTTGTGAAACCTCTTTTTCGAAGGCACTACAGATGAAAATGTTTTTGATCCCTTCATCAGCTCATTAAAGTCATCACCAAAATCAATAAGTGAGGAGACAACTTCCATCACATGGATCTCTCCGAGCTACTTAGCAAAAATTTTAATGCCATATCTCTCCCAATCACTAGAGTGATCACATCATACATATAAATCATCTTATTTAACTTTTTTTTTCTTGAGAAAGATGGACCTATATCACTGTGGATAATCCATAAGCCAAACAAAACAATTTAGAAGGGTTGATGATCACTAAACTCCCTCAAAGGTATCCAACACCATGATAGGGAGAGATGATGCTGTTCTGGATTCCATAACCAACACCGACAAGATAATTTTTTTCTACAAGTTATAAGTAAGTTTATTTACTAAGTGATGTAGGACAACTAGCAAATGCTTATATGGAAGCTTTCGAGCGTTATAAGAGGGGGTAGTCCTGCCCATGCCATAAATGAGGAGTCAACTTCAAACGGTCATATAACGTTTGATCCGGGAGGAGTTATGATGCGCACAACATATGAAATCAAAGAAGAGCGTGAGATTAATTAGGGTATGCTGATTTGGACAATGTTTGACCTCCAAATTCACATATTTTCCTTAATTTCCGAGCCTTCAAAGATTTCACACATGATTTACGGATTTTTAGGGCACATCTTGATTCCCTTTAACAATATTTTTCCTTAATTCTGTTATTTGATTTTGATTATTTGATTATTTACTAAACGGCAACCTCCCCAAAAGTAGGCGCTTAAGACATTGTAAACTATAATTCATTATTCATAATAAACATTATTTTTTGGAATCCTTTTCCAAGTATATCTTCCTCTACTTCACTATGATACTAAGCTCAATTTAAACGTTGCGTTTAAATTCCATTTTCTTACTTTCAGAAATGTTCAACCCATCCAGCTTTTAAAGTGCATTAGATAAAATATGTGAATCATGTGCAGTGCGCTCCCAACTAGCTAATAAATAAGAAATATCATGTCAAATGTAATAGCAATTAATACATTTTTTTTCTCTCCTTTTGACTATGAAATCTTATTCAAATTTCAAAAGGACCCAATGCAGATAGATGTGTTCCATCTATTGCTTTGGCACAATCCTAAAATAATTGATACGACTTCTCATATAATATACACACACACACATTCGCATGCACGCACACACAATATTTCATACCTCAAAATAGTTATAAAACCTTTGAGTGTTACTTACCTCAAAAGAGTGGAATTACTCTGTTCTTTCACCTCATGTTTGTAAAAATTTAAAATCACTTGCAAGAAGATTTTGAAATATATGTGCGTAGTTTGTGGGAATATTTTGTCACCAATATTTATGATCGGTACCAAAAAAAAAATCCCCCACGCTATGCCTAAGTCATGTAGCCCTTGTTGAGGGTCACCTAAGTCGGTGATCTCAAACGACAATTACTAACATTAGATCTGACTCACCAGCAAGTCGAGCCCTTCACTAGCTTGAATAAAGAGCTTTTGTGTTTTTATAATAGAAGTGTATTAAAAAAAATGTAGCCAAAGTCCATTGTAAATGTTTTTTTTTGGCCAAACACTATTTCAATTAGAAATCGCTTTGCAAATTTTTTTTATCAAACACTACTTGTATTCCCTTTAAGGGTTTTGACTTTCAACATTTACATTATATCTAAAGCCCATTTCTAAAGTTAAACCAATTCCACCTTACATATCATGTAAAATGATTCTAACTTAGATTCGATATGGATGAATAAGATCACACAAAATAAGAAGTTCAAAAGATAATGAGTAATTTTTTTTAGGTGCTTTTGTAGATTTTTTTCGCCCATCCAAATTAATTATTGCATACCGAGTGTTATAATCTTTTGTTTATTTGCGATCGGTTTGGCGAATCACAACATCGTGTTTTTGGGAGCACCGACAAACCCTTCGATGTTTCAGGGCGTAATGACAAAGAGCTAATCCATCCTAAAGTATTTGGGACATCATTGCGTCTGTTGAAGCAGAGTCCTCCGTGTGGATAAGGTTTAGGTAAAGCTGGAGTGGTTGGAAAGGCTACTCATTTAGGTTTTCCTCGGTCCTCACGATGTGCCGGGCCCGGTTTGTTTTCTTCTTTTTTTTTTTCATTTTCTTTAATTTAAAAAGTTGTTAACAAAATTTAAAATAATAATAATAATAATACTAGAAATTCTTATAACTTCGGTTTTTTTTTTTTTTTTTTATACTGATCTCGCAAGGAGAATTAACCAAATCAACACATACTAATACCTTCGAGTATCAAAGACAATAGGTGAATACACCTTACATGAAACGCATGTTTCGCCGTGTCAAAAGACCTCCTTTTGCGCCTTAATTATTGGAGAATGGCAATCTCCCTGTAGGTCAATGTCAACAAACCAGTCATTTTTATAGTTGGCGGTATTCACTTTTTTTTTTATTAATTTTTCAATTAATATATATTGCAAAACACAAATATAGTTGGATGAAATACAAACACATCATAAGAATACAATTTTAGATAATTATAATCAGATTCATGCTTTCAAAAATAATTAAAGTAGAATCGAATGCTGGCGTGAGCAACACCGTCAGTGTGACCACCGTGATAAGGAATCATCATTCATTGAGCACATTGTTAAACACATTCTTGTGGCATCATTTCCTCCTGGAGCCATAAGAAGAGCAGACGACGGTCATTTCTAGATTCTAATCATTCAACCTTTGCCATATTGACCCCATGATCGGTCCATTGGTGCTGAAAATTGGACTCCAACGATGCAATTGATGTCGGTGAGGTAAGCATGTCACAAGCCACGAAAAGAATAGAAAACGCAAAGTTTTGGCCTTCTTACTGTTGGAGAAATCTTCTTGAAGTGTTTTGAAGTTGACAAAACGTTTCTATCAGTCTAGTCTGAAGGCTTGCAGACTCGTTATTTAAAGTCGAAGACTTCCGGACAGCCAGACTCAAGACTCAAAGTCTATCCTTATTGTGATCTTTAAACTGTTGAAGAAAGGTTATCCGAATCTGGATGTTTCGTTAAGGATTTAACCTTATCATCCGGAGAAGATCTCGTGGCTGGAAAAGACGTAACAGAATCCTTTGATTGATCTAGATTGATTCAATGATTCGATGATTGTCTAAATATTATTGGAAGGTTCTACTTTTGGAAACCAAGATCCCGATTGTATGGGGGAACAGATTGATGGGCTATCAACACGTTCCTTTAATAGCTTGAACAATCTTCCTAATTGATTCCGTCCAACGGGTAGATTGGAGGAATTCCTTTGGTAAGTGCCAACGGGAATGATGGCATAAAGGAATATATAAGGAAGACGGTCGTAGTTATTCAAGGAGTGCGCGATAGAAGAATTCCAAAGTCTGAAGCTCTTTTCTGTTTAGACAATTCCTTTGAGCGAATACTTGTATACAAAAGAGAGTCTATATTTGTGAGAAACCTTGAGGAGATGTCGTAGAATATCTACATTGTGGAATTAAGGCAAAGCTGTTCTGTAACTTCTCTTTTGATCATAGTGAAATCCAGCCAGTGGGCTGTCAGTGCGGAAGAGTGGACGTAGGCTTGGAATAAGCCGAACCACTATAAATCATGTGTTCAATTTTCTCTTCCTCACTCTCTCTACCTCGATCATATTTCATTTTGTTAATCAAGAGAGAATTTCCTTTCTATCGTTTGCTAAGAATCGCTTCCGTATTTCGATAAATTGATTGTGCACCTATTCACCCCCTCTAGGTGTTTATACTAGCTATCACAATTGGTATCAGAGCTCGTGTACTCACTTTGTTTGAAGTGTTTTACTTCAGAGTTAAAGATCCATGGCTAGTATGCTAGCACCAGGGCTGATGAAAGGGTAAAGCAATACCAGACCACCCTACTTTGATGGAAAGGATTACAACATCTGGAAAAACAAGATGAAAGCTTTGCTACGATCAAAGGATCCTCTGGAATGGGACGTTGTAGAAAAAGGAATTACTCCTACAGCTGCATCAGTCTCTGAAAGAGGGAAAGAAACTGTTGAGATTAGCGGAATGACTCAGGAAGAGATAAACAAGAGACAAGCACTCGATGCAAAAGCAATTTACTCTTTATATTGTGCTTTGTCACCAACTGAATATAATAGAATATCTTCTTGTGTTACAGCAAAAGAAGTCTCGGGACAGATTGCATATCACCTATGAAGGAACAGATCGAGTGAAGGAAACCAGAATTAACATTCTTCTCGGTCAATATGAAGCCATCAAAATGAAACCAGGAGAATCTATAAGCGACATGTTTAGCCGTTTTACAGATATTGTCAATGGTCTTGAGAATCAAGGACAAAAAATTTCTGATCCCATGAAGGTAAACAAGCTCTGCGTGGACTCTCCAAGGATTGGAATCACATAAAGACTTCGATAAGAGAGACGCAAAGAATTATGCCACTATCGTCGACGAGCTGATTGGAACTCTTCGAGTCTTATGAAGTGGAACGGATCAATGAAGATGAAGATCCAAAAGGTAAGAAATCCATTGCATTAAAATCAAATGATGATTCGATGATACAGATTCTCGAAGATGATATGGACGATGAGGAGCTTGCTCTCATGATAAGAAGATTCAGAAAACTGAATAGAAAAGGAAGAAGGTTCAACTCAAAGAAACAAAGCTTTCAAAGACAGCAGACCAAGTCTGTTGATAATGAGGAACCAAATAAAGATGTAGTTTGCTTTGAATGCAAGAAAAATGGACACATCAGACCCAACTGTCCTCTTCTGAAGAAGAAGAGAGGAAAAGCTGAAAAATTTCGAAAAGCTTTCAAAGCCGAAACCTGGAGTGATACAGAGTGTGAAGAAAGTGATAATGAATATGCCAATCTATGTCGATGGCACAATCGACTCGAGACTGGAGTAGACTCGGATCGACTCGAGACGGTGAATTTGAGGCAAGTAATTTTAAAATTCCTATCAAAGTTTCTAAATACATTGATGAACTGTGTTTTAGTCTTAAGACTTCTCTCAAAAGAATTTCCGAACTGAAAAAGGAAAACTCAGCTCTAAAACAAAAGGAAAATGTTTTAGTAGAAAGAGTTAAAAGTCTAGACTTGACTGTTTCCACTCTTAAAGAAAATGAAGATAATCTTTTAAAAGAAAATGCTCTTTTAAAAACAGACTTATCAAATATTTCAAAGAAATTTTCAATAGGGTCTGAAAAACTTGAAAAAAATTCTTTCAGCTCAAAGACCTTACTTCAATAAGTCTGGTCTAGGTATGTCAGCAGAAACAATTCCCTTGATTGATTTTCCTAAAGTAAAAGAAAGAATTAAGAAAATACCCTCGAAAGAGGCTTACAAAAATCATTTCAAGAAAGTTTTTGTAAAACCGTAGGTAGAAATGCTCTCGAGATGTTCAAAGTGCAACAGTCAGGATCACTTTGAAAAAGAGTATCCTATGGTATGGAAACCTGTTAAGAAAGTATGGGCTAATACTTGTTTATCTTACTAACACCAAAGGACCCAAGAAAATTTGAGTACCAAAGAAAGCTTGAGACTTTATCTTAAATGCAGGTCTCCGTCAAGAAACAGGTAAAGTGGTATCTTGACAGCGGATGCTCAAGACACATGACAGGAGACTCAAATTGTTTTATAAAGCTTGCTCAAGTAAATGGTGGAAAAGTTTCATTCGGAGGAAACAGCAAAGGAAGTATTGTGGGATTTGGAACTGTGAAAATTGGAAGTCTCACAATAAGTAATGTTTCCTTAGTGGAAGGACTCAATTACAATCTTCTCAGCATTAGTCAATTGTGTGATACTGGTTTCAAGATCTTCTTTCAAGAAGGAACATGTTCGGAATCGTAAAGACTCTACTCGTCTTTCATGGGTCGAAGACATGGAAATATCTATCTTCCGGATGTGAAACCAAATGAATCGCAATGTCTTATCTCAATTCAAGACGAAGCAAGCTTATGGCACAAAAAGCTTGGTCATGTCAACATGAAGCAATTAGCCAAAATCTCTTCAAAGCAGCTAGTTCGAGGTCTACCCAAATTGCCATACCAAAAGACTAATCCATGCACTCCATGTATTCTGGGAAAGCAGGTAAGAAATTCATTTAAGCCAATAAATCATGTCTCTACTAATAATGTACTACAGTTGTTGCATATGGATCTCTTCGGACCAACCAGAACACAGAGTATTGGGGGTAAGAAATATTGCCTAGTAATTGTTGATGATTACTCCCGTTTTACTTGGGTATATTTCCTTGCAAGTAAGTCCGAAACCTTTTCGTATTTTGAAAAATTTGCTAAAAAGGTTCAAAATGAAAAAGGATGTGTTATCTTTAGTATAAGAACAGATCACGGAGGTGAATTTGAAAATCAAGAATTTACAAAATTTTGTGATGAATCTGGCCTTAAGCATGTGTTCTCCTCTCCATATACTCCTCAGCAAAATGGAGTTGTGGAAAGAAAGAACAGATTTCTTCAAGAAATGGCTAGAACTCTTTTAATTGAAAGTAAAATTTCTTCACGATTTTGGGCTGAATTTGTTTCAACAGCATGCTATATCATCAATAGAGTCTTCTTAAGACCTATTCTACAGAAAACCCCTTATGAGTTATTCAAAGATAAGAAGCCTATTGTTTCATACTTTCATGTATTCGGTTGCAAATGTTTTATATTGAAAAATGCAAAAGATCGAGTTGGTAAGTTTGAAGAAAGATCAGATGAAGGTATCTTCCTTGGATATTCTATTTCAAGCAAAGCCTACAGAGTCTATAACAAGAAGAGTCAGTCTGTGGAGGAATCAATGAATGTCAAATTTCAAGACTCAAGGCAAGATGAATCAAGTCAGACTCATCAAGAAGAGTCTGAACCTGCTCCAGATCCTCCAAAGTCTACAACTCAAGAAGCATCTCAGACTCTGGAAAACCAGCATCAGGTTGTTCGTGAAGATCTAAACAAAGCGAGAGATCATCAACCAGATACATCAACAAGTAACTGGAAGCATAAGTCCAGTCATCCCAAAGATCTTATTATTGGCGAAATTAATGAAGGAATTCACACCAGATCAAAAAGGCGAGAAGAGTCTAGTCTTTGTGGCTCTCATTTCGAAATTGAACCAAAGAGCATAGAAGAAGCTTTATCGATGAAAGCTGGATTGAAGCTATGCAAGAAGAGCTCGACAGTTCAACAAGTAATGATGTCGGGAATTGACATCCAAACCAAAAGGTAAAACTGTTATTGGAGCTAAATGGGTGTTCGAAACAAGATGAATGAGAAAGGAAAAGTCGTACGAAACAAAGCAAGACTCGTGGCCAAGGGATATACGCAAGAAGAAGGAATAGACTATGATGAGACTTACGCTCCAAAGTAGCAAGGTTAGAAGCTATTCGACTATTACTTGTGTTTGCTTGTTATAAGAATTTCAGGTTATTCCAAATGGACGTCAAAAGCGCCTTCCTAAATGGATTTATCCATGAGGAAGTTTATGTGGAACAACCACCGGGGTTTGAAGATCCAAAGAAGCCGGACTCGGTCTTGACCGAAAAAGGCTTTGTATGGTTTAAAGCAAGCACCTCGGGCTTGGTACGACAGATTAAGTAAGTTCTTAATACAAAATGGTTTTGTCAAAGGTAAAGTAGATACGACTTTATTTATCAAAAAGGAAAACAAAAGTTTCTTACTTGTTCAAATATATGTGGATGATATTATTTTTGGATCCTCTAATGAAAGTCTGTGCAAGAAATTTTCTAAGTCTATGCAGGATGAGTTTGAAATGAGTATGATGGGAGAATTAACATTCTTTCTTGGTCTTCAAGTAAAACAATTGAAGGAAGGAACTTTTATTTATCAAGAAAAATATGTTAATGATCTTGTCAAAAAGTTTGGACTGGAAAAGTGCAAAAAGACCGACATACCAATGTCAAGTTCTTTAAAGATAGACAAAGATGAAGAAGGGAAGAAAGTTGATCAAAAGCTGTACGGGAGCATTATTGGATCACTTCTTTATCTTACCGCTTCTAGACCGACATTTTGTTGAGTGTTTGCATTTGTGCTAGGTTTCAATCGAGATCCTAGAGAATCTCATCTCAATGCTGCGAAACGCATCATTAAATACGTTGCTTCATCATCAAGCATCGGTCTTTGGTATCCTAAGAAGGGAGACTTTAATCTTCCGGGGTATTCGAGACGCGAGATCCGGCGGTTGCAGAGTTGATAGAAAGAGCACTTTGGGAACTTGCCGGTTGCTTGGAAGCGTGATGTGTCTTGGTTTTCAAGGAAACAAAGCACTGTGTCTCTTTCAACAACAGAAGCAGAGTATGTAGCTCTTGGAAGCTGCTATTCGCAAATTCTATGGATAAAACAACAGCTAAGAGACTTTGAAATTGAAGACTCATGCACGGAGATTAATTGCGACAACATCAGCGCTATCAACCTCACCAAAAATCCAATTCTCCATTCAAGAGCAAAGCATATAGAGATTCGACATCACTTTATTAGAGACCATGTTCAAAATGGAGATGTTTCAATTCAATTTGTTGACTCAAAGAATCAATCGGCGGATATATTCACAAAGCCTTTGGAGAAAAATCAATTTGAATCTATATGTTCCGGACTCAACATTTTGAGGTATGAGGATATCAAAGTCTAAAGACTTTTAGACTCGAGCTTACAAGACTTTATCGAAAGAGTCTTGGCACAACCGTCGGGATGTAAGTCTTTCTCTCTCCAATCTTATCTTGAAAAGGTACGATCGTCAGACTGTGTTTTAATTGTTGCTATATTTAATCGACATAAGTATTGCATCGTTTCATTTTCAAAAAGGAAGTTATTTTGAAAAGGCATTTTTTTTATTTCCTTTGTGACGGTTTGTTTATTTCTCTTTTTAACCGATCGTGCACTGTCCATTCCTCTTCACTTCACTCTTGAAAACCCTAGAAAGCATCGATCCTCCATTCCCGTTTGTCTTCTTTGTTTAATCTTCAAAAAGTTGTCATCTTTCCTGGGAAAGTCAAGCAAGGAATCTTCCAAAAGCGAGAAAGATGTCATCTTCAAGAAAATCTTCGAGAATCGCAAGCGAGGGGACCACGACGAATGAGTGAGGGGCCTACGCACTTCGATCTTGCGAGGAAGAAGTGAGTCCAGAATAGCAAGCGAGCCCACAACATTCTCGCGGCGTCATTCTCCACCATCTAGTCCTCAAGGCGTTGTTCATCAACATCGGAAGAAATCAACGAGGATGCGAGACCCGTAAGAGTTCAAAAGCCCGCTTTTATTTACAAGCTATATCGTGCCTTAAAAGGAACTCGTACTCCTTTGAACTATGTTGATGACTTTCTTAAAGACAAAGGATATAGGAACGAATATATCTTTGCGAAAAATGGAAAGTTTGGGAATTGCTCGTAAAGGGGTGGTGAGGAAACCCTTGCGAACATCCCAAGTGATCCTCGTGATTGGGGGCCGAATCCTGTAGATGGGAATGATGATGACAATTTGTACAGCCTATTTCAACCGAAAATGGGTATTGCGGCTGAAATTCAAGGAAAAATGGGAGATTTGTTCAGATCAAAGGAACAAAAGGATCTATACTCGAAATTGCTGAAGCGTGGGGTAATAAACCCTAGGAGTGTGGATTTTGATTTTCTGAATGCTGTTAATGTGAACTTGAGGGAAAAGTTCAATCAACTTCAACTTGAAAAGTTTTGTTCTGACAATACGAGGCTTATCTTGAATTAAGCGCATATTTCTATTCAAATCTTAGCTTTTTGGATGCGAATAGATTCTCCTTCAGCGTTAAAGACCAAGATTATGTTGTGGATATGAATATGCCGAGATGTGTTAGGAGTTGAAAGAGGAAAATATCAACCGATCAAAGTTTCCATTGCTCGAGCCACACTTGAGCTTGTGAAGGACAGGAGAACAGATGAGAAGATCACCTACTTAAGGATGAGTGCATTCAACATCTTGCTTCACAAGATTGTGATTAATTGCCTCCGACCGAAATCAACCTCCAAGACTGATGTTTCAAGTTCAGAGGCCAAGGCGATGTATGCCATTCTCTTTGGAAAAAGGTTTTCTCTCCCTCACACTGTTATGTTTCACATGTATAGAGCAATGATGAAGGACAGAGGTCAACTCCCTTACCCAAGCCTTGTTACGAAGTTATTCAGACATCTGAATATTCAGCATTCACAAATCTTTTGTGTTCGACCATGCGATCATATGGTTGTAGGACTGAAAATGGTGACCAAAATGCGTCTGAAGGAATTGAGCAAGGAATTGGAGAAATTCAAGGAGAAGACTCCTGCCAAATCTCATCAAATCTCCTCTGCATCTAAGAGAAAAGGGAAGGAGCCCATGGTTGCTCCATCCAAGAGAAGAAGAGCTCTCTTCGTTGAGGATGAAGATGATGACGAAGACATCACCATCTCTGCATTGGCTTTGAAGAATTTAAGTCGTCCTGTTCCACAGAAAGAATTGGAACAAATGACGAAAGAAGAAGAGAAGAAGGAAGAAGAAGAAAGAGAAGCTGAAAAAGAAGCAGAGGAAGAAAGACCTGAAGAAGAAAGACCTGAAAAAGAAAGAAGAGAAGAAGGAGAACCTGAGAAAATCTCTTCTCCACCTGTAGGCATGGAAACAGGGGGAGATCAGGAGAAAGGAGCGAAGTCTTCATGTCCTGATGCAAGTGAAGGAGTCAGTCGCTCGCCTGCAGACCCAGAGGATGTTTATGCATCTCAATTTCCAGAGGAAGGTCATGAAGCTTCATCGCCAAACCTGCGAGATAATGCTGATAATCAGATCGAGCCGAAGCAAGTACTTAGACTGATAATGGAGCAGATTTTCGCAGAATCATGGATATTCTCTTGGAAATGCGAGGTCAAATTTATGACTTGGGATGCGAAGTTCAAAACTTGAAGAATGAAAGTCAAGCTTCTTCCTGTTCATTGAATGATAAGATGCAAGCCCTCTCTATTCAGAATCAGACCAATGCTAAGAGTGAGGAGATTGCACAGCTGAAGGAAGACTTCAAAAGGCTGGAAGGCATCGTTCAGTCTATGGAAGATTTCCAGCTTGTCCGCATTCCCAAGCAATCTTGAATTCATCTCATCCTATTTAATGATGACAAAAAGGGGGAGAGATGTTAGATTTGATCAAATTTTCAATCATTAAACTTTTAACTGTTTGTTCTGTTTGTTGGATTGTGTTTAAACTCTATTTGACAGACTTTGACTTTGTTTTGTGTCTGGATGATTGGACCTGACTGCTTCTATTAACGAGTATTGATATCTTATGGATGGCTTTATCATATAATAGACTAACCTATTTTCTGTGGTTGCAGATTCTAGTGTTATTTTGGCCATTTATCTCTATAAGATATGCATATGTGTTTGAGAAATGTTTTGCGGGTCAAAGTTATCCAAATCTGCAGGGAAAGTTTTGTCACCATCAAAAAGGGGGAGATTGTTGGAGAAATCTTCTTGAAGTGTTTTGAAGTTGACAAAATGTTTCTATCGATCTAGTCGAAGGCTTGCAGACTCTGTTATTTAAAGTCGAAGACTTAGGACAGCCGAGACTCAAGACTCAAAGTCTATCCTCATTGATGATCTCTAATCCTTTGAAGAAAGGTTATCCAGAACTGGATGTTTCGTTAAGGATTTAACCTTATCATCTGGAGAAGATCTCGTGGCTGGAAAAGACGTAACAGAATCCTTTGATTGATCTAGATTGATTCGATGATTCGATGATTGTCTAAATATTATTGGAAGGTTCGCTTTTGGAAACCAAGATCCACGATTGTATGGGCGAACATGATTGATGGGCTATCAACACGTTCCTTTAATAGCTTGAACAATCTTCCTAATTGATTCCGCCCAACGGGTAGATTGGAGGAATTCCTTTGGTAAGTGCCAACGGGAATGATGGCATAAAGGAATATATAAGGAAGACGGTCGTAGTTGTTCAAGGAGTGCGCGATAGAAGAATTCCAAAGTCTGAAGCTCTTTTCTGTTTAGACAATTCCTTTGAGCGAATACTTGTATACAAAAGAGAGTCTATATTTGTGAGAAACCTTGAGGAGGTGTGGTAGAATATCTACACTGTGGAATCA
This sequence comes from Eucalyptus pumila, assembly GCA_016097595.1. Classification (NCBI taxonomy): domain Eukaryota; kingdom Viridiplantae; phylum Streptophyta; class Magnoliopsida; order Myrtales; family Myrtaceae; genus Eucalyptus; species Eucalyptus pumila. Next base: position 26,148,622 of record CM027851.1, read on the forward strand.
AGGCAAAGCTGTTTTGTAACTTCTCTTTTGATCATAGTGAAATCCAGCCAGTGGGCTGTCCGTGCGGAAGAGTGGACGTAGGCTTGGAATAAGCCGAACCACTATAAATCCTGTGTTCAATTTTCTCTTCCTCACTCTCTCTACCTCGATCATATTTCATTTTGTTAATCAAGAGAGAATTTCCTTTCTATCGTTTGCTAAGAATCGCTTCCGTATTTCAATAAATTGATTGTGCACCTATTCACCCCCCCTCTAGGTGTTTATACTAGCTATCACACTTACCACACCCAAAACAGTGACGGTGTCTTCCTTGACTTTTTCAATGAACTTAGGATCATGGGTGTTGAGATTTCTAACCACCTTATCAAAAACCAAACTGAAATGCTAGTAAAACTTGCGGATGTTGTTTTCTTAATCAATGTAAGGTTCCAAACTCTCATGGTTAGTTTACTTGATGATCAATGGGTCTCTATCGGCAGGGTTAAATTCCTTGATTCATATCGAGCACCATACATATCATAGAGATTGATGAGCCAAAACCTCACCATTGCCAAGATTTGTCATACATCAGTCAAATTACCGAGACCTGAATTTTCATAATGTTGCACAAAGCTTCCAGCCCATTCAAAATGGATAACCTTGTAATATTTCAGCATGTTGGAGATTTCCTCAATCTATTGGTTTAAACTTTGGGATTGAACTTTCTAATCTAATATCATAATTAGATTTTGCTCTTTTCACATGTGTGTCTATTCTCATTAGTTAAATTCCGCATATCACTTATAATCCAACTTACGCGTAAAAGAGGATGTTAAAATATCTTCCCACCTATTAATTTAATTTTTTGGATAAGACTTTATAACACAGCAGTTTATTGTTGGTGGCCATAAGAAAATGACCCGGCCCAGGAACATAAACGAGAACGCTTAATTGCTCGATGGATAATTACTTGTGGATGGAGAAGAAAATAACGTAAGCACGTCCATCCATCTGATTGCGTACTTTCTCCAACATCAAATAAGTGGAATTCCACCTAGCTTTCACATCAACGGGTTAGCTTGTCGTGTTGTCTTCTATTTTGCATGCGGAGCAACTCCACATCCTAATTCCCTTGAGGCACTTGAGCTAATGTTCCGCGCCCCCTCCGTATCTAACTTTCGGAATTGTAAAACACTCAGCAATCCATCTTTGCATGTAGAGATTAATTATGTGGCACACGCATCGTACATGGATGGTCTGAGCTATGCAGACAAGCTCCTGGTGACGGGATTCTTTACAGTGGTAATATCTAGGGTAAATGTTGAAGTCATTGACGACTCTCGTGATTTCTACGTAGTATGCAGACATGACAAGCTCTTAAATGACAGAGTACAATGGCCTGACTTCCAATTTTGGCCCATTTCAGTGGCCTGTGATAGAATGGTACGCAAAAGTAATATGGCTCGAGCATGGGTCCGGAGTCAATGAGACTTGAAAGTTACCCATGGAAAACAGGTGCACCAATTACGCTCTTTTTTACCTCTTTGAACTGGCCTTGCTCTTCCGCTTGCCCGTCAATTGCGGAATGCGCCTAAAATGCAGTTGCTATGTTCACATACTTGTCTCTACAATTCTTTCCAAATCATATTGAGATTAATGCTCTATTCAATTTTGGCGAGTTTACGCATATGATGGATTGCGAAACGGTTCAGGTGAGCTGGGGCCTCCTCGTAAGACTCGACAACTTCTCCTGGACCTCCCTACAAGTCAAATTGAACGATCGTGCTGCTCAACGACTGGCTCGGCGCCAAAGCTAAATACACGAGTCAAGATCTCTATCGCACCATCTGGTTGGTGAGACACCACCCACCACGTGAACCTCGCTTTTTACTCCAATAATCGCAAAAATTGACTTCACAAAGAAAAGATGGTCAATAATGATTGCCACCATGCTATGCTCTATTGGCCTTTTTGTAAAGCTTTTGGCAAATTGACGGGGTTTGAAGCCGTTTTGACGTCGGAAATGACTGGCGATTGGCCAACAGGATTGAAGATGATTCGCGCTTTATCATCCGAGCTCATCTGGAAAGATTCTTAATCTGTCAATTGTCACCACGACTCCCCCACCCACCACTGATTCTGCTTCAGAGTCATCTCGGTTGACTTGGCTTTTCTCTTCTCTGCTTAGTCCAAAAGCTGCGTGCTCGACTGAACGAATCGAGATGACTATCGTTATCGTTAGTCATATTGTAAGTCTTTTTTTTTCCGCAGCGACATGTATGGGAGAGCACGAACAAAAGAGGGTGTACATTAGTTTTGCGCCACGTGCGTCCTTCGGACATCGAGTCGATGACGTATGATCTAGTCAAATGATGAAATATTGGCGACAAAAATATCCATCATTTCTTTAATATAATCCTCAGACTGTACATTAGTTTTCCTGTTTATTATTATTTGATAGTCTTAGTTTTTGTGGTTTTATGGCACAATAAGGGCCAATTTCAGCAATTAATTTTGTCAGTTTGATATTCCAATTGCCAAAATCCCACACCAGGAATCCTCTTTAGAATATACACACATTCCTTCATTACCCATTGAATACATTATACATGCAACGGACTAATGGAGTATTTCATAAAACAAAGAAAACATGCAACGGAGATAATATTTGTTAGTTTATCTTTAGGGAACATTTACATTTTCGTTGAAATGTATTTTCCCTTGGATCATTTCTAGCGAAACTAAAAGCATCGTTTCATTTTATATTTGATTCATGTGTATTTTGATAATTAGATGGGTCTGGTTTACACAATTCCAGTTTATTCAATAATTAACTATCAACAATTGTTCGCTTTTATAAAAAAAAAAAAAATCACTATCACAAGTCAGAACACGAGGCTGAAATTGTTTGAAAATGAATGGGAAGAAAATGGATAATTATAACCTAAAATGATATTGTTTCGGGCACTTAAGTACTAAGACTTTATTTTATTTATTTAAATTCTAAAATTTGCCATTTTGATGAATTTTAAGACCTTCCTTCAGTTGATAAAAGGACCAATTTTATCGAAAGTTACAAATTCTAGGATTCAAATGCAAGGAATGAAAGTATTAGAACTTAAGTACATGAAATGGACAAGTTTAAGGATTTACGCTAACAGTCAGCTTGAAAGAAAATATGAGCTTAAATCAGCATGAAAAATAAAACTTTTCACATTAATTCCACTTCTCACATAATTTAATTATTTGTATGCTAATGAAATATTCTGCTAGGAGGCGACTAGACAAACAGCTCACACAATCAGGGATAATTACATCATACCCCCTTAGGTTTTTGGTTGTGGCAATTTGCCCCTAATAACTCAATTTTTCCATGTCCGCTAGGCATTTTGAAATTCAGTGCAATGTTGACCAAACACTCTGCATGGTATCTCTCATTTTAGATTTGATGAAATGGGATGAACTAAGATGAGATAGAGGGGAAAAAAAAAAGAGTGGATAGTGATTGCTAATGGAGACCGGAAATACCTATTACCTTGGGATTGGTCGGTGCTTAGAGTGACAACGGTCAATGATTCAGGTGCTCTTGCTTGGAATACCATTGCGTAAAAAAAGAGTCATATCGAGCAAAAGAGATCGATCCTTTCTGGGGTGACAAAACCTAAGAAAGGGCAAATGCCCAAGTGTCCTAGTTGTAAATCAATTCCCCCTCCCCCATCTCCTCATTATCTTTTTTTAGTTTTCATTCATTTTGTTTAGTCATAAGTTATGTCTTTTGATATTAAAAATACTATAAAGAGAAGTGTTCCAACGAATTTCCAAAGATCGGGGGGGCGTATTGCGAAAGTTTTAAAACATCAACATCATGGGGTAATTTGTAAATGTGTAGTGATTCTCCTAAATTTTGGACATTTTCGCCCTTCACAACAGGAACCACCTAGTCAAACTTTTCGACTTTCTACTGATAGTGGGATTGGGAACTTTCTTATGTGGAAAAAAGCACTGATATCTGAAAATGGAGAAAGTTGAAGGATTTATCTAGCTCTAAAGGGGAAAAACCCTACCAAACTTCTCTGCTTTAAGGCCACATCATAGCAGATGAATGTTCGGCTTTAGAACAATAAAATCGGAACGATTTTTCACCTACATGGTTTCTGACGTGGAGGTTCTTTTAATCCAGAAGGGCAACAACAGAGCTTGTCCTAAGGGTGTTTTGCTCCTCCAATCTTTGCTATGTCCAAATAAAGATCTAGGGTCTTTAAATTGTCAAGTTCTTTGAAGGCCCAAAAAAAAAAAAAAATCTAATCTTGTCTTTGCTGGTTCTGTTCCTTTCGAAGGCAGAGGTGGCTTGCGAATGCATTTTCCCCATTGACAGTGTAGGCTGTATCTGAAATTGATCTAATCTAGTGAAAATCTATAGATGGAGATATCAGAATGGCATTCACTCTTGAGTTCATTTTTGAATTTTCTGTCGGGTACTTGCAGAGAGACAAATTAATGATCTCGCAGCAGGAAGTTGGTTTGGAAGAGTACACGGCTCACAGAAAGGCTCGTTTCTAACCTTATGGAACTGCATAGAATTGGTTAATGACATCTGCTCATACCAAAGTTGACCTGAAGTGGCCTCTCAATTGGCTACTTCATTAGATAAGTGCATGGTATGTTGCAGCGTGGCAGCAAATCTGGATTGGCATCATGACTATTTTCACGTTGCTGTTACTTTCAGCTTGCTTGAATTTTCATTGCTGTCTAACGATATGATGCAAGAATGTGCATGCAATAAGGGGTTCCATTAGAGCATACGTGCATCTGTTCGTTGAGAAAATAACATCAGATAATATAGAAGATGTACGACTAAGCACCATGTGACCTAGTAGTTTCTACCGTATGGACAAGATGAACTACGACGTGATATAATAATTTCTCAAGTTTTCTCTTCTCTGGCAGATACATAATCAGTGTTGTTTATGAGTGCAGACATACTTAGAAAATGCACAACCAGAGAGAAACAATCATTTTCGTAAGAATATAATGAATGACTACTATTCCCCATCTCGAGCATAATTGACAGAGAAATACTTGGAGGATAATCCCAAGCCAAACAGTAGAGGAATAAAAGAACAGGGAAGGGATTAGAGATGAAAGCAAACGGGTCAAGACAGCATCCAGCTGTGAGTAGCTGCATTATAAGGAGGAATAACTAGACAAACATTTTAATCTTGGTATTACAGCCACTCCTAGCTTACTTGTTCATTGCGGTGCCGCCACTTCCAGTGCGCTGAAAGTTTTTTCAATCAAAAGCTGTGTATTGATCGGCAGCGACTTCCCTAGTCAAACAGAAGTGTAAACCTTGTTACATTCAGAGACCACATGTGTCAAATAATGTTTACTAAAAATGAAAGATCTCCTGGTTCCTGAATTAAACGTAGCCACATACGCACGATGAATAATGGAGTCCTAAACGAATAGGTCACCAACTAATCTTTCAGTCCTTGGTTTGAGACATAGTTTCGGAGATGTAGAATTGCCTGCTTAATGTCCAAGGACAAGCCCGTTTCTATGGACAGATTGTTCATAGGTCTCTACGTATCTATACGTATTTTAGTTCCTTGGAGACATGAGTCTATACCATCCTGAAGCGATTCTCTTTTTCAGATCTTAGTCGGAGCATCCAAGAACGGCCAGGAACATTGATAAGGGCTTGATCTACTCCAGCAATTGAAAGGATAAACAATTCATTAACGGTCTAGAGATAAAGAAACATGCATTCAAATGTGAAATCCTTTAACATCGAAGATGATGTTAAAGAAACACGCTTTCCTACTTTAAAAAAGTATTGACTCTTCATCGAAGACAAAGAAACAAACAGTGAAATCTTTTATAAGGAGGCCAGTACTAATTATGTTTACTAATTCAAATGTGAAATATTTTAATATCGAAAAAGAAACATGCGTTCCTACTTCTTTAACATGTTCACATCTGACTGACTCTCGTACGTTTATGGCCGACAAAGTCTTTTCCAGAGTCAGAGTCAACGGTAGAAGATCGGCTTGGGCGGTTTGCTGTTTAATGACGACTGACTGAAGATTATTTACTTCAACGATGTCTTTACTTTTATGAAGATGGGATTCACTGGCCTCTTGTTTCTTCTCGACTTGCTTTCTTAGCTACCCGCTTCCTTCGCCTTTGAGTCATGAAACCCGTGAGCCTTAGTTTTGCAGAGTTTCGATCATGCCACTTGCTTCTTGGGATTGCTCTTGCGCTGTGCTTTAACCGAGTTTCCTGCACCACCAATGAAACAGACAGACTTGCGCTGCTCGCCTTTAAGGCCGGCATATCCGAAGATCCTTTTGGGGTGCTCAGCTCATGGAACGATAGCATTGGGTTTTGCAAATGGTATGGCGTTACATGTGGCAGGAGACATCGGAGGGTCACAGTCCTGGCCTTGGAATCACAAGGACTGTTGGGATCAATCTCACCTCATATCGGAAACCTCAGCTTCTTAAGGGAAATGTGGCTGCAAAACAATAGTTTCAATCAAGAAATCCCTCCACAGCTTGGCCAGTTGCGCCACCTGCGTATTCTGAAATTGAACAACAACTCATTGATTGGCGAAATTCCTAGAAACATATCGGGTTGCTCGGATCTGGTCATCCTTATGCTTGGGAGGAACGAACTAACCGGAGAAATTCCTAGAGAGCTTGGGTCATTGCTGAAGCTACAAGAGTTCGCTTTGCATGGTAATAATCTTACCGGGGGTATGCCTTCCTTTATTGGGAACTTATCTTCATTGTGGGGCCTTGACATAAGCGAAAACAACTTGAGAGGGAGCATTCCCCAAGTTTTAGGCCACCTGAAAAACTTGAAATTCATTGGCTTTGCAGCAAACGGAGTGTCGGGTACGATTCCATCTTCATTACTCAATCACTCTTCACTAACTCAGTTTGATGCTGCAGAGAACCAGATACAGGGGACACTTCCTGCAAGCATAGGTCTCAAACTCCTAGATCTTGTAGATTTTAGTGTTTTGGGGAACCAACTTCAGGGACCAATTCCTCCATCAATATCGAATTGCACAAAGCTAAATTCTCTTCAGCTTGGACCTAATAGATTTTCTGGAAAAGTACCTTCTTTAGAAAATTTGTATGATCTTGGTTGGCTTCAAATCCGTGATAATCAGCTTGGCAGTGGAGAACCTGAAGACTTAAACTTCCTTTGCTCATTAACCAACAGCAGCAAATTAAGGTACGTGGTAATCAACAAGAACAAGTTTGGCGGAGTGTTGCCTACATGCGTAGGTAATTTATCCAGCACTCTCACGTATTTTGATGTACACGAGAATCAAATATCTGGAAAAATTCCCGAAGAAATTGGGAATTTTATCAACCTAGAAGTGTTGTATATGAATGTCAATAAGCTTTCAGGTGTTATCCCCTCAAATTTGGGAAATCTACGAAATCTATCAAAACTGCACTTAGGTGATAACAACCTAGGAGGGCCTATTCCATCTTCTTTAGAAAATCTAAGCAAGTTGATTGACCTACTCCTTCTTGGGAACAACTTTCATGGGCCAATTCCTTCGCGTCTATCAAACTGCCAATCTCTTAATTTGCTCGATCTGTCTAATAACAATCTCAATGGTGTTATACCCTCGCAACTTATGAGTCTTCCATCATTAACAATCCTCTTGAACTTATCTCGAAACCATTTGACTGGGGTTCTACCCCCAGAAGTTGGCAACTTGAGAACTTTGACTGCATTGGATATCTCGAGCAATTTATTGGTGGGTGAAATCCCAAGTAGTTTAGGTGGTTGCACTTCATTGACATCACTAAGGATGGGAGGCAACTTCTTTCGTGGGTTGATTCCTCAATCAATCAAATCATTAGGAGGCATTGAAGAACTAGATCTTTCATGCAATAATTTGTCAGGTCAACTTCCAGAATTCTTAACAGTATTTCGTTCCTTGAAACTTTTAAATTTATCCTTCAATAACTTTGAAGGCATGCTGCCACGTGAAGGAGTCTTTAAGAATGCAACTGGTACTTCTATTATTGGGAACAATAAGCTTTGCGGTGGGCTACCGGAATTTCATCTCCCCAATTGCATCTCCGAAAGTTTCAAAAGTAGAAAGATCAATTTAGTGATATTGTCCACTTCTGTTATTCTGGGAGTTCTTGGAATAGCTCTAGCTTCCGTATATCTTTGTTGGTTGAAGAAGACGGTGATGGAACCAGTTTCAAGTTCAAGGGATGATTCATGTCCAAATGTATCTTATGGAACACTCCTAAAAGCAACCGATGGTTTTTCTTCAACAAATTTGATTGGTGCTGGAAGCTTTGGTTCTGTTTACAGGGGTGTACTTGAGGTCAATAGAACTACTGTTGCCGTGAAAGTGCTTCATCTAGTCTGTCATGGTGCTTTGAAGAGCTTTAATGTCGAGTGCAAGGCATTAAAGAACATCAGACATCGAAATCTTTTGAAGATATTGACAGTTTGCTCTGGCAGTGATTATCAAGGAAATGATTTTAAGGCCTTAATCTATGAATTCATGGACAATGGTAGCCTAGAACGGTGGCTTCACCCAAGTGCAACATCATCTCATCACAATGGAGTTCCAAGAAAGTTGAATTTAGTTCAAAGGATAAATATTGCCATTGGTGTTGCTTCTGCACTGGATTATCTTCATCACCAGTGCCACATCCCCATCATTCATTGTGATCTAAAGCCAAGCAATATCCTCTTAGATTCTGAGATGGTCGCACACGTTGGTGACTTTGGATTGGCAAAATTCCTTTTTGGATCATCATTTGACACTACAACTAATCATATGAGTTCTATGGGTTTTAGAGGGACAATCGGTTATGCTCCACCAGGTACTCTCTCTCTCTCTCTCTCTCTCTCTCTCTCTCTCTCTCAGAAAGAATCTCGTCTGAAGTTTGGTAGCGAATAATAATTCTTATAGTCTTACGCACATTAGATTCTGATTGATGATACACACTCCAAATTTGACCTGCACTTTGATCTCCATGTGTGGCAGAATATGCAATGGGATGCAAGGTCTCAAGAGAAGGTGACGTCTATAGTTACGGCATTCTTTTACTAGAAATGTTCACAGGATTAAGTCCTACCGATGACACCTTTAGAGACAATTGGACTCTTCATGGTTTTGTCGCACAAGCTTTGCATGAACGAGTGCTCGAAATCACAGATAGTGCTCTGCTTCAAGAAAGAGAGAGCCATCTAGGTCCCCATAATCCTCAGCATGACATATTTCAAGAGTGTTTGGTTATGATCTATAATATTGGAGTTGATTGTTCGAACGAAGTGCCTGGAAGACGAATGAGCATTAGCGGAGTTACAAATCAGCTGCATCGGATTAAGGAGAAACTCTTTGCTTCGGGCTTACATGGATAGGTAAATTCTATAACTGAAGAGAGAATCAATCATCATTTTCTCCTTTAGACCAAAGTCGATGATTATTCATCATATGCGTCTATACATATCTAACCTTACACATGGCCTTGGGTGCCTACACATTTTTCAGTACTTTTGGTTTTCTCAAAGCTCTGATTTGCTGCCATGTCATGTAAAAGTGAATCAAAAGTAAATTATCTTGACTTGTTTTATTTCTTTCCTTTTTCATTTGTATGATGCTCATTAAGACTTTTTGCAATTGATTAACGAGTGGAAATCTAATTTAAGGGAAAGCTTGGTTTCTGCAGATCGACTAGGAATGGGTTGCCAGGAATTGAACTAAAGTTCCTAAAGCTATGTTCAGTCAAGCATGAGCAATACTACTGCTCTGGTGGGTGAATAAGGATGTACAGCTTTTCAGCGTACCAGCATGATGTGCAGGGCAGGAATTATCTGGGAATGTTTTGTAGAATGATGTTGCATTAGTATTGGGTTTTTCTTGGTGTGTAATTGCAAATTCTTCAGCACTACTACTGTTGTTAAATTTTATTCTCGCGTTTTAGAAAAGTTATTTGATCGCCTTTTTTTTTAAGCACCTAATCACATATGCATATGACTTACTATAGTTATATGGACCGGTCATATTTCTTTATATGGGATTCGTTAATTGCGTGGCTAACCAACTTTCAAAGGTAGAAATTACCGATTAATCAAGAAATTAGTAATCGCCAATATGCTCAAACTTGCTTCTCTAAATAGAAAGTGACAATAAACGTGGAGTTATTAAAAATTTATAATTTGAAAGTAAAAGTACTTTTTTATCTAAGTAGTATCAACACTGACACGCGACACGACACTACATGACACATCGACACGTCGTTTTTCAAAAAATAAATAATTCCGACACATTAGGACATGTTGTATATTAAATAAATATTATATGATCATTTTAATGATTATTTCAATCAAATTAATTTGAATCAAATTCATAAATAAATAAAAAAGCCTAAAATGAATATACACTAAAAACATTAATCTGTCATTTATTAATATCATTCAATGTTTCAAATTAACAAATTCACTCTATCTCAATAAATCATAAAATTTGAAGAAAACAAGCGATCCATATTCTGGACTCATATGTTGAAAGATGAGAAAAAAAAACTTGAGAGGTGAATTGTGTATCATGGGAAGTAGGAGTCAGAAGAGAAGAGAAAATTATGTTTTTCTTCTTTCTCCATTTATTATTTTTATTATTATATTTTTATTTTTCATATATATATTTTAACCTCTCATTTATTGAATTTTTAAAATTGACCTCGATATCGGAATCATGTGATGGAAACTCGTATGTCATAATTCCAACTCGAGTGTCGGAGAGTATCGAAAAAGTTGATCAGATGTCAGATTTTCCGACACATGTTGATCGAATGTTGGAGAGTGTCGAACACGTGCCGAAATATTTAACACGACATAAATGCTCTTGGAGAGAGTGTCAATGCTTCATAGCTTTTTATCATGACAAAATTAGTGGTCACCGAAATGCAAACACCTACTTTCCATCGTGAAAACTTACTGGCCGGGTTAAAAGACTTACTTAGTATAATACTTTCTTGCTAGAGCAGCACTTTGAGCTAACCGCTTAGTATAATCGCATATGCCAATTTTGTATGGAAGTTATTAATGGCGTGGAGAAAATTATAAACTATTAATAGGGCAATAATAATTTTCTTCTTAAAGAAACTGCTCACATTGAAGAATAACTAGATATTATGGGTGATTGGTTCCCGAGTCTCAAAGTTGGGAACCATCGATCCGATCTAATAGAGCTGGTCACTATTTTTTTCATGTTTCTATCTAGAAATCTCATTATCCAAATCATAACGATGAACAAATTCAAAGCTCTAGACAAATCTTATACTTCCATTTGGATATCTTATTATCCAATTATAGGCTCTTATTTCTTCGGAAACAATAAACTGAACCGACTAATTTTTTTTTTTGAAGAAATAGATAAATAAGTATATGTAATTAGTCTGATTCGGTCTTTCTTGGAATTGGGAACTAGATTACCTGGACACCAATTCCACTTTTAAGAAATGGGAATTAGACCGACACTTTCAGGAATCATACCTAACTGGCCGGTTCGGTCCAGTCTGGTTGGTACCTAGTTCGAGGCGTCCGTTTTGCACATCCCTACTAGTTACTTCATTATAACTGATTTTAAAATGTTGCGGGGTGGATATTGCAAAAAATCGAGATACCGCGGCGGCAAATCGCGACAGCCTCAAAAACCTAGGGGGCATGATGCAATCTTTCCCCCAAGAGACCCGCAAAGTCTTGACACTCTATAGGAGTCTGCTGCACTTACACAAATTCCCACGACGGTTCGAGAGACGATCGAGCACTCGCGCACGAAGATGGGGTTTCGGTTCGACCTGCTGGTCCTCGCGGTGGCCCTGCTCTCGACTCCGGCGCTCTCCGATCTGGTGTTAACCAGGGTCGATCCGCGCGTGAGTTTCTCTCTCTCTCTCTTCTTCTCCGTTCTCCCTGCGAGCTCACGGCTGTTAATCGGGCTCGTATCGAGCAGGTTTTAGAGGGGTTTCTGGTTTTGAGGTCTTTAAGATGTGATTGCTTTTGCCGTGAAGTTTGAACTGGTCCCGATGCCTTCGGCGTCGTCGATGTGCGATTCGCGAATCGAGTATCGAGAGATGCGCCGTGAGGCCTTTGTCGTTTGAATCAGATGCGAGGAGGCGGGCTCTGAGGATGTGTAGGTTTTGTAGGTTTGTTTGCATTTTAGAGCATTTGAACTCGTGTCGGATGATTGGGCTGTCTGATAGTGGTTCTTTACTTGAGTGGTCGGTTTTAACGATCCTCCTATCCTGAGGATGATGAGAGTAGATTGTGATAAGTGAATGGGCTCCTCGAAATTTAAAGGATTTTGTTTGCTGGTCGAAAGGTCCAATGGGTTTTGTCTGGTTTAGATATGATGAGAAAAGGATTAACTCAATTCAGGGTAGAGGGTTTCCATATCTAAATCTGCAAGACTATCACGTGGAATAATGGAGCTGAAAAAGCATTCAGTTGAACCATGATACTTATGATATTCATTGACAATTACATGAACCGCTTGACTAAAATTATTAGAAAAGAATTTTGGGAAGAATACTGAAAATCTAATGTTCAATAATTCAAACAAAATCTAACCAAAATGAAGGTGAATTCCTACACCATAGGTAGGATATTACAGAAAATGTCAGTACCTGAGGTGCATATACACAACCAAGGGCACCGACTATAATTCCTCCTAAGACAAAGCTGCCAACAAAGATGCTTGCACTGCTCGGCCTTCCACCATCTCTGCATAAGAAAACAAGCAAAAGACTAGCATCAGATACATTCAGTCACAGCTAGGACTATAGCCATTATGTCACAATTTGATAGAATTATGAAAATTTTAGGAAATGAGTTTTGTATTATGAACAGAAATTTCTTCTTGTTTGCTGACCTATCTCACATGTCAAGCATAAAACGAAAGAATTTATTATTGAAATAAATATCATTGGTATTTTTAGAGTTGTGGAATGCGTTTGCCTCCACTGCACAATTCTTCCAGATCCATCGTTGCCCAAATAGATTTAGAAAAACATTTTCCACGCTGATCAGATATACAAGTTTAGAGTAACTAAACTATGTCTGCACATCAATGGAAGGAAGCCAGGAATAGAGAAACAGGACAAGGAAATACTGCATAAAAATGTGTCCTGGCTCTCTCTTTCTCTCCTCCCTCGGCCCCTTTCCCCTCAACTTTTTCCTTTCCCTGTGACCCACAACATTTTACAGATTTGCCAGATCTTGACAAGTATTCAATGTTTCTCTATTTTGAATACCCATTTCAGCAACATAAGGTCTATACAGGTCTAACATAGACGGGACAATAATAGAAGAAAAACTGACTGCTGATTAAGCTTCCAGTTAGTAATTGCATCCAAATTCCAGCACCTCAACATCAGATCACAACTAAGTTGCAATACTTGGCAGTACCTATACTCAGCACTGACAGTGAGTTGCCTTGACGAGCGGAGCTGTGGCATTCCAGTTTGATTTGTAGCGAACAACAAGTTTGTACGCCGTACACTTCCCAGGCATTGGACTGATGGCTTGAGCGGACAACCTGGCAATATGTTCTGGAATAAACATCATAAGGCCGCTTAACTAAATGATAAGTCGAAGCTCTAAGCACAACAAGCCTTAAATATATAATGCCGGTTAAACATGAGAGAAGAAACAAAGTTCTTCTAAATCGGGGAGTCAGATTATGGCAACAAAACCATAAAATGTAGAATGACATCCTATCATATCAGAAGTTAAGTTAAAGTGTTCAGCTATAACTTGTATATCATCTGATTCAAATCAAGAAAGGGAGTAAGATGCCGATGTCTAAATAGAGGATGCACAAAACCTCTGCTCAGCAAGCAATCAGGCAGATTCATTCCAACATGACAAGATGAATTTTTCGAGTGAGAATTACACCGTGAGTCATGCTAACGTAGTAGCACACGCCCATCACGTACTCTAGTCTTCGTCGCAAGTTTTTGCACATTCATCAAAAACGAGCACCACACCAACAAGTCATACGATATATCGATCGGGCGAAAGACTTTCCCGCGCAAGACAGCTAATCATCACAAGCATGCGGCAGGTGACGACACCCATGAGAAGCCGCACAATGCGACTTCTTTATGAGATAAAAGCAATAGGCAAGGCATACGGCCGCAAAAACTCGATTTCCCGCCGTGATCTGCAGTCAATCACAGGTCTCAAGCTCGCTAAACTCATCGCAGGCTACTTAATGCAACTGTCGCAAGTGTACAGGAATTAGTAACACTGATTTACAGGCATTTGCCTTCTCTTCATCTCGTGGCTCACCAACAAACATCCATCTCATTAGCTTTTTTCTAAGATCAAGCGTGAATCATCGGCACAAAACATCGAACGGAAAGGACGAAATCGAAAGGGAGATCGTTACTCGACGAGAGTTGCGCCCGGGGATTTCTCACTGACGCCAGAGGACTCGAGACTGCGCTCATCGTCACGGCATGCGGCGGGCAACGGGAGCAAGCCTGGTGATTGGCGAAGGCAGAGCGACACAGTCGAAGAGACAACTGATTCAAGATCATTTACTTCAATGATGTCTTTACTTTTATGAAGATGGTATTCGCCGGGCTCTTGTTTCTTCTTGACTTGCTTGCTTAGCTACCCGCTTCCTTCGCCTTTGAGTCATGAAACCCGTGAGCCTTAGTTTTGCAAAGTTTGGATCATGCCACTTGCTTCTTAAGATTGCTCTTGCGCTGTGCTTTAACCGAGTTTCCTGCACCACCAATGAAAAAGACAAACTTCCGCTGCTCACCTTCAAGGCCGGCATATCCGAAGATCCTTCTGGGGTGCTCAGCTCATGGAACGATAGCATTGGGTTTTGCCAATGGTATGTCGTTATATGTGGCAGGAGACATTGGAGGGTCACGGTGCTGGACTTGCGATCACAAGGATTGTTCAGATCAATCTCCTCATATTGGAAACCTCAGCTTCTTAGGGGAAATGTGGCTGCAAAACAGTAGTTTCAATCAAGAAATCCCTCCACAGATTGGCCAGTTGCACCGCTTGCGTATTCTAAGATTGACCAACAACTCGTTGATTGGCAAAATTCCCAGAAACATATCGGGTTGCTCGGATCTGGTCATCCTTAGGCTTGGGAATAACGAACTAACCAGAGAAATTCCTGGAGAGCTTGGGTCATTGCTGAAGCTACCGGAGTTCGATTTGCCTGGTAATAATCGGGCATATGCCTTCCTCCATTGGGAACTTATCTTCACTGGAGGTGCTTTTTTTAACCGAGAACAACTTGAGCCGGAGCATTCCCCAAGTTTTGGGCCACCTGAAAAACTTGCAATTTATTAGCTTTGGAGGAAATGGAGTGTCAGGTATGATTCCGTCTTCTTTACTCAATCTCTCTTCCCTAACTGTGTTTTATGCTGGAGACAACCAGATACAAGGGACACTTCCTACAAGCATAGGTCTCAAACTCCCAGAACCAACTTGAAGGAGCGATTCCTCCATCGATATCAAATTGCACAAAGCTAGATTTGCTTGACCTTGTAGATAATAGATTTTCTGGAAAAGTACCTTCTTTGGAAAATTTGTATAATCTTAGCTAGCTACAAATCTCTATTAATCAACTTGGCGGTGGAGAATCTGAAGACTTGAACTTCCTTTGCTCATTAACCAACACCAGCAAATTAAGGAATGTGCTCATCAGCGAGAACAAGTTTGGCGGAGTGTTGCCTACATGCATAGGTAATTTATCCATCACTCTCACGATATTTGATGTATACAAGAATCAAATATCTGGAAAGATTTCGGAAGAAATTGGGAATTTTATCAACTTGGAAGTGTTGGTTATGGATCTCAATAAGCTTTCAAGTGTTATCCCCTCAAATTTGGGAAATCTACGAAATCTATCAATACTGCTCTTAAGTGATAACAACCTAGGAGGGACTATTCCATCTTCTTTAGGAAATCTAAGAGAGTTGATTGACCTACTCCTTGATGGGAACAACTTCCATGGGCAAATTCCTTCACCTCTATCAAACTGTCAGTCTCTTAATTTGCTCGATCTATCTAATAAGAATCTTAGTGGTGCCATACCCTCGCAACTTATGGGTCTTTCATCATTAACAATCATTCTGAACTTATCTCATAACCATTTGACTGGGGTTCTACCCCCATAAGTTGGCAACTTGAGAACTTTGACTATGTTGGATGTCTTGAATAATTTATTGGTAGGTGAAATCCCAAGTAGTTTAGGTGATTGTACTTCATTGACATCACTGAGGATGGGGGGCAACTACTTCCATGGGTCGATTCCTCAATCAATCAGATCGTTAGGTGGTATCGACGAACTAGATCTTTCATGCAACAATTTGTCGAGTCAAATTCTAGAATTCTTAAAAGTATTTTGTTTCTTGAAACTTCTGAATTTATCCTACAATAACTTTGAAGGCGTGCTGCCACGTGAAGAAGTCTTTAGGAATGCTACTGGTACTTCTATTATTGGGAACAATAAGCTTTGTGGTAAGTTACCAGAATTTCACCTCCCCAATTGCATCTCTAAAAGCTCCAAGAGCAGAAAGATCAATTTAGTGATATTGTCCAATTCTATTATTTTCGGAGTTCTTGGATTAGCTCTTATTCTAGCTTCCGTATATATTTGTTGGTTGAAGAAGATGGTGATGGAACTAGTTTCAAGTTCAAGGGATGATTCATGTCCAAACGTATCTTATGGAACACTCCTAAAAGCAACCGATGGTTTTTCTTCAACAAATTTGATCGGTGCTGGAAGCTTTGGTTCAGTTTACAGGGGTGTACTTGAGGTCATTGGAATTACTATTACCGTCAAGGTGCTTCATCTAGTCCGTCACGGTGCTCTAAAGAGCTTCAATGTCGAGTGCCAGGCATTAAAGAACATTAGACACCGAAATCTTTTGAAGATATTGACAATTTGTTCTGGCAGTGATTACCAAGGAAATGATTTTAAGGCCTTAGTCTATGAATTCATGGACAATGGTAGCTTGGGACAGTGGCTCCACCCAAGTGCAACATCATCTCATTGCAATGGACTTCCAAGAAAGTTGAATTTCATTCAAAGGATAAATATTGCCATTGGTGTTGCTTCTACGCTGGATTATCTTCATCACCAGTGCCACATCCCCATAATTCATTGTGATATAAAGCCAAGCAATATCCTCTTGGATTCTAAGATGGTCGCACATGTTGGTGATTTTGGATTGGCAAAATTCCATTTTGGATCATCTTTTGATACCGCAGCTAATGAGATGAGTTCTATGGGTTTTAGAGGGACAATTGGTTATGCTCCACCAGGTACTCTCTCTCTCTCTCTCTCTCTCTCTCAGAAAGAAAGTTTATTTACCCAAAAAATTATTGATGGTCTTCCCGTTTGAAGTTTGGTAGTGAATAATAATTCTTATAGTCTTACGCACATTAGATTCTGATTGATGATATGCACTCCAAATTTGACCTGCACTTTTATCTCCATGTGCGGCAGAATATGTAGTGGGATGCAAGGTTTCAAGAGAAGGTGACGTCTATAGTTACGGCATTCTTTTACTAGAAATGTTCACAGGATTAAATTCCCACCGATGACACCTTTAGAGACAATTGGACTCTTCATGGTTTTGTCGCAAAAGCTTTACCTAAACGAGTGCTCGAAATCACGGATAGTGCTCTACTTCAAGAAAGAGAGAGCCATCTAGGTCCCTATAATCCTCAGCATGACATATTTCAAGAGTGTTTGGTTATGATCTATAATATTGGAGTTGATTGTTCGAATGAAGTACCTGGAAGACGAATGAGCATTAGCGGAGTTACAAATCAACTGCATCGGATTAGGGAGAAACTCTTTGCTTCGGGCTTACATGGACAGGTAAATTCTATAACTAAAGAGAGAATCAATCATCCTTTTCTCCTTTAGACCAAAGTCGATGATTATTCATCATCTGCATCTGTACATATCTAACTTTACACGACGCCTTGGGTGCCTACACATTTTTTAGTACTTTTGGTTTTTTCAAAGCTCTAATTTGATGCCATGTTATGTAAAAGTGAATCAAAAGTAAATTTTCTTGACTTGTTTTATTATTTTTTTTTCCTTTTCATTTGTATGATGCTCATTAAGACATTTTACAATCGATTAACTAGTGGAAATCTAATTTAAGGGAAAGCTTGGTTTCCGCAGATCGACTAGGAATGCGCTGCCAGGAATTGAACTAAAGTTCCTAAAGCTATGTTTAGTCAAAGCATGAACAATACTACTGCCCTGGTGGGTGAATAAGGATGTACAGCTTTTAATTTAGCATACTAGCATGATGTGCAACGTAGGAATTATCTGGGAATGTTTTGTAGAATGATGTTGCATTAGTATTGGGTTTTTCTTGGTGTGTAATTGCAAATTCTTCAGCACTACTACTGTCATTAAATTTTATTCTCACGTTTTAGAAAAGTTACTTTATCACCTTTTTTTTTCGAAAGCACCTAATCACATTTGCATATGACTTACTATAGTTATATGGACCAGTCATATTTCTTTTAATATGGGATTTGTTAATAGCGTGGATAACCAGCTTTCAAAGGTAAAAATTACCAATTAATCAAGAAATTAGTAACCACCGGTATGCTCAAACTTGCTTCTCTAAATAGAAAGTGACCATAAACGTGGAGTTATTAAAAATTTATAATTTGAAAGTAAAGGTACTTTTTATCATAACAAAATTAGTGGTCACCGAAATGCAAACGCCTACTTTCCATCATGAAAACTTACTAGCCAGGTTAAAAGACTTACTTAGTATAATACTTTATTGCTAGAGCAGCACTCCGAGCTAACCGCTTAGTATAATCGCATACCCAAATTTTGTATGGAAGTTATTAATGGCGTGGAGAAAATTATAAACTATTAATAGGGCAATAATAATTTTCTTCTTAAAGAAACTGCTCACATTGAAGAATAACCGGATATTATGGGTGATTGGTTCCCGAGTCTCAAAATTGGGAACCATCGATCCGATCTAATAGAGCTAGTCACTATTTTTTTTCATGTTTCTATCCAGAAATCTCATTATCCAAAACATAACAATGAACAAATTCAAAGCTCTAGACAAATCCTATACTTCCATTTTGATATCTTATTATCCAATTATATGCTCTTATTTCTTCGGAAACAATAAACTGAATCGACTAATTTTTTTTAAAGAAATAGAAAAATAAGTATACGTAATCGGTCCGATTCGGTCTTTCTTGAAATTGGGAACCGGATTGTTTGGACACCAGTTCTACTTTTAAAAAATGGGAATTAGACTAACACTTTGAGGAATCAGACCCAACTGGCCGGTTCAGTCCAGTCCGAGTGGTTTCTAGTTTGAGGCGTCCGTTTTGCACATCCCTACTAGTTACTTCATTATAACTGATTTTAAAATGTTGCGGGGTGGATATCGCAAAAAATCGAGATACCGTAGGGGCAAATCGCAACAGTCTCAAAAACCTAGGGGGCATGATGCAATCTTTTCCCTAAAGTCTTGACACTCTATGGGAGTCTGCTGCACTTACACGAATTTCCAGGCCAGTTCGAGAGACGATCGAGCACTCGCGCACAGAGATGGGGTTTCGGTACGACCTGCTGGTCCTCGCGGTGGCCCTGCTCTCGACTCCGGCGCTCTCCGATCTGGTGTTGACCAGGGTCGATCGGCGCGTGAGTCTCTCTCTCTCTCTTCTCCTCCGTTCGCCCGGCGAGCTCGCGGCTGTTAGCTCTTCGATTGGGCTTGTATCGAGCAGGTTTTAGGGGTTTCTGGTTTTGAGGTCTTTAAGATGTGATTGCTTTTGCCGTGAAGTTTGAACTGGTTCCGATGCCATCGGCGTCGTCCGTGTCCGATTCGCCAATCGAGTATCGAGAGATGCGCCGGGAGGCCTTTGTTGTTTGAATCAGATGCGAGGAGGCGGGCTCTGAGGATGTGTAGGTTTTGTGGGTTTGTTTGCATTTTAGAGAATTTGAACTCGTGTCGGATGATTGGGCTGTCTGATAGTGGTTCTTTACTTGAGTGGTCGGTTTTAACGATCCTCCTGTCCTGAGGATGATGAGAGTAGATTGTGATAAGTGAATGGGCTCCTCGAAATTTAAAGGATTTTGTTTGCTGGTCGAAAGGTCCAATGGGTTTTGTCTGGTTTAGATATGATGAGAAAAGGATTAACTCAATTCAGGGTAGAGGGTTTCCATATCTAAATCTGCAAGACCATCACGTGGAATAATGGAGCTGAAAAAGCATTCAGTTGAACCATGATACTTATGATATTCATTGACATTACACGAACCGCTTGACTAAAATTATCAGAAAAGAATTTTGGGAAGAATATTGAAATTCTAATGTTCGATAATTCAAACAAAATCTAACCAAAATGAAGGTGAATTCCTACACCATAGGTAGGATATTACAGAAAATGTCAGTACCTGAGGTGCATATACACAACCAAGGGCACCGACTATAATTCCTCCTAAGACAAAGCTGCCAACAAAGATGCTTGCACTGCTCGGCCTTCCACCATCTCTGCATAAGAAAACAAGCAAAAGACTAGCATCAGATACATTCAGTCACAGCTAGGACTATAGCCATTATGTCACAATTCGATAGAATTATGAAAATTTTAGGAAATGAGTTTTGTATTATGAACAGAAATTTCTTCTTGTTGACTGACCTATCTCACATGTCAAGCATAAAACGAAAGAATTTATTATTGAAATAAATATCATTGGTATTTTTAGAATTGTGGAATGCGTTTGCCTCCACCGCACAAATCTTCCAGATCCATCGTTGCCCAAATAGATTTAGAAAAACATTTTCCACGCTGATCAGATATACAAGTTTAGAGTAACTAAACTATGTCTGCACATCAATGGAAGGAAGCCAGGAATAGAGAAACAGGAAAAGGAAATACTGCATAAAAATATGTCCTGGCTCTCTCTTTCTCTCCTCCCTCGGCCCCTTTCCCCTCAACTTTTTCCTTTCCCTCTGTCACCCACGACATTTTACAGATTTGCCAGATCTTGGCAAGTATTCAATGTGTCTCTGTTTTGAATACCCATTTCTGCAACATAAGGTCTATACAGGTCTGACATAGAGGGACAATAATAGAAGAAAAAATGACTGCTGATTAAGCTTCCAGTTGGTAATTGCATCCAAATTCCAGCACCTCAACATCAGATCACAACTAAGTTGCAATACTTGGCAGTACCTATACTCAGCACTGACAGTGAGTTGCCTCGATGAGCGGAGCTGCAGCATTCCAGTTTGATTTGTAGCGAACAAGAAGTTTGTATGCTGTACACTTCCCAGGCATCGGACTGATGGCTTGAGCGGAGAACCTGGCAATATGTTCAGGAATAAATAGCATAAGTCCGCTTAACTAAATGAGAAGTCGAAGCTCTAAGCACAATAAGCCTTAAATATCTATGCCGGTGAAACATGAGTAAGATTATGGCAACATAAACCATAAAATGTAGAATGACGTCCTATCATATCAGAAGCTAAGGAAAGGTTTTCAGCTATAACTTGTATATCATCTGATTCAAATCAAGAAAGGGAGTAAGATGCCGATGTCTAAATAGAAGATGCACAAAACCTCTGCTCAGCAATCGGGCAGATTCATTCCAACATGACAAGATGAAACTTTCGAGTGAGAATTACACCGTGAGTCATGCTAATGTGGTAGTTCATCGAAAACGAGCACCACACCATCAAGTCATACGACATATCGATCCGGCGAAAGACTTTCCCGCGCAAGACAGCTAATCATCACAAGCATGCCGTACGCGACAACACCCATAAGAAGCCGCACGATGCGACTTCTTTATGAGATAAAAGCAATAGGCAAGGCAGACGGCCGCAAAAACTCGATTTCCTGCCGTGATCTGCAGTCAATCACAGGTCTCGAGCCCGCTAAACTCATCGCAGGCTACTTAATGCAACTGTCGCAAGTGGACAGGAATTAGTAACACTGATTTACAGGCATTTGCCTTCTCTTCATCTCGCGGCTCGCCAACAAACATCCGTCCCATTCAGCTTTTTTCTAGGATCAAGCGCGAATCAAAGCTAGCGATCGGTGCAAAACATCAAACGGAAAGGACGAAATCAAAAGGGAGATCGTCACGGCGTGCGAGGCTCGATTCGAGAGAGGAATGAGAAATGGAAGGAGGGAGGAGATTAGAAAAGGGGACGATCCGCTGTGGTGCTCGATGGTATCGACGCAGCTTGCTCGCTTGGGAGCGACACAGTCGAAGAGACGAAGAGCGGTGGCGATCCCCTGCTTCGCGGCATAGATGATTAGCGATGAGATGATGGCTTTTACGGCCGTTGATTCGATCCTTAAGCAAGATCCCACGCAGTCCGATCGCTTTCAGCGTTGAGTTGGATTTGGCCGAGCGTTTTGAGAAGAAAGATGAAAGATAAATTGAAGCTTTTAGGATTGACATGGAAACAGAGCATCAGTATAGCGAGACTGGTTTACGAAATTGGTATTCGAAACGTGCGACGGATTGTAAGCATTCAATTTAAGATATTCCTCAATTACAATTCGATTAGTTTTCATAATTTGCATACTAAATGACTCGGCAAAATGCAAGTGATTGATTAAATAAGTAAGTTTGATTAAATCATCATAACTAGTCTTATTAGTATGTATATGGATTTCATAAAATATTCTGAGTAAATATAGCATTTTCTCACACCGAAATTGGTTTGTCTTACTCAATATTTAATTTGATTCTTGAACTTTACATTTGGTTAAGTTGGTTATTGTAGTGCTTGATTTGAATCGATTCTCTCTTTTTAGTTAACATGACAATCCAACTCACTTCGTGGAACCCATGAGGAGAAGAGAAAAAGAATTGAGGTTCGACGCTGCCATTGCGCCACTTGTATCGTGCAACATTCATGGACTCTTGCTCAACGGTGGCAAGCAATGGCACCGTGATTAAGTGTGGGGTTTGTTGCACTTGCTTGCTATTGACCAAAGCAAGGAGGCCTCGGTCGACATGAGTGGAGCGCGTGGCAGCGCCATCCCTAATTATCTCTCTCCCCCATAATTGAAGTTTGAAGAAGAACCAAAAAATCGCAAACAAAATCAAGACATGAGGGAGGGGAGGGTGAGACTAACTCAAACCCTCTCCCATAACTGAAGTTTGAAGAAGGCAATGGAAAGAAGAGAGGGATGAGACTCTTCAAGTCCTCTTATGATGTAACTCTTCATTCGAAGTAGATAAAAAAAATTGGTTATTTTTACTTATTTCTATGTCCCAAAGTTCAAACGTAGTAATTTAAGGACCGATTATTCTCAACTTTATTCTATTCAGATTTTTATGTCCCACTCGTTTAAATTTTTAAATTATAGACCAACCATGCAAAAATCAATCTTACGGTGGTAATACTCCTCTTTATGAAGGAGGCTGGAGGAGGGACAAAGGTGTAAATTGGCGGGGAAAGGATATGAGGCGAACCCGGATTTTTTGCGGTTCCTTTAGCAGCTGACGCAGCATCTGCAAACCGCGAACAGCACAACGGCCATGGCTTCCGTCCGGAGCTTCCGCAAACCGACCGCCCTCGACGGTCGTCTTCTCCGTCCGGCAGCCGCCTCGAACCGGCCGCCGGACGTCGCGAAGCAGCTCGCCCCTCCTGCTCGCGGCGCTTCGAGGAGGCTCGCGGTCTTGATCTCTTCGCTGCCGCTGCCGCTCACGCTCGCGGTCACTTCGCTGCCGCGGTCGTCGGAGGCCAGGGAGAGGCGCAACCGGAAGGCCATCCCTCTCGAGGAATACGCCACGAGCCGTGAGTCTCCCGAGCCCTCCCGTTTTTTTTTTTTTTTTTTCTTTTTCTCTCGTTCCTCGGTTTCCAGTCGCGTCGAGAGCGTGAATTTGGTCGTGCTCTGCTGTCGCGCGTGCCGGGAGATGTTGCCGATTCCCTTGTTTGTAGTTGGATGCGATTGTCAAAAGCGAACGCATGACCGAAACCGCATTTGATGTCAGATGGGGCGTTTGAAATACGTGCTTCATCTATCCTTGTGATTGAGTGAGCAAGTTGCTAGGATGAGGCAAAAGATGCGAGTATAATAGGCGTTTGAGGAAGTAATTTGGGTTGCAATGTCGTTAGGTATCTCTTCGACTAGGTCGCGATGCGATAAATGGGAGCTGGAATGTTACTTGTCGGAGGCTCTGAATTCTGATTTGCGTGGATTTTAGTCTGATGGTTTAGTTATAGTCAAGTTGTTCCTGCAGTTTCATTCCTCGGCGGAAGATTGGAGAGGTGGTAGTGTGTTATTGTGTGTCTGTGGTTTGCCTTTCATGGACTGTATCTTTGACAATTTTGAAGCTGCCACTTGGTATGATAATGGAGTTGAAGTGAATATGATTGGCATCAAAGATGTAATTCAGTCACATCGTGTCCTTAGGGACGATTAGAATGTGCACAGTTCAAAAAAGTTGGAGCTGGTAGTAATTACTAGTCTGAGTCTTGGTTCACAATTTGCATGGATTCTGTGGCTTTGTCATTTAATTCTGCTTATGCTAAGATCTTGAAGTTTACCTTGTGACTCTTTGTGCTACTTCTCTTTGTCATCATACCTGATGGAATGTAGTAGGAAAGGAATGCTTCCCTTTATTCATATCATTTTGTAGGGCCTAGCTTAGTTTTACTTTCCCCTCACTCCTCTTTCCCATGTACTACCTCTATAACCCATTTATTCAATTTAAAGTATTTCCTAGCAGGACTTGTAAAAAGGTTATTTATTTATTTATTTATTTTTTATTTCCTGCCAATAGATGCCCAAACTCAAACTTCATTCCTAGTTCCCGTACAGAGTGGATAAGAATTGAAATCTAAGCTGCCAGATCTGTGGGGAAGAAAAGGTTCTCTTGTGTTTCACCAGAGGAAGTCGCATTTTAGCATCCTATCTACTTTGTTTTAATAAGCAATTCCAATACTTGCAATAGCTGATGGAGTGAAATACTATGATATCATTGAGGGAAAGGGTCCAGTAGCTACAAAAGCATCGACAGTCCAGGTTTGTTGATGTTGGTTTTCTGTTTATATTTCCTTAAGCAATATATGAACTGGTAACATTCTGTGTTCAATCCTCTGTTGCAGGTGCATTTTGACTGTATTTATTGTGGTATTACTGCCGTATCAAGTCGAGAATCTAAGCTTTTAGCTGGAAATCGCATCATTCCTCAAGTCTTATACTTTGGATTTTCTTTTTTCATTTCATTTTGGTTTTTGTTATAGAGAAATTTCCCTCATTTTTGACTTGTGCCTTATCTGGACAAATGCTTTGCTAATGTGCAAGCTTACTTGGCATTATTAGCCATATGAATTCAAGGTAGGATCTCCTCCAGGAAAGGAACGCATGTGTGAATCTGTAGATAATCCAAATGGATTATTTTCAGCACAGGCAGCTCCCAAGCCGCCACCTGCTATGTACTCGATAACAGAAGGGATGAAAGTGGGTGGAAAGGTGATTTTCTCTTGGTTCCCAGTGTTAGTAAATATTCATCAATGTGGCTAGTTTGCCATTCAGTACCTGAATTGCATACCCTTTGACTAGTGCTGTTGTATTTTCCTCGTCATATCTTCTCTGTCTTATTGTTCTTGAACTTTTGTCCCTTTCAGAGAACAGTGATCGTTCCTCCAGAGGCTGGCTACGGTCAGAAGGGAATGGCTGAGATACCGGTAGTCTTTGTATTCTTGATCATGACTAACAATCATTTTTGTTGTGACATGAGTACCTTTATTATGGCCATCAAATCAGCAGGTCATCAAATGATGTCATTGGGAATTAACAAACTTTGTGTTTAGGAGCTAAACATACCACCAAATGTCCGGTTCTTAGAGCTTGCTTGAATTTTGTTGCATCTTTTAAGATTTCAATTCCAATCCTGACTGAGGTTTTCAGTGTATTTGCATGTTGGCTGGAGTTCAGCTGCATTTGGCATCTCTGAACGTGTCATTACATGCTGTTGAAAGGTAAATATGATTTATTCCCGAGAGTAATTGTGTTCTCCTTTTCCAGCCAGGAGCCACCTTTGAACTGAATATCGAGCTTCTGCGAGTAGAACAGCCTGAAGGAAACTAGACTTAGAATTGGGTGAGCAGGACCATGAGGAGATGGAGTTGATATAATGCTGAAATTTTGTCTCTTTTTCTTCTAACAGAAGGCAGATGAGTCAGTTGAGGGATCCTTATACGCAGAGCGATTAGTCAGATTGAAATTGTGACTCTCCAGTTTCTACATATGCTCTGTACCAAAAAAGCCCCTGCATACTTTGTATGTAACTACCAGGATTTTGGAATTCAACGAAACACCTTCTTCATCTTCTTCATCTTCTTATATTCTTGCTTCTAATGCTGCAGAATTCACTGATATTGTCTGTACTGTATAAATGAGACTGTTGACTGCATGAGTAGAGACTAAATTTCCAAACTTCTCTCCCAGCCTCTTTAAGGAAAATAAGATCGGCACCTGCTTGCAACAAGCTCTGGTTTATCTTATCACAAGAATAGGAACATTGGATGATAGTTAGGAACAGTGTTTTTGTGCTCTGCCATAATTACAGTTGTGAATCTGGCTTACTTATTCCATCAACCTTGAACATTTGTTGAATGAAGAAGCAAAATTTAGAAGGATGAGGAGTATGTAAGTTGCAACAGAATTGCATTTTATGTCAAAACAATGAGTAGTCCACTGTGTCATTTCTTTTTTTGTTTTGAATTGCTGGCATTTTTCTTTAATAATGAAAAAATCCATCATACATAAACTCCAACACGTGAGATTCCTCAATAATCTTGTAGACAAGTCACACCATACATAAGCATAGTGTCATTTTATATTTGATTCGTGTGTATTTTCATAATTAGATGGGTTTGGTTTACACAATTCCAGTTTATTCAATCATTAACTATCAGCAATTGATCTTACTTGAAACTGTTCGTCGAGAAAATAACATCAGATAATATACAACATGTACGACTAAGCACCATGTGACCTAGTAGTTTCTACCGTACGGACAAGATGAACTACGGCAGGTGTTTGACATCAATGCGAATTCAGCAGGTAATTCCAACAAAAAACACAAGGGAGCTTCATGGGTTCTTTGCGAGCGCTCGTGGACTTCACCAACGAGACCCCTTATCTCCTTACCTATTCACTTTGGTTATGGAGATCTTTTCCGGGATACTTTTTCTTCGATCCAAGCAACCAGGCTTCAAATTCTTCTAGAGATGTAAAACAACGAGCTTATCTCACTTATTCTTTGTTGGTGATGTTTTTCTCTTCCGTGAAGCAAACTTGGCATCAGTATCTCTCCTCAAGGAAGGCCTTGAAACCTTCTCTACTTGGAGTGGGCTGAGACCCAATATAAACAAAAGCGAAGTTTTCCTTGCTGGTGAGACGGCCCTCTCTTGGACCCAAATACTTTATACCTTTGGGTTCTAGGAAGGAAGTCTACCGGTTCGTTACTCGGGCGTTCCCATTAGGGGTGAGCATGGTCCGGGTTGGTCCGGGCCGGTCCGAGCCACCCCCTAACCCTAGGACCAACCGTACAGTGTCGGTCCTCAATTTTTAGAACCGAGGACCGACCCTATTGAGCCTGGGACCAAGGACCGGACTGATCGAATGGGTTCGGTCCGGTTCCAAGGTTAACCCGGGACCGATCGATAATTTTTTTCGTCTTGTTTTTTATACTCCCTAAAAAAGCAAACCTACAAAGCGCAACTAAACTATAAATACCAATACATATCGAGCTTGTTGTTCCAAAATGCAACGATCAATATTTTAAAAACATGACATCAATATGGTTCGATTGCTACTTCAGTTAAAATCACGATGGATGATGAGCACGATTCGGTTCTCCAATCAAAGCTAAAACCCATCTCCAAAAAAGGAAAGAAAAGCCCAAAAAGAACACATCGGATGCAATCGCCCTCGTCAATCGAGGGTCTAAAGGGGGAGGTCACGGGGACTAATACCTAGCCAAACTGATCACGTACGCGAAGCAAACGTGGAAAAATAAAAATTCAACACAAATCAAGAGCATTGAAGATCTCAAATGAAGCACAAAGTAGAACTCACTAGCCAAGTTGTGTTTGGAAAGCAAGGGCAAGCCGAGCGTTAGGGTTTCTAGTTAGTGCTTTTTTTTTTCCCTTATGATTTACTCGGCGATAAGTGAGGCAACCGGCGCGAGTGGTGAGCGGCAAGCGTCGAGTGGGGCGAGCGTCAACTGGCGAGCGGCAAGCGTTAAGCGAGGCCGGCGGCAAGCGGCGAGCGTTGAGCGAGGCCAACAACGACAGCAAAGGGCGAGCGGCGAGCGGCGCGCACGGTCAAAGGTGAGCGGCGTGGGCAACCAGAGGCAAGCGGGATGTTGCTACTTTTGATTTTGGCAAATTGAAGAACAAACAAGACAGAATGGAAGAGAACATACTTTGGGAAAGGAAGCCGTTATGAGATTTACGGCGTAAACTTCGCGCCGTTTTGGACGTCGTGAGTCCGTGACTATGAGATAGACTCCTTGGTCCTCACTCCTCACAGTGAAGAAGATACTCTGGACTGTGGAGGAGGACACCATGAAGACCTTTACGGCGTAAACTTCACGCCTTTTGGAATTGGATGCCGTCTGTCCATGACTATGAGCCTGAGGAGTCAACAGCTTTAACATCATTTTACTTAGGTTTTTATTTTCTTTTTTTTGAATAGACATTTTACTTAGATTTGAATATGTAAAAGAATTATAAATAATATAATATAATATACAGGGTTGGTCCAGGGTTGGACCGACCCAAAACTCTCAAGACCGAGGATCAATCCGCACAGTGTTGGTCCTGGAATTTTAGGACTAAGGACCGACCCAGTCCCCTTGGAAACCGGACCAAGACCGGGGCTGGTCCAAGGTCAGTCCAGGGTCGACCCTAGACCGTTGCTTACCCCTAGTTCCCATTATCACCAAGAGGTTTGGCAAGGCGGATTGTATCTCTCCTGTCAACCGCATAACTGCAAGAGTGCAATCAAGGGCTCAGCATTTTCTTTCCTTTGCAGGCCGCCTTCAACTTATAAGGTCCTTCACGCAAAATAAGCTTATTGAGCTAGTGTTTTTATATTACCTAGAACTGTGTTGGATCGCATCGAGCAAATTTTAAGACAATTCCTTTGGAAAGGCCCAGGCCTTGGAAGAGGAGGAGCGAAAGTCTCTTGGGATGACGTTTGCCTACCGAAAGAAGAGGGAGGACTTGGCATACGCAGGCTGGGGGATTGTAACACGGCAGCCATGCTTAAACACCTTTGAATCCTGTTTACTGATAATGAATCCTTATGGTGCAAGTGGGTTCATTCAAATTTTTTGAAAAGGAAGAATTTCTAGGTTGCTAGCAAGCCAACTCTTTGTTCTTGGGCCTGGAAAAAGATACTCTACCTTAGGAGAGATTTTAGCCGATCCTTTCAATGGAGTATTGGGGATGGCTGCTTTGTGTCCCTTTGGTTTGATCATTGGCATTCTAGAGGCCCCCTTAATCTATTATTTTCGGACACTTACATCTACCAGTTGGGTTTACCTAGGATGGCTTCGGTTGTGAACTTGTTCTCCGTAGCAGGCTAAGAGTTCAAAGCCATCTTAGAGACGTGGGAGTGCCCCCTCCTCATTTTGTCTCATAATTCGGATTGGTTCCGATGGATCGAAAGTACCTTGGGCAACTTCTCAGTAGCTTCGGCGTGGGAAACCATTCGGCCAAAAGGAACCTTAGTTCCTTGGTTCTCGTTTATTTGGAGCAATGTACTCACTCCGCAATATCAATTCAACCTGTGGCTCATTGCTGAGAACCGGCCTCCTAACCGGGTTCTTTTACTTTCATATGGGAGGATTGATGATGTCTCTTGTGTCTCCTATAATTCTAGGCCAGATTCTATAGATAATTTATTTTTTGGTTGTCGTATTATCACTGGACTTGGATGCTTCTGGGTTGCTAGATGCAACCTCCCATGGCGGAATAGGACTTGGCAGGATACTCTCCAATGGGCCTTGAAGTTTCTCTCAGGCAATGAATTCAATCAATGTATTGCTCGCTTCTCTTTTGGAAACCTCTGCCATGTGATCTGGAAAATGTGGAGCAACATTCTTTTTCGGGAACAAGCCTTGTTTATTCCGGCCTTAAAAATCACTTTATCAAAGCTGTCAAGGATAAAACCTTGATTTTCAGCAACGTGGCGGACACTTCAAGGAATAGAATGATTCAACGCAGCTGGGATATTGACCCGTCCATTTTCTCTCCTTCGGTGTCTGATTTGTCCCTTTAATTTCGGGAAGACTCTGGGATATTGACCTGTCCATTTTCTCTCCTACGGTGTCTGATTTGTCCCTTTAATTTCGGGAAGACTCGGGGCTCTAGGGGGTTTCCAATCTCACTCGCTCTTCAGAGGTTCTTCGGCTGATGCGGACACGTGGAATTGTTGAAGGTGGGACCTGCTTCAGAGGGTGCTGTCCGGCTAGCTGTTTGTTGGCTCGCTCCTTCCTTTTCTTTTGATGTTGCTGGCTGGCTGTTTTTGGCTGCTGGTTGGCTTTCTTAGCCGCTGTTTGGCTGTTTGTGCTTTCTTTTCTCTGGCACCCTTCCACTTGTTATGACTTGTTATCATAATGAGTGTAGGTTTTGGTGCCGTGAACCTTTTGTATAGTTGTGGTAAAAGTTTATAAAATTCTTACGTTACCCAAAAAAAAAAAAAAACTAGAACAGGTGATATAAAATTTCTCAAGTTTTCTCTTCTCTGACAGATACATAATCAGTGTTGTTTATGAGTGCAGACATGCTTAGAAATTGCACAACCAGAGAGAAACAATCATTTTCGTAAGAAGATAATGAATGACTACTATTCCATTTGCATCATTGCACCAGCATAAGGCCCTTGATGCAGAGTCTTAAGCATTGCTGTGAAATTTCCAAGTCAATCTAAGTCATAAAGTTCTTTTGTTGGGATTCATACTGTTCACAAGCTTCCTAAGTGAGCAATGATCCTCTGTTTTGGGACAGAGAGGATACTCCAGAATAAGAAAGTGCTATTTTGGATTCAGCTTTGTCATGTAGAATATTTCAAAGCTTAATTTCCATGTCAGTGGCAGTTCGACAATGGTGTAGTGGAGTTAGTCTTACTTCTGGTGATGTGGTTCCGTGTGTCTGAGGTCACAATTAAGAGTTCCTATACTTGGAAACATTACGCAATTTTCACTTCCATTCTCCTAAGGATGTGAGACCACTTTTCTACCGTCGGAGAACTGTAACTCCAAGCAACTGTCACTGGTCCAGAAGAAAATACTTGCAATCATGTTTATCTTATGCAGTTTCATTCTCGTCTGCATCCAAGTGTCATGAAATGAAGTCGGCTTTGTTTACAACAAAATTGAGCTGCAAAATGCATCTCGACCATTATTGACAGAGAAATACTTGGAGGATAAACCCAAGCCAAAATCAGTAGAGGAAGAGAAGAACAGGGAAGGGATTAGAGATGAAAGCAAATGGGTCAAGACAGCATCCAGCTGTGAGCAGCTGCATTATAAGGAGGAATAACTTGACAAACATTCTAATCTTGGTATTACAGCCACTCCTAGCTTACTTGTTCATTATGGTGCCGCCACTTCCAGTACGCTGCATGTCTTTTTAATCAAAAGCTGTGTATTGATCGGCAACCACTTCCCTAGTCAAACAGAAGTGCAAACCACGTTACATTCAGAGACCACATAGGTCAAATAATGTATACTAAAAATGAAAGGAGATCTCCTGGTTCCTGAATTAAACCTAACCACATATGCATGATGAATAACAGAGTCCTAAACGAATAGGTCACCAACAAATCTTCCAGTCCTTGGTTTGAGACATAGTTTTGGAGATGTAGAACTGCCTGCATCTGCTGCCGCACTAAAATCACAAGGTGAGAGGACCCTTATAGTTTCATTCTAAAAAATGTCCAAGGACAAACCCGTTTCTATTTACTGATTGTTCATAGGTCGCTACATATATATACGTATTTTTGTTCCTGAAGCGATTCTCTTTTTCAGATCTTAGTCGGAGCATCCAAGAACGGCTAGGAACATTGATAAGGGCTTGATCTACTCCAGCAATTGAAAGGATAAACAATTTATTAACGGTCTAGAGATAAAGAAACATGCATTCAAATGTGAAATTCTTTAACATCGAAGATAAAGAAACACGCTTTCCTACTTCGAAAAAGTCTGCAACATGTGCACATCAGATTGACCCTTCACCGAAGACAAAGAAACAAAAGGTGAAATATTTTATAAGGAGGCCAGTACTAATTATGTTCACTAATTCAAATGTGAATTATTTTAATATCGAAGATAAAGAAACATGCGTTCCTACTTCTTTAACACGTTCACGTCAGATTGACTCTCGTGCGTTTATGGCACGACAAAGTCTTTTCCAGAGTCAAAGTCAATGGTAGAAGATCGGATTGAGCGGCTTCGCTGTTCCATGACCACTGACTGAAGATCATTTACTTCAACGATGTCTTTACTTTTATGAAGATGGGATTCACTGGCCTCTTGTTTCTTCTTGACTTGCTTTCTTAGCTATCCGCTTCCTTCGCCTTTGAGTCATGAAACCCGTGAGCCTTAGTTTTGCAGAGTTTCGATCATGCCACTTGCTTCTTGGGATTGCTCTTGCGCTGTGCTTTAGCCGAGTTTCCTGCACCACCAATGAAACAGACAGACTCGCGCTGCTTGCCTTTAAGGCCGGCATATCCGAAGATCCTTTTGGGGTGCTCAGCTCATGGAACGATAGCATTGGGTTTTGCCAGTGGTGTGGCGTTATATGTGGCAGGAGACATCGGAGGGTCACGGTGCTGGACTTGCGATCGCAAGGACTGTTCGGATCAATCTCTCCTCATGTCGGAAATCTCAGCTTCTTAAGGGAAATGTGGCTGCAAAACAACAGTTTCAATCAAGAAATCCCTCCACAGCTCGGCAAATTGCGCCGCCTGCGTATTCTGAATTTGACCATCAACTCGTTAGTTGGCGAAATTCCCAGAAACATATCGGGTTGCTCGGATCTGGTCGTCCTTTGGCTTGGGAAGAACGAACTGACTGGAGAAATTCCTAGAGAGCTTGGGTCATTGCTGAAGCTACGGAAGCTCTATTTGCATAAAAATAATCTTACCGGGAGTATGCCTTCCTCCCTTGGGAACTTATCTTCACTAGAGATTCTTTATTTAACCGAGAACAACTTGAGCGGGAGCATTCCCCAAGTTTTAGGCCGCCTTAAAAACTTGCAATTCTTTTGCTTTGCAATAAATGGAGTGTCGGGTACGATTCCATCTTCATTACTCAATCTCTCTTCCCTAACTGTGTTTGATGCCGAATACAACCAGATACATGGTACACTTCTTGCAAGCATAGGTCTCAAACTCCCAGATTTTGTTTATTTTAATATTCATATGAACCAACTTAAGGGAGCGATACCTCCATCGATATCGAATTGCACAAAGCTAGATATACTTGGACTTGGATATAATAAATTTTCTGGAAAAGTACCTTCTTTGGAAAATTTGTATAATCTTAGTTGGCTACAAATCTTTGGTAATCAGCTT
This sequence comes from Eucalyptus pumila, assembly GCA_016097595.1. NCBI lineage: Eukaryota > Viridiplantae > Streptophyta > Magnoliopsida > Myrtales > Myrtaceae > Eucalyptus > Eucalyptus pumila. The sequence continues at coordinate 26,182,258 of CM027851.1, forward strand.
GGCAGTGGAGAACCTGAAGACTTGAACTTCCTTTGCTCATTAACCAACAACAGCAAATTAGAGCACCTGGCAATCGGCACAAACAAGTTTGGCGGTATGTTGCCTACATGCATAGGTAATTTATCCAACACTCTCACGGAATTTGATGTACAGGGGAATCAAATATTTGGAAAGATTCCGGAAGAAATTGGGAATTTTATCAACCTAGAAGTGTTGTTGATGAATCTCAATAAGCTTTCAGGTGTTATCCCCACAAATTTGGGAAATCTACGAAATCTATCAGAACTGTACTTAAGTGATAACAACCTAGGAGGGACTATTCCATCTTCTTTAGGAAATCTAAGCAAGTTGATTGACCTATACCTTTTTGGGAACAACTTTCATGGGCCAATTCCTTCGCATCTATCAAATTGCATGTCTCTTAATTCGCTCGATCTGTCTAAGAACAATCTCAGTGGTGTTATACCCTCGCAACTTATGAGTCTTCCATCATTAACAATCATTTTGAACTTATCTCAAAACCATTTGACTGGGGTTCTACCCCTAGAAGTTGGCAACTTGAGAACTTTGACTGCGTTGGATATCTCGAACAATTTATTGGTAGGTGAAATCCCAAGTAGTTTAGGTGGTTGCACTTCATTGACATCACTGAGGATGGGAGGCAACTTCTTCCATGGGTTGATTCCTCAATCAATCATATCATTAGGAGGCATTGGAGAACTAGATCTTTCATGCAACAATTTGTCGAGTCAAATTCCAGAATTCTTAACAATATTTCGTTCCTTGAAACTTTTAAATTTATCCTACAATAACTTTGAAGGCATGTTGCCACGTGAAGGAGTCTTTAGGAATGCTACTGGTACTTCTATTATTGGGAACAATAAGCTTTGTGGTGGGCTACCGGAATTTCATCTCCCCAATTGCATTTCCAAAAGCTTCAAGAGTAGAAAGATCAATTTAGTGATATTGTCCACTTCTGTTATTCTTGGAGTTCTTGGAATAGCTCTTATTCTAGCTTCCGTATATCTTTGTTGGTTGAAGAAGACAGTGATGGAACCAGTTTCAAGTTCAAGGGATGATTCATGTCCAAATGTATCTTATGGAACACTCCTAAAAGCAACCGATGGTTTTTCTTCAACAAATTTGATTGGTTCTGGAAGCTTTGGTTTTGTTTACAGGGGTGTACTTGAGGTCAGTGGAACTAGTGTTGCTGTGAAGGTGCTTCATCTAGTCTGTCATGGTGCTTTGAAGAGCTTCAATGTTGAGTGCGAGGCATTAAAGAACATCAGACATCGAAATCTTTTGAAGATATTGACAGTTTGCTCTGGTAGTGATTATCAAGGAAATGATTTTAAGGCCTTAGTCTATGAATTCATGGACAATGGTAGCCTAGAACGATGACTTCACCCAAGTGCAACATCATCTCATCACAATGGACTTCCAGGAAAGTTGAATTTCATTCAAAGGATAAATATTGCCATTGGTGTTGCTTCTGCAGTGGATTATCTTCATCACCAGTGCCACATCCCCATCATTCATTGTGATCTAAAGCCAAGCAATATCCTCTTAGATTCTGAGATGGTCGCACATGTTGGTGACTTTAGATTGGCAAAATTCCTTTTTGGATCATCTTTTGACACTACAACTAATCAGATGAGTTCTATGGGTTTTAGAGGGACAATTGGTTATGCTCCACCAGGTACTCTCTCTCTCTCTCTCTCTCTCTCTCTCTCTCTCTCTCTTTTGAAGTTTGGTAGCGAGTAATCTCTGATAGTCTTACGCACATTCAGTTCTGATTGATGATATGCACTCCAAATTTGACTTGCACTTTGATCTCCATGTGTGGCAGAATATGCAATGGGAAGCAAGGTTTCAAGAGAAGGTGATGTCTATAGTTACGGCATTCTTTTACTAGAAATGTTCACGGGATTAAGTCCCACCGATGACACCTTTAGAGACAATTGGACTCTTCATGATTTTGTTGCAAAAGCTTTGCCTGAACGAGTGTTCGAAATCACGGATAGCGCTTTGCTTCAAGAAAGAGAGAGCCATCTAGGTCCCTATAATCCACAGCATGACATATTTCAAGAGTGTTTGGTTATGATCTATAATATTGGAGTTGATTGTTCGAACGAAGTGCCTAGAAGACGAATGAGCATTAGCGGAGTTACAAATCAGCTACATCAGATTAGGGAGAAACTCTTTGCTTCAGGCTTACATAGACAGGTAAATTCTATAACTAAAGAGAGAATCAATCATCCTTTTCTCCTTTAGACCAAAGTCGATGATTATTCATCATCTACGTCTATACATATCTAACCTTACACATGGCCTTGGGTGCCTACACATTTTTCAGTACTTTTGGTTTTCTCAAAGCTCTAATTTGCTGCCATGTCCTGTAAAAGTGGATCAAAAGTAATTTTTCTTGACCTGTTTTATTTTTATTTTTCCTTTTCATTTGTATGATGCTCATTAAGACGTTTTGCAATCGATTAACTAGTGGAAATCTAATTTAAGGGAAAGCTTGGTTTCTGCAGATCAACTAGGAATGGGCTGCCAGGAATTTAACTAAAGTTCCTAAAGCTATTTCAGTCTAGCATGAGCAATACTACTGCTCTGGTGGGTGAATAAGGATGTACAGCTTTTCAGCGTACTAGCATGACGTGCAAGGCACGAATTATCTGGGAATGTTTTGTAGAATGATGTTGCAATAGTATTGGGTTTTTCTTGGTGTGTGATTGCAAATTCTTCAGCACTACAACTATCATTAAATTTTATTCTCGCATTTTAGAAAAGTTACTTGATCGCCTTTTTTTTTAAAGCACCTAATTACATATGCATATGACTTATTATAGTTATATGGACCGGTCATATTTCTTTATGTGGGATTCGTTAATTGCGTGGATAACCAACTTTCAAAGGTAGAAATTACCAATTAATCAAGAAATTAGTAACTGCCAATATGCTCAAACTTGCTTCTCTAAATAGAAAGTGACCATAAACGTGGAGTTATTAAAAATTTATAATTTGAAAGTAAATGTATTTTTTATCTAAGTAGCATCGACACTGACACACAACACGCGATACGACACGACATGTCGACACGTCGTTTTTCAAAAAACAGATAATTCCGACACATTGGAACACGTTGTATATTAAATAAATATTTTTATATATACATAATAAATTATAATTTTTATTATTATTTCAATCAAATTAATTTGAATCAAATTCATAATAAATAAATAAATAATTAAAAAGGCCTAAAATGAATATACACTAAAAACATTGATCCGTCATTTATTAATATCATTCATTGTTTCAATTTAATAGATTCACTCTATTTCAATAATTCAGAAAACTTGAAGAAAAAGAAGCGATCCATATTCTAGACTCATATGTTGGAAGACAAAAAAAAAAAAAAAACTTAAGGGGGGAATTGTGTATCATGGTAAGTGGGAGTCAGAAGAGAAGAGAAAATTAAGTTTTTCTTTTTTCTCCATTTATTATTTTTATTATTATGTTTTTATATATATATATATATATATATATATATATTGACCTCTCATTTATTGAATTTTTAAAATTGATCTCGTTATCGGAATCATGTGTCGGAAATTCATATGTCAGAATTCCGACTCAAGTGTCGGAGAGTATCGACAAAGTTGACCAGGTGTCGGATTTTCCGACACGTGTTGACCGAGTATTGGAGAGTGTTAGAGAGTGTTGAACACGTGTCAAAATGTCCAATACGACATGAATGCTCTTGGAGAGTATTGATGCGTCATAGCTTTTTATCACGACAAAATTAGTGGTCACCAAAATGCAAACGCCTACTTTCTTGCTAAAGCAGCACTCCGAGCTAATCGCTTAGTATAATGGCATACCCCAATTTTGTATGGAAGTTATTAATGGCGTGGAGAAAATTATAAACTATTAATAGGGCAATAATAATTTTCTTCTTAAAGAAACTGCTCACATTGAAGAACAATTGGATATTATGGGTGCTTGGTTCCCGGGACTCAAAATTGAAAATCATCGATCTGATCTAATAGAGCTGGTCACTATTTTTTTTCTCATGTTTCTATCCAGAAATCTCATTATCCAAAACATAACAATGAACAAATTCAAAGCTCTAGACAAATCCTATACTTCAATTTGGATATCGTCACGGCGTGCGGCGGGAGAGAGGCCGGCGATCGGAAGGGGGCAAAGCGCGAGGGCGGCGAGGTTCGATTCGAGAGAGGAATGAGAAATGGAAGGACACAGTCGAAGAGACAAAGTGGGGTGGCGATCCCCTGCTTCGCGGCTTCGATGATTAGCGTTGAGATGAGGGCTTTTACGGCCGTTGATTCGATCCTTAAGCAACACCCCACGCAGATGGAGCCCGGGCGTCCGGCTGTCGATAGCGGCCGATGGTTTTCAGCCGTTGCATTGTCACTTGGCCGAGCGTTTTGAGAAGAAATTGAGGGGAAATAGAGGGAAAAAAAGAAGAAAGATGAATTGAAACCTTAAAGATTGACATTAACAATTTTAGAAAAGTGGGACAATGCGAAATGAGCATTGCTATAACATGAATGAATGGTTTGCAAAATTTGGATATAAAATGTGATATAAATTATGGGCAATCAATTAAATAAGTGGATAATATTTAACTATCAATTAGAGTCCGACTGATTCTACAAAATTTGTATACTAAATGATGCTGCAAAATGCAAATGATCGATTAAATAAGTGAATTATATTCAATCATCAATAACAATTCGTTGCATCATTTTGTGTATGGATTTTGTAAATCAATCCGAGTAAGCATAGCATTTCCCATGATGAAATTGGTTTGCAAACTCTTGATGTTTATATTAGTTCTTGAATTCTACATTTGATTAATTTGGTGATTACAGCGCTTGATTTGAACCAATTTAGTCTTTCTAATTAATATGACAATCCAATTCACGCCACTTGCACCTTGTAAGGTCCACATACTCTTGCTCGACACCATCATCGAGTGCGGGGCTCATTGCCCTTCCTTGCTATTGATGAGAGTAAGTAGGCCCAGACCAACACGAGTATAGCACGTGGCAACACCATCTTGATTATTTCTCATGTCTTTTATCTTCTCTTCTTCTCCTACTATCGATAACATTGCTTCTTATTATTATTATTATTTTTATTATTATTTGTTGATTTGTTGACATGGCACGTCAGTAGATGCCGATTTCACGTAGCGAGTTGATGGTTATATCCAGTAAGAGGACTAGATTAATTCAAATTAAAGAGTGTGTAGATCAATTTGACTTAAATTGAAATTTAAGAATCGAATTGAACGTTAAATAAAAATTTAGGATTTTTTTTTGCGTGTCCCTTTCTTAGGAGGCACTTTTATATGCTCAAAGCTTTTTCTACAAGTCACTTAAACAAATTAAAAGTAAAATTTCGATATATTACAAATTATTGAAAGGTCTAATGACTTTACATAGTAATTTCGGTACATCTTTTTGGACAATAACCATAGGCCCATTGAAGAATATATGGGAGCGACTTCTCTCTTCAATACTCGACTAAATTAGAATATATAGCGTTTTTATTTCTTCATAAATAGTGTTATGTCAAGTGGTGGCTAAGGGCGCGCATGACAACCATTCTGTTCCAGAAATAATTTATGGAATTTATTTCTAGAAAAGTTTCTAAGCAAAAATAACTGTTTGATAACGACACAAAATTTCTTCCTTTTGGACGGTGGCGGATCGGCGGATAGCGGTGACGAACGACGGCCAGTGGGCAGGCGGCGATCGGCGGCGACAACGGGTGGCAACCGACGATCAGCGGCGGCTGGCAACTGGCGACCGGCAGCAGTGGCGACCGGTGGTGGCGGCCGGCGATCGGCGACCGATGGCGGCGGGGGCCGGCAGGTGGCCGGAGACCGATGGACGGTGGTCAACGGCAATAGATGAAGGACCGGTTGACAAACGATGGAAAAAAAATTTATTTCTCATTTCTGTTCTAGAAATAGAGAATACATTGGGCTCATGAACAAGCATCCTCATCACGAAGGTTGAATGAAATCCTCTCACCAGAAGACCTTGAAGCCCTTGAACAAAAGTACGAGGCACATCTACTAGAAGACAGCTCGGATGACTCAGTTTGTAGCTACAATGCTCGTGACGGACGAGACCGTTGAGTACGTACGGTTTCACCGTAGCAAATCACTTTGTTCACTTTTACCGTAGCACTAGGCTAGGGAATGTACTGTTCACAGTACAGTTACTGTTCATAGTGTGCAAATAATTCCCTTTCGGTGACCCTGTTTGTTTCCGGACCCGTGAGCTAGGTCCCTGTGTGTGTCCTTGTGACCTCTTATTGCCTATATAAGGCAAGGAGGGTGTAATGTTTTGGGCAGAGTCCCCTGAAGTAAAGTGTGTGCTTTGTGAAAATCTCTCCATGGCTTTCTAAACTCCCTCTTCTTCTCCAGCCTGGTAGGATCCTTCAAGAAATGCAGCTTGGGTAGGTTAGAAACGTTTCCATCCTGGCATCTCTGAGTGTCTCTAGGCTCTGAACTAAAGGGCTGAGTGGTTTCTTGCTAAAAGGCTGTCCCTGAAGGGCTTGAACGGGGTTGTTCGCCCATGTAGGATGCATACCTGCAAGAAATTTACTCTCCTTCCCTGGTTCTAAGTCTAGGCCCATTCAAGTGGTATCAGAGCCCAATGTGATGCTTCTTCTTCAGCCCAGTTTGTATTTTCATCCTGATCAGGAATTCTTGGCTGAGGCCAGTTGGATGGATCTGTATATAAAGATGTGTCCATGCTTTGGAATTGTTCGTAGGGATCCTGGGACAGAGGTCCTCTAAAGCGTGCATAAGGGTCCTGGGTGGATTGGACAATGTCATCTTCACTTGTCATTTCAGGCTCTTGGGACGATGAGGCTTGTCTGTATTGTCCGAGTGCTTCCTTAGCTTCTGGTGCTAGGTCATAATGATCCCACGTAGTGGGTGCATTATTCCATATATCTTCGGGAATGGTCTTGTTTTCCTGGCACAGAATTCTTTGGAGTTTTCGATATTCATGTTCACAAAGTCGAACAGATTTAGGATAAGATTTGTAAATCCGGGCTTCTCGGCTGTTCAAGTTAGGTTTATAGGATGTGGTTCCTATTTCTAGTGGTGCATCGAGAATGCTTCCATTATTTCTGCAAAAATTCCAAGGACGTCTGAAAAACAAAATGGTATGGACCTCAGGATTTGGCATCATAGATCTCAGTTCTTTTTCCAAGTCTTGTTTCCAGCATGTAGGATGGTAGAACCAATTTAGAAATTCTAAAAGATTTCTATCACATTCTTTTTCAATGTTTCTTCCGAGCAGGAATATCCTTGTGAGGTTGGCAATGAATCTTCTGGTTGGGATTTCAAAAGCTATTAGATACTTATTGGTTAAGTACCATAATAACGTTTTGAGCTGTTCAGGGAAATCATCTTCCTTCCAGATAAGAGGATGAATGAATGGATAATTCATATTTAACCCAAAAGGATAAAGAATCGAACCTCCATTGAATCTGAATAGGTCTGTGTGGCTTTGCCACATGAGGTTCTCCAGGTTCTCAGCAAGGCTGTCGTTCTGGATTTGCTAAATAATCCCTTGGGGATATTTCTAGCTTTGTGAATCTTTGATGTTCTCAATTTTGTATTTTACTCCATGGTTGAGCATATGGAAAGCAGGCCTTTTGATATACATGTTGATCTCGGCTGGTGCTTTTGGCCTTGATAAGAAGTCAGCAAGTACATTCTTCTTTCCGGGAATATGCTTAGTTTCAAAGGAGTATTTTGAAAACCATTCAGCCCATCGAAGTAGTTGGGAATTTGGAATCTGTTTCTTGTTTAAACTTGGTCATCGAGGGAAAGATGCCATGTCTAATTCCACCAGGAAGTGGTGGCCAATGAGATGAAACTCAAATTTTTTGATTCCATTTTTGACTGCTAAGATTTCTTTGAAAGTGGAATGGTAATGCATTTCAGCTTGAGAGAACTTTCCACTCTTATGGGCACAGAGGAGTCTCTTACCATCAATTTCTTCAAAAAGAACAGCTGCCCAGTATTCATCACTGGCGTCAGTTTGGAGAATTCGTTTGCCTGTTGATGGTATTTTTAATGGTGGGAGATTCTGTATAATCTCCTTGAGTTCGGCAACTGCTTCGGTTTGAATTTTTCCCCAAGGTGGGGAATTCTTCTTCAGCATAGATTGCAAAGGAATCAGAAGCTTTGCAATATTTGGGACAAAATCCCTGAGATAGTTAATTATCCCAAGAAATTGCTGAACTTGCTTTGTTGTGAAGTTGTCCTGAGGAAACTTCAATTTAAGCGATATGCGGCCCTGGGTAATATGTACCTTTGTTAAGGTGCATACCAAGAAATTCAATTTCTGTCTGGGCAATATTCATTTTCCTTTGCGAAAGCATAATACCATGCTTCTTTACGATTTCGCAAATTGCTCAAGGAGTTGGCGGTGTGTGTTGCTCATCGGGATCGACTGTAGAGCAGAATATCGTCAATGTATACAGCTGCACTTGATAGAATTGGTTGGAAGATGCGGCACATGGCCTTTTGGAAAAAGGATGGTGCTACCTTTAAGCCAAAGGGAAGAACTTTCCATTGGAAGTGCTGGTTAGGAATACAGAATCCTGTTTTGGATCTGTCTTCAGGATGGATGCCCAATTGCCAAAATCCGGCTTTGAGGTCGAATTTGGAATAGATGTGGGCTTTGGTTAAACCACTAAAGAGAGAATCTCTAGATGGTAAGGGGAATTTATCATCTTGGAGGAAAAGATTGAGAGGTTGATAGTTAATTACCAGTCTCATTTTTCCTCTGTTTTGCTCGGCACGCTTATTGACATAAAAGGCTTCACAAGCCCATTGTGAATTGGAAACTTCAATAAGGCCTTGTTGCAAAAGTTCCGAGCATTCCCTTTGAGCTAGAACTAAATGTTCTGGCTTCATTCCCATGTGGCTCGCCCTGGTTGGGTTTATGTCTTCATTTTTCTTGAAAGGAAGTCGAACAAAGAATTCTGGGTTTTCCCATAAAGGATGAGAGCACTTTTGAGCGAATTCTGCATGGGATTCTGAACAAAATTCTAATAACTTTTGCATAATTGGATCTAGTAGACTCATTTCAATGGAAAATAGTCTCTGGATATTAACAAATTCAGAGAATTGATCTTTATATCTAAGACCTTTTCCAGGAATGATGCTAAGCTGAGAGATTTGAGTCATAATGTCCCACCCAATTATCAAATCTTTATTGGGAAGGTTAGATCCAAAAATCTTTGCAGTTATGGAACACTGCGGGAAGAACTGGACGGTTACAGGAGTGGTTCTGACATTTGTGGAGAAAGTATCTCCTGACGCAGAATTGAAATATCGGATGTAAGGAGTCAGAATTCTTCGGGAAGAATTTTGGTATCTAGGATAGAACAACTTGCTCCCGTGTCAATGAGAGCAATAACGGTGATAGGTTTGGCAAACTTTGATGTGAGGATTTTTACGGGAAAATGTGGACAGTGAGTTTGACTTAAAAATATGTCAAGGTTTGGTTCGGAGATGATGGTGATATATGGAAAATTTCTTGATTCGAGTCGACTCGGTTTTTCACCGGAAGTTTGGTAAGAGGGAATGGCACAAAGAGTTTGTTCAGATGGTTCTTCATCGCAGAGAATAAGGATTCAATATCATCATTTTCGAGAGAAATACCTATTTCGTTCTCAATATGATGAATTAGATTATTCTGACCTTTTCTCGCTTGAGGACAATTTTTAGCAAAATGTCCTTTCTGATTGCAAATGTAGCAACGATTTGATTTCTTGTGGCCTGTGCGATCCTTTCTTTTGCGTAGGTATCGCCATTTCTTCTTTTTCCGGAAATACTTAGAGCCATGTTTGGATTTCTTTATCCAAAACTTCTTGTAATGTTTCTTCTTCCGAGAATACTTGCCACATGTACCATCACAGTCTTTCTTGGAGCATTTAATTTTCAGCTCTTGACGGGAGCAGGCTGATTCAAGGCGTTTGTCATCTGTGATGTATGTTTGTACCATCCTGCGTTTTAAGCATAATTCTTCTAGGCATAGATGGATTTCTTGCTGTATTTCTCCCAAAGAAATATCTTGTATCCTCCTTTGTTTTCCAAAGAATGATCTTTCAACCATCTGGGAAAGTTCCTTCGGGATGGAAGTAAGAAAGACATGCTTCAAATTTGGCTCTGCTCCAACTTGATAAAAGGTTTGAAGCATTAATTTAAAATGCTTATCAAGATGTTTCTTCTGGGAGGAGCAAGATATCGTCTTTCAAAAAACTCTCTTCTTTTTATCTCTATGAGATCACCGGGTTTTCCCACAAAGACATGATATAAGAGAGTGAGAGCATGGCTGAAATTAGGTGACATCGAAAATGAATCGGTCCCGTTCGAGAGTGATTGCCACGAACTTCAAGCTTCCCGTGAATCTTGTAACGAAATTGTACAAGACATCATTCATATCATGATTGGTAATAGACTGGGTCTTCAGCCATGTATGAAATTCTTCAAGCCTTATTGGCCACTTCTGATAAGGAATATCATCAATGGTGAAGAATTGTTTTGATGCGATAGACACATGCTGAATAGGATTGCGAGTAGGATCGCTTGTCTGACCCATTTCTGTATCAGAATAATCTGATTCCATGTCAACATCTGGTGGGTCAGCCATGAATATTGATGAAGTGACTGGTGCAAAGGGGAGGGTATCGACTGTAGGAATTGAGAAGGATGAGGAGGAGGAAAGGGATGCGAAGATTCTGTTTCGGTATCATGGGAAGTTTGCTCCACTGGGAGCAGAGTCTTGGGAGGATCAGGTTGTTCAGGCCGTTGGATAACAGGATCGGGTTCCTGGGTGCCTAAATCCTTTAGAAAAGATTCTAATGGATTTGATAGCATCATCTGTTCTGGCCTTTCTCTTATGACAATGGAACTTGATCTTGTTGGTGATGCCTTTTCGGGTGATGCTTTTTCTTTCCCTTTTCCTTCTCGCGGGGTTTTGATACGATTTCGTAAGTCCGCCATATCCGGTTCTCTTCGTAAGGATCTGTTGGAATAGTGGCAAAAATGGATGTTTGAGGTGGCGGGGTAAATACCCGGTTTTGACGGGAGGTGCGAATGGGTCAAATGGTCGAACCTTCATTCTTCGAGAAGCTGGATTTGGGTTTTTAGCTTTTCTATTTCATTTGTGGATTTTCGAGATAATGGTACCCAAGATGTTGTCCTGATTCCAAGGCGTGAAGCCTTTTCTGGAACTCAGAAAGTATCTTCTTGGTACTTTCATCATATCTTCGGAGATCTTGTTGCACACTTCCAATTTTGGAGTCAATTGCCTTAAAGGCATGTTCGTGCTAACATAGTCTCTCGATTGCCAATTTAGGACGGCAAAGAGCGAGAGTTTTTTTCTGTTTCCCATGTTCATCCACATTAGTGGGAGTAGGAATTTTGGGAACATGGCGATATCTGCCATGAGGATCAATAAACTCTTCTGTAGCAGGGAATGAGAGTTTAGAACTTTCCTTGACAAGTGGAGGAAAATCAGTATCCTGGAACATAGCGATAGAAGAAGTAGATGGTACTTCTTCTGGAACTTCGAGGGGGTAAGAATGCTTCTTAGCCCACTTAAGGATTGGCTTATAGAATGGAGAGAGGACTTGCTTTTTCTGGGGAGGAAATGGTGGTGGTGTTTTTGGTGGATCTGGTGAGGCCTGGGATGTAGTACTAGACTCTGGTGGTGGAGGAGGTGGTGCATAAGAAACCATGAACTGGTATTTGTTACATTCACCAAGAGTATCAACAGAGGAATCTCCGTCTAAGTACCTTTGGAACATCTTATCCTTTGGCCTTTTCCTTCGAGGTGAAGATTTTGCAAAAGGATCTACCTCGTCGGGCGAATTTGTACAGTGAGAACACTGACAAAAGGGGTCCCAAAAATAATGATCATAATTGTCTTTATAGTAATGAACAGGATGTCCATCACTATTAAAATGTCTAACATGCTTCTTTGGATCTGGCTCAGAAATAGATTGAGGAACACATGGTTCAATCATGAAGAGGGTTTGGAAGATAGAAGGACTTTCTTCCTTTTCCTTGCCAAATTTGATGGAAACAGTTCCATCTTTTTTCCTTACGAACTCTGAGTCCGTGGACTGGAAAGGCTTGTTGTGCTGATGTAGCTTTTCGTAGTTGGTAATCCAAGTCTCTGGAAGAAGCTTGGCCAACGTATCCTTTGGGATCTGTGCGGGAACATGAATACGGGATGCCTGGTCATTACGCATAGAGATGAACGGGGCATCTTCATTACCATTGTTGAAGTTGAGATCAAGTGCATGATTCGCACTCGATAAACCATCTCGGTAATGTAATGTTGCAGCTACTGATTCAGCGGTTTGAGGGCTCCAGAAGCTGAACTTGGACTTTTATAAAAGAAAAAATGGCGGGGATCCGAAAGAGCGATGTTGAAATTGGGGTATAGAGTGACAAAGACTGTTCCTGCATTCAGAGTAGTTTGAACAGTACCGATGCAAGCATGCTGGTATTGTAAAAACCTGGTATCTAACAATGCTACTCTTGCCACAACTGGCAAACCCTTTCGACCATGGAAAGTTAGAGCAAGACGAACAGCTCCATAATGGACATGAGTGTATCCCTGTTGAGCCCATTGTCGGGGAAATTCTGGAGGGATCTGGAGAGTAACAAAGTATTCCTTTTCGAAAGGGGAATAGGATCTTTGGTCGAATTTGGAGGACCGAACGTACTCCTTTACTTGCTTTGGGGTTTGGTGAATAAGTTGGCGGATGGAGCGGATGGGTGAGAATGAAGAGGTTGGTTTTGCGAAAGCAGAATAAGGGTTCATAAGGGGGAGTTGGGTTTCAGAAATCTTGGTTTCATCACTAAGAGAGACTTCATAAAGATAGTCTATCTTAGAAGCATTAGAGACACGAAACTCAGGAGGTGTTGAGGATGAAGACGAAGGTGCAAGGGACACTGGTGCTTCGAGGATTTCAGGTTCTATAGACATGATGAGAAGAGATCTTCTCAGCACTGGATTCACCTGTCAAGCGCATGGAATGGATAACATTAAAAACGAAACCATGGCTCTGATACCACTTGAATGGGCCTAGACTTAGAACCAGGGAAGAAGAGTAAATTTCTTGCAGGTATGCATCCTACATGGGCGAACAACCCCGTTCAAGCCCTTCAGGGATAGCTTTTTAGCAAGAAACCACTCAGCCCTTTAGTTCAGAGCCTAGAGACACTCAGAGATGCCAGGATGGAAACGTTTCTAACCTACCCAAGCTGCATTTCTTGAAGGATCCTACCATTTGGAGAAGAAGAGGGAGTTTAGAAAGCCATGGAGAGATTTTCACAAAGCACACACTTTACTTCAGGGGACTCTGCCCAAAACATTACACCCTCCTTGCCTAAAATAGATCTTGAACAAAAAAATTATTTCTGGAACAGAAATTCTGGTTTGTCATGCACCCCTAAGTAAGTATAACTTATTATGATAATTGAGTGAATCCTCCACGTCATTCAACAGCATATCAATTTCGTAAATTATTCGAACGTAATTCTATTCAAATTTTTATGTCCTACTTATTTAAATACTTAAATTTAGACCAAAAAAATACTTAAATTATAGTTATAGACCAACCACTCAAAAATCAATCTTACTATATAGTAATACTCCTCTTTAAAAAGGAGGAGGGACAAATGTGTAAATTGGCGGGGAAAGGATATGAGGCGAACCCGGATCTTTTGCGGTTCCTTTAGCGGACGCAAAGCATCGCAAACCGCGAACAGCACAACGGCCATGGCTTCCGTCACGGAGCTTCCGCAAACCGACCGCCCTCGACGGTCGTCTTCTCCGTCCAGCAGCCGCCTCGAACCGGCCGCTAGACGTCGCGAAGCAGCTCGGCCCTCCGGCACGCGGCGCTTCGCGGAGGCTCGCGGCCCTCGACGGTCGTCTTCTCTTTGCTGCCGTTGCCGCTCGCGCTCGCGGTCACTTCGCTGCCGCGGTCGTCGGAGGCCAGGGAGAGGCGCAACCGGAAGGCCATCCCTCTCGAGGAATACTCCACGACCCGTGAGTCTCCCGAGCCCTCCCGTTTTTTTTTTCTATTTTCTTTTCCTCTCGTTCCTCGGTTTCCCGTCGCGTCGAGCGCGTGAATTTAGTCGTGCTCTGCTGTTGCGCGTGTCGGGAGATGTTGCCGATTCCCTTGTTTGTAGTTGGATGTGATTGTCGAAAGCGAATGCACGACTGAAACCGAATTCGATGTCAGATGGGGTGTTCGAAATACGTGCTTCATCCGTCCTCGTGATTGAGCGAGCAAATTGCTACGATGATGCAAGTGATGCGAGTATAATAGGCATTTGAGTAAGTAATTTGACTCGCGATGTCGTTAGGTACGTCTTGGACTAGGTCGCACTGCGATAAATAGAAACTATAATGTTACTCTTCGGAGTCTCCGAATAGTAATTTGCGTGAATTTTAGTCCGATAGTGTTGTTATAGTCAAGTTGTTCCTGCAGTTTCATTTATCGGCAGAAGATTGGAGAGGTGGTAGTGTGTTAATGTGTGTCTGTGATTTGCCTTTCATGGACTATATCGCTGACAATTTTGAAGCTACCACTTGATATGATAATGTAGTTGAAGTGAATACAATAGGCGTTAAAGATGTAATTCAGTCCCATCGTGTCCTTAGGGACGATTAGAATGTGCACAGTTCAAAAAAGTTGGAGGTGGTAGTAATTACTAGTCCGAGTCTTGGTTTGCACAGATTCTGTGGCTTTGTCATTTAATTTATATGGTTCTCTTGTGTTTCACGAGAGGAAGTCGCATTTTAGCATCTTATCTGTTCTGTTTTAGTAAGCAATTCCAATACCTGCAACAGCTGACGGAGTGAAATACTATGATATCATTGAGGGGAAGGGTCTAGTAGCTACAAAAGGATCGACAGTCCAGGTTTGTTGATGTTGGTTTTCTGTTTATATTTCCTTGAGCAATATATGAACTGGTAACATTCTGTGTTCAATCCTCTGTTGCAGGTGCATTTTGACTGTATTTATCGTGGTATTACTGCTGTATCAAGTCGAGAATCTAAGCTTTTAGCTGGAAATCGCATCATTGCTCAAGTCTTATACTTTGGATTTTCCTTTTTCATTTCATTTTGTTTTTTGTTACAGAGAAATTTCCCTCATTTTGACTTGTGCCTTATCTAGACAAATGCTTTGCTAATGTGCAAGCTTACTTGGCATTATTAGCCATATGAATTCAAGGTAGGATCTCCTCCGGGAAAGGAACGCAAGCATGGATCTGTAGATAATCCAAATGGATTATTTTCAGCACAGGCAACTCCCAAGCCGCCACGTGCTATGTGCTCGATAACAGAAGGGATGAAAGTGGGTGGAAAGGTGATTTTCTCTTGGTTCCCAGCGGCAGTAAATATTCATCAATGTGGCTAGTTTGCCATTCAGTACCTGAATTGCATACCCTTTGACTAGTGCTGTTGTATTTTCCTTGTCATATCTTCTCTGTCTTATTGTTCTTGAACTTTTGTCCTTTATCAGAGAACAGTGATTGTTCCTCCAGAGGCTGGCTATGGTCAGAAGGGAATGGCTGAGATACCGGTAGTCTTTGTATTCTTGATCATGACTAACAATCATTTTTGTTGTGACATGAGTACCTTTATTATGGCCATCAAATCAGCAGGTCATCAAATGATGTCATTGGGAATTAACAAACTTTGTGTTTAGGAGCTGAAAATACCACCAAATGCCCGGTTCTTAGAGCTTGCTTGAATTTTATTGCATCTTTTAAGATTTCAATTCCAATCCTAAGTGAGGTTTTCAGTATATTTGCATGCTGGCTGGAGTTCAGCTGCATTTGGCATCTATGAGCGTGTCATTACATGTTGTTGAAAGGTAAATATGATTTATTCCTGAGAGTAATTGTATTTTCCTTTTCCAGCCAGGAGCCACCTTTGAACTGAATATCGAGCTTCTGCAGGTAGAACGACCTGAAGGAAACCAGACTTAGCATTGGGTGAGCAGGACCATGAGGAGATGGAGTTGATATAAATTGTGAAATTTTGTCTCTTTTTCTTCTAACAGAAGGCAGATGAGTCGGCTGAGGGATCCTTATGGGCAGAGCCATTAGTCAGATTGAAATTGTGACTCTACAGTTTCTACATATACTGTCTGTATCAAAAAAGCCCCTGCACATTTTGTTTGTATCTACCAGGATTTTGGAATTTAACGAAACACCTTCTTCATCTTCTTATATTCTTGCTTCTAATGCTGCAGAAATCACTGATAATTGTCTGTACTGTATAAATGAGACTGTTGACCTCATGAGTAGAGACTAAATTTCCAAACTTCTCTCCCATCATCTTTTAAGGAAAACAAGATCGGCACCTGCTTGTAACAAGTCTGGTTTATCTTATCACAAGAATGGGAACATAGGATGATAGTTAGGAACAGTGTTTTTGTGCTCTGCCATATTTACAGTTGCGAATTTGGCATACTTGTTCCATCAACCTTGAACATTTGTTGAATGAAGAAACAAAATTTAGACGGATGAGGAGCATGCAAGTTGCAACAGAATTGCATATTATGTCAAAACAACGAGTAGTCCACTATGTCATTTTTTTTTTCTTTTGAATTGCTGGCATTTTTCTTTAATAATGGAAAAATCCACCATAGATAAACTCCAACCTGTGAGATTCCTCAATAATCGTGTAGACAAGTCACACGGGAGCCAAAATTTCCGTTTTCCTTTTGGAAATTGTGTGCGGCATTTTACATATTAATCTTAGTACGAAGCACGAAACCTAAAATCAATATGGAAGGGTGGTTTTACGGTAACTTTCGTTTTCTATTAGTGCTTCATATTGTGCTAAATGATTAGATCCTGTTTATTATTATTTGATAGTCTTAGTTTTTGTGGTTTTATTTTCAGCAATTAATATTGTCAGTTTGATATTCCAATTGCCAAAATCCCACACCAGGAATTCTCTTTAGAATATACACACATTCGTTCATTACTCATTGAATACATTATACATGCAACGGACTAATGGAGTATTTCATAAAACAAAGAAAACATGCAACGGAGATAATATTTGTCAGTTTATCTTTAGGGAACATTTACATTTTCGTTGAAATGTATTTTCCCTTGGTTCATTTCTAGCAAAACAAAAAGCATCGTTTCATTTTATATTTGATTCATGTGTATTTTGATAATTAGATGGGTCTAGTTTACACGATTCCGGTTTATTCAATAATTGACTATCAGCAATTGTTCGCTTTTATAAAAAAAATTCACTATCACAGGTCAGAACACGAGACTGAAATTGTTTGAAAATGAATGGGAAGAAAATGGATAAATTATAACCTAAAATTATATTGTTTCGGGCACTTAAGTGCTAAGACTTTATTTTATTTATTTAAATTCTAAAAACTTGCCATTTTGATGACTTTTAAGACCTTCCTTCAGTTGATGAAAGTACCAATTGAACTGAAAGTTACAAGTTCTAGGATTCAAATGCAATGAATGAAAGTATTAGAACTTAAGTACATGAAATTGACGAGTTTAAGGATTTACGTTAATAGTTAGCCTGAAATAAAATATGAGCTTAAATCAGCATGAAAATGAAAACATTTCACATTAATTCCGTTTCTCACATAATTTAATTATTTGTATGCTAATAAAATATTCTGAAATGCCTAGGAGACAACCAGACAATTAGCTCACACAGTCGAGGATAATTACATCATACCCCTTAGGTTTTTGGTTGTGGCAATTTGCCCTTAATAACTCAATTTTTCCATGTGATCTAGGCATTTTGAAATTCAGTGCAATGTTGACCAAACACTCTGCATGGTATCTCTCATTTTAGATTTGATGAAATGGGATGAACTAAAATGAGATAGAGGGGAAAAAAAGTGGATAGTGATTGCTAATGGAGACGGGCAATACCTATTACCTTGGGATTGGTCGGTGCTCAGAGTAACAATGGTCAGTGATTCAGGTGCTCTTGCTTGGAATACCATTGCTTAAAAAAGAGTCATATCGAGCGAGAGAGATCAATCCTTTCTGGGGTGACAAAACTTGAGAAAGGACAAATGCCCAAGTATCCTAGTTGTAAATCAATTCCCCCTCCCCCGTCTCCTCATTATCCTTTTTTAGTTTTCTTTCATTTTGTTTAGTCATAAGTTATGTCTTTTGATATTAAAAATACTATAAAGAGAAGTGTTCCAACGAATTTCCAAAGATCAGGGGGCGTACTGCGGAAGTTCTAAAACATCAACATCAGGGGGTAATTTGTAAATGTGTAATGATTCTCCTGAATTTTGGACATTTTCTCCCTTCACAACAGGAACCACCTAGTCAAACTTTTCGACTTTTCAGTTGTATCAGCTACTGATAGTGGGATTGGGAACTTTCTTATGTGGAAAAAAGCACTGATATCTGAAAATGGAGAAAGTTGAAGGATTCATCTAGCTCTAAAGGGGAAAAAACCCTACCGAACTTTGCTGCTTTAAGGCCATATCATAGCAGATGAATGTTCGGCTTTAGAAAAATAAACTTGGATGGATTTTTCACCTACATGGTTTCTGACGTGGAGGTTCTTTTAATCCAGAAGGGCAACAACAGAGCTTATTCTAAGGTGTTTTGCTCCTCCAATCTCTGCTATGTCCAAATAAAGATCTAGGGTCTTTAAATTGTCAAGCTCTTTGAAGGCATTAAAAAAAAAAAAAAAATCTAATCTTGTCTTTGCTGGGCTGGTTCTGTTCCTTCTCACATAATCACATAATAAGCAGAGTCAATTCAACTTCGAAGGCAGAGGTGGCTTGCTAATGCATTGTCCCTGTTGACAGAGTAAGCTATACCTGAAATTGATCTAATCTAGTGAAAATCTATAGATGGAGATATACGGTCCTCGGCATGACCTTAAACTGCAGCGCTCCAGGGGGGACAACCCTGATAACAAGGCCCTGGGCACGGGTTGGTGCCTCCCTCCCGCTCCTTTGCGGGCCCCTAGGGCATACAGGGGTATTGGGAGTTTCCCCCCAAGAAAAAGATAAGGTTGGGAGCAAAGTCTAGGCTCCCGGAAAACATATTAGAACCTGGCGCGGGGGGACAACCCCGATGACAAGGCCCCCGCACACGGGTTGGTGCATGCCCCCCGCTCCTTTGCGGGCCCGAGGGCCATACGAGGGTATTGGGAGTTTCCCCCCCAAGAAAAAGATAGGGTTGCTCCTGGAAAACACATTAGAACCAGGCGTAGGTCCTTAGCATAACCTTAAAAGGCTATGACATCCTGGAAAGACAGGATAGAGGGAGGGCTCCCCCTCGATAAAGATTGGATCCCCCATGAGGGCCCCGGCCACAAAGACCCCTTTCGGGGGGTCTTGGGAGCCCTCACCCGGATCCCCGTGAAGCCGATCCCCCTTAAACGTGGGGGGCAGGTTCAGGGAAATGAAGGGTCCGAGGGTGAAGAGTTAGTTCAACTTCGAAGGCAGAGGTGGCTTGCTAATGCATTGTCCCTGTTGACAGAGTAAGCTGTACCTGAAATTGATCTAATCTAGTGAAAATCTATAGATGGAGATATCAGAATGGCATTCACTCTTGAGTTCATTTTTTGAATTTTCTGTCGGGTACTTGCAGAGAGACAAATTAATGATCTCGCAGCAGAGGCTTTGTTTGGAAGAGTACGTGGCTCGCAGAAAGACTCGTTTCTAACCTTATTGAACTGCATAGAATTGGTTAATGACATCTGTTCATACAAAAATTGACCTGAAGTGGCCTCTCAATTGGCTAATTCATTAGATAAGTGCATGGTATGTTGCAGCGTGGCAGCAAATTTGGATTGGCATCATGACTATTTTCACGCTGCTGTTACTTTCAGCTTGCTTGAATTTTCATTGCTGTCTAACGATAGGTTGCAAGAATGAGCATGCAATCAGGGGTTCCATTGGAGCATACGTGCATGATCTTACTTGAAACAGTTCGTCGAGAAAATAACATCAGATAATATACAAGATGTACGACTAAGCACCATGTGACCTAGTAGTTTCTACCGTATGGACAAGATGAACTCCAACAGGTGTTTGACATGAATGTGAATTCAGCAGGTAATTCCAACAAAAAACACAAGGGAGCTTCATGGGTTCTTTGCGAGCGGTCATGGACTTCGCCAAGAAGACCCCTTATCTCCTTACCTATTCACTTTGGTTATGGAAATCTTTTCCGGGATACTTTTTCTTCGATCCAGGCAACCGGGCTTCAAATTCTTCTAGAGACGTAAAACAACGAGCTTATATCATTTATTCTTTGTTGATGATGCCTTTCTCTTTTGTGAAGCAAACTTGGCATTGGTATCTCTCCTCAAGGAAGGCCTTGAAACCTTCTCTACTTGGAGTGGGCTGAGACCCAATATAAACTAAAGCGAAGTTTTCCTTGCTGGTGGGACGGCCCTCTCTTGGACCCAAACACTTCATACCTTTGGGTTCCAGGAAGAAAGTCTACCGGTTCGTTACTTGGGCGTTCCCATTATCACCAAGAGACTTGGCAAGGCGGATTGTATCTCTCTCGTCAACCGCATAACTACATGATTGCAATCAAGGGCTCAGCATTTTCTTTCTTTCGCAGGCCGCCTTCAACTTATAAGGTCCTCCATGCAATATGAGCTTATTGGGTTAGTATTTTTATATTACCTAGAACTATGTTGGATCGCATTGAGCAAATTTTAAGACAATTCCCCTAGAAAGGCCCGGGCCTTGGAAGAGGAGGAGCGAAAGTCTCTTGGGATGACGTTTGCCTACCGAAAGGAGAGGGAGTGGAAGTCTCTTGGATGACGTTTGCCTACTGAAAGAAGAGGGAGGGCTTGGCATACGCAGGCTGCGGGATTGTAACACGGCAGCCATGCTTAAGCACATTTGGATCCTGTTTACTGATAAGGGATCCTTATGGTGCAAGTGGGTTCATTCAATTTTTTTGAAAATGAAGAATTTTTGGGTCGCTAATAAGCCAATTGTTTGTTCTTGGGCCTAGAAAAAGATACTCCACCTTAGGAGATATTTTAACTGGTCCTTTCAATGGAGTATTGGGGATGGCTGCTTTGTGTCTCTTTGGTTTGATCATTGGCATCCTAGAGGCCCCCTTAATCTATTATTCTTGGACACTTACATCTACAGTCAAGTTTACCTAGGATGGCTTCGGTTGTGGACTTGTTCTCCGCAGCAGGCCAGGAGATCAAAGCCATCTTAGAGACATGGGAGTTCCCCCTCCCCATTTTGTCTCATAATTTGGATCGGTTCTGATGGATCGAAAGTACCTCGGGCAACTTCTCAGTAGCTTTGGCGTGGGAAACCATTCAACCAAAAGGAACCTTAGTTCCTTGGTTCTCGTTTATTTGGAGCAATGTACTCACTTTGCAGTATCAATTCAACCTGTGACTCATTGCTAAGAACCAGCCTCCTAACCAGGTTCTTTTACTTTCATATGGGAGGATTGATGACGTCTCTTGTGCCTTCTGTAATTCTAGGCCATATTCTATAGATCATTTATTTTTTTTATTGTCGTATTACCGCTGGACTTGCATCCTTTTGGGCTGCTAGATGCAACCTTTCATGGCGGAACAGGACTTGGTAGGATACTCTCCAATGGGCCTTGAAGTTTCTCTTAGGCAATGAATTCAATCAATGAATTGCTCGCTTCTCTTTTGGAGTCCTATGCCATGTGATCTAGAAAACGTGGAATAGCATTCTTTTTTTGGGAACAAGCCTTGTTTATTCCGGCCTTGAAGAATCACTTTATCAAAGCTGTCAAAAATAAAGCCTTGACTTTCAGCAACGCGGCGGACACTTCAAGAATTAGAAGGATCCAACGCAGCTAGGATATTGACCCGTCCATTTACTCTCCTTCGGTGTCTGATTTGTCCCTTTAATTTCGGGAAGACTCGGGGCTCTAGGGGGGTTTCCAATCTCACTCGCTTTTCAGAGGTTCTTCGGCTGATGCGGACACGTGGAATTGTTGAAGGTGGGGCCTGCTTCAAGGGTGCTGTCCGGCTGGCTGTTTGTTGACTCGCTCCTTCCTTTTCTTTTGATGTTGCTGGCTGGCTTCTGGCTGCTGGTTGGCTTTCTTAGCCGCTGTTTGGCTGTTTGTGCTTTCTTTTCTCCAGCACCCTTCCACTCATTATGAATTGTTATCATAATGAGTGTAGGTTTTTGGTGCCGTGAACCTTTTATATAGTTGTGGTAAAAGTTTATAAAATTCTTACATTACCAAAAAAAAAAAAAAAAAAAAAAAAAAAAAAAAAAAAAAAAAAAAAAAAACACTACGACAGGTGATATAATAATTTCTCAAGTTTTCTCTTCTCTGACAGATACATAATCAATGTTGTTTATGAGTGCAGACATGCTTAGAAATTGAACAACCAGAGAGAAACAATCATTTTCGTAAGAAGATAATGAATGATTACTATTCCCTATCTGTATCATTGCACCAGCATAAGGCCCTTGATGCAGAGTCTTAAGCATTGCTGTGCAATTTCCAAGTCAATCTAACTCATAAAGTTCTTTTGTAGGGATTCACACTGTTCACAAGCTTCCTAAATGAGCAATGATCCTCTGTTTTGGGACAAAGAGAGGATACTCCGGAATAAGAAAGTGCTATTTTGGATTCAGCTTTGTCATGTAGAATATTTCAAAGCTTAATTTCCGTGTCAGTGGCAGTTCGACAATGGTGTAGAGGAGTTAGTCTTACTTCTGGTGATGTGATTCCGTGTGTCTGAGGTCACAATTAAGAGTTCCTATACTTGTAAACATTACGCAATTTTCACTTCCATCCTCCTAAGGATGTGAGACCACCTTTCAGAGAACTGTAACTCCAAGCAACTGTCACTGGTCCAGAAGAAAATACTTGCAATCATGTTTATCTTATGCAGTTTCATTCTCGTCTGCATCCAAGTGTCAAGAAATGAAGTCGGTTTTGTTTACAACAAAATTGAGCTGCAAAATGCATCTCGACCATTATTGACAGAGAAATACTTGGAGGATAAACCCAAGCCAAAATCAGTAGAGGAAGAGAAGAACAGGGAAGGGATTAGAGATGAAAGCAAATGGGTCAAGACAGCATCCAGCTGTGAGCAGCTGCATTATAAGGAGGAATAACTTGACAAACATTCTAATCTTGGTATTACAGCCACTCCTAGCTTACTTGTTCATTGCGGTGCTGCCACTTCTAGTACGCTGCATTTTTTTCTAATCAAAAGCTGTGAATTGATCGGCAGCCACTTCCCTAGTCAGACAGAAGTGCAAACCACGTTACATTCAGAGACCACATGGGTCAAATAATATTTACTAAAAATGAAAGGAGATCTCCTGGTTCCTGAATTAAAACTAGCCACATACGCACGATGAATAACGGTGTCCTAATCGAATAGGTCACCAACAAATCTTTCAGCCCTTGGTTTGAGACATAGTTTTGGAGATGTAGAACTGCCTGCATCTGCTGCCGCACTAAAATCACAAGGTGAGAGGACCCTTATAGTTTCATTCTAAAAAATGTCCAAGGACAAACCCGTTTCTATTTACTGATTGTTCATAGGTCTTTACGTATATATACGTATTTTAGTTCCTTGGAGACATGAGTCTATACCATCCTGAAGCGATTCTCTTTTTCAGATCTTAGTCGAAGCATCCAAGAACGGCCAGGAACATTGATAAGGGCTTGATCTACTCCAGCAATTGAAAGAATAAACAATTCATTAACGGTCTAGAGATAAAGAAACATGCATTTAAATGTGAAATCCTTTAACATCGAAGATAAAGAAACATGCTTTCCTACTTCCAAAAAGTCTGCAACATGTGCACATCAGATTGACCCTTCATCGAAGACAAAGAAACAAAAGGTGAAATCTTTTATAAGGAGGCCAGTACTAATTATGTTCACTAATTCAAATGTGAAATATTTTAATATCGAAGATAAAGGAACATGCGCTCCTACTTCTTTAACACGTTCACGTCAGATTGACTGTCGTGCGTTTATGGCACGACAAAGTCTTTTCCAGAGTCAGAGTCAATGGTAGAAGATCGGATTGAGCGGCTTCGCTGTTCCATGACCACTGACTGAAGATCATTTACTTCGACGATGTCTTTACTTTTATGAAGATGGGATTCACTGGCCTCTTGTTTCTTCTTGACTTGCTTTCTTAGCTACCCGCTTCCTTCGCCTTTGAGTCATGAAACCCATGAGCCTCAGTTTTGCAGAGTTTCGATCATGCCACTTGCTCCTTGGGATTGCTCTTGCGCTGTGCTTTAACTGAGTTTCCTGCACCACCAATGAAACAGACAGACTCGCGCTGCTCACCTTTAAGGCAGGCATATCCGAAGATCCTTTTGGGGTGCTCAGCTCATGGAACGATAGCATTGGATTTTGCCAGTGGTATGGCGTTATATGTGGCAGGAGACATCGGAGGGTCACGGTGCTGGACTTGCGATCACAAGGACTGTTCGGATCAATCTCTCCTCATGTCGGAAACCTCAGCTTCCTAGGGGAAATGCGGCTGCAAAACAACAGTTTCAATCGAGAAATCCCTCCACAGATTGGCCAGTTGCGCCGCCTGCGTATTCTGATATTGACCAACAACTCGTTAGTTGGCGAAATTCCCAGAAACATATCGGGTTGCTCGGATCTGGTCCTCTTTTGGCTTGCGAATAACAAACTAACTAGAGAAATTCCTAGAGAGCTTGGGTCATTGCTGAAGCTACGAGAGTTCGCTTTGCATAAAAATAACCTTACTGGGAGTATGCCTTCCTCTATTGGGAACTTATCTTCACTGAAGGCGCTGTTTTTAACCGAGAACAACTTGAGCGGGAGCATTCCCCAAGTTTTAGGCCACCTGAAAAACTTGCATTATTTGGCTTTGGAGGAAATAGAGTGTCGGGTACGATTCCGTCTTCTTTACTCAATCTCTCTTCCCTAACTATATTTGATGCTGGAGAGAACCGGGGACACTTCCTGCAAGCATAGGTCTCAAACTCTCAGATCTTATAGATTTTGACGTTTTTGGGAACCAACTTTAGGGACCAATTCCTTCGTCGATATTGAATTGCACAAAGCTAAACTCTCTTCAGCTTGGAAATAATAGATTTTCTGGAAAAGTACCTTCTTTAGAAAATTTGTGTCATCTTAGTTGGCTTCAAATCATTCGTAATCAGCTTGGTAGTGGAGAATCTGAAGACTTGAACTTCCTTTGCTCATTAACTAACAGCAGCAAATTAAGGTACATGGGAATCGATGGGAACAAGTTTGGCAGAGTGTTGCCTATATGCGTAGGTAATTTATCCAGCACTCTCACGGCGTTTAATGTAGGCCAAAATCAAATATATGGAAAGATTCCTGAAGAAATTGGGAATATTATCAACCTGGAAGTGTTGTATATGAATCTCAATAATCTTTCAGGTGTTATCCCCTCAAATTTGGGAAATCTACGAAATATATCAAAACTGCACTTAGGTGATAACAACCTAGGAGGGACTATTCCATCTTCTTTATGAAATCTAAGCAAGTTGATTTGGCTATTCCTTGGTGGGAACGACTTTCGTGGGCAAATTCCTTCACCTCTATCAAACTGCCAATCTCTTAATTTGCTCTATTTGTCCAATAACAATCTCAGTGGTGCCATACCCCCGCAACTTATGAGTCTTTCATCATTAACAATCATTTTGAACTTATCTTGAAACCATTTGATTGGGGTTCTAACCCCAGAAGTTGGCAACTTGAGAACTTTGACTGCGTTGGATATCTCAAACAATTTATTGGTAGGTGAAATCCCAAGTAGTTTAGGTGATTGCACTTCATTGACATCACTGAGGATGGGAGGCAACTTCTTCCACGGGTCTATTCCTCAATCAATCAGATCCTTAGGAGGCATTGAAGAACTAGATCTTTCACGCAACAATTTGTCGGGTCAAATTCCAGAATTCTTAATAGTATTTTGTTTCTTGAAACTTTTCAATTTATCCTACAATAAGTTTGAAGGCATGCTGCCACATGAAGGAGTCTTTAGGAATGCTACTGGTACTTCTATTATTGGGAACAATAAGCTTTGTGGCGGGCTATCGGAATTTCATCTCCCCAATTGCATCTCCGAAAGCTTCAATAGTAGAAAGTTGAATTTAGTGATATTGTCCACTTCTGTTATTCTCGGAGTTCTTGGAATAGCTCTTATTCTAGCTTTCGTATATCTTTGTTGGTTGAAGAAGACGGTGATGAAACCAATTTCAAGTTCAAGGGATGATTCATGTCCAAATGTATCTTATGGCACACTCCTAAAAGCAACTGATGGTTTTTCTTCAACAAATTTGATTGGAACTGGAAGCTAGCTTCGGTTTACAGGGGTGTACTTGAGGTCACTGGAACTACCATTGCTGTGAAGGTGCTTCATCTAGTCTGTCACGGTGCTCTAAAGAGCTTCAATGTCGAGTGTGAGGCACTAAAGAACATCAGATACCGAAATCTTTTGAAGATATTGACAATTTGCTCAGGCGGTGATTATCATGGAAATGATTTTAAGGCCTTAATCTATGAATTCATGGATAATGGTAGCCTAGAACGGTGGCTTCACCCAAGTGCAACATCATCTCATTGCAATGGAGTTCCAAGAAAGTTGAATTTCATTCAAAGGATAAATATTGCCATTAGTGTTGCTTTTGCACTTCATCACCAATGCCACATCCCCATCATTCATTGTGATCTAAAGCCAAGCAATATCCTCTTAGATTCTGAGATGGTCGCACATGTTGGTGACTTTGGATTGGCGAAATTCCTTTATGGATCATCTTTTGATACCACAACTAATCAGATGAGCTCCAAGGGTTTTAGAGGGACAATTGGTTATGCTCCACCAGGTACTATTAAGTCCCACCGATGACACCTTTAGAGACAATTTGACTCTTCATGGTTTTGTTGCAAAAGCTTTGCCTAAACGAGTGCTCGAAATCATGGATAGCACTTTGCTTCAAGAAAGAGAGCCATCTAGGTCCCCATAATCCTCAGCATGACATATTTCAAGAGTGTTTGGTTATGATGTATAATATTGGAGTTGCTTGTTCGAATGAAGTGCCTGGAAGACGAATGAGTAGCGGAGTTACAAATCAGTTGCATCGGATTAGGGAGAAACTCCTTGCTTCAGGTTTACGTGGACAGGTAAATTCTATAATTGAAGAGAGAATCAATCATCCTTTTCTCCTTTAGAACATAGTGGATGATTGTTCATCATCTGCATCCATATGTATCTAACCTTACACAAGGTATTGGGTGCCTACGCATATTGCAGTATTTTTGGTTTACTCAAAGCTCTGATTTGATACCATGTTATGTAAGAGTGAATCAAAATAAATTTTCATGACCCTTTTTTTATCATTTATATGATGCTCATTAAGATGTATTGCAATTGATTGGCTTGTGGAAATCTTATTTAAGGGAAAGCTTGGTTTCTGCAAATCGACTAGGAATGGGCTGCCGGAATTGAATTAATATTCCTAAAGCTATGTTCGGTCAAGAAAAAGCAATACTACTGCTCTGGTGGATGAATAAGGATGTATAGCTTTTGGATTCAGCATACTAGCATGACGTGTACAGCAAGAATTATTTGGGATTGTTTTGTAGAATGATGTTACATGACTATTGGGTTTTTCTTAGTGTGTAAGTGGAAATTCTCCAGCACTATTGCTATCATTAAATTTTTATTCTCGCGTTTTAGAAAAGTTACTTGATCGCCTTTTTTTCTCGAAAGCACCTAATCACATATGCATATGACTTACTATAGGTATATGGAGCAGTCATATTTCATTATATGAGATTCGTTAATTGCGCGGATAACCGGCTTTCAAAGGTAGAAATTACCGATTAATCAAGAAATTAGTAACCGTTGATATGTTCAAACTTGCTTCTCTAAATAGAAAGTGACCATCAAACTTGCTTCTCTAAATAGAAAGTGACCATAATCGTGGAGTTATTAAAAATATATAATTTGAAAGTAAAGATACTTTTTATCATGACAAAATTAGTGATCATTGAAATGCGAACACCTACTTTCCATGATGAAAACTTACTAGCCGGGTTATAAGACTTATTCAATATAATCGCATATCCGAATTTTGTTTGAAAGTTATTGATGGTGTGGAGAAAATTATTAACTCTTAATAGGGCAATAATAATTTTCTTCTTAAAGAAAGTTACTATTCACATTGACAAATAACTAGGTATTATGGGCGATTGGTTTCCGAGTCTCAAAATGAAATCCACCAGTCCAATCTAATTGAATCGTTTACTATTTCTTTTTCATTTTTCCATTTAGATATCTTATTATCTAAAACATGACAATGGATAAATTTAAAGCTTGAGACAAATCCTATACTTCCATTAAGATATCTAATTCTCAAATTACAGGCTCTTATTTCTCAAAAACAAAAAACTAAACTCACTAATTCTTTTGAAAAAATAGAAAAATAAGCATATGTTATCGGTCCGATTTGGTTTTTCTTGGAATTAGGAATCGAATTGTTCGGGCACTAATTTCACTTTTAAGAAATGGGAACTAGACTGACACTCTCAGAAACCGGATTCAATCGGCTGATTCGATCTAGTTCGGGTGATTTCTGATTCGGGCAGTTCGTTTTGTACATCCTTCTAAGTACTTTATAGTAACTTGATTTCAAAGTGTTGCGGGGTGGATATTGCAAAAAATCGAGATACCGCAGGGGGCAAATCGCGACAGCCTCAAAAACCTAGGGGGCATGATGCAATCTTTCCCCCAAGAGACCCGCAAAGTCTTGACACTCTATGGGAGTCTGCTGCACTTACACAAATTCCCACGCCGGTTCGAGAGGCGATCTTGCACTCGCGCACGAAGATGGGGTTTCGGTTCGACCTGCTGGTCCTCGCGGTGGCCCTTTTCTCGACTCCGGCGCTTTCCGATCTGGTGTTGACCAGGGTCGATCGGCGCGTGAGTCTCTCTCTCCTCTTCTCCATTCGCCCGGCGAGCTCGCGGCTGTTAACTCTTCGATCCGGCTCGTATCGAGCAGGTTTTAGGAGGGGTTTTTCCTTTGAGGTCTTTAAGATGCGATTGCTTTTGCCGTGAAGTTTGAACTGGTTCCGATGCCATCGGCGTCGTCGATGTGCGATTCGCGAATCGAGTATCGAGAGATGTGCTGGGAGGCCTTCGTTGTTTGAATCAGATGCGAGGAGGCGGGTTCTGGGGATGTGGAGGTTTTTTAGGTTGGTTTGCGTTTTAGAGAATTTGAACTCGTGTCGGATGATTGGGGCTGTCTGATAGTGGTTCTTTACTTGAGTGGTCGGTTTTAACGATCCTCCTGTCGTGAGGATGATGAGAGTAGATTGTGATAAGTGAATGGGCTTCTCGAAATTTAAAGGATTTTTTTGCTGGTCGAAAGGTCCAATCGGTTCTGTCTGGTTTAGATATGATGTCCATGCAACCCGAGAAATTGGAAGTTCGGGTTGTTCGTTTAGTTATCTTATTTCACAATCTTTAAGCTGGCTAATGATATTCATCTTCTCTTGCAGGTTGATTTGACATCCCACATCGTGCGGATTGCATCAACACTAAAGGTGCGGTCACATCCAAGTTCCAATTGTGTTGCCATTGTTATGTTTTCTACATTTTTGCTCTTTTTCTTCTGGATCTCATTATTAGAGAGTTGCTCTGACTTCCTTGGTATCCTGAAACTCCTTATCTTAAGTAATAGATTTAGGCAAATGATTATTGTGAACTTGTTAGTACCTCATTTAATCAATTTCTCTTAATTGAATCTTTTCACTGTTTAATGAAGGTCGAGAACACAGGAAAGGATTCAGTAGCAGAGGTTCTGTTGGTCTTTCCTGAACGCCAGGCCAAAAACTTGGCATACCTGACAGCTCTATCTAGCACGGGGAAAGGGAAAGCAAAAACTGCTGCTGTCAATCTTCCTGTCAAAAATGTCAACAGTGAAGGAATGCCTCCGGCCTTGGTTGCATATTCAGTGTCATTGCCCGAGGGTGGACTAGGGAAGGGGGAGAGCTTTACTTTTGATGTGTCAGCCGTGTTTACTCACTCACTGCAACCTTTTCCTGAAAAAATTACTCAGGCTGATACTCAGCTTCTTGTATTTGAAGAAAGTGCGTACTTTCTCTCCCCTTATGCCGTCAAGGTCCAGTCTCTCACTGTTAAACTGCCTCATCCAAGAGTTGAATCTTACACAAAACTAGAAAACACAAAGATTCAAGGTTCAGAGATCAAATATGGTCCTTACGAGAATCTTGCTCCCTTTTCATACTCGCCTATAGTGGTTCATTTTGAGAGCAACCAACCCTTTGTTGTTGCTCGAGAATTGGTGCGAGAAATAGAAGTTTCCCACTGGGGTAATGTGCAGGTTACTGAAAATTATAATCTCGTTCATGGAGGTTCTCAAATTAAGGGAGAATTCTCCAGGTATGATTATGCTTTTCATGTGCTCCCTTAGTTTTTTTCCTCAAGTTTGGTGTCTGTGCCTAATGTAAGCTACTTCCTTCATCCCGCAGGCTTGATTACCAGGCCAGACCACACATTAGAGGTGCAGCAGCTTTCAGAAATCTCATTGCAAAGTTGCCTCCAAGAGCTCATTCTGTCTATTACAGGGATGCAATTGGCAACATTTCAACTTCTCATCTTTGGGGTGATGCTAGAAAGGTAGAAAATCTGATCTTCATGATATTTACTTCGACAACTTCTGGTATAATATGAGATTTTCACACATTTTTCATCATGGGTACAGACAGAGCTGGAAATTGAACCAAGGTACCCGATGTTTGGTGGTTGGAGGACTGCGTTCACAATTGGCTATGGCTTGCCTCTTCAGGATTTTTTGTTCAAATCAGGAGGAAAACGCTTCCTCAATATCTCCTTCGGATCTCCTATAAGTGAAATCATTATTGACACCCTCATTGTGAAGGTAAGCTGTTTTTGATTTCACAATTTATCAGATAGTCTAACAAAAAATTTCATACATGTGAAAATGGCAATAGAAGTGAGTTAGTTTACGGAAGTCCTTGAGTCTGCAACTAATTAAGGCCGCCCCCAACTATTGAAAAGAAAATGACAGCAGCAAGAGCATGAAGTAAGACTGACTTGGAAAGGTGAAATTTGTTACCGCTCTTATTTCTGCACTTAGTATCAGTAGCTGGGAATGGTGATGGAGGGTTGGACATCAAGAAAGCCCACTGAGAATAGTCATTGAGGAAGTCAGTTTCATACTTAGCTTGCATTAAAAAATACAAGCAAATGAACATGCAGAATGTCGTTAGCATAAATGGCAGGAATAAGTGGGACCTAGGATATATGGATCTTATAGTGTATGCAGTACTTAGATGGGATTCCTGTTTCAGTAAACTCTGTCACTCCTCTCTGTGTCCCCCTTCTTCTGAAGTCACAGTCTCTTAGGTCTGCACATGGACACAAAATTTATGAAGATTCTAAGGAGTATGTCTTTGCATATTAAACCTAATGATAGATATGAGATAGTCTATGAACACTTCCATTGATATTCTTATAATTCCTTACATGCTTGGGAAGTACAGGTTGTTTTGCCCGAAGGTTCTCGAGATATATCTGTTTCTACACCATTTCCTGTTAAGCAATGGGAAGAGGTAGTTTCTAAGTTGTCACCCTTTGTTCGTTCTTTGTTCTGTAGCTTTCCTATGTTTCTCTCATTCTGGATCATTCAATATAAAGATAGAGCATGTTTTTTATGCAGACAAAATTTTCCCACTTGGATGTTGTTGGCAGACCAGTAGTAGCATTGGAAAAGAGTAAAGTTGTGCCCGAGCATGATCAGTATTTCCAGGTACACTTAATATAAAACCTTCTCATGCTCATGGAAGTCATAATGCTAAGTAATGGTGCATATGTATTTTTCAGGTCATTATGTCAGCATAGCAGTGTATTTCCATTGATTAAGATTTAGGTTTTGCCACTTGAACACGTTTTTGAGTAATGAGATTAGTATGATGAGGGAGAGCAAAATCAGCGCTAGTGTCGTTGTAAGTCCTTCACTTTGGGCATGCGGATTATTCAGTTCTGTGATATAAGTCTCTCCTTCTTATGAACTATAGGGAACTCAATGCATTTTCTTCTTTTGGGAGAGGTCTCATCAAAATATTAGTGCAGTGAATAGTGAGAGTTGCAACGAATGAATTCCTTGTTTCAAGCATTGCTTCTTTGGGTTCTCGAGCATCCAGACAAAATAGTGGAATTATTTGGAATGTCCATCTAATAAGATATTGTTCCAATTGCTTTGCAGGTTTATTACAAGTTCAACAGTATTTCAATGCTCAGGGAGCCAATAATGTTGATTTCTGGATTCTTTTTCCTTTTTGTTGCTTGCATTGTATATGTGCATGCTGACTTATCAATCTCCAAGTCATCTGCATCATATTTGGCGAAGGTTCAATGGGAAGAGGTAAGGAGTTTGTCTCTACTTCGTGCTTTTGTTTGCAATGTGAGAGAGCGCATGCAGTAAAGACTTCAGTCTCTTTTTTGCAGGTCCAATCTGTGATTCAGCAAGTTAACAATCTCATTAACCGATGCTTAACAGTACATGACAAGCTGGATGCATCTCTGCGTGATCTTTCTAGGACAGGTGATGTTCAAGCTTGTAAGACAGCACGCAAACAAGCAGATGGTCTATTGAAAGAGCTCTCTAAGGAATTAAAGCCCTTGCTGTCAATTTTGCAAACTTCTCCCCAGGCTGTGCAGATATTGCCCAAGGTTAGATATGCCATATCTTTTCATCCTTGTTATGGCAAGAAAATTCAGGATTAATCTGCTACAGTTTCACCTTATAATTTATTGCAGCCTTTTGCTTTGCTGCAGCTATCAGAATTGAGTGAATATATTTGTACATTCGGTTGATGGATCATAATCTGTTCTAAAGGCTGTCCAAGAGCTTAAAACCCCCTTGCAAGCCCAAAAAAGAACAAATTTTAGTAACAGAATGTTTTTACAGAGCTGGACACCAACCGATTGAGACTGCTTGAACTGGTTTGAGTAATGGTTGAGCCATCAAATTGACACACTGTCATGGTATGAAAAGGGGTTTCCTGTGGTTGGCCCACAGTAGAGTTCCATTGGGCTGGGGTAAGTTAGGGTGAGCAGAGCGATTGAGAATACCAAGAGAAAAATCGGATCTGGATCTGCAGATCTGTTGATTTTGTGTTAGAAATGGTTCAAGCAAATCAAGTTTCTTTTCTAAATACTCGTATCTTTAACATATGATGAGAAAACAAAGCTGTCCTGTATATACATGGTCATACTTGTATTCTATTAAACGAAGAATGTCCAGTGTGTTTCTTGAGGGAAAACTGTCTGGTTGCATTAAAAGGAATATGTCCTGATTTTCTTGATGTAGGTCGAAGAACTGGTGGTCAAGGAGAAAGAGTTGCAAGATAAGCTGATGGTTAAGCACACAACCGTGGTAGAGTGTTATGAGAAGAAGGTTTCGGGACGGGAAATTGAGAACCGGATAGCTTCGCAGCAGAACAAGATAACTGCACTGAGACAGGAGGTTGATGATCTTCTGGACTTCATCGATGAATTATGATCATCCCCGTTGCAACTATTTCCATCACTCATCATTTAGTCTTCTCCTCGACATCCATAGTAAGTAGGTGGGAGACTTACCTTTTTCTGTGCGCTTGTGCCTCATCGGCGATATTTAAGAATAGTGGAGAAATTTTGTTGTGATCTAGGGAATTTTAACTCAAAAGTTTCTTTACTGTAGAACGTCTTCTGTGTTCTTACTGCAAACGTTCCTTTTGGTTCTCCTTTTATTACTTGCTCTATTCATAAGTAGATCGGTCAAAATCACCAATTTTCCATCCTCTACTATAATACCATTTTGCATCTTAAGCTTCCGTCATAAGTTGACAACTTAGATATATTCACAAAATCACCAATTTTCTTTCCAAATTACCCCTGCCCATCTTCTAAATTGCCCAGGCCTCCAAAGCAAAACCTTGATTGGAAAATTCTAACCCAACCGCCCTGTGGTCACTGGTTAGCCAAGTTCTGGCTGATGGCTCCACTCGACCGCCACAAGTGCGCCTGACAACGGTGGGTCGGGATGGACAGAGGAGGCCAAAGTTCTTGCGCATATGGTGGGTTGGAAAGGGGGCTAGAAATTATGTTGGGCGAGGATCGGAGATTTTCCTTTCCTAAAGTTAGGGCAAGTTGATCATTTTACCACGTGATCTATCTGAGATGGATAGCGGTGTTTTCGAAAGTAGAACAATGCACGTGGGTTTGCTTGTGTTCTAAAAATAGCACAATCTTTTGGAGATGAGATATGCATTTATCTTTCGGTAAGATATACGTGGTATCGATACATGACTTTTGAATCATCTAAGAAAAGCACAACTTCTTACATCTGAGACGCTTAACAACATGAATTTTGGAGAAAAGCACAACTTCTTACGTCTTCGAAGTAGGAAAACAAAAGTTACATCAACCCCGAGACCCGGACACACCAGACATAAAGAGACCATCCCAATCGTGCACGACCCACCAATCAAGCCGAGCATCGTTGCTCGGACATTGATTAAGTACCTAACACACCCCGTGCATACTCTCGGAGTTATTCATTGCTATGATGAATTGAAAAAAACATTTCATCTGTTGAATACAGCAGGTGACGGCGATGACAAAATGCGATCGATCCATCGGTCACAGCCGCTCAAATGTCTTGAATTTCCGTCTCATCGCACGTGTCACCGGCCGTAACGAACGGTCGTAGGAATCTCCCTCTCCTGAGGTACGGAGGCCCAGAAGCCCGTGGCCCAACGGACACGTGTCCCCTCTGCATTGGACCAAGCGAGGCGCGATTATCCCCGCGAGGCATATAGTCTCTCGGTGTGGAGACAACGGGAAAACTCCCGAGCGTTGCGAGATAGCGATAACACGACGTCACATTCTCCGGCGACCGGCGGCCGGCGACGAGCAGGTGGCTACTTCCTTATACAGTTAGGGTTTATCATCTTCGCTCTCGCGTCCGCCGATAACCTCGCATTTCTTCGCGAATGGAGACGTCTCTCAGGTACTGGGGCGACGCCAAGGCACTCAGAATCCACGCCAAAGAGAAGATTTTCATCGATTCCAAGACCTTCTTGCAGGTGCAATCTCTTCACCTACCTCCTCTCTCGCTATCTGCTCTGCTCTGCTTCTGGGGTAATATTCAATTGGGTATTGCTGGTGCTTCGACGTCCTCGCTTGAATCGGTTCGTTAAGAGCGTCGGCGAGTCGCGCGAGGTAGTCGAATGTCTGATTAGCGAAGCGTGCCGAGTCTTATGAGTCCGCGGGAAGGAATTAGTGCAGGATGGAGAAGATAAAAAAAGAGTGTGAAGATAGGCTGAGTTTGAGTGGAAATGTACTCTTAATTGATTTTGGCTCAAGCAGCCGCTGATGCTGTTGTGAGTGACAAAGATGTTGGTGTCGGCATGAGAAGGAGCCTTAAAAATTCATGCTTGCCACTTAAAAAGTTGCTGCTGCTTTAAATGATCTGGGCTGACGTTCTCTCCCCTTGTTGTGTGTCAGCTTCATGGAGAACTCGACACGAGATTGGGCGCTCCGAGCCATTTTAGCGCGATGATTCGGCACTTCTACCCGGACGTGAGTGATTTGTTCTCGTGAATTTATCGTTCTCCTGTTTCGACATCTCTTATGGCACATTCGGATGCTTCTTATTACCTTTGTTTGCTTCACCTGCACCGTTGTCCTGTAGATATCTGCTAGCCTCGGTGTAGGAGTGCAATATGATAAAAATGGCAGGCTTCGCTACAATGTACGTGCAAAGAAAGCGTTTCCCGTGACTACCAATAGACTATTGAGCTTCAACGTGAAAGGACGGTGTGATGTCGACAAAGAGTTTAAGCAGGTTTGTGATTATTTACATTTGCCATGACTTTGGTGTAGTGTGATTAGATATGGGGTAAGATTCCCTAGTTGATTGATCAGTTATCCTCTTGATGTCTAAACACCTTTAAACGAATTCAGTGCTTAATGCAATAGCAGTTTTCTATTGTTTTATCGGGCTCTTCTGCTCCATATGTTCTGCTCTGCAATTATATTAGTCAATGTGAGAACTTTATGCCTTTTACAGATTCTCACTGCAACTCATGTTTATTATTATAACAGTGGAAGTCCAGGGGAGGTGCAGAATTTTCTTGGAGCCTTTTGAATTTTCAGAAGGACCAAGATGTTAGACTCAAGCTAGGATTTGAAATGTTTGACCAGGTATGGACCATGGAGTCATGTACCTTTTTGATGTTGTTTGGTTGTCCACTGTTGCTCAGTTTTTGCGACCTTTTAGCTTAATCTTAGATTGTAGTTGGTGGATGGAAAAGTCTTGTGTTAGATTAAGTCTGTATGATTCTCGACGACTACAACAGTTTAGTTGATGGGTTCTTTAAATGTTCATATGCAGCATGCCATTCTAAGTAAAATGATTGGGTTCTCTTTTCAAGTTAATGCTGGACTAGTTTTTATAATTTTTGCCCCTTTGGATTAAAGAAGTGGGTGTTGTTGATACTGTAAGTGTTACTAGGTCTTTAAGGGAGATGCTGCCATGTATGTTTGATTCTCTACCTAGAAAGTACTTTTGCTCTCAGAACTGAACCTTATAACCCAAATAGATGGTGCTTCAATGGCATCTACTTTGTTTGGAAGTGGAGGGGTAAGGGACGAGTTGTGGATGTCCGGCGTGGTGGGGAAAAGTGATTCTTATGATATACATAAGGCCTCTGTGAACTTTACAAAACATAACGCAATAGTCGGATATTTCCATCCACCCTCTCCGCTCTAATTAACCATTTATTGGTATATGTCCTTATATAGATGTGTGCATGTGCATCTAGAAGTGCTCTGTAATCTGTATAAGGTCACATAAGGAGTGGCCCAGCTCCGCATTGAACCTAATGCTTCCAAAGAAATTCAAAATTATGTGCGGTTGTTGACTCTGGCTTCGAAACCTTTCCAGGTACCATATCTGCAGGTTAGGGAAAACAACTGGACCTTCAATGCAGATACAAATGGTAGGTGGAATGTGAGGTATGACCTTTGATTATGAAGGAGTGGGAACTGGATCTATACTTTTTTGTTAAGATTTGTGACACCAAAAGTCATATCCTTTGGTTTTCTGTATTGCTGGATACCTGGTAAGCTACATTAGTCAACGAGTAGATGAGCAGCTCTTTAATAAATGTGTTTCATTTACTGCATGTCTTGTTTATTTGGGTCTGGAGGCAGTCAGGTTTACGAATTTGAGTTGGATGTTGTGTTGAAGTTCCATTTGTTAAGCCAGGGCTCAATTGAGATTTGCCCAGATGGAAAAGGGGCTGTTTCGTGCCTGGTGAAGCATGTTAATCCATTTCTAGGGAAGCCCATTATTCAAAGACTGCCCATTTGTCGCGGCATTTTGGTTATCCTTGAGCAGGATCTCTAAGTTGCTTCTTACATAATTGAATGAAGATGTGGTATGGGAAGTCTGATTATTCGTTTTAGTTTTACTCATCGACATCGTAATCTACCACCGGTTATCCGGTTGGTGAGACAATGGACGTCAGGCCAATAAGGTATTGCCTGTTTTAAGTTTTGCTCTCTATGGAAATCGGGGAAGAAGTAAATCCCCCCCGTGACATTCTGGCGTGGATGAAGAGGATGGGTTCAGGAGTATTGAGGGGCTTTTTAGCTCTTATGTAGATGTGATCTGAAGTCACGTGATTTCAGATTGGAGACGCATCTTTTTCCTTCTGAAAGTAGGTGAATGTGTTGAGCCGAATTCCGTGACTGATTTCAAAGGCAAAAGATGCCGGTTGGAAGCTGTTGTCCGTTGATTGAGGGAGTGTTCCTGAAAAAGGAAGGACAGGCTCTTTTCGCATGTTGCCTGTTTTCTCGCCATGAAAGCTTTTCTCGGCATGGGAAGCTGGCACTCAACCACCGCCCTTGCTCAATTCGGTCTCGACCATTCAATGTTGCGAACCCTTATGTGGGGTCGGCATGATGTGATTGCTGAGATGGAGCGGGTTGCACGAATCGGGCGGGCAAATGCAAAACTTGTTTTGCGAAATGGACGGCTCGTAACATGCAATACATGCCCACTCACGCGACACGCTGCCCACATGTCTCACATTCTTGCTGCGTTAGGTACTTTGTCTTGACGATAATAGCACAAAAAATCAGTGCAAAAGATTCACTGTTTTGCCTAAAAGGATTGGGTAAGGCGGAAAAAACCTCGGGCTAAGGTTTTCAGGGGCGATTGCTCGAAACCATTTATGACTTTTAAAATTTAAAAAAAAAATATATATATATATGTGTGTGTGTGTGTGTGTGTGTGTGTGTGTGTGACTTCTCGGAATCATTTATAACTTTAAAGATGAAAAAAGAAAAAATGAGGATATCTCACGTGGCTTCGAGCAGTTTGTCTCTCTCTCTCTCTCTTTTCATTTAAGAAAATTGTGTAATTCTTATTAACTTGAGGTGTTTGGCATTGAATGAAAGTCAAATTTTAACAATTTGAAATGGAAAAAAAGAAAAGAAAAGAAAAAAAAAAAGACAAAAGAAAAGGGGGAAGTGCACTGAGTGATGCCAAACCCCACCTGAACCGAAGAACATGAAGGGGGATCCTCATCAATCTATGGCCAAATTGGCAAAGAGACAACATAATCCGCGAGGGGACACGATCATGGATATCTCATGAAGGCAAGGACAATTCCGCAATAGCACAAGAAATGGAGGACAAGAAAGTAATTCCAGTGAAGTAAACCCACCCTGGGGACCCGACCCGACCCGACCCGACCTGAGCCAACCGAATCCAACTCATATACCGAAAAACAGCGGGCGGGGGTTAGTTGTTAGTTGTAACCCACACCCGCCTGCTCCTCCTAATCCTTTCGGACAACACAAACCGAACGACATCCCCTCCTTCTCTCTCTCCCCCATGACTCGCCACCGCTTCCTCGGCGCCGCCAACTCGTCGGCCGCCACCGCCACCGCCCCCTCCGCCCCCGGACCCCGTCGCCGTCGACTCCGACTTCGTCGTCATCCTCGCCGCCCTCCTCTGCGCCCTCATATGCGTCCTCGGCCTCATCGCCGTCGCCCGCTGCGCCTGGCTCCGCCGCCTCTCCTCCTTCTCCTCCGGCGGCGCCCCGCCTCCTTCCTCGCCGCCCCCGCCGCCCTCCTCCAAGGCCAACAAGGGCCTCAAGAAGAAGGTCCTCCGCTCCCTCCCCAAGCTCACCTTCACCCCCGACGCCGCCGACCGGTACTCCGACTGCACCATCTGCCTCGCCGAGTTCGCCGACGGGGACGAAATCCGGGTGCTGCCCCACTGCGGGCACGCGTTCCACGTGTCCTGCATCGACCCCTGGCTCGGATCGCACTCCTCCTGCCCGTCCTGCCGCCGGATTCTGGTCGCCGCGGCCGCCGCGTGCGACAAGTGCGGCAGTTTGCCGACCGCGACCCCGAGCTCGAGCTCGGCCTCGGCCTCAGGCACAGCCGACGCGGAGTCCAGAATGAAGCAAAGAGAAGATCACGACAGCAGATTTTTGCCGTAACACGAATTCTCTCTCCGCGGAGGCCTCTCCTTCCTCTTTTTTTAAGATTTGCTTAGCTCTTAGTACGAAGATGATGTTCATTGATCTCCGTATACCTTAGGTTAGCGTCAGATGGTCACAGGACTCATCACATCACGCCTGGAAAAGGGTTGAATCCCGAAGCTTAATTTCAATGAAAATTCATGAGATTAGGTGCTTTGCCTCTGTTTCTCTGCTTTGATCGGTGGACCGGTTGACGGGGTCTTGCCATTGATGACCCTTCCCTCTCCTGGCGGGCGGTAGACATTACCAGGCCCGCCCTTGTCTCGATGCACAAGCAACCATCGATGGCGGCGGCTGCTGCTGCTGCTATTGTTGGGCTGGCGCCTCTTGTCTGGTCCAGGTGTCCTCCTAGTGTTGGGCGCTCGGTGAACATAGATAGGTGGGGGAGAGGGAGGAGGGAGAGAGGTTTGGCGTTATTTTAGAGGTGGGCCTATTGCAATCAAAGAGAAAACAGAGCCGTGGGACCCGATTTCTTTTGAGGGTCAAATTAGAATGAAGGGGAGAGAGAGAGAGTGAGAGTGAGAGGGAGTGAGTGTGTCCATGTCCATCAAATGAAGCAAGGAATCTCTCCCTTTGGGTGGACAGAGAGCGAGAGAAGCTGTCGAGACGAGAGATGGAGCCGCTTCAATTCCACTGATCCCACAAGCTTTTTTTTTTTTCCTGCCGCTCTACAGTTCCTTTCCTTTTCCCTTTGATTTTGCTTTTGCCGTTCTGGACCAACTTTCAGCCGCTCCTGCTGATGTGCGTGGGTTGTCTTTATTCCCCACCCTCCCGGATTGAAATAAAGGAGAAATTGGCAAAATTTTGACTCGGCTTATGAAACGTCTCCTCATATATTTGATGAAATGCCCAGAAACGACGCTTAGCTCTTCCGATGTGTCCTGTCCCGCTGTGGCCACGACGACGGCCGGGTCACAATGATTCGAACGCCATACCTAACTAAACGCACGCGCAATCAATACCCTAGCTCCCGTTGACCTGAG
The DNA here is from genome assembly GCA_016097595.1 of Eucalyptus pumila. Lineage (NCBI taxonomy): Eukaryota > Viridiplantae > Streptophyta > Magnoliopsida > Myrtales > Myrtaceae > Eucalyptus > Eucalyptus pumila. The sequence continues at coordinate 26,222,980 of CM027851.1, forward strand.
TGCGTTGTGTTGAAAAGTGCTCCCAGCTTTCAGGTCAACCCTTTACTGGCTTCTGGCCGGAGAACTCCATCTCCTTACGTTTGCTTCAGTGGGAAAATCAAATTGCGAAAGCCCACCTCATTTGAATTTTTTATGCAGCAGCACTGAGGTTGTTGCATCATTTTTCTCCATAAAGTGCACCGGGATGGAGACTGCCAATTGACGAATTTCGTCCATCTGAGGACCCCCTCGTAATTTGATGTGACCAACAATAGTAAAATGGAAAAAAAAAATTAATAATATCTCCCTCGAACCCTTTATCGAAATTTACCGGATCCTTCCTAGATATCACGTGATTCTCAATTTACAACGGACAAAGTTTCGTCGCTGACTAGGAGCCTTAATCCCTTTGTTTACCGATGATGGGGGCGGCCCTTCTTGGACGGCGACGGAGAGTGACCGATGCGCGTTTTCAGGGATCGAAATCAGGTTCTCTCGCCACGTGCATCGACGTCGGTATCGTGACCAGAACTAATGATGGTACCAGAAAGCGGGGAGTCGCTCCTGTGTGTACCTTCCGTGCCTAGAAAGAAGGAAATGTCACGGCGGGGCGGCACATGGTCGTTGGCCTGGTGCCGTGAAAGGTAAACGGGTTTGGTCGAGATATAATTTAAACAACAAATAAATATTTTCTTTCTTTTTATTTTATTTTATAGTTTTTGCTAATACTCTGACGGCAGAAGTTCCACATAACCCACTGACAGAACTTTGAAATTTAGTGGAAATGGCATAAATTACTAAAATATTATCCCAAGATATTATTAAGAAATGCTCATTCCCAAGAATATGCCGTCTCTCTCTCTCTCTCTGTCCCCCATTAAAGGTGGCTCTCGGACCGTTCATAAGCTTCCTAATCACGTAATTAAGACCATTAAATTATGGGGGGAAAACACCATATTCCTTCCTCTCAGGAGCCATCCAAGTATTCAATTTATATCCATACATTCAAAGAGTCAAGATGTTGACTTATTTGGACTCCATGGGCATCTCGGGTAGTAAGGTTCCGTTCTTTGCCTTTTCGATCATGGTTTGAGTATTTTAGTAAACGCTCCTTCAGCATTTTTGAAAGGGCTAATGACACCATTAGTGACTGAGCCGGCGGCGCCCCCATGGCCCCACTGTTTAGTTTATTCACACGATGAAGCCGTCTGAGGGGTTTCGAGGTTGGGGCTCATACCTGAGTTGTTGAGAAAATATGGTTTCGAATTTGGTTAGAACAATGAAGACGGATATTCAGAGCACTTAAGTCGGATTTTGAAGCGTGATATCACTTTCTTTAATGATTTATTTGCCCCACAACGTTGCTAATGGTTACTGGCAAAAATAAGATACACAAAGTCTCGGATGATAATACTATATAGTAATTTCAGTATTTCTCCAGAGTCTCTCTAGAAAACAATTGAAAGAATGGCCTTAGTTTTTTTCAGACAAAAAGCTTGAAAAAATGAAAATGATCACTCTTGTTCTTCCGAAAAATGATGAGTATATATATAAAACAATCTCAAAACACTTGCAACTCTTTGTGAAAAATTGCGAATAATAAAATAAATAACAAAAGAGATTAGTGTTAATTAAACCGCGTAAGTGATCGCACAATTATTCGCGCACCCGCACGCAGGTATAGTGGGGTCTAGCCCACCCAATCATTCCTTGAGATGCACGAGGAAACTCTTCACTTATAAATCGACCCACTTCCTCCCACTTTTCCTATATGGGACAAGGAAAACACACTCAGCTTATTTTGACAAATAAACCTCTAACACGAGTTCGGCCTGCACATACGAGGACGGCTTTTCCTCGATGTATTTTGGGTATGCCGAATGCATGTGCACCGAAATGTCGACCCTTTGGACTTCGGGTGGTGTCGGGCCCGCTCGACTGGAGCCGGTGGTACGTTTTTGCCGCATGCGATGCCGTTTGGGCTTGCAAGAAACGGTTCATGCCAAGGGATCTTTTTCAAGTGCTCGTAGTTCACACGAAATGAAACTCGTCGATCAGCGGAGATTGGTGGGGACATATGCACGATACACGTTTTGCAACAGCAATTTCCCAATGACTCGCGCGAAGCTTTGTTTGCGGAGGAAGAGAGGGAAAGTAAGGGTCCCTTTATTTTGTGGAAAATGTGACCTATTTAGAAAAAAAAAAAAAAACTTTCATGAAGTTATTTTTCGGTAAAATGACAATAATATTATTTAGTGTTTGGCTGAAATTTGAAATTGAGTTGGAAAACATTTTCTGTTGTTTAGTATGACAAATTTGCTTTGATTTTCCTAAGTTGACGTACACTATTAATGTGCTAATAAAATCTCGAGTCTGGCCTCAATGGACCTCGACCAGAGTGCCGGGGATTGGGACATAGGCACTTGGGACTTGGCAACAATGGACCCATACAGGCCCTTTATGGACCTAGGCTCGAGTGCTAGGGTATCATGAATAGGCGCCAAGGCTTGAGGGTCAACCTAAATGGATTTGGGCACAGGCATTGGGGGACCGAGTATAGCCACCAAGGTCCTAGGCTTAGCCTTGGCAGACCCGTGTGTGGGCATCGAGGATCCAAGCACTACCATCGGATCATGGGCCCATCCTCCATGCTTAGGCTCGGGCGCCAAAGACCTAATCTTGGATACTCAGACTCGAGAGATAGTGTTGGGGTGTTGGGGTTTTCGTGCCTAAATATAAATTTTAGGGTCAAGAGATGATATCTAATCATATTTTAGAAAATTATTTTTGATTTTATAAAGATGAAATCATTCTTCTTGAATTTAATTTAGACTTTTTGTTCACTCATTTTTCTAAGGGAATCAAATGCTAGAAAATGAAAAAAAAAAAAAAACGTTTTTTGTAAAACAAATGGAGCTTAAAAGGTGAATATATTGGTTAAGCAAAGCAACAAAGCCTCGAATTGCATGCCCATGTCCAGGGTCGAGTGGGCTTGTCTTGGGCCCAACTTGTTGTGGGAGGTGAGTTTTTTTTTTGGTCAATATGGAATGTAAGTGCAAATTAGGAAACTAATCTCCTATTTCTACTAATTTGAGGCTCTAGGGTTTAGAGTTGTCTCATGAATCTTGATCCCAATTTTGATGGCAAGAAATGGCATTGCAAATTCAATTCAGTTTTTTTGAAGGAAAGCAACATTTCCAGTTTTAAATAACAATAGCTTTGTCCATTTGACTATCCAATCATGTTCGGAGTTTTGTTGTCCAGTATAAAAATTTCTAAAGACTTAAAGATAGAATACTGAAAAAGTTTACCACCACAAAAGGCATCCTTAATTTTCAAAGGCCAAGAAATTAGGTGAAAATGAACTGTTTATGATCACTATTTAATTTTCCAAGGCTAATAAATAAGGTGGAAATGGGCTTTTTATGATCTCTATTACTTGAAAAAAATCAGTACCTAAATAGGATCGTATTTGCTATCGAGGCAGCAACGAACCGGAACATCTTTGAATCGCTCTTATTGAGTCTGCCGCGTAGTTGAAAAAGTGTATCTTAGAAGATTTTTTTGGAGAATGTCATCCAGTTCTTAAACAAATTAAATGTGGATGACTGTTCTCTTGGGAAGTAAATAAGAAAGGGAAATTGGCTAGAAGTATACTTCTTTGATGTTGTGCTCTCAAATGATGGAATTTCACTTCTTTCTGAGCAAGATCACCAGGAGGAAAAACCAAATAATCGTTTTTGAATTGGAAGGAATGGTGAGGAACTTGAATACAAGGATAATCTGCAAAAATTTCCGAACACAAACTCGATCAGCTTCTCGAGAATGTTAACCAGACCGTGCCAAACAAACATTCTGTCACTCGTTCTTGGCAGCCGCAACCTGTCTTGCTCCGACGGAGAAGAACTCCGTGATGACTTCAAGGGGCATGCCTTTGGTCTCAGGGACCTTCAAGAAGACGAAGACCCAAGAGATTACGCAGACAACCGCATATATGCCAAAGATACCCGCCAGGCCGAAGGCAGAGAGCATCACTGGTAGGGTGTAGGTGACGATGATGTCGCATATCCAGTAAACGAGAGCGCAGATGGCGATGCAAAGGCCACGGACCCTCGTGGGGAAGATCTCGGAGCAGAGGATGTTGGGAACAGGCCCGTATGCCATCACGAAGCAGCAAAAGTAAATTATGACACAGGCAGTTGAAATTATGGCATTAACGACTGAACTTATGGTCACCATTTCAAAGATGACTAGAACCACCAGTGTCACGATGAGCACAGGAATTGTAGTGAGCAGCAGCGTCCTGCAAAAATGTCCCAATGTATCACAGACAAGTCAAAACCAGGCCATGCTTACATTTCCATCAATAAATTTCGATCCCATAACTCTTGCCTTAAGTTGACAACCGGTCATCAATGGCAACTCCAAAAAACCATACAAATGAAAGCAAATATAGTTGCCAAAATCTATTGTATAATACTTTTCGTGATGATTGGCCCATAGTATACTGTATACACTCAACAAGGTTTGGTTCATGATACGACAGAAACTGATATGTGAACTAGCCAAACAGGTGGTTTAATTATCTAAAACAAGAAATTTGATTTATAAAGAGAAGAAACAGAGGTTCCAGCTGTGGAAGTGAAAACAGAACCGGGCAGTAGTAGAACTAGGACATACCTTCTTCCAGATGTATCCATAAGCCTCATGCCAACGCCTATACAAGGAAGCATCAGCAAAGTTGTGAACGCACTGATAAGGAACGAAGCAGAGTTTGAACTGAGGCCCATGCTCGAAAGAAGAACTTCGACTCCAGCATCTTCAAGAATTTGAGGAGTGTAATAAAGGACCCCATTTATGCCCGAGAACTACGTGTTTCATCAACCAAATAGAGTGAGGATATTTCATAGAAAAGTGCATGGCGTGGGAATTTGGATATAAACTTAAGATGAATATATATGCCCCAATAAAACCATGGAGAGATCTGCCACCTTGTAAGAGTTGCAATCAATGACTTAGTGCTTGGAGTTCAAGAATTAACTGGCGAAAGGTATTGAGGCAAGAAATAACACGAGCGTCATTTTGTAGGGGAATGTATTCCACCTTTCTAACCATCTAAATTCTAAAATACTATCAGATATAATGACTCAAGGCTTTTCCAGTTTCTGAGAACTCGAGACAGGCACTACACAGTCAAATCAGAGAAAGCGGATAGTGCAAAGATAAAGACATGTATGAGAAAAGCCTTTGGTATTTAGGTAGGTTCATGATACTTTTCCCGTTCCTGCATTTCATTCTCTATTTTACGCACCTCAAATCCAACTATCACTGCCCATAACCTTAAATAGACTGCAACAACTTACGCCAAAAACTTGTTTCAAATCCATGAAGACTTCACATGCACAGAGTATTGTAATCTCGTGAGAGAAAGTAATCAGATAATAAGGGAAATCAATGAAGACTTCACACTGACATTACAAGGTTATTCCAGGATTTGCCAAGACTAGAAGAATAAATGCCATGAAAAAAAATTTAGCAGCATGAGTACCTGCTGAAGCATTTGAATTCCAATTCCGACAAACAATGCACGTTTAACTCCTGGTTCAGAAAGAGCAGCCCAGATCGGCCCCTTTGATGCGGTTTGAGAAGGATGAACCATGGCTGGCCCGACCGGGTGCTGATCCTGGAGCTCCTTTGAATAGAGAGCAGGCTGACTAACCAAGGCAGCAGCCTGAACATACTCCCCAACTGGGGGAACATCGGCCCCAGGAAGCGAAACAATGGACCCACGTCTCGATCCTGACACATCTTCCTCGTGCAAATAAATTCTCTTGAATCCCCCTTCCTTCTTACCATCCTCTCCTTCTCTCTCTGACCATTTCCATGCCAACTGCCAACCCCCACCAATGCCTGTAGCTCCACCTTGCTCTCCAGCTCCTTGCATGAGGCTGCTGTGGCGTCTCATGTTTAGACCACTTCCATGGGCCGCGTCCTTGTCCATGCTTGTTGCCTGCCTAGAGATTAATGGACTATGTAAGTTGTCATCAGAATCTCCTCCTGCAGCCTCAGACACATAACCCTCGCCTTCTCTTTGCAGACTCTCTTCGTCCCACCTTTCCTCTTTACCATGAGGGTCTGCAGTACTGAACATGCTACCAAAATTGGGAAAGAGCATGCTTCTCATGCTTCCTGTCTCTGGGAGCTTTTCATGGACGCTGCCAAATAGAGTCACAAGTGGGTCCATGAGGGGCACGTTTTGGTTTGCCATGCTTCCATGACGGGAGACTAAGGCAAGAGAACTCTGTCCAGGAACGGGCTTGGCGACCCAGGACAGGCCTTGCTCAGGTCCATATAGTTTGATCCTGTCTTTGTCAGAATCTGGGTCATGGCCATCTGCAAATTCATCAGCTGGCCCTATTATATACTCTTCAATGGATGTTTCACCCCCAATTCCAAGCCCTTCAACTAGCAAAGCCATCTCACCTGCAGACGGGATGATTTTCAGCAGGAGCAAGAAGAATTAGCTTTTCTCTGTAGCTAGTTTACTAAACAAGGAGATCCTATGAAGCCCAAACTCGGTCACAGAAGTCATGAAAGTTCAAAGTGCACGGCAATTGTTATAGATGGTAATATTCATTAATTTGCTGCCTTGATGATTCACAAATAAACAACAAAAGGTAAAATGCAATATACAGATACAATAACCAAGGTAATGGATGATAAATCATACAGTCCCTAGGACCATAGTTGTTCAAAATGGAGTATTCTAAATGGCAAAGTTAATGCATGTAAAATCAAAGGAAAACTCAAGACAATGTTGTAAGGAAAAAAGTTGAGCTAAAGAACCATTTTTTTTGGATATACTGCTCCCTTCAATCAGATTAATTGAAACAGGTTAATTGAAAAGCCTCCGACATATGCTCCAATTAGTAACTTCAATTACTCATTTTTTTGGATACACTGCTCCTATGGAACCATAAAATTTGCAGTGAATCAGAAGATTATGCATAAAAACTTTCATGAACTAAAAACACATTCAGGACCCACATAAAAAGCAGTTGAAAATAAGGCTGTGGAAGCAGCCTAGGTTACACCGAAGTTGCCACAAGACTTCAGATCCTTTAGTTAACAGTCCATGAGAAACTTCAAAAGCAAGAGATGCTTGACATAAAAACTGACAAAAGCAAAATGCCAAGGACATTTGAACTGTTGCATTTCCCAATCTAGTTTCACTGGAATCTTCTGCTAGTGACTTAAAGATGTACAACTTCTTTGCATAACCCAACCATCTCCCACCAAAGGAATGCCCGTCCCTTTACTGGTTGGTACCAGCAATTACCATTTTCTGAAGAAGCAAAGCAACTTAAACCGACACTTTGTTTCTAACAATGAACAGCCAGATAGTACACAAAACCAGAGTAAATTGTCTGCTTTTCGTGCTGCCCAAGTTTCATGACATACGCGAACAAAAGCGTCAAGCATTAGTAACAAGATAATAGATTTATGTTTTCCTGCTTAGTTTACACAAAGCCAATGTGGATTCCAAGCTTGGTGTATAAATACATTACAGGCACACTACAAACTCATTATAGACAGCCAAACCCTCTTCCTCTCCAAGAAGTATCGTCAACTTGATGGAGCACTAGCAGGCATCTAAACATATGTTTCACATAAGGTGACATGGTGAATATTTGTAAGAATTTCTTTAGGCCATTGCCTAGCAAAAGATTAATTGAGAAAATGCACTGTAATATTCGCTCTGTCTATTATATATCTAAGTCTTCATCGTACCAATTAGCAGTCCGTTTGCAGCCTTCCGTTGGCTGAAGTACCATGGAGAAGCAATGGAACATGAAATGGAAAAGGCATACTTAGTACTGAAAAGGAAGAGTTCAAGGACAAACCTGAGACATCCTCAATCCCACGCAGCTTTTGGAGAACCTGTTTTGCCTCAAGCATCTTCCCTTTGCTCACAAGCCATCTTGGCGACTCAGGCAAGTAAAAAACTGTGAGTACAAAATAAAGGATCGAGGGAATAGATAGAACCCCAAGCATCAATCTCCAGCTCGGCGATGCCAACAATGACATCCCAAATATCATGCAATATGACAAAAACATTCCACCAGAACCGGTGAACTGCGGAAGGGTATTCAGCAGACCCCTTATCTCTGATGGTGCGGTCTCGGATATATAAATTGGAATGAGGGTAACTGCCAAACCAATCCCAAATCCATCTAATAGCCGAGCTATGCATAGGACATACACATTGGGTGACCATAGCATTACCAAACCACTGATAAAGTAAAGAAGTGATGATAGAATCAGCATTGGACGTCGACCAACCCAATCTGATATGGCTCCCGAGCAGGTTGTAATGACCGTGGCGCCAATGAGTGACATTGCCACCACAAGACCTTCAACTGTTGTTCCCAAGTCGAGGTCCTCCTTTATGTAAATGATGGCCCCTTCAAGATACAATGGAATATGAATCAGCGCACTCGCTCAATCATAAATCATGACATAAGTGAAGAGGCAAAACAAACAATCCAGTGCATTTTTTTCCGGTAAAATTTACCTGCAATGGTGGCATTATCCCATCCTTGCAAAAAGTTCCCTATCGTGGCAGCAATGGCCACCCAGACAGCTCCTTTCATCTTGATCACTTATGAACCAAATCCCAAATCTCCAATCAGGCTTTACTGCATTCCCCAATCAGAAAACAAGAGAAATGAGACGAGACAAATTACATCAGGACACAGATCTAACAACACCCATCAATACATCATATTCACGTATACGTTGGAATCTTCCTCCTTGTTCTTAGTGAACCGCTAGTTTTGTCATTTCAAAAAACAAGTAAATGCATAGTCTGCCAGAACCCATCAATTGATAAACATCCTTTGATAGACGAATGAAGAAACCAAGGAAAACCAATCAACACAAGCACAAAAGAAAGAGTATTTACCTCTGTATTGAGAACCCAATGGTCAGTTCTTGGAAGACCCGGAAAGAGAATGAGCCAGGATGAATATGCTACTGCTCATACATGGCAAAGCAGAGCAAGAGAAGGGTTTGCTCAGATTTGAACAGAGCAACTAGTGACGGTTAAATGCACGGCTTTGTGCTCTCTGTGATCTTGCCTTGTATATTTATTCCATAAATGTATCTCTCGCGCTCTCCCTCAGTACGTGATGAACTGGCGGTGGACTATTTTGGTATTGTAGTGATGGACGGAGAGAAGAGTTCCGAAATTGAGATTTGAGAGCGAGATTTAATAATTATTTCTTGCCAGATTGAGAAAATTATAAGTGCTCGGGGGGAGAAACCGAAAGATCCAACCTTTGCCCGCCCAACCACCCTTCAACAAGGCCGCTGCAAACCCCACACACTGACTCACAGTCAAACCGAACTCGCTCGCCAGCTCAGTTACCTCTCTTGAAACCAGGCCATCTATCCTTTTTTCAAGCGAAACACAGGAAAATGATGAATTTTGGGACTGATTCCGGACGACCCAGGAGCAAAACAACCACAAGAAATTCAAGAATTCATCAAAAAGGGAGGATCAAATTTGAAATACTGTTGCAGAAGTTGATGAAAGATGGTGGCGGCTAAGTGAACGGAAAAAAAAACTATAATAATGGTTTCAGCGGTGCACGTTATGGAGAGAGAAAGAGAGAGAGTGGGAGCCCAAGAACTTCCAAACAGTCCAATCAATCAAGAAGACGAGAGGTTAGTGACGCGGTTCTTCGAAACTTGTTTTAATTGGAAGAAGCGAGTCAAGCCTTTTGTACTTTGCGATTTTAACTAACATCTTTGACAGCTACCTCCGCCCAAATCTACCACGAAAAGGAAATCTGGACAGGACCCATGTCGCCTCCGACCTGGTCTTTCCACTTCGTTTTCTGCCAGCTTCCAGTAGGAGCCGACCCCTCGAGATCTGGCCAATGGTCGAGGGCCAGCTGTTGGGCTCTAGCGTCCCCCGGGCACGCTCGTTTCGCCGAGCTTCGAGGGTCATCACGAGGAGACGAACAAGGGGTCCACTAAAGCCCAAGAGTCTCAGCACAATGCACCAATGAGGATCGGAGTGTGGCCTTCTACGGTTCCGTCTTTTCAATCTGGAGGGACGGCCGATCTCCATCCATGCCGTTTGCTCAAAATTCAAAGGAGCAATTCCTTTTTTCAACCCGTTTCGATTGTCTCCGTACGGACGTGCAGAGGAAATTGAATTTAAGCACCATCAATTACCAATACTGTAATTACTGAAAAATGAATTTTAGTGTACCCTCATCATTAATGATGATGTGACATTCACTCATCCATCATCAATTTTTCTCATTTAACAAATTCATTTTTACTGAATAAGTGTGTGCTTAATCATTTTGATTCTCATTATTTTTTTGAATTTAACCTTATTGCTTTGATTTGCTTTATTATGGAAGTTCATTTACTTCTTATGCATCCTTTTAAATAATGAATTGGGATCTTTTAGTAACATTTCTTGAAAGCCGATCGGTTTATCTGAATGATAAATTATAAATGTTGATATCATCCACGTTTAGCCATCATCCTAATATATGTTTGGAGGAACCCCTTGAAAAATCTTTATCAAAAGTGTGCAGTTAGTTATTTGTTCTGTGGTCAACCTTACTTTTCTTTGGCAACTTCTAATTGCACATAACAATGAAGTCAGATTGTTTTCACCGGTTGTAATAACCCCATCGATGCCTGTGGACCACGGACAGAGACAGCAAAACGCCTCTGCAATCTGCCCCTTCACGAGGCGACTTGGAAGGAAGCAACCGCCCCTTGCCTGATACAAAAGGAACTCCCATCTCTTTTGGGGGCTTTACCAGGTTAAGAACAATAAAGAAAGGGAAAAAATGGGCAGAGCAAGAAGGTACTAAAATCAAAGCAGCTTTCGTTGGTATGGCAAAATCCAATTTCATTATTGCCAATTCGAAAAGCTACCCGTCAAAGGTCCTTTGGAGAAGAAGGAGAAGGTCCCCGGGGGGACCGGATCTGAGGGCAAAGGAGAGCAAAGACCATTAGCTATCGAGTTTTTAAATTTACATGTGAGGTGATGCTGTCCCCAATTTTTATTTCTTGGGACATTGCAGATTCATGTGGAGATGCGAATCCAGTCAAGTGGGGGTGCCCAAGGAAAAAAACAACCCAACACTGAATCAGATGCGGTCACGATGGTGGAGGATAGAGACGATGTCCGAGATGATTATTTCATGTGCCCGACCGATGTCTTTTAAAAAGATGATATGAAATACCACACTTAGGTATCTGATTAACTATATTCATGTGGTCATGTCGATGATTTTTGTTTTCTTTATTGTAATCTTAGGACACGAGCACAGAGGCCAGATTAATTGCGGATTGCTAATGGAACGCCACTTAAGGCTTATGAACAGAACTGGTAAAGCCTAGACCTCTGGCCCTTGCCATGCAGTTATTAGGATCTAAGCGGGCGATCTCTGGCATCCGAGCTGCAAATCCCTTAACGCCTTGATCAACTATACTGACCTTTAAGGTCATGCGTGTCGATACTCCATTGGCATCAACTCCAATTCTATGTTTTTTTTTTTTTTTGAATAATTCATTTTCCTTTGTGTCCAATTAGCTTATTTGGTAGCGAAGCACGGGCCATGATATCAATAAAGAAAAAAATAAAGCCACATAGTGTCTAAGCAGGAATGCGGTTGGAGAGACAATTAGTTCTTACAAAACAGTTGTTCTATTACTCTATGCTGTCCAAATCAATCTTGTTCCTTGCGATAAGAGGCCCAATTTTGGAGGTCAAACGAAGAACGCCATTAAATAGCACGCATACGGAATAGACTAGGACCACTCTCTGCGGCAACGATGTCCACCACTATATGTCTAAAAACCAAATACAAAATCGGACATCTGGACATGTTTCACACGTCCTATGCCGTGGCGTTGCTTCAGCATTTAATAAAAAAAACCAAGGCGACCAATCAATGTATCGCAAACACGATGTACCATCGAAACGACGTAATAAGAACGTTCAAATATGCAACCTGGATGGAAAAAATCGAGCCTGATCATCATGAGACGTCGAAAGACATATTCATCGCCGTGTTGCCCGGTCCAAAATCAAACCTGCACAGGTATGAAGGCAAAAACCATCATGCACGCGTCGACCGATTCATCGTCTTGAGCGACCGTTTGGGGATCGAGCATGTGGGGAGAAGGGAAAATGGAGGCGCTGCTCTTTTCCTTAATTGACGGCCTTCTCATGTTAGGCTCGTACAGTGGTGTTGTCGTCGCCTGAGATCTGGAGTTCGGTGGTAGGCATGTAGTACAGAAGTTGGGCGACCAAGTTTTGACTGAAATTATCAAGAGCGTGATGAACGATTCGATCAGGTACGGTGTGAATCGTGTGATGGAGGAGCAATCTTCGGAAAAACATTTCCCTCGGTTTCTATGGTGTTTGACATGCACACTATAAAGACGTTGATTTTTTCGGTGGTAAAGTACCAAAAAAAAAAAAAAAGTTGTAAACTTATTATATTTGTGTCATTCAGTATTTAACATTTCAAATATTCCAATTGAATCCTAAGCTTTTTGAATATTTGCCAATATAATCAATTCGACCAATTTTAAATAGAAATTACTAACATGGATGTTGACTATTTTAAGTGGCAAGTCCGGCAATGAAGTTGATAACTTTTTTTTTTTTTAATTTTTTCCGAATTTTAATAATTTTTTCTTTTCTGTTGCTTTTTTTTTCCCAATTGTGGACCAGCAGGGTTTGGGAAAGGGCCCTCCCAATCGACCATGAGCAAGGGCCTTCATCCCCTCGCCAACAATACATGAGGGTGTGAGGCTCTTGCCAAAGATCAAGGATAAGGCTGTGACACCCTCGCCTAAATTTAGGAAAGGGCATTGTGGTCCTCACCTACATTTGGAGCCTTTATTGGCCTAGAGTTGTTTTAAAAAAAAAATGAAGAAACAAAGAAGATGCTAAAAAAATTCAAATAGTAATATTAAAAAATTGTAAAAATTTGTTTGCATCAACGCTCGTCATATCACGTGAAATGGCTGACATCCATGTTTGCGATTTCCAGTAAGAATTAACTAGATGGACCACATTGATAAGTTGTTAAAAAGTTTATGATTCAACTAGTATAATTAAAAAGTTCAGGTTAGAATTGACATAAATGCAATAAGTTTATAACTTCTTCGGTACTTTTCCTATTCATTAGGATATGCAAATCGATGTTTGTATTATAAGAAAAAGAATTAGGAAAAAGGCGACAACCGACATTAGCAATTGCCCATTATTATAGGAGTCTTGTTTTAGTAAACACAACATTAAATTTGAGTTATAACTATTTAGTATTCAGATATCGAGGGTCTAAGGGCCGACACCAGCTTCGTAGCTCTACCGGGCCACCAAACTTGTAACTCTCTTTCCATGCGGTTGTACAGGCCTCCTGCAGCAATTGGTTGAGCTCCAGGTCATACAACTCAAATGCCCCTCGTGGATGATGGAACACGAGTTGAGGATCATGGAAGTAACGTAAAACCAATAGCTACGCAAAAGGCATCATTGGATGAAAAGTCACGACCCTATTGGTTTGTTTGGAATTGGCTTTGTAAAGGGGCTTTGGGCTTCTAAAGATACTTAGGTCAAAGTTGGGGTGTTTGGGAACCACTTTGCAATTCCCATTAGGCCAAAGTTGGCCTTCTGAAGGCTGAAAGCCCAAGGTAGGTGCAAGGGTGCCTTGGGCTTTCAGCTTTCTCGGCATACAAGTTACACTGTTCATCAATTTATTTTTTTCCAAAACCATCCTATTCTACTGTTCATCTTCTTCTCTGTTGAAGGACTTGTTGCTCAAAGCTTCGCCGACGGCTCGGCATGGTCGCGGTGGCCTAGGAGACCGTCGCCGGGGAGGGGTGCGACCATCGTGCATTTGGGTAGACTTTTGGGGAAAGCCATTGGAAAAATGCGAAGGACTTTAGGTTGAGGGGACTTTTCAGAATGCAAATTGTGTTTGGTAAATTGCAATTTAAAAGTCCATTGTGAAGTATTTTTGAGCAAAATGATGTTTGGGGAAATTATACTTACAAAGGACTTTTGTGATAAAAAAATTTATAAAAAAAATAAAAAGAAAAAATTAACTGGCAAGGGCAAAGGTCGGGAGACCCCCGGCGAGGGTTGCCGGACGTTGGGCGAACCCCGGCGAGGGCTGCCGGACGTTGGGCGACCCCTAGCGAGGGAAGCTAGACGTCGGGCGAACCTCGGCGAGGGCTGCCGGACGTGGGGCGACCCCCGGCGAGGCAAGCCAGACGTCGGGCGACCCCCGATGAGGGTTTGCCGGACGTCGGACGAACCCCGGCGAGGGCTGCTGGACGTCGGGCGACCCCCAGTGAGGGAAGCCAGACGCCGGGCGAACCTCGGCGAGGGCTGCCGGACGTCGGGCGACCCCCTGCAAGGCAAGCCAGATGTTGGGCGACCCCCGGTGAGGGTTACCGGACGTCAGGCGACCCGTTGCAACCTAGATCTGGGGCGGCGAGGTCCCGCGACCTTGGTGGGAGGCTGCCGGATGTCGGGCGACCACGCTGCGACCCATATCTGGGGCGGGGAGGTCCCGCGACCTCGGTGGGAGGTTGCCGGACGTCGGGCGACCCCGCCGTGACCCATATCTGGGGCGACGAGGTCCTGCGACCTCGCCGCCCCTGGATCTAGGTTGCGGCGAGGTTGCGTGACCTCCGGCAACCGCCGCGACCCATATTTGGGGCGGCGAGGTCGCAGATCTGGGTCATGGCGAGGTTGCGAAACCTCCGCCAACCGCTGCGACCCAGATCTGGGGCGGTGAGGTCGCAGGAGAACCTTGTTGCCCCCAGATCTGGGTTGCACGACCTCGCCGTCCCCGGATCTAGGTTGGCAAGGTCGCGGGAGGTCGCGCAACCTCGCCGACCCAGATCCGGGGGCGGCTAGGTCGCGCGACCCCGCCGTGACCCACAGCGATCGCCACCCCCCAGACACGCACCACTCCCCGGCGACGGTCGCACCCCTCCCCTGCAACAGTCTACTGGGCCACCGCGACCATGCCGAGCCGTCGGCGGAACTTTGAGCAACAAGTCCTTCAATAGAGAAGAAGATGAACAGTAGAATAGGATGGTTTTGGAAAAAAATAAAATGATGAACAGTGTAACTCAGATGCTAAAGAAAAGTTGAAAGCCCAAGGCACCCTCGCACCTACCTTGGGCTTTCAGCCTTCGAAGGCCAACTTTGGCCTAATGGGAATTGCAAAGTGGTTCCCAAACACCCCAACTTTGACCTAAGTATCTTTAGAAGCCCAAAGTTCCTTTGCAAAGCCAATTCCAAACGCCTTCCCTTGCTGCCAAAACGACAGCCAATCTCGACCATACAGTAGCCCCCCACCACAATTGTATAGTCATCACTTTTGCCACCACTTTGACCCATCAAATGGGTGAATCTAGTTGGATTTGAGTTGGGTCGAAAATGACCCGACCTATATTTAACCAATCTAACCCGTTTTAATATATATTCATATAAAGTAAATGTAATGACTCATACAGGACCCGATCTGTATTTTGCTAAAACCCTTTAATATTTTAGGAAAATTCATGCCCACTTTTAAGATTTATGCTAATTGGATTAAAAAAAAACTCAAATTAAGTTAAAAAAGAAAATTTTATAAATTATAAATTATAAAAAAATAATGTAAAAAAAAAAACCTATAAATTGAAATATTGATAAAAAATTCAACCAATTACGTATATATTTATAAAACATGCTTAGATTTACACTCCCGAAACTATGTTATACGATAGAAGGCCCAATCTCAAACTTGAAAAAGGCGGTAATTGAGATGGAAGTAAATTTCCAGCTTCCACTATTACATGTCACCAGTATAAGCATCCATCATTTTCCATCTTCAATTCCATTCAAAGGATATAGCAAATTATATGTCACAACATGATTTTTCTCGAACTAGCTTCAAATTTCAACTCAAAGCTTAAAATCTCTCACTATACGCCAATTTAGAACACTCCTCTGAACACCCATTCAGCAACAGGCAAAACCCAGATGAGATAAAAATGTGAAATCTTAATGCAGAGGCGAAATCTGCAACCGGAACAAGAAATCACACTGGGCTCGCTAATTGCGCTAAGGAAGAACCCGACAAACGGGATCTTGAAGGAGCGACGGTAGAGACAATGTTAACAATCAGAAGCGGTCTTCCTATCTTTACTGATGAAATGAGAAGAGAACGACTCATCGATAAAAAATGGAAGGCTCCGAACTCGGACTCGAAGGAACACCCCGACTTACTAATAAAGCTGTTTGAGGCTTCGACAACCATGAATCTAGCTCGTTCCTTAATCAAGCATTTCGGTCCGCCTCAAATGGGGGTCCTGGAGGCGCCGCTCTAAAGCAGGAGGCGAGAGGGATCTGCATTGAGGACAGAGAGACGATGGAGAATGAGATGAGGAAAAAAACGAAGATAGAGATGGAAATGGCTTACTTAAATACCTCCCCCTTTTTGGGGAAGCCCCTTTCATTTCCTTGTACCACGCTAGAGTATTTCATCCGAGAAGAAGTCGCGGGGATCTAGGGCGGGATCCTTAACCTCCCCTCTTTCGAGGTTTGGTTTGTGGCGAAGAGCCCTATGAGCGGATATTTTATCGAGGCCCCGTTCCTGGCCTCTATAGCCTTTTAACGTCATGCTCGGGACGTAAATTAGACCTAAGTGAGGAGAAGAGAAATGTGACAAAGGCGGCGCAGAGGTGAGTAGCGAAAATGAGTGGTCGGTTGCTTGCATTGCGGAAGCTTTAGGCCAGTGACGAGGATGAGGACTCCCTCACACTTCTATTAAGTGGGCCACTTAACAGCTTAAATGGATCGAAATGGGTCATTTCGACCCAGGATTTAGTTTTAATTGAGTTTTTAAAAATTTCTGACCCATATGTAACCCATTTAAATAAAATATGAGTCCAAAAATGGATCTATGACCCATTTTGACACCCCTAGCCACCACTAACAATTGAAGACTTGTGTTTTTGATAAACAATTGCTTAGGCAAGCTACTGTCCCATGAGAAAATTAACATGTCTACCCCATCACAATTAGACCTGTTAAATGAGTTGATTGAGTTGAAATGGTCCATCAACATTGACCTATTATTGTTTTGCTCCATTTTTATGGAATACAAATTTGGTGACCTATTTTTGACCAAACATATATCCAATCAAATTTAACTTGTATTGATAAAGTACTCCCATATTTAACCCAATTTAGAAAAACTCATACCTAAATTGATGTGAGAGTATGGAATGATTGAGGGTAAGATCGAGTGAGGGTGTGAGAGAATGAAAAGAGAATCATAAAGGTGGATTGAATTTATGTAATTTATAAATCCATTTAACATCTATATTATTTTGGACTTTACAATTCTAAATCGATTTTATGACCCTTTTACCAAATATAACAACATCATATAACAACCAAACCCACAAAATATGGGTTAAAAAAATGTGTTGTTGACCTATTTTGAGAGGTCGACAACCACCTATGAGACACCATTAAATGAAAACTACTTGTTTTTGTTGAAAATAATTTTGATAGAAAATATTTTCCTTCATCTTGTAGTTTTTGATAATAAAAAAATGTACCCTTAAGTATTTAAATCTTGAAATCGTAATATCAAAATACATATGAGTGAATGTCAAGAGTATTTTGGATTGGACAAAAGTCAAAATGCATGAACCGCAGATTATCGAGAAAAATTAGAAGCCGACGCTCGAAACTGGATCGCACCCTGATGAGCCCGGCCCTTTCAAAGCCCAATATAAGCCCGCGAGCTGCTTGCGAGACGTGGCGACAGGCGAAGGCGCAGGAGCCAGAAACGACGACGCACCATCGTCGTACCGTCGTTTTCCCCGATCGAACCTCAAATCCCTCTGCGTTTTAGAGCCGGCAGTCCATCGAGTCAATTTCTCATCGATCTTGAAGAAGAAGAAGGAAGAAGAAGGAAGAAGAAGAAGGAGATGGCGTTGTTCACGAGAGGAGAGCCGCTGGTCGCGAAGCTCGCGGCGCTGGCCAAGTACGTGGTGCTTCCCGGCGCCATGGCGGCCGCCGTCATCTACTCGCCTCCCGACTACGCTTCCTCCTCCAACAAGGAAAGCAAATCCACCAAATAAATCCCACCCCACCTTTTCTCTTCGCAGGTTCGCGCTCTCGACTCCGCCTCGATTTCGCGCGTTTTGATTCCTTCTCGAACCGAGCTCCGAATCGAACCTCTGGCATCCGATCGGTGATGCGGATGTTTTTCAGCGTGTTTGACTGTGGACCCGTTGGTTGTTATCGATTCGTGAAATCCCAGATTTTGGAAGGACGGAGCCTGTCGCGGTTGGCAGTTTCTTTTGAGTCCTCCCATTCGGGGGACTGAGGAGCGTAGGATACGCTTAGATGCTTTCTGTTTTCTAAATTAGAAGATAATCCGATGAGTGTTTGATTGAGGTTTTCAGCATTCGGCATGATGGCTACGGCGTTATAGCATCGGTACTCTATTTCAGCGTGGCAGTAAATGGTTTTTGATTGATGAATGAAAGTGAGGGAGGACTGTGAGGCTGTAGATTGCATGAAATTGGTGGCTTTTATTTGCTTTGAGTCGATGGTTTTCCTCTCAGGTGATTGGGGCTCAGTAATTTGAGCTTTTCCCTGTTTTACTCATGAAATATGTGAACAGCTTCTCACATCCCGGTGGAAGTGTGTGATACAGTTTAGAGGCTAGTGTAATCTGGCTCAGGTAATTGACATGGGGAATTTTTGGGGTCTTTCTTCGGTCCACACATCCTTGTTGTTTGATGGAAGAAATGAACTCCCAAGTGGATCGGGTTATTTCGGTTGGAGCCTACCATTTTATGAATGTAGGACTACTGTAGAGTCTGGTTTCTCATCTATATGTTTGATATTGAACGATATCTTCAGATTAACAATGTGTTGGTCATTATCAACTCTTAGGATGTAAATGCCTTGGGTTACATAGTTGATGATTTGTCCTGTATTTGAGTTCCCTTTTGGTCTTTGGAGCTGTTTTATATATGGCTTTAGTGTTTTGCATTCTTTAGTTATATGGTTTGCCCTAATTGATCCTTTTACCTTAAAAAAGAATGTCAAGTAGAGACATCGTTTAGCCCTGATCTGTGTGGCAACCTATAATATGAGGATAATTTGTTGTGTGTACTTGCTTCTCAAAAAGTTTATCATGTAGCATTAGTTCATATTATGTAGCCTTAATTGTGGGAAAATCATGCATCGTGAGTATGTCATAAAAAATGTCGCTTTCTTTGGTTGTCTAGTTTTTAGTAGGCTGGTTATGTTTGAGTTACGTTCTCATGTAAACATTCACAAGATACTCTAACTGCTCTTTTTGAATCAATATCACTGTCTCACGTATAACTTGCACCTAATGGGGATGGTATATCATTTACCCTAACTTTTCTGGGACAATGAAATTTGTGGAAGTGTTATCGCATTTCTAAAGATGGTTTACTTTCATCCTTTTGCAGATTGATGAATTTCTGCAGTTAATCGTGATATACCCTTATACGTTTGTTATTGCAGTAGCCATGCCTTTAGTGCTCATTGTATTGGTTCTTGTCCACGTTGCTGTATTTTATAAAAGAATGGCATCTCTCTGCTACACAGCGCTTCTATTGTCCTTTGCTGTTGTATTACTTGCGTGATTACACCTGCATGGTTTTTTTCTTTTTTTTGGTCAAAACACCTGAATGTTTAGTCATTACATAATCCTGTTCTTTATAATGGATGAAGGTGGATGGAGTCTGCATTCCATGGTTGATCTTTGGAAGATGGATGTATGCTTTGCTTCTGGGTGATGGCTCGGCATCTTTTCACTGCAGGCAGTCCAGGCCATCATGCAGACTTTTGATGTTGTGGCAAACTTCGCTTCACATTTCTGTGTAATATGACACTTAATAATTCAGATGGCTTGTGATCACCATAAATTGCAGAGACATTCCAAAAATCGTGTAGGTATCCATTTCTGAGTTCTTAATCTTTTCTTGTTGCTTGATGTTTTTGTCACAACGTCTTCAGTCAGCGTATCTGAGTGGCCAAGGCGAAGATAGCAGAGTACCTTTATCGTATGTGCCATGATGTGCGTGCTGCATTAGTTTTAGCGTGGTCGTGTATGAAAGCTGAACTTTTCGTTTTTTGTTGTTTGCTTTTTCCGGTAGGTTAAGTTGAATGATTCTTACTCAACTCGAAGTTGTGGCTCCCTGCAAATAATTCCTTGATGGTCTCTCTACCCCTCGCAAAACAGGGGAGTCCTAGGTGAATATATTCCTTGAAATTGGTCATTCGTTAGTTCGCAGGCCACAATTAGATACGATGATGAGTAGATCCAAAGCCTGTTAAAAGAACTAATCTTAAAGACTCCGTTTGACATGAAAAACGCATTATGTTTACACCTCATCCCGTTTAATCCACTCGATCCTCCCCTTCTCTACTCCTCCGGGAAATAGAGAGACAATGGCTGCTCCTGCACTCTTTGCGCTCCTCCCTTCGTTTCTCTTTCTTTTTGCAATCTTGGTCTCAGCCAGCGATATCTCTATCGTGAGCTACTCTGAGGATGATTTGAAATCCATTGATAAGCTCCTCGATCTCTCTGAGGAAAAGATGTGGAGATTCGAGGCGTCCAAGGAGAACTCGGAGCACATCGAAAACACTTAAAAGAAGGTGACCAACTCTTGGCTTGATTTGAATAAATTTGCCAATTGGGCCCACGAAGAGTTCAAGGGGGGTGTGTCCAGGATGCAAGATCGAGTCACTCAAGAAGGAAGATTCCCGCAATGAATTTATTCGCGAGGATGTCGTGGATTCACCCAAGTCTGTGGATTAGAGAAAGAAAGGAGCCGTCGCTCATGTCAAGAACCATGGTTCATGTGCGAGGCCTACTTTTAATCGATGAATGCAATTGCTCCTCGAGATTGGGATTTACTTCAAAACTCAAGATACACCCTCGTGTTAAAAAATTTCCAATATGAAGCATAAATTATGACTCACTCGATACTTTCTTATGCTTAGACTGACATGTCTCTACGAAATTTTAGACGAAATCTGTGCACATCTTCGGTAGTTGCTGGGCATTTTCCATTGTAGTGGCGGTAGAGAGCATAAACTAAATAGTGACCGGAAACTGGACAGCGTCATCTGTGCAAGAGCTGTTTGACTGACAAACCAAACAACAACGGGTGTAACGGCGGTCTTACTGACTATGCATCGTCTTAATTGGTGGAACATACAAGGAAGAGGACTACCCTTATATCATGGAGAAGGGTACCTGTGAGATGACCAAGATATATACTTGCAAACACAAAAACATGTATAAGTTGAATGGAGCGACAGTTGGGAATAATCGAAGACATTAATTCATCTTCGTCTCCATCCACAAGATTAAAAGGCGGTAGCGACAATCGATGGTTACCATGATGTGCCTGGGAACAACGAAGAGAGCCTCCTAAAGGCTCTCGCAAAGCAGGCACTCAGCGTGGCCATCGAAGCAGAGGGCAAAGACTTCCAGTTTAACGGCAGGGGTTAGTCTGTAGCTTACATCATTCAACCGATTAGACACCCTTAATTTGGTCATGGTATTCCTCAAAATCAGGGTTCATCATTAGTTCAGGGTCCTTTTTGAGGTGGGTATATTGCAGCCACTTCATCTCATGAAATCTATTGTATTGAATGGTTTAAAATATAGACGGTCACCATCGAAGTGGCTCGTCCCCCTTAGGTTCTTTTTGAAAAAAAAAACAGTTGTAATGAGCTACAAACCTATATAGTCAATGCTGAAGTGATGTGCTCATGGTCCGCACAACCCATCTCATTGAATGTTCACGGACACACAATATGTTCGGTTTGTGGAGGCAAAATTTTCAATTCAATTATAAACTTGCTATACAAATACCAATTTAATTCTAAATTTTTAAAATTTGTCAATGTAGTTTTAAATCTTTGCACGACATTCTAATGTAGCCATTCCAATTAGTTGCCACCAGAAATCACTAACGTGATAGATACACAAGTTGTCCACTTTAGCATGCTATGTACAATGGCTGGTAATGATTGAACACCGCATCAATAATTTCTAGCGGCAATTAATTGTAAGTACTATATTAAAAATTTCCACAAAAGTTTAGGACTACATTGACGGTATTAGAAAGTGTAAGACTGAAGTGGCAACTGTATAATATGTTTATGACTGATAGACCGAGTGGCAACTGTATAATATGTTTATGATTGATTGGATAATGATCATATATAGTATAGGCTTGGTGAAAGCAAAGAAAATTTCTCGATCAAACTTGGTTTATTTGTATATTATAGTTGAATTTGACAGTTGCGATGCCTATGCTATAAACATGGAGATTATTAATTTCTTCATACTCGGTAGGGAGTTTTTAATGGACATCGCGGGAGGGAGTTGGATCATGGGGTGGCAGCCATTGGACACGGTTCATCTAAGGGCTTGTATTACGTCGTAGTGAAGAACTCGTGGGGCCCAAAATGGGGAAGAGGGACACTTAGAATGAAGACAAACTCAGGAAAGCTCGATTCTGTGTTTGGGAATTTAGATTGAATAGGATAAGATAAGATCGAATTATAATCATCAAATATCCTTCGGATTATAAAAACTCCTATCATATGTTTGATACAATTTAAGATGGAATTGAAAATCAATGAAAATGTCCTGTCCTTGGAAAATAGTATTAGATCTAAGAAAGCAATCCGTCATTTCTGCCAAGTTGCCGACTTGACCGGCTCGGAGTATGTGACGATTCAGACCCTCCAAATCGCCTGAGCCCTCATTCTCAATAGTTTCGATCAATCAGAGGACCCTGCCATTTCCCAAATTTAAACCCACTTCTCGACAAGCAACCTAGAAAATCGACCGTAGGTGCATCTCGTGGCTCGACAAAAAACCTCCAAAGTCGGTCATTTTCGTGACCTTCAGGAGCATCACGACCCTCAGCAGGCATGACTTCACAAAGTTCTGGTAGAGCTTCGTGAACAGCAAGGGGTGCTTCTTGTGGGTCATGTGGCCCAACTCCATCGCGAAAGAAGGCGGCGGCATCGTCTCGGAGGAGCTGAGGGAGGCGACGTCGGAGAGGGGGTGTATCGTAGGGTGGGCCCGCAAGAGAAGGTTTGCACCAGGACGCCGTTGGGACATTCTTGACCCGCATTGGTGGTACTTGATGGTCGAGATTGTGGTCGATAGGAAGGTGATGGTGTGCTGGCCGTTCTTTGCTGACCAGCAGGTGAACAGCCAGCTTGGGAGCCACGCAAGGAAGTTTGGGGTCGACAATGATATGTGCAAACCCTGCGCGATGATCATCTTCGGACTACATTTTACCCTAAGTCGTCAGAACACAATCAGCTAGCCAGCAATGATAATCTGACGATTACACTGTGGTCGCAAGTGACGGCGATTGGCTATTGCGGTGCTGGATCTCGTGAAATGGCCAGCAAAGCAATTCGTCACTTTGTTGTTGAAAGATAGTAGAGTTTGTTTTTGGGCGCAAACAATAACTATTTTGTTTTTAATATAGATTTTTCAAATTCTATTTCTTGAACGAGTTTCTAAACAAAAATATGCATTTGATAATGGCACAAAATTTCTACTCTCAAAACATAAATTCATTTAACAAAGACAAAAAATTTCTTCCTCTTGAGTAGCCGGTGGCGGTGGGAGGCAAGCGGCGACGAGTGAGCAGTCAGCTAATAACAAGAGTGAGCGATTACAAGAGTTGCTATTTCCAGAAATTAGAAAATTAATTTTTTTTACTTCTCATTTATATTTCAAACCTATTTTTGGACATAAAATTTGTTCTAGAAATAGAAAAATGAAATTATGTTAAAGAATTTCTATTTCAACCTATTTCTAGGAACATAAAAATAAATCTAACCAGAAACAAAATGGTTATAATGCACACCCTAAGTTATTTTTATTTTTTTTTATCCGACTCGAGTTTATTCCATTCCTATCCCGGATTTTTATCCAGTATTTTATTCATATATATTCGGTTTGAATGACATCATCAAACATTGGATAATATAATTTATTATTCTATTTGGACTCAAATCCGGAATAAAATGCTATCTTAGCTTGAGGGTCTATGTGGCATTAATAAGATGGCATGTTATCCTATCCAAACTAAGCAAAAGAAAAAACAACACAAAATTGTGCACCATTTAAGGTTTTTATTGAGGCCTCATTGAGAAGTGCCCCGGGTATTTGTTAACATAATAATTATTTAATGAGAATATAATCGATTTTTCAAATATTGATTAAGTATATTGTAAGGATAATTACCTTTTGTGTGTGTGTGTGTGTGTGTGTGTGTGTGTGTGTCAATGGAGCTACTTGCCAAATACGAGTGCCATGAGATGACTTCCTAACGGAATCCATATAAATTGTAATATTTCCACCACTTTTGCAATCCAAGTTTTCGAGATTCGATTCAATGTAAGTGGCATCTCTCACCATCTGAGAATTCATTTTCGTCGACCAGAAATTAGAATTCTCCCCCTTTTCGTGTCATTTTGTCAATTTACAATTATGCATTTCCTTTTCCTTTGTCGAAATCTCACTTGAATTCAGTCTGACACAAGTAACCATATAGGTGTTGTGTGAGTTTTTATCGCAATATTCAGAAACCCAACGGCTTCAATGATTAAAGTCCAATCAAGAGCATATGGATTTATGCTTTGAAGTCTCAAGAACTTTGTAAAATCAGAATTACTAAAATAAGGCGTGCAGTGAATTGAAAACAAATAAGGAAATTGCAAGGAACTTCATTCGTTGAGTCAAAACAGATGACTTTTACATTCATAAACTTCTTAATGGTGATCAAGAAGTGAAGAGACAAAGTACAAAGCTTAAATACAGTAACTAGAAAGCTGTCATAATCAAAGACAAATACTGTAAGTAGGAAACCTAATCTAAAATTTAAATTTTGACAAAATTTAGATGATGGGTAAAGAGGTGGCAGCGAAGAAGAAAAAATGGGGATGCATTAGACATTATTGAGATAGAAAAATGAGCGAAGGAAGTGTTGATTTGGGATAGAGATGTCAAAGAATTTGATGCCTATTTCTACTTAGATACCATATTGATCTTTAGATTTAGAGAGAGAATAAGCATTGAGTATTTATAGTGGCTAAACCATAATTAAGGTTGCATTATATGTACTCACAAGAAAGACCCTATAATGTAATTAAGAGCATGTAAAGCACTTGCCTTGAACTGACTCATTCTCCTCAAGCGATCTCCCCATAGTTTCCCTCGTGAACAGCATAGTCACCGTCGTTCCCACCATGCAAATCCCAGCCAATATGATCAACGTAACTCCCATCCCCCTCGCCTGTGAGGTAATCAAGAACACCACGGCGCCGATCATCACCCCAACCTCCCCTGCAGCCCTGGCGATCCCGTGGAACGTTGTCCTGAATCATGCAGGGAACAGCTCGGCTGGCACGATGAACGTGGTCGTGTTGGGCCCACGGTTGGCGAAGAAGAAGGTTAGGCCGAACAGGAACATAAACGACTTGCCAGTTTGGTCCTTCCAATAGTTGTCATATGGCGCTTTAATGCAGAAGTAAAGGATGGTCATGAAGACAAAACTGATTGCTTGGATCTGGACCCGCCCGACGTGGTCATTGAGGAAGACTGTGGCGAAGTAGCCAAGAGTCGTGGAGTAGCGTGCTATGATGGCTTGGAGGCTAGTGACCTTGATGGCAGCCTCAAAGCCTGTTACTACCTTGCTAGCATCTTCGTCGTGGAGGTACTCGTTGTAGATCTTGGATTCGAAGAGGTTGCTACTGTAGAAGATGATTCGAGGAGGAACCATGCGGCAGAGTAGGCAAGGAGGTCGCAACCATGGTGGAGGAAGAATTGATTGGAGAAGACAGGGTAGGACGGTGGGCTCGGGAGGAAGGGATGATCCTCGGCAATTTGGCTCTAGGACTCGCTCCCTGTCCCTGGCAGCTTGAAGCACATTTGCTCCACCATAGCAGTGTGCCTAATTAGATCCAAATGATACGTCCTAATGATTTACTCTGTTTATCTTGTATGGTTGCAGAAAATTACTAAAAGTCACACGAAGCGAGAAAAGTGTTTTAATCAAGGGAAGGACCGATCACAGTGCGATTTAAACTAGTCCATGAAAGCTAATACCAGCAAATTATAGAAAGTCACATGAATCGAGACTAGTGTTTTTATCAAAGGAGGGACTGATCGCTTTACAATTTTGACTAATCTATCAAAGCTAATACTAGCAAATAATTGCAAATCACACGATCCAATCCTTTTTAGCGTGTTCAACAAAAAATCAAATTCTTGGAAATGACATGAATTAATTATTTAAATAATCTATTAAGAAAAGCAAGCCACGACGTACCTTACAGTTTCAAGCATCAGCATCGGTCAATAATATGTTATCATGGTAGGAATAGCACCCGACATCAATATTAACCTCCAGGCGATATCAGCTTCCTTCGGTGTCAGTTCTTCCGGCAACGAAGGGTAAATTTGGCGAAATATCTTGCACACCACTATCGTCATAATTGGGCTCGCCAGAATCCCAAACCCTTGCATTGAGAAGGCGGCCGCTATAAATGCGCCACGTGTCCTCCTGTTAGCATACTCCAACATGATCGTTGCCGAGAGCGGGTAATCTCCTCCGATCCCTACCCCGAGTAAGAACCTAAAAAGAGTTGAAAGAGTGATGCCCGAGTGTTATGAGTACTAAGAAAAATTGAAAAGAGACCAATCTTTTACAATGTGACACGTGGAGAGTTCTCGTGCTGTGATCACCTGACAAAAGCTAGGTAATTCGACGGTCAGCATAGGTAATTCGACAGAATGTGGGATTTGGTTTTGATGGGATTTGGTTTTGATGGGATTTGTAGTACATGTGCCCGATCAGTCTCATGATCGGGGGATACAGAAGAGATCGTAGGCATCAGTGACCAACCCCATGCCTTTATTAAACATGAGACAGAAATTTGGGATCATATTGAGGGAAATAGGAAGAATGTATATTCCGTACGCGAGATAATCGAATTTAAGATAATCAATTGTCGGGATTTTAGTGTAAAATACACAAGTTTATTACCTGCCACAATGATGGCCTTGAAGTGGTAGTACTCTCAGCCGCATGGTCGCTCGTAGATTTTTGCTTCTTCAAGAAACAATCAACCTTTGAATGCAACGATCTAATCCTTTTGTTGTGTAATAGTTATGGTTGGGTTACGAAGATGATGGAAAATATGGTAAAAACTAATGGAAGTCGCTGTTCGTTGCGCATGCATGGGAAGCAGCAAGGCAGTTTCCTTCAACGATGATGTTTTGGCTGCAGTCGAAGCGATCTTTGCCCCCCCATCTGGCGTAATTAAAATTCGGTGATTTGGTCGGACGACGACTTTGTGTTTGGGCATCGTTTAATCTGCTGTCAGTAGGAGCTAGCTGGATCAGGTTCATTATCTTCCCCATTCACACAGACACTAGCCTTTCAAATAAGAGTTTTGGACGGTTTGTTTTATACCTTCATGACATGAGATTTGAAAATGTTGAAACCTGGTACCACTTCATGAATGTACAACAACCATAGAATTTGGTTCCCATCTATACATTCGATATCAAATCTTCAGAATGACAATGTGTCGGCCATTACCAACTCCCTTGGATGTAAGTGCCTTAGGTCATTTTGTTCATGACCTGGCCTGCAGTTGGGCTCCCTTTTGGTGCTGTTTTGTATAGGGCTTTAGTTTTTTGAGCTCTTTTTGTACATTTGGAGACCTAGGGTTTAATCTTTTACCTTTCAAAAAGATGGTTAAATAGGAATATCATCCCTTATCCATCAGGCAACTCTTAGTTTGAGGAGTAATTTGTTATGTAGTCTTTCTTCGCAAAACTTTTATCATTAGCGTTAATTCATATCAGTAGCCTTTAGTAATGGGAAAATCATTCGTTCGAGTATGTCACAAGAAATGTTTCTCTCTTAGGTTGTCTGGTTTTTAGTTGCCTGGTTACTATTGCAATATGTTATCATTTATGCATTGGCGAGGGATAGTCCACTTGATCCTGTTCTAATCTGAATGCGTCCCTGCCTCTGTCTTTCTAACGTACACTTTTCGCAATGTCACTTTCTCATGTGTACCTTTCTCCCGATGGGGATTGTATATAATTTACCTGAACTTTACTGGGACACTGAAATTTGTTGGAACTGTTGTGCGGAGTCACCTTTTCAAAGATGATTTTACTATCATCCTTTCGTGCGTAGAAGAATTTTTGGAATGACGTGATGTCTGCATTTTGTTTTTTATTGCAATAACCATGCCCTCAATGCTCATCGTATTGGTTTTCGTCCACGTAGGTACATCTGCTAAAAGAATCACATCTGTGCTGCAGAGTGAGATTGTCCTTCATTGCTGTATAATATTTTTTTTGTGAAGTTAGAGTTGAATATACACAATCCTGCTCTTTACAATGGATGACAGGTGATGAAGTGTGCATTCCATGGTTGATCTTCGGAAGATGGAGGTATGCTGTGTTTTTGGGTGATGGCTTGGCATCTCTTCACTGCACGCTGTCTGGGCCGTCATGCCCACTTTTTGATGTCCTGGAAAACTTAGGTTTCCATTTCTATATAGTATGGCACTTAATAATTGAGATGGCTTGCATTCGCCATTAGTCGTCAAGTTAAATATCGTGTAGGTATCCCATCTTCAATCATATATCTAAAACAGTAAAGCGAAGAAAGCAACGTCTCTTTATTGTATGTCCCAAGATGTGCATGCCGCATAAGTGTTGTATCTATTATAAGTAAGGATGTGTATAGTGTTAAGAAATCGGGAGAATTACCAAAAAAGTCCTAAACCTATTGCAATTGTGCCAATTCAGTCCTAAACTTTTTTTTTTGTCCAATTTAGTCCTAAACCTTTTATAATTGTGCCAATTCAGTCCATCCGGCCAAAATTGGCCGGCCGGCGCTGACGTGGACGCCGGTGGGGGACAGCCGGCCAGCGAGGTAATTTTTTAATATTTTTTATTATATTTTTTTTAAATTTTTTTTTCGAATTTTTAAATATTTTAAATATATATTTTTTTTTGGCCTTCTTCTCCTTCCTCTGGCCGGACGCCAGCCAGAGGTGAGGGCCGGCGAGGCTGACCTCGCCGGCCACTGGCGGAGGCGAGCCTCGCCCAGCGACGGCGAGGCGGCCGTCGCTAGATCTGGCGAGGCTCGACCTCGCCATGGCTGGGCGAGACCGAGCCTCACCAGATCTGGCGACGGCGAGGCCGAGCCTCGCCAGATCCGGCGAGCTCGGCCCTCGCCGGCCACTGGCGAGGGT
The DNA here is from genome assembly GCA_016097595.1 of Eucalyptus pumila. Lineage (NCBI taxonomy): Eukaryota > Viridiplantae > Streptophyta > Magnoliopsida > Myrtales > Myrtaceae > Eucalyptus > Eucalyptus pumila. Next base: position 26,252,402 of record CM027851.1, read on the forward strand.
GAGGCCCTGCCGCGCTGCGTGGTGTAGTCGAGGAACCCGCGGAGGAGCTCGATCTCGTCCTTGTCAGTCTAGAGGCGCTGGAATAGGGTTTTGGCGACGGTCACGGCCGGGGAGGGCCGCTTGAGCTCGGAGGGGGAGATCGTGCCGACGATTGGGGGGACGGGGGAGGCGGCGGAGATGGCGATGGCGACGGCAGCCTTGCTGGCCACCGGGCGAGGTCGACCCTCGCCCTCGCCGTGGTCGGCGAGGCGGCCGTTGCCGATCCGGCGAGGCTCGGCCTCGCCCAGCCATGGCGAGGTTGAGCGTCGCTAGATCCGGCGACGGTCGCCTCGCCGTCGGCGGGCGAGGCTCGCCGCGCCGGTGGCCGGTGGGGCAAGCCTCGCCGGTGGCCGGCGAGGTCAGCCTCGCCGGCCCTCACCTCGGCCGGACGCCGGCCAAAGGAAGGAGAAGAAGGCACAAAAAAAAAAAAGAAGAATTAAAAAATATTTTAAAAAATATTTAAAAATTCGAAAAAAATAAAAAATATATATTAAAAAAATTACCTCGCCGGCCGACTGTCCCCGCCGGCGCCCACGTTAGCGCCGGTCGGCCAATTTTGGCTGGATGGACTAAATTGGCACAATTATAAAAGGTTTAGGATTAAATTGGGCAAAAAAAAAAAAAGTTTAGGACTGAATTGGCACAATTGCAATAGGTTTAGGACTTTTTTGGTAATTCTCCCTTAAGAAATCACATGTTGAATTCAGAAAAATAATGCTTGCAAATGATTCAATTGGGCATAATATATAATTAGGAAAATAATTGAATGAACACACCCGGAAATTTGTTATTAAAGTTCACCTAAATCTGGTTTATTTCTTCGCATAGAAACACTCTGTGAATTCACTAGATTTCGAAGAAAGTTAGAATACATCGATGATATTCTCTCAAGATTAGGAAATAAAGAGATTGAGAACATTCACAAAGAAAAAACTTATTTTTTTCTTCTCTCTTTTTCTTTTCTTTCTATTTTTTCAGTGCCTCGACAACTAGTGTATAACTATTGTTGATATAAATAGGTAGTTTTTAACTTATAAGAAAAACTAACAGAAATGATAAAAAAAAGCCCTAAAAATTAGGGAAAATTGTCAAAATAGTTCTAAACCTATTGCATTTTTGCTAATTCAGTTCTAAACATTTTAACTTTGCCAATTGAGTCTTAAACTTTTTTCATTTTTTGCCGATTCAGTCCATCCGGCCAATTTTGGCCGGAAAATGCTAACGTGGACGTCGGCGGTGCCAGCGTAGGACTGCTGGCGCTGACATGGACAATTTTTAATAATATTTTAATATTTTTTTGAATTTTTATTATTTTGAATATTTTTCCTTTTCTTTCTCTCTCTCTTTTTTTTTTTTTTTGGGCTTTCTTGGCCTTTTCTGGTGGTCGGCCACCGGCCACAGCTAGCCGGATGGCCTCGCCCGCCATAGGCGAGGCCTGGCCGGGTGAGGACAAGCCCTGACGAGGGGAGCCCTTGCTGGGGCTCGCCCTTGCCTCGTCAAGCGTCGGCCTCGCCCATACCAGATCTAGCGAGGTCAGCCCTTGCCCCTGGTTGGGCGACGGCGATGACTTGCGATGACGTTGATCATGAACAAAGAGGAGAAGAAGAAGATGACGAGGAAAAGGAGAGCCAGGAACAATTGGTGAAGTACGGATAGATTCTCGCAAGTCGTCGCCGTCGCTCGGCCAAGGGTGAGGCCAACGCTCGACTAGGCAAGGGCGAGCCTCGGCGAGGGGAGCCCTCGCTAGATCTGGCGAGGGGAGCCCTTGCCCAAGCCAGGGCGGCATTGCCCGATTGACGCCCAACGAGGCTGCCCTAGCCTGGGCGAGGGCTCCCCTTGCCAGGGCTCGTCCTTGCCCGGTTGGGCCTTGCCTGTGGCAAGTAAGGCTAGCTGTGACCAATGGCCAACCATCGCCTGTGGCCGGTGGCTGGCCACCGGCAAAGGCCAAGAAAGCCAAAAAAAAAAAAGGGGGGGGGGGGAACAAAAAAAAATTAAAAATTTAAAAAATATTATTAAAAATTATCCGCGTCAGCGCCGACAGACCTATGTGGCACTGCCGGCATCCACGTTAGCATTTTCCTGCCAAAATTGGCCGGATGGATTGAATCGGCAAGAAATGAAAAGGTTTAGAACTCAATTGGCAAAGTTAAAAGGTTTAGGACTGGATTTACAAAAGTGTAATAGGTTTAGGACTTTTTAGACAATTTTCCTCTTAAAATTATTTGGTTTAACCTGCCAATAATCTCCCACTTGAAGGCAAATACACGCAATGCACCAAGCAACTTTACATCCATCTTCTTCAAAGGCTAGTAACTGAAGTTTGTGCCTCTACGGTATTCCTCATCAATCAACACGGAGTAATATTAATGGTAGTAATACAGAAAATATGTTTTTCTCTATCTCCTACCTTGGTAAATATGTCAACTGGATTATTGAGCCATCAATCTTTTGTAACTTTAACTCATTATCTTTCAATGCTGACCTAATGAAATGATGATGCTTCTTTATGCGTCTAGTCCTTGAGTGAGAAGTTGCGTTCTTTGCTAAGTGGCTGCTTTCCATGTAATCTTGTAACTATGTGATTTCCTTGGAGGCTTCTGTGATTGCCACATACTCCGCTTCTATTATCAATAAAGCTATTTTTATTTTATTTTATTTTGTAGTCGAGATTCCCACCTCATTATTGTACCTGTAATTGTAAAAACATATCTAGTAGTACTCTTACTATTATCTCGATCACTTGAGTGATTTGCATTCACATAACCCTGTAACTTGAGAGATGTACCATCATAACATAGAGTAATTTGATGTTCTTGTTAGATATCTCAATATCCATTTTATTGCATTCCGATACTCTCTACCCGAGTTTTGCATATATTGACTCACCACTTCTACTGCTTGTGAAATGTCTAGTCTCGTGCTCATAATGTCATATATCAAACTTCTCACTGCTGATGCATATAGAACTACTGCCATCTCATCTTTCAAAGTTCTGAGCACTTAGATAAGATAAGTTTGAAGTTACTTGGTATAGGAGTTGCGACCAATTTTTCCTTATCCATGTTAAATATTTTTAACACCTTGTTCATGCAGTTTTCCTGCAACAGTTATAATTTCTTGTTTTTCCTGTCACTAATGATTTTCATGCCTAATATACTATTGCCTCTTTTAAGTCTTTTATAGCAAACTATGATGCTATTGTCTTCTTCACTTTGGCAATTCTTTTCATATTAAATCTAGCCACCAGCATCTCATCCACATATAAAGAGAGTACATGATATCACCATTGTCATACTTGCGAAAATAAACATAATGATTAGCTTCGTAGTGTGCAAATCCGTTTTCTTCCACGAAGCCATCAATCTTCTAGTACCATTGTCGTAAAGCCTGTTTCAAGTCATACATGTTTTTCTTCAAGTGATATACCATGTGCTCCTTACCTTTAACTTCAAAACCTTTAGATTGTGCAACGTATAACTCTTTATCTAAGTCACCGGGTAAATATGCTGTTTTCACATCTAACTACTCGAGATTATTGTAATTATTACCCAGCAGAACTCTGATTCATGTCATTTTCACTACTGGTGAAAATATCTCCGACAAGTCCATCCATTCTAAATTTGGTCTTTTTGTACTTACTTTGACTTTTGCGTTGCCTATACAATAAATGGTGGAGATTACTAACTACTTTATACTTTGCAGTGGGTTTTGATGGACGTTTTGGGATTGAGTAGGATCATGGGGTGGCAGCCGTTAGATGCTGCTCATCCAAAGGCCTGATTACATCATAGTGAAGAACTCGTGGGTCCCAAATGTGCGGAACAGGGTCACATCGGGATGAAGAGGAATACAGGAACGCCTGAGGGTCTGTGGGGCGTCAATTCTAATTGTTTCTTTTCCTATCAAAGCCAAGCGAAAGTTAAAAGCACGACCAAATTTTTTCAAGTTTTGAATTCTAATTAAGGTCTTATTGAGGAGTGCACCAGGCATTTATTAAACATGTTTGCAACGACATTTTTTATTGAGTTGCTTATCAAGTACTATTGCCCTCAGTTCACATTTTAATAAAATCTCTTTTTAATTATTGAATTCCCATGGCTCAACATTTAATTCGACGTAATATCTCTCAATTTCTGAGAACTTATCAACTCTTCTCTTCTTATGTCATTTTATTAAGAAATAATATGCACTAAAAGCCTTAAAACTTGACGCGAAAGTGTGATTGAGTCTTAAAGTTATTGAAAAATGCAATTCAATCCCAAAACCTATCATAAAATTTGGATGGTAGGTAAGTATGTGGTAGAAAAGAAAAAACTAGAAATGTACATATACTGTTGATTTTAGAGTTAGAGAGTAAATAGTACTAAGTATTTATGGTGTCTTAACTCAAATTAAAGTTGAGTGTATTAATAAGAGTGGTTTATTATAGTCAGAGTACATGTAAAGGTAAAATTACAGAATTACTCCATAAACATATCAACTATATATTAGTACGTATTATACACCTAAGAACTAGGGAAATCACTCGCCCTGAACAAACTAATCTTCATTCGTTCTCCTCAAGCGATGTTCCCTTAGTCTCCTTCGTGAACATGCTGGTCGCCACCATCCCCGCCGCGCAAATCCCACCCCATATGATCAATGCAACTCCCCTCCCCGATGTGGCTATCAAGACGACGCCGATTATCGCCCCGGCCTTTCCCACGGCCCCAGCGATCCCGTGGCATGTCGTCCTGAACCGTGCAGGGAATAGCTCGGCTGGCAAGATGAACGTGGTTGTGTTGGGCCCGCAGTTGGCGAAGAAGGATGTCAGGCCGTACAGGATGAACAGCGCTTTTGGGTGGTGTTTCCAATATCCGTCATATGGCACTCCGATGGAGAAGTAAACGATGGCCATGAGGACGAACCCGACAGCTTGGATGATGAGCCGCCCGATGCGGTCAATGAGGAAGAAGGCGGCAATGCACCCAGGGATCATGGAGGAGCATGCCATTATGGCCTGTAATCTCGCGATCTTAAAGGCGGCATCGAAGGCAGTGTCTTCTTCGAGCTGGTCCTTGAAGTAGATCTCGGATTGGAGGACGGGGTAGCTGTAGAAGACGATGTCGAGGAGGAACCATGTGATGGAGCAGGCAAGAAGGTTACGGCCGTGGTGGAGGAAGAATTGCTTGGAGAAGAGAGGGTAGGATGACTGGCTCGGCTGTAAGAAACGGCCCTCGGCAATTTGGCAATGGGACATGTCTAGGACTCGTTCCATGTCCTGGGTAGCTTGGAGGACATTATTCTCCACTAAAGCAGTGTACCTAATAAGACCCAAAAGACATATCGTAACGATTAAGTCTGTCTTATCTTTTACAGATTTAGATATGAGCCACTATAGAGGTTCTCTTATTGTTAAATAATGCACATGATTTACGAAACCCATTAGGGACAATTGTTTCCTCAAGGGAACGCCAAATTATTGCTCAATTTTGACATGTCTATTGAAGTTGAAACTAGTAAAGATTTCGAAACTGACACGAGTAAACTTGAGTTTAGATGCATCACCCTTTTTAGCATGTCCGACGCAAATCTAGAGTTTTGAAGTGACAAGAATTATTTGGCACGACCAGCCAAACTCTGGTTTCGTCCTTTCGGTTATCCTATTTGACAGCACCCAGCAACTGATCCCAAGAGATTCTGGGGACAATGTCTCCAGAAGTACAAGCACAAATCCCAGCAACCAAAGAAAGTCATGCTTGATCATAGCAGTAAAGACCATAGACCAAACCACTTTTTTTCAAGAAAATGAAACAATCACTTAATTAAACGACTTAAGCAATCAATTAAGCAAAGCTAGACACATAATTACCTTGCCGTTTCAGGCATCTTCATCCGCCAGTAAAACGTCATCACAGCAGGAATAACACCTAGCATCAATATCAACCTCCAGGCAATATCAGCTTCTTTTGGTTTCGGATCTATTGTCGATGGATGGTAAATTCGGCTAAATATCTTGCACACTGTCATTGTCACAATCGAGCTCGCCAGAATCCCAAACCCTTGCATTGAGAAGACGGCTGCCATGAATGCGCCCCGCACCCTTTTGTTAGCATACTCTGATATGATTGTCGCCGAGAGCGGGTAATCTCCTCCGATCCCTACCCCAAGCAAGAACCTGACAAGAACTAAAGAGTGATGTTCGCGTGTTATGAATACTTAGAAAATTTGAACAGAGACTGATTTTACAATGTGACGCGGTGAGTTCTAATGCTACGATCACCTGAAAAAACCTAGACTCCCTAGAATGTAACCTTTTGGAGTGCCTATGGAGAATCCACACCCGATGGAGCCAGCCATGATGAGAATCAAGGCGAGGCCATACAAGCGCTTCCTCCCTGCAAGATCGCCAAGCCTGCCGAAGATGAGTTGATCAATCGCGGCGCCAAGGAGAGCAACGGCCAGCATGGCTGTTTGGATGGCCTGCGGGATTCGGTGGTGGGGGTATTGGTCGTAGTATATGTGTCCGAGCATGCTCATGATCGGTGTGATAGAGTAGAGATGGTAGGCATCAGTGAATAACCCCATTCCTTTATCAAGAATAAGACACAGAAATTGGGAATGATATTGACGGAAACAGAACGATGCTTTTTCCGAAAGCGTTATAATCAAATATAAGGTATGCAGAATCACTAACTAAAACGGATTCATGAAATAATACAACCCATATTGCGTGCATCAATCACTGGGATTGTGAAGCAAAAAACACGAGTTGATTACCGGCCACGATGACGGCCTTGAAGTGGTAGTACTGTGTCTTGGCGTTGTCGAGTCTATGGAAAAGTCTCAGTGACATGGCCGCCCGTAGCTAATTTTTGCTTCTTCAAGAAACAACCTTCGAATGCAACAATCTAATGCTTTTGCTGTGTAATAGTTAGGGTCGGGCTATAAAGATGATTGTGGAGATAACACAAACTAATGGAAGTCATTGTTCATTGCGTAAGCACGGAAAGCAACAAGGGGGTTTCCTTTGCCGATGATGTTTGGGATGTAGTCGAAGCAAATGACTGAGTTAGCGTCTCTTTGCTTCCCTCTTGGCGAGACCAAAAAGACAAAATATGAGATAACCGGGACGTGAGAATTGCAGATCAAACGGTGGCTTCTCCACCTCAAAAATTTTCAAGGAAACCTGTTGACTTGTTTAACTGATTTTATTAGAAAAATTAAAATCGGAAAATCTCACTTGGTGAGATTTCCTCAAAATCCCCCAGGTGAGATTCCTTAAATATTAATATATAAATAAAAAACATAACAAGACATATAATTGTAAAGCAAATTAAATACCAAAACAGAGGCGATCACAAACAGAAAGATATTATCGCTAGCAAAAATAGATTTTTAATTTAAAAAAAAAAACTCCAAATGTTTACTTTGCAACTAATAAATATATCATTGCACGTACGAATGGCTCCTTATCCTTTTCGTTCAAATCAAGTTGCTTTACAAGGACTCTTTGGTGATTTAAAATCAAGACTGATGATGTCGATTGTGCATAATAACAGATGAAATAAAGAAAAGATCAAAATATAAATAATTAAATCTCATAGATGAAGATGTGAAAGGGCCTAACAAAATTAGTTCAATTTTAGGATTGCATGAGTCAGGACTAAAGTTTAGAAAACAAATTCAATCAAATTCTATATGTGTTAATCGATTACAAATCCTACAATAATTGGAAATTGATACTAGATATTCACTTTTTTTTACTTTTTTGAGTTCTTAAATCTTTTCTTTTTATTTTGGAGCAATATCTACCATTTTTTTTTTTCTTTTTGACAAGAGAACAATGTCCACTATTTTAAAGTTGCAAATGAATCCTTCATAAATTACAAATTATTTGAATATTATTCACTTAGATTTGTTTATAATCCCACTATTTCTCTAATCTGGTTGCCCTTTAAACAATAAACCCATTTTTGCCTTTTCAATTTACAGGGTTGCCTATCTAACATTATCTAAAAATTGTGGCCAGAAGTTCACCGTTTCAATTTGAGCATTTCAGTATAGTTATGCTAGCAGCTCACAAAAGCTCCCTTCGGACTTTGTTGCGACCAGGGACTTACCATACGACTTTGTGTTTGAGCATTATATAATGTGTTAATGGCAGAAGCTAAAGGTCAGGTTCATCATCTTCAGCAATCACATAAACGCTGACATTCTTTTTAAATAAGAGTTTCGCTCAGTTTGTTTTAACGTTCATAAAATAAGATTTGAAAATGCTGATACGCTGTACCTGGTACCGCGCGTGCTCCAGAGCAGATTGGCTTGTCTTGGTTGAAGCCTGCCGCCTTATGAATATAGAACTCCTGTAGAATTTGGTTTCCAATCTGTATGTTAGATATCAAATATTCATATAGACCATCTATTGGTCATTACTAACTCCTCGGATGTAAATGTTGGGTAATATAGTCGATGATTTTTCCTGTAGTTGAGCTCCGTTTTAGTTTTGTGAACTGTTTTGAATATGACCTGAGTTTTTTTAGCTCTTTTTGTATATACTTTTGCACCCCCCTTGCTGGACTATTATTGATCCCTTTACGTTTCAGAAAGGATGTTAAATAGGGATATCTTTTAGTCCTGATCTGTGTGAGGCAGCCTTTACAGTGTGAGGAGTAAATTGTCATGCACTCTTGCTTCTCAAAAAGTTCATCGTGTAGCATGCTCTATTTTTCGACATGTATCTCACCTAAACATTGGCAAGATACTTCACTCGATGATCTGATCTGATTTGAATAGGTCAGCGTCGCTCTCTTTTCTAACTTGCTCATTTTATGCAACATCAACTTGTTCCTAATGGATACACATGATTTATTATAACTTTACGGGGACTTTGAAATTTGTTGAAATTCTTATATATCGTCAACTCATAAAGATGATTTTACTTTCATCCTGATCCTTTTACGCGTAAATGAGTTTCTAGAATGAGTGATCCTTTTATGCGTAAATAAGTTTTTCGAATGATGTGATTTACCCGTTATATGTTTGTCATTGTAGTAGCCCTATGTTAATGCTCATTGTATTGCTTCTCGTCCACATTGCTGTATCTTATAAAAAAATCGCATTTATGGACTACACGGCACTGCTGTAAGATTCTCATTCGCTGTTGTCAAATACTTCTTACGCAATCACACCTAAAAGATTGGTCACTACGTAATGCCACCTTTATTTTATGGAACAACTCCTGAAAAAGATACGCAAGTAAATATGCAGACTCTTTCCCGACCGGATATGCTCACTAATTATGCTCATAAAAGGATTCGGATTGTGACTGTTGATGATGGGTTAGGAATAATTTATACGAGGCCAAGGCGAGGGACGAGTTTATAACAGAAAGAAAAAGAAATAGGCAAATTAAAATATCAAATGATTGTCAATCAAAATCAAAGCTAATGTAGAATAATTGGCAAAGGCTTATATAAAAACTTGCGAACATCCTATGCTGGATTAGAGTCTCTCATTCATCGCCGAAGTCAAGGATTCGAAACTCGCAGTTGCTAGCGTTGTAAGTGAGGCCATAGTGTTAGGGTTCTGTACTAGTCTCCCTCGAGGTATAGTCATCAAGCCGCAGGTGCCGCCTGGGCGCTGTAGGGGCCGTGGGACCTCAAATAGCATAAGCAAAAGGGGGCCCGGCAAATCCTCAGTTACCATAAAAAAGAAAAACTTTCGAACATCGTGAGAGCAGGTCCTATAAATCAAAGAGGATTGCGGGATCTTCGAATTTACAAATGGGTTACGATATACACACATTTTCCTTGAATTCCGGGACATCAAAAATTTCAGTTGTGTTTTGTAGATTTTTTAGTTGCGTCTTGAAAAGTTTCCCCTTTATCAATATATTTTCCTTAATTTTGTTATTTGATTTTACTTATTTGATTATTTTTTAATCGTGACCTCTCTATAAATAGGCGACTAAGATATTATAATCTACGCTTCATTATTCAAAATAAACACTATTTTTTGGAATTATTTTCCAAGCATATCTTCTTTTGCGTCAAAATCAAACTCCCACTGATATTTTCTATACTTTGTTTAGTAAAAGTGTCATGCCCCGAACCCCGAGCATGTGCACATCCCTCGGCAATAGATTAAAAATGCGACGTCCGAGGATGCGTCACTGACCCATTCTTTTTATTTTTCAATTAAATGGATGTGGAAGCAAATTAAATAAACTCCCGATCAATAAACAAACGATAGGGATAGTAAAACTCGACAAACATTGCCGAAAGCAATATATTCATTTATCAATTGTTAACCTTAGGAAGTTTAATGTGAACAAGCCTTTCTATGACCACTTCATATCGACCCTCTCAAAAATCTTCAGGGATCAGGGTTAATTTAAACTTCGCTAATGGCAGGGCTAACCAAAAGGTGTCACATCTCGCGTGCACCACATCCACACTCAATAGATCTCCACGCTACAGCCCTGAAAATGTTTAACCACGACAGGGTGAGATAAATCTTAGCGAGTTAAAACCCTAAGTCTCGACTAGGATGCAAATTCACCTCGGAGGCAGCCTAAACAGGAACCACAAACAACTCATCTCGCCTCAGCACACCCTTGCATATTAGCACATCACATATGCCATTATAAATACAACAAGCATAATCAATAACCAGGACACGTAATTCTCACCCTCCAAGTATTCACATGGGTCCCGATTATAAGGAAAACCCGCTTTGGCACGTCCCATACCATGCCTAGCAATTTTGCCACATAATCAAGCGCAACATATCACAATCATTCACATGTGTTCCAATTATTGCAACCCCTCGGGCTACGGCCAACACAAGAGTTGGTGGTTTTTTGGCATAACTGGGCATCGTCCCACCCCATCGAGCACGTCAACGTCTATTTGAACTCAAATCCGGATAAAATGCCATCTTAGTTTGAGGATCTATGTGGCATCAATAAGATGGCATCTTATCCTATCCAAACTAAGTAAAAGAAAAAACAACAAAAAATTTTGCACCATTTAAGTTTTTTTCCGAGGCCTGATTGAGAAGTGTCCCGGGTATTTGTGATCGATTTTTGAAATATTGATTAAGTATATCGTAAGGATAATTACTTTTTTTTTTCTTTTTGGTGTCAATGGAGCTACTTGCCAAATACGAGTGCCATGAGATGACTTCCTAACGGAATCCATATAAATTGTAATATTTCCACCACTTTTGCAATCCAAGTTTTCGAGATTTGATTCAATGTAAGTGGCATCTCTCAACATCTGAGAATTCATTTTCGTCGACCAGAAATTATAATTCTCCCCCTTTTCATGTCATTCTGTCAATTTACAATTATGCATTTCCTTTTCCTTTGTCGAAATCTCACTTGAATTCAGTCTAACACAAGTAACCATATAGCTGTTGTGTGTGTTTTTGTCAAGTTGCGATATTCAGAAACCTAATGGCTTCAATGATTAAAGTCCAATCAAGAGCGTATGGATTTATGCTTTGAAGTCTCAAGAACTTTGTAAAATCAGAATTACTAAAATAATGCGTGCAGTGAATTGAAAACAAATAAGGAAATTGCAAGGAACTTCATTCGTTGAGTCAAAACAGATGACTTTTATATTCATAAACTTCTTAATGGTGATCAAGAAGTGTACAGACAAAGTACAAAGCTTAAAGACAGTAACTAGAAAGCTGTCATAATCAAAGACAAATACTGTAAGGAGGAAACCTAATCTAAAATTCAAATTTTGACAAAATTTAGATGATGGGTAAAGAGGTGGCAGCTAAGGAGAAAAAATGGGGATGCATTAGACATTATTGAGATAGAAAAAGGAGAGAAGGAAGTGTTGATTTGGGGAGAAGTACACTATCGGTGCCATAAGTTGTGTACGGTACTCACTTTGGTGCAAAAAGTTTCCGTTAGATCACTTGAGTGTCAAATCGGAGGAAAAACAATCACTTTGGTGCTATCGGCAAGAAATTTCGGCCAAAATAATTGCGTGGCTTTTATATTTAAAAAAAAAATTGATAAACCCTTTAAACGACGTCGTTTTCCGTCCTACTTAAGAAAACAGCTTCGTTTTGCCATCATATGTGGATGGCTTAGGAAAAACAATGCCGCATAGCTCATTTGGGATTGAAATTAGGGTTTTTTTTTTTTTTTTTGTTCATCCTTGTTGACCTAGCTTGCTCAGCCACCATCGCTCAGCCACCGTCGCTCGGCCACCGTGCTTGGCCACCGTGCTCGGCCACCATTGCTCGGCCAAGAAGTGATGGGAAAATAGGAGGCCACCGTCGGAGGAGGAGGAAGAAGGGGGGTTGAAGGTGCAAAGAGAGAGAGAAGACAAGGAGTGCGAGGGAAACAAGGAGGTCACAGATGGAAATGGAGGATTGGGTTCTGCTCAGAGAGTGGCTGGTGCTGGTGTTGTTCTTCAGGGAAGAAGACGACGCCACCACCATGGCTTCTCTCTCTCTCTCTCTCTCTCGCTCTCTCTCTCTCTCTCTCTCTCTCTCTCTCTCTCTCGATTTAGGATTTAAGGTTTCGACTTGGGATTTAAGACGCCAAACGACGTCGTTTGGTGGTTTACATGCTGACTATACTATCTGGCGAGCCACATAAGCATACAAAATTAATAAAAAACTGCCACATCGGATTTCCGACCAACCGGATCGACGTTGGCACTGAAATGATTGTTTTTGAAACTTTTTGGCACTTAAGTGATCCGACGAAAACTTTTGACACCAAAGTGAGCGTCGTACACAACTTATGGCACTGATAGTGTACTTCTCCCGTTGATTTGGGATAGAGATGTCAAAGAATTTGATGCCTATTTCTACTTAGATATCATATTGATCATTAGATTTAGAGAGAGAATAGGCATTGAGTATTTATAGTGGCTAAACCATAATTAAGGTTGCATTATATGTACTCACAAAGAGGTTTTTGAAGTTCAGGGTACAGATAAAAATATAATTACAAAAGACCCTATAATAACTATGTAATTAAGAACATGTAAAGCACTTGCCTTGAACTGACTCATTCTCATTCTCATTCACCTCAAGCGATCTTCCCACGGTTTCCCTTGTGAACAGCATGGTCACCGCCATCCCAACCATGCAAATCCTAGCCAATATGCTTAACGTAACTCTCATCTCCCTGTTGAACAGTAAAACAATTTTTCTCTTCTGTGTTCGATTCTTTTTACAAGAATATAACCACGCATATATACACCGACGTAACCATCATAGAATCTCCTATAAATCTGGAGATCTCCTATAAATCACTACAAATCAGGAGATCTCCTACAAATCAAAATATACATATGTATATATGAAGACCTTAAATAGAAAACTCTCCTATTGAGGCCCTAATTAACAGCTCATGTCAACACTCTTCCTCAAGCTGGTGAGAAAATATCTTTGATACCCAGCATGACAAGTGAGCTGTGGAAAGCTCGACTCGATACAGCCTTTGTAAGTATGTTTGCCAACTGGTCTTCAGATTTGATAAATGAAAAACTCACCACCCTATCATCTAGATTTTGCTTGATAAAATGCCTATCAACTTCAACATGTTTAGTGCGGTCATGTTGAACTAGGTTGTGGGAAATCTGAATTGCAGCCTTATTTTCACAAAACAATTGCATTCCTGACTTAGGTGGAAAACCAAGTTCTGTCAACAACTTCTATAGCCACAAAAGCTCAGATAGTCCTTTAGCAATCCCTCGAAACTCGGCTTCAGCACTTGACAAAGCTACTACTTTTTGTTTCTTGCTCCTCCATGTAACCAAGTTTCCTCCCACAAATGTGAAGTAGCCTGACGTCGATCTCCTATCCGAGGTATTTCCAGCCTAATCAGCATCCGTAAATCCTTCCACCTCATGGTGATTATTCTTCGCAAAGAAAAGTCCTTTCCCCGGTGCTGACTTCAAGTAGCGTAAAATCCGAACTATAGCATTCATATGATCTTCACTAGGAGCGTGCATAAATTAACTTACAACTCCTACAGCATATGCAATGTCAGGCCGAGTGTGCGATAGATAAATTAATCTCCCTACCAAGCTTTGATCTTGGTCTTTATTGGTCGATACCTGATTAGGGAAAACTCCAAGTTTATGATTCTGTACTATAGGGGTATTAGCAGGTTTGCAATCCAACATCCCCACCTCAGCCAACGAGTCCAACACATACTTTCGTTGAGATAAGAATATACCCTCCTTTGATCTAGCCACTTCAATACCCAAAAAATATTTCAGGCCCCCCAAGTTCTTCATCTCGAACTCATTTGCCAGTTTCCTTTGAAGTTCTATGATCTCCTCAAGTTCATCCCTAGTGATGATCATGTCATCTACGTATATAATCAATGCTATCACTTTGTCATGTTGCCGTTTTAAAAACAACGTATGGTTCGAATTACTTTGAGTGCACCCATACCTTTTCATTGCAGAGCTAAAGCGACCAAACCAAGCCCGTGGTGATTGCTTTAATCTATACAACGACCGCTCGAGTTTACATACCACTTCCGATTTATCAGCACAACCATATACTGGTAAGATTTCCATGTAGATCTCTTCTTCCAAATCTCCATGTAAGAACACATTCTTTACATCAAATTGATGTAAGGGCCAGTCCAAATTTGCTACAAGTGATAACAATACCCGCACAGTGTTTAGTTTTGCAACTGGAGAGAATGTTTCCTGGTAGTCCACGCCATAGGTCTGGGTATATCCTTTTGCTACCAGACGTGCCTTGTACCTCTCAACAAAACAATATGCTTTATATTTTATGGTGAATACCCATTTACATCCTACTGCCTTCTTTCCCTTCGGTAACTCGACAAGTCTCCAAGTCTTATTTTTCTGTAAAGCCTCCATCTCTTCTTGCATTGCTTGAACCCACTTGGGATCCCTCAATGCCTCTTGTACTCCACTAAGAACTCTACTTGCAGAGACATTCAAGACAAATGCCTTTAAAGGTCTCGATAATTGCTTTGTCGAAACATAATTAGTAATTGGATGCTTTGACCTTTGTTCTTCCACATCTAGTGAGTACCTATTCGGAGCCTTGCCACGATTATGTCTATCAGGCAATTTATAACAAACAGCTACATCAGTAACAATAGACAAATTCTGTGTGGTAAGAGAACTTACCTCAGGAGTATCCTCAAGAGAATTGTCAGGTACTAAAGAGGGGGTATTTTGAAGTGGAGGGAGCTGTTCTTGAGATTGTTTATGTCTCTCGCACCAAATCAACTTGATGATTAGATTCCTTAGTGTATTGCTGCTCATTTTTTGTTGTCCCACCATGATCCATGACCACACCATTGCTGGCCAACGCTGCCTGCTGCAGCATGTGAACCCGCTTGTCAACTTGCACCTTAGCTTGTGTGTTACCAATCCTTGTGTCACCAGGTGTTGGCATTGCGGGGTCATTTTTTTTAAAAGCAAAATCAGCCGCAACCCCTGTCATCACACCACCTCCCCACCAATTTGTCCTTTCACTAGAAGTCTCCTCCTGAAAGGTACAATTGGGTGTGGGAAAAAATAATTCAGACTCGACGAAGATGACATCCATTGTGATGTGGGTTTTCTTGGTAGCCGGATTGTAACAGCGGTATCCTTTCTAATGAGTGCCATAACCAATGAAAACACACTTCACCACACATGGATTGAGTTTTGTCTGTTGGTTCTTATGGAGATGGACGCATGCCACACACCCAAACGCTTTGGGAGGTAGTGTCATGATGGAAGAAGAGGAACATAGGATGCAAGTGCTTGAAGTGTGGTTTGAAAGTTCAGCACACGAGAGGGAATTCTATTCATCAAATGTACCGTTGTAACCACGGCGGCATCCCAAAAACGAGATGGAACCTGACCACCTATGAGGAGTGCCCGTGCCGTCTCGAGGATATGGCGGTTCTTCCTTTCAGCGATACCATTTTGTTGGGGTGTCCTAGTGCCAGACGTTTCATGTATAAGCCTGTGGTTCTAAAAGTAAACTACAAGATGCTGGTTAATATATCCCCACCATTGTCGCTATGAAGGACTTGAGTTTGAGTCCCAAATTGTGTTGCAATCATCTAATGAAACATACGGAATATTGTTGCCACTTCATCTTTATGCTTCATTAAATAAACCCAAGACATTCGGGTACAATCATCCACAAATGTTACAAACCAACGAATCCCAGATAGAGTAGTAAGCGGTGAAGTGCCCCACACATCCGAATGAACCAAAGAAAATGGCCTGATGCTTTTATTAAAACTCAAAGGAAAAGAGGCACGATGACTTTTTGCCAAAATACATGTCTCACATTGGAATTCGATCTCGACAAATTATGAAACAAGTCTGGAAATAAATGTTTTAAATACCCAAAAGACGGGTGTCCTAAACGACGATGCCATAAACAAATCGCTTTCTCTTTATTAGTAGACCCACTACTTGTGTGATGTGCTCAACCTGCATGAAAGTCATCAACATAGTACAACCCCCCCCCCCTTTTAGTACCACGACCAATAATCTCCTTCGTGAGGATATCCTGAAATAAGCAAAAAGATGGATACATAAGAACACAACACTTCAAAGCATTAGTGAGTTGGCCAACAAAGGGTAACCGGTTAGACAGAGAGGGCACTAATAAAGCGTGAGACAATGATAAAGAAGGTGTAAGATCAACATTGACAGCCCCAGTGACAAGATAACTAGTGCCATTCGCATTATAGATACTCTGTCTCCTCGAAGTGGTGTAGCATATAATATCGTTACGATTGGGTGTCATGTGATCCGTTGCCCCAGAATCAACAATCCACCCCTCCCCGCCACACTGAGAATTACTAACAAGTGCACACCCAATGTTACCTTCAGGAGTCGCATCAGAAGTATTAGTAGCATCTACCTACGGTACCAAGGAAAGGGATGAGAACCCGGTAGCCAATGATGCCTACCCCTATCTTATAGCATTTTCTATCTTTTTCTTGTTCTGCAACTCCTTCCACCAATTCGGATAACCGTGTAATTTAAAACAAGTATCTTTCGTATGTTTAGTATTACCACAATGAGTACAGCCTATTGGATGTTGTGGTTTAGCCTTCGAACCTTTGTTAGTCCTCCCTTCACCAGACACAGTATTAGGAGGGACCATCTGGAGAGATTTGGACTCATTGTTGGCCTCGAGAAAGTGTGAGATAACATTTCCACCACGCAACACCAGGGCTGCCGCGGTGCTAGATAGTTCAATTGAAGATAACATAACAGCTTGGCATACATCCTCTCGCCTCACCCTGGCGTACGCTTGCTCCACCATCGGAAATGGATGCATCTGTAAAACATCAGCCCTGACTTTGTCAAGGCGGTCATCGAGCCCGTCAAGGAAAAGATATACACAGTCTTCCTGCACAAGAGCGTTGTAGTGCTTGATATCATGAGGACAAGTCATGGGATTAGGCCGTCGAAAATCAACCTCCCGCCATAAACCCTGAAGGTCATTATAATACTTTTCAATCTGGCCGCTTGCCTGCTTCAGTCCAGACAAACGTCGCTTTAGATCATACACTTAGGAGACATCGGTGCCATCAAAGAACGTAGTAGCCAACAAATCCCATACAGCCTTTGCTGTTGGGAAACGGATAAAATTCCCAATCAACGCCAAGTCCATGGAATTGATAAGCCATCCTTTAACTGTACTGTCATTAGTCTTCCACTTCCGAAAATTAGGGTCGATCGGAAGTGGGGGTGGAAAATCCCCATTGATTCCTTTCCGGAGATATACATCTCGACAACTTGGGACCAAAGGCCATAATTACGGCCATCCAACTTGACTGCAATTGGTGGGGCGGAGTTTTCAGCATGAGAAGGTGAGGCTTGATGGTGAGTCAAGATTTGTGTCAACTTGGACGTCAAGGTTTCAAGGAGTGCATCAGTAGTGGAAGTCCCTCCTGAAGCCTGATGCGGGACTACAGTGCCTTCTGCTGGAGCCGGAGGAACTATCTCGATAGGTGGCTTGTCATACACCATGAATCCCGATAAAGGACGCAGTCAGTGTGGCAATCCGCTCGAAACCATCGCACGGCTATGCCACAGCAAGGAATTCGGGTCGTGATCAGAACACAGAGTCCCTAGAGCATTTGCTCCGATACCATGTTGAACAGTAAAACAATTTTTCTCTTCCGTGTTCGATTCTTTTTACAAGAATATAATCACGCATATATACACCGACATAACCATCCTAGAATCTCCTACAAATCTGGGGATCTCCTATAAATCACTACAAATCAGGAGATCTCCTATAAATCAGAAGATACATATGTATATATAAAGACCTTAAATAGAAAACACTCCTATTGAGGCCCTAATTGATAGCTCATGTTAACACCCCATCGCCTGTGAGGTAATCAAGAACACCATGGCAACGATCATTGCCCCAACCTTCCCTACAGCCCCGGCAATCGAGTGGAACATCATCCTCAATCGTGCAGGGAACAGCTCGGCCGGCACGATGAATGTGGTCGTGTTGGGTCCACAGTTGGCGAAGAAGAACGTTAAGCCGTACAGGAACATGACGGCTTGCCAATTTGGTCCTTCCAATATTTGTCATATGGCACTTTAATGCAGAAGTAAAGGATGGCCATGAAGACAAAACCGATTGCTTGGATCTGGACCCGGCTGACGCAGTCAATGAGGAAGACTGCGGCGAAGTAGCCAAGAATCGTGGAGGAGCATGCTACAATGGCTTCGAGGCTAGCAACCTTGATGGCAGCCTCAAAGCCTGTTACTGCCTTGCCAACACCTTCGTCGTGGAGGTACTCGTTGTAGATCTTGGATTCGAAGAGGTTGCTACTGTGGAAGATTATATCGAGGAGGAACCATGCGGCAAAGTAGGCAAGGAAGTTGCGACCATGGTGGAGGAAGAATTGATTGGAGAGGAGAGGGTAGGACAGTGGAATCGGGGGGAAGGGATGGTCCTTGGCAATTTGGCTCAAGGGCAAGTCTTGAACTCACTCCATGTCCCTGGCAGCTTGAAGCACATTTTGCTCCACCAAAGGGGTGTACCTAATTAGATCCAAAAGATACGTCCTAATGATCGACTCTGTTTATCTCGCACGGTTGCAAAAAATTATTGAAAGTCACATGAAGCGAGAAAATTGTTTTAATCAAGGGAAGGACCGATCATGGTGCGATTTAAACTAGTCTATGAAAGCTAATACTAGCAAATTATAGAAAGTCACGTGAATTGAGACTAGTGTTTTTATCAAGGGAGGGACTGATTGTTGTGCAATTTTGACTAACTATCAAAGCTAATACTAGCAAATAATTGCAAATCACACCATCCAATCCTTTTTAGCATGTTCAACAAAAATTCAAATTCTTGGAAATGACACGAATTAATCAATTTAAACAATCTTTTAAAAAAGCAAGCTACGACGTACCTTGCAGTTTCAGACATCAGCATTTGCTAGCAATATGTTATCACGGCAAGAATAGCACCCGACATCAATATTAACCTCCAGGTGATATCAGCTTCCTTCGGCATCAGATCTTCCGGTGAGGAAGGGTAAATTCGGCGAAATATCTTGCACACTACTATTGTCATAACTGAGCTCGCCAGTATCCCAAACACTTGCATCGAGAAGACGGCTGCTATGAAGGCGCCGCGTGTCCTCTTGTTAGCATGCTCCAACGGGATTGTCGCCGAGAGCAGGTAATCTCCTCCGATCCCTACTTCGAGTCCTCCGATCCCTACTTCGAGTAAGAACCTAAAAGAATTAAAGAGTGATGTCCGAGTGTTATGAGTACTAAGAAAAATTGAAAAGAGGCGAATCTTTTACAATGTGACACGTGGAGAGTTCTCGTGCTGCGGTCACCTGAAAAACGCTAGGTAATTCGACCGTCAGCAAAGGGAATGGACAGAATCTGGGATTTGGTTGTGAGGGGATTTGTAGTACATGTGCCCGATCAGTCTCATGATCGGGAGGATATAGGAGATCGTGGGCACCAGTGAACAACCCCATACCTTCATCAAGCATAAGACACAGAAATTTGGGGATCATATTGAGGGAAATAGAAAGAAAGTATTTTCCGTAAGCGAGATAATCGAATTTAAGATAATCAATTGTCGAGATTTTAATGTAAAATACACAAGTTTATTACCTGCCACAATGATGGCCTTGAAGTGGTAGTACTCTCAGCGGCATGGTCGCCCGTATCTGACTTTTGCTTCTTCAAGAAACAACCAGCCTTCGAATGCTACAATCTAATCCTTTTGTTGTGTAATAGTTATGGTTGGGTTATGAAGATGATGGAAATTATGGTAAAAACTAATGGAAGTCGCTGTTCGTTGCGTATGCATGGGAAGCAACAAGGCGGTTTCCTTCGACGACGATGTTTTGGCTGCAGTCGAAGCGAATGGGCGAAACTAGCGTTTCTTTGCTCCCCATCTGGCGTAATTAAAATTGGGTTTTTGGGTCGGACAACAACTTTTTGTTTGAGCATTGTTTAATCTGCTGTCAGTAGGAGCTAGCTGGATCAGGTTCATTATCTTCCCCATTCACATAGACGCTCACAAGCTTTTTAAATAAGAGTTTGGGACGGTTTGTTTTGTACCTTCATGACGAGAGATTTGGAAATGTTGAAACCTGGTACCACTGCATAAATGTACAACTACCATAGAATCTGATTTCCCATCTATACATTCGATATTGAATCTTCAGATTGACAATGTGTCGGTCATTACCAACTCCCTTGGATGTAAATGCCTGGGGTCATGTTGTTCATGACCTGTCCTGCAGTTGAGCTCTCTTTTGGTGCTGTTTTTTGAGCTCTTTTTGTACATTATTTCCAACCCCCGGGGGAACTATAGTTGATTCTTTTACCTTTCAAAAAGATGGTTAAATAGGAATATCATCCCTTATCCATGAGGCAACTCTTAGTTTGAGGAGTAATTTGTTAAGTAGTCTTTCTTCGCAAAACTTTTATCATTAGCGTTAATTCATGTCACGTGGGCTTTACTAATGGGAAAATCATGCGTTGGAGTATGTCACAAGAAATGTTTCTCTCTTAGGTTGTCTGGTTTTTGTCGGCTGGTTACTTTTGCAATATGTTATCATTTATGCATTGGCGACGGATAGTCCACTTGATCCTATTCTAATCTGAATGCGTCCCTGTCTCTGTCTTTCTAACGTACACTTTACGCAATATTACTTTCTCATTGATACCTTGCTCCTGATGGGGATTGTATATACTTTACCTGAACTTCACTGGGACACTGAAATTTATTGGAAGTGTTGTGTGCAGTCACCTTTTCAAAGATGATTTTACTATCATCATTTCATGCGTCGATGAATTTTTGGACTGGCATGTGATGTCCACATTTTGTTTGTTTTTGCAGTAACCACGCCTGCAATGTCCACGTGGGTATATCTTCTAAACGAATCACATCTGATTCACCAAAAAAAGAAAAAAAAGAAAAAAGAATCGCATCTGTGCTACACAACGTTGCTCTCAGATTGTCCTTCATTGTTGTATAATATTTCTTGCGAAGTTGGAGCTAAATAATCAGTCTGTTACACAATCCTGTTCTTTACAATTGTTATTCTTTATCAGTACGTCCATAATGGGGTGCGATTAGAACACACCGTTTCGTCTTGATATACTACGATGGAAACACACCCTTTGAAAGGGTATGCGGGAGTCATATAAAATTCTTCTGAAGATAATCATGGGTACAGTTGGTAGAACGTGCGCTCCGAAATAATTCTTCTCATTTTCTTGTCCCCTTTCCATCAAAGAAAAAGAAGACATTCCATTTCTCCTTTACGAAAACATTTGGCATTTACGATATGAAAATTGGATGTTTTTCTCGTAACTACATTCAAACCAACATGAAGTAATATTATTCGTGATTCATTCACAATTCAACGTTCTTCCGGGATAAATTATTCATTGCGCATCCAAAAGAGGTAAGTCGTCTTTTGCCAACTTTCTTCCAGCAATAATAGATGGCAGGTGATGGGGTGTGCATTCCATGGTTGATCTTCGGAAGATGGAGGTATGTTGTGTTTTTGGGTGATGGCTCAACATCTCTTCACTGCATGCTGTCTGGGCCATCACGCCCACTCTTGATGTCCTAGAAAACTTCAGTTTCCATCTCTGTATAGTATGGCCCTCAATAATTCAGATGGCTCGCGATCGCCATTAGTCGTCAAGTTAAATATCATGTACGTATCCCATCTTCAATTAGTGTATCTAAAATAGTTAAGTGAAGAAAGCAACGTCCCTTTACTGTATGTCTCGGGATGTGTGTTGTGTAAGTGTTGTATCTATTATTAGTAAGGATGTGTATAGTGTTAAGAAATCACATGTCCCAATTCAGAAAAATAACACTTGCAAACAATTCAACCGCGCATAATATAATAATAAGGAAACTAATTGAAACAATACAACAGGATATCATTATTGAAGTTCACCTAAACCTGGGCTATGTTTCCACGCAGAGGCAATTTGTGAACCCACTAGACTTCGAAGAAAGTTAGAATACAACGATCATTATCTCTTAATATCATGGTATAAAGAGATTGAAAATACTCACAAAGAAAAAAGCTCATTGTTTTCTTCTCTCTCTTTTTTTTTTTTTCCCTTTCTATTTTCTTTTATAGCGTTTTGACAACCAGCGTCTAACGATCGCTGATATAAATGTGTTGCTTTCAACTAAAAGCAAAACTAATGGAAAAGATAAAAAAGCCCTTAAAAAATATTTGGTTTCATCCGCCGTCAATCTCTCACTTGAAAACAAATACCTGATGCACCAAGTAATTTTGCATCCATCTTCTTAAAAAGCTAGTAATTGAAATTTGTGCCTTTACGATACTTGTTATCAATCAACATGGAGTAATACTAATGGTAGTAGTACATAAAATGTGTTTTTCTCTATCTACTACCAAGGTAAATATGTCAGCTAGATTCTTAAGCCATCAATCTTCCGTAACTTTAACTCATTATCTTTCAATGCTGACTTGATAAAATGCTTCTCGATATATATAGTCCTTGAGTGATAAGTTGCAATTTTTGCTAAGTGCACTATACTTTGACTATCACTCCATAGTGTGCTTACGGGCGGCTTTTGATGTAACTCCTCTATGTAATCTTGTAACCACATGATTTCCTTGGATTCTTCTGTGATCGCCACATACTCTTCTTCTGTCGTCGATAGAGCCACTATTTGTTGTAGTTGAGATACCTACCATATTGATGTACTTGTAACTATAAAGACATACCTAGTGATACTCTTATCACTATCTCAATCACCTTAGTGATTCGCATATACATAACCCTCTAACTCTAGAGATGTATCATCATAACAAAAAGAGTAATTTGATGTACCTAATAGATATCTCAATATCTATTTTATGCATTCTAATGCTCTTTGCCCGGTTTTTACATATATTGACTTGCAACTCCTATTGCTTGTGCAATCTCTATACTTGTGCTTACTATGGCATACATGAAACTAGAAAATATGTTTTTCTCTATCTACTACCTTGGTATATAGTTAGCTGGATTCTTGAGCCATTAATTTTATAACTTTCACTCATTATCTTTCTATGATGACTTGATGAAATGATAATGTTTCTTGATATGTCTAGTCCTTGAGTGATAACTTGCATTCAGTGCTAAGTGCATTGCACTTTGATTATCACTCCACATGTGTTCATTGGTTGCTTTTGATGTGGCTCTTCCATATAATCTTGTAACCACATGATTTCCTTGAAGGTTTCCGTGATCGTCATGTACCCTGCTTTTGTTGTCAATAGAGCCAATATATTTTGTAGTTGAGATATCCACCTCATTGATGTACTTACAACTATAAAAACATATCCTATAGTATTTTTACCACTATCTCGATCACTCAAGTGATTTGCATCCACATAATCTTGTAACTCTAGAGATGTATCACCATAACAAAGAAAGTAATTTGATATACCTATTAGATATCTCAATATCCATTTTATTGCATTCTAATGCTCTCTGTCCAGGTGCTGCATATATCGATTCATAGCTCCTACTGCTTGTGCAATGTCTAGTCTTGTGCTTACTATAGCATACATCAAACTTCCCACTATTAATGCATATGGAAATATCGTCATCTTATCCTTGAAAGCCCTAAGTTGTCAAACACATATCATTGGAAAGTTTGAAGTGACTCGCTAGAAGAGTTGCAACCAGTTTTGCCTTGCCCATGTTAAATCTCTTTAACACCTTGTTCATACAGTCTTTTTGCAACAATCATAATTTCTTATTTTTCTTGTCTTTGATAATTTTCATGCTTAAGATATTATTGTCCTCTCCTAAGTCTTCATAGCAAATTGCGATGCTAACATTTTCTTCACTTTTGCGATTCTCTTCATATTTGAGCTAGCCACTGCATGTCATCCACATATAAAGAAAAATACATGATATCACCATCATCATTCTTGCGAAAATAGACACAATGATCAGCCTTGCAATGTACAAATCTGTTGTCTTCCATGAAACGATCAAAATTTAGGTACCATTGTCGCAGAGCTTGTTTAAAGCTATACAAACTTTTCTTCAAGCGATATACCATGTGCTCCTTACCTTTGACTTCAAAACCTTTAGGTTGTGTCTTCATCTAGGTCACAGTGTAAAGATGTCATTTCCATGTCTAACTACTCGAGATGAAGATCCTCTACTGCAATTATGAAGATCCTCTACTGCAATTATACTAAGTAGAACCCTGATTAATGTCATTTTCATTACTAGTGAAAAAATCTCGGAGTAGTTGATCATTTCTTTTTTAGAAAAGCCTTTGACCACAAGTTTGCATTGTATCTGATACTACCATTTTCTTTATTTTTAACCATGTACACCCACTTATTTATCAAAGCTTTTTTACCTGTGAGCAACTTAGGCAACTCTCAAATTTTGTTCTAAAGTAACGAGCCTATCTTGTCTTCCATAACAGGCTCCTATTGCATGTGAGATGTGTCTTTCTTTACCTCATTACAAGTCTCAAATTCTCTCGAATCTCTATATAAGACATGGCTCATAATAGTATTTGTTGATGGATCAAAAATTACTTTTGGCTTTCTCACACGTGTAGACCTCTTCAAGATAGGTACTTTAGGGTCGTTAGTTTGTTTCGAATCATTGTGTTTCTTTTGACCTACATTCTCACAAATAATAGGCTCATCTTGAACCTCTTGTGATATCTTGGATTTTCAGTCATATTTTCAATTGAATAAATTGGGCATTTCATCGATGCGCCTATAGTGTTATTCTCAAAGCCAATCACTCATGAGATAACTAGACTATCTGGGAAAGTCATTAAGAGATTTTAATGCAATAAACTTGAGAATTCGACCAGAAATTGACTACTCGATCGTTTTAGTTTGCAAGGGTCATTACGGCATTGTCAAAATCGATCAGAGATTAGGGATAAGTTGATTCGACTGAGATGTGTGATCAAAGTGTGGGCGATTCCACTTGATTGCAAAATTTCCGTCGATCGACACTAGACCAATTTTCTGTCGTTTTGGGTACCCTATACCCGTAATTGAATCCTTGAGATTTTCACGACCATAGAGAGTTGTCAATGTGTTGAAGTGGTGCATTGTGGCTTGAAGAAAATCGACTATGGGTCAATTGCACTAAAAATTCCTGAAAGCTACCTGGTAGCCTAGGTCACGCTAAAATCGCGTCGGATTGAAATTAACCGCGAATTTCAATCCGATTTCAGAAATTGAAATTTCTGCCATGTTACAAGTCATTTTAGGAATGTCGACTCAGTTTCCAAAGATTTTTTCTACAAACCGAGACTTTTTGGGAAAAAGCCGTCATAAGGTCGTTTTTTATCGCACAATTGGGTTGCAAGATGGTTCGATTGGTGAGGAAAAATACCAATTTGATTAGACTCGATATTGGAATTTATGGAGGCCAAATTGAGTGGATTCAAGAAGCTTTGAGTGTCTAATTGAAGAGAAACTTAACCAAATTTGTGTGCCCCCACCACCCACGACGTTTGGACCATCTTGAGCTTCTAGAAGTAAGCCTTAGTGGTTGAATTTAGGCCATGGAACTCAGTTGGTGGATGGGATTGGTCAAGGGGACCAAAAGAAGATAAGAAGGCCAAGGTAGGCCCCTTGTTCCCTACTTCTCTCCTCCATCCTCTTCCCCCTCTTGCTGTCGTCGACCTTCTCCTCTCATTCCCTCCATTCGTTGCTCGATGCCCAACAAGCCAAAGCAGCTGACCCCGCAAGCCAGTCACCACCACACGCCGTCCACGCCCTGGCCACACTGCTCACTTGCACGCTTGCTCGCCGTGAGTTCTCGATGCCTAACCGTCTCCATCCACCTTAATCCGTGCACCTAGGAGGCCCTTCAGCCAGCATAGGTCATTGTCTAGCTCGCCTCAACCATCATGAGGCCCCACCATTGGTCGCCCAACCCCGCTGCAACTCATTTGCCCATTCCCGACCTAAGCCAACCACCGAAGCCGCCTCAACTAGCCCTAAGTAGAACCCGAACTAGTGGGTTTCCAGTAGTGGCTTAGGCCCATTTTAGAGATGTTCTCGGCCCCGAAAGCTAGGCCCACTTTGAAGATAGTTGAGCCTCGTCGCGCCCCCGTTGTTTCGAACTGAGCAGTTCGTTAATCAAGTGAGTTTAACTCACTAATCATTGCTTAGTAGGTTAATGACGCTTAAAGGTTGTTTAGTTTAGATTAAGATTGGTTTAGTGAATTAGTTAATTACCGATGCATGTTAGGTGGTTAGTTTCGTGTAATTATCGAGTAGATAGGCTCTAATATTTATTTAACGAGTCTCAGAATTTTTCCGGGCCCGTTCCGACATATAATTAGGCTTTACGGGCCTAAGTATGCGTTTTTGGTATTTATTGACATTATTTAATTAATTTCTGTAATTATTTAATTAATTAATTATTTTTTGGAAATTAGACTAGGATAGTCGGTGACCGGAATTTGATGCTGATTGTAGTGGTGTAATTTGTTTATTTAATTGAGTTTTAATTTGTACTAATTTGGTGTGAATTATGAATTTATGATTTATTCCTAAATTTATTTAATTTTAGCAATTACTTGAAAAATAACCGAGCGTCAGTTTATAACGCCAAAAATATTTTGGTAGACCATATAAAATGGTGGGATTTATGGAAATGAAATTATGGTATTTTGGCTAAGGCCGATTGTGTACGCACATACGAGTATTTTTATCAGATATGATAAAAGTTGAGAAATCATTGGTTGATTGAAATAGTATACATATCAGCTCGATGGCTCTATATGTCATCTTGGAGAAGGAATAATATGCATATCAACTCGATGGCTCTATATGCCATCTTAAAAAATGAACAATATACTATTTATTAGCCATGAGGCAAACTACTATATATTTCAGCTTAGAGTGAGTTGTCCGTAAGGTGGTCGGACTTTATAGATAGTATTGATTGGGCCGACCGAGAGAAAGTCGTGATGACATGTAATCGACCAAATTGATTGATCAATAGTTCGATCTGATTGATTGAATTGATTGGTTGAAATGATTTGTGTATCCATGAGATATACTGACTTGCAAGAAGAAACATAAGCAAAGGTAAGACCCCCGACTTGTGTTTGTCCTTAGGCAACCTTAGGGTGTATTTTCTTCCTAATTGAGTCTTAAGGGGTAGAACTCGCTAAGACATTGTCTCACAGGTTGTTGTATAACCATTTTTAGATCCCTAGATGGTGTTGGTGGAGGACCAGAAGCCCCGGAGTTTAGGAAGTGAAGCCCGAAGAATCGGCGATCTTGTCCGACTAGCTAGTTGTAGGACAATTCTCTTTTGTTGGGAACCGATCCCTTTTGTAAACCTTTATGTATAGACTTATATGTTTATAAAAATATATTTTATGAAAAATTAATCCTACTTTCCTATCTCATTATCTAGGGATTAATTATATGCTTTCGCATGTGCATTAAAATTAATGAGTCGACGATGCGTTCTGAGACGTCGCTATTTAATCGACCAATGAGGGATGGGCGCGTGCTCAAGGATCGGGGTGTGACACCTCTCCTTTAGGTGCACTCTAATCTACTAGAACTATATTCACGGGCATTATGTTCAGCTCAACATATTCTAGTTCTATTGCCTTCTCATACTCTATTTGATGATACTTTCACATCTTTTCTTCATGGAATACCACATTTCGATTGCGGATGACTTTGTTATTCTCATAATCCCAAAGCCTATAGCCATACTCATCACCACTATATCCAATAAAGACATACTGCTAAGACTTAGCATTAAACTTCTTCCTATCATTCCTCTCAATAAAAGCATATGTAATACAACCCAACATTTTTATATGTGAATAATTAACATTTTTACTAGACCACTACTTTTGCAGTATTTCTCCATCCAACGCATTAGAAGGATTCCTATTGATAAGATAAATAGTTGCATCAATTATAGCAGCCATAAGTATAGTGGGAGACCTGCGTGTAGCCTCATGCATTTCGTACATTTTAAAGTAGTTTTGTTCATCCCCTTAGCTACACTATTTTGTTGAGGAGTTCTAAGATCAATTTTCAACCCATGTATGCCTTTTTGGTTCAAGTATTTTGCAAATCCTTGCTCATGCATTCCCCATAATTGTCAAACTTCAAAGTTTTAATTTGATAATCTGTCCATTTTTCTACCATGGTCTTCCACTTTTTGAACATCCCAAATATCTCTTATCATCATAAGAGAGTTCCTGCACCAATCCCCATATGTTAGTATAAACCAACTCTAACTTTTGGCTTTTATTCTATTGCTCATTCAATTGAAAACTAACCATTTTTTGTTTTCCATAAATGCAATTCTCACAAAAATCTAACTTAACTTTCTGCAAACCTAGAAGCAACTTTCTTGAGTGTAATTGTTTTACATCCTTTTCACCAAATTGTCCTAAATGATAATGCTAAAGAGTAGAAAAACTACATGTAGTCACTGTAGTTATAATCATATCACTAATATGGTCTCATTGGAGATGATATAGTGTGCTTGTATGCTTTTTCTGTTCTACTACTCTTGTTGTTAAGGTTATTTTCCACTCTCCGCATCTAAAGGCTATTACCAAACCTTCTTAGTCAAGCTTACTAGTTGAGATCGAATTTTTCTTTAGTTTTGGAATATGCTTGGTTTCACGCAAAACTAGACGTCTTCCGCTTGAGATGTTGATAGTCATAGTTTCTTTTCCAACAATTGAACACATGTGGTGTAACATCCACGATTTTTGACCCCATAAGGATTGGCTATGAATTTTGTGTCCCAATGGTGAAGATCGGCCATGAATTATTCCAAGGATCGATCCTAGATCGATCGGCCTGATCGGAAGGGTGATTAAGGGATTAGCCATGGTTTGATCGAAAAACGATCATGGACTAATCAGGGAATCGGCTGTGAACCAATCCACTAACCATGTAAATAGATTCGAGTTATTCAGCCATGGAGTGGCTACTCGACCATATGGGTTGGTCGTGGGATGGTCATGTACCATCGTGGAATGATGGATGATCATAGATTGAGGTAGAGCAATCATGTTCCGGTCGTGTGTGATTCTATTCAGTTGTGTACTAGCCATAGACGACTATGAGTCAATCTGGTGCGATTGTACATCGGTCACAGATTGATCGATCTCATGCAACTGCATGATAATTGAGAGTTGACCATGGACCAGCTATACTTAGGTATAGACTAGTTGTGAACTAGCCATGAGCCCTTTATGATAGATCACAGACCAATCATGGATAGGTCTTGGATTGGCTTGGTGACCTTACTATTAGGTTAGGTGCCGAATCGTGAACTAGGCCTTATCCTAGGCCATGGACAGCTTTGAACTAGGTCTTAAACTGAGCCACAAGGACCACAAATTGTCTATGAATTTGATGTGTCGATGGTGAGGATTGGCCATGAATCGTTCCAAGGATCAGTCCTAGATCAATCAACCTGATCTAAAGGGTGACCAAGGGATTAGCCATGGTTTGATTGAAAAATTGATCATGGATTAATCGGGGAATCGACTGTGAACCAATCAACTGATCATGCAAATTGACCTAAGTTATTCAAACATGGAATGGCTACTCAACCATATGGGTTGGTTGTGGGATAGTCACGTTCCACCGTGTATTGATAACTGATCATGGATCGAGCCAAAGTAGTCATATTTTGGTTGTAGGTAATTCTTCTCGGTCATGTATCGGTTGTGGATGACTATGAGTCAATCCAATGCGACCGTGCGTTGGTCATAGATTGACTGGTCCCACGCAACCACATGATAACTGAGAGTTGACCATGGATTAGGTATGCTTGGCCATGGACCAATCATCAACTGGCCATGAGCCTTTTGTGATGGATCACGAACTAGTTACCGATAGGTTTTGGATTGGCTTGGAGACCCTACCGCTAGGTTAAGTGTTGAACCATATACTAGGCCTTGTGCTAGGCTATGGACTGGCCCTAAACTAGGTCTTGGACCCAGCCACAAGGACCATGGACTAGGCCAAGAGCTTGGTTAAGTGCCAAGCCTTGTGCCCAGCCCTATGATTGGGCACGGGGCCAATCATGAAGCTAGTTTGCTCGCCAGTGTCGACTAAAGTGCTGGCCACCAAGCCCACAAGGTGGGTCACTAACCAAGCCATGCGAGGAGAATTTGACCACGATTTAGCCTCGTTTGATGGTGATTCGACCTCGAACCTCAATTCGATTGTAATGATCGATCGTGGATGAATATAAAGAGCCATCACTTAACCTTGTTAGCACTTCCAATGGCTTCATTTCCATGTTTGCTATGTTCCTTGGAAGAGTACAAAATAGAAGGTTCTAGAATACTTAAGCATTAAATGAGAGGGACATTTCACGGATTCTAGAACCTTCCTTTCATTAGGTGGCCAAATGAAAGATTATTTTATGATGGCCAAAAGATTTTCCTTGAAGAAAATGTTAGTGATTCATGCTTAAGTGTCCCATGGAAGATTCTAGTATGCTAAAAACTTGGAGAGCGAGTTTTGATTAGGCCATGTGATGAATATCTAAAAGTAATGATTACACAAAATCAAGCATTAATTGCAAGAAACTTAGTCACTAGGTAGATGTCCTTATAGAAATATGATCATCATTACACTTAGATTCTTCTTGGAGAATAAGGAGGCTAAGTCATGATGGCATGGAATAGGAAGTCCAATAAGAAAATGGCAAGTATTCTCCTAAGGCCTTAGACATGCCACCTCTTACAAAATAGATTGGCCATCTCCTCATTCTAGGCTTGCCACTCCAAGGATGTTCATTAGACCACTTGAAAATGTAATAATAAGATTTGAGCTTATAAACAGGAGAACCACCCTATTCATTCTTGCCCTTGAGCTCTATTCTCTCTCATGTGCTTTGCATGCCCATTTTCTCTCTCTCTCTCTCTCTCTCTCTCTCTCTCTCTCTCTCTCTCTCTCTCTCTCTCTCGGCCTCACTCACACCGCCCTCACCGAATTGTCTCTCTTTAGCCTTTCGAGGTTCATCAAAGATAAGTGATATTCCTAACTCTCCTCTAGGGCGATAGGCTACATCGTTGAGTTTAAATAGGTGCTCACCTATATAAACCGTGGGTATGAGATAAGCTTCTTTGTATGGTTTGCTCATACTTACACTTTAAATGCGTGCTTCGAGTGTGTTCACGCCTTAGGACGAAGTCAGGATTCACTTGGCTTAGAATCAACATTAAGTCGCGATGGTCTAAGCCCATGAGACCTTGGATTGGCATTGAGACTTGTCAAATCCAAGTCTTGTTCGATACGGGGATCGCCCAAGGCTGTGAGACTTTGGATCGGCATTGAAGTATGTTGCTTCCTAATCTTGTTGGGTAGGAAGTCACCCCAAGCCTATAAGTTCTTGGTGTGCCATTAAGACATGCCAATTCTAAGTCTCGTTTGGTGGGTGGATCAGCCTAGGCATTTGGTTCAAGTTACAAGTCAAAAATTGTGCTCGGCATGATATATTGCATGATATTGAGAGTGTGGCGTGCACACATACACACTTGAAGGTGCACGTTCTCGACCTTGTGTGTGTTAGCCAAGAGGAAAGGCAAGAAACTAGCTTGTGTGGCATACAACATGTGGTCACATAAATGAAAGATAAAACGCCATAAATGGATCTTGGCTATGCCAAGACAAATCTTTTAGGGGGATTGTCACGCCCTGATCCTCGAGCGCGCATACATCCCTTGGTGGTCAACTAAATTGCGATGTTCCCAGGACGCGTCGCCGACCCAATCAAATCATGCACATGCGGAAGCGAAATCAAACAATCCCCAAACAACACTCAACATGGGAAAGAAAAGCAGGACAATTAAATTTCACAAAACACACATTTATAAACAAGCTAGGTTTATATGCAAAAGTCTATAAACAAAAGAGACTACCAAGCTAACCCTATCCCGGACCCTATCTACTTAGGATCCGAGTCTATCACGACCCCGTCAGGGACATCGAGATCTAAAGGGTTAGCCACTCCTACCACATGCTCCTCCACCTCGGGCACTTGGTTCGCCTTGATATCAGCTATGATATTGGCGTCCACGACAAGATCAAGTATATACACATACTTGTTATCGATAGTAGGTCCATCAAAGCCATCTAAGAGGCCCTCCTGAACACCGTTGGGCCCGTGACGAAACCAAGCCTTGAATCGATGAGGTATCAACTAAGGTAGACCCTCATTGACCTAGATGGTCGTAACCATGAGCTCATGGGTCCAGTCAGGGGTCCCGTGGATAGCGAAGACGGTACTCTCAGTATTTGCCTCCTGCGGCCACCCAAAACGAACGTGGCGTGCTTCCATTTAGGGACCTGTAAACAGTTAAACTACGACGGAGTGAGACAATATCTTAGCGAGTTCACGCCTTAAACCCCGATTAAGAAGGTAATACACCTAAAGGTAGTCTAATTGCACATCACAGAAGACTCACCTCGCCTCAACATCTCCCTACACGTTAGTACAGTTCAAATAACAGATGCATATAGTAAATACACACATCAACTGGAATGCCTCACATATATCACAACCAATCACAGGAGTCCCGATTATAGAGCCAAATTGTTATGACAAGTCACATTCCGTGCCACACAATTTTGTCCCATAATTATGTGCGTTTACCTTAATCAATTACGCGTTCCAATTGATTATTGCCCCACGGGCACGGCCTACTCGACATTCAACGGTCTTCCAGCATAGCCAGGTATCGTCTCATCCCTTGAGCACGACAACATTTACCTCTAGACGGCATTCCCAAATGAGCATCGGTCTGGCCTCTATTGCGATCCAGCATTCGTTGTTAGGGGCATTTTATATAGGAGCAACGTCCATCCAATGCACATCGGGGATGGGTTCTCATAACCATCACACGTACACCCAATCCCGACCAAGGACATTGTGCTTTGCACTCAAATGCCTCAATTAAGATAATGTATTTGGCATATTTTCTTCGTATTAAAAACACACAATAAAAATAATCGTGTGTGGGTACATGGTCAGATCAAACCATAAAAATTGATATTATTCATTTTAAAAATCTCACTATTTGATATGGTACTTAAAAACATTTTCGGTGTTAAAACTCGACATCCGGCATTTTCTAATTAAATACCAAAATTTCGTATTTTTGAAATAATAAATAAAAATCACAATCACCACTCAATTACACAAATTATCATTCAATTGCATAAACTGATTACACCACGACAATCGGCACGAAATTCCGGCTACCGGCTATCCTGATATAATTTATGGAAATATTAAATAATTAAATAAATTACCAAATAATTAAACTACTAAATTAAATGTACATGAACTAACCTAACCATCCTAATTTAACTAATTAAATCAATATAACTAACTTGCTACATAACCTAACAAGCTAACTAACCTAGGTAACTAACCACCTAACTATTAACAAACCTAACTAAATAGTCCTAATAGATCTAGTTACAGGACCTTACTAATCCTAATTAACTTAACTAAGTCACTAATTAACTCACCAATCCACCTATAAGCATAATTAACATCCTAATTTGAGTTTAGGACATAAACTCACCGGTTTAGTGCAAAAACTGGTTCACAGTGATGATGGCGCGACGGCAACCGAAACTTGGGCTTACGGTGGCGCCAAAGGAAGCTTGGACTGGGCCGAAAAGGCCTTACAACCCACGGCCAAGGTTGTCTCAGCTCTGTCAAAGGTTGAAGGCGTAGCTGGGCTACTCGGGACTAGGCTGAAAATGGCGAAGCAGGCATGAGGCTGAGTGAATTTACTTCCGTGGACGCTGGGCTGGGCTTGCGGCTGTAGCAGGGGAATGGGCGACAAATTGAGGGAGATGGTGGCTAACTGAAGTTGTTGGTGGAGGTGCCGCAGACGTGTGGCAGAAAGGAGGAATCGGTGGAGGTGGAGCGGTGGTGTTTTCATGGCAGCTGCAAGGGAGAAATGAAAAGGAGACTGGTAGCAGATGGTGGAGCAGCTGGATCGGAGTAAGGAGTTGGCTTTGAAGGAAAGAAAAATAAGAGAGGGCAGAAGCGGTTCATCCAAGGAGTTGGCCCAACACATTGGCCTATTCAATATTCAAGCTTCTCTACAAACATTAAAACTAGCAAATTCACCAAATTTGCTTTGGTTTCCGAACTCTCTAGTCCAATAGTTCCTTTAACACTTAATCGTCGAGTTAAACATCCAAAAGATCCAAAAGCATTCGGCGAATGTTTGCCGTGACATGAACATCTTTATTAGACTATTGAATCTCGTTCTACACATATTACTCCTTGTATTTGCATGACAATGTTGATCTAGATTACTCCATTAGGCCAGAAGAAGCGTTATGCCTGGTATTTCTGTGAGTTGTAATATGAGTAGGTCACCTTATGATATTTATGATCATGGTTCACTGCAAAAAGTTTTATGATGGTCGCTCTCTCCCTCGCTAGAACGGAAACCCCTAGGTGAACAATATTCCTTGCACTCTGCCGTATGTTAACTCACAAGTCATCAATGGATACAATCTTGAGAAAGCCAACCAAAAAAACTAATCATAAAGACGTAAACGAGAAAAGTAAGACATAATATACAGGCTTCGATCCAACATGTGGTAAGGGCTGACTTAAGATTGACGTATGCAATTGTTCCTTGGATAGGGATTTAGTTATTAAATCAGGATACATCTTGCGCTAAAAAAGTCTAAAATGTAGCATAAATTATGACTAATGCAATATTCATTGTACTCAAACTGACATGTCTCTGAATGCGAGTATTTAAAATGAAATCTAGGTTCATCATAAGTAGTTGCTGGCATTTACAACCGCAGCGACAGTAGAGCATAAACCAGACAGAAAACTTTATAACGTTGTCGGAGCAAGAACTCATTGACTATGACAAAACCATACAACAATGGGTGTAATGGCAGTCTCATGGACTATGCACCCTCGCTCATCGTTTGGTGGAATTCCCAAGGAAGAGGACTGCCATTACATCGTGGACGAAGGTGCTTGTGAGGTGACCGAGGTATGTAATTGCAAAAAGCAAAAGCTTGAAAAGATGTAAAAGTTCAATGAAGCAATAGTTTGGAATAATCAAAGAGAATAATTTCTCTCCATCCATTGGATCGAATGGAGGTAGTGGCAATCAATGGCCACCGTGACATGTTGAGGAACAACAAAGAGAGCCTTCGAAAGGTCCTTGTTAAGCAGCCTCTCAGCGTAGCCATCGAAGGAACAAGCAAAGACTTCCAATTTTATGACGGGACTAATATGTTGCTTACATTATTTAACCGATTAGACATCCTTCATTTAGTCATACTATTCCTTAAATCTAGGTTAATCATTAGTTTTTGGTTCTTTTGAGCTAGGTACATTGCAGTCACTATATCACAAGAAATTGATTGTATTTAACAGATTAAAATATAGACAGTTTCGACTGAAATGGCTTATGTCTATTAAGTTCATTTCATTTGTAACAAACTACAAACGTACATAATCAATGCCAAAGTGACGTACTCATGGTCCGTACCACCGACTACGTAAATCAGCATGTACAAATAATTCAACTTGTTGGCCCCAGATCGACCCAATTACCATTTTTCAAATGAAAGAAGAAGATGGGCAGGCCTTAACAAGTGAATTATCACGAAAGCTTGTTCTATCAGTTGTAGTATGGGCTGGGCTAGGGTTTTTCCCTTTGAGGCCCAATATTATGGGCTCGACTCTGCCCACCTATGTGAGCCCTGTAAATCTCAAGGGACCTAGCCCAGTCCGATCAGGCCCGATCAATGCAAAGTAATCGATCAAACTCGCTTTAAATTTGGTCTTTTTATACTTACTTTGACTTTTGTGCTGCCTATACTATAAATGGCGCTGATACTAACTACTTTGTAGTTTGAAGTGAGTTTTTGATGGACGTTTTGGGATTGAGTAGGATCACGGGGTGGGCAGCCGCTGGATACTGCTCATCCAAGGGCCTGGATTACATCATAGTGAAGAACTCGTGTGGCCAAAATGTGCGGAACAGGGCCACATCAGGATGAAGAGGAATACAGGAACGCCTGAGGGTCTACGGGGCATTTCAAATGGTTTCTTTTCCTATTAAATTCAAGCGAAAGTTAAAACCACGAACAAATTTATTCAAGTTATTCTAATTAAGGCCTTATTGAGGAATGCACCAGGCACTTATTAAACATGTTTAACAGGAAAATAATCATATTTCAAAATATCGATTAAGTATATTATGAGAGCAACGACCTTTTTTATTGAGTTGCTTATAAAGTATGAATGCCCTGAGTTCACGTTTTAATAAAATATCTTTTTAATTATTGAATTCCCATGGCTCGAGATTTAATTCGATGTAATATCTCTCAACTTCTGAGAATTTATTTTCATCAATGAGAAATTAAAACTCCCCCCCTTCTTATGTTATTTTATTAAGAAATAATATGCACTAAAAACCTTAAAACTTGGCGTGAAAATACAATTGAATTCTAAAGTTATTGAAAAATACAATTCTGTTTTAAAACTTATCCTAAAATTTGGATGGTGGGTAAGTATGTGATAGAGAAGAAAAAACTAGACATGTACATATACTATGTTGATTTTAGATTCGGAGAGTAAATAATACTAAGTGTTCATGGTGTCTAAACTCAAATTAAAGTCGTGTGAATTAATAAGAGTGAATATTATAGTCAGAGTACATATAAAGATAAAATTACAGAATTACTTCATAAACATATCAATTATATATTAGTACGTCTTATATACTGAAGAAGTAGGGAAATCACTCGCCTAGAACAAACTAATCTTCATTCATTCTCCTCAAGCGATGTTCCCTTAGTCTCCTTCGTGAACATGCTGGTTGCCGCCATCCCCATCACGTAAATCCCACCCCATATGATCAATGTAACTCCCGTCCCCAATGAGGGCATCAACAACCCCACGACGCCGATTATCGCCCCGGTCTTTCCTGCAGCCCCAGCGATCCCGTGGCATGTCGTCCTGAAACGTGCGGGGAAAAGCTCGGCCGGCAAGACG
Source organism: Eucalyptus pumila (assembly GCA_016097595.1). Taxonomy (NCBI): domain Eukaryota; kingdom Viridiplantae; phylum Streptophyta; class Magnoliopsida; order Myrtales; family Myrtaceae; genus Eucalyptus; species Eucalyptus pumila. The sequence goes on from CM027851.1 coordinate 26,290,024, forward strand.
AAGGTGGTTGTGTTGGGCCCGCAGTTGGCGAAGAAGGATGTCAGTGCGAACAGGATGAGCAGCGCTTTGGGGTGGTGTTCCCAATATCCGTCATACGGCACTCCGATGGAGAAATAAACGATGGCCATGAAGACGAACCCGACAGCTTGGATGATGAGCCGCCCGACGCGGTCAATGAGGAAGAAGGCGACGATGCACCCAGGGATCATGGCGGAGCATGCCACGATGACCTGTAATCTTGCGACCTTAAAGGCGGCATCAAAGGCGGTGTCTTCGTTGGTGTCTTTGCCGTCTTGCGACTTGAGGTAGATCTTGGATTGGAGGAGGGGGTAGCTGTAGAAGACGATGTCGAGGAGGAACCATGTGGTGGAGCAGGCAAGGAGGTTGCGGCCATGCCGGAGGATGAATTGCTTGGAGAAGAGAAGGTAGGATGACTTGCTCGGCTGTAAGAAATGGCCCTCGGCGATTTGGCAATGTGACATGCCTAGGACTAGTTCCATGTCCTGGTTAGCTTGGAGGATATTATTCTCCACTAAAGCGGTGTACCTAATAAGACCCAAAAGATATATCGTAAGGATTAACTTTGTCTATCTCGTACAAATTTAGATATGAGTCATTATAGAAGTTCTCTTACTATTAAAATAATGCACATAATTTACAAAACCCATTCGGCACCGTTGTTCTCTTAAGGGAACACCAAATTATTGCTCGATTTTGACATGTCTATGGAAGTTGAGACTAGCAAATAATTCGAAACTTGCATGAATAAACATGAGTTTAGATGCATCACCCTTTTTAGCATATTCAATGCAAATCTAGAGTTTTCAATTGACACGAATTATTTGGCACGACCAGCCAAACTCTGGTTTCATCCTTTCGGTTATCCTATTCGACAGCACCCAGCAATTGATCCTAAGAGATTCTGGAGACAATGTCTCCAGAAGGATCAATACAAATCCCAGCAACCAAAGAAAGTCATGCTTGATCATAGCAGTAAAGACCATAAACCAAACCACTTTTTCTCAAGAAAATAAAACAATGACTTAACTAAACGACTTAAACAATAAATTAAGCAAAACCAGACGCGTAATTACCTTGCCGTTTCAGGCATCTTCATCCGCCAGTAAAACGTCATCACGGCTGGAATAACACCTAGCATCAATATCAGCCTCCAGGCAATATCAGCTTCTTCTGGTACTCGGCTACATATCTTGCACACTGCCATTGTCACAACTGAGCTCGCCAGAATCCCAAACCCTTGCATTGAGAAGACGGCTGCCATGAATGCTCCACGCATCCTCTTGTTAGCATACTTCGACATGATGGTCGCTGAGAGTGGGTAATCTCCTCCAATCGCTACCCCAAGCAAGAACCTAAAAAGAATTAAAGAGCGATTTTTTTTTTTTTTTTTTTTTGTCAGTCCTACTCTATTCCTACTCTATACTCACTCTCAGACTTTTGCCCTGCCTCTTGCAGGGCGTGGGAGTCGAGACCCACTCTTGAAACTTACTCGTCCCCACCCCATCCCCCTGAGAATGTGGGGATTTGAACCCCTCACCTCCCCCATCCATGTTGGAAGGGTGGCCACTGGGGCGAATCCCAGTGGTTAAGAGTGATGTTCGGGTGTTATGAGAACTGAGAAAAATTGAGCAGACTGATTTTACAAAGCGACACACGGTGAGTTCTACTGCTACGATCACCTGAAAAACCCTAGACTCGCTAGAACGTAGCCTTTTGAAGTGCCTATGGAGAATCCACACCCGATGGAGCCAGCCATCATAAGTATCAAGGCGAGGCCATACAAGCGCCTCCTCCCTACAAGATCGCCGAGCCTGCCGAAGATGAGTTGACCAATCGCTGTGCCAAGGAGAGCAACAGCCAGCATGGCTGATTCGACTTTATGTGGGATTCGGTGGCCAGGGGATTTGTCGTAGTATATGTGTCCGAGCAGTCTCATGGTCGGTGCGATAGAGACGAGATGGTACGCATCGGTGAATAACCCCATTCCTTTTGTCAAGAATAACAGACAGAAATTGGGAATCAGATTGACCAAAAAGAATGATGCTTTTTCCGAAAGCTGAGATAATCAAATATAAGATATGCAGAATCACTAACTAAAACGGATTCCTGAAATAAAACAACCCATGTTGCGTGCATCAATCACTGGGATTGTGAAGCAAAACACACAAGTTAATTACCTGCCACGATGACGGCCTTGAAGTGGAAGTACTGTGTCTTGGCGGTGTCGAGTCTATGGAAAAGTCTCAGCGACATGGTTACTTGTAGCTAATTTTTGCTTCTTCAAGAACAACCTTCAAATGCAACAATCTAATGCTTTTGCTGTGTAATAGTTAGGGTTGAGTTATAAAGACGATAGAGGAGATAACACAAACTAATGGAAGTCATTGTTCATTGCGTAAGCATGGGAAGCAACAAAGGGGTTTCCTTCGTCGATGACGTTTGGGATGCGGTCGAAGCAAATATACAGAGTTGACGTTTCTTTGCTTCCCTTTTGGCGAGACCAAAATCGTGTGATTTGATTGAACTGTCTGCTCGAATTTAAAAGCGTATCCTTCCTTCAGATGTTGTTGCAATCACTGGCATACTAGACGACTTTGTGTTTGAGCATTATATAATGCTAGGTCAGGTTCATCATCTACCCCAGTCGCATGATTCTTACAAACTTTTTAAATAAGAGTCTCACTCGGTTGGTTTTCAACGTTCATAAAATAAGATTTGAAAATGCTGAAACATGGTTCCTGGTACCATGTTTGCTTCTGAGCATATCTGCTTGTCTTGGTTGGAGCCTGCCACTTTATGAATATAGAACTCCTGTAGAATTTGGTTTGCATTCTATATATTAGATATTGAATCTACGTACCAACCACCCGTTGGTCATTACCAACTCCTGGGATGTAAACGTCGGGTGATATGGTGTTGGAAGTTTATTTGTAAAACAGTGTGTGTTTCCTTGTCTCACATAAAAAAATGTGGGAGGAGGAGAGTCAATTAATGAGCGTGAGGCTTTTTTGGTGTATCCAAAGAAAAGATTGGGTGTGGGCTAAACCCCACCATACGCAATTATTAGGCGCACTTAGCACTTTCCATGCTTGCATGTGAGCGGTTTAATTGGCACTAACACCTTTGTTTTTATTTTATTTCGTACAGTTGTCTTATTAACTTAATTAGTTCAAAGGTTATTTTTTTTTATTGAGAAATATTGGAAATTATGAAAATTCGAAATTTTATTTATAATAATAATAATAATAATAATAATAATAATAATAATAATAATAATAATAATAATAATAATAATGATGATGATGATGATGATTTATTTCAAATTTTTATATTTGTGTCTTTTCAAAACAACTTTTGAAAATGATACTCGTTCAATTTGCAACATTTCCCAAAGGGTTGCATTTGTTCATTTTTCAATTTCTTTCGAATGAACACATTTTTTCATTCCGTAACTTTTTCCGAAAGGATACATTCGTTCAGTTTACAATTTTTTTACAAAAATTTGGTTATGTTCTTTAAGACTGGTGTGTGTGTGTCAGTTTACAATTTTTTACAAAAATTTGGTTATGTTCTTTAAGACTGTGTGTGTGTGTGTGTGTGTGTGTGTGTGTGTGTGTGTAAGTTTTCCAAATGAAAAAAAAAAAAAAAAAAAACATGAGATCATTATTTTAGTCTTCTTTCCAAATTACAGCCATTTTTTCAATTGTTTCCTAGAAAGGGCCTAAAGAAATACTAAAATTGCTATCTAATATTCTCATTTTGAGACTTTGTTATATCCTAGAAGATATTTTCCGATGACTATTGACAACTTTGTGGGGCAAATAAATTTTTTAAAAAAGTGATATCACCTCTCAAAATCCGACTTAATTGCTCTATTGATTTGAAACCATATTTTTCCATGATCTGTCCTGTAGTTGAGCTCCCTTTTAGTTTTGGAATTGTTTTGAATATGGCTTTAGTTTTTTTCCGCTCTTCTTGTATATATGTTTGCACCCACCCTTGCTAGCCTATTATTGATGCTTTTACCTTTCAGAAAGGACATTAAATAGGAATATCATTTAGCCCTAATTAGTGTGAGGTAGCCTTTACAATGTGAGGAGTAAATTGGCATGCACTCTTGTTTCTCAAAAAGTTTATCATGTAGCATGCTCTATTTTGCAACATGTTTCTAATGCTGACATTGGCAAGATACTCTACTAAATGATTCGGTCTAAATTGAATAGATCACCATCGCTCTCTTTTCTAACTTGCTATATTTTTATGCAATATCAGTGTCTCATGTATAACTTACTCCTAATGGGTACCATTTTTACTGGGAATCTGAAACTTGTTGAAACTATTGTGCCTAGTCACTTATGTAAAGATGGTTTTTCTTTCATCCTTTTACGCGTAGATAAGTTTCTAGAATGACATGTGATTTGCCCTTCATATGTTTATTATTGCGGTAGCCATGCCTTAATGCTCAATATATTGGTTCTTGTACACATTGCTACATCTTATAAATAAATCGCACATATTTGCTACATGGCACTACTATAAGATTGTCCTTCGATGTTGTCAAATACTTCTTATGCAATCAAACCTAAACGGTTAGTCATAACGTAATACCACCTTTATTTTACACAACAATTGCTGAAAATGATGCCCAAGTAAATCATGCGGACTCTTTTCTCGACAAGAAGTGTTAACTGATTGTGTTGAAAAAAATTCACTTATTAGTTTTGATGATTAACAAAACTTTCTTCAATTCTGATGATAAGAAATTCCAAGTGGAAACTCTGATGGAGAATCATCAGACATTACTCGTCAGACTCAAAAATGGAGTGGAGATCCTATTCTTTAAGATCCAATCTCGACAAGAACAAGAATAGTGATCGGACCTTGTGCTAACAGCTAGTAATTTGGTGGATCCCTTACTATATATATGAGATTTATCCAAGAAGGAAAATATATCATATCAAATCCTTTGTGATTGATATCCGGGAGTCACTGAACTTAGAATAGTGAATCCAGTTCAAGCAGAATCATAAGAAGAAGCCCTTGTTGGAGTTGTAGGAAGAAGTGCTGCAAGAATATAGTAAGATTTGGATTAATTAATCTACATAAGGCAAAACATTCTTTTCAAGTGAAGCACTCTTCTTATGGAAACTCTATCTGTTGTATGGGCAATAGAATCAACGAGAGACTTCAATCTCGGCTACTCTAAAGCAATAAGATCTTCTAGCAACGTTCAAGTCCAACGGGTAGATTGGATGAGCGATCCTCAAAGGTTATGTCCAACAGTCAGCTCAGACAATGTGGATTATAGAAGAAGGTCAATATGCTGAAAGGGAACAAGAAGCCAAAATTCTGAAGTTTATAATTCTTAAGTCTCAAGTGATCTTCAATCTTACACATTTGCTTTTCGTGTGAGCTCAATTCTGTAATTTTCTAGAGGTTGTTAGAGTGTTAGATCATAAGAGTGACTACACTCACTTGAGTGAGAAGTACTCAATCTTTGTAACCTCTGATAGATCATTTCTAGTGCAATCTAGCCAATCGACTATTAGAGCCAGAGTAGATGTAGACTTGCAAAAGCCAAACCACTATATCTATGTTGTATATAATTCTCTCAATCCCTAAATTTTCATTTAAATTATTGTGATAGTCTATTGCATATCCATAAGATCTTATCATAGCATGGTTATCGTCAGACGTTGTTCTATTGCAATAATGTTTTTTTTTTTTTGGTAGCATTATCACCTATTCACCCCCGCTAGGTGATCTACTAGCCCTAACAAATTGTGTTCATGAAAACTTCATATTGTGATTGTTGGTAGATCACCTATTCACCCCCACTAATGCAGAAAATTATCACCTATTCACCCCCACTGATGCAGAAAATTATGCTTTGTCTAGAAAAAAGGGTGGATGTAGAAAGAACAACTAACGTAGACATCGGCATGCGTAAGAGTAGGCAAAACTTTGTTGGACTAATGCTTTATGTGACATGAAGGTTTTCATTAGACTACCGAACCTTCTTTTACATATTGCTCATTTTATTTGATCTAACATGATCAAGATTACTTCATTAGGCCAAAGGAAGCACAATGCCTGGTATTGATGTGAGTTGTTACATGAAAAGGTGCCCGGTATTTTGTTTGTTATTGCAATAACCATGCATTCAATGCTTATTGTATTGGTTCTTGTCCATGTTGGTGTATCTTCTAAAAGAATCACACTTGTGCTACACAGCACTACTATGAGATTGTCCCTCATTGTTGTATAATATTTCTTGTGCAATTACAGTTGAATAATAAGTTGTTACGAAATCCTGTTCTTTTCAGTGGATGACAAGTGATGGAGTGTGCATTCCCTAGTTAATCTTTAGAAGATAGAGGTATACTATATTTCTCAGTGATGGCTCAGCATCTCTTCACTATAGGTAGTCCGAGCAATCATGCCCACTTTTGATGTCCTGGAAAACTTTGTTTCCATTTATGTGAGATAAATAATTCATATGGCTTGTGATCATCATTGGTCATCAAGTTAAATATCATGTAGGTATCCCATCTTCAATCAGTATATCTAAACGGTTAAGTGAAGATAGTGATGTCCCTTTGCTATATGCTTCGAGATATACGTGTTGCATAAGTTTGGCTGTGGTCATTCATGCAAGCTAAACTTTGTATCTGTAAGTAAGGATGTGATTGTCACAGCCCAAAACCATCAAAAATAGGAAATGATATGGCCGTCCTTCCACTCAAAGGATACAGTTTCAAACCACCAAATCCAACTCCCAAAATTCCCCAATGATATTACTCTTGCTTTATTGATCACTGACTAAGAACATGAAAAGATTTGAAAAGAGAGGAGTGAGCAATCATAAGCTCAGTGAGTAGTGCATCTCTTCTAGCAAATCAAGTAACTAGGTATGCATATGTGTGTGTGGCCGCGTGTTTACGTAGAGCATTACTAGAAACTCATCATCCAACTCATTAATATACATATCAAATCATATAAGAGTTGTTTAATTTTAACAAGCTTTACACAATTCATGACAAGTTTTATACAATTCAAAGAATGCTCATTTAAACCATCCTCACAATTCAAGCATCAATAGTCAAATCCATTGATTAATCTTTATAAAAAAAACCAAGTCAGTGTTTAATCCACCGATTCATCTTATATCAAAACACATGTTAATGGTTCATCCATAGACCAATCTTTTGTTTAATATCAAACTATGGTCATGACCTAACGCTTGGCGATAAGACGACAAAGATTTCCCCTCTTGATAAGGTCTCTACCTACAAAGCTGGTGGTTTGGACCAGAAGGATATCATAAACCCAATATGCATACCTACAATCCCCTCAATCCAAACCAACATCCTCCAATACTAACAATCAAATCCACAATCAATATTAGTAATTGATTTCACTAAATAAAATGCATAGTTTATCAAATTGAACACATTTTGCAAGACCATTTCAAAATTCATTTCATAAACCTCATTCACGTCAAAATGTTTTTCATAAAACCTTTCTCATATATATATATATCTCACAATACCTTTCATGAAACCATTCTCAAGTTTTAAAAAGCAATAATTACCTGATCTAGACTTTTATGCAACAAGCATGCTTTAATAACTCACGTGATACTCAAATCTTTGTCCCTTTTAAGATGTAAGTTTACAAATTCATGGAAGAGATAACACCACTCACCTTGAAATACCTATGATCAAGCAACAAAAATTACTTGACCTGTCGAACTCACAGTTCTATCAAATAAGTGAGAAACAACGTTAACTTCAAGTAAAACGCTACCTCAACCACCACTTGACTAAACTAAGCTTAAACGCTAACAAATCGCTTGCCCACAAATTGCTTGCTCAAAGTGCTTACTCAAAGCCATTTGCAATGTGGAACTTAAGTGTAAATTTGATCACACCATAACTCTCTCCACCGAACCTTGGTTCAAACAAACTTATAGTCTGTAGAAAGCCATTTCAATGCACTACAAGAATCTCAACTTAGCCCACCAAAAATTAAGCCGAAAACTAATTAAATATGGCTCCGAAGTCGTCGGATGTGCGTTGTCCATCACATGTGGGAAAATTCAAATCATTTGTTTCCAGCAAACTATAAGCTCAAATTAAATTTGATAGAATCCTACAGCTCCACAACACCACAAACAATCATTTTGACAAAATCCCATACCTCAACAACTCAAAAATCAAACTTTGCAGCTTGAATCTCACATAATTTTAAATTTAAGCCATACCCTTGAAAACTAATCCGATTGGAAGACCAAGGGGCATGATTACTTACCAGGCATTGCATTATGGAGTTGAATTGATTTAGCAAGGCATTCGTGACGAGCACGCGGGAAATCCCCTCCCTCTTTTCCCTTTCTTTCCTTCCTATTTTTCCTCCTCTTTTTTCTCTCTCTCGTGTGCATTTTTCCCACTCCATGTTGCTACCACCTTTTTCTCTTTGAAAGTTGAACACCTACCCTTTTCTTTTTCTTTTTCTTTTTCTTTTTTGTGGGCCCCAACAATATATATTTTTTATTTTTTATCGTTCCTACTCTACTCTTATTCTAATTCTTACTCTTTGACTTTTGTCATGCCTCCTTACACGGCATGGAAGTCCAAACCCACACTTGAAACTAAATCGTCCACATCCCATTCCCCTTGAGAAGGTCGGCATTCGAACCCCCCACCTCCCATTTTCTTGTTAGAAAGGTGGCCACTAGGCCCTATCAATATTTGACTTGGTGAAAAGAATGCAATGTTATGATGACATAGTGGTGGACAGCACATTGGTTGATTCAATATACAAGCTTCTCTACAAACACTAAACCTAGCAAATTCAGCAAATTTGCTTTGGTTTCCAAACTCTCAAGCCTAATGGTTCCTTTAACACTTAGTTGTTGAGTTATGTATCCAAAAGGATTCGGCGAATGTTTGCAGTGACATGAACGTCTTTATTACACCGTTGAATCTCGTTCTACACATATTACTCATTGTATTTGCACGACAATGTTGATCTAGATTACTCCATTAGGCCAGAAGAAGCATTATGCTTGGTATTGCTTTGAGTTGTCACGTGAATAGGTCACCTTATGATGTTTATGACGTGGTTCACTGCAAAAAGTTTCATGATGTCTCTCCCTCGCTAAAACGGAAACCCTAGGTGAATTATATTCCTTGCACTCTGCCATATGTTAGCTCGCAAGTCATCAGTAGATACCATCATGTGAAAGCCAACTAAAAAAACAAATCATAAAACTCAAATGAGAAAAGTAATACATAATATATAGGCTTCGATCCAACATGCGGCAAGGGCTGGCTTACATTGACATATGCAATTGTTCCTTGGGATAGGGATTTAATTATGAACTCAAGATACATCTTATGCTAAAAAAGTCTAAAATGCAGCTTAAATCATGACTAACGCAATACTTCCTTGTACTCAGACTAACATGTCTCTGAATGCGATTATTTGAAACGAAATCTAAGTACACCATAAGTAGTTGCTGGCATTTTCAATCGCAGCAACAGTAGAGCATAAACCAAATAGAAAACTTTATAACGTTGTCGAAGCAAGAACTCATTGACTGTGACAAACCATACAAAACAGGTATCGTGGCAGTCTCATGGACTATGCACCCTCGCTCATTGTTTGGTGGAATCCCCAAGGAAGAGGACTACCATTACATCCTAGACGAAGGTACCTGTGAGGTTACCAAGATATGTACTTCCAAAAATCAAAAGTTTGAAAAGATGTATAAAGCAACAGTTGGGAATAATCAAAGAGAATAATTTATCTCTCCTTCCATTGGATCGCATAGAGATAGTAACAATCAATGGCCACTGTGACATGCCGAGGAACAACGAAGAGAGCCTCCTAAAGGTGTTTGTTAAGTGGCCTCTCAGCGTAGCCATCGAAGCAACAGGCAAATACTTCCAATTTTATGATGGGATTAATATGTTCCTTACGTTATTTAACTGATTAGACACCCTTCATTTAATCATACTATTCCTCAAATCTAGGTTAATCGCCAATTTTTGGTCCTTTTAAGTCTGGTATATTGCAACCACTATATCACATGAAATCGATTGTACTTAATAGATTAAAATATAGATGGTTTTGACTTAAATGACTTATGTCTCTTAAGTTTATTTCATATATAACAAACTACAAACGTACATAATCAATGCCAAAGCGAGGCACTCGTGGTCCGTACCACCGATTATGTAAGTCGGCATGGACACGTAATTCGACTAGCTGGCCCAGATCGACCCAATTACCATTTTTTCAAATGAAAGAAAAAGATGGGCGGACCTTAACAAGTGAGTTATCACGAAAGCTTGTTCTATTGGTTGTAGTCTGGGCTGGGCTAGGATTTTGTCCTTTGAGGCCCAATATTATGGGCTCGACCCTGCCCAACTATGTGAGCCCTATAAATCTCACGGGACCTAGCCCAGTCCGATTAGGCCCGATCAATGCAAAGTAATCAATCAAACTCGCTTAAAATTTGGTCTTTTTGTACTTAATAGTCAACTTTGACTTTGCGCTGCCTATACATCGCAGGGAGTTTTTGATGGACGCTTTGGGATTGAGTTGGATCATGGGGTGGCAGCCGTTGGATACTGCTCATCCAAGGGCCTGGATAGTGAAGAACTCGAGGGGCCCAAATGTGGGGAACAGGGCCACATCAGGATGAAGAGGAACACGGGAAAAACTGAGGTTCTATGGAGCATCATTTCACATGGTTTCTTTTCCCATCAAAACCAAGCGAAAGTTAAAACCACAAACAAATTTGTTCAAGTTTTGAATTCCAATTGAGGCCTTATTGAGGAGTGCACCAGGCATTATTTAAACATGTTTAACAGGAAAATAATCATATTTCAACATATCGATTAAGTATATTATTGAGGGCAACGACATTTTTTATTGAGTTACTTATCAAGTACGAGCGCCTTGAGTTCACATTTTAATAAAATCTCTTTTTAAGTATTGAATTTCCATGGTTCGAGATTTAATTCAATGTAATCTCTCAACTTTTGAGAACTTATTTTTGTTGATGAGAAATTAAAACTCTCCCATTCTTATGTCATTTTATTAAGAAATAATATGCGCTAAAAGCCCTAGAACTTTGCGCAAAAGTGCGATTGAATCCTAAAACTGTTGAAAAATACTATTCAGTCCTAAAACTTGAATGGTGGGTAAGTATGTGGTAGAGAAGAAAAAACTAGAGATGTACAAATACTATGTTGATTTTTAGAGTAAGAGAGTAAATAATACTGAGTGTTAATGGTGTCCTAACTCTAATTAAAGTTGAGTGTATTAATAAGAGTGATCTATTACAATCAGAGTACATATAAAGCTAAAATTATAGAATTACTCCATAAATATATCAATTATATATTAGTACGTAATATATACCTAAGAACTAGGGAAATCACTCGCCAAGAAAAACTAATCTTCATTCATTCTCCTCAAGCGATGTTCCCTTAGTCTCCTTCGTGAACATGCTAGTCACCGCCATCCCCACTAGGCAAATCCCACTCAATATGATCAATGCAACTCTGGTCCTCGATACCTCCTTTTGGTCATCATCCTGAGTGGGCGTGGCCCCTTTTTTATAATCACCCTGTGTGGCCATCACGAGCCCCACGACGCCGATTATCGCCCCGGCCTTTCCCACGGCCCCAGCGATCCCGTGGCATGTCGTCCTGAACCGTGCGGGGAAAAGCTCAGCCGGCAAGATGAACGTGGTTGTGTTGGGCCCGCAGTAGGCGAAGGTGAATGTCAGGCCGTACAGGAACATGAACAGCGGGTCTGTGTGGTCGTTCCAATATTTGACATATGGCACTCCGAGGGACAAGTAAACGATGGCCATGAAGAAGAATCCGACAGCTTGGATGGGGAGCCGCCCAACGCGGTCAATGAGGAAGACGGCGGCGATGCAGCCAGGGATCATGCAGCAGGATGCCACGATGGCCTGTAAACGCGCAACCTCAAAGGCGGCCTCCAAGGCGGTGACTGCCTTGCTGGGGTCTTCATCGGGCAGGTACTTCTTGTAGATCTTGGATTGTAAGAGGGCGTTGCTGTAGAAGACGATGTCGAGGAGGAACCATGTGGAGGAGCAGGCAAGGAGGTTGCGGCCGTGGCAGAGGAAGAATTGCTTGGAGAAGAGAGGGTAGGATGACTGGCTCGGCTGTAAGAAATGGCCCTCCGGGATTTGGCCAGGGGACATGTCTAGGACTCGTTCCATGTCCTGGGTAGCTTGGAGGACATTTTTCTCCACTAAAGCGGTGTACCTTATAAGACCCAAAAAATGTATTGTAATGATTAACTTTGTCTATCTCGTACAGGTTTAGATACGAGCTGCTCTAAAAGTTCTCTCACTATTAAAATAATGCACATGATTTATGAAACCCATTTGGCGCACTTGTTTTCTAAGGGAATGCCAAATTATTGCTTAATTTTGACATGTCTATGAAAGTTGAGACTAACAAATATTTCGAAATTGACACGAATCAACATGAGTTTAGATGCATCACCCTTTTTAGCATGTTCAAGGCAAATCTAGAGTTTTGAAGTGACACGAATTATTTGGCACGACCGGCCAAACTCAAATTTCGTCCTTTCGGTTATCCTGTTCGACAGCACCCAGCAATTGATCCTTTAGAGATTCTGGGGCCAATGCCTCCAGAAGGACAAATACAAATCCCAGCAACCAAAGAAAGTCATGCTTGATCATAGCAGTAAATACCATAGACCAAACAACTTTTTTATCAAGAAAATGAAACAATAACTTAATTAAACGACTCAAACAATCAATCAAGCAAACGCATAATTACCTTGCCGTTTCAGGCATCTTCATCCGCCAGTAAAACGTCATCCCAGCAGGAATAACACCTAGCATCAATATCAACCTCCAGGCAATATCAGCTTCTTTTGGTATCGGATCTTTTGGCGACGGATGGTAAATTCGGCCAAATATCTTGCACACTGCCATCGTCACAGCGGAGCTGGCCAGAATCCCAAACACTTGCATTGAGAAGACGGCTGCCATGAATCTGCCACGCATCCTCTTGTTAGCATACTCCGACATGATTGTCGCCGAGAGCGGGTAATCTCCTCCGATCCCTACCCCGAGCAAGAACCTGAAAAGAATTAAAGAGTGATGTTCGCATGTTATGAATACAGAGAAAAATTGAACAGACTGATTTTGCAATGTGACACTCGGTGAGTTCTAATGCTACGATCACCTGAAAAACCCTAGACTCGCTAGAACGTAGCCTTTTGAAGTGCCTATGGAGAATCCACACCCGATGGAGCCAGCCATCATAAGTATCAAGGCGAGGCCATACAAGCGCCTCCTCCCTACAAGATCGCCGAGCCTGCCGAAGATGAGTTGACCAATCGCAGCGCCAAGGAGAGCAACGGCCAGCATGGCTGATTCGATGGTAGGCGGTACTTGGTTGCCATCGGATTCGTAGTATATGTGTCCGAGCAGTCTCGTGATCGGTGTGATGGAGAAGAGATGGTAGGCATCAGTGAATAACCCCATTCCTTTATCAAGAATAAGACACAAAAATTGGGAATGATATTGACGGAAACAGAACGATGCTTTTTCCGAAAGAGAGATAATCAAATATAAGATATGCAGAATCACTAACTAAAATGGATTCATGAAATAATACAACCCATGTTGCGTGCATCAATCACTGGGATTGTGAAGCAAAACACACAAGTTAATTACCTGCCACGATGACGGCCTGGAAGTGGTAGTACTGTGTCTTGGCGGTGTCGAGTCTATGGAAAAGTCTCAGCGACATGGTCGCTCGTAGCTAATTTTTGCTTCTTCAAGGAACAACCTTCGAATGCAACAATCTAATACTTTTGCTGTGTAATAGTTAGGGTCGGGTTATAAAGATGATAGTGGAGATAACACAAACTAATGGAAGTCATTTTCATTGCGTAAGCATGGGAAGCAACAAAGGGGTTTCCTTTGTCGATGACGTTTGGGATGCGGTCGAAGCAAATATACAGAGTTGACGTTTCTTTGCTTCCCTTTTGGCGAGACCAAATAGGCAAAAGATGAGATAACCGTGACGTGAGAATTGCAGATCAAACGTTGGCTTCTCCACCTCAAAACTTTTCATGGAAACCTGTTGACTTTTTGAACTGGTTTCCTTAGAAAAATTAAAATCGGAAAATCTCACTTGGCCAGATTTCCTCAAATCCCACAGTGAGATTCCTTAAAAATGAATGAATAAATAAATAAACATAACAAAATATATAATTGTAAAGCAAATTAAATACCAAAACAGAGGTGATCACAAACAGAAAAATATTATCGCTAGCAAAAATAGATTTTAATTTTTTTAGAAAGATCTAATAAATTTAAAGATTAAAAAAAAACTCCAAATGTTTATTTTGGGACTAATAAATATATTATTCGATGTTCGAATGGCTCCTTATCCTTTTCGTTCAAATCAAGTTGCTTTACAAGGAGTATTTGGTGATTTAAAATCAAGTTTGGTGATGTCGATTTTGCAAAATAACAGATGAAATAAAGAAAAGATCAAAATATAAATAATTAATTACTAAGAAAAAAATTATCCAATTGATTGGAATCTCATAGATGAAGATGTGAAAGGACCTAAAAAAAAATTAGTTCGAATTTAGGATTGCATGAGTCAAGACTAAAGTTTAGAAAACAAATTCAATCAAATTCTATATGTGTTAATCGATTACAAATCCTACTATAATTGGAAATTGATACTAGATATTCAATTTTTTTACTTTTTTGAGTTCTTAATCTTTTCTTTTTATTTTGGAGCAATATCTATTTTTTTTATTTTTTTTGACAAGAGAACAATGTCCACTATTTTAAAGTTGCAAATGAATCCTTCATAAATTACAAATTATTTGAATATTATTCACTTAGATTTGTTTATAATCCCATTATTTCTCTAGTCTGGTTGCCCTTTATATAATAAACCCATTTTTGCCTTTTCAATTTACGAGGTTGCCTATCTAACATTATCTAAAAATTGTGGCCAGAAGTTCACCGTTTCAATTTGAGCACAACATTATAGTTATGCTAGCTGCTCTCAAAAGGTCCCTTTGGACTTTGTTGCGACCAGGGACTTACCATACGACTTTGTGTTTGAGCATTATATGGTGTGTTAATGGCAGAAGCTACAGGTCAGATTCATCATCTTCAGCAATCACGTAAACGCTGACATTCTTTTTAAATAAGAGTTTCACTCAGTTTGTTTCAACGTTCATAAAATAAAATTTGAAAATGCTGATACACTGTACCTGGTACCGCGCGTTCTTTAGAGCAGATTGGCTTGTCTTGGTTGAAGCCCGCCGCTTTATCAATATAGAACTCCTCTAGAATTTGGTTTCCAATCCATATGTTAGATATCAAATCTTCATATGGACCATCTGTTGGTCATTACTAACTCTTCGGATGTAAATGTTGGGTAATATAGTTGATGAATTTTCCTGTAGTTGAGCTCCATTTTAGTTTTGTGAACTGTTTTGAATATGGCCTGAGTTTTTTGAGCTCTTTTTGTATATACTTTTGCACCCCCCCTTGCTGGACTATTATCGATCCCTTTACGTTTCAGAAAGGATGTTAAATAAAGAAATCATTTAGTCCTGATCTGTGGAAGGCAGCCTTTACAGTGTGAGGAGTAAATTGTCGTGCACTCTTGCTTCTCAAAAAGTTCATCATGTAGACATGTTCTATTTTTCGACATGTTTCTCACGTAGACATTGGCAAGATACTCCACTCGACGATCCAATCTGATTTGAATAGGTCAGAGTCGCTCTCTTTTCTAACTTGCTCATTTTATGCAATATCAACTTGTTCCTAGGGGTACTGATGATTTATTATAACTTTACTGGGACTCTGAAATTTGTTGAAACTCTTATACATCGTCAACTCGTAAAGATGATTTTACTTTCATCCTAATCCTTTTACGCGTAAATGAGTTTTTAGAATGATGTGATCCTTTTACGCGTAAATAAGTTTTTCGAATGACGTGATTTACCCGTTATATGTTTGTCATTGCAGTAGCCCTACGTAATGCTCATTGTATTGGTTCTTGTCCACATTGCTGTATCCTATAAAAAAAAAAAAAAATCGGTTCTATGGACTACACGGCACTGCTGCAAGATTCTCATTCGCTGTTGTCAAATACTTCTTAAGCAATCACACCTAAATGGTTGGTCAGTACGTAATGCCACATTTATTTTATGCAACAACTCCCGAAAAAGATGCCCAAGTAAATATGCAGGCTCTTTTCCCGACCGGATATGCTCACTAATTATGCTCATAAAAAGATTCGGATTGTGACTGTTGGTGATGGGTTAGGAATAATTTATACGAGGGCAAGGCGAGGGATGAGTTTACAACAGAAAGAAAAAAAGAGAGGCAAATTAAAATATCAAATGATTGTCAATCAAAATCAAAGCTAATGTAGAATAATTGACAAATGCTTATATAAAAACTTTCAAACATCATAAGAGCAGGCGGTCCTATCAATCAAAGAGAATTATGAGATCTTCGAATTTACAAATGGATTACGATACTTCATTTCAAATTCACGCGGTTTCCTTAATTTCTAGGATGTCAAAAATTTCAATTGTGTTTTGTAGATTTTCTAGTTGCTTCTTGAAAAGTTTCCCCTTTATCAATATATGTTCCTTAATTTTGTTATTTGATTTTAGTTATTTGATTATTTCTTAATTGGCGACCTCCCTATAAATAGGCGCTTAAGATATTATAATCTGTACTTCATTATTCAAAATAAACACTATCTTTTGGAATCATTTTCCAGGCATATCTTCTTGTGCGTCAAAATCAAACTCCCATTGATATTTCCAACGCTTTGTTTAGTAAAAGGGTGGATGTAGAAAGAACAATCAATGTAGACATCAGCATGCATAAGAGTCGGCAAAATGTTACTGGACCAATGCTTGCCGTGACATGAAGATTTTCATTAGACTACTGAACCTTGTTTACATATATCTCATTTCATTTAATCTAGCATGATCAAGATTACTCCATTAGGTCAAAGGAAGCACAATGCCCAGTATTGATGGGAGTTATCGCATGAAAAAATTTAATGCCCGGTACTTTTGTGTTTTCAGTTCGCAATCCTTGTCTCTCCCCGCAATTTCTCGATCGTGGGCTACTCTCTAGACAATTTGAAATCAACCGATAAGCTCCTCAATCGCTTCGAGTCGTGGATGGCGAAACACAGGAAGGATCTTCTAAGGAAAAGCTTTGGAGATTCGGCGTGTTCGGGGGGAACTTGAAGCACATCGACCGCACTAATAAGAAGGTGACACCTCCTGGTTTGGCTTAAAAAGTTTGCCGATTTGACCCGTGAAGAGTTCAAAAGGAACACTCCCGTAATGAATTTATTCACGAGGATATCGTGGTTTCATCTAAGCCTGAGGATTAGAGAAAGAAAGGAGCCGTCACTCACGTCAAGAGCCAAGGTTCATCTGGTAAGTGCTTACTTGTGATTGATGAATGAGATTGTTCCTCGAGATTGGGATTTAATTCTGAACCCAAGATACGTCTTGTGCTCAAAAACTCCGACATGTAGCATAATTGATGACTAGCACGACACGTCTTTATTGCAAAAAGCAAGCGATTGAACAATAAAATAAACAGAATAAGAAAATAAATTACATACTAAATTTACGCAATTTAATCGTAGTAACCTATATCCACAGAGCAAATAACGATAAATTCCACAATAAATCAAGCAATACAATGAAAGTTACACATTCAAGTTGCTCAAACATTCTCAAAGCAACCCAAACTCGAATTACAATCAATAATGTACGCAATGTTTTGCCTCGAAATTCCTCCCAAAATAATCTTTCATTCTCACGATTGAATTGCATACAAATCTTGAACTCACAAAATATAATTGACTTGAACACTAATTCTTCTTAGATATAATTTTCACGAACAAAACTCATGAAATAACCCCCGTCGAGCACTCACTTGGAAACAACGCTTCAATATTTCTTCGTGATCAACTACGTAACCTCATGGCCACACGCAATAATTTTAAAATATATATATATGCATGCTACCTTAAGAACCTAGACCCACTTCTGCAAGGAGTAATTCCGTCTGTCTCTCTCACATTGACCAAGCCAAGCAGGCCCTCGCCTCCTAGAATTAAGAAGTAAAGTCCAACCATGCTTTTTTTTATTTTATTTTTCTTTATCTCCAATTAACTTTCCTTTGCATGACTTCAATTACGTCTCAGACACAAGTTGACCGAGTCAAAGTTAAATTTCAAAGTCCACGTTCGACTTTCCAACCTCAAGAGCCAAACCCAAAAGATAATAAGAAAACTAATGTCCAAACTTGGCCTTTGATTTTTCTTTTCAGTATCACAATTCAATTGGGATCAAATTTGTTCAATACTCAAACTCGAGATATATTTTAATAACCTCTACATTTGCTCAATGTTTGAATCAAGTCACAATCGCTTCATAAAAAAATTTCGAACTCTATTGCTACTCTCCTATTGTCCTTAATGGACTCGACCACTATAGATATTTTCCAAGTTCACTATAACCGATGATCTTATCAGAACACCAACTCTGTATGAACCTTTACCGACATAATCTCCTCAACAATAGATAAAACAAAATCATTATTGCATCCATATTTGTCAAAAGATTGAACACGTACTTTATTAATTTCAACAATTATAGCAACTGTTGGCTCTACAGACTCCACCTCACTACAAGTACCATCTATGTCGATTACATTGCTAGTACTCATTACCTCAAGAGTTTCTAGTTGCAACTCCACCTTAAGCTGAACACCGTTCAAATCCATATAAACATTGCTAAAATCACTCTTGGCCAGAAGTACTAGAGACTTGTCAAATAATTTCTTTACTAACAACAAGTGAATTTAATTCCGGGCACCACAACTTGTAGCCCTACTCACCTTGTGCATAGTCTAAGAACATGCACTTTCTTACCCTTCCATCAAGCTTACCATCACTCACTCAAATATTACATGATCAACGAAATATTCTAAAAATAGAATAATCAGCAATGTTATCTAACACATTTCTTCGGGAGTCTGACATCCAATTGTAGTCAATGGGGATCTATTCATCAAATAGTTCGTCGTACTAAGTGTAATTGCCAAGAATCTTCTAGCCATACCAACACTATAAAGCATTCTATAGGTCGTCTTTAGTGCATAGTCTCACTATGCCTTCTATCACGACGTCCGTTGGATCACCTGGGGATTCAGCTAATGAATTATTAAGCCTATGCTTCACTCAGGCTCTTCTAAGCCTATGCTAATTTGCGACTTAGAGTTTAAGTTCTTAACATACAAATAATTCTTCAATTATAAGTTGCCACTAATTTATTTTTGGTGGATTGATTAAAAACCCAAGTTAAGTAACGGGAGAATTACCTCACTTTTATGAACCAAGGATTAAATGAGTTCGAGAACTTGATTATGCTAGATTTCTGGTGATCATGTGGGTGTGTAAATATTATTTAACACTCAATAAAGCAAAGCAGCAAATAAATTGCAAGCATATGGAGAAAATACTTAAGCAACGAAACGAAAGCATAATGTTAGTTGGAAAATCACATCATCATCCTAAATATGATTTGTAATTAACACCTAATTTCACTCAAATTATTTTTTTCTCTTATTTAATGACAACTGAGCTATATGCAATTCACCCAATGAATCTAACATGACATGCAACATATGAATATCCTAATGTCCATCAGATATATTATTCTAACATGACAAGCAAATGACCTATTCTAATGATGGACAAAAATTATCATGGAACTATTTTATTATGATGACTTACAAAGCATAGATATTTTGATGTGATAAGCAATTTTTAATTAAATGACATAACATGCAATTTCTAATGACGAGCAAATTTTTTTTTTTTTTGGTCGAATGAATTGCTTTGATTAATACTAAGAAGGTGGAATACAAGTATTAGGAAAGTCAAAACATAAGATAAGGTAAAGTTCATGCGGGGGGTTAGTAACCCAATTGCTAGGAAGGGAACCGGTATTATGGGATTTGGCAATCCAGTCCGCGGCTCGATTGGATTCACGCGGTTCAAACTGCAAAACAACATTCTTCATTTGGCCTAACACCTGTCTACAATCAAAGACGAAGGGCCGCGAAGTGCATGGGATTTCTATTCGGCCTAAGATGGAGTTCACGGCCAGGAGACAGTCGCTGGATATGTGGAGAGTTGCTGCAATTTGCTTGTTTGAAGTAGTTCGTGTCAAAACAGTTTGCATCTCTCTCAACCACACGAGCGTCCGTTGGATGCCTAGGGTTTCAGCCACGTGAGCCGCTTGAGCTCGGATTTTCTACACAAAGCCAACGGTACAGACCTCATCAGCTCCTCTACAAATTGCGGCTATGGATCCCTCCAATCTGTTCTCCTGCCATGCACAATCAACATTTATCTTCCAATCGCCCGAATCTGGAGGTACCCATGAGTGACGTTCTGAGGTAATCTCTTCCCTTTGTGGTTGTCACTTCTCGAACAGCTGATGGGAAAGAAGAGCTTCACTGATTAGCTGGTATTGTTTGGTTTTCCGGCCTTGAAAGATGAGAGCGTTGCGTGCTTTCCATATGTACCAAAGAGTAGTCGCGAAGATCGCCTTTTGATTTGCTGGTTTGCCAGAGAGAAGGTAGTCACAAACCCATTGATCTATTCGTCTAATTGATGTTGGGAAGGTGTTTATTCGGTCACTAAAATTCATCCACAGTTCATTTGTCCACTGACAAAGGATAAACGGGTGCTCAGAGGACTCTGGAAACTGTTGACAGAAGGGGCATGTTGGCTCAGGTATTATTTTTCTCCGGCATAGGTTAATTCTCGTAGGGAGACCTTCATTGCATAAAGTCCACATGAAGTGCCTAATTCTGGGATTAGTACGTAGATGCCATATTTCTGTCCATAGCTGTTTTGGAACTTGATATGAAGATGATGCCTGGTTCTCTGTGGTGTTGATGTTTGATGTTCGTAATCGATGGTACCCATTTTTAATTTTGTAGTTTCCAGAGTAGTGCCCTGTCCATGCTAAGCAGTCAAGTATGGTATTTATGTTGAGTGTTGTTTGCTAGATCTCCTCTGCGATGTTGCTGTCAAATAACTCATTGATGAGTTGACTATTCCGTGTGCGCGAGTATAGATCAATAATATTTGCAACTAGCTTCAGGTCATGTTGATTTGTCGATCCTCCAATTTTGCATGATATGAGCCAACGATCTTCTCTCAAATTAATAGATCTGCCGTCCCCAACCTCCCATTTCAAATTAGGCTCAAGGACATCTCGGCCAAGTAAGAGACTCTACCAACCCCATGATGATCTGGCACCCCTAGTAGCAGTCCATAGATTACCATTAGGGAAGTAGAGGCCTTTAAAGATTCTACTCCATAAGGCCTCTGGAGCTTGATGTACTCTCCAGGCTTGTTTCCCCAACATCGCCTTATTAAATTCGATTAAATCTTTAAACCCCAATCCTCCTTGCTCCTTTCTCATCTTTAAAACCTCCCAACTCTTCCAATGAATACCTTTCTATACTGCATTTTGCTTCCACCAGAAACCTGAGATTTTCCTTTCAATCACTTGGCAAATAGATAGGGGTATTTTGAATATATTCATGGCATATTGGGTAGAGCCTGAACAATCATTTTAATCAGTACTTCTTTCCTTGCCTTCGAGATTAACTGCTCCTTCCAGCCCTCTAGTTTTCTGTCCACTCGTGCCATGATCCAATTGAACATCTGTTTTTTTATTAGACCCCAATCTAATGGTATGTCACGCCCCAATCCTCGGGCACGCACACATCCTTCTACTTGGTCAATTTTATAATGCGATATCCCAAGACTACATATCGCCAACCCTTTCATTGATTAAGCAGATGTGAAAGCGGTTATAAATCCCTAGACAATAACACAATGGGATAGAAAAGCAATACCATATTTTTCATATTGAAATTCACAACCAAGCCTTTATACATGACATAACTCAAAGTCTATTCACAAGACTATTCATAACATTCTAGTCTCACACTATTCACATTTAGACAGGATTCACAAAAGAGAATGGGATCTCAGTCCTCATCCGGGTCATACTCAGGATTATCCTGATCCTCTTGTAAATCTTCTTCACTAAGCTCATTTCCTTCAAGCGCTTCATTTTTTTTTCTTGCTCATCGTCCTCTTCTGGTTCCTTCTTCACAGGCTCATCTACAAGCTTGAAATGTTGTCCCACAACCAGGATGAGACTATGTCTCAGCGAATTCTACCCCACTAAGACTCAATTAGGGAACCAATACACCATATGGTTGCCTAAGCACAACACGAGTCAGAAGACTTGCCTTGGCCTCAAATTCCACCTGCATATTAACATAGATCAAATAGACACCCAAGCAATCACAACACAGATCGAGACATCGATCAAATCGACCTAGTCGGTTACATGTCAACAAGACTACTCATCGGTTATTTCCATTTAATCAATCAACTCACAATATCATATCAAAGTAATGATCAATGGACTTAGTCGATTACATGTCATTGCGACCCATGCTTGGTCGGCACATTCAATACTATCTATAAAGTCCTACCAAATCAGGACTGCTCACCTAAAGCTGACAGTATAGCTTGCCCAAAGCTGATAATATAGTATACTATATATATGCTCGCCCAAAACTGATAGTGTAGGGCCCCCAGGCCAATTTAATATACTATATATGCTCACCCAAAGCTGACATATCGCCCGTAGGTCGATATAGTATACCAATATACTGCTCACCCAAAGCTGACATATCGCCCGAAGGCCGATATAGTATACCATATATGCTCACCCAAAGCTGATAATAAAGTATACTGCTCACCCAAAGTTGACATATCGCCCGTAGGTCGATATAGTATACCCCCAATGCTCACCAGAAGTTGCTAGATTCACTGATCCGATATAATAATATGCTCACCAAAAGCTACCAGCCATACTTTTATAGTATGCCGAAAATAATATATATGCTCACCAGAAGCTGCTAGCCATACATTTATTGTATGCCGAAAATAATCATTAAATCAAATCACCATTTTTATCCTTTCTGATAAAAATACCCATGCGTGGGCACACGGTCGGCCTTAGCCAAAATAATATAATTTCATTTCCACGAATCTCACCATTATATGTAGTCCACCAAAACACTTTTGGTATTAACAACCGATGCCCGGTTATTTTTCAGTTGATTTTCCAAAGTTATTTAATTTAGGAATAAATCCTAAAATCACTCATAAATCAATTTAGCACAAAATCAAGCTCAATTAAATAAATGGACTACGCCACGATAATCAGCACGAAATTCTGGTCATCGACCATCCTAGTTGAATTTCCGGAAAATAAATAAATAATTAATTAATTTCGAAAATTAAATAAATAAACACAATAATTCCAATTTAGCACAATATAAAGCTCAATTAAATAAACGAACTGCGCCACGATAATCAGCATAAAATCCTGGTCACTGGCCATCCCAGTTGAATTTCTAAAAAATAAATAATTAAATAATTAATTTCAAAAATTAATATTTAATTCCTAAAAAAATTCCACTTAGGCCCGAATTGCCAAATTGAAGCCCGATTAGGGTCGGGAAAAATCCCGGGCTACCCTCAATAAATAGTAGACCACGTCTACTTGCTAAATGCACACTCAATTTGTCTAATTCGCATCACAATTGACTAATAAATATTAATTTATACTAATCTAACCATCTAAACCTAATTAATTAAAACTAAACAACCTTAAGTGTAATTAGTCCACTAAGCAAGGATTAGTGAGATTACTCACCGGAATCGCATGCAACTCGAATCAATCCGACGAGGACGGCACGAGGATCGATTCCTCCCAAAGCACGGCTCGGGTTCGGGGGCCCGGAAACGGCCTAAAAGCGAGCCCGAACCAGCTGGATACCCACTCGGCGAGGTGGCTAAGTTGGCTGAAAATCACACAAAACAGCAACAAACTACCACAGCAAGGGTGGCAAGGTGCGGGGGAGGGCCGGTGGAGGTTCAGCGACGTTGAATGGCGGCCGAAGGTGGCCGGTCCGAGCTAGACAAAGGCCAAACGGGCTAGACAGCGCACGACAAAGACGGCAGGGTGCGAAGGGGGCGGTGGCAAAGCGCACGGCGTGCGCGGGCGGGCATCACACAGACGGAGGTCCGGCTCCAGTGTGGCGGCAACAAGCAGCTAGCTACTGCTTCTGCTTCGGTCCGCTTCTGTCTTCACACAAACCAGAAAGGAGAAGAAGAAGAAGTCGGTCCGTGGGAGTGGGGGAGAAGCGAGAGGAGAGAGAAGGAGAGAGAAAGAAGAGATAAGAAGAAGGGGTTTTTGACTAGTCAAAAGTAAAAACAAGAGAGAGAGAGAGAGAGAGAAGCCAATTTTAAATTGGCAAGGGGGTAGGCGGTCGATGGGTAGAGGGAGTTCGCACAAAGGGGAGTGGAGAGGTGAGAAGAGAGAGGGAAAAGAAATAGAAAATAATAAATAATAAGATAATCATATTTTCTTATTACTATTATTATTTTCCCTCTCTCTTTCCCTTTTTATTTTCTTCCAGTCTTCGATTTTTCCTCCAATAAATTCTTTCCCGAGAATTCGGACTCGTCAATAAATTGACGAACGATGAGATGAGGTCCTAAAAATGAATTGTAACACGCTCGAATATTCAATTCTCGAAACCAAATTAAATTTCATGGTTAGAATCAATCAAACACAATTTTAGTCAAATCCAACCAATTAGGTAGCTTTTAGGGATTTTACCGCAGATACAGCCCTTAACGGCTTCACCCAATAAGTTAGTTAACTCGTGAGTGATCAGCTCAAAAAAAAAAAAAAAAAAGACCATAGGCACGTCGACGAAATGCCCATTTCACTTTATCGAAACATGGTCGAATTTCAGGATGTCACATGGTATCCCTAAGTATTTTACAGTTTTTTCTAAGATAGGAACCCTTATTACAGATGCAATGTTTCTTTTCAAATCCTGTGGACAGCTTGCCCCAAAAAACACCCTAGATTTGTTAAGATTTACTAACTGGCCAGATGCAAAACAATAGCAATTCAATAAGTTTTTGCAAGATTTTGAGCTTCTTTAACTGTTCCATCCAGAAAGAAAATGGCATCATCCACAAAAAATAGGTGGAAAGAGTAGGGAAATGAGGGTTCAATTTGATACCTTTTAAGCTTCCATCAGTAACGGCATTTTGCACCATGTGGGAGAGGACGTTGGCTAAGATTATGAAAAGATAAGGTGAGAGCGGATCTCCTTGTCTTATGCCTCTAGATGGAGTAAAGGTTTCCCCTGCTTCACCATTGATAAGGATTCGAAATTGGGCTGAGGAAATACAAATTCTGACCAGATTCACCCATCTATCACTGAAACCCATCTTTTTCATGCAATCACATAGAAAGTCTCACTCTACTCTATCATATGCTTTTTGCATATCCAGTTTCAGCACAGCTTGAAATTTTCTGCGCCTTTTCTAACTCGTAGCTGATGTAGAACTCTTGGACTATAGAAATGTTGTCATGTATCTGTCGACCACTAACAAAAACGCTTTGTTCCGGAGAAATAATAAGTGGGAGCCAAGGTTTAAGTCAATTCGCCATGACTTTTGTGATAACTTTGTAGCTAAAATTGCACAAACTAATGGGCCTGAATTATGTTATGCTTTCGGGGTGTGCCACCTTGGGGATAAGTGTTATATGGGTTTCGTTTTGTTCTAGATCAAAGGTGCCTTCTTTGAAAAAAGAGTACTAGCTGGAATATGTCTTCATGGATGATATGCCACTGACTTTGATAGAACAGGCCACTCAAACCATCTGGTTGTGGGGCTTTAGTAGCCCCCATCTAAAAAACAGCCTGCTGCACTTCTCCTTGGTGACTTGTTTTATTAGCATCTCGTTCATTTGCTCAGTTACCATAAGTGGACATTGCTCTAATATTGGCTGGTAGTATCGGTATCCCACAGATTGATATAGATCCTTATAATAGCTTGTGATGTGTTGTTTAATAACCCAAGGCTCACAGCTCCATACATTCTCTTCAAGTTTGAGCATGTTGATTTTATTTCTATGTCACTGGTTGTTGCATGAAAGAAAAAATTAATATGCGACTATTTTAGTATGACACACAATTTCATAAGCTTAACATATAATTACTAGACGACATGCAGGCAACAACACGGCAAGGATGATGCAATTTAAACTATATACACACATGATTTTTTTTTTTGTATTTTTACTTATGAAATTCAAAATTAATTAAATTTTAAAAATAAACTATCAAGATTAGAATAAAATCTAATTTGAACTAGGAAATAAGTCATTCTAAATCCCAATTCAAAATAGCAGATTACCCAATCTTTCTAAAATAAAGATCTATCCTAGGAAAGTAATTGAAATTTATCCCTAAACATGCAATGCCATCTATGATTTTTCTTCATAGAAACAAAATTAATTCAAACCAAGAAAAAATAGAAAGAAATCACGTCCACATCAAACACAGCACCGAATATTATTAATATCCATCTAATTTTGGAAATAAATTGATCAGTCATATGTTGGGCATAAGATTTGATTGGCCAAATTTTCGTACAATTGTGAATAGTATCTCGGACATGAGATAGAATTGAAGATTATATGCATGTTGTGAAGTTAAGAAAATTTCCAAATTCAAGGGAATTTTAAAAAAAAATGGATATGAAAATATCGACTGAATATTTAAACAAGATCACAATTTTACAAATTAGGCAGCAATGAGTTGAATTAATCAATATTCTTACCTAATTCACAATATGATGCAGATAACGTTTCCAAATTCGGAGACAATTGGGTGATCGGCTCACAGCGGCGGCTGCTCGTGGTGGCTTCACGCAAGTGCGATCAGAATTTCCACAATATTCACCTGGATCGTCTTCTCCCTCAGTGAATTACCAAGTACTCTGGAAAATTGCTAAGCGTGAAGAGGAATAGTCAAAACACATGCATGAGGAAAATTAAAGTGCACCAATAGAATCCTGTTATTGTCATGGCCAAAATTGGGACAGCTCTTGGTTTGAAGATATCACAATTGCATGTGACGTTGCCGCCACTGGACACACAATCGAGACATGCAATACTTGACCAGAGACAAGGACGCAGCTAATGGAAGCGTTGTAATGATCTGGAAACGTCAACGAGGGACGAACTTCGTCTCGGCTGAACTCGCGGTGCAATGGGGCATCGTCGTCGACGCTTCTGGCGTGGACAATTCGCCCAAAAACATCTGGAAACGACCTGCAAAAACATAAACGCGGGCCATGGGACCGAGAGGAAGCAGCGGCGCCGGGCTCGATCAGGCTAGCGACAGCACATCAGAGGATGACAGGGCGTTGCGGATGGTGAGAGTAGGGTGTCAAAAACAGAACCGAAAACTGAGCCAAACCAAAAATTCGGTTTTTTTCGGTTCGGTTTTCATTCGATTCGGTTCTCATTAAAAACCAAAATTTTTGCTATCAATTCGGTTTTTATCGGTTAACTGAACCGAACCAACAAACCAATAAGAACTTATTTCTTGGAAATGAAAAATATATAAAATAGAAAAAAACGAAAAATAAATAAATAAATGCAAAAAGTTAAAAGTCAAAAACCGAAAAACCGAACTGAACCGAACCCAATTTCAGTTCGGTTCGGAATTTTTTTCTTAATGATTTGGTTTTTCAAAAAAATCGAACCAAACCGTTGATAGTCCTAGGTGAGAGCATGGCGGTAGCGGCAGTGGCAGCACGGCGTGAGTCTCGGCCACGTGTATCTCTCCTCTCGATTCTGGTCGTGTGTACAGTGTGTGTGGCCTCTTTTTGCTTGTCCATAGCTTGTCCTTTATAGGTAGGGAGACGCTAGGCTTTTCAAGGAAAGAAAATAAGTCTCTCTCCTCTTGGAATATATTTATATGCATGAAAATCTCTTTGATTGTGCCTATAGCTGCACGAAGATGTATTGCCCCAAATATATATGCTCCTACGTGCAATTTTCCTTTTATTTTCCAATATTTCTCATCTGAAACCCTCCTTTCTACAAAGATTCATTTCCAAATTTTCCTTCTATGCTCTTGAACGAATATTGAAAGAATATTACAAATCTTTTCTTAAATATACTAATCTTCTAACTCGTCATTCCTCTTAAATCAATTTTCAACCATCAATAAATAACGGGCTTGGGTCAATTCTTTCTTTCCATGGACTTAACCCAACTCGTCAAATTAAAACTCAAAACCATTATTCAAGCTCATTGGTCACCGGTCCAATGAAAATACAATAAAAATATATATATGATAAATGCTCATAAAACTGTATGCTATATAATTTAGTTTTTTTAGGGGTTATAATTAATTCCTAATTTTTATGCAATACATAAATGATCGGATTACTAAAATTTAGGTATCAACACTTTCCTTCATGCAAAATTTGTTTAATAGTTTCGAGCAAAACTCCATACTACTATTAGTTTGCACTTGCTTGATCATCTTAATAGTTTCCTTTTCAATTAAAGCTCTTAACTACATGATCCTGACAATAATATCAAACTTGTGCCTAAATACAAACACCCATGTCTTTCTTAAGTAGTCATCAATAACTATTAGCACATATTTGACGCTCTTTTTTAAAGGAAACCGCAACAACCTACAAATAGTTAAGTAAATTAACTTTGTAATTTCTGTGATTTCTTTAACAATCGTATTGAATTGCATTTTCTACCGTTGATCTAAATCACAACACCCACATACATGAAGTTTGTTAGCAACATAACCACGTAACAAATATTTTTCACTCAAAACTTTCCGACTTCTCTCACTAATGTATCGTAAACACATATGCCACAATTCAGACTCTCGAACATATGATCACAATGAAATCTGTCACTATCTCACCTAAAACTCATACAAGCCATACTTGATTCTTTTCAACATCACCAAAGCATCTCAAATAACTTTCAGAACTCTTCATTATGAAAAATACTAACACCTAACCAAATCTCAAGCACTCAAGAAAATCAAGTTCTTCTTCAACTCTAGAACATGCCTTACTCTAGTTAATGTCCTCACGATACCATTATACTCTAGTTAATGTCCTCACGATACCATTATACATTCTAATTCTAACATCGTCAACACGTACAACAACGCATTCAACATTGTTCCTCAACTACACTTTACTATAATCTATGCATTGATAAGTAGTAAATTAGTTTCTATTTGGTGTAGCATAAAAAGAACAATTATAATCTATAATACATCCATCAAACAATGAATAATTAGTGACAGACAAGAGAAAATCAGTACTATGCGAATTATTTTCAGCTACATCTACAACATTATCTGCAAAATCAACTATAATTCCATTATCCTTCTTGTTTTTCAGCTTAAGGTAATCTTTCTAAGATGCCCCCTTTTGCCATAGTTCCAATAGACGACATTGCCAGTCCTTCATTTGTGCAATTTGTCATTGGCCGCTGAGATTCTGCTGGAAAGTGGCCGAGCCGATCACTTTCCGACTAAATCAGTTGGATCGATTGGAACCGGTTTTGATCAATTCAATCATATTTCCTTCTTTTGTGCAATTTGGTCCTTTAGGGACCTAATTGAAAATAATCTTTACTCAATTAAGGGATAAAAGAAGCAAATTTATGCAATTGTCTACCTCAAAATGTGAATTGGTTGAAAATTGGGTTCAATTAATATGAGGAGACATTGATTTGTTCAATTGTCCATTTTCATGAGGGCTTATTGCATTCAAATTGATATCGAAATGATGGTATAACCTTTATGCCAAATTCGAATTGAAGGTCAGTGTTGAAATTGAACTTCAACCCACCAAAGTTAACCTTAGTCCACAATGGGTCAACTTGAATTGCACTAATTAAGGCTTGTTAGCTTGAATTTTTCAAATCTAAATAAGTTAAATCCATCAAATTGGAAAGTTCTCAAGTGATTTTGCCAAAATTGACCTTGGGATTTATTTTGAGAAAATGAGTCAAATGGAAGCATTGGCTCACAATTCATGATGAATCAACTTGAACCCCTAATTAGGGCTAAAAATGGCAATTTTCATTTGGGCTCATGAAATCTCAAAATTAGCCACACAAGTGAGTATTAGATAATTTCTAGATCAAATGTCATAAAAGGAACTAACATAAAATGTGAACAGAATGAGAGTAATTTTATTTTTCTTCGATTTATAACCTAAAACCGAAAAATTTAAAAATTGAGGTTCTTAATTGATTTTTGTGAATTTTTCGGTGCCAACCTCAAATTGAAGCTAAGATGTGATGATTTAGAGGCTCTTATATTTTTTTAAATTTTTTTTATCAGAGATTTGACCAAAACTTTGAATTTTTTGAAAACTAAAGTGGCCAAAGTCATATTAAGGCTATTAGGACCTTTTTATGCAAAAAGTCAATTTTTCACCCAGAGTTAGACTTTTGGTCAAAGGGTTAACAAAAAAATCAACCTAAAAATCAATTGTTTGACTTTTTGAGTTTTTGAGTGATTAGGAAATTACCTAAAAATGACGGGTCAAAGAAAAACATGAAACTGACACTTTTGGTTCGAGAAATGGTTCCGTCACGATCGAAAACCCTAAACTCGAGTTTGCCTACTTTTATCGACGCATTGGCTAAAAATTATGTGTCAAT
This sequence comes from Eucalyptus pumila, assembly GCA_016097595.1. Lineage (NCBI taxonomy): Eukaryota > Viridiplantae > Streptophyta > Magnoliopsida > Myrtales > Myrtaceae > Eucalyptus > Eucalyptus pumila. Next base: position 26,320,858 of record CM027851.1, read on the forward strand.
AATTCTGTCACACCATAACTCTTTCCATAGAATTCCATATCTTGCAAGCTTACAGTTAAAAGATCTTTTGAAGTACTAGAAGACTCAAGACTTGGCTGACCCAAAAATTGCCAAAACATAGCTATTGACAAATAAATTTTGCTTGTTCATTTTGGGTTTAATTGCATACAAAATAATGAATTGATTTTTAATCTCTAAACAAAAAATAATTTTCATTAAATAGACATTATGAGCATTCACATTAATAGTAATAAAATTTACTAAAATTTAGTAAAAATATTTTCACTATTAATTAATTTACTTTAAAAGGGGAAAAAAAAAGAGTGAGACTGGGCCAGGGCTCGGTCGACCCAGCCTCTTCCTTTTCCCCTTCCTTTTCCTTGGGTAGGCCTAGCTCGGCCTCCTTTGCCTCACCTGGTTCTTGGCCTCTCTTTCCTCTATTCCTTCTCCTTCCTCATTTATCCTTCGCAAGGACCGCAAGAGCACGAAGGGAGGTACAAGGCAGAGCAACGCGATCCTTTGGTCCGGGCATGGCCGGCAGGGCAGCTGGCGATGGCAGGGGCCATGCGTGCCTGCTAGCCAAGCTTAAAAGGGGAGAGAGAGAGAGAGCTAAAAATGAAAGTGGAGAGCGTGAAGGAAGAAAAGAAAAATCGAACTATTCATGGTATCCCTCGATCTAGTGTTGCAATCGTCGTCGGACGTCCTCCGTCACCTATGATTTAATCTTCCCAACGCTGTATTCCCGATAGGTCCTCTTTTGATTAGACCCCTTTTGCCCCGAGGGTCCGAGCTCAACGGCATCTACACGGCTGGACGAAGCTCGACTAGCGTCAGGCTCGCCTTCTGATCGCCGTCGCCGAGCTGGTTAAGGACCTCATCGCTGAACTTTCCCTTTAAACCCCTCAATTCTGCTCTGATTTAGCTGAACTCAGAATCGAGATCTATGGCTCTTCGACCATAGGAACTTTGAGTTTCAATGAATCATTTCCAGTTTATGTTGAATACTGTTCGCTGATTTCCTGTGGATTTTGGTAAGAGTTCATGTCCCGGAGGCTTCTAGGCACCCCATCAGTCGACACCTAGACGACACCTAGACACCTACTAGTTGTTCAACATAATGCCTGAGTCAAATCTGCAAATGTTTTCTCTGAGTTTGGTTTGTTGCTGAATTATTTGTCATTGTCTGTGCGTCATTTGCTTGAGTGACGTTAGGTTTTGTGGAAGGGCGACGCTCACCGAATTTTGGGGGCCAGAATTCGGGCTGGCGGAGGACAGCTCCATCACCCATTCCCAGCCGCGTAGGTCAGCTTGTCACCGTTCGAAATCTGAGTCGCGTCAGTTGGGTCACCGGAGGCAATGGCACCGCTTATTCGTGGCCGCATGGGCTGGCACCGGTGGATGATGTTGAAAAGAAAGAAACTGGCGGCAAAAGTTCACCTTGAGAAACTCTTGGTGAAGAGGAAGGAGCAAACAATAAGAGGTAAAATATATATATATAGAAGACCCATAATTTGACTAATCCAAAATCGACTCAAAAACCATCGAAATATGGCTCGAAAGTCACTACTCCTGCCTGATCACGGCCAATTTTTAAATTTTGTTTTGGACAAACTATAAATACAAATCGAGTTCCATAAAATCTTACTGCTGTACAACACCCTAGATTATTATCTTTATATATATTCACAGCTCAACAACTCTTTAATCGAACATTATAGTTTAAAATCAAATAGTACAACTCATCTTGATATGCATATGATCAAACAACGTAACTACACATATTGCCAATCTTGTAATCCTAACAATTAAATGAGATTCGACATCAAAACCACATAAAATGCTACAACAATTACAAAACAACTATGCTGAGCTTAACCGTTAACAAAGCAACTCTTATGCGCTAACAAAACTTTTAACCGAAACGAGTATTCAAAGTCATCCACAGCACAGAGCTTGAGCATGAAATTTGGTCATGCCCTAACTCTCTCCATCGAGGCCCATTTCAAGCAGCCCATTTCAAGCGAGCTTACTGTCAAAACAAAGATCCTTTGAAGCACTAGAATACCCATAACTTGACCAACCCAAAATCAAGCTGAAAATTGTCAAAATATGACCCAAAAGTCTTTGGTCGAACATTACATCACTAACACCCAACTTCAAAATCCTAATAATGAAATGAAAATCGACACCAAAACCGAGTAAAATATTACAACTACTACAAAACGGCTATACTATAATGAAACAACTTATATATGCTAATAAAACTCTTCACGAAGTGAATATTCAAAGTTATTCGCAACGTAGAGGTGGAGTGCGAAACTGGGTCATGCGATAACTCTCACCACTGAGTCCCGTGTCAAGCGAGTTTTATAGTCAAAAGGAAGATTTTTTAAAACACTAGAGGAACAATAGTTTGGCCAACCCAAAATCAAGCCGAAATTTGTCGAAATATGGCCCGAAAGCCTTTACTCGCACATTGTACATCACTTGCGACCAACTTCAAAATTTTCCTTCAGGCAAATTGCAAGTCCAAATCGAGTTCTGTAAAATCTTATAGTTCCACGATACCCTAAACTATTATATTCATATATATTCATGGGTTTACAAATTCTTAATCAATCTTTCTATTTCAAAATGTATTTTAAAATCCACAAAACCCCAAATTTGTGTCCTAACTCCTAATATTAACGAATGGCACAAACACTTAGTAAGCATTGCAAATCAGAGTTAAATCGGCTTGATATGGAGTCCGTGGCAAGAACCCCCTCCTTTCTTTCTCTCTTTTCTTTCTTCTTCTTTTCCCTACGCTTTTCAGTCTCCTCTCTCTACATTGCCCTTTTTTTCTCTTTAAGAACCGAGCATCGTTATTTTATTTTTCTATTTCTTTTTTTCTTGTGGCCCCACCTTTTGATTAAGTCAAAAAAAAAAAAAAACAATTCGTACACGATCTCTTTCCTTCTTTAAATGAAACAAAAAGACGAGCAGGCTTTGATAAGTGAGTTATTACGGAAGGTGAGCCTATTAGTTGTAGTATGGTTTTCGGTTGTGCTTTAAGGCCCAATATATTGGGGTCTACACGGTCCAACAATGTAAGCACTAAAAATCTAATGGGACTTGCCGCTCAGACGCGAGCAATGCAAAGTAGTCAATCGAATTAGGAAAAATGACACAAATGATTCATCAACTTTAGCTCAATATGTAATCCCTCATGATATGGCTTTTGACTTTTAACCCAATATGCAATGTCGTCTCTAAAATTTTAATATGTTTAATGCGATTCTTGGTCTTTTAATACATATTCAACTTAGTCCATGCACTATATAAATATTCAATGTTATGGATTTGCTTTAAAATGAACAAAAAATAACATTACACATGGAATTGTCCACGTAAAATATCCAAGTCAACTCATAATGTAATAATCCTTTTAGTTTGTTTAATCTGTTCCTTTAAAAAAAATGATTCTCCATATTATTTGATGATGTAGATTATTAAATCCTAATTTGAGCTGAATATATTATATGGAAAATCTACGTATAACATTAATTTTTGTCCACCATTCAAACTTATTGGATCTAAAGCTAAATTATCAAATTCCATTAACTGAAATTAATCAAAGGATATTTTTATATAGTCTATGAATTATATTGAACATTTACTAAAAGTTCAACAATCACGTTGAATATAAGTAAAATTTAATGAACAATATTGCATATTAGACTAAAGTTCAAAGATCGTGATGGATTTTTTCTTTATTGATGGGCCTGAGTTGGCCCGCCGCCCAAGTTGGGCCCTAAAAGCCCGGCCCACGGGAATAGGGCCCGTGGATGGGGGAAGGTATAAAAGGGAGGAGAGAGAGGGAGAACGCACCTCTTGGGATTATTAACGTACGTACGTCTCCCTTACTTTCAACGTTCTCTCTCTCCCTAAGAAAGAACAGTACGCTTAAGGCGACGCCGGTTTCCCTTTTCAAGGCGAATTGACATCATCGGATTAGAATTTCTTCCTCGATCTTCAGCATTGGTGTCTAATCTGTGGCTAACAAGGTACGCTCGAATCCGTGGTGTGCTTTACGATCGGTGATACGTGTTTTCCCGGGCTTCGTCTTCCGCATTCGATTTAGGGGTTCGATTTAGCGTCGAATCCGGTTTTTCGGGGATTAGTCATTCCCAACATTGGTATCAGAGCCCTAGTTCACGTTTTTCCCGACTTGTTTGACGTTTTTTGATTGATTTTTTTCGCGAAAACCTTCGGCCGTACGGATCGGGGAGAAAATCCCGACACCCGAGTGCTGTTCGGCCATTTTTCTGATTTTTCGTAAGTCGAAATCAAATTCTGAAAGTATTGGGAGAAAGGGTTCATCGAGACGAGTCCGACGACATGTCGTGCATCGCCGGACGACGCCGCACGCGCCCACACGCGCGGCCACAAGCCGCTGCGCGTGGGCGCCACGCACCCGAAGCGCTGGCATCGGCCAACGCGTGCGCTACACACGCCGGCGGCGAACCGGCACCGGCGGCCAGCGAACCGGCACGCACCGGTCGACGGACAGACGCGTGCGACGTTAGCATGACGTCACCCAAAGGTCAATAACCGCTGGGGGGTGACGTCATCGATGACGTCAGCAATGACGCCGGTTGGCCGGACGGTCACCGGCCGGCGACCCGAGCGACAACTCGACCTAACCCGACACGCGTCAGCCCGCGCACGCGCGAGGCACGTGCCGGCTGACGTCTGCGTGACGTCAGCCCGCGCACGCGCGCGGCACGTGCCGGCTGACGTCTGCGTGACGTCAGCCCGCGCACGCGCGCGGCACGTGCGGGCGGTTCACGCGAACCGGCCCGACCGGCCCGACGGCCCAACCGGTCCGACGACTTGACCGTTGACCGTTGACTGATCGTTGACCGTTGACCGTTGACCCGAAAAAAAAAAAATGTTTCTTTTTCAATTATGTCTGTGTGGGTTATAGGTAATCCATTTTTTTATTATGCATTTGTTGCATGAATCATAGAAAATTATGTATTTTCCATTTTGTTTATTATGGATTATAAGTGATCCATTTTAGTTCTACATTTGTTGCAGGAACTATGATGCGTTATGCACGGATACCTGCAATCCCAAGAACGGACGAAGGAAGAGCTAGACTGAAAAGGCTGATGAAAGAGTTAGCTGATTATCGGCGGCTTGATGGTGATTTAGTATCACACATGGTCAATGTCAATCAGATGATACAGGAAATCATCTGGAATGGTTATCTTATGCCGGATTTTGAGAAGGTGCCGGCTTTGATGAACACTCTTCCACCTGAATGGCAAGCAGTGTTAGAACGGTTATGGGAGGTCAACGTGGTCCCGGATTATAGGAGTCTAGTGGATGCTTTTGTAAGAGAGTACTATAGGATTGAGTTGGCCAAAACTTCAACCCTTAGATTGAGCGCCACATGGCGCAGAGTGAATGCGCCTTGGTGGCGACATGAAAGCTCTCCAAAAGTTTTTCCATGGTTGACAAATGTGCCTTCAGTTTTCTCGGATATTTTGACTGATAGATTAGAAGGGACTTTCCCTATTTATTTCTTAGATTAGTTTGAGATTTTTCTGTGTTAAATATCTCTTTCCATGTTGATATTTCTCTGTATATATTGCTTAGTGTAATGTATAGTTGTATTATGTGAAAGCATTATTGTTTTATTGGATGTTAGTTATCTGTTGCTTTCTGTTATTGCTGGTTGCTGTGGGTAATTAGTTGTGGGTAGTTTTAGAAGTTTTTGTAGCTTCATAGAATTGATTTTGCATATGACAATCATATTAATGATAGTTTTAAGTTAGGATTTTTGGAGGATGATTGGAAACATAGTGACCTTTTGATTCTGAAGCCTTACTTGAAATTATTCATATATATGATGGGTCTATGTAAAAGTGGATGCATAAATGATAGGCATTAATAATTCGTGCATGTATGTCTGATGTGTTCATATCGATGTTTTCAGCAACTAAGAACGTTATTGCTGATATGAACGGCAACAATTGTGAAATATTGAATATGAAGATTCAATATGTGCTGGAAAAGCAAGAAGCACTAGAAGCTCTTGACCATATTATGGAAGATCTTGAGGGTGTCGTGCGCCACCTTGAGCTAGCAGAGGACCGCCTAACGGCATTTGAGCCGAAAACAGACATTTGTAATGCTGGTTCTAGCTCAGAAAGGGCTTTGTGCTCTAAGCGCAAGCGTATTGATTCATTCAATATGTGGAAATGCAAAGGATCAAGTTCTTGTTGCAAGAAATCAAGAGTTAACCAACACAAAAGAGGAAAACGTCCTCAAGTGAAGAAAATGTTAAGAGTGAGGTGTTACAATTGTGACAAAAGGGTCACTATGCTCGCAACTGTCGTGAGACAAAGAAGATAAACACCTCTTGCACATTTGAGAACTTTGCTTATGTGTCGATTTCTGCATTATTGGCTGAATCCAATCCTTTGTGGACTGTAGATTCAGGAACGACAGACCATGTAAGGAAGGATAGAGGATCCTTCGTGGAATTCCGACGAATACTAACTAGAACTAAGTGGATCTATGTGGGAAACAACTCCAGAGCTGAAGTTAAAGGGATTGGCACCTGCAAATTGAATATGTGTGGTGGACGCAACTTGTTCCTACATGATGTTATAAATGCTCCGGAGATTCGTCGAAATTTAATGTCTGTTTTTAGTGTTGGTTAAGCTTGTTTTTAGTGTGAACTTCCGTAATAGCGATGTAGATTTGTATTTGGATACAAACTACTATGGTTGTGGTCACTTTCTGGATGGTTTTATTGTATTGAATGTTGACTGTGGTGATGTCAATGTTTGTTGTTCCTTTGTTTCACGTCTTCTACTTCATTGATAATGATGTGATTATGTGGCATGCTAGACTTGGTCATATTGGCCAACAACATATGAATAAACTAGCCAAAGAGGGCTTGTTGGGCAACATTGAAAAAGTCGATTTGCCAATATGTGAGCATTGCCTAATAGGGAAAACGACAAGGAAACCATTTGGAAAAGATAAAAGAGCTGAATTTCCTCGGCATTTAATCCATTATGATGTCTGTGGTTCAATGAAAGTGAGAGGAAGGCATGGGGCTGTTTATTTCATCACCTTTATTGATGATTACACTCGATTCGGATATGTCTATTTGATTTCTCACAAATCTGAAGCAATAAGTTGTTTCAAAAGGTTTATAAACCTGGTTGAAAATCAATTAGACAAGAAAATAAAAGTATTTAGATCCGATCGAGGTCGAGAATATTTATCTGATGAGTTCAGAAAATTATGTGGTGAAAAGGAATAGAAATACAGTTTTCTATTCCATATACTCCTCAACAAAATGGTGTTGCAGAGAGAAGAAATAGAACCCTATTGGAAATGGTTAGGTCCATGATGGCGCATGCTAACTTATATATCACTTTTTGGAGTGATGCGTTGTTAACTGCTGCCTATATACTTAACCGGGTGCCTTCTAAATCAGTTACTTCCACTCCATATGAGTTATGGACAGGTAGAAAACCGGACTTAAGTTTTCTTAAGCTATGGGGTTGTATTGTCTATACTCATGAGTCTTCTCACAAGTTTGGGAAATTGGGTCCTAAAGGAAATAAGAGTATTTTAATGAGATACTCCGAACACTCAAAATGGTATGTGTTCGTAGGTGAGCAGGAAAGTGGGAGTATAACTGAATATGAATCACGGGATTTCACATTCTTAGTGGATGAATTTCCTAAGAAGGGCGAAATAGGGGAAGATTAGTCCCTATTTGAAACCTTGGATCAAGATAATGATATTAATGGAGTTCGTCCAAGTGGGAGTAATATGAGAAATGATGAATTGAATTCAACTCATTCTCAATTACAACCATATGATGAGACGATGTCATCATTATCTAATCCGAGTGGGAGCATAATTGGGAATGATGTGTTAAGTGTACAATCTCCCATATGGTGAAAAAGTCGCCAAAGTATTCCCCGTCGACGTTTTGACATTGAAGGGGAAACTTTTATGATTGCTCCGCAAGATGAGGATAAGCCGAGAAATATTAATGAGGCTCTTAATTGCCCTAGTAAGGAAAAATGGATTTATGCAATGAAAGAGGAGATGGAGTCAATGAAGTCAAACCAAGTCTGAGAACTGGTTGATCTTCCAAATGGACGCAAAGCTATTGGGAACAAATGGGTTCTCAAAATAAAGCGAAAGACTGATGGCTCGATAGAAAGCATAAGGCTCGCCTTGTGGCGAAGAGGTATAATCAACAGGAAGGAATTGATTATGAAAATACATTTTCTCCTGTAGTGAGATTTACCTTGATTCGCATAATTCTGGCAATAGTGTTTTAGTATGGATCTTGAGTTACATCAAATGGATGTAAAGACTGCTTTCATCAATGGAGAATTAGAGGAAGAAACATATATGGAACAACCCGCTGGTTTCATAGTGAAAGGCCAAGAAGAAAAGGTATGTCGACTTTGGGGATCGATATATGGCCTTAAGCAGTCGTCAAGACAATGGTATATACGATTTCATAATGCCATAATGGAATATGATTTTACAATGATAGATGAGGATCATTGTGTATATATCAAAAGATCCAAGGATCAATTCGTGATCATATCATTATATGTTGATGATATACTAATTGCCGGAAGCAATATGGAGCTAGTTCATACTGTCAAAAGTTGGTTGTCTTTCAAATTTTGAATTGAATGATATGTGATTGTAAACCCATTGACACTCCTATTGCAAAAGGTGAAGGATTGAGCAATAGATTGTGTCCAAGGACTCCACAAGAGAAGGAACAAATGAAACATGTTCCTTATGCTAGTGCTATTGGGAGCTTGATGTATGCTATGATGTGTACAAGACCTAACATATGTTATGTAGTTGGAATGGTGAGTAGATACCAATCCAATCTAGGTCAAGCACGTTGGAAAGCCGTTAAGAGAATACTGAGGTATCTAAAGTGGATTGCTGATTATACGTTGAGTTATTATGGAAAAGGATCTGCAACTCAAAGGCTATTCTGATGCTGATTGGAGAGGAGATTTAAATGAAAGAAAATCTGCCTCTAGGTTTGTTCTCTTACCGAATAATGGCACCATGTGTTGGAGCAGTAAGAAACAAAAGTGTATAGCCTTGTCCACGATGGAAACTGAGTTCGTGGCATTATCAGCAGTAGTATAAGAAGATGTTTGGCTTAAGAGATTATTGGATCATTTATGTATTATTGGAAGTGCTGCAGATTAATTGCTGGTTAATTATGATAGCCAAGCAGCAAAAGCGTACACCAAAGATCCAAAATATCATGGCAAGACCAAACATATAAATACCAAGTATAATTTTGTCATGGATATGATTGCACGAAAAGAGGTGAACTTAGAGTACATACTACGCATAGAATGGTAGCAGATCCTATGACAAAGCCAAAACCTAGAGATGTGTTTTGTGGTCATGTAAAATCTCTAGGATTGCGTAGAGTCTGATGTATTGGATTGTAATTTCCCTGAAGTGTTCACGTTTGATGAATTTGTGTTTTTCATCATTAATGCCTATGAATCTTTGTTTGATCTTTATGTATCTTAATGCTCAGTGCATTACATTTAATTGAGAAAGTATGTCGGACAGATATAAGATTAGCCCACTCACACGGGTAATCGCCTCTATTTACTGTGTGATAAATAGAGATGAGACTGTTTTTAAGCTTATTATCTATGTGATAATTGAGAGCTCAAGCTTAAAACACGTATGTCGCCTTAACTGGGTGTTAAGATGAGAACATAATACTTACTATGTCCGAAAGTAAAATAAAGTAAAATACCCCACATATTTTACTTTATCTGTCTATGATGCCAGATGTGAGTTCTGATGAATTTTGTAAATGAGTGGATACGTGAACTCAAGTTAGACATTGGGTATGTCTGAACTATCATCTGTACGGTATTGAAAAGTGTAGACATACGCTCCATGGGAAAGGAGTTAATACCGTAATACGTATTTCATACTACGTATGCATGAGACGACCAATAAGAGTGGCAAAAGTTTGATCTCAACTTTTAATGTCGTGTGAGACTCTTAAGGAAAAGAGTTCCTCAATTTTTAGTCCCCTCATGACTCTTACTTATTCTCAAGATTTCTATTTAGTGTTTGCTATCTTAGGATGTTGCCAATGGTCATGAGTTTGATTCGATCTAATGGGGCATTTCTAGAAAAGCAAGCTGAACTGAAATTGAGAGTTTGAAGGAAAGAGGAAGATCGATTTTGGAGAATCACATTGTAGTTTTGTATTCACCGGTTAACCAATTATGACTGTCTTTGGGATAATCATAATTGTGAATAAATATATATATATATATATATATATATATATATATATATATCATTGTTTGAAAGAGATCAAGAGAGATATAAATGTGATCAATCGATCTAGGGTACTGCATACTAAATCTACTCGGAGTGTAATGCCCATTATGAGCTGCTATATATTCCTAACAGATGTATGGCAACGAGCTCTCAAAGTATCTTTGGTCGCACGGATTATTCACCGGTATGAATGTTGAAGAGAGGAAAAGAGGATTCTATTCGGCCCACCATGTTAAGTGAGAGTCTATGATGGATTTTTCTCTGATGGGGATGAGTAGGGCTTGTCCGCCCATGTTGGTTTTGGACCACCATGTGCGAGTGGGAGATGATGGATTTTTTCTTCATTAATGGGCCTGAGTTGGCCCGTCCGCCCAAGTTGGGCCCTAAAAGCCCGGCCCACAAGAATAGGGCCCGTGGATGGGGGAAGGTATAAAAGGGAGGAGAGAGAGGGAGAACGCACCTCTTGGGATTATTAACGTACGTATGTCTCCCTTTCTTTCAACGTTCTCTCTCTCCCTAAGAAAATACAGTACGCTTAAGGTGACGCCGGTTTCCCTTTTCAAGGCGAATTGACATCATCGGATCAAAATTTCTTCGTCGATCTTCAGCATTGGTGTCTAATCTGTGGCTAACAAGGTACGCTCAAATCCGTGGTGTGCTTTACGATCGGTGATACGTGTTTTCCCGGGCTTCGTCTTCCGCATTGATTTAGGGGTTCGATTTAGTGTCGAATCCGGTTTTTCGGGGATTAGTCATTCCCAACAGATCGCTTATGCAAATATCTCGTCAATTTAGCTTCAAATTTGTCCTGTTTGTACCTGATGGTTAACTTTGACTTTTGCGTTGCCTCTCTAGGAACAAGGGGGAGTTTTTTACTATGATGCACGGACACGTCCCACAGGCCTCCGTGTCGTGTCCGACATGTGTCGGAGCGTGTCCAAAAGAGAATGGAGGGGGGAGGCGAGGGCGAGTGAGTAGAGATGAGGCCGCGAGCGAAGGCGAGCCCGTGACGGCGAGAGACGGCCAGAGAAAGAGGGCGAGGGCCGTGAGGAGAAACTTTAGGAGGGAGGCGCGCGTGGGGGAGGGCGGCGTCGTCGAGTGGGGTGGCGGTGGCAGCGGCAACGGCAGCGACAAGGGGGAGGAGAAGGAGGAGGAGGAGTTCGTGGCGGTGTGCAGCCTCTCGGCACACAGGGACCGCGCGTTCCGCCTTCTTTTCCGATTCCTTTTCACTGAAACTTTTTCTGGGTTACTCCCTTTTCCGCTCCTTCGGCGAATGCTGGTGCTTTTCTTGATTGAGTCTTCGATGCTTTCGGAGATAGGCGTCGTGCAGCAAGAAGGAGGAGGAGAAGGCGCCGCACTGCTAGGGTTTTGAACTTTTGAGAAGGAAAATAATAAAAACGGACACGAGGAGGAGGAGAAGAAGGCGCCATGCCGCGCTGCTAGGGTTTTGAAAAGAATAAAAAAGGACTTGGCGTGTTCGAGGGAGGGGAAAGTGACAAGAGGGGGGGGAAAGTGATGGGCTGTCAGGTGGTGGGCAAGGAAAAGAAAAGTAAAAAAATTTGGGGGATACGAGGGAAGTTTGGGCGCGGGGGGGGGGTGGTTTCGAGAAATAAAAGTAAATTTAGGGGAGGGAGGAATTTTGAAAAATAAATGTAAATTTGGGATAATAAAATAAATGAATAAAAGTGTAAGATTTATTAATATTATTAGTATAAATTCCTTGTAAACTCTTTATTTATTTATTTGTGAATTTGAATCAAATTAATTAAAATTAAAAATATTTATTTAATATTTAATGTGTCGGAACGTGTCGAAATTCTCTACTTTTTGAAAAATGACGTATCACGTGTCGTGTCGTGTCGTGTCGTGTCGCCGTGTCTGTGCTACATAGGTTTTTTATGGACACCGCGGGACTGAATTGGATCATGGTTAGCAGCCGTCGGATAAAGTACATCCAGGGGCCATTATTAATCATAGTGAAGAATTCGTGGGGCCCAATGTGGGGGAGGAAGATGGATACATCAGGATGAAGAGGAATATAGGAAAGTCTGAGGGTCTATGTGGCAAATAAGATGGCTTCTTCTCCTATCAAACCAAGTAAAAGAAAATACAACAAAACAAATTTGTGCACGTTTTGAATTTTGATTACGCTTTTGGATCCCATGCTTGCTGGATGACTAAAATTAGAAATAAGATTTTTAATCCATACAGTGAAAGGCTTACAAGACACCTACTAGAAAGCTCCCATAAACAAAGACAAAAGCTGGATATAGGAAACCTAATCTAATTTGAACTCAAATATCAAACATAAGACATAATTTAGATGATAGGAGAAGAGGTGGGAGAGGAAGAAAAGACGGGAAATAACTCAAAAATTATTCAGATAGATGGGGTAAGTATACTAGAAGTGCCAAAATTTATGTACGGCACTCATTTTGGTGCCACAAGTTTATTTTGGATCACTTAAATGTCAAAAAATTTGAAAAACGATTACTTTAATGCCATCGCCAATCTAATTGATCGGAAATCCGACGTAGCTTGCCGGAGAGCATAGTTAGTGTCCAAACCACAAAATGATGCCATTTAGCATTTTTCTCCCCAAGTAAAAACCCTAAATCTCCAAATTGAAAGAGAACTAGAAGTTCAAACCCTAACTGGCCAAATTGAGCATCTACTTTGATTTTCTCCCAAAATTAGCAACTCGACCTTGCAAATTGAGGGCAGAAACTTAGCAGCGGCTCACATTTATTCCAAAAAAATGAATTAAATGGTGAGTGTTTTTGTTATTGTAGGTTACCCAGTTTGAGAAGAACATCTTGGACTTGATTGAATCCCAAGAAAAGATTCCATGGGTGTGGCTAGAATAGAGAAAGCTGGAAGTGCAAATATTTCAAATAGGTTAATGTGAAATTCTCCGATCGAGCGACAGAAGTGATCTTGGAGCAACTTGAAAACCAACATCGACATTCACCTACATTAATGGACGAGTTAGAGGACGTCGACTTAATGCAAGCTCAAATGAAGAGTTTAACATCTCAGGTCGACTATTTGAAAAGGGAAGTTTTAAGGCTGAAGATTGAAAGAAACTTTTATCAGTCGTTAATTATATTGTTGTCCTCATGTGTAGTCTATTCAAATGTAAAAGTGAATAATAAAAATAAGTTTGTATATCTACCATAGTCGAAGATGTGGAATATGTACTTGTATTGGGTTATTTGTAAGTAAAGTGCGTTCTTGATTTACTGCAATTTTTGTATGGAACAAAAGGTTTTGTTACAATTTATCGTAGAAAGGGAAGGTTGGAGTTGGAATTCATTAGTAGTGAGCACCTAAAAAATTTATTGCTTAGTTGTGTATTGTCAATATTTGTTTTGCTTGGTTTTTGCTTCAAATGTAATGATTTGCGATATTTTTTGTTTGCTAATGATTTGTTGGTTTGCTACAATTATTACTACAAACCATGGCAAAATTAAGGGGTGGTGACAAATTCACGATTGACTATTTCAATGCCATAAATTGTAAATAGTGATCATTTGAGTGTCAAGTTTTTAGTGATCATTTAAATATCAATCGCAAATCAAAAGTGATCACTTGTATTACACAAGTTTTAAAATATATATATATATATATATATATATATATATATATATATATATGTTAGTTTCAAATATCACTTAGCTTGCACAAGTCAATGTGCATCTTATTGCACCAGTTGGATTGCTAGTGCATCTTGTTCTTGCACCAGCCCATATAAGTGTTGGTGCAACAAGATGCATCAGCACCCAAAATTATACCAGAGCTATGCTATGCATCTTGTTCTTGCACCAACACTTGTATGTGCTCGTGCAAGAAGATGCAATATCCACAACTGCACCAAGGCATGTTGACACATTTTGATTTTGCACCACAAATCTACTAACACCCATAACTTCAACCAGCAACAATATATGAACAGATAGCTTCTTAAAATGTCATAACAACATTGCACCACCAACAAAAAATTTATATAGCATAACAACCCTATTTGAATCACTAATCGAAATCAAGATAAGAGAAAATAACAAAAAACAACCATTGCCATTGATATTGATTGATTCTTTACAAAGAAAAAACATGTCTAACTTTATTCCCCAATCACTCAAGATTCAACATGCGCCTCAAAAAAACAATGGCAATATACACCCTCCTTAAAAAAAACAATAGCAGCAACCCCCATCAATGAAGATACAATGTCTGGAACCCTCTTAAAAAAAAATAAAAAGATATCATGTCCAGCACCCTGCTATCAGTCAAAATGCACAACATTCCCACCTCATTTTTCCTTTTGGAGTTTTGAATTGATTCATAATACATATGCTCTTTCGAACTAGACATACAAGTTCTTTAACTGGCCTTTCTGTCACCTCTTTTTCTTTGTTCTTAACAACGACTATTTTTTTCTAGCACATGTCATGCGTTAGTCCGTAGGATCACTATTGCTCTCATGACCAGTCGGTTGAGATGTAATTGGTGTTGGGTTCTTTTTTCGTGGCTATTTTGAAGCTGTACCCACTGTCTTCTTCTTTGGGGCTCTTTTCTTTGGTTTGCGCTTAACTCTTGAGTTGGCCCACCTTGAAATAAGCACCTCCAAAGTTCTTCCAAGCTACAAGAACATAACCATATTGTCAATCAAATGAACTGAAATACCACAAATTAAATACATGAGTCCTACAAATCTTACATTCAAAATAGTTATTCCAATACATTCATCTGTATAAATTCAATAACCATATTACTTTAATCTTTTTTCTAAGAGCCCCTCCTATTTGTTATGGTGCATCACTTTTAGCAATAACCTCTGGGGGATCAATCTGTACAATTTGTGCAATTGCTCGTCTTCTTACTTGAGAAAACAACAAAATTAAATTTTAGCCCATAAAAGGCAAACACGGTGATGTTCAACTTATTATAGATTTTTTCCTCATTTGTTCAACAATCGACTCAGTTGTTGTTGTAACTGTCCTGCTTATACTAGTCCCTGTCTTTGCACTTGGGCCTACAACAAGGCATTTTGTTAGCCTTTCAGTAAGCCTTACAATAAGATTGCATTATATCAAGATTATGGCCATCTAGCATAAATAATTAGACATATGCTCATTTTAATGGTAGAAACAATCAGGGAAAACTTTTCAAATAAATTACAGATGCATGATAAAGGAAAAGGACAAGAGAAGCCAGCGTATGGTCAACTACCAAACTCTATCGAATATGAACTGAAAAGTTGCTGAGGCAAAGAAGATACTCACCTTACAGCAAGGTTTTCTGTCCTCCCTTCAGTAGGCCCAACAACAAGCACTTCAGTAAGCCTTGTTCCTGATCCTAAATCAGCCCCTGCTACAATTTCTTATTGTTAATATTAGCTTTTTAGCTCACAACCTTTTTTTTATTGTGACATTCCTTATGGCAATAAGAGCATTTCATCTTTACCCTAGTCCTACTCATCCTTTGACTTGATGCATCTTCCTCATGCATTCTTCGTCTCCTTTTTGGCTTTCTTATTTGCTTCTTTGGTGGCAAAGGTAGAGGGCCTTCATGATTTATTGGCTCCCGAAATTTGCTACTTCTGATAGGCTGCATCAAGAATTGGTACGAAGTGAGGTATGAATTTTTTTTGTACCAATCATCTTGGTAATCCTCTAAGTTTTGTTACTTCATCTAAATGACACAAATGGCATGGCACGGGGAATTCCATTTAGTTGTCAAGTTCAGCATGACCACTTTCTTCTATCTATGTTGACAACATACTTATCATAATATTCCTTGATTTCATATCCATTATCTTTATTCCAAACTAGATGGCAAAACCTACTAGCAATAACGTTCGTATCCAATCTCTTCACAATCCTATGACTACTTTCTCTAGTCCACTTTGTAACCTCATCTTTTTGTTTATGCAGTCTAGTCATGATCGTAACTCGAATATCATCAAGCATACTAATGATTGGTTTGCACCTGACCTTTAAAATTCCGTCATTGAAAGCTTCACTAAGGTTGTTGTCAATGATATCGCATTTGAACTCTTCTTTGAAGAAGGCCTAATACTAGTGCTTAGCTTATGTTTTGAAGAATGCATCCCAACCTTTATTTATCAGCTGCAAGAACCCCTATTTAGCTAATCTGAACTCAACCACATTGGTACTCTTCGCTATTTGCCAAGACTACTTCTGCAGCTTATCTCCTTTGAAGTTATTTGCCCAGTTTGTGTATATGTGCCCCATGCATATTTTATGCTCAACATATGGCATCAACTCAATCAATACAGGAACAAGTCCCTACAAAAATTCAAACCAACAAGTACAAGTCAGAAAAAGTATGCAAGTAATTAATATTAAAAGGAAATTAATTAACAATGGTATTACTTTCTATTGGTCGCTCATGAATGTCCATCCTCTGCCATCGGTTATTTTAAGGTTGGCCATTATTTTTTTTAGGAACCAGGACCAAATATGCTTATTTTCTATCTTCACCACCGCCCAAGCTATCAGAAACATATTATTGTTGGCATATCTTCCTACAACAACCAACAACTTCCCATTGCATAAAGCCTTCAGAAAGCATCCATTAAATCCTACAACTCTTCTACAACTAATCAAAAAGCCTCGTTTGCATGCATCAAAATAGACATAAAATCTATAAAATCTATGTCATAATTAGGCAGCGGCATCTCCATAACCTCTACATATACCAGACTAAATGGATTTTGAAGCATGCATTCATAAGCATAATCACATACCTACGCATATTTTTCCTTGTATTGACCCATCAATATTTTTATCACCCTCAGCTTAGCTCTCTTACACCGATTCCTCGACACATTAACCACTAACAATTTATTCACTAATAGCTGAAACTGTGGACTATTGATTTCGGGCATTGCTTTGATAGTATTGAAAAAATGTTTCAACAATCATACAATAGTTGGCATCTCCTGGAAGAATCTAATCTGAAATGACCCATTCCTACTCAACATGCCATAGAGCTTCCATGAACAATTGGGTTATAAGCACTTAACCCTCACAAATTATTTTGTATTTCTAATGAATTCAACGCTCTTTTGGTCAGCAATGGAGCTCTTGACAATAGCTTCTTTTAATTGTTTGGCATCGTCAAAGTTCATTGCTCACAAATAAAATAGGTTTATCAACAATCGAATCGTAGAAGGGTACTTACTTTTTCTTCTACGTACAAGTTCCTCAACATTATTGCCAAGCTCATTCTTCAAACAAGCAATTGCATCACCACAACTTTCTTCATCTTCACTTCTATTACCTTCAACTGAAGCTTCATCCCTATTTACTAGCTTGGGCCTTTCTCATAGAGTTGTAAAAAAATTTCTAACAAATTTCCTTTGTTTTTGTATTAACTATGCAAGTTCATCATCATCATCTTCATCACTTGGGAAATTTACTATTGCCAAATATTCATCTTCCGATTCACTAGATACAACAACTTCCCATTCTAATCCAATTAAGTCTTCATCGCGCACATCTTCACTCGAGATTTCAGGACATCTCCCTATTTGCTCATCCCTGTCAATATGATTTGTCTCCCTCACTTGCCTCTCATTTTGCTCTCCATCTAATCTACACTCATCATCAACCTGATTACTCGCTTGAGTAGGATCTCTCACTTCTCTTCTTTCAGTGGTCCTCATCCTCATCATCACTATAACACTCAATATAAACCTTGACTTTGTTGCCGTGAAGATAATGGTAAATGATGTCTTTAATACTATTATCATCATTAAAAAATTTCAAACCATCATTCAATTCCTTCCCAGGAACACAATGATACAATTTTTGCACTTTGCATCGTAAAAGTACACCAAAATCTTTCACAAGATCAACATATGATGGCTTCCCAATATTGACATAGATAGTACATTCATTTATATTGACAAATTTCCAGTCCTCAACACCAATAACAAACTCCCCACCATAGCAAACACCGATGCCTACAAGATTCTCGTCCATGTTGGTGCTGCACCAAAGGAGGAAAAAAGTCATTAGTTTTTAGGACCACATAACAGGATCATCAACTTCAAATGCAGGTCCTTGTCGTTTTGTCGAAAAAAATAAAGGAAGCCGATTTGTTCAGTTCGGTCCCCTTACAAAAACAAAGGAAGCCAACTTGAATAAACAAAGTGAGGTCCCCACTACCTATTTTCAATTCAATCTCATTCAGTAATTAAATAAAAGTTAGGTCCCCACCACTTTTCCTGTGAGCCGAGCCCTCATTTTGCCCTCCGTACCCTAATTTGCCCGTTGGAACCCTAAACTTTCCATCCAATTGACCTAAGAAGGGAACATGATGAACCTGAATGAGTGAGAGTTAGGGACACAGCTACCAAACAATGCCGAACGACGACTCAACTACGACAGTGGCCGAGTGACAGTGGCCAAGTGATGGTGGGCAAGTGAGCTACAGTCAGCATTAGGCAAGGATCATACTCCGTATGTGGACGAAGAACCCTAAATTCAGTCTCTCTTCAATGCGTCATTTTGGTCATATGAGCTATACGGCATCATTTTTGTAAGGCATTCCAAGTATGATGGAAAAACGACATCGTTTATGCCACTAACACTGAAGTGATTGTTTTTGCTCCAATTTGACACTTAAGTGATCTGACGGAAACTTTTGGCACTAAAGTGAGTGCCCTACACAACTTTTGACACTTCTAGTGTACTTTCTCCAAGATAGACAAAGGAGTGAGGGAAGTGTTGATTTAGGACTAAAATATTGAAGAATTTGATGTGTTTTCCTATTTTCGTGCCACGTTGATTTTTATATTGAAAGAGAATAATGATGGAGTATTTTTGGTGGCTTAACCATAAATGCGATTGCATGACAATATTTACAAGAGCAATTTATTATAGTCAAATTCAAAAAAAAAATCATCAAATTAACATAGAAACTAGCTAGATCTTGCAGATAAATCTAGACAAAATCATGAGAGAAAGAAACTAGGAACAATAATCCACTAATAATCAAAAAAATCGGAGTTACGATCGCTCACAATTTCAAGTGTTTTTCATACCTAAATAAGCCAAAACTCATGGTTTGCATTTGGTCATCCGGATGAAAGTTAAGATAGGATATATTTTATCTTATCCCTTGTTCGGTAGTCATCCAAAACAAAACGCCAAGATTTCTTATCCTATCATATTTAATCATATTCTAATTAGAAATTCGAATAACCAAACGCAACCATAATGTTTATAGATAAACAACTCAATTGGATGTAAAGTTCAGACCACAAATCTCCATGTTCAATCGCGGTCGTGTGGCAAAAGACAAATGCTTTGTGCAACATTAATAAGGAAACGCACAAACTCAACATTAATTTACAAATAGAAACATAACTAAAAAGAACTTCATAATACATATATTTCGAGGGAAGAACACTAAAAGCACCAAAAATTATATACGACGCTCACTTTAATGCAAAAAATTTCTTTTAGATCGCTTAAGTGCCATATTTTTTGAAAAACTATCTTTTAAGTGCCAACTCCCATCTGTTTGGTCGAAAATCCAATGAAGCCATTTTTTATTAGTTTTTAAGTCAACATGGCTTGCCAAAGAGTCCAGTCAATATCTAAACCCTAAAATAACGCATCCGGTACCATTTGCTAAATAAGAAGCCTAAATCCCCAAATTAAAATAGAAAAACCTCTCCCCCAAAAAATCAAACCCCAACTGACCATTGAACCAAAAATCACTTCTTATTTTGGTTTGCCCCCAAAATTAACAAGTCAATCTTGCAAATAGAGAGTAGAGGCTTCAATAGCAACTCAAAACCCCAATTTTTCCCCTCGCAAGTCCTAATTTTCTCTCATGAACCCTAATTTTTCCCTTATGAACCCCTACTTATCCCTTACAAACCCTAATTTTCCCCTCCAATTGAGCGACACAAAGAGAGAAACGCATCTTTACCATGGACAACGAGCAAGCTATGGCGAGCGGATGGTGAGCAAAGGTGGGTGTGCACCAACAAGCGAGCAAGCGATAAGGAGAGATGCAACGAGGCTACCCTTTTTACTCTAGTTCAAACGATGTCATTTTTGCCCTAAACGGCTTGCAATGTTATTTTGTTCATTAGCTAGCCACGTTGGACTGAACAATTCGCACATCTATGTGGACTGAGTTTTAAAAAAAAAAAAATATCACGTTTTTATTTACAAATACCATGTAATCAATTTAATCAGAATTTCTTGTCGTTAACACTTAAGTAATCATTTTTTCTTTGATTTGGCTCTTAAGTGAGTCGATGAAAACTTTTGGCACTTCTAATGTCCTTCTCCCTATATATTTCAATTAGTTATTACTTTGTATTATCTAATTGAGAACTATGAAATGCACTCGCCTTATATATACTCATCCTCATTCTCATTCTCCCCAAGCAATCTCCCCATAGTTTCTCTTGCAAATAACAAGATCCCCACTATTCCCACTACGCAAATCCCGCCCAAAATGATCAACTTAACTTCAATCCCCAATGCATGCGAGGCTTTCAAGAACCTCAAACTTGCTACCACTTTTTTACCAAATGACAGAAAATACTTTTCGAGTCTTCTTCATATTTCAGTCAAACACAAGAAAATGAAGTCATTAAAAAAATCCAAAAATAATATATTTTTTCACTAAAGAAATGGATTCTAAGGGCATGTTTGGTAATCATTCGGTTCCTGGGAACAATTTCTAATAAAAATGATTATTTTTATTCTATTCCTTAGACAAAGTTTTAAGCATTTGAAAGCGTTTGGTAACTATCTAAAATTTCTATTCTGAGAGATAGAATTGCGTTTGGCACTACCATCAAAATTTCTAATCCAAACTGTTTTCCTTGGATTTTTTTTAATAATTTTCTTTTTTTTTCTTTCTCTTCTCCTTTAAGCGTTGGCTTGTTGTCAGCCTCAAGATGGTGCTCGACCTCACCAAGCCATTGTGAAGGTAGCCTCGCCTTGGCCGGGCGATGCTAACCTCACAGTGGCCCGGCAAGGTTCAACCTTGCCGACAACTGGGCAAGCTTGGCCTTGTTAGATTTGGGCGAGGTCGACCTTGTTAGTTATATGCCCTAAAGCAACCATACAATAATTACATGTTGAGGATTATTTAATGACAAATAAATATTCATTCATCGTCCTATTTATATATATGAGTCCATAAGATTAGTTACGACTGAATCTATTCTTTAAATGTCAAGAATATGTGTAATAGGTTTACAATCATGCTAAATCTTTAAACAATTTCTAGTCGATGGATCATTGAGAAGATACTGGTGATCCTATTGAGACCGATGTGTTCTCAAGCTTCACCATTCAATATTGGATACCCGAGAGAATGATAAGTCACAAGTTATTGGATATAGTAATATCTGAGCTAGAACACAGGTTCTTGTCTCAAATAAGTTCACTAAACATGACATGCCTATAACGATTGGCAACATGGAAGTTTTTAGCAGGGTCAATGTCTGATCGTTCACGCTTTGGTCTAGTGTAAGATCCTTAGACTTAAGGCAAAAAGTTGACTTGTATGTTGGATGGCAGTGGTTTACAAGTGCACATATTGACGCTTCATCAAACCGTCTCTGTACTTGATAGTCATAGTTTGTTCACATGCGAAGGCACATGTATGCATAATATGGAATCTATCTTCCTATTATATATAGATATACAAGATTGATGCCCTATGCAATCTAATCATGACATGCCAGAGTTATAACCGAGAATGAATGGTTTATGTCTCAAAAAAATACATGTCAATTAGATTTGGACATATGATCGAATTTGTGGCTTCACCAATATTCCATGGCCTTTGTTTGATCGAGATATAGTGAGACAAAAGGATCGAATTACACAGTCACCAAAGCTAACAGGTTCATTATGTTCTTGAAACATTTCATACTATCTGGGTAGTCATGATATATTACTAGATGTCACACATGATTTGTAAGAACAAAATATTGATCTAGACAATCAGTTCCCTTGATTGTGCTAATGTGGTACAAGTCTTATTGCCAGCTTAGTTATGAACCTAAAGATGTTACACACCATGACCAACTAAAATGATATTTGAATGAGAAAGACAATATTGCAAATGTGTTTGTAGTTGAGCCAATCAGATTGAGTCAAGCTAATAATAAAATATCTGAAAAGGGCTTCAAACTTTACAAAATCTAAAATGAGTTTCAAACTTTACGATCGAATCAAAGATTTAAAGTGCGTTCAGATTCAATAATCGTAAGAATGATATGAATCAAGTTCAAAATCAATAATATCATTAATGATCTAAAGTGAGTTTGGAATCAATAGCCAAATTAATGGTCTGAAATGGTTTCAGACTTAACGGCTAAATTGAAGGTCGTTTCAGATGTAATGATCACATTAATGATCTGAAACGATTTCAAAATAAATAGGCAATTTATGTTCTGAAACAGCTTCAAATATAACAGTCAAATTAAATATTTGTAACGGTTATAAAGTTAATGCTCAAAATAAAAACTTCTAACAGTTACAAATTAATGCTTGGAATAATGCTCTGTAATGGTTACAAAGTTAATGTCTGAATTAATGTCTGAAATAGTATCAGAACTTACATCCGTCAAACATTACGGTCGAATTAATTCTAAAACAGTTTGAGAGTTAATGAGCCAATTTAAATATGATATGGACTGCTTATAAAGGGACCATTGTGAGAGTAGATCACAGGATGATTGATGATCGATAATCGATAATTGAGAGTGTTGATAGTGATCAATCTAGTCATTTACACACGAAAACAATTGCTAGCACAATTGTATTTGTGAGATCT
This sequence comes from Eucalyptus pumila, assembly GCA_016097595.1. NCBI lineage: Eukaryota > Viridiplantae > Streptophyta > Magnoliopsida > Myrtales > Myrtaceae > Eucalyptus > Eucalyptus pumila. Next base: position 26,344,093 of record CM027851.1, read on the forward strand.
CTCAATTTCTCTCTTCTATTCAACATGAGAGTGGTGGTGTATTTGAAGTAGAGGCCTGACACTTGTAGGACTCAATCTGAGGAACATCCAAACCTACGTTATAAAGAGATCAGACATTCTAAATCTGAAGAACGTCAAAACCGGTATTACCAGAAGATATCAGATATTTGTGATCAAAATTCTAAGAACGTGAGAGTCAGTGTTGCCAGAAAATCAAACATTCGTAGTCAGAATTTGAAGAACATCAAAACCAACATTGGTGAGGATATTAGATGTTTGTGCTTAGAATCTAAAGAAAGTCATAATCAAATTTTTGGAGTACAGTACGAGATTAATATGATTAGCCCATTTATCACTTCTCTGTGCTTTTATTAAAATGCATGAACAATGTTTTGGAAATGCGTGTATGGGCATTTTTACTTCTACTACAATCAGACTGTGATTCAAATTTACTTATACACGTATTCTTGTTTATTGAAACAAACACCAACAAACCTCGCCAAGCCAAGGCTCGCCCAGCCACCGGTGTGGCTGGCTGGGTGACCCTTCAGCGAGCTCATCGGACCTCACCCAACCGATCGTCGGCAACCAACAGTGGTAGCCGATGACAACAGCAATGGAAGAAGAAGACAAAAGGAAGAAGAAAAATAAGAGAGAAGAGAAAAGAGAAAAGAGAAAAAGGAAAATTGGGTTGGTTTAATTCTGGAATTATTTCTGAGAATAAAGAAGCAACTTCATTTTACTTCTTAATTCTATTCCAAATCCATTCTTGAAAACAAATTTGTTCCAAGAAACAAAAAATTTACCAAACAGATTTATGTTCTTTTTTGTTCTTGAGAATAAAATAATAGAATCGGGTACTGTTTGGCCGATTGTCAAACAGACCCTAAATGTACCACCTTTTTAGCACATTCAACAAAATTTTAAATTTTTGAAATGACATAGTTCACCTAAACTTGGGTTTTGTCATTTCTGTCGTCCTATTTGGCTGCACTAAGCAATTCCTAAGAATTTCAGGGGACAATGTCTCTAGAAGGACTCGGGAGATACATGCTTGATCATAGTAATATATACCTAGACCAAACAAGTTTTTCTTCCAAGAGTATGAAACGGTCAATCAATTTAATAATCAAGCAAAGCAAGGTGCGTATGCACCTTGCAGTTTCAGGCATCATCATCCGCCAGTAATATTTTATCACGGCAGGAACTGCACCCAGCATCAATAGCAACCTCCAAGTGATATCGGCTTGCTTTGGCAGCGGATCTTCCGGCGACGAAGGGTAAATTCAGGCAAATATCTTGCACACCGCCATCGTCACGACTGAGCTCGCCAGAATCCCAAACCGTTGCATCAAGAAGACGGCCACTATGAATGTGCCGCGAGTCCTCTTGTTAGCATACTCCGACATGATTGTCGCCAAGAGCAGGCATTCTCCACCGATCCCTACCCTGACCAAGAACCTGAAAAGAATAAAAGAGTGCCGTTTGCATGTTATGAGTACTGGAAAAATTTGAAAAGAGAGAATAATTATCACTTGAAAAACCCTAAACTCGCTAGGACACAGCCTGGTGTCGTGCCCATTGAGAAGCCGCACCAACGGAGCCGACCATGATGAGCATCTGTTGGAGAAATCTTCTTGAAGTGTTTTGAAGTTGACAAAACGTTTCTATCAGTCTAGTCTGAAGGCTTGCAGACTCGTTATTTAAAGTCGAAGACTTAGGACAGCCGAGACTCAAGACTCAAAGTCTATCCTCATTGAGTCTCTAATCCGTTGAAGAAAGGTTATCCGGAGCTGGATGTTTCGTTAAGGATTTAACCTTATCATCCGGAGAAGATCTCGTGGCTGGAAAAGACGTAATGAATCCTTTGATTGATCAAGATTGATTCGATGATTCGATGATTGTCTAAATATTATTGGAAGGTTCTACTTATGGAAACCAAGATCCTGATTGTATGGGCGAACAGGATTGATGGGCTATCAACACGTTCCTTTAATAGCTTGAACAATCTTCCTAATTGATTCCGTCCAACGGGTAGATTGGAGGAATTCCTTTGGTAAGTGCCAACGGGAATGATGGCATAAAGGAATATATAAGGAAGACGGTCGTAGTTGTTCAAGGTGTGCGCGATAGAATAATTCCAAAGTCTGAAGCTCCTTTTTGTTTAGACAATTCCTTTGAGCGAATACTTGTATACAAAAGAGAGTCTATATTTGTGAGAAACCTTGAGGAGGTGTGGTAGAATATCTACACCTTTGTGGAATCAAGGCAAAGCGTGTTGTAACTTCTCTTTTGATCATAGTGAAATCCAGCCAGTGGGCTGTCAGTGCGGAAGAGTGGACGTAGGCTTGGAATAAGCCGAACCACTATAAATCCTGTGTTCAATTTTCTCTTCCTCACTCTCTCTACCTCGATCATATTTCATTTTGTTAATCAAGAGAGAATTTCCTTTCTATCGTTTGCTAAGAATCGCTTCCGTATTTCGATAAATTGATTGTGGACCTATTCACCCCCCCTCTAGGTGTTTATACTAGTTATCACAATTGGTATCAAAGCTCGTGTACTCACTTTGTTTGAAGTGTTTTACTTCAGAGTTAAAGATCCATGGCTAGTATGCTAGCACCGTGGGCGATGGAAGGGCAAAGCAATACCAGACCACCCTACTTTGATGGAAAGGATTACAACATCCGGAAAAACAAGATGAAAGCTTTCCTACGATCAAAGGATCCTCTCGGAATGGGACGTTGTAGAAAAAGGAATTACTCCTACAGCTGCATCGGTCTACGAAAGAGGGAAAGAAAGCTGTTGAGACCGGCGGAATGACTCGGGAAGAGATAAACGGGGAGACAAGCACTCGATGCAAAAGCAATTTACTCTTTATGTTGTGCTTTGTCACCAACTGAATATAATAGAATATCTTCTTGTGTTACAGAAAAGAAGTCTGGGGACAGATTGCATATCACCTATGAAGGAACAGATCGAGTGAAGGAAACCAGAATTAACATTCTTCTCGGTCAATATGAAGCCTTCAAAATGAAACCAAGAGAATCTATAACTGACATGTTTAGCCATTTTACAGATATTGTCAATGGTCTTGAGAATCAAGGACAAAAAATTTCTGATCCCATGAAGGTAAACAAGCTACTGCGTGAACTCTCCAAGGATTGGAATCACATAAAGACTTCGATAAGAGAGACGCAAAGAATTATGCCACTATCGTCGACGAGAGCGATTGGAACTCTTCGTCTTATGAAGTGGAACGGATCAATGAAGATGAAGATCCAAAAGGTAAGAAATCCATTGCATTAAAATCAAATGATGATTCGATGATACGATTCGAAGATGATATGGACGATGAGGAGCTTGCTCTCATGATAAGAAGATTCGAGAAAACTGAATAGAAAAGGAAGAAGGTTCAACTCAAAGAAACAAAGCTTTCAAAGACAGCAGACCAAGTCGTTGATAATGAGGAACCAAATAAAGATGTAGTATGCTTCGAATGCAAGAAAAATGGACACATCGATCTAACCGTGTCCTCTTCGAAGAAGAAGAGAGGAAAAGCTGAAAAATTTCGAAAAGCTTTCAAAGCTGAAACCTAGAGTGATACAGAGTGTGAAGAAATTGATAATGAATATGCCAATCTATGTCTGATGGCACAATCAGACTTAGACTCTAGATCAGACTCTGGATCAGACTCAAACAGTGAATTTGAGGCAAGTAATTTTAAAATTCCTGTCAAAGTTTCTAAATACATTGATGAACTGTGTTTTAGTCTTAAGACTTCTCTCAAAAGAATTTCCGAACTGAAAAAGGAAAACTCAGCTCTAAAACAAAAGGAAAATGTTTTAGTAGAAAGAGTTAAAAGTCTAGACTTGATTGTTTCCACTCTTAAAGAAAATGAAGATAATCTTTTAAAAGAAAATGCTCTTTTAAAAACAGACTTATCAAATATTTCAAAGAAATTTTCAATAGGGTCGAAAAACTTGAAAAAATTCTTTCGGCTCAAAGACCTTACTTCAATAAGTCCGGTCTAGGTATGTCAGCATAAACAATTCCCTTGATTGATTTTCCTAAAGTAAAAGAAAGAATTAAGAAAAGACCCTCGAAAGAGGCTTACAAAAATCATTTCAAGAAAGTTTTTGTAAAACCTGTAGGTAGAAATGCTCTCAGATGTTCAAAGTGCAACAGTCCGGATCACTTTGAAAAAGAGTGTCCTATGGTATGGAAACCTATTAAGAAAGCATGGGCTAATACTGTTTATCTTACTAACACCAAAGGACCCAAGAAAATTTGAGTACCAAAGAAAGCTTGAGACTTTATCTTAAATGCAGGTCTCCATCAAGAAACAGGTAAAGTGGTATCTTGACAGCGGATGCTCAAGACACATGACGGGAGACTCAAATTGTTTTATAAAGCTTGCTCAAGTAAATGGTGGAAAAGTTTCATTCGGAGGAAACAAACAAAGGAAGTATTGTGGGATTTGGAGGCTGTGAAAATTGGAAGTCTCACGATAAGTAATGTTTCCTTAGTGGAAGGACTCAATTACAATCTTCTCGGCATTAGTCAATTGTGTGATAATTGGTTTCAAGATCTTCTTTCAAGAAGGAACATGTTTCGGAATCAGTAAAGACTCTACTCAGTCTTTCATGGGTCGAAGACATGGAAATATCTATCTTCTGGATGTGAAACCAAATGAATCGCAATGTCTTATCTCAATTCAAGACAAAGCAAGCTTATGGCACAAAAAGCTTGGTCATGTCAACATGAAGCAATTAGCCAAAATCTCTTCAAAGCAGCTAGTTCAAGGTCTACCCAAATTGCCATACCAAAAGACTGATCCATGCACTCCATGTATTCTGGGAAAGCAGGTAAGAAATTCATTTAAGCCAATAAATCATGTCTCTACTAATCATGTACTACAGTTGTCGCATATGGATCTCTTCGGACCAACCAGAACACAGAGTATTGGGGGTAAGAAATATTGCCTAGTAATTGTTGATGATTACTCCCGTTTTACTTGGGTATATTTCCTTGCAAGTAAGTCCAAAACCTTTTCGTATTTTGAAAAATTTGCTAAAAAGGTTCAAAATGAAAAAGGATGTGTTATCTCTAATATAAGAACAGATCATGGAGGTGAATTTGAAAATCAAGAATTTACAAAATTTTGTGATGAATCTGGCTTTAAGCATGTGTTCTCCTCTCCATATACTCCTCAGCAAAATGGAGTTGTGGAAAGAAAGAACAGATCTCTTCAAGAAATGGCTAGAACTCTTTTAATTGAAAGTAAAATTTCTTCACGATTTTGGGCTGATTTGTTTCAACAAAGCATGCTATATCATCAATAGAGTCTTCTTAAGACCTATTCTACGAAAACCCCTTATGAGTTATTCAAAGATAAGAAGCCTATTGTTTCATACTTTCATGTATTCGGTTGCAAATGTTTTATATTGAAAAATGCAAAAGATCGAGTTGGTAAGTTTGAAGAAAGATCGATGAAGGTATCTTCCTTGGATATTCTACTTCAAGCAAAGCCTACGAGTCTATAACAAGAAGAGTCGATCGTGGAGGAGTCAATGAATGTCAAATTTCAAGACTCAACGCAAGATGAATCAAGTCAGACTCATCAAGAAGAGTCTGAACCTGCTCCAGATCCTCCAAAGTCTACAACTCAAGAAGCATCTCAAACTCTGGAAAACCAGCATCAGGTTATTCGTGAAGATCTAAACAAAGCGAGAGATCATCAACCAGATACATCAACAAGTAACTGGAAGTATAAGTCCAATCATCCCAAAGATCTTATTATTGGCGAAATTAATGAAGGAATTCGCACCAGATCAAAAAGGCGAGAAGAGTCTAGTGTTGTGGCTCTCGTTTCTGAAATTGAACCAAAGAGCATAGAAGAAGCTTTATCTTATGAAAGCTGGATTGAAGCTATGCAAGAAGAGCTCAGACAGTTCAACATTAATGATGTCGGGAATTGACATCCAAACCAAAAGGTAAAAGCTGTTATTGGAGCTAAATGGGTGTTCGAAACAAGATGAATGAGAAAGGAAAAGTCGTACGAAACAAAGCAAGACTCGTGGCCAAGGGATATACGCAAGAAGAAGGAATAGACTATGATGAGACTTACGCTCCAGTAGCAAGGTTAGAAGCTATTCGACTATTACTTGCGTTTGCTTGTTATAAGAATTTCAAGTTATTCCAAATGGACGTCAAAAGCGCCTTCTTAAATGGATTTATCCATGAGGAAGTTTATGTGGAACAACCACCAGGGTTTGAATACCCAAAGAAGCCGACTCGGTCTTGACCGAAAAAGGCTTTGTATGGTTTAAAGCAAGCACCTCGGGCTTGGTACGTGAGATTAAGTAAGTTCTTAATACAAAATGGTTTTGTCAAAGGTAAAGTAGATACGACTTTATTTATCAAAAAGGAAAACCAAAGTTTCTTACTTGTTCAAATATATGTGGATGATATTATTTTTGGATCCTCTAATGAAAGTCTCGTGCAAGAAATTTTCTAAGTCTATGCGAATGAGTTTGAAATGAGTATGATGGGAGAATTAACATTCTTTCTTGGTCTTCAAGTAAAACAATTGAAGGAAGGAACTTTTATTTATCAAGAAAAATATGTTAATGATCTTGTCAAAAGGTTTGGATTTGGAGAAGTGCAAAAAGACCGACATACCAATGTCAAGTTCTTTAAAGATAGACAAAGATGAAGAAGGGAAGAAAGTTGATCAAAAGCTGTACGGGAGCATTATTGGATCACTTCTTTATCTTAATGCTTCTAGACGACATTTTGTTGAGTGTTTGCATCTGTGCTAGGTTTCAATCGGATCCTAGAGAATCTCATCTCGGTGCTGCGAAACGCATCATTAAATACGTTGCTTCATCATCAAGCATCGGTCTTTGGTATCCTAAGAAGGGAGACTTTAATCTTGGGGGTATTCGACGAGATCCGGCGGTTGCGAGTTGATAGAAAGAGCACTTCGGGAACTTGCCGGTTGCTTGGAAGCTGGACGGTGTCTTGGTTTTCAAGGAAACAAAGCACTTGTGTCTCTTTCAACAACGAAGCGAGTATGTAGCTCTTGGAAGCTGCTGTTCGCAAATTCTATGGATAAAACAACAGCTAAGAGACTTTGAAATTGAAGACTCATGCACGGAGATTAATTGCGACAACACCAGCGCTATCAACCTCACCAAAAATCTAATTCTCCATTCAAGAGCAAAGCATATAGAGATTCGACATCACTTTATTAGAGACCATGTTCAAAATGGAGATGTTTCAATTCAATTTGTTGACTCAAAGAATCAACTGGCGGATATATTCGCAAAGCCTTTGGAGAAAAATCAATTTGAATCTATACGTTCCAGACTCAACATTTTGAGGTATGAGGATATCAAAGTCTAAAGACTTTCAGACTCAGGCTTACAAGACTTTATCTGAAAGACAATCTTGGCACAACCGTCAGACTGTAAGTCTTTCTCTCTTTAATCTTATCTTGAAAAGGTACGATCGTCAGTCTGTGTTTTAATTGTTGCTATATTTAATCGACATAAGTATTGCATCGTTTCATTTTCAAAAAGGAAGTTATTTTTGAAATGGCTATTTTTGCGGAAGAAGACAGTTATTTTGAAAAGGTATTTTTTTATTTCCTTTGTGACGGTTCGTTTATTTCTCTTTTTAACCGATCGTGCACTGTCCATTCCTTTTCACTTCACTCTTGAAAACCCTAGAAAGCATCGACCCTTCATTCCCGTTTGTCTTCTTTGTTTAATCTTCAAAAAGTTGTCATCTTTCTTGGGAAAGTCAAGCAAGGAATCTTCCAAAAACTGAGAAAGATATCATCTTCAAGAAAGTCTTCGAGAATTGCAAGCAGGGGACCACGGCAAATGAGTGAGGGGCCCACGCACTTCGATCTTGCGAGGAAGAAGTGAGTCAGAACAAGAAGCGAGCCCACAACATTTTCAGCAGCGTCATTCTCCACCATCTAGTCCTCAAGGCGTTGTTCATCAACATCGGGAAGAAATCAACGAGGATGCGAGACCCGTAAGAGTTCAAAAGCCCGCTTTTATTTACAAGCTATATCGTGCCTTAAAAGGAACTCGTACTCCTTTGAACTATGTTGATGACTTTCTTAAAGACAAAGGATATAGGAACGAATATATCTTTCTGCGAAAAATGGAAAGTTTGGGAATTGCTCGTAAAGGGGTGGTGAGGAAACCCTTGCGAATATCCCAAGTGATCCTCGTGATTGGGGGCCGAATCCGTAGATGGGAATGATGATGACAATTTGTACAGCCTATTTCAACAGAAAATGGGTATTGCGGCTGAAATTCAAGGAAAAAGGGGAGATTTGTTCAGATCAAAGGAACAAAAGGATCGTACTCGAAATTGCTTTGAAGCGTGGGGTAATAAACCCTAGGAGTGTGGATTTTGATTTTCTGGATCTTGTGAATGTGAACTTGAGGGAAAAGTTCAATCAACTTCAACTTGAAAAGTTACGTTCGACAATACGAGGCTTATCTTTGAATTAACGCATATTTCTATTCAAATATTAGCTTTTTGGATGCGAATAGATTCTCCTTCAGCGTTAAAGACCAACATTATGTTGTGGATATGAATATCTTTGGCAGATGTGTTAGGAGTTGAAAGAGGAAAATATCAACCGATCAAAGTTTCCATTGCTCGAGCCACACTTGAATTGGTGAAGGACAGGAGAATAGATGAGAAGATCACCTACTTAAGGATGAGTGCATTCAACATGTTGCTTCACAAGATTGTGATTAATTGCCTCCAACCGAAATCAACCTCCAAGACTGATGTTTCAAGTTCGGAGGCCAAGGCGATGTATGCCATTCTCTTTGGAAAAAGGTTTTCTCTCCCTCACACTTTGTTATGTTTCACATGTATAGAGCAATGATGAAGGAGAGGTCAACTCCCTTACCCAAGCCTTGTTACGAAGTTATTCGACATCGAATATTTAGCCTCCACAAATCTTTTGTGTTCGACCATGCGATCATATGGTGGTAGGACTGAAAATGGTGACCAAAATGCGTGCGAAGGAAGCGAGCAAGGAATTGGAGAAATTCAAGGAGAAGACTCTGCCAAATCTCATCAAATCTCCTCTCGCATCTAAGAGAAAAGGGAAGGAGCCCATGGTTGCTCCATCCAAGAGAAGAAGAGCTCTCCTCGTTGAGGATGAAGATGATGACGAAGACATCACCATCTCTGCAATGGCTTTGAAGAATTTAAGTCGTCCTATTCCACAGAAAGAATCGGAACAAATGACGAAAGAAGAAGAGGAGAAGGAAGAAGAAGAAAGAGAAGCTGAAAAAGAAGCAGAGGAAGAAAGACCTGAAGAAGAAAGAAGAGAAGAAGGAGAACCTGAGGAAATCAATTCTCCACCTGTAGGCATGGAAACAGGGGGAGATCAGGAGAAAGGAGTGAAGTCTTCATATCCTGATGCAAGTGAAGGAGTCAGTCGCTCGCCTGCAGACCCAGAGGATGTTTACGCATCTCAATTTCCAGAGGAAGGTCATGAAGCTTCATCGCCAAACCTGCGAGATCATGCGATCTACCATCGTCGCATTTACTCCATCGATCGAGCCGAAGCAAGTACTCGGACCGATAATGGAGCAGATTTTCGCGAGAATCATGGATATTCTCTTGGAAATGCGAGGTCAAATTTATGCCTTGGGATGCGAAGTTCAAAACTTGAAGAATGAAAGTCAAGCTTCTTCTGTTCATTGAATGATAAGATGCAAACCCTCTCGTTCGAATCGGACCAATGCCAAGAGTGAGGAGATTGCACATTTGAAGGAAGACTTCAAAAGGCTGGAAGGCATCGTTCAATCTATGGAAGATTTCCAGCTTGTCCGCATTCCCAAGCAATCTTGAATTCATCTCATCCTTTTTAATGATGACAAAAAGGGGGAGAGATGTTAGATTTGATCAAATTTTCAATCATTAAACTTTTTAACTGTTTGTTGGATTGTGTTGTTGTTTAAACTCTGTTTGACAGACTTTGACTTTGTTTTGTGTCTAGATGAGAACTGAACTAGACTTGGACCTGACTGCTTCTATTAACGAGTATTGATATCTTATGGATGGCTTTATCATATACTAGACTAACCTATTTTCTGTGGTTGCAGATTCTAGTGTTATTTTGGCCATTTATCTCTATAAGATATGCATATGTGTTTGAGAAATGTTTTGCAGGTCAAAGTTATCCAAATCTACAGGAAAGTTTTGTCACCATCAAAAAGGGGAGATTGTTGGAGAAATCTTCTTGAAGTGTTTTGAAGTTGACAAAACGTTTCTATCGATCTAGTCGAAGGCTTGCAGACTCGTTATTTAAAGTCGAAGACTTCCGGACAGCCGAGACTCAAGACTCAAAGTCTATCCTCATTGAGTCTCTAATCCGTTGAAGAAAGGTTATCCAGAATCTGGATGTTTCGTTAAGGATTTAACCTTATCATCTGGAGAAGATCTCGTGGCTGGAAAAGACGTAATGAGAATCCTTTGATTGATCAAGATTGATTCGATGATTCGATGATTGTCTAAATATTATTGGAAGGTTCTACTTATGGAAACCAAGATCCGATTGTATGGGCGAACGGGATTGATGGGCTATCAACACGTTCCTTTAATAGCTTGAACAATCTTCCTAATTGATTCCGTCCAACGGGTAGATTGGAGGAATTCCTTTGGTAAGTGCCAACGGGAATGATGGCATAAAGGAATATATAAGGAAGACGGTCGTAGTTGTTCAAGGTGTGCGCGATAGAATAATTCCAAAGTCTAAAGCTCCTTTTTGTTTAGACAATTCCTTTGAGCAAATACTTGTATACAAAAGAGAGTCTATATTTGTGAGAAACCTTGAGGAGGTGTGGTAGAATATCTACATTGTGGAATCAAGGCAAAGCTGTGCTGTAACTTCTCTTTTGATCATAGTGAAATCCAGCCGGTGGGGCTGTCGGTGCGGAAGAGTGGACGTAGGCTTGGAATAAGCCGAACCACTATAAATCATGTGTTCAATTTTCTCTTCCTCACTCTCTCTACCTCGATCATATTTCATTTTGTTAATCAAGAGAGAATTTCCTTTCTATCGTTTGCTAAGAATCGCTTCCGTATTTCGATAAATTGATTGTGGACCTATTCACCCCCCCTCTAGGTGTTTATACTAGCTATCACAGCATCAAGGCAACGCCATAGACCCCCCTCCTCCCTACACGATCACCGAGATTGCCGAAGATGAGCTGACCAATCATGGTGCCGAGGAGAGCAACGGCCAGCATGGATGATTCAACGGCAGCCAGATCCGGTTGTGGTGGGATTTGTAGTAGATGTGCCCGATCAGTTTCATGATCAGTGGGATAATCGAACTTAAGATACACAGAATAACAATTTAAACCGGATTACCTGCCACCGTTGTGGCCTTGAAGTGGTAGTACTGTGTATTGGCTGTGTCGAGTCTAGAGAGAACTCTTAGCGGTTTGGTCTTTCGTAACTAATTACTCCGTCTTCAAGAAACAACCTTCGAATGCATCAATCTGTTGCTTTTGTTTTGTATTAGTAATGGTTGGATTATGAAGATGATGGAAAATATAATAATAAGTAAAGGAAGTCATTGTTCGTTGCATGTGCATGGGAAGCAACGAGGTGGCTTCCTTGGACGACGATGTTTTGGCTGCAGTCGAAGCATATGGCAAAGTTAACGTTTCTTTGCTGCCCATATGGTGAAACCAAAAAACGTGTGATTTAGTTGGACTATTACTTTGGATTTGAGCATTATATAATTGGCTATTGCTAGGAGCTAGCTAGTTCTGTTGAGATGTACGTGTAAGTTGTGAGTTGTACTAAAAAGTCTAACATTGGAGTATAGGTATAGTGTGGAGTAATTAATATATCTTAGTTAGCTCATAATTCACTCATTACTCATTAACTTAAACTTTTAAATAAAAGTGGGTCCAACTAAATATGTTAGCTCGAATTTGGATTCCTTCTGGGCAATCTCCCCAAGAAAATGTATCAATTTTTACCTTGTGCTTTCAACAATTAATAGAAATCTCGAGACCAGCATAATTTGGTGAAAAAAACCTGAAGTGAAAGTTGGCATTGTGATATAGCAACACGGTCTGATGGCAAATCATGTTTGTCAAAAGAGGAGCATGCTCACGTTTGGATGAAAAGGGAATACTCTTCTCAATCTCAATCCTTTTTGATAATATGTCTAACACTATTCCTTCTTTTGCAAAGGGATAATACGGGGAAAGAGTGTCAATAAGACCAAAGCAAACAGAGGACCATCCAACCTTGAAAAGGGTGTATCTTGTTCTCAAACTCAACTTGATTTAGTATGGAAATAACACATCACTTCCTTACGTGTTGATTATCAAAGAAGGATACAAATAAAGCAGTTGACTCCCAAGCAATGAACCGGGGCTTGACTGCAATACAATGGAAACAACTAAAAATCACCCGACTTTTGAAAATGTTGTATTTTGTTCCTGGCTTTAATTCACCTTAATATAGAAATGGTACATCTTTTCCTGTGTGTAGGAGTAATGGTGACAGATTACAAGATCGCCAAGCAAGCATGATAGAGCTCCAAATGTTGAGACCGTCTATATTATAATATTTAAATAATGAACCACGCATTCATCTAATAGTTTAAGCTTTTAGAATATTTGACAGTAATCTTACCAAGCTCTCACAGTCCAATCACAATGAAAGACGAAAAGGGTGTACTTCGTTCCTAATCTTAGTCTAATTCTATATGAACAACTAACATATTTCTTCCCGTAGGAAGTGCTTGAGAGACCGGGAGGCACGAAGTGCCAGATCATCGGATTTAAAGAAAAAGGACGTATATCGCTCTTAATCTTAATTCAGCTTAGTGCAAAAACGACATGTCCTTTCTTTTTTAATAGAAATGATTCCGATAGAACAAAGATTCGCCAAACAGACATGACGGAGTAACATAGGTCGAAGTCTTTCGACTCAACATGGAGTGCATCACCCCTACAATTTGAAAAGAAAATGTCGTAAATAATCCATGATTGCAAGGAAATAGAATTATGATTGACTGCCGAAACAAGTTCTTGCACTAAACATTGCTGAAAAAGGATCTAGACAGTGATCAGTCGTCAAGCATTGTTGAATGAGCGATTCCTCCAGGAACAAAAAATAAAAGGCCTCATTGAGAATCATCCGGGAACTTATTCAACATATTCAATGAGAAAATAATTGATTTTAATATATTAATGAGTATATCACAAGAATAATGACCTTTCTCTATTGAGTCACTTGTTAAGTATGAGTGCGCAAATCACTTTTTAACAAAATTCGTTTTAATCTCGACTTTTGAGAACTTATTTTCATTAGTGAGAATTATATTTCTCCCGCTTCTTGCATCGTTTTGTCAATTTATGACAGTCCAATTGTTTTCTCCTCGTCGAATGCTTATGTGAACTCAGTTTGATACGTTAAACCATATAGAGGTTCTACAAACATTTTTCAAGTTGTAGTCGCAAGAAACTCAGTAATTTTAATGATTAATGTCCAATCGAGAATGATCAAATGCCGATTACTGTATTAAATTGGACTTCGAATTAGAACCAAATGGATTCTAATGTGCCTTAAAATTTCAAGGACTTTGTAAAGTTAATTACTAAAATAACATGTAAACAACAATTTGAAAACAAATCAGGAAATCACAAGAGACTTCATTGAATCTAAATAAATATGGCTTACATTCTTCGATGTCATGCTTAGTCAATAACTGAAATTGAACATAAAGTTCTTAATGGATATCAATGAAGCGGGTAGAGAACATACAATGTTGACAAGACACGACTGGAAAGCTTTCATAGTCAAAGACAAACACTGGAAACAAGAAACCCGATCTAATTTGAATTTGAAATTCCAACTTAGATAGAATTTGAACCCAAAATCAATCTATTGCGAATGATCTTCTCCTCTTCAAACTCTGCTGGGCTCTTCGGAATTTATAATGCCTTGACTCGTGTTGTGTGTTTCTTGCTCGCAGTTTATTGTCTGAGCTAAACTGCTGACAGATATCAAGAGATATATATACTTTAATTCCTCCGCATCTTTATCGAGCCATTTCGTTATGCATCATGATCTTCTCCCTCGAAAATCTCTAAACCCCCCTTGACTTACGCGTTACTCTGGGGATGGTTTTAACTGCTTCTAATTCCTTAGTTACCATTATCCCTCGGTCGATTCTCTGTGATTCAAAGCTTAATTCATGCGTATTATCGTGGCCACATGCCATGTACTTCTCTTTAAATGCTATTTGTCGGAAACTCGTGGTGGATGAGTTTATCAAACATTCTATCATTCATACTTGTGAATTGTACAGTTATAGCGTTCATGATCGATGAGCTTATTAAGGCATTTCATCAATCAGCTCAAGGAATGTACTATTATGGTATTTATGATTGGTATTGAGTCATTTCATCGATGGACTTTATGGATTGTACTATTATGACATTCATGATTGATGAGCTTATTTACCATTCTGCCGACGAGTTTTATGAAAGGCGTATTTGTCATGATTTATATTGGCCAATAATCTTAATATATATGGACTCAAGTTTTGGGTCTAGTGTCAATGTTGGAAATTGTGATCCATTTTCTAATTCTAGAAACTACTAGTTTAATGATGAAGTCAAGAACTTGAAGTTCTAGCTGCAGCTAGTTAACCAAGCAATCTAGAGAAGCCTAGAGCCAATCCCCAGCTAGTAAGTTTCTAGTCCTATGTGGGAAGCAAGAATACTTGGAGAAAGAAAATGAGTTGTCTTCTCAATCTTTTCGTAGACGATGATTTGGCAGGAGAAGAGGATTAGACTGAACATGAAGAACCCCTGTCTTAGTCTCTTACATTCTAGTCATAAAAGATGTCCAGGCAACAAAATATTCTAGTTTAGATCGAATTTTCTGAGTCAAGTTGTCCCAATATTTGATGGGCTTTGATAAAAAAAAATGAAATTAGATTGTTGGTAAAACATAATAAGAATATTATCAATATGAGGAAAGGAAATGAGTAATTACACTCGAACTAAGCAAAAAGGATTCGACGGTATCTGGTATAACTGACATTTCATTAATTGCCATATAATAAAAAAGGGGCTCACTATGCTGGTGAAAAAGTCAAAATTCTTATGCTTGAAGTCAGAGAATCTCTTCTAAATAGGCAAGGACACATTATCGTGAGGAGCTAAGCTTAAAACTCCATATCAAGATGCTCATCCATTAATATTTCCATCAAATTATTTTATTCAACTAATAAAATTATTCTCCGTTGATCCCATGACTTTCATATCTTGTATTATGCATGTCCATCCTCTACTGAATAAATACGATACACATGTATACTTGTACAGAAATTCAAACCACAAACTATCACCGTATTAACACTACGTTTCCGCAACATTCTAAATTTTTAACAGTCAACAATAAGACGACACGGGATCACTCAACATGATCGTATTTTGTAACCACGAACTATGGAAAGCACTTGCCTTGAACAGACTCACCCTCGTACTCTTTCTCATTATCCTCAAGCGATGTCCCCATTGTCTCCCTCGTGAGCAACATGGTGACCGCCGTCCCCACCACGCAAATCCCACCCAATGTGATCAGGATAACTTCTATCCTTGTCCTCTCCTCGTCCCCATTTGGGTCGTCACCAGCCTTCGAGATCAGCAAGAACCCCGCAGTGCCAATCATTGCCCCGAGCTTCCCCGCAGCCCCAGCGATCCCGTGGCACGTCGACCTGAATCGCGCAGGGAACAGCTCAGCTGGCACAATGAACGTGGTCGTGTTGGGCCCACAATTGGCGAAGAAGAAGGCCATGCCGTACATCACGAAAAGCACGCCCGTGCTCTTGCTGTGTTTTATATATAGGTACGTGCAGAGGAAGTAAAGGCCGGCCATGAGGACGAATCCAACCACTTGGATCCTGAGTCGCCCAACACGATCGATGAGGAAGACGGCGGCAAAGTAACCGGGGATTGTAAAGTAGCAAGCCACTTTGGCCTGGAACTCCGCGACCTTGAAGGCAGCCTCAAAGGCACTGCCATCACCGTTTATATTGAAGATGTGGGATTGGCAGAGGTTGCTGCTGTAAAAGACGATGTCGATGAGGAACCACAAGGCGGAGCAAGCAAGGAGGTCGCGACCGTGAAGGAAGAAGAACTTCCTGGAAAAGAGAGGGTAGGATGGCGGGCTCGGTGGGACGAGATCTACCTCGGCAATCTGGCTCAAGGGCACGTCTAGGACTCGCCCCATGTCCCGGGCAGCCTGGAGCACATTTAGCTCTACCAAAGCGGTGTACCTAATTATACCATAAAATATATATAAATAGAAATGTGTGAGCATCTTTAGAAAGTTCTTCAACAATAATTCACGAAACCCATTTCTTGCAAGTGTTTTCTTAGAGGGACCGGTCATGGCACAAATTTAACATATGCAAACCGATACTAGCAAATTTTTCAATAACGACACGAATTCAATTCAAATACATCACTACTTCTAACGCGTTCCACAAAACTCTGGGGACTCCATGGTCGACACGAATTGTTCGGCACGACTGGGCCAACTCTGTTTTGTCTTTTGGGTCGTTGGCCGAGAAACTTAGTCCATTCAGCAGCACCCAGCAAATGCTCCTAAGAATCTATGGGGACGATGTCTCTAGGAGGACTAACACAATCCCAGCAACCAAAGAGAGAGACATGCTTGATCATAGCCGTAAATACCATAGACCAAACAAATCTTTATCAACAAAATGAAACGATCATTTGATTAATCGATTAAGAAGATAAATTAAGCAAAGAAGGATATGTATATACCTTGCAGTTTCAGGCATCATCATCCGCCAGTAATATGTTAATGCGGTAGGAACAACACCCAGCATCAATATCAACCTCCAGGCAATATCAGCGTCATTTGTGCTGTGATCTTCCCGGCCAAATATCCTGCACACCACCATCGTGACAATTGAGCTCGCCAGAATCCCAATCCCTTGCATCGAGAAGACGGCCGCTATGAATGCACCACGCTTCCTCTTGTTAGCAAACTCCGACATGATCGTCGCTGAGAGCGGGTAGTCTCCTCCGATCCCTAACCCGAGCAAGAACCTGAAAATAATTAAAGAGAGATGCTCGTGTGTTATCAGTACTCTGAAAAATTGAATAGAGACTAATTATTACAATCTGACGTGGCGGCGGGTTCTAGCACTTCGATCACCTGAAAAACCCTAGACTCGCCAAGACACGGGCTTGTGTTGTGCCCATGGAGAATCCGCACCCGATTGACCCGGCGATCATGAGCATCAAGGAAAAGCCATACACACGCCTCCTCCCAACATGATCGCCGAGCCAGCCGAATACAAGTTGTCCGATCACGGTGCCGAGTAGAGCGACGACCAGCATGGCTGCTTCGGCGGCAGGCTGGATTCGGCTGTTATTGGATTTGTTGTATATATGTCCGAGCATTCTCGTGATAGGCGGGATACAGAAGAGGTCGTAGGCATCGGTGAATATCCCCATTCCTTTATCGAGCACAAGACGCACGAATTCAGAATCATATTGAGCGAAACAGAACGATGCATTTTCCGTAAGCAGGATTATCAAATTGAAGATGCACACGATAACTAATTGAAACGGATTCACGAAACGGAACAACCCATGACGTGAGTACTAATTGTTGGGATTGAGATGCGAAGTACACAAGCTAATTTACCTGCCACGATGATGGCCTTGAAGTGGTAGTACTGTGTCTTGGCAGCATCGAGTGTAGAGAGAACTCTCAGCGGCATGGTCGCTCGTCGCAAAGTTCTGCTTCTTCAAGAAACAACCTTCGAATGCAGCAGTCTAATGCTTTTGTTCCGTAATGGGTGTGGTCCGGTTATAAAGATGATGGAGGAGAAGATACAGACCAATGGAAATCATTGCTTCGTAGCGTACGCCTAAGAAGCAACAAGGCGGTTTCCTTTGACGATCATGTTTTCGAATGCAGTCGAAGCGAACGGATGGGTCGGCCTTCCTTTGCCTCTCATTTTGTGAGACCCATTTCGTGTCGTTGGATTGGACTATTACTCCGGGACCTGCCATTTGACTATCTGCCGTTTGAGCCTATTACGTAATTTGTTACGAGCTGGAGTTATCAGGGTCAACTTCAATGTCTTCTCCAACCGGACAAAGCTCTACTAGTGTTTAAAGAGGAGTTAATGCTCGGCTTGTTTTTATTGTTCTTGAATGTTTGGACTTTGCTTGTCGGTTCTCGCGATGGAGTGAAATTTCCATGCGCGGGCATTTTAAGACGTTCATTTTAGAATGGGACAAGGATCGTCGATCCTCCTTTCCGCGTAGGCTGAAGCCGCGACCTTCTAGCTGATTTCCAAAGTCCTCGCCCTACCTGTCCCTGTTCGAACCAGATTCCCTCTAGGCAAGCCGGACGACGTATGTTCTAAACCACCAAGTAAGTAT